>CM065902.1:19865000-22365000 GCA_033439115.1 Firmiana major | reverse complement strand
AATCATAGTACTCATGGCCATAGCACAAGGGAGTCGTAGGACTGGATCAGGGTCGTACGCTGCCCTATCTCGTGCACCACTAAATGGGGACTATACGCACGAACTCACGTGCATCACCAAGTGTGGTCTATACGCATGTTTCTCATATCAAGTCAGAGCCTGCCCGTTCCCTGGCTATCGGCTAGGTAGATCCTCGATCGTCTCCATACGAGATCGATCCCAGATCCTCTGACTTTCTTCATGTCATGCCTTTTTAACCCAAAAAAATCATTTTGGGCCTCTTACCCAATTTATCAAAATCATTTCGGGCCTCATACCCGTGTATTAAAATCGTTACGGGACTCTAACCCGTTTTTCATAAATCATTACGGGACTCTAGCCCGTTTCTCATAGAAAATATAGTTTTCATAAATCATTACGGGACTCTAGCCCGTGTAAATATGAAAAGCATAGTTATCAAAATCAATTCTTGGGACTCATACCCGTACCGTGAAAATATAACTTAAAAGCTGTTTCGGGACTTTAACCCGTATCATGAAAACATTGCTTTGGTAAAGCATTCTCAGGGATCTTCCCCGTCATTTCATGAAATGAAACCATGTTTTCTTTTTCATATTGAAAAATCACATTTTCATAAACATGTGAAGTAAAATGTATCTCATGCATGTAGCAAACACGTTGAAAAACTCGGGAAACGGTTTAGTTTCAGTTTCTAAGGCATTGCAGCATATTTCATAAAATCCCATTCAACTAACATACATCAAGTCATTGGTAAGGTAGGTGGAGCACTAACGCTACTCTAAATTATATCCCTTACCTCTTAGCGACTGATGTAGAGCACTTTCCTCGATGCTCGAATTTACCTCGTAATACGTGTCGATAGACCGAGCTGCTTCAAAACAAGGTCAACTTATCACATACGACTTAAATTCATTTCAACATATCCAAATATGTGATTATATCGAAGCTTTAGCCAAAAGTTGACTTTTAATCGATTTTACTCTTTTTGCTCGATTTTATCGATATAAACCTCGCTTTAAATCGTATTTAATTCAATAAATATTTTCTCATATTTATTATTGTCGATTTCGCTAATTTGGCCAATTTCTCTCTTATTAGGCCAAATTGCACCTCAATGGGCCTTAATCCGTTTTAAGCCCGTTTTCACTTATTAATTCTTTCATCGAGGCCTATTGGGCTCACTGGGCCCATTAGTACTTATTGGGCCTTTTCTAGACTCTTTGAATAGTCTGTATATCATTTACGACAATTTAATTAAAAATCTTGATTTAATCCACTAAATGCGCAATTTAATCCGTAACTCGTAAAATAAACTTTTAATGCGCAATAATTACATAGATTGTCGTAAATGAGCTTTACTTACCCGAGATTTTGCGATAGTGCGTAATTCAAAGTTCGTTCGGGCTCACGTACGCGATTTATCATCGAACTGCACAATTTTATATATTTAATTTCGGGTGAATTTTCGATCAAATATAATTTAAATTAATTTTTTGAAAATTAAATCGGTCACTTTTGACCTCTTACCGACTTACCCGAAGTCCGGTGTATCCCCGAAAATTTTTCCTTTTTCCTTTATCTCTTTTTCTTTCCTTTTTCTCCTTTTTCCCTCTCTTTTTCGGCTGAACCGGTTCGGTCCGGTTCAGACCTGTTCAGACCGCCGGTTTACCCCGGTTCGGCCGGTTCAGGGCCTCGCCGACCGGTTCTCCGTCGGCTTCCATCACCAGCAGCTCCGCTGGGTCGTCCGATGCACGGATCTGGCCTCGGCTTCGTCCAAGGCCGCCGGAAAGTGGCCGGTCCGGCTGTTCTCCTCTTCGCCGTCGGTACCGTTTCTTTTTCCGCCGTTTTCGGCGTTTGCCGGCCGTTCTACTGGCCGATAATGCCACCAAACAAGTCGCCTGTGCCTGGGGAAGCTTTGGCTGGGGTCGGTCGGGCTTGAATCGGCGCCGATCGCCGGCGATGGCCATTTCTTCCTCTCGGCTCTGTTTCGTTTTCCTTTCGCCGCCGTTGCCGCCGTTCGTCAGCTTCCATGTCGCCGGTGGGGCGTGCTGCATCGCCCGACCTCCTTCGGTGCCGCGCCTGGGCCACCGTCGATGAACAGATGGGAGCTCGGCTCCCTTGCTGCGTCTGTTTTGTTCTCTGTCGCGTTCGCGCGACAGAGTTTCTTTTTTTTAATTATTTATTTATTATTTTATTATATTATATTTATTATATTATATTTATTATATTTATTATATTTTATTTTAATCAAATAAAATATAATAAATTGTACAAAATATCTCAAAATATTTTATTAATTAATTAATTTAATTTATTTAATTTAATTTTAACTATTTCGGTGTATTTTTCGGGATAATGTCCCGGGCGAAAATTACGAAAATTCATAATATCTTCGTATCTTGACCAGTTGGACTCGAAATTCCATAATTTCTCCTTTATTGATCAAGATTTCCTAAATCCATATTTTTAATGAAATTTTCTTATCGAATTTACACCGAAATTTGGATCTTTGACCATTTTACCCTTCTACACATTCGGGATTAATTTAGACCGATTTTCCTTCTCGGACTCACTATCTTTTCTCATTTAAATTCCGTATCTTTCATCCAACGATTTAAATCCCTTTAATTTAATTTATGGTCCAAATAATGAACATAGTGGGAAAAATCCGGGTTTCACATTTCTCCCCACCTTTTAAGAATTCAGTCCTCTGAATTCAAGCTGGTCCATCAACCACGTGAGGGTACTTCTTCTTCATTTGGCTCTCTAGTTCCCAAGCGACTTCTTTTGTCTTGTGGTGTTACCAGAGAACCTTTACTAGTGGAATAATCTTAAATCGTAACATTTCCTAGTGTTACCATAGCCTGTCCTTTCATCATTTAACCTGACAGTACTACACAACATTTGCTCTGATACCAAGAAAACTGTCACGCCCCGGAAGCGCGGAAAAATGGGGCTAATTTAAACTTTTTATCCATTAACTATGTTGTTTTCCTGTCCATGTCTAAATTTAAAATCTTTTCATTTTCCAGGATCTCATTACATCACATACATTCTATATATATAAAATCATTTACAACTATTACATCCCGACTATGATATACAATAGTGTCTATTCTGTATCACATGTCTGGAATATAAGTAAGACTGTACCTCAAGGTTACGAGAGTATCCGATGAAAGGTCAGACTACCTTATCAACGACCACAGTCTCGTATGTGCAGTAGACTTGCTATTAATAATCTGGGAGATGGAGAGGAGGGGGTGAGTTTTTCAGACTCAGTAAGAGATACATTTAAAATAGCTTTAAATACTCAAAACATGGTAAAACGCATGGTTTTACAAATCAGCATAAATATGTACTGGAGTAGAGATGCTTACATTTCATAAAAGCAGTAAAAACATGCTTAAATCATAAGTTTACACATCATGCATCCTTTTTAGTACAACTCATATATAATATGCATATCACACCGTGTAAACAGGTAAAAAGCATCTCAAAACTTAATCATGCATATCATAACATGCTTATCACTTTAAAGTGAAATTGTATTGTCATATGCACATTTCGTAAAACATACTTATAGCTACCTTTAAAATCTCATCATAGAAAATATGTGCTCAATAGCAAATCATAAAATAGGTAGCATGAAATGTGCGAAAACATATATATATATTATTCCGTCAATTCATCGTGTAGGGTCAGGCAATTATCTCATATACTAGTCCCGGAGGACATCATACATCTAGTCCCGTAGGAAAAAATCATAGTACTCATGGCCATAGCACAAGGGAGTCGTAGGACTGGATCAGGGTCGTACGCTGCCCTATCTCGTGCACCACTAAATAGGGACTATACGCACGAACTCACGTGCATCACCAAGTGTGGTCTATACGCACGTTTCTCATATCAAGTCAGAGCCTGCCCGTTCCCTGGCCGTCGGCTAGGTAGATCCTCGATCGTCTCCATACGAGATCGATCCCAGATCCTCTGACTTTCTTCATGTCATGCCTTTTTAACCCAAAAAAATCATTTTGGGCCTCTTACCCAATTTATCAAAATCATTTCGGGCCTCATACCCGTGTATTAAAATCGTTACGGGACTCTAACCCGTTTTTCATAAATCATTACGGGACTCTAGCCCGTTTCTCATAGAAAATATAGTTTTCATAAATCATTACGGGACTCTAGCCCGTGTAAATATGGAAAGCATAGTTATCAAAATCAATTCTTGGGACTCATACCCGTACCGTGAAAATATAACTTAAAAGCTGTTTCGGGACTTTAACCCGTATCATGAAAACATTGCTTTGGTAAAGCATTCTCAGGGATCTTCCCCGTCATTTCATGAAATGAAACCATGTTTTCTTTTTCATATTGAAAAATCACATTTTCATAAACATGTGAAGTAAAATGTATCTCATGCATGTAGCAAACACGTTGAAAAACTCGGGAAACGGTTTAGTTTCAGTTTCTAAGGCATTGCAGCATATTTCATAAAATCCCATTCAACTAACATACATCAAGTCATTGGTAAGGTAGGTGGAGCACTAACGCTACTCTAAATTATATCCCTTACCTCTTAGCGACTGATGTAGAGCACTTTCCTCGATGCTCGAATTTACCTCGTAATACGTGTCGATAGATCGAGCTGTTGCAAAACAAGGTCAACTTATCACATACGACTTAAATTCATTTCAACATATCCAAATATGTGATTATATCGAAGCTTTAGCCAAAAGTTGACTTTTAATCGATTTTACTCTTTTTGCTCGATTTTATCGATATAAACCTCGCTTTAAATCGTATTTAATTCAATAAATATTTTCTCATATTTATTATTGTCGATTTCGCTAATTTGGCCAATTTCTCTCTTATTAGGCCAAATTGCACCTCAATGGGCCTTAATCCGTTTTAAGCCCGTTTTCACTTATTAATTCTTTCATCGAGGCCTATTGGGCTCACTGGGCCCATTATTACTTATTGGGCCTTTTCTAGACTCTTTGAATAGTCTGTATATCATTTACGACAATTTAATTAAAAATCTTGATTTAATCCACTAAATGCGTAATTTAATCCGTAACTCGTAAAATAAACTTTTAATGCGCAATAATTACATAGATTGTCGTAAATGAGCTTTACTTACCCGAGATTTTGCGATAGTGCGCAATTCGAAGTTCGATCGGGCTCACGTACGCGATTTATCATCGAACTGCACAATTTTATATATTTAATTTCGGGTGAATTTTCGATCAAATATAATTTAAATTAATTTTTTGAAAATTAAATCAGTCACTTTTGACCTCTTACCGACTTACCCGAAGTCCGGTGTATCCCCGAAAATTTTTTCTTTTTCCTTTTTCTCTTTTTCTTTCCTTTTTCTCCTTTTCCCTCTCTTTTTCGGCTGAACCGGTTCGGTCCGGTTCAGACCGGTTCAGACCACCGGTTTACCCCGGTTCGGCAAGTTCAGGGCCTCGCCGGCCGGTTCTCCGCCGGTTTCTATCACCAGCAGCTCCGCTGGGTCGTCCGATGCACGGATCTGGCCTCGGCTTCATCCAAGGTCGCCGGAAAGTGGCCGGTCCGGCTGTTCTCCTCTTCGCCGTCGGTACCGTTTCTTTTTCCGTCGTTTCTGGCGTTTTTCGGCCGTTCTACTGGCCGATACTGCCACCAAACAAGTCGCCTGCGCCTGGGGAAGCTTTGGCTGGGGTCGGTCGGGCCTGAATCGGTGCCGATCGCCGGCGATGGCCATTTCTTCCTCTCGGCTCTGTTTCGTTTTCCTTTCGCCGCCGTTGCCGCCGTTCGTCAGCTTCCATGTCGCCGGTGGGGCGTGCTGCATCGCCCGGCCTCCTTCGGTGCCGCGCCTGGGCCACCGTCGGTGAACAGATGGGAGCTCGGCTCCCTTGCTGTGTCTGTTTTCTTCTCTGTCGCGTTCGCGCGACAGAGTTTCTTTTTTTTTTAATTATTTATTTATTATTTTATTATATTATATTTATTATATTATATTTATTATATTTATTATATTTTATTTTAATCAAATAAAATATAATAAATTGTACAAAATATCTAAAAATATTTTATTAATTAATTAATTTAATTTATTTAATTTAATTTTACCTATTTCGGTGTATTTTTCGGGATAATGTCCCGGGCGAAAATTACGAAAATTCATAATATCTTCGTATCTTGACCAGTTGGACTCGAAATTCCATAATTTCTCCTTTATTGATCAAGATTTCCTAAATCCATATTTTTAATGAAATTTTCTTATCGAATTTACACCGAAATTTGGATCTTTGACCATTTTACCCTTCTACACGTTCGGGATTAATTTAGACCGATTTTCCTTCTCGGACTCACTATCTTTTCTCATTTAAATTCCGTATCTTTCGTCCAACGTTTTAAATCCCTTTAATTTAATTTATGGTCCAAATAATGAACATAGTGGGAAAAATCCGGGTTTCACATTTCTCCCCACCTTTTAAGAATTCAGTCCTCTGAATTCAAGCTGGTCCATCAACCACGTGAGGGTACTTCTTCTTCATTTGGCTCTCTAGTTCCCAAGTGACTTCTTTTGTCTTGTGGTGTTACCAGAGAACCTTTACTAGTGGAATAATCTTAAATCGTAACATTTCCTCTTCTTTTTTTTTTTTGAAGTGTACTATACTCTTTATCAGTGACACCTTAACAAATACGGAGTCCCCAACCTGAAATTCAAGAGGATGTCTGCGCACATTGGCATAACTTTTCTGTGCGGTCCTCGATCTGTCACATATGAGTTGAACACCCTTAGTTGCCTGTTCCATTAAATCGGAAGCAAGGTGAATCTAGGACAATGAGACTCCTTTAGAATGCTCTGACTCAAGGTGTTATCATGTGGCACACAGATACGGCCTTGGTACTTCAGTAATCCATCATCATTGACCATAACTCATACTGCGATCTCTCATCTGTTGGCTAACCATATCCAGTAACTTCTTATCGTTTTGCTATCCAACTCTAATCTGGTCTAGTATACTTGGTTCAATCTGTAGGCTAGCCATATATCCATGCTCAATCTCATCCATACTGATCCTGAGTTCGACGAATTGTTCCAATAAGTCCTATTCTTTAATCATCATGTAGGACACCATACCCTTTTTGCTCAGGGCATTGACTACCACATTCGCTTTGCCCGAATGATATAAGATCTCGCAGTCATAGTCTTTCAGGAGCTTTATCCATCTCTACTATCTTATATCCAGCTCCTTCTAATCAAACAAGTACTTAAGATCTTATGGTCAGTGAAAATCTGAAATCTTTCTCCATATAATTAATGCTGTCATATCTTGAGTGCAATCACTACTGCAGCTAACTCCAAATCGTGAGTGAAATGATTACTGATGGTGGTCGTGTCACCAGATCCACGTGTGCAACTATCCGCCTGCCACGTCTCGAACCAAGAACGGGCCACGTGGCAGATTGGCAACAGAACCGCCATGCGACACCGTTCCTAGAGCTGCGACAGAGTGTCTGATGCGAGAGGAGTCTGCCGCCTCACAGTCTGCCGCGCATCGTGAGCGGCAGACCTCCATCGCCCATACACATCACAGGACTCCGCATTGCCCCTGACACAGGTCTCCCGCGTGCCTGAGGTAGTGGTCTCCCGCACCTCACGCGATAGAGGACTCGCGCACCTCACGCGGTAGAGGACTCCCGCACAGACCGCGGTAGAAGTCTCCCGCACTGCATGCGGCATAGTCTCTCACACAGACCGCGGTAGAAGTCTCCCGCACTGCATGCGGCATAGTCTCCCGCACAGCATGCGGCGTAGTCTCCCGCACAGACCGCGGCAGAAGTCTCCCGCACTTCATGCGGCATAGTCTCCCGCACAGCATGCGGCGTAGTCTCCCGCACAGACCGTGGTAGAAGTCTCCCGCACTGCATGCGGCATAGTCTCCCGCACAGCATGCGGCGTAGTCTCCCGCACAGACCGCGGCAGAAGTCTCCCGCACTGCATGCGGCATAGTCTCCTGCACAGCATGCGGCGTAGTCTCCCGCGCAGACCGCGGTAGAGGTCTCCCGCACTGCATGCGGCATAGTCTCTCGCTCAGCCTGCGGCATAGTCTCCCGCACAGCATGCGGCATAGTCTCCCGCTCAGCCTGCGGTAGAAGTCTCCCGCACAGCATGCGGCATGGTCTCCCGCACCGATCGCGGTAGAAGTCTCCCGCACAGATCGCGGTAGAGGTCTCCCGCACGAATAGCGATAGAGGTCCCTCGCCCAACGTAGCGGCAGAGGTCTCCCGCACCAATAGCTGTAGAGGTTCTATGCATACTCTGCCGCCAGACTACTTCCCCGCAAGTTAAATGGCCCGAGGCGCAACAGAGTGCTCTATAACTCTGTCGCGGCCCAGACACGCGCCTGGGTCTCAGCCCGAACCGCCTCAGGAACCTATAAATACCAGGTGAGCTCTCTGAAAAAGGAAGATCCGATCCAAAAAAGAAAAAAACAGGGAGAAACACTTAAACCCTTTGATTTAAGCAATACTTTCTCCTTTTCTTACATACACCAACTCCCGATCACTGACTTGATCGTCGGAGTGCGCGTGCAGGGATAAATCCCTGCCCCCTCTGATTCCTGTTGTTTTTGCAGGATATACGAAGAACACGTGGAGCAAACTGTGACGATTGACTTAACCGTCAACAGTACAATCCGATCACGTGGAAAGCAAAGCATTGTTGCTGTCAGGTGGGCAACATCAATTGGCGCCGTCTGTGGGAATCCTGACAAAAAGCTAGATTCTCTATCAAAATGGTGAGAACACGCTCTATAACGGAAGTGACAGGGGGGCAGAATTCTGTGAGTCCCCTTGTTAGATCAGAACAAGGACGAAGACACACGAAAAGGGGTCAGAGAGAAGCGGTGGTTTCTCTAGAGGAATTTGAGACCCTGAAGCGCAAAAATGAGGAGACTACAGCTGCATTGAAAGCTACGGTGAGCTTCTTCAGAGATGCTCTCCCCCAATTGAGCTTACTCCATGAAGTGCACAGTTAGTGGGGGAAAGCACACCGAGGCAGACCTACGAGAGAGGCCAGCCCTCCACTTTGGCGAGTGCCGGATAAGGTGCAGGAACTCAAGATAATGCTACTGCCTACCCAGCAAGACAGAACTCACCCGCAGCTCAACAACGACAGAGGTCGCCTCTGGCCCCGAGGCGGCAGAGCTCGCCCGCATCCCCGCGACAGAGATCACCCGCGGCTCAACTGCGGCGTAGCTCACCTCTGCCCGACAGGCGGCGGAGTTCCCCAAACGAGCGGCAGAGCTCTCCCCCGGCTCAAAGGCGATAGAGCTCCCCCGCCGACCACATGCGGCAGAGATATCCCAGGTCAGATAGGCGACAGCACTCTCCCACCGCCGCTAGGAGGCAGAGTTCACCTTTGCCCGATGCGCGTCAGACTTCACCTCTGTCGGCCAGGCGACAGAGTTCCCCTGCAGCCCCTGTGCGGCAGAGTTTCTCTACACTCCGCAGCTCTTCTCCTTTGGAGTTTGTACAGGAGTTAGAAGAATATAGGACTGGGGAGCAGCGAAGACAAAGGGGTTCTGACCCACAAGCAGGCCTCGAAATGTCAAGTCCTGGATTGGGAGGTGCTGGAAGGGGAGTCTATCGATCGGACTCTTCTAGACCCAAAGGGACGAGGCCATGCTCAGCTCGAGGGTCGGAGGACGTGGAGAAGGTCGTCCAAAGGATCCTCGAGAAGAGAAAACTGGTGTCTCCGGATGATGGTCAAAGGATGAGGATCCCATTTAGTCCGAAGATCATGAACAAACCTTTGCCAAAGAAGTTCAAAATGCCTTCTATGGCTACTTACACAGGCAAAGCGGACCCCTACGATCATATACAGAGTTATGAATCCCTCATGCTGTTGCATGGATGGGAGGACGAAATTATGTGTAGAGCTTTCTCTCTCACATTGTCCGGACATGCTCTGAAGTGGTTTAATGGGCTGAGCGAAGGTTCAATCTCCTCTTTCGACGAGTTGAGAAATGAGTTCCTCAAAGTGTTCATGATTCACAGCCAGAGGAAGAAAGACGCTACCTACCTACTCACGCTTAAGCAAGGAAATAAAGAATCCTTGAAGAGCTATGTGGACCGCTTCCGAGATGCAACATTGGAGGTGGAAGATCTACCGGTGGGGGTAGCCTTGGCCGCAATGCTACAAGGGACGAGCTCCGAGAAGCTACAAGAATCCCTCTCTCTCGATCAACCGATGATGATTTCCGACCTCTTTGCCAAGGCTAACAAGTATGTAGCTCAAGAAGAAGTGATGAGAATGATACAGCCCAGGGAGGCGAAGGAAGGAAAGAAAAGAGAGAGAGATGCACCCGAGAGAAGCTTCCCAAAACCCGTGAGAGGAGACAAAGCCCCCAAGCTCAGGTATGAAGGTTATACCAGACTGAGCGAGCCTCGTACGGCGATACTGGCAGCAATTGAGGGGGCGGGACTACTGGAATTCCCCAAGAAGAAAATTGGAGACGTAGGCCGAAACACTGAAGCCTACTGTGAATTCCATTGTGCTCACGGACACCCAACAGAGAGGTGTAGAGACTTAATGGACCAGTTAGAAAGACTGGCCAGAGAGGGGAAAATCAACCGCATCCTGTGGCGAAGCGAGAGACCCCGATATCCTCCGCGTGACCAAAGGAATAATCGTCCGCGGACGGGGGTAAATAATGATATCAGAAGGGATAGGCCTAGAAACGAAGTAGTCAGGCCCATCCCCCGTGCTAATCCGCCAAACAACGAACCTACAGCCCCCGCGATAAATGTCATCGCAGGCGGGGACTCAAGTGCAGGAAGCTCCTCTACTTCCCGCAAGAGTTACGCTAGGCAAGCGTATCAGGTTAACGTGGTGATGGAGGAGCAGGCAGATGAAGAGCCCATCATGTTCACTCCGGCTGACAGAGGCGATGTCGCCATGCCCCATGACGACCCCATGGTGATATCCACGGTGGTGGCCAAACACCCGGTGAGCAGGGTCCTAGTCGATAACGGGAGCTCAGTGAACCTGATCTATTGGAACTGCTTTGAAAAAATGAGCATGTCCGAGGATAGGTTGAAACCCGTTATGACACCACTATATGGATTCACGGGGGAGCGAGTGAAAGTTGTCGGGTCCATAGAGTTGCCTGTAACTCTCGGTGAGCACCCGAAAGACGTGACCCGGCAAGTATTGTTCATGGTAGTCAGATCGACCTCCGCTGCCTACAACATGATCTTGGGCAGGCCGGTGCTGAACGACATGAGGGCGGTGATATCCTCTTGCTACCTATTGATGAAGTTCCCCACTCCTAACGGAGTCGGGCAAGTACGCGAAAACCAAAGGAGTGCCCGTACTTGTTATCTCGCTTCCACTGCCAACAAGGTAGCACAGAGGAAAGAAGCCTTATGCATCGACGATCCACCTAAACCCCAACCTGTAGAGGAAACAGAAGCCATTGCGCTAACTGAAGGGGATAGCGAAAAAAGGGCATTCATCAGGACTCAGTTGGGTGAGCAACAGAAAAAGGAGATAGTCGAGTGTCTAAGGAGAAACTCGGATATCTTCGCCTGGAGCCCGGCGGACATGCCCGAGATCAGTCCCGAAGTCATATGCCATGAACTTAATATCATACCCGGACACAGACCAGTCAAATAGAAGAAGAGGAGTTTCGCCTCGGAACGACAGAAAGCAATCACTAAAGAAGTGAGTAAGCTCCTGGGCGCCGGATTCATTCGAGAGGTCTATTACCCTGAGTGGTTAGCCAATGTAGTGATGGTAAAGAAATCTAGTGGGAAGTGGCGAATGTGTGTTGATTTCACCGACCTGAACAAAGCCTGCCCCAAAGATTCATACCCACACCACGGATAGACCGACTAGTAGACGAAACATCTGGTTACGAATTACTCAGTTTCTTGGATGCATTCTCCGGGTATCACCAAATCATGCTTCACCCAGAAGACGAAGAAAAAACTTCCTTTATAACCGACGACGGAACCTATTGCTATCGGGTAATGCCGTTCGGTTTAAAGAATGCGGGTGCCACCTACCAACGAATGGTGAGCAAAGTGTTCAAGGATCTTCTGGGAAATACCATGGAAGCCTACGTGGACGATATGATAATCAAGAGCCGCGTAGGAGAGTCTCACGCTGATCAAATGTCCAGGGTATTTGAAGTATTAAGGAGATTCAACATGAAACTAAACCCCGAAAAGTGCTCATTCGGGGTAAAATCAGGAAAATTCCTAGGCTTCATGATCACTAACAGGGGCATCGAGGCAAATCCTGAGAAGATACAGGCTGTCATTGACATGAAACCCCCAACCACCGTAAGAGAGGTCCAAAGATTGACAGGCAGAATAGCGGCTCTGAATCGCTTCTTGTCGAAATCAGCGGAAAGGAGCTTGCCTTTCTTCAAAACTCTACGGGGGGGGAAGAACTTCGAGTGGACGGAAGATTGCCAAAAAGCCTTTGAAGACCTCAAGGAATACTTGAAGCGGTTGCCTCTGTTAACAAGGCCCCTGGAAGCAGAACAGCTCTATATGTATTTGGGAGTCGGTGATTTCGCCGTCAGCGCGGTGCTACTGAAGAAAGATGAAATGGTACACCGTCCCATATACTACGTGAGCAAAGTGTTATTGGATCCAGAGACCCGCTATCCACTGGTCGAGAAGCTAGCATTAGCCCTCTTGATGGCCTCGCGAAAGTTGCATCCGTATTTCCAAGCACATCCCATCACTGTCTTAACAGATCAACCATTAAGACAGATCCTCCAGAAACCTGAACATTCAGGAAGGTTAGTGAAATGGGCGGTAGAGCTTGGGGGATACGACATCACATTCCAACCGAGGCAGGCTATCAAAGGTCAAGCTCTGGCTGACTTCATTGTGGAATGCACTATCCCGAACGACAGCAGTGAAGGGGAGGCTCACCTATGGTTGCTGCATGTCGATGGGTCATCAAGTGCCAACGGAAGTGGAGTGGGTATAGTCCTGGTGTCGCCAGAAGGAAAATCCCTGGAATACTCCCTACGATTCGGATTCCCTAGTTCGAACAACATAGCGGAGTATGAAGCTCTGATAGTAGGGATGGCACAAGCGGAGAAACTGCAGGTTCACCACTTGGTAGCACACAGTGATTCTCAACTGGTGGTGAACCAATTCAGCGGAAAGTACGAGGTACGAGAACCGATGCTGGTTCCTTACTTAAAGAAAGTCCAACTCCTGGCCAAGACTTTCAAAAGCTTTCAGCTGATGCAAATCAACCGGTCCGAAAACACACATGCTGATTCACTGTCTAAGCTAGCCTCCTCCACAGAAACACAAAGAAGGACCGTAAAGGTGGAGAGGCTCCAACGACCGAGTATTGAAGGAGTCGAAGTGTGTGACATTCAAGTTGGAGACGATTGGAGATCCCCATTTAAACAGTATCTCACTGAGGGTACACTCCCCCAAGATAAAGACGAGGCTCGTCGCTTGAAAATACAAGGGGCGAAGTTCACACTCATCAACGGAGAACTATACAAAAGGGGATACTCATCGCCACTGCCAAAATGTCTGGGACCGGAACAAGCAAGATATGCCCTAGCGAAAGTGCATGAAGGAATCTGCGGCGAACACTTAGGAGCAAGAGCCCTCGCTGCTAAAGTACTGCGATCGGGATTCTACTGGCCAACGCTGAAAAAGGATGCAATGGACCAAACCCGCAGGTGTGACAAATGCCAGAGGTTTGCGCCTATCACCACAGCCCCAGTAACTCCCTCTCAAGGCACAGTACAACCAATTCCTTTTGCACAATGGGGGTTGGACATCCTTGGACCTTTCCCATTAGCCACGGGTCAAAGAAAGTTCCTGTTAGTGGCTACCGATTATTTTACAAAGTGGATTGAAGCAGAGCCTTTAGCCACAATCACGGAGAAGAAAGTGGAGGCAATGGTGTGGAAAGACATTATCTGTCGATTTGGAATTTCCCGCATCTTGAATGCCGACCATGGAAAGCAATTTGATTGCAACGCCTTTCGTGACTTTTGTAAGGACCTCAACATTCAGCTACGGATCTCTTCAGTGTCATATCCTCAAGCTAATGGGCAAGCCGAGGTCAATAATCGAACCATCCTCCATGGGCTGAAGACCAGGCTAGACAAAGCAAAAGGGGCCTGGGTGGACGAATTGCCTAGTGTTTTATGGGCATATCGTACCACCAGTCGTGTGTCGACTAAAGAAACGCCATTCAGCCTTGTATACGGCGCAGAAGCACTGATCCCCGTAGAAATTGGAGCATTATCACCAAGAGTGATACCCTTAATAGAGGAAGAAAATTCGCAAGCTCTAAGGGAAGGCTTGGACCTACTCGATGAACATAGAGAAACCGCGGCTATTCGATTGGCATCCTATCATCAGAGGGTGGCCAACTACTATAATAGCCGGGTGAGAGATAGGCCAATGTCTGAGGGAGATCTAGTGCTCAGAAAGTCGCAGATCACGAATGCCCTGAAGGAGGATAGGAAGTTCAAAGCCAACTGGGAAGGTCCCTACAGAATCAGATGCAAGATTGGACCCAACACCTGCACTCTGAAAACTCTACAAGGGAAGAAGATAGGGAAAACGTGGAATTCAAATCACTTAAAGCTGTATTTGAATTAACCACTACATCTTCCTTCCCAAGCACTATTTTTTTACTTACACTGTCACCTGATGTCATTACCTAACCGATATATGAATTATCTTTTTGTTATAAGTCAAAATCTCGTGGCAGGATTCAAAACCGTGAGGGCTGCCCTTGGTTCGGGCCCTGCGAACGCAGGCTACCAACGGGCCAAACCCAAAGCGGACAATACAGGTTGAGTGGGTCAGACCCAAAGTAGACCATTCAACCGAGCCGTAAGAGCCTGAGGCGCTATGAGTCACTGTGGCCAGGCGTAGTTCAACCGAGCCGTAAGAGCCGAGGCGCTATGCGTCACTGTGGCCAGGCGTAGTTCAACCGAGCCGTAAGAGCCTGAGGCGCTATGCGTCACTGTGGCCAGGCGTAGTTCAACCGAGCCGTAAGAGCCTGAGGCGCTATGCGTCACTGTGGCCAGGCGTAGTTCAACCGAGCCGTAAGAGCCTGAGGCGCTATGCGTCACTCTGGCCAGGCGCAGTTCAACCGAGCCGTAAGAGCTTGAGGCGCTATGCATCACTGTGGCCAGGCGTAGTTTAACCGAGCCTTAAGAGCTTGAGGTGCTATGCGTCACTGTGGCCAGGCGTAGTTCAACCGAGCCGTAAGAGCCTGAGGCGCTATGCGTCACTGTGGCTAGGCGTAGTTCAACCGAGCCGTAAGAGCCTGAGGCGCTATGCGTCACTGTGGCCAGGCGTAGTTCAGACGAGCCGTAAGAGCCTGAGGGGCTATGCGTCACTGTGGCCAGGCGTAGTTCAGACGAGCCGTAAGAGCCTGAGGCGCTTTGCGTCACTGTGGCCCGGCATATACGCATCACTGTAAAATAGGTATATATACATCCACACAAGAGCCGTAAGAGCCTGAGACGCAACGCGTCACTGTGGCCAGGCGTATACTCAAAAGAGCCGTGAGAGCCTGAGACGCAATGCGTCACTAAGGCCAGGCATAAAACATTCAATTAACCATAAAGGCCTAAGACGCTACGCGTCACTGTGGCCAGGTAATCAAAATACTAAGGCTATAAAACTAAAGACGCTTTTACGTCACAGTACTCAAGCCTTAAACAACTACGCGTTTGCACAAAAAATTCTTCCTGAAAGCATACCTTTCTATCAAGAATTGGGGAGCATACATGAATATAAATGCAAAGCTATATACAAGCAAAGCATGAACAAAAATCTCAATTTCATTTCATTCAAGTGTCGATACAAGCAGATCTTTGGCAGATCTTTACAATTACGTTTCGACAAAGGTACAAAGTTAAAACAAAAAACAAAGTACTTGAAATGAAATACAAAAAACAAAAAAGCAAAAATCCCTATCTACTCTCCAGGAGAAAGCTGGGGATCAGCTGCAAAACCTTCACTTCCAAGGGACTGCTCGCTCTCCTCGCCGTCTAAATCGATGAGGGCTTCTATAGGCTCAGGAGCACCGTCCAGATCCGCGGGCTCCCAAGGACCAGCAAGGTTGACGAGATCGTCCTGAGCAGTCCTCTTGAACAGCTCGTCCGCAGGCTCAGCCTCGGGCTTGTACTTGGTCCAATCAGGGGCCTTAAAGAGCATCGCCTCATGGGTGTATTGGAGCTCAGGAAATTCCTCTCCTTCCCTGTGTGCTTCTAGCCAAGATCGAGCCAGGTAGAACCCGTACTTAACATAAGGGTTGGAGAAGTCTTCCTTCCGCCTCAAGCAGTCTTTGGAGAGACGATACTCCTTTACGACCTCGGCCCGTATGCTGTCAATCTCGAACTGGGACAGTACAGGAGCAGCTTGGCCTTCCAACTCAGCAACACGCTGCTCGAGCTCTTGATTCCGAGTGAACATAGACCTGTAGTTGGATTGCATACGGTCTAACTCAGAATGAGCCTCCTGTAGGTCCTCTTGGAGTTTACAAGACCGGGCCGTCTCCACTGTGAGATCCCCCTTTGCAAGACCAAGGTCTTGATGAGCCTTAGCAAGCTGCTCCTCCAGGCTTCGAACTAAACCCGGAAGAGGGGACAAGTTGTTGACCGTGTTCTGTAACTCCATGACTTTGTCCCTCAACTCCTGAATTTCTCTGTCTGCTCGCTCTCGGTAAGCCCGATGTTGGACATTATTTGCCACGGTTCGTTGAGCCAGCTGTGAAAAAATGCAAGAATGTTAGATTCAAAGCATGTTGCAAAAAGCAATCAAAAAGAAAAGAAATCAGAAACTTACCCTCAACGCCTCGATATCGGCTAAGTCTTCCCCCTCGGGGTAGTTTCTGAATATCCTTGCCTCATCTCGAGGAAGGATAGTAGACCAGTTCAACCGGGAGGCCACCCCGGGAGTGTCCAGAACATCGTTATCACGAACCCCGGGGTAGACTCGAAACTCGTGGCCCCTCATAATATTCCCCCCATCCACAGAATAGGGCCTCTCGTCGGCAGGACCAATCCTCTGTAATATCGGTCTGCTTCCCATCGAACCCTCGATGTACAGGCGCTTTCTATTCTTCCGCTGAGACGGAATGATATTGCATTCCGCGCGCTCCTCGAAGCGTGATCGCCCGGATGACCCGGAAGCCCCCCGTGAAGACGAGGCAACTCTCCCCCTATCCCGAGAGAGATCTCTCTGCTCTGAAGGAGGGGGAGGCATAGCCTGCCTAGAAACAGGAGGGGTCCGAGCACGAGGTGGATGAGAGGGGACCGGTGCCTCACTTGGGACATCGTCAGCCAAACGATACCTCTTCCTAGCAGGAGCGCTGGAAGGACCAGCCTCAGAAACCTGGCGACCTAATGATTGCCGAAAATGACTCATATCTGCAAAAAAGAAAAAGAAGATCAGTGGTTGATAAATTGATCAAAAATGATAAGCAGCGGGAAAAAATAAAAGTTACCGTCAGGAGAGTCTAAGTGCTCCTGAAGGGACTCGATATTTATCCCCTCGTCGTCCGGGAGCACCATGAAAGTGGAGCCGAACCCTTCCCAACCAGTGAGATCGGCTAAGGGTTCGCTACCAGAGTTGGATTCCAGATTGGTGCCCCCTATATCCTCTTGCGGCCTAGGGGCTTCAGGATTCAACTCGGGAGAAGCCGAAGGCAGAGGATCCGACGACGGAACAGAGGGTCTGACAACAGGCACCGGACCCACACCCTAGCCTGCTAATATCAAATTTTCATTTGATACAAGGGTGTCGAGGCTAAGGGGATGAGGGACTAGCAGTTTGTCGATGTCAGAAGACAACTGCTCCCTAAGTGTGGCGACCCGGGGACCCTTGGAGATTTCGCGCCTATTCTCCCAACGAGTGGGGATATCCAGGCCCTCGGGTACTTCCACAACCAGCCATTCTGTCTCGAAACCATGAAGCTTGTTAGCAGGTTTCTCGAATAATCGGTTCTCAAAACCAGGCTGGTACACCCGCTGAAGCGAGTAAGGCACTAAACCGGGACTCCCTCGAAGCCTAAAGAATACTTCTAAAAGAGGAAGAGACGGAGGGACGCCCCTTAAATGGCAGTGCACAATGAATGCCACCAATTGCATCCATGCATGAGGATGCAGTTGCCCCGGGGATACCCTGTGCGTCCTAAGGAAGGAAGCCCCAAAGTCGGATAATGGGAAGCGGAGTCCTAACTCCAAAGCTGCCCTAAAAACGACAGCCCCGTTAGACACACGACGTATGTCGCTCTCCTGAGGGGCTGGGAGTCTATAAGTGTATCCCTCGGATAAAGGAAATCGGGATTCTAGGTCTTGGACGTCGGCTTCCTTTAAAGTCGACTTAACGCCTAGATCGATTTGCTTTCCTATGCCATGTCTAGCCATCTTAGAAGTTCGTAGATCGAAGAAGTGGGACTACGGGCTACGAAAAATTACCTAAGGTAATGGAAACAGAACTCGCGGCAGACTAGCGACACAGTGAGCAGTCCCGCGGCAGAGTTGCGACAGTGTGGCGAAGGAGATGCGGCAGAGTTGCGACAGAGTGTCCTGAGAGTTGCGACATAGTATCCTTGCGAGAGAATTCAGTAGCGACAAGGACGTCAGGGGCCCAGTATTTATAGCGGCTCGCCTGAGTACACACACACGCGGAGGTCCGACCCGACCCGAGAAACGCCAGACCCAGATCCTCTTTCGCGGGAAAAATTCCCGCCAAAGAGTGGGGAGCAATTGATGGTGGTCGTGTCACCAGATCCACGTGTGCAACTATCCGCCTGCCACGTGTCGAACCAAGAACGGGCCACGTGGCAGATTGGCAACAGAACCGCCATGCGACACCGTTCCTAGAGCTGCGACAGAGTGTCTGATGCGAGAGGAGTCTGCCGCCTCACAGTCTGTCGCGCATCGTGAGCGGCAGACCTCCATCGCCCATGCACATCACAGGACTCCGCATTGCCCCCGACACAGGTCTCCCGCGTGCCTGAGGTAGAGGTCTCCCGCACCTCACGCAATAGAGGACTCGCGCACCTCACGCGGTAGAGGACTCCCGCACAGACCGCGGTAGAAGTCTCCCGCACTGCATGCGACATAGTCTCCCACACAGACCGCGGTAGAACTCTCCCGCACTGCATGCGGCATAGTCTCCCGCACAGCATGCGGCGTAGTCTCCCGCACAGACCGCTGCAGAAGTCTCTCGCACTGCATGCGACATAGTCTCTCGTACAGCATGCGGCGTAGTCTCCGGCACAGACCGCGGTAGAAGTCTCCCGCACTGCATGCGGCATAGTCTCCCGCACAGCATGCGGCGTAGTCTCTCGTACAGACCGCGGCAGAAGTCTCCCGCACTGCATGCGGCATAGTCTCCCGCACAACATGCGGCGTAGTCTCCGCGTAGACCGCGGTAGAGGTCTCCCGCACTGCATGCGGCATAGTCTCCCGCTCAGCCTGCAGCATAGTCTCCCGCACAGCATGCGGCATAGTCTCCCGCTCAGCCTGCGGTAGAAGTCTTCCGCATAGCATGCGGCATGGTCTCCCGCACCGATCGCGGTAGAAGTCTCCTGCACAGATCGCGGTAGAGGTCTCCCGCACGAACAGCGGTAGAGGTCCCTCGCCCAACGTAGCGGCAGAGGTCTCCCGCACCAATAGCGGTAGAGGTTCTATGCATACTCTGCCGCCAGACTACTTCCCCGCAAGTTGCATGGCCCGAGGCGCGACAGAGTGCTCTATAACTCTGTCGCGGCCCAGACACGCGCCTGGGTCTCAGCCCGAATCGCCTCAGGAACCTATAAATACCATGTGAGCTCTCTGAAAAAGGAAGATCCGATCCAAAAAAGAAAAAAACAGGGAGAAACACTTAAACCCTTTGATTTAAGCAATACTTTCTCCTTTTCTTACATACACCAACTCCCGATCACTGACTTGCTCGTCGGAGTGCGCGTGCAGGGACAAATCCCTGCCCCCTCTGATTCCTGTTGTTTTTGCAGGATATACGAAGAACACGTGGAGCAAACTGTGACGATTGACTTAACCGTCAACAGTACAATCCGATCACGTGGAAAGTAAAGCACTGTTGCTGTCAGGTGGGCAACATCAATTGGCGCCGTCTGTGGGAATCCTGATAAAAAGCCAGATTCTCTATCAAAATGGTGAGAACACGCTCTACAGCGGAAGTGACAGGGGGGCAGAATTCTGTGAGTCCCCTTGTTAGATCAGAACAAGGACGAAGACACACGAAAAGGGGTCAGAGAGAAGCGGTGGTTTCTCTAGAGGAATTTGAGACCCTGAAGCGCAAAAATGAGGAGACTACAGCTGCATTGAAAGCTATGGTGAGCTTCTTCAGAAATGCTCTCCCCCAATTGAGCTTACCCCATGAAGTGCACAGTTAGTGGGGGAAAGCACACCGAGGCAGACCTACGAGAGAGGCCAGCCCTCCACTTTGGCGAGTGCCGGACAAGGTGCAGGAACGCAAGATAATGTTACTGCCTACCCAGCAAGACAGAACTCACCCGCAGCTCAACAATGACAGAGGTCGCCTCTGGCCCCGAGGCGGTAGAGCTCGCCCGCATCCCCGCGACAGAGATCACCCGCGGCTCAACTGCGGCGTAGCTCACCTCTGCCCGACAGGCGGCGGAGTTCGCCAAACGAGCGGCAGAGCTCTCCCCCGGCTCAAAGGAGACAGCGCTCCCCCGTCGACCACATGCGGCAGAGATATCCCAGGTCAGATAGGAGACAGCACTCTCCCGCCGCCGCTAGGAGGCAGAGTTCACCTTTGCCCGATGCGCGTCAGACTTCACCTCTGTCGGCCAGGCGACAGAGTTCCCCTGCAGCCCCTGTGCAGCAGAGTTTCTCTACACTCTGCAGCTCTTCTCCTTTGGAGTTTGTACAGGAGTTAGGAGAATATAGGACTGAGGAGCAGCGAAGACAAAGGGGTTCTGACCCACAAGCAGGCCTCGAAATGTCAAGTCCTAGATTGGGAGGTGCTGGAAGGGGAGTCTATCGATCGGACTCTTCTAGACCCGAAGGGACGAGGCCATGCTCAGCTCGAGGGTCGGAGGACATGGAGAAGGTCGTCCAAAGGATCCTCGAGAAGAGAAAACTGGTGTCTCCGGATGATGGTCAAAGGAGGAGGATCCCATTTAGTCCGGAGATCATGAACAAACCTTTGCCAAAGAAGTTCAAAATGCCTTCTATGGCTACTTACACCAGCAAAACGGACCCCTACGATCATATACAGAGTTATGAATCCCTCATGCTGTTGCATGGATGGGAGGACGAAATTATGTGTAGAGCTTTCTCTCTCACGTTGTCCGGACATGCTCTGAAGTGGTTTAATGGGCTGAGCGAAGGTTCAATCTCCTTTTTCGACGAGTTGAGAAATGAGTTCCTCAAAGTGTTCATGATTCACAGCCAGAGGAAGAAAGACGCTACCTACCTACTCACGCTTAAGCAAGGAAATAAAGAATCCTTGAAGAGCTATGTGGACCGCTTCCGAGATGCAACCTTAGAGGTGGAAGATCTACCGGTGGGGGTAGCCTTGGCCGTAATGCTACAAGGGACGAGCTCCGAGAAGCTACAAGAATCCCTCTCTCTCGATCAACCGATGACGATTTTCGACCTCTTTGCCAAGGCTAACAAGTATGTAGCTCAAGAAGAAGTGATGAGAATGATACAGCCCAGGGAGGCGAAGGAAGGAAAGAAAAGAGAGAGAGATGCACCCGAGAGAAGCTTCCCAAAACCCGTGAGAGGAGACAAAGCCCCCAAGCTCAGGTATGAAGGTTATACCAGACTGAACGAGCCTCGTACGGCGATACTGGCAGCAATTGAGGGGGCGGGACTACTGGAATTCCCCAAGAAGAAAATTGGAGACGTAGGCTGAAACACTGAAGCCTACTGTGAATTCCATTGTGCTCACGGACACCCAACAGAGAGGTGTAGAGACTTAATGGACCAGTTAGAAAGACTGGCCAGAGAGGGGAAAATCAACCGCTTCCTGTGGCGAAGCGAGAGACCCCGATATCCTCCGCGTGACCAAAGGAATAATCGTCCGCGGACGGGGGCAAATAATGATATCAGAAGGGATAGGCCTAGAAACGAAGTAGTCAGGCCCATCCCCCGTGCTAATCTGCCAAACAACGAACCTACAGCCCCCGCGATAAATGTCATCGCAGGCGGGGACTCAAGTGCAGGAAGCTCCTCTACTTCCCGCAAGAGTTACGCTAGGCAAGCGTATCAGGTTAACGTGGTGATGGAGGAGTAGGCGGATGAAGAACCCATCATGTTCACTCCGGCTGACAGAGGCGATGTCGCCATGCCCCATGACGACCCCATGGTGATATCCACGGTGGTGGCCAAACACCCGGTGAGCAGGGTCCTAGTCGATAACGGGAGCTCAGTGAACCTGATCTATTGGAACTGCTTTGAAAAAATGAGCATGTCCGAGGATAGGTTGAAACCCGTTATGACACCACTATATGGATTCACGGGGGAGCGAGTGAAAGTTGCCGGGTCCATAGAGTTGCCTGTAACTCTCGGTGAGCACCCGAAAGACATGACCCGGCAAGTATTGTTTATGGTAGTCAGATCGACCTCCGCTGCCTACAACATGATCTTGGGCAGGCCGGTGCTGAACTACATGAGGGCGGTGATATCCTCTTGCTACCTATTGATGAAGTTCCCCACTCCTAACGGAGTCGGGCAAGTACGCTGAAACCAAAGGAGTGCCCATACTTGTTATCTCGCTTCCACTGCCAACAAGGTAGCACAGAGGAAAGAAGCCTTATGCATCGACGATCCACCTAAACCCCAACCGTAGAGGAAACAGAAGCCATTGCGCTAACTGAAGGGGATAGCGGAAAAAGGGCATTCATCAGGACTCAGTTGGGTGAGCAACAGAAAAAGGAGATAGTCGAGTGTCTAAGGAGAAACTCGGATATCTTCGCCTAGAGCCCGGTGGACATGCCCAGGATCAGTCCCGAAGTCATATGCCATGAACTTAATATCATACCCGGACATAGACCAGTCAAACAGAAGAAGAGGAGTTTCGCCCCGGAACGACAGAAAGCAATCACTGAAGAAGTGAGTAAGCTCCTGGGCGCCGGATTCATTCGAGAGGTCTATTACCCTGAGTGGTTAGCCAATGTAGTGATGGTAAAGAAATCTAGTGGGAAGTGGCGAATGTGTGTTGATTTCACCGACCTGAACAAAGCCTGCCCCAAAGATTCATACCCCCTACCACGGATAGACCGACTAGTAGACGAAACATCTGGTTACGAATTCCTCAGTTTCTTGGATGCATTCTCTGGGTATCACCAAATCATGCTTCACCCAGAAGACGAAGAAAAAACTTCCTTTATAACTGACGACGGAACCTATTGCTATCGGGTAATGCCGTTCGGTTTAAAGAATGCGGGTGCCACCTGCCAACGAATGGTGAGCAAAGTGTTCAAGGATCGTCTGGGAAATACCATGAAAGCCTACGTGGACGATATGATAATCAAGAGCCGCGTAGGAGAGTCTCACGCTGATCAAATGTCCAGGGTATTTGAAGTATTAAGGAGATTCAACATGAAGCTAAACCCCGAAAAGTGCTCATTCGGGGTAAAATCAGGAAAATTCCTAGGCTTCATGATCACTAACAGGGGCATCGAGGCAAATCCTGAGAAGATACAGGCTGTCATTGACATGAAACCCCCAACCACCGTAAGAGAGGTCCAAAGATTGATAGGCAGAATAGCGGCTCTGAATCGCTTCTTGTCGAAATCAGCGGAAAGGAGCTTGCCTTTCTTCAAAACTCTACGGGGGGGGGGGGGGAAGAACTTCGAGTGGACGGAAGATTGCCAAAAAGCCTTTGAAGACCTCAAGGAATACTTGAAGCGGTTGCCTCTGTTAACAAGGCCCCTGGAAGCAGAACAGCTCTATATGTATTTGGGAGTCGGTGATTTCGCCGTCAGCGCGGTGCTACTGAAGAAAGATGAAATGGTACACCGTCCCATATATTACGTGAGCAAAGTGTTATTGGATCCAGATACCCGTTATCCACTGGCCGAGAAGCTAGCATTAGACCTCTTGATGGCCTCGCGAAAGTTGCATCCGTATTTCCAAGCACATCCCATCACTGTCTTAACAGATCAACCATTAAGACAGATAATCCAGAAACCTGAACATTCAGGAAGGTTAGTGAAATGGGCGGTGGAGCTTGGGGGATACGACATCACATTCCAACCGAGGCAGGCTATCAAAGGTCAAGCTCTGGCTGACTTCATCGTAGAATGCACTATCCCGAACGACAGCAGTGAAGGGGAGGCTCACCTATGGTTGCTGCATGTCGATGGGTCATCAAGTGCCAATGGAAGTGGAGTGGGTATAGTCCTAGTGTCGCCAGAAGGAAAATCCCTGGAATACTCCCTACGATTCGGATTCCCTAGTTCGAACAACATAGCGGAGTATGAAGCTCTGATAGCAGGGATGGCAGTAGCGGAGAAACTGCAGGTTCACCACTTGGTAGCACACAGTGATTCTCAACTGGTGGTGAACCAATTCAGCGGAAAGTACGAGGTACGAGAACCGATGCTGGTTCCTTACTTAAAGAAAGTCCAACTCCTGGCCAAGACTTTCAAAAGCTTTCAGCTGATTCAAATCAACCGGTCCGAAAACACACATGCTGATTCACTGTCTAAGCTAGCCTCCTCCACAGAAACACAAGGAAGGACCGTAAAGGTGGAGAGGCTCGAACGACCGAGTATTGAAGGAGTCGAAGTGTGTGACATTCAAGTTGGAGACGATTGGAGATCCCCATTTAAACAGTATCTCACTGAGGGTACACTCCCCCAAGATAAAGACGAGGCTCGTCGCTTGAAAATACAAGGGGCGAAGTTCACACTCATCAACGGAGAACTATATAAAAGGGGATACTCATCGCCACTGCTAAAATGTCTGGGATCGGAACAAGCAAGATATGCCCTAGCGGAAGTGCATGAAGGAATCTGCGGCGAACACTTAGGAGCAAGAGCCCTCGCTGCTAAAGTACTGCGATCGGGATTCTACTGGCCAACGCTGAAAAAGGATGCAATGGACCAAACCCGCAGGTGTGACAAATGCCAGAGGTTTGCGCCTATCACCACAGCCCCAGTAACTCCCTCTCAAGGCACAGTACAACCAATTCCTTTTGCACAATGGGGGTTGGACATCCTTGGACCTTTCCCATTAGCCACGGGTCAAAGAAAGTTCCTGTTAGTGGCTACCGATTATTTTACAAAGTGGATTGAAGCAGAGCCTTTAGCCACAATCACGGAGAAGAAAGTGGAGGCAATGGTGTGGAAAGACATTATCTGTCGATTTGGAATTCCCCGCATCTTGAATGCCGACCATGGAAAGCAATTTGATTGCAACGCCTTTCGTGACTTTTGTAAGGACCTCAACATTCAGCTACGGATCTCTTCAGTGTCATATCCTCAAGCTAATGGACAAGCCGAGGTCAGTAATCGAACCATCCTCCATGGGCTGAAGACCAGGCTAGACAAAGCAAAAGGGGCCTGGGTGGACGAATTGCCTAGTGTTTTATGGGCATATCGTACCACCAGTCGTGTGTCGACTAAAGAAACGCCATTCAGCCTTGTATACGGCGCAGAAGCACTGATCCCTGTAGAAATTGGAGCATTATCACCAAGAGTGATACCCTTAATAGAGGAAGAAAATTCGCAAGCTCTAAGGGAAGGCTTGGACCTACTCGATGAACATAGAGAAACCGCGGCTATTCGATTGGCATCCTATCATCAGAGGGTGGCCAACTACTATAATAGCCGGGTGAGAGATAGGCCAATGTCTGAGGGAGATCTAGTGTTCAGAAAGTCGCAGATCACGAATGCCCTGAAGGAGGATAGGAAGTTCAAAGCCAACTGGGAAGGTCCCTACAGAATCAGATGCAAGATTGGACCCAACACCTGCACTCTGGAAACTCTACAAGGGAAGAAGATAGGGAAAACGTGGAATTCAAATCACTTAAAGCTGTATTTGAATTAACCACTACATCTTCCTTCCCAAGCACTATTGTTTTACTTACACTGTCACCTGATGTCATTACCTAACCGATATATGAATTATCTTTTTGTTATAAGTCAAAATCTCGTGGCAGGATTCAAAACCGTGAGGGCTGCCCTTGGTTCGGGCCCTGCGAACGCAGGCTACCAACGGGCCAAACCCAAAGCGGACAATACAGGTTGAGTGGGTCAGACCCAAAGTAGATCGTTCAACCGAGCCGTAAGAGCCTGAGGCGCTATGCGTCACTGTGGCCAGGCGTAGTCCAACCGAGCCGTAAGAGCCTGAGGCGCTATGCGTCACTGTGGCCAGGCGTAGTTCAACCGAGCCATAAGAGCCTGAGGCGCTATGCGTCACTGTGGCCAGGCGTAGTTCAACCGAGCCGTAAGAGCCTGAGGCGCTATGCGTCACTGTGGCCAGGCATAGTTCAACCGAGCCGTAAGAGCCTGAGGCGCTATGCGTCACTGTGGCCAGGCGTAGTTCAACCAAGCCGTAAGAGCCTGAGGCGCTATGCGTCACTGTGGCCAGGCGTAGTTCAACTGAGCCGTAAGAGCCTGAGGCGCTATGCGTCACTGTGGCCAGGCGTAGTTCAGACGAGCCGTAAGAGCCTGAGGCGCTATGCGTCACTGTGGCCAGGCGTAGTTCAGACGAGCCGTAAGAGCCTGAGGCGCTTTGCGTCACTGTGGCCCGGCATATACGCATCACTGTAAAACAGGTATATATACATCCACACAAGAGCCGTAAGAGCCTGAGACGCAACGCGTCACTGTGGCCAGGCGTATACTCAAAAGAGCCATGAGAGCCTCAGACGCAATGCGTCACTAAGGCCAGGCATAAAACATTCAATTAACCATAAAGGCCTAAGACGCTACGCGTCACTGTGGCCAGGTAATCAAAATACTAAGGCTATAAAACTAAAGACGCTTTTACGTCACAGTACTCAAGCCTTAAACAACTACGCGTTTGCACAAAAAATTCTTCCTGAAAGCATACCTTTCTATCAAGAATTGGGGAGCATACATGAATATAAATGCAAAGCTATATACAAGCAAAGCATGAACAAAAATCTCAATTTCATTTCATTCAAGTGTCGATACAAGTAGATCTTTGGCAGATCTTTACAATTACGTTTCGACAAAGGTACAAAGTTAAAACAAAAACAAAGTACTTGAAATGAAATACAAAAAACAAAAAAGCAAAAATCCCTATCTACTCTCCAGGAGGAAGCTGGGGATCAGCTGCAAAACCTTCACTTCCAAGGGACTGCTCGCCTTCCTCGCCGTCTAAATCGATGAGGGCTTCTATAGGCTCAGGAGCACCGTCCAGATCCGCGGGCTCCCAAGGACCAGCAAGGTTGACGAGATCGTCCTGAGCAGTCCTCTTGAACAGCTCGTCCGCAGGCTCAGCCTCGGGCTCGTACTTGGTCCAATCAGGGGCCTCAAAGAGCATCGCCTCATGGGTGTATTGGAGCTCAGGAAATTCCTCTCCTTCCCTGTGTGCTTCTAGCCAAGATCGGGCCAGGTAGAACCCGTACTGAACATAAGGGTTGGAGAAGTCTTCCTTCCGCCTCAAGCAGTCTTTGGAGAGACGATACTCCTTTACGGCCTCGGCCCGTATGCTGTTAATCTCGACCTGGGACAGTACAGGAGCAGCTTGGCCTTCCAACTCAGCAACACGCTGCTCGAGCTCTTGATTCCGAGTGAACATAGACCTGTAGTTGGATTGCATACGGTCTAACTTAGAATGAGCCTCCTGCAGGTCCTCTTGGAGTTTACAAGACCGGGCCGTCTCCACTGTGAGATCCCCCTTTGCAAGACCAAGGTCTTGATGAGCCTTAGCAAGCTGCTCCTCCAGGCTTCGAACTAAACCCGGAAGAGGGGACAAGTTGTTGACCGTGTTCTGTAACTCCATGACTTTGTCCCTCAACTCCCGGATTTCTCTGTCGGCTCGCTCCCGGTAAGCCCGATGTTGGGCATTATTTGCCACGGTTTGTTGAGCCAGCTGCGAAAAAATGTAAAAATGTTAGATTCAAAGCATGTTGCAAAAAGCAATCAAAAAGAAAAGAAATCAGAAACTTACCCTCAACTCCTCGATATCGGCTAAGTCTTCCCCCTCGGGGTAGTTTCTGAATATCCTTGCCTCATCTCGAGGAAGGATAGTGGACCAGCTCAACCGGGAGGCCACCCCGGGAGTGTCCAGAACATCGTTATCACGAACCTTGGGGTAGACTCGAAACTCGTGGCCCCTCATAATATTCCCCCCATCCACAGAATAGGGCCTCTCGTCGGCAGGACCAATCCTCGGTAATATCGGTCTGCTTCCCATCGAACCCTCGATGTACAGGCGCTTTCTATTCTTCCGCTGAGACGGAATGATATTGCATTCCGCCCGCTCCTTGGAGCGTGATCGCCCGGATGACCCGGAAGCCCCCCGTGAAGACGAGGCAACTCTCCCCCTATCCCGAGAGAGATCTCTCTGCTCTGAAGGAGGGGGAGGCATAGCCTGCCTAGAAACAAGAGGGGTCCGAGCACGAGGTGGATGAGAGGGGACCGGTGCCTCACTTGGGACATCGTCAGCCAAACGATACCTCTTCCTAGCAGGAGCGCTGGAAGGACCAGCCTCAGAAACCTGGCGACCTAATGATTGCCGAAAATGACTCATATCTGCAAAAAAGAAAAAGAAGATCAGTGGTTGATAAATTGATCAAAAATGATAAGCAGCGGGAAAAAATAAAAGTTACCGTCAGGAGAGTCTAAGTGCTCCTGAAGGGACTCGATATTTATCCCCTCGTCGTCCGGGAGCACCATGAAAGTGGAGCCGAACCCTTCCCAACCAGTGAGATCGGCTAAGGGTTCGCTACCAGAGCTGGATTCCAGATTGGTGCCCCCATATCCTCTTGCGGCCTAGGGGCTTCAGGATTCAACTCGGGAGAAGCCGAAGGCAGAGGATCCGATGACGGAACAGAGGGTCCGGCAACAGGGACCGAACCCACACCCCAGCCTGCTAATATCAAATTTTCATTTGATACAAGGGTGTCGAGGCTAAGGGGATGAGGGACTAGCAGTTTGTCGATGTCAGAAGACAACTGCTCCCTAAGTGTGGCGACCCGGGGACCCTTGGGGATTTCGCGCCTATTCTCCCAACGAGTGGGGATATCCAGGCCCTCGGGCACTTCCACAACCAGCCATTCTGTCTCGAAACCATGAAGCTTGTTAGCAGGTTTCTCGAATAATCGGTTCTCAAAACCAAGCTGGTACACCCGCTGAAACGAGTAAGGCACTAAGCCGGGACTCCCTCGAAGCCTAAAGAATACTTCTAAAAGAGGAAGAGACGGAGGGACGCCCCTTAAATGGCAGTGCACAGTGAATGCCACCAATTGCATCCATGCATGAGGATGCAGTTGCCCCAGGGATACCCTGTGCGTCCTAAGGAAGGAAGCCCCAAAGTCGGACAATGGGAAGCGGAGTCCTAACTCCAAAGCTGCCCTAAAAACGACAGCCCCGTTAGACACACGACGTATGTCACTCTCCTGAGGGGTTGGGAGTCTATAAGTGTATCCCTCGGATAAAGGAAATCGGGATTCTAGGTCTTAGACGTCGGCTTCCTTTAAAGTCGACTTAACGCCTAGATCGATTTGCTTTCCTATGCCATGTCCAGCCATCTTAGAAGTTCGTAGATCAAAGAAGTGGGACTACGGGCTACGAAAAATTACCTAAGGTAATGGAAACAGAACTCGCGGCAGACTAGCGACACAGTGAGCAGTCCCGCGGCAGAGTTGCGACAGTGTGGCGAAGGAGATGCGGCAGAGTTGCGACAGAGTGTCCTGAGAGTTGCGACAGAGTATCCTTGCGAGAGAATTCAGTAGCGACAAGGACGTCAGGGGCCCAGTATTTATAGCGGCTCGCCTGAGTACACACACACGCGGAGGTCCGACCCGACCCGAGAAACGCCAGACCCAGATCCTCTTTCGCGGAAAAAATTCCCGCCAAAGAGTGGGGAGCAATTGATGGTGGTCGTGTCACCAGATCCACGTGTGCAACTATCCGCCTACCACTTGTCGAACCAAGAACGGGCCACGTGGCAGATTGGCAACAGAACCGCCATGCGACACCGTTCCTAGAGCTGCGACAGAGTGTCTGATGCGAGAGGAGTCTGCCGCCTCACAGTCTGCAGCGCATCGTGAGCGGCAGACCTCCATCGCCCATGCACATCACAGGACTCCGCATTGCCCCCGACACAGGTCTCCCGCGTGCCTGAGGTAGAGGTCTCCCGCACCTCATGCGATAGAGGACTCGCGCACCTCACGCGGTAGAGGACTCCCGCACAGACCGCGGTAGAAGTCTCCCGCACTGCATGCGGCATAGTCTCCCACACAGACCGCGGTAGAAGTCTCCCGCACTGCATGCGGCATAGTCTCTCGCACAGCATGCGGCGTAGTCTCCCGCACAGACCGCAGCAGAAGTCTCCCGCACTGCATGCGGCATAGTCTCCCGCACAGCATGCGGCATAGTCTCCCGCACAGACCGCGGTAGAAGTCTCCCGCACTGCATGCAGCATAGTCTCCCGCACAGCATGCGGCGTAGTCTCCCCCACAGACCGCGGCAGAAGTCTCCCGCACTGCATGCGGCATAGTCTCCCGCACAACATGCGGCGTAGTCTCCCGCGTAGACCGCGGTAGAGGTCTCCCGCACTGCATGCGGCATAGTCTCCCGCTCAGCCTGCGACATAGTCTCCCGCACAGCATGCGGCATAGTCTCCCGCTCAGCCTGCGGTAGAAGTCTCCCGCACAGCATACGGCATGGTCTCCCTCACCGATCGCTGTAGAAGTCTCCCGCACAGATCGTGGTAGAGGTCTCCCGCACGAACAGCGGTAGAGGTCCCTCGCCCAACGTAGCGGCAGAGGTCTCCCGCACCAATAGCGGTAGAGGTTCTATGCATACTCTGCCGCCAGACTACTTCCCTGCAAGTTGCATGGCCCGAGGCGCGACAGAGTGCTCTATAACTCTGTCGCGTCCTAGACACGCGCCTGGGTCTCAGCCCGAACCGCCTCAGGAACCTATAAATACCAGGTGAGCTCTCTGAAAAAGGAAGATCCGATCCAAAAAAGAAAAAAACAGGGAGAAACACTTAAACCCTTTGATTTAAGCAATACTTTCTCCTTTTCTTACATACACCAACTCCCGATCACTGACTTGATCGTCGGAGTGCGCGTGTAGGGACAAATCCCTGCCCCCTCTGATTCCTGTTGTTTTTGCAGGATATACGAAGAACACGTGGAGCAAACTGTGACGATTGACTTAACCGTCAACAGTACAATCCGATCACGTGGAAAGCAAAGCACTGTTGCTGTCAGGTGGGCAACATCAATTACGCTCGTGATCCTTTAGCTGACGGGATCCATAAGCTACCACTCTACCATGCTGCATAAGCACATAGCCGAGACCTTAGTGGGAAGCATCATTGAATACCACAAATCCCTCAGACCACTCGAAATGGTCAAGACTGGTGTCGTATTCAATCGACGTTTGAGCTCTTGTAAGCTCTGCTCACACGATTCAGACCATATAAACTGAAACTCTTTACAGGTCAGTCTAGTTAATGGAGCTGTTATCCGTGAAAACCCTTCGACAATCCGTCGGGAATGCCATACTAATCCCAATAAGCTTCTGACCTCCATAACTGTCCTCAATCTTTTCCCATCTCAATATTGCATCTACCTTGAACGGATCCACTGGCACCTCGTCCTTAGATACTACATGTCCAAGGAATGCAATCAGTTCTAACCAAAAAGCACAATTATTAAATTTACCATATATCTTCTTCTCACGGAGAGTCTGGAGCATAGTCCTCAAATGTTATTCATGCTCTTCCCGGGATCCAGAATAAATCAAGATGTCATCGATGAATAATATCATCAATCTATCTAAGTATTCTCGGAAGACATCGTTCATAAGACCTATGAATGCAACTGGGGCATTAGTCAATTCAAAAGGCATAACTAAGAACTCGTAGTGCCCATATCGGGTACGAAATGCTATCTTCGGTATATCAGCTTCTTTAATCCTTAGCTGATGATAACCCGATCACAAATCTATCCTTGAAAACACTGAAGCCCCTCTCAGCTGATCAAATAAGTCATCTATCCTTGACAGGGGATACTTATTCTCAACTGTTACTTTATTCAAAAGCCTGTAGTCTATACATAGACAGAAACTACCATCCTTCTTTCTGGCAAATAATACTGGTGCATCGCATGGTGACACACTAGGCCTTATAAACCCTTTACCGAGTAATCATTGCAACTGCTTCTTTAATTCTTTCAACTCTACCAATGCCATTTGGTAAGGTGGCTTGGAGATGGGTTGAGTATCTGATATTAATTCAATGGCAAACTCAACTTCTCTCTCTATGGTAATCCCATTAAGTCCTCTAGGAATACTTCGAAAAACTTACACGTAAATTGTGGTGACACAAACGAGTGTGTGGAACTTGGGTCACCAGTACATGTGCTTTATGATTACAGACAAGGAGAGTACCTCGAATAACATCGAAGGATGTATCTGTTGTCTCTTGGTTATGGGCGTACACTTGGCCTTGGGAGACAGGCTTCTTGCCCTTGTCTGCGGCTGTGGCTCTCCTCTGTGGAGCCTGAGTCAGTCTCTCTGTCTGTCTAGGTGCCTCACGAGGTTCCTAAGATCTCATAAGTGGACACTCTCATTATGTGCCCTACTTCATCGCATCTGCAGCAAGTAAATGTACCTGCGCGACAAGGTTTAGTGTGAATATTGCCACATATCCTACATTGTGGCACTCTTATCTCAGGGCCTCTAATCATCCCTACGGCACCAATAGGAGTCTTGGGCTTACCAGCCCCTATCTGAGGTCCTTCCACCCTCTGTCTCTTGGGCTGATCCCTTCTCAAATCATGTCAAGAAGTAACTGCTCTCTTTTCATTAACTCTGACTGATCACTTGAGACCATGCTCTGCTTGCATTTTCCTCCGAGCTGCAAGCGGTACATACTGCTCTCGAAATGCGACTAAAGAAAGCATTCCATGTGATCTTTAAGAGATCCTCGGCTAATGTCGTCTGTGTCAATCTCCACCAGAACTTAGCCTGTCCTTTCATCATTTAACCTGCCATAGTCACTCTCTCCCTATCAGTACACCCCAAAACTGAAATATCGCCTTAATATCAACAATTCACTCCTCAGCCTTAACCGGGTCCTTAAGCCCTGTGAACTCCGAAGGATGCATACTCAAGAAAATCTCGTACCCTTTTGAGTCTCTCTGTCATCCCTATGCTGGGGAACTGCTGGCTGAGGGTTGGGGCTACTGGAGGAACTAGTGGGGGAGGAGGATTAGGCGTAAGAGTAGCTATCTCCGTACTCGGTGTACGTACCCCAAACTGCTGGGTAAACATAGTGGTAAGAGCTGTAAGTCTTTCCCTCATACCATGTACTGTCTCTTCGAGCCTCCTTATTCTATTAGTAGGGCTCTCGGGTTGAGGGGAAGATGGTGGAGCGGTTTAAGCTCGTCTCTGTGAACGGTCCCATCTACCACTCATGATTAGCGATCTACTATTTGCACATAGTCCATAAATTAAGTCATACTTTGACAAGTAAGCTTACTTTATTACCAGACATGCATAGACACATTGGGATGTAATACACTCTTATTACTAGACACGACAGTACTACACAACATTTGCTCTGATACCAAGAAAACTGTCACGCCCCGGAAGCGCGGAAAAATGGGGCTAATTTAAACTTTTTATCCATTAACTATGTTGTTTTCCTGTCCATGTCTAAATTTAAAATCTTTTCATTTTTCAGGATCTCATTACATCACATACATTCTATATATATAAAATCATTTACAACTATTACATCCCGACTATGATATAAAATAGTGTCTATTCAGTATCACATGTCTGGAATATAAGTAAGACTGTACCTCAAGGTTACGAGAGTATCCGATGAAAGGTTAGACTACCTTATCAACGACCACAGTCTCGTATGTGTAGTAGACTTGCTATTAATAATCTGGGAGATGGAGAGGAGGGGGTGAGTTTTTCAGACTCAGTAAGAGATACATTTAAAATAGCTTTAAATACTCAAAACATGGTAAAACGCATGGTTTTACAAATCAGCATAAATATGTACTGGAGTAGAGATGCTTACATTTCATAAAAGCAGTAAAAACATGCTTAAATCATAAGTTTACACATCATGCATCCTTTTTAGTACAACTCATATATAATATGCATATCACACCGTGTAAACAGGTAAAAAGCATCTCAAAACTTAATCATGCATATCATAACATGCTTATCACTTTAAAGTGAAATTGTATTGTCATATGCACATTTCGTAAAACATACTTATAGCTACCTTTAAAATCTCATCATAGAAAATATGTGCTCAATAGCAAATCATAAAATAGGTAGCATGAAATGTGCGAAAACATATATATATATATTATTCCGTCAATTCATCGTGTAGGGTCAGGCAATTGTCTCATATACTAGTCCCGAAGGACATCATACATCTGGTCCCGTAGGACAAAATCATAGTACTCATGGCCATAGCACAAGGGAGTCGTAGGACTGGATCAGGGTCGTACGCTGCCCTATCTCGTGCACCACTAAATGGGGACTATACGCACGAACTCACGTGCATCACCAAGTGTGGTCTATACGCACGTTTCTCATATAAAGTCAGAGCCTGCCCGTTCCCTGGCCGTCGGCTAGGTAGATCCTCGATCGTCTCCATACGAGATCGATCCCAGATCCTCTGACTTTTTTCATGTCATGCCTTTTTAACCCAAAAAAATCATTTTGGGCCTCTTACCCAATTTATCAAAATCATTTCGGGCCTCATACCCGTGTATTAAAATCGTTACGGGACTCTAACCCGTTTTTCATAAATCATTACGGGACTCTAGCCCGTTTCTCATAGAAAATATAGTTTTCATAAATCATTACGGGACTCTAGCCCGTGTAAATATGGAAAGCATAGTTATCAAAATCAATTCTTGGGACTCATACCCGTACCGTGAAAATATAACTTAAAAGCTGTTTCGGGACTTTAACCCGTATCATGAAAACATTGCTTTGGTAAAGCATTCTCAGGGATCTTCCCCGTCATTTCATGAAATGAAACCATGTTTTCTTTTTCATATTGAAAAATCACATTTTCATAAACATGTGAAGTAAAATGTATCTCATGCATGTAGCAAACACGTTGAAAAACTCGGGAAACGGTTTAGTTTCAGTTTCTAAGGCATTGCAGCATATTTCATAAAATCCCATTCAACTAACATACATCAAGTCATTGGTAAGGTAGGTGGAGCACTAACGCTACTCTAAATTATATCCCTTACCTCTTAGCGACTGATGTAGAGCACTTTCCTTGATGCTCGAATTTACCTCGTAATACGTGTCGATAGACCGAGCTGCTGCAAAACAAGGTCAACTTATCACATACGACTTAAATTCATTTCAACATATCCAAATATGTGATTATATCGAAGCTTTAGCCAAAAGTTGACTTTTAATCGATTTTACTCTTTTTGCTCGATTTTATCGATATAAACCTCGCTTTAAATCGTATTTAATTCAATAAATATTTTCTCATATTTATTATTGTCGATTTCGCTAATTTGGCCAATTTCTCTCTTATTAGGCCAAATTGCACCTCAATGGGCCTTAATCCGTTTTAAGCCCGTTTTCACTTATTAATTCTTTCATCGAGGCCTATTGGGCTCACTGGGCCCATTAGTACTTATTGGGCCTTTTCTAGACTCTTTGAATAGTCTGTATATCATTTACGACAATTTAATTAAAAATCTTGATTTAATCCACTAAATGCGCAATTTAATCCGTAACTCGTAAAATAAACTTTTATTGCGCAATAATTACATAGATTGTCGTAAATGAGCTTTACTTACCCGAGATTTTGCGATAGTGCGCAATTCGAAGTTCGATCGGGCTCACGTACGCGATTTATCATCGAACTGCACAATTTTATATATTTAATTTCGGGTGAATTTTTGATCAAATATAATTTAAATTAATTTTCCGAAAATTAAATCGATCACTTTTGACCTCTTACCGACTTACCCGAAGTCCGGTGTATCCCTTTAAAATTTTTTCTTTTTCCTTTTTCTCTTTTTCTTTCCTTTTTCTCCTTTTTCCCTCTCTTTTTCGGCTGAACCGGTTCGGTCCGGTTTAGACCGGTTCAGACCATCGATTTACCCCGGTTCGGCCGATTCAGGGCCTCGCCGGTCGGTTCTCCGCCGGCTTCCATCACCAGCAGCTCCACTGGGTCGTCCGATGCACGGATCTGGCCTCGGCTTCGTCCAAGGCCGCCGGAAAGTGGCCGGTCCGGCTGTTCTCCTCTTCGCCGTCGGTACCGTTTCTTTTTCCGCCGTTTTCGACGTTTTTCGGCCGTTCTACTGGCCGATACTGCCACCAAACAAGTCGCCTGCGCCTGGGGAAGCTTTGGCTGGGGTCGGTCGGGCCTGAATCGGTGCCGATCGCCGGCGATGGCCATTTCTTCCTCTCGGCTCTGTTTCGTTTTCCTTTCGCCGCCGTTGCCGCCGTTCGTCAGCTTCCATGTCGCCGGTGGGGCGTGCTACATCGCCCGGCCTCCTTCGGTGCCACGCCTGGGCCACCGTCGGTGAACAGATGGGAGCTCGGCTCCCTTGCTACGTCTGTTTTCTTCTCTGTCGCGTTCGCGAGACAGAGTTTCTTTTTTTTTTTAATTATTTATTTATTATTTTATTATATTATATTTATTATATTATATTTATTATATTTATTATATTTTATTTTAATCAAATAAAATATAATAAATTGTACAAAATATCTCAAAATATTTTATTAATTAATTTATTTAATTTAATTTTAACTATTTCGGTGTATTTTTCGAGATAATGTCCCGGGCGAAAATTACGAAAATTCATAATATCTTCGTATCTTGACCAGTTGGACTCGAAATTCCATAATTTCTCCTTTATTGATCAAGATTTCCTAAATCCATATTTTTAATGAAATTTTCTTATCGAATTTACACCGAAATTTGGATCTTTGACCATTTTACCCTTCTACACGTTCGGGATTAATTTAGACCGATTTTCCTTCTCGGACTCACTATCTTTTCTCATTTAAATTCCGTATCTTTCGTCCAACGATTTAAATCCCTTTAATTTAATTTATGGTCCAAATAATGAACATAGTGGGAAAAATCCGGGTTTCACAACAGGTTTAATGGTATCAGAGCTGAGTTGGCCTGATATGAGTCGGTGTTAGTGGTTAAGGAAGTTCACATCCCCATGTACTGTGCATTATTTAGATACAATTATGTATATCGAGATGGAAGTGCAGCTAAGAATTTGGTTTTAAATGCAAGAATAGACTCATTAACTGTTAGCCGCTATGGTTGAGAGGCGAGTACACGAGCTCGAGGCCGTAGAGGTAGGCCTGAGAGTTGTACTGAGTCGCCACATGAGACTTGAGATAAGATTGACGTGGAGGCTGGTTGATCATGCCCCACAGAGTCCGATAGAGAGATCGGATAGAGTCTGACAGAGAGATCAGACAGTATTGAGATACGCTTCGCGAGGTTGGAGCGGAGTGTGGAGAATATTTTGGAAGCTAATTGCTCAGGATATGTATGAGATTTGAGGGCGAGTTGGAGCATTAATTGAAGTTCACTCGACCCATTTGAAGAGTTAGACGTCCAAAATGGACATGAGAAATAATTCGTGATGTATTCCGATGACAGAATATCCCGGATATTGTTTAAAGAAAATTACAGATGAAATTCTTTACTCTGACCCAGAGGAACATGTTGAGTGATGAGTATGATACTCAGTTTATATTCCTGGGCAGATGTGACTCAGACACGATGAACAGTGAGAGTCGAGATTTTTGAAAGTTCATGGAAGGACTCAGATTATCAATTAGAGTCCGATTAGCCCGTTAGATATCACTACCTATGCTGAGGCATTGCACAGACTATAGTTGTGTAAATAAGATCAAGAGTTGCACGCCTCTGAGATTGGGAAAGGTAGTAAGGGCCGAAATTGAGATAAAAAGAGAATAAAGAATGACAGAGATGTCAGAATGAAAAAAGGTAATTGGTAAAAAGCTTAGAGCTGATAAATCACGGGGTAAGTTGATTGATAAACCCCAGTATATCTAATTACAGTACTTACGAGGGGTATTATGATTTGAGGACCCCGACTTGCTACGTAACAGTATAACAGAGTAGTAATGTGAACAGTGTAAGATGTGTGGTAGTTACCACGGAAATAAAATGTTAGATGAGGGTGAGTGTATGCCTTGGACCAGGACACCATTGATGTTAATATGATGTGGTGAAAGATACCACACTGGTTGTGAATAATGAAGTAATTATTTTAAATTGATACTGGTGTCACGCATTTATTTATACCGCCTTCAATTACTTACAAGTTAGTGAAAAATGTGAAGCCTATACCCTTAGGCATGAGGATGATGGTTAGCCGATTTTCACTAACTGAAAATAGTGGTGAAAACAGCACTGAAATGTGAATTATAAGTTTGACAAGTAAGGAAAGAGTTGGTCATAAGTGATATATGAAAGGAGATGAGCTCGGAGATGTGATAGATCCTGCATACGAAATATATTGGAATAAGAGGCATATGCAAGGTAAGGATATCTTTAATATGTAGTGCATATGGATTGCGACCAAGATAAGGGGTAGATATATCTACACTCAGTCGATATGGTCAAGTCAAAAGGGTTAATAAAGGTATTTCAAAATACTTCCCTGCCTGAAGATTTGACAGCGTCTGGAAGCGCACGCATAATCTATAAACTAAAAAAAAAAAAATCGACAGTCGCTAGATATGTATTTAAATTTGGGTACCTTTACTGGTATGATAAAGAGATATAGAAATTCATTAATCATGAAAGTTTAAAAATTAAAATTTTATAAAAGCCGTCAATATAAGAGGAAAGAAATGACGTGAGCTAGTATCTTGAACGAAAGCTATTTCGAAATGACATTGTACGTTTATGCGTACATAGGTCAAGGATATTGGTGATTGAATAATGAGTGGAACTCAACTATGATATGGTATTTAAAGCTTACCTGGACCGATTGGTTATCATTTTTAATGATGATATTATGATGTATTCGAAGTCCAGGGAAGAGTATGAGTAGCAATAGGAAACTGTCTTACAGATGAGTTGTTGAGAGTTTCTCAAAATATGCTGCTCAGTTGACACATCTCAATCGGGAAAAGATTTCATACGAGTGGTATGAAAAGTATGAAAATAGCTTCGGTGAGTTTTGGTATATTAAAGTAATGAACTGACCACCGTAAGTATTCTCACCATGACCAACAGCTCAAGAGGTTTCAGTGAGTATGGATACCTCAAAATAAGAATTGGGCTGTGTATTGATGTAAAATGGGAAGATAGTCGTATATAGATCCAAATAATTCAAGGACCATGACAGAAACTATCCGACCCATGATTTAGAGTTGGCAGCCGTAATGTTTACACTAGAAGTATGGCGCCACCACCTAAATGGTAAGAAATTTCGGGTATGCACTGATCGTAAAAGCCCCAAGTATCTGTTTTCACAGAAAGAGTAGAATGTGAGATAACCAAGAGGGTTAGAGCTTCTAAGGATTATGATTGTGAACATTGTACCACCCAGGAAAGGCTAATGTAATGGCTGATGCTTTGAGCAGAAAGAGCCTCAGGATGGTATTACATGTAATGGTCAGGGAGCGTGAGCTGCTAGAGCAGTTGTGAGCCTCAGTAGTGATGTGATCCCTTCTGATGATGACGGTGATTTTATGACAGCTAGCCTGAGGATAGAACTGGATTTGTGTGACGGATTTGCCAGGCTTAGCGTGATAATCGGCATGGTGTCGATAGTGTGGGTTAGATTCAGAAGGGTGTAGTGACAGAGTTCACAGTGTATGAGGATGACTTACAGAGGTTCAGAGAAAGTATAAGTGCTCCCCATGACCACAGTTGATGATATAGTGTTATTGTCAGAAGCTCACTCTTCGGGATATACAGTGCATCCGAGAAGTAATAAAGATATCAGAATCTTTGAAAAAGGTATTGGTGGTCAGGTATGAACAGTGATATTACAGAGATTGTGGAAGAAGTGTCTCCTATGTCAGCAGAGTAAGGTAGAGTAATAGATGTATGCAGAGTCATTGTAGTCTCTACCTATATTGACACGAAAATGGGAACAAGTTACCATGGATTTCGTGATGGGTTACAGAGGACCCGAATGAATCTCGAGGCTATCTGGGTGATAGTCGATATATTGATTTAGTCTACCCACCTTCTGGTTATGAAAATCCCCAGATACTCTGAGTGTGTAGGCGGATTTTTGTGTATGGAAAAATTGTGGAACAATATGTAGCGTTCCAGGGAGCATGATATCAGATAGGGATTCCTGCTTCATTTCCCACTTGGGGGAATGTTTTTCAGGAAGCTATGGGACCCTGATTGTGTGTTAGCACAGCTTCCACCCTCAGACAGATAGTCAGTTAGAGAGGACTGTACAGGTTCTGGAGGATGTGATGAGAGCGTGTGCCATTGATTTTATGAGCTCCTGGGATGATCAGTTGCTACTAATCAAATTCGCCAGTGATGACAGTTGTCACATGAGTATCAGGATGAGATTATATTCGACATTATATGGCCGTAGGGAGTTGTTCCCTGACTTGGATAAGAGAAGTGGGTGACAGATAGAAATTGTTCCCGAATTGGTAAGACAAACCTCTGAGGATGTTCAGTTGATTTGAGAGAGATTAAGAACACCTCAGAGCAGACAGAAAAAGCTATGCTGACAAGAGACAGAAACTATTGGAAATTCACCGAGGGTGAATTAGTATTGTTGATAGTTACTTGTCCTAAGAGCATAAGGACGTAACGAGATTTGGATAGAGATATTGGACAAAGTGGAAGGTAAGACCTGTAGGTTGGCATTACCACTTGAATAAACAGGCATCCACAATGTGTCCCATCTTATGATGTTTCGAAAATAATATCCGAACCCGATATATGTAATTGGATATGAGCTCTAAAGGCTTAGTTCAATGAAAGTATAACATATGATTGGAGAAATCGATTCGGGCATTAGACGGAAAGAGAAAGTGTTGAGGTTTGAAATGATCTCCCTAGTTAAGCATGATGGTAGTATTAGACTCCGGAGAAAGTCACTTGAGGATGACTGTATATGATATAATAGATATACCCGGAGTTATTTATGGACTCATTTGACTTGGTTCTAATTTGGAGGACCAAATTTCTTAAGTGGGGGAGATTGTAAGACCCAATATTTTTGAGTGCATTTAAAAATGCAAAAGGACTAAAATGGTATTCCCGAATACGTGCAAGGGCAAAATGGTCAAAAGACCAAAATTCGATATTAATCGGGACAAGAAAATTTAATTAAAAATATGAGAATGAGAAATCTTGATCAATGATGAAGAAATAATTAAAATTTTGGGTTAAATTGATCAAGATATGAATTTATTGGAATAAACCGAGATTTTTGTATCGAAAAATAATCCCGAAAATAATCGAAAAATATACCGAAAAGGTAAAATTGGACTGAGAAAATTATTTACAGATTAAATGAATTAAATATAATTTTTTAAGGATATTTATGCATTTTAATATTATTTTATTGAATAAAATAATATTAAAAGTTAATTATAAATAAATAATAAAAAATGAAAAAAAAAGAAAAAAAAAAGAAATCGCGTTTTGCGATTTCTGAAGGAAACAGGAAATAGAAATGGCAAAACGCGAAACGCGAAGGCCGACTGAGGAACCCACCGGACGAGCCACCACCGGCGGCCAAGGGCCCTAGGCGAGGGTCGGCGAAGGTCGACCGACCTCGGGCGAACCACCAGCGGCCAGGACGCGCCGTGGAGTGGCCGAAAAACGCCGAAAAACAAAGGAGATGCCGCGAGGAAGAAACGTCGATTCGTCGGCGATGGCTGCGATTCGACCCCAGTCGAGGCCCGATTTAGGGAGCCCAGGCCATGGCGCGCCGAACGGCACCGAAATCGTGTCGGGAACCGGCCGGACGGTGCCGGCACGACCAAATGTTGCCTGGACCGGCCAAACCGGACTGAACCGGTCGAACCGGACCAGACCGAACCGGCGGTCCGAATCGGGTTGAACCGGACCGGACCGGTTCAGCCAAAAAGAGAGGGAAAAAAGGAAGAAAAAGGGAAAAAGAAAAAGAGAAAAAAATTGGGGAAAATTTTTGTGATGCAATCGAGCTTCGGGTAAGTCGGTAAGCGGTCAAATTGACCGATTTAATTTTTAGAATATTTAATTTGATAAATAATCGACTGAAAGTTTACCCGAAAATATATTTAATTGTGTAGCTCGACGATTGGCATCAACCGAGAGCTCGAGATAGCCTCGATTTGTGTACGATCATGGAATAACGGGTAAGTGACCCTTAATTTACGACAATTTGTATCGTTATGCGTATTGATATTTAACGCATAAATTACGGATTTAATTTCCGCATAAATGAATTAAATTCTGAAAAATTGGATAAATTGTCGTAAATATTAAATTGAGATATCCGAAAATTTAGAACGAGGCTAAATAAATTACTGATGGGCCCAATGAGCCCCATAGGCCTCGATAACGTGTGGTAAACGGGCTTAAGGCCGATTAAGGCCCATTAAGGTGCATCGGGCCCAATATGAGAAACGGGCCCAATGATTTAAATTAAGCCCAGAACATATGAGATACAATTAATTGTATTGTATTTGACCTGATGAATGTGTATCCGCAGTTTCGAAGATTTGATTTGGATTTGGAGCAAATCGGACTGCGTGACGAGTCATCAGTGGAAAGGTCAGACTATACAGAAAAATGAGGTAAGGGAATTGTGTGAGTAGCTAGAGGTAGCTACGCATATTTTAATAGTTTTTCTGTACACTGATTATGTATGTATACACTGTTATTGTATAATGATCCTAAAAGTGGTTTAAATAATTTTAAGGATCGAAATAGGTGAAATGTCTATTTTACCCCTATTGAGGGAAGTTCACCTAAGGTTGGTGAAAGCATGACATGCATGAAATGCATGATTTAAGGATTTATATGATTAAGGAATTTTCTTGGTTTTAATTAAAGTAAATCGATAGATTGACCAATAATTGCATAAGTTTCCCAAAATAACACTACGTTGGTGTTATTAATATTTAAATGGAAATTTCTTTGGAAAACGGCCAACTATCAAGTTTATATGGAAACAGATAGTGCCGACACGTAGTTCGCACTATATCTGCGTTTGTGAATGTGCATAAATGTGCTTGAGCGCTTGCTCGCACCGACTTGTGACATCATATGCATGAAATGTGCTAGAGCATGGTGCTCGCACTGATTTTTATTATTGTGAAATGAGAGCTGCTGGAGCCTAGCTCGCACTCTGTTTTGACATGTTTTGACATGTTTTGATTTGTTTTGATGTGATATGCATAAAATGGTGCTGGAGCGATTGCTCGCACTAGTTTTAATGATTTGACATGCATGAGAGATGTTGGAGCTTAGCTCGCATCCTATTTTGATTTAATTATGCATGAAGCCGTGCTGGAGTGTAACTCGCACGAGATTTGATTTAATTATGCATAAAGCCGTGCTGGAGTGTAACTCGCACGAGAATTGATTTACTTGAGCATTCATTTGTGCTGGAGCTTGCTCGCACAAAGTTTTATATGGTTTTCATAATTCATTTGAATGCCGTACTGGAGTTTTTCTTGTACGAGGTTTTCACTGAATTTATATACATATCCGTACTAGAGCATTGCTCCTACGTGGAATTTACATGAAATTATAATCAGTTTAAGTCGTACTGGAGCGCTGCTCGTACGCAGATTTCACTGATTTTTATGAAACCGTGCTAGAGCTTCGCTCGCACGAGATTTTCTGATATCATGAATATGCATGGAGCCGTGCTTGAGCTTCGCTCGCACAGGGATTTATATTACATGCATATAGCCGTGTTGGAGCCTCCTGTAGACTGTGTGTCACAGTGAGATAATATGCTCACACGTGCATTCTGAGACAGATGATATGGTGGATAAGACCTATTACAGGCACCCCTGACTGAGCTTGGGTTCACGGAGTACTTTGTACCGTGTATGACACGCGGAGTACGCTGTACCGTGGGGATTGTTGGAGTGGAGTGGCATTAGCCACGAGGCAGCAAGCCTTGCCCTCGCAATCCTGGTGTTATGCTGTTCTGGCGGGTAGGACGACCCACCTCCCGTTTCAGGTGTGATACCCCGCATACTAGGTACCGTGTTGCCAGGGATCACTAGGATATGGCCATAGTCCTCGATGTTACTGTTAATTACCTGATTGTCTCACATGATATAACTTGTGGTCTGTTAGACCAGGGTAGACCCGAAGGAGGGGTCAGGCCCCCGATTTGATGAATTTATGATTTCATATGATTTTATGATATGTGACCCTGAAAGAAGGGTGGTTTTATAACCAAAGTTTTATAATGAATTTTATTGAATTGTTTTATGAGATGGACCCGGAAGGGTTAGTTTTAACTGCAGTTTTAATGTTTTGATTTAAATGCAGTAGCATGTGAAGTTTTCCATGCTTTCATTTGAAATCCATGTTTTGTCTTACATGGCATAAAAGACTGCATGATCTTGATCTAATTCATGCTTAATATGATTTAATAATGTCACATAAAATGCTTTGAATGCATGAGTTACATGATTTATATATGCACAAATAGTTTTGGATGAACTATGGCATTGAATATGCATGACTTTGTGCTTGATGATTTTAATGAAAAGAAATGGATTTAAGGGCATGGCATTATGAGCATGTAGATAGTGGAGCTATCTACTTACTTGCATAATTGCCTTACTGAGCGTGTGGTTTGCTCACCCCCTTATTTTCCCATCTTTTCAGAGCACTTGAAATAGTTATTGAGCGGCTGAGAACTTGCATGTATTGATATCCGCTGCTTGCTGCTACCCATCGAGAGACAGGTATACACATTGGTATGATTTTGTATCTAAATATGTAATGCACAGTACTATAAATGGATATCATGTCGGGGATGTAGTGTTATGAATACCATTATGTATGTATTAAGTTAAAGTCACAAGATAGTAAACTCTGATATTGAATGAAATTATGGAAATGGATTGGTAATAGTGAGAGGTGACTAACACCGAATCATAGCCCAACTGTGTTGTAGGATGGTCACGACGAGACAAAGGTAAGAATTAAATAATAAATGAAAAAGTGAAAAATTTACTCTGATTTTTAGGTAATTCGGGTCGTGACATAGAGTGCCTTAGATAATTTAAAAACATGTTCAGGAAATTCATGATTTTCAAAGCCAGGAGGTTGTTCAACATAGACTTCTTCATTAATGAAACCATTTAAGAATGCACTTTTTACATCCATTTGATATAACTTAAAGTTTTTATAGCATGCAAAGGCAAGTAACATTCTTATTGCCTCTAATCTAGCTACCGGTGCATAGGTTTCATCATAATCTATACCTTCCTCTTGTCTATATCCTTGTGCAACTAACCTAGCCTTGTTCCTTATGATCACACTATTTTCATCCATCTTGTTCTTGAATATCCATTTAGTTCTAATTATAGAGTGATCACTAGGCCTAGGAACTAGTTTCCATACTTTGCTTCTCTCAAATTGATTTAATGCATTGCTAAGAACCAATTATTGTCATCTAAAGCTTCATTGACATTCCTAGGTTCTATTTGAGATACAAAGGCTATATATTGACACATATTTCTTATAGATGATCTAGTTCTAACTCCAAGAGTTGGATCTCCTACTATTTCACAATCTTTTACATATCCTAACTCTCTTGGTGCTCTAGACTCTCTCTCTAATATCTCTATTTCTTCTTCATCTTCTTTATTCAAGTTAAGTTTTTCTAATAAATCATCTTCTAAGTTTGGAATTTCCTCCAAGTTTTCATCAAATATTCCAACATCCTCATCATTGGTTGAATCTTTAGATACATCATTTGACTCATCAAATACAACATGAATAGATTCTTCAACCATTAATGTTCTTTTGTTATATACTCTATAAGCCTTTGAATTCAATGAGTACCCTAGAAAGATTCCTTCATCACTTTTGGTATCAAATTTTCCTAAATTATCTTTACCATTATTTAAGACAAAACATTTGCAACCAAAAGGATGAAGTAACTAATATTAGGCTTCTTACCCTTGTAAAGCTCATAAGGAGTTTTCTTTAGCATGGGTCTAATCATAGCTCTATTAATTATATAGCAAGATGTGTTTATAGCTTCAGCCCAGAAATACTTTGGTAAATTATTCTCACACAACATAGTTCTAGCCATTTCTTCCAAGGTTCTATTTCTTCTCTTAACTACTCCATTTTGTTGAGGTGTCCTAGGGGCTGAAAAATTATGACTAATTCCTTGATCATTGCAATACTCGTCAAATCCTATGTTTTCGAATTCCTTGCCATGATCACTTCTAATGCTAGTTATTGTATACCCTTTCTCATTTTGAGTAATTTTTGTATAGGCTATGAATTTTTCTAAGGCTTCATTTTTTACTCTTAAAAAGAACACCTAAGTGAACCTAGTGTAATCATCAACTATTACAAATCCATAGTGTTTTCCACCTAGGCTAGTTGTTCTAGTTGGTCCAAATAAATCTAAGTGAAGTAATTGAAGAGGCCTAGTGGTGGATACAATATTCTTAGGCTTAAATGTTGTCCTTTTGTATTTTCCTTTAACACAAGTTTCACATATTTCTTCATAATCAAAGGATAGCTTGGGTAAACCTATGACTAGATCTTTTCTAGCTAACTTAGATAGCACATGCATGCTAGCATGACCTAGTCTTCTATGCCATAACCAAGATTCCTTTTTATTGTCTACCATTAGGCATATATTTTTATTTTTGAGTTCATTAAGATAGACAATATATATATTACCTTGCCTATGACCTAGAAAAAGACTTTGTTTGACTTAGGATCTACAACATGACATTTCATGCAATCAAAAATTACTTTGTAACCTTTGTCACAAAGTTGACTTATGCTTAGTAAGTTATGCTTTAGACCCCTAACAAGTAATACCTTTTCTAATGAAAAATAGTCATTACCTATTGAGCCACTTCCTTCAACTTGGCCTTTGGAGTTGTCCCCAAATGTGACCTCTCCACCAACTTTTGATTTAAAAGAGTTGAAGTGGCTTCTATCTCCCGTCATGTGCCTTGAGCATCCACTATCCAAGTACCATGCTTCCTTTGTTTTAGCTTTGTGGCCATGCTCAATTACCTACAAAAAGATTCCAACTCAAGTCTTAGGTACCCAAATTCTCTTGGGTCCTTTGAGGTTAGTGAATGCAATTCTTGATCCCTTTGGGATCCATTTAGCTAATGCATTAACATTCTTGGAGTGAATTACTTCTTTTGGAATCCATATCCTTTTTACTATTTTTCCTTTAAGAGATCTCATTTTTATATTGCAATTATGTGATGCATGTCCCTTCCTATTGCAATATGAATAAGAAGTTGATAGTTTATTTATACTATTTCTAGCTACAAAGCTTTTAAGATGAGTCTCTCTACTTTTTGCATTATATCCTAACCCATTTTTGTCAAAGAATGCCCTTTGGGTCTCTAGCATGCTATCCAACTTTTGTTGACCCATGTGGAACCAATTAAAGGAATTATGTAGGTTGCCATTTTTCTCTTTAAGATCACAAATTTCACGATTTGAAATTTCTAATTTCTTTTCGATAGCATCAACTCATTTTCTTTTCTTAATTTGGATATTATCTTTTTATATTTCATGCTCATGCATTCATACTCTAATGCAAGATCATCAAAGGCATCGTGCAATTCATCAAAGGAATATTCATTGAGGTTTGAAGTTACCTTTTCATCCTCAATAGCCATGAAGCACAAGTTGGCAATGTCCTCATTTGAGTCATCATCGGAGCAGTCACTGTCGCTCCATGTTGCTACCATTGCCTTCTTTTTGTGGAACCTATCATTGGACCTTTTAAGAAGAGGGCAGTTAAATTTTATGTGTCCTGGTTTTTTACATTCATAACACACAATTGAATCTTTTCTACCTACTTCTTCTTGATCTCTCTTATTGTTTCTCCTATTACTACCGCTAGCTCTTATCCTCATGAACTTGTTAAATCTTTTGGCAAACATTGCCATCTCAAGGTCCTCTTCACTACCACTCTCATTCTTAATCTCCTATTGAGCAGTGGATTTTAGAGCAACTCCCACTTTCTTGGGTGGCTCTTCATTTCTTCTTAATTTCATCTCATAAGTGAGTAGTGATCCTATTAATTCATCTAAAGACAATGTGTGAGGATCCTTAGATTCCTCAATTGCAGTCACTTTAGCTTCCCATGATTTAGGTAAGTTATTTAATATTTTCTTGACCATTTCAATATTAGAGTATATCTTTCCTAAGGACTTTAATCCATTAATAACATCCGTGAATCTATTGAACATATCACTAATTGATTCTCTTTCCTTCATCCTAAAAAGCTCATAATCATGTGTGAGCATCCCTACCTTAGTCCCCTTCACTTGGGTAGTACCCTCATGAGTTATTGCCAATTTGTCTCAAATTTGTTTGGCGTTATCACACCCGGAGACTCTATTGTATTCATTTGGACCTAAGGCACAAAATAATGTGTGCATAGCTTTAGCATTTAGCTGAGCACATTTAATATCATTTGAATCCCATTCATCTTCTTCTTTAGGGATATCTCTTCCCTCTATTCTCTTTGTAGGGATTTGAGGTCCTTTAATTATGATCCTCCACACCTCATAGTCATTTGTTTGAATGAACAACATCATCCTAGTCTTCCAGTAAGCATAATGCTCTCCATTGAACATAGGAGGTCTAACCGTAGAGTGCCCCTCTCCTACAAAACTAGTTGCTACATTGTTGTGAGCCATTTGATCGTTTCTAACTCTTAGGAAGTTGTTCCTATGTGATTAAAGAGTCCTAGCTCTGATACCAATTGTTGGCTCTACCGAGAGGGGGGTGAATCGGTTTTCTAATGTTTATGGCAAATTTTAAATTAATCCTAATTTAATTAGCAAATGATAGTGAGCAATATAATAAAATTAAACAATTTAATGCAAGATAGGGAAGAGAGAAACAAACACAATCGCTTATAGAGGTTTGGCCAAACTCTTGCCTACGTCCTCTCTCCTTGACCCTCTTGTCAAGTGCTTTCTTTCTCTCCTTCAACAGAAGTTACAATCTTCCTTTTTCAGGTTAAGGAATAACCTCTCTACCCTTTGCAATACAAAGATGTATTCACCCTTTTACAATTTTATCTCACTGAGGAACAATCCTCTTCTCTTTTAAGGTAAGGATGAATACAGAATCAAGCTTTTAATGTGGGTAGGACAATTACAGCTTTTGCACTTAAGCTTATATAACAAACTCAATAAATGAGGAATGAAGACACAAGGAATGAAAGTATTAAACTCTTGAGAATGTAAGAAATGTGCAGCAATAGTTTCTCTCTTCTCATTGTCTTCAATGCTTGGTTAAATACTGAAGGATTGGCGGTTGGAGCATTAAATGCTGTTCTTCCCGTTGAGATTTTTGCAGAACTAGCCGTTGGGTACCTCCAGTAGAGTGCCAGATCGATCTGCCATCTTGGCCAGATCGATCTCTTAGTTATAAATCCTGCAAGATCAAAGCACAATAACACAAGGAGATCGATATCATAGGTTAGCAGATCGATCTCTTAATTTGAAAATGATAGGGGAGATCGATCTGTCGAATAGGCAGATCGATCTTCCAATCTCTCTGTTTAAGGCAAGATCGATCTACAGATCGATCTGCCATGTAATCTCGTAGAGGGGAGATCGATCTCTCAATAACCCAGATCGATCTCCTTAGCTCTCTGACTTTGAGGAGATCGATCTCTTTCTTACCAGATCGATCTCACAAGCTCTCTGTTTGAGTGTGGATCGATCTACAGTCTTTGCTTTAAAGGAGATCAATCTCTTCCAAGATCAGATCGATCTCCACAATTCCAGTATTAGGCAGATCGATCTCATAACCCTTATAGATCGATCTCTCTTTTCCTCAATACCTTTGTATAGGTTCAAAGCTTGGCAGATCGATTTCATGTCTTCCTGAGATCGATCTCTCATCTAAGAAAAACCCAGGAGATCGATCTCTCATAACCCAGATCGATCTCTCATCTATAGAAAACCCAGGAGATCGATCTCTCATAACCCAAATCGATATCTCATCTACAGAAACTCAAGTTCTGGTACTTATAACTTCTAAACATGTTTTTATGTCATCTTTATATTATTGAATTTACTTGTTTTGTCATTTCAAAATACATTAACTCAACAGTCATATTGATTGATTGATTATTGATGATGAATATTCTGTCATGCCTCGCTTATTTGTTTTGTCTGAACTGAGTTTTGATGAAGTGAATTTCTGATATGAAATGAATTTTATTTTAGTGCATTTGATTTAAATGATATTTTGCAATAATGTTTTCTGTTATACCCATACTGTGAGAAAATGATAATTTTGTGTTATCGATACTGTGAGAAAATAATAATTTTCATTGTACTACACTAAACTATATGGTACTGCTTCAAGCCCGTATTTTTGTAGATAATGTATTTATCTACCCGCCGCTTGATTTTTCTTACTGAGCATATTGAGCTCATCCCTTACTTTACATCCACAGAGTTCCCTCAATAGCAGAGGTTGATGGGTAGATTTTAATCTACAGCCATACGTCAGAGGGACACCCTTCTATGCAGAAAGGTATACCCTATTTAGACATGTAATTGGTGTCTAATTTTGTAAATACAGTAATGCAGTATTGTATCTGAGTCTGAGGAAACTATGTGAACTTAATCATGTGTAACAAACATTTTTTCTGTTTAATTACAAAAAAAAAATTTACTCAGATTTTATATTCAATTTGTTACCATAAAATACATAAAAATGATAATTTACTATGGGAAATAATCGACTCATAGCCCAACTAAGGAAAGAGTAAGAAAATCGGGTCGTTACACAAATTATAATATTGGGGCATGAAGTACTAAACTTACCTAGTTTAATGTATATGATTTTGATCCTAAACTTGAATGTTGAAAATTATTGGAACATGTATGTATAATTTATATGGTTATCCTTTTTATAATCTTATATAACATATTTTATAACTAAAACTTATTTTAATTAAATTGCATATTAGTGTTTTATCCATATCTTCTATTTCATCTATAGAATCTCTTGCATCATCGAGTAAAGTGATATATCATTTAAAGATAGTAAGGAATACGCAAAAGAATCAATTGCTACTTTTTCAGCTCAATAAGAATTTAAAAAAAAAAATTATATACAAAATTGATTTTAAGATGCGAAAATTTACGATTTCTTCAATGTGTTAAATTTTCTTTATATATTATTTTCATTCAATAAATTACAATATGAGTTTGATTTAATTTTTATAAATTTTATACACTTTATCCAATATATAATTTTTTTATATTGTTGTATTGTAATATACAAATTAAAACCAAATATTATTAAATATTTAAATATTATCTTTTTATAAACATAATATTTTATAGTATATTGTTTTAAATATATATTATTAATGAATTTATTATTTGATTAATGTATTTTCGTGCATAACAAGAATTTAAAACTAGTAATAAATAAAAATTAATAAAAAAATAACTGTTTTCCTCTGTTCAAAAGATATTTCACATATGTGCTTATGTATTAGATGATATATATAAAATGTTAGATCAGGCCAGATCTTAAATGTTGGAGCCAACTTCTGTTTAGCAAATAAAACCATTTAAGAGTTTAATAATTTGCTCAAAGCCTTCCAAATGTCAAACGACCTTTAGGTTTGGAAATTGATTGACCTTTGGACATATCTATTGGGGTGTTCTTTATGTCTTCTTCTCAAACCCCTAGCTAATAGGTACAACTGGATCGTTTATGGTCCAGTCCTTAATTTAATGGCTAATAAAATTTGAGAGGTATTTGAAGATTCCATGGATCAAATTTTTTGTGTGCAAAACAAGAGTAACAAATTATAATATTGGGACATGAAGTACTAAAATTACAGTAATTAAGGTATATGATTTTGATCTTAAACTTGAATGTTGAAAATTATTAGAACAGATATATATAATTTTTATGATTATCTTTTTTATATTCTTATATAATATATTTTATAACTGAAACTTACTTTAATTAAATTGTGTATTAGTGTTTTAACTATATGTTCTATTTCATTTATAGAATCTCTTGCATCATTGAGTAAAGTGATACAAATTTGCGATTTCTTCAAATTAAAAATGTGTTAAATTTTTTTTGTATATTATTTTCATTCAATAAATTAAAATATGAGTTTGATTTAATTTTTACAAATTTTATACACTTTATCCAATATATAATTTTTTTATATTATTGTATTGTAATATACAAATTAAAACCAAATATTATTAAATGTTATCTTTTTATAAACATAATATTTTATATTATATTGTTTTAAATATATATATATATATTATTAATGAATTTATTATTTGATTAATGTATTTTTGTGCATAGTAAGAATTTAAAACTAGTAATAAATAAAAATTAATAAAAAAATAACTGTTTTTCTCTGTTCAAAAGATATTTCACATATCTGCTTATGTATTATATGATATATATATATATATATATATATATATATATATATATATATATATATATATATATCTATAAATTGTTAGATCAGGCCAGATCTTAAATGTTGGAGCCAATGTCTGTTTAGCAAATAAAACCAGTTAAGAGTTTAATAATTTGCTTATATATATATATATATATATATATATATATATATATATATATATATATATATATATATATATATATATATATATATATCTATAAATTGTTAGATCAGGCCAGATCTTAAATGTTGGAGCCAATGTCTGTTTAGCAAATAAAACCAGTTAAGAGTTTAATAATTTGCTTATATATATATATATATATATATATATATATATAAATTGTTAGATCAGGCCAGATCTTAAATGTTGGAGCCAATGTCTGTTTAGCAAATAAAACCATTTAAGAGTTTAATAATTTGCTTATATATATATATATATATAAATTGTTAGATCAGTCCAGATCTTAAATGTTGGAGCCAATGTCTGTTTAGCAAATAAAACCATTTAAGAGTTTAATAATTTGCTCAAAGCCTTCCAAATGTCAAACGACCTTTAGGTTTGGAAATTGATTGGCCTTTGGACATATCTATTCCGATGTTCTTTATGTCTTCTTTCTCAAACCCCTAGCTAATAGGTACAATTGGATCGTTTATGGTCCAGTCCTTAATTTAATGGCTAATAAGCAAAATGTAAAGCAACATTAATAAAATCAAACAAGGAGTATCGATTTTATTTAAAAGGTAAAGGTATATCTATGTGAAATTGTAAAAACAATAGGAAAACTAACGAAAATTACAAATTAACACTCAAACGAAAATGAAGGCAACAAATTAATTCATAACTTGTGGCACTGTGTTTGGAGGAACGACAAAGTTTCCTCCTTAAGATCATGAAGAACCAACATATTCTGCTGTTGAACATTGCCAAAGATCGACATGCCACCGGAACTTCCCATGGCCAAGCAAATCAGTCCGGAGCTGGAGTCAGCAATCATATAATTTTCCCCTGGTAAATCTAAATCTGCTCCGTCGAAATGGAATACCAATTTGGGTACATCTACTTCTGTGGAACCTGATGGCAAGCTGAAGCAAAGCTCAAGCCCCGTTGAACCAGAATCGTCCACGGAAAGCTTCATTTGAGAGATGAATTCCTTTTTCACCTCATCGAAAGCACTTTCTTCTAGATACGTGATGGTGGTGCCAGAGTCTATGATTAAGCCACCGGTGCCATCATCTTCGAGTGCAAAAGTGGGTTCCTTGATTGGTAAGCGAGTGCTTCCCACAGAAATCCCTTTAAGTGAAAGATAGTAAAAGGATGGCTGTGATGGGTTATGTATCAATGGGGTGGTCTTGATTGCGCCTAATGATTTATTCACACTTGCTATAGATCCCATCAAAAGTGTGCTTTCTTGGGTTTCATCGATGGATGTGAGGCAATAAGAAAACTTGGGTTCTTTCAATTGCGAGACTAGAGACAGGGGTCCACGCCCTAGCCCCACCAAGCCTGCACCCTGTGAAAATCCATCTCCCTCGTTGTCTTCTCCACACCCGAATCCAATCTTTGGAATGGAAACCTTTCCAAATGTGAAGGTTTCGGTTCCCATGACCCCTTGCGTGGAGGAATAATCACCATAGGTATAGAGATACTCACATCCATCGCTGCATGTTGATTGCGGTAGTGCTGCGCATAGGTCGCTGGAGCATGACAACTTGGAGAATGTTGAAGACTTCTTCGGGTCAAAGATCGGGGTAGATTGAGTAAAACATTGGGAGCAAGGCTTGCATTGAGTCCATATCAAATCACTTCCCGTATCCAAGATTGCGGAGTAACTCTCTGGTGGCGTCCCGATGGATAAGTCCATTAGAAACTCGCCATTCCCTACAACAATAGGCGCTTGAAGTTCAGCTGAATCTGTACTTGCTGCCAAAACCATAGCTTTCAATCTCTGCAGCCTGTGATTCCCACGTTTTATCCCTCGCTGGATTCGCTCCCATTTGGTTAAATTCTTGCCTGAATCAACATGCTTGAGCGTGACCTTGAACCCCTTTTGGAGCCTATCCCGATGCTCTAATGCTCGCCTCGATGTTGAAACTGCTGGGGAAACATATAATGCAACTAGAGCTAGTGCCAGAAACGATGAAATACAACAAAAAGAATATAGTGAGGCCATGTAAATCTATTTGGAGAAACGGCGATGAGTGAATATGAGAGAGAAAAGTTGGTTGGTGAGGTGAAGCTTATATAGGAGTGAAGAATGGAAATGGTAAAGGAATGTAACTTGAGAAACGAAAATGGAGGAGTAGATGTAGGGAAATAGAAAAAGACTAGGAGAGAGTTTAGAAGAGAAAATGCAGGCTAAAGTGAGAAGTGAGACATGCCAACTTGTATGGAGGTTGAGATGTCACCGCAGCTATGAATCTACTGGCCACGACTTTTCGGGGTGGGTGGGGATATTTGGAGGATCCAAAACAAACATAGAAGTACATATGTAGCAACAGTGTTGTGATAAGGAATGGTAAGAACATACGTCTTGCTTACTGTCATAGGAGGAGTTCGTTTATCAATCTCATATTGTAGTGTACAATAAAAACCAATCCTTGGATGCGTTGACAATTTGACAAATAATCAATCCAAAAGATTGGTTCGTAATGTAAAATCTCGTTGTCTAATTGATTGAAGATAATTCATAGCATGAAATCTCGTATTCAAATTTTTATCATGTCAAATTTGTTTGAATTAGTTTCAGTTATAAAGCGCGAACGAATATTAGTTTTATATATAATATGGTACGAAAACACTTTGTGAATTATATTAAAAAATTGACAAATAATCATGATTGTCGTTAATTGATTAATTAGAAATATATTAGATTTTATTCCATCTATTTTATTACTTTTATAATTCAAATTAAGAAGAATCTTGGATATGTATTGCCAAAGTTTTTCATTTTACAAGAACCTTATTGGATTTTATTTAGGTGAAAAATGATAATTTTTTTTAACCTTACCTTAAAACTCAAACATTTCTAGCGAAAATGAAAGTCTCAGATCCTAATTGTTCGATTGGATTTGGCTAGTGTATTGGAAGAGTACTGAATTAAAAAAAAAAAAAAGGCCAACCCTTGCCTCTTTGGCAGAGTACGTGCTTTATGTACTAGGCGACAGAAGTGGATAATCCATAGAAACTTCTATTCATATATGTTAAGTTTGATGATATATTGATTCGAAATTGAGGGATTTCATAATTGGTAGTAGTTGGTGGGCTAACTTTTTTACTAATTACGTTTTGGTGGAACAAATTTGGTTCGATGGTCCTAATATAGTTAGGTGAGAGATAATCGCAACTTCTATTCTTATATATATATATATTGTTTAGGTTAGAATATGCTACATTTTTGCCGTGTAATTTAAGAGAAAATGCAAAATTAGCGAGGTAATCTAGTGATCATTTGAGTCAAACTTAGGAATGTCACCGGGGCGGGTACCCGTTAATTTTGAGGTACCCGTCCCCGAACCCGATTAACAATTATAAAACCCGAACCCTATTAAAACCCGATTATTTTTTCAAGATATTGTTTAGGTTAGAATATGCTACATTTTTGCCGTGTAATTTAAGAGAAAATGCAAAATTAGCGAGGTAATCTAGTGATCATTTGAGTCAAACTTAGGAATGTCACCGGGGCGGGTACCCGTTAATTTTGAGGTACCCGTCCCCGAACCCGATTAACAATTATAAAACCCGAACCCTATTAAAACCCGATTATTTTTTCAAGATACTACCCGAACCCTACCCGAATAAATTTTATACTACCCGTTAATTATCCAAACCCGTTTAATTATCCGATTATTCAACCCATAATTTGACAACCCGTTTATTAACCCGAACCCGAACCCGAACCCTTGGAAAAAAATCATTTAATTTTGTATAAATCAAAAATAAAAATTAAACGACAACATACATATTTTATCATAATTAAACAAATTTTAAGAATTCAACAAACCACTTGAAACCATAGCAAATAAACAAATTATAAAAACATAACAAATAAGGGGAAAAAAAAACAAAGTGAAAGTTAATCGGGTTCGGGTTAAGGGTACCCGAAGGTTACTACCAAAACCCTACCCAAACCCGTCACAGGTAATAAAATTGCTACCCTAACCCGATTAAAATCCGTTTATCGAGTACCCGAACCCGACTTAAATGGGGCAGATAGTCCTGGATACCCGATTAACCCCTACCCGTTTACATCCCTAGTCAAACTACACTACGAAGTATCTAAATCCAACTCCTACCTTGTAGGGACGAATTTAAGATTCATATTTAGTATGAGCAAATTAATATATAAAATATTAAATTTAAGTTAACTAAGTTACATTTAAAAATTTTGTTTGTTATATATATAAAAATAGAAAGTAACTTATATTAAGATCATTCTGAAAAGTTAATTTTTAGACACCATTAAAATAATGACACCTCATATAATTTGAAAGATATGTAATTAGTATCATGAATTTAATCTCATAAAAACAATTATCATTGACTAACATAATTATTATTATCAAAATGAACAATTGAATTACAAAAAAATATATAGTAAAAATTAAATATTATTTTGAAAAAACTATAAAAAAGAAGTATAACAAACAATCTTGATATTAAAAAAAAAACAATTTTATTTTGAATCTAAGGGTTGGAAATGAATTTTTTAAAATCAATTTTCAATTAAAATTAACATTTTTAAAGAAACTATAAAAGAAAAAAAATGAAAGAAGAATAAATAAAAATTTTATAAACGGTTTTATCCAAAAAAATGATATAATAAAATCTTTTTGATTAAAATTAGGATAAAAAATAGTTTATTGTATATTTGAGAGTATAGAGTATTAATCATATGTCTTTTAAAAATAATTATGTGTCAAAATTTTCTTAGTATATAAAATCTCTCATTTTAGGATGATCCTAATATAATTTAAATTCATAAAGATAATGCATTATAATTATTTTCTGAGTTTTCATAGTTTGGAAGTATTGTAAAATCTTTTCACTATCAATATTACAAAAAAATACATTTTTTCTCTATATATAACCAAATAATTATTCAGCCAAGAATTTCCCATTTGGTTGCGACAAACCATCTTTACAATTTTTATATCATTAAAAGCTATAAAAGCTAATTTTACAAATAAGTACAGTAATGGACACACATCATATTTCTATTGTATATATATTACTAATGCATATATCATCTCGTGTTAATAATAGAAAACAAGTTTAAAACTCATTTATCTTGCATATATGTTGAGAAAATAAAGTTTTGGAAGTATGAACTTAAATTTTGAATGACTTTAAGACTATTCCTAAAAGGTAGTTGACTACCTTTTGTTTCTATTTTGGTCATAGGCAATCAAATGCCTTAACAAGGTAAGTCATCTGCTCGAATAGAATTTTTCAATTGTTTCATTTTTCACGTTTAACAAAAGGAATGATAGGCAAGGGTAAGGGGAGCAGTAGCATTCTATGACTGAAAGAACTTGATACTAATAAGTATAAAAATTGGAAATCATGCAAAGGTAACTAATGGAGTTTCAAAATTTTATACATTTGTGTCTTAAGATATTGTAATCTAAAGATTTTGAGTCCCCTTTGCTCTTGCACACTAAGACTAGGTTGTAGCAAACAAAATTCGTCCAATTGTCTGGCCTTTAAGGTGATCCATGCAAGTAACTATAGAACCTTGAAAGGTTTGATTGTATTATGACCATCTCTATGCTAGTAAATCGAGTTTCATAAACTCATCACCAAGTTTTCTTAATCTTTTAAAACTTAAAACAATGGGAAAAGAAAAACACTTTTCTTCTCGATCAAGCAAGAGGAAACAAGAGAGAGAAATAGAAGGGGCGGCATACACTTTAACATGTTTAGAGTTTTTTAAATTCTAGGTTCTTATTTTCTCTAGAAAGGTCAACCATAAAGTGTCTTTATATAGGCTAGGGTTACTCTTAATACTAGCATTTGGACTTTAATTGAATTATAGTTAATGCCTGCAATTTTTATTAAACCATTTAATAATAAATAGGGTTATAACTTAACTAAAACCATTTTAATTAAGTCTACTTAACTAAACTTTTTTAGTTAAGCTCCTCACCTTTCTAATTAAAAAGGATGAACCCTTTGACTTAATTAAACACTTTTAATTAAGTTCATTTCCCTTTTAATTAAAATTGGGCATAATGATTTAATTAAACTCTTTTAATTAATTTCTTCATATTATTATAATTATAAATTGGCCTTTATGACTTAATAAACTCTTTTAATTCATTTTTTTTTATTTAAACCCATATACTACTTATAATCCCCTAATAAAGTCCATATAGGATATTCCAAATTTCTCTAAATATTTCCAATCCATTTTAATCCATTAACTCTTATTATGAGTGTGACCCATTAGGTTTTCAATATATTGGTAATGAATTTGAAATTCTATTCAAATTCATAAAATCAAGATAGGTATCAAGAATACATCATGACAACCCAAATGTTAGAAAAAACAAAATGGTTTGACTAACCTATTCTTTATGTAGCATGTTTGTAAGACCCTTAAATTCATAAGGATATACATGTACACGTTATGTGAAGCATAAGTGATGTAAAGTCCATAAATTCAATGTACACACTTGTAATATGAGTTTGTGATGTACGTATAAGTTCCATTATGTATGAATATGTAGAAATGGACTTTTGTATGTGATGAATGTGAGTGGAATGAAAAATGAGTAGTGTGGTAAAAATGGAATGAAGTTGCATAAGTTGCATAAATTTTTATACTTTCATTTGGGTTCGTATTGTATACCTTTGGTTATACAATGAATGCACACAAGTTTTAATGTATATAAAGTATGAATGGATCTCATTTTTAAGCCTTAAAGGCGATTGGATGAGAAAATGACCATGGCAACAAAATTTAAGAGGTTTTGTGTGAGTTACTACAGAAAAATGCAGCAAAATATAAAAAATATGAATGACAGATCGATCTCATTGAAGAAAAGATCGATCTAGAAGAGCAAAAAATGCTCTTATTTGAGCAATGGAACATGTCAGATCAATCTCCAATGGGGTCAGATCGATCTGCTAAGCATTCTGTGAAGAAGGAATCGATCCCCAGAAGGGCCAGATCGATCTCCAAATGCTACTGACTTGGAGAAGATCGATCTCACCCTTGGAGCAGATCGATCTCCTTAAGCTACTGACTTAGAACAGATCGATCTCATGCTTAGGAGTAAATCGATCTCATTAGGTTTGAAAGGTCAGTTTCAAGAGGAAAAGTGCAGGGTAGATCGATCTCATTGGAGAGAAAATCGATCTCATAGACATAATTCTATAAATACTAGACTTCTACACTTTAGTTTTCACGGGAGAACCTATTCCATTCAAGAGCAAAAGTGTAACCTAACCTTTCAACACCAGAAAACTTCAGTTTTTGATTAGTTTTGAGTTTAAGTGAAGTTGTTCTTGGCAAAGAGGAGAACAACATACTTGGAAACAAGATATTGAAACCAAGGATTTCAAGAGCAATGAGGATTTGTACCAATTTGGTGAAAAAGGAAGGAAAACTCAGCTAGGTAAGATTTAATGCACCAAGTTGATATATGTTAAACCAGGTGTATTGATGAGTTTGTTAGTATATGTATGAATTGTTAGAAATGAAAGGATCATGAAAAATGAGCATGACCTAGTTTTGGCATGAAAATGAGAAAATGATGAGGAAATGGTGTTGGCATGGATTTAATGCTGGAATATGCATGTAGGGAAGATTATAAATTAATCTTATGAAATGCATATATTGAAAATAAGGAGAAATAAATGTAACTATATGGAAAATGTGGTATAATACCATATTGGGAGAAAATAATGAAAATGATGTGCTAAATTGAGATTTGGCAAATAAAACGAGTATATTACGATATACTAACGCAGATAATTATAACAGCTTCAAAAATCGCATTGGGAGCTAATCGGGCTGCAAGAGTGAGCAGAACTGAGGAAGTGAGGTTACTTGACGTGATCCGAGGTGAGAGAATTTTGTGGGTAGCTAGAGGTAGCTACACGTATTTTGAATAGCATTTTGATATTATATGCTATATGAATTCCCCTGAATAGGAATGATGTTGTGATAGAAATCAAAGAGGATAAGTGTGTTTTATCCAAAACTAGGGTGAAAATACCTTAGAAGCCTATTGTGACTAAGATTCATGATTTGCATGATAGAATGGCTAATGTTTTCATATATATGCGAAAACAGCACATTTGAGTGCTTATTTGATTTTATTGGGTGAATTATGATTTGAATATGCCATCTATCAGGTTTTGTGTGAAAACCATAAGTGCTAGAGACTACTCGCATTATATTTGAGATATGTATCACATAGTACTTGAGTGTTTACTCGTACTAGATTTTAATGTGATTTATGCATGTTAGAGTATTGGGAGCTTTGCTCGTACTTAGATTATGATTGATGCATTACAGAGTATTGAGAACTATGCTCATACTCAGTTTTACATGATAGAATACTGGGAGCTTAGCTCGTACTCAGTTTTCATATATTATACATCATAGAGTATTGAGAGCTTTACTCATACTCGAGTTTTATATGACATAGTGATGGGAGCATTGCTCGCACTAAAGTTACATTATTTAATATGGTCGTGTTGGGAGTTTTACTCACATGTACTGTGTAAGATTCGATTTTTATCGTAATTTCTTATGATTCAAATGATGTAAACATGGTTTTATATAAATTGAATCATAAGAAGAGTTTTACATGAATGAAAAACGCAAATGGAATGAATAAAAAATTCTCAAATGCATTTAAAGATCAAATGAAGGATTGAAATGGTCACAAATTAAACGAATGAGATTCGGACTGGAGATAAGGATTTAAAACATGAAATGAGTGAGTGTTCGTGAAGGAAAGTTGGATTGGTTTGGTCCCGAACACGTTGAAGGGTAAAACGATCAAAAGACTGAAATTCGATATTAATTTGACAAGAAAATTTCATTATAAATATGGATTTGAGAAATCTTGATCAATAACGAAGAAATAATTAAATTTCAAGTCCAATTGATCAAGATATGAATTTATTGGAATTAACCGAAATTTTTACCTCAAAAAAATTATCCTGAAAATATTGGAAAAATATATCGAAAAGACAAATTAAGACTGATAAATTCATTTATTGATTAAATGAATAAAATAAGATTTTTTGGAGATATTTTGGGTTTTTTAATGTATTTTAACTGAATAAAATAATAATAAAATAATTAAAAAGAGAAACAGAACTGAATTTCGCGAAATGCAAAACTGAGAAAGAAAACAGAAACGAAACGAAGACACAAGCGAACCGAGGAAGATCCCATCACCGGCAAGCAACCGACGACCAACGAGGCCAGGCGAGGGCTAGAAAAGGTAGCCAACACCCGCACGACCCACCAACAGCTGCGACGCGCATCGACGGAGCCGAAAATAGCCGGATCAACAAGTTGAAGCTGCGAGGGAGAGAAGGCGATTTCGGCGATCCATCGACGATTTGACCAGATCTAAGGGTAGCCGAGTGTTCCTTGACTAGAGTCGCGTCGAACGACGGTAGTGAGGCACTGGGAAACAGTCGGACGATACCGAAATGACGAAAATAGACTGAATTGGTGGACCGATTTAGTAAGAAAGGTTTTGTGCTGAACCGGACCAGACCGGTTCAGCCAAGGAAAAAAAAGAAAAAAGAAACGAAAAAGGAAAAAGAAAAAGAAAAGAAAAAGAAGAAAAATGAGAGAAAAATTTCAATGATGCAATCGAGCTACGGGTAAACCGATAAGCAGTCGAAATTGACCGAGTTAAATTTCAGAATATTTAAGTTGATTAATATTCGACTGAAAATTGACCCGGATTAATATGTAATTGTGTAGCTCGACAATTGACGTCAAACGAGAGCTCGAGTCAGCTTCGGTTTACCTACTTTCATGGAATCTCGGGTAAGTAACCCTTATTTACGACAATTTGCATAGTTATGCGTGTTAGAAATTTACCACATAAATTACGGATTAATTCCGTATAAAATGAATTAAATTATGAAATTTAAGATAAATTATCGTAAATAATTAATTGAGCTATCCGAGAGTTTAGAACGAGACCCAATAAATACTGATGGGCCCAATGAGCCCAATAGGCCTCGATAATGTGAATAGTAAGTGGAAAACGAGCTTAAGGCTGATTAAAGTCCATTATGGTACAATCAGACCCAATATGGGTAAACGAGCTCGATGATTTAAATAAAGCCTAGTAAAAGTGAAATATGGATAAACATGTTTGGATTTAACCCGATAAATTATTATCTACAGCTCCAGATGACATATTGGGAGCTAAACGGATCGGGTGATCGGTAGCGATGGGAAAAGTCAAACTGTATAGAGTAAAATTAAGGTAAGGGAATTTTGCGAGTAGCTAGAGGTAGTTACGCGTATTTTTAACAGCTTTTACATACACTGAAATTGTATAAAGATCTTAGAAATGGATTAAAAATTTTAGGGACCCGGGATAGGCAAAAGACTATTTTACCCCTACTGAGAGAAAATTCACATAAGGATGGTGAAAGCATGACATGCATGAAATGCATGATTTGGAAGATTTTTGTGAACTTTTAGTAAAGAAAATTGGTAGATTGACCAGTATTTGCATAAATTTTATAAGATATCACTACGTAAGTGTTATTTGAATTTAAATGAAATTCTTTGGAAAAAGGAACAACTATCAAGTTTATATGGAAACAGATAGTACTGAAGCATTGCTCGCACTATATCTGAGTTTGTGAGTGTGCATAAAAGGTGCTGCAGCAGTTGCTTCACCGATTTGTTTGACATCATGTGCATAAAATGTGCTAGAGCGGTTGCTCGCACTGATTTTTACTATTGTGAAATGCATGAGAGGTGCTGGAGCCTAGCTCGCACCTTGTTTTGACTTGATATGCATAAAAAGGTGCTAGAGCGATTGCTCGCACTAGTTTTAATGATTTGACATGTATGAGAGGTGCTAGAGCTTAGCTCGCATCTTGTTTTAATATGATAATTGCATAAAAGTCGTACTGGAGCCTTGCTCGTACGTGATTTAATCGATGTAATTGCATAAAAGCCGTGCGGGAGTGTAACTCGCACGAGATTTGATTTATTTATGCATGAAACAGTGCTGGAGCGTTTCTCGCACAAAGTTTTGAATGATTTATACATGATGTCGTGCTGGAGCATTGCTCGCACGAGGCTTTGATAGATTTTATGCATAAAACCGCGCTGGAGCTTGCTCGCACGTGATTTTATATGGATTTATAACTCTTTTAAAGTCGTACTAGAGTGCTGATGGTACGTAAATTTTATTGATTTTTATGAAAACGTGTTGGAGCTTCGCTCACACGAGGTTTTCAGATATCATGAATATGCATGGAGTCGTGCCGGAGTTTTGCTCACACATGGATTTATATGACATGCATATAGCCATGTTGGAGCCTCCTGTAGACTATGTGTCACAGTGAGATGATATGCCCACACGTACATATTAAGACATAGGTTGGTATGGGTGGATAAGACCTACGACAGGCACCCCCTGACTATGATTTAGGTTCACGGAGTACATTGTACAGTGTATGTCACGCGGAGTACGCTGTACCATGGGGATTGTTGGAGTGGAGTGGCATTAGCCACGATGCTGTAAGCCTTGCCCTCACAATCATGCTATTTATGTTGTTCTGGCGGCAGGACTGACCCACCTCCCGTTTCAGGTGTGATGCCCCGCACACTAGGTACTGTGTAGCCAGGGATCACTAGGATATGGCCATAGTCTTCGATGTTATTGATATAGTCACCTACATGTCTCACATGATATAACTTTTGGTCTCGATAGACAAGGGTAGACCCGAGGGAGGGGTCAAGCCCCCGATTTTATGATTTTCACTTAGATGTCATTTTCTACTATGATGATAGATTCTTTAGGGGATTTTATGACATGTGACCCTAAAAGAATGGTGATTTTATAACAGATTTTTATAGTGAATTTTTTTATGAGTTTGAGATTGATTTATGAGATGATTGACTCGGGGGGGGTTATTTTATACTGAGCTTCAATGAAGTGATTTAAATGCAGTAGCATGAAGATTTTTCCATGCTTTAATTACAAATTCATGAAAAGAATTGTCTCTCATGATTTGTTTTACATGGCATGAAATAATGCATGATCTTGATTTACTTCATGCGAATTATGATTTTACATAAAATGCCATTGACGCATGAGTTGCATGATTTCTATATGCACGAATAGTTTTTATAAACTATGGTATTGATGTATGCATGATTTCGTGCGTGAGATTTAAACGAAAAGAAATGGATTTAAGGGCATGACATTATGAGCATGTAGATAGTGGGGCTATCTACTTACTTGCATAATTGCCTTACTGAGCGTGTGGTTGCTCACCCCTCTTATTTTCCTCCTCTACAGAGTACTTTCAGTAGTTTGAGCGCGGCTGAGTACTTGCATCTTTGGTATCCGTTGTGTCCCATTGAGAGACAGGTATACACATTTGTATAGTTTTGTATCTGAACATGTAAATACACAGTATTATAAACGGATATGATGTCGGGGATGTAAGGTTATGTAAATACCATTGTGAATGTATTTAGTTAAAGTCAAATGATAGTAAATCCTGATGTGTGAATTTGAATATGGAAATGGAATGGTAAATAGGTGAGAGGGGAATAACATCGAATCATAGCCGAACTGTTGGTAGGATTGTCACGACCCTCAACTTACCAAAATATGTACAAAATTTTCACATTTTCATGCGTTATTTATTAATCATCCTTCCTCGATCGTGAACAACCACACTCTCAACAGTTGGGCTGTGTGTCAATGTCTATCTCATCCATCCATAACAATTTAATTTAAAAAATAAACACTTTCATGAATACATCAGAGTTATTGTTTACAAGTTATACATACAAAATGCTACTGTGCTATGCCTAGTTTAGATACAAAATAATTTCAAGTGTGTATACCTTTAGCGATGGGATGCAGCGGATACCAAAAGGGATAAGCCTCCAGTCGCCTGCAATTTATACTCAAAGCTCTGTAGAGAAGGGGAAAAAAAGGGGGTGAGCAAACCACTGATAATTCTATATTTTTAGAATTATTTGTACTTAATTTTCTAATTAATTATTTAAATCCCCAATTTATTTAATTAAAATTTTCATGTTTGCAGATAAATTAAATCCGGATGAATTTTGAATATTTCGATAGAAAATGGATCAAAATTAGGCTAAAATCGAGATTGAGCCACTCGGACAACACGAGCCATCCCACTTAGCACAGCCAATTGGACAAGAAGATCGATGACATGGAAATATCTTTTCAATCAGCCAATGGTGTGAAGACAAGTGGCCAAAAAAAATGTCAACTCATTTAGGATGTAGAAATTACAATTATACCCCTTTTGTGTGTATAAATAGGAAAGTATGGCAATTGAAAAAATGATGTATTTTTAGGAGTAGAAGTAGATGTAAGTAGGAGTAGTGTAAGTTTGGAGTAGTGTTAGTGAAGAAGTAGTGTTAGAGTAGCTTAATTAGCTTAGTTTTAGTGTTTATGTTTAAAGCTTTTCCCGAAACCAATTTCTATTTTACTGTTCATGTTCATTTTCAATTGTGATCTTTTATGAATAGCTTTTCATATGTTATTTACAGCCTCATTTGCTCATCCTTCTTCTCGGTTTGCTTCTTAAATTGCTTATGTTTTTATTTGAAAGAAAATCTATATTTTTCCTAGTCTCGGGTAGCTTAGTTAGTTAGTTTTATTCCTTTAATTTTTTAGAGTTCATATGAACAGTAAAGAGAGGAAGGAGAAGCCGGTGACAGTGGCCATCTTCTTCAGTTATTTAACTCTTTCATTGTTGCTCAAGGTTGTGGTGCAGATTTGGAGAGGCAGCAACTAGCATCGCGAAAGCAAGGCAGAAACAAGAGATTTACTTTGTTCTCCTCTGTTTCATGAGCCTTGTACTGTTCATCATTGTTTTGTTTGTCATTAACACGGCTGGAGGATAGCATTACTGTAACCGAGCTGCTGTGGAGGGTGTAGGAGGAACACAGCTGCAGTTAGGCATTGCTGGGCATCTCCTGGTCGACTGGGGGTGCTGGCTTGTCGTGGTGTTGCCAAGGCTGGTTGCTCTCGGTTCCAGGGAGGTGCTGCTGTGCGTGCTGCGTCTGCTGCCTGCTTAAGCTCTCGGTTTAGCAGCACCTGAATAGAAGCCGGACATGCCTGTAGTACCAGCAGCTGGAGCAGCGGTGACAGTCCAATGCATGAGATAAGGGTCTAGGACAAAAACAAAATGTCGCGGAACAGGTTGCTGGCAGGAATTGCGGCAGATTACCGATGTTAGATTGCTGCATGAGGATGAACTTCTGATGACCTACTGCAGTACGCGGGCAGGACAGCAGATCCCGCTTGATCAACAGCAAATGCAGGATCGAGAGCAGTGTGTGTCTAGACCAAGAGCCAAGGACGTGGAGCAGCAGTGCAGGATAGAGCAAACCAAGAATGCCTGAAGCAGCACCATTGTAGCAGATTATTGAGAGTAGCCTGGAGCATCTAGCAGTAGTTGGAGCAGTGTATAGTCAGAACCGAAAGCAGAATGTAGCAGGGATAGTAGCAGCCAAGACAGACCTGGAGCAGAGGACTCAACCCGTGAGCACAGCCTGGAAATAAACATGAAAATGGAGAAGGCAGTGAACAGTGCAGTATCGGGATCATGCTCTTGGTTTCCAAATTTGTTAAGGCCATGTTTGGCCACATCCTTTCTTTTATACTTTATTACTTATTACATTTATATTATTTTGCTTTATTTAGTTATCAATATAGGTTAGTTGTTAGTTTATAATTGTAGGTTAATTCTAATGCTTTAGTTGTTAATTTAATTTTTAGTTAGTAGTTAATTTTATGTCAAAATTACAAACTGCACGTGCGAGCCTATTTAATCGGTGTGACACCCAGTCTGCCCGAATCTCCAAGCACAGTAACAAATAAGGTGGGCATCTAGTGTGAGCTAAGCTCCAAGCACCATGCCAAAACCAGTATGAAATCCATGTGAAAACTAGTGTGAGCTAAGCTCTAGCACTCATGTGTATAAAACACGCCAAATCTCAAGCGAGTCATACTCTAGCACACTTTCATTCTCACGAAAACCATGTAGGTGGCTCAATTCTTTGCAAAGTATGGTTAACAAACTAAAACAATTCATTTCTTTTCAAATCATTTCAAATATCAGCTAACCTACTAAATCATTTGCTAAAAAGTAATAAAACATGATTTTCAAGCATTATGCTTTTGTTTTCATGCACTTTTCTCAAACACCCAACTCTTTTCCCTTCAATCACCCAATTTCATTTCCTAATTTCTTATGCATTCTAATAAAGCATTTAAGCGCCAAATTGCGCACAAATATCTCTAAGAGTCCACACAATTCTCTTACCTCAATTTACTTGAGTGCGACTCTCTGTTCCTCTTAGCCTCTTGCGCTATTGGCTCGCTTTGCTCCGGTGTATCCTCGGGAGCTTTGATTCATTCATCCAAATCAATTAAGTTAATGTTGTTAACTCATATTTGACCTCACTAGTCAATATAATTCATTTATGCATTTTAGCAATGCCTTAATCCACATTTTACCCCTTTTAGGTAAATCTTACAATTTATTCACTAACAACATTTTAAAATCATACCCATAACACTATTATCACCTCTAGATATCCCATCTCTCATTAATCTCCATACATTTCACTTTCTCACACTAGACTATTTCTAGGTCATAATCATTCCAATGCATTTTAGATAGTTTCTAACCATACTAAGTACCCGAATCAACCCCAAACATCAACAGCTTAACAATGCACCTAAGTTGGTGCTTTAGAAACTCAATTCTTTGGATTTCCTCTTTGCTCCAAATAGAAATGCCCCTTATTCCTTCAATCCAATAAATGGGTAAATGCCTTCAAACTATGTTGTTCTTCTCTTTGATGTGAACAACTTTGCCTCTAATAGTCTTCCCTCAAATCTCCTTGAAAGTGGTTGGATTTAGAGAGAGAAAACTAGGTTTTGGGTTGGAAAGGGAAGGAAATGGTTTTGTCTTGAAATCTGTAAATTTTTAACGCCCTTTTTTATAGAAATAGCTTAAGGAGATCGATCTGCACAAGGAGGAGATCGATCTGGTCCCCTTAAATTCCTCTTTTCCTCGGCATTTTAAGCTTGAGATCAATCTGTTGAAGCTTGAGATTGATCTGCTCCAAACAGAGAGCTAAGGAGATCGATTTGTATGCTTGAGGATCGATCTTTTCATTACAGAATGTTTAGGAGATGGATCTGGCCCCATTGGAGATCGATCTACCCTATTCCTTTACTCAAATACAAGCATATTTGGCACATCCAGATCGATCTCTCATCCTATGAGATCGATCTGGCCTGCATAATTTTTAGATTTTACTGCAGTTTCCTGCAAAAACTTATACCATAACATCCTTAATTTGCTGCCATGGTCATTTTCTCATCCAATCATCTTTGAGACTTGAAAATGACATCCATTAATACTTCATACACATTAAAACTAGTGTAGAATCTTTGTATGACCAAAGGTACCTATTTGTAGTGATTTTTAGGTAATTTGGGTCGTGACAATTTTTGGTATCAGAGCTAAGTTGGCCTGATATGAGTCGGTGTTAGTGGTTAAGGAAGTTTACATCCCCATGTACTGTGCATTGTTTAGATACAATTGTGTATATCGAGATGAAATTGTAGCTAAGAATTTGGTTTCAAATGCAAGAATATAGACTCATTAACTGATAGTCGCTATGGTAGAGGGGCAGGTACACAAGCTCGAGGCCGTAGAGGTAGGCCTGAGAGTCATACTGAGTCACCGCATGAGACTCAAAATGAGGTTGAAGTGGAGGCTAATGTTGAGTATGCTCCACAGAGTTCGACAGAGAGATCAGACAGTATTGAGACACGCTTTGCGAGGTTAGAGTGGAGTGTGGAGAATATTTTGGGAGCTAATTGCTCATAGTATACATGGGATTTGAGGGCGAGTCGGAGCATTGGTGGAAGTTCGCTCAACCCATCTGAAGAGTTAGACATCCAAAATGGACATGAGAAATAATTCTGGACGTATTCCAGAGAGAGACAATTTTGGACACTGTTCAAAGGAAATTATAGATAAATTTCCTTACTCTGACCTAGAAGAACTAGTTAATTGACGAGTATGAAACTCAGTTTATGTCCCTGGGTAGGTATGACCCTGACACTATGGGTAGTGAGAATCAAAAAGCCCAAAAGTTCATGGAAGGGCACAGATTGTCAATTAGAGTTCGATTAGCCCCGTTAGATATCACTACCTATGCCAAGGTAGTGCGCAGACTACAGTTGTGTGAATAAGATCATGAGTTGCACGCCTCTGAGATTAGGAAAGGTAGTAATGGTCGAAATAGAGACAGAAGAGAATAAAGAATGATAGAGATGTCAGAACGGGAAAAAGGTAGTTTGGTAAGAAATTAGAGTTGATGAGTCACGAGATAAGATGATTGGTAAGGCCCCAGTGTATCAAATTTCAGCACTTTTGAGGGGTATTATGATTGGAGGACCCCGACTTGCTACGGAGCAGTGTAGGATGTATGATAGATACCACTGACGTAGGCCCTACACCTTATTGACTAAAATAGGCGTTAACTGTGGTAAGATGGACCATTTATTTAATGATTACTCAGAGTTGGGTGAGACTGCCCACAGAAGGGCAAAGAGACAGAGAAAACCCTGTTGATATCTCTGCACAGAAAAAGGAGGCCACAGCCGAAGAGAAAGGGAAAGTAGGTTGTTGGACGAGGGTGAGTGTATGCCTTAGACCACGACACTACTGATGTTTCATCTGATGTGGTGGAAGATACCACACTGGTTATGAATAATGAAGTAATTATTTTCATTGATCCTGGTGCCACGCATTTATTCATACCGCCTTCAATTGCTTATAAGCTAGTGAAAGATGTGAAGCTTGTACCCTTAGGCAAGATGATAATAGATAGCTAATAATCACTAACTGAATATGGGTATAGGGATTGTAAGTTGAAAACGGAGGAAAAAGGATATGTCAGCCAATTTTATTCAATGGAATGTGAATAATTTTGAAGTAATATTTGAGAATAGATTGATTCGACTGCAAACTATGCTGTTTAGATTGCTATCCTAAGATAGTGATGTTTTCACCCCTAAAAAGTGTACTGTAAGTTTGACACGTAATGAAAGAGGTGTAGCGATTGTAATTAAAGGAGTGAATGATTGTACGGACGAGATGAGTAATGATGAGAATGTTTTCTCGCTTGTATGGTTCGTATGGATAAGGCACATCTGGAGTTAACAAATATCCTTATGGTCAGGGAGTTTCCTGATATCTTCTCGGATAATCTACCAGGGTTACCACCCGTTAAAGGAATGAAGTTTTGTATTGATTTGGTACCTGGTACGAAGTCGATATCCTAACCACGATATAAAATGGTATTAGTGGAACTGGAAGGACTAAAGAAGCTATTATAGGAGTGATTGGATAAAAGTTCATCAGATCTTTTTAGAGATCGATTTGAAGTTTGGGTAACATCCGTTAAGAATTCAAAATGTAAATGTGCCCCAAATTGATTTTCGTAACTGTTAGGGTATTGATGAACAAGGTATTTAAACTTTACCTGCACTGATTTGTGGTCATCCTTAGCAATGATATTTTGATGTATTTGAAGTCCAGGGAAGAGCATGAGCAGCAACTGAAAACTATTTTACAGATGAATTGTTGAGAGTTTCTCGAAATGGGCTGCTCAGTTGACACATCTCGTTTGAAAAAAATTGCATACGAGTGGGATGATAAGTATGAAAGTAGCTTCGGTGAGTTTTGGTGTATTGAGGTATGAACTGACTACCATAATTAATTTCACCATACCCAATAGCTCAAGAGGTTTCTCAGTGTATATGGATACCTCAAAATAACGAGTGAGCTGTGTATTGATTCTAAATGGGAAGATAGTCGCTTATGGATCTAGACAACTCAAGGATCATGACAGAAACTATTTGACCCATGAATTAAAGTTGGCAGCGATAGTGTTTGTATTGAGTATATGGCACTACTATGTACACGGTAAGAAATGTTAGGTATGCATTGATCATAAAAGCCTCGAGTATTTGTTTTCACAAAAAGAGTAGAATATGAGATAACATAGAGGGTTAGAGCTTCTGAAGGATTATGATTGTGGAAATTGTACCTCCTAGGAAAGGCTAATGTAAAGGCTGATGCCTTGAGCAGAAAGAGCTTCGAGATGGTATTACATATGATGGACAGAGAGCGTGAGCTGCTAGAGCAGTTGTAAGCCTTAGTAGTGATGTGATCCCTTCTGATGATTACAGTGATTGTGTGACAGCTATCCTGAGATTAGAATCAGATTTAAGTGACCAGATTTGACAGGCTTAGCATGATGATCGGCAGGGTGTCGATAGTGTGGGTCAGATTCAGATGGGTACAGTGACAGAGTTCATAGTGAATAATGATGGCTTACTGAGGTTCAGAGACAATATAAGTGCTCCTTATGACCACAGTTGATGAGGTAATGTTATTGTCAGAAGCTCACTCTTCGGGATATACAATGCATTTGGGAAGTAATAAATATATCGAAATCTCTGAAAAGGGTATTGGTGGTCAGATATGAAAAGAGACATTGTAGAGATTGTGGAGAAGTGTCTCGTATGTCAGCAGATTAAGGTAAAGCAATAGACGTTTGCAGGGTTATTGCAACCTCTACCTATATCGACACAAAAATGGGAGCAAGCTACCATGGATATTGTGATGGGTTATAGAGGACCACAGGAATCACAAGGCTATCTGGGTGATAGTCGCTAGATTGACTAAGTCTACCCACCTTATGGTTATGAAATCCCGAGATACTCTGAGTGTGTAGGTGGATTTATGTGTATGAAAAATTGTGAAACATTATGTAGCGTCCCAAGGAGCATGATATCAAATAGGGATTCCCGCTTCACTTCCCATTTCTGGGAACGTTTTTTAGGAAGTTATGGGAACCCGATTGAGTGTTAGCCTAACGTTCCATCCTCAGAGAGATGGTCAGTCAGAGGGGACTGTGCAAATGCTGGAGGATATGATGAGAGCATGTGCCATTGATTTTATAAGCTCTTGGGATAATCAGTTGTTACTAATCGAATTTGCCAATAATGACAATTGTCACTTGAGTATCAGGATAATATTTTATGAGACATGGTATGGCTTTAGGGGTTGTTCCCCGACTTAGATAGGAAGAAATGGGTGACAGATAGGAAATTACTCTCGATTCAGTATAATAAGTCTCTGAGGGTGTTCTGTTGATTGTGAGAGATTAAGAACACCTCAGAGCAAACAGAGAAGCTATGCTGACAAGAGACAAAAAACCATTGGAATTCACCGAGGGTGAATCAGTATTGTTGGAAGTTACTTGTCCTAAGGACATTACGAGATTCGGAAAGAAGGAAAATTGAGTTTCGTTAGATTGAATCCTTTTAGATATTGGACAAAGTGGGAGATAAGGCATGTAGGTTTTCATTACCACATGAATTAGCAGGCATCAACAATGTGTCCCATATTTTGATGCTTCAGAAATACTACCCGGACTCAGCATATGTGATCGGATATGAGCTGTTGGAGCTCAATGAAAGTATAACGTATGTTGAAAAAATTGATTCGGGTATTAGACGGAAGAGAAGGTGTTGTGGTTTAAGATGATCTCCCTAGTCAAAGTCCTTTGGTAGTATTACACTCCGAAAAAAGTCACAAGAGAATTAAAGAGTATGATGCGATAGACGTATCCGGAGTTGTTTATGGACCCATTTGACTTGGTTCTAATTTGGAGGACTAAATTTCTTAAGTGGGGGAGATTATGTAAGACCCGCTTTTTATCATAATTTCTTATGATTCAAATGATGTAAACATGGTTTTATATAAATTGAATCACAAGAAGAGTTTTACATGAATGAAAAATGAAAATGGAATGAATAAAAAATTCTCGAATGCATTTAAAGATCCAATAAAGGATTGAAATGGTCACAAATTAAACGAATGGGATTCTGACTGGAGATAAGGATTTAAAACACGAAATGAGTAAGTGTTTGTGAAGGGAAGTTAGATTAGTTTGGTCCCGAACACGTTGAAGGGTAAAACGATCAAATGACTGAAATTCAGTATTAATTTGACAAGAAAATTTCATTATAAATATGGATTTGAGAAATCTTGATCAATAACGAAGAAATAATTAAATTTCGAGTCCAATTGATCAAGACATGAATTTATTGGAATGAACCGAAATTTTTACCTCAAAAAATTATCCCAAAAATATTGGAAAAATATACCGAAAAGACAAAATAAGACTGATAAATTCATTTATTGATTAAATAAGTAAAATAAGATTTTTTGGAGATATTTTGGGCTTTTTTAATGTATTTTAATTGAATAAAATAATTAAAAAAAAGAAATCGAACTGAATTTCGCGAAACGCGAAACTGAGAAAGAAAACAGAAACGAAGCGAAGACACAGGCGAACCGAGGAAGATCCCATCACTGGTGAGCAACCAGTGACCAACGAGGCTAGGCAAGGGCTGGAAAAGGTAGTCGACACCCGCGCGACCCACCAGCAGCCACGACGCGCGTCGACGGCACCGAAAACTGCTGGATCGATGAGTTGAAGCCGCGAGGGAGAGAAGGGGATTTCGATGATTTGACCAGATCTAAGGGTAGCCGAGTGTTCCCCGACCAGAGACATGTCGAACGACGATAGTGAGGCGTCGAGAAACGATTGGACGACGTCGGAACGACGAAAAGAGACTGAACCGGTCGACCGGTTCAGTGAGAAAGGTTTTGTGCTAAACAGGACCAGACCGGTTCAGCCAAGGAAAATAAAAGGAAAAAGAAAAGAAAAAGGAAAAAAAAGAAAAGAAAAAGAAGAAAAATGGGAGAAAAATTTCAGTGATGCAATCGAGCTACGGGTAAATCGGTAAGTGGTCGAAATTGACCGAATTAAATTTCGAAATATTTAAGTTGATTAGTATTTGACTGAAAATTGACTCGAAAAAATATGTAATTGTGTAGCTCGACAATTGACATCAAACGAGTGCTTGAGTCAGCTTTGGTTTGTGTACTATCATGGAATCTCGGGTAAGTAACCCTTTTTACTACAATTTTCATAGTTATGCGTGTTAGAAGTTTACCGCATAAATTACGGATTAATTTCGTATAAAATGAATTAAATTCTTGAATTTAAGATAAATTATTGTAAATAATTAATTGAGCTATCTGATAGTTTTGAATGAGGCCCAATAAATGCTGATGGGCCAAATGAGCCTAATAGGCCTCGATAATGTGAATAGTAAGTGGAAAAGGGGCTTAAGGCCGATTAAGGCCCATTATGGTACAATCGAACCTAATATGGGTAAACGGGCTCAATGATTTAAATTAAGCCCTGTAAAAGTGAATATGGATAAACATGTTTGGATTTAACCCGACAAATGATTATCTGCAGCTCCGGAGGACATATTGGGAGCTAAACGGATCGGGTGATCGGTAGCGTTGGGAAAAGTCAGACTGTATAGAGTAAATTGAGGTAAGGGAATTTTGTGAGTAGCTAAAGGTAGCTATGTGTATTTTTAACATCTTTTACATACACTGAAACTGTATAAAGATCCTAGAAATGGATTAAAAATTTTTGGGACTCGAGATGGGTAAAAGACTATTTTACCCCTACTAAGAGAAAATTCACCTAAGGATGGTGAAAGCATGACATGCATGAAATGCATGATTTGGAAGATTTTAGTGAACTTTTAGTAAAGCAAATTGGTAGATTGGCTAGTATTTGCATAAATTTTATAAAATAACACTACGTAAGTGTTATTTGAATTTAAATGAAATTCTTTGGAAAATGGGCCAACTATCAAGTTTATATGGAAACAGATAGTGCTGGAGCATTGCTCCCACTATATCTGAGTTTGTGAGTGTGCATAAAAGGTGCTAGAGCGGTTGCTCGCACCTATTTGTGTGACATCATGTGCATAAAATGTGCTAGAGCGGTTGCTCGCACTGATTTTTACTTTTGTGAAATGCATGAGAGGTGCTGGAGCCTAGCTCGCACCCTGTTTTGACTTGATATGCATAAAAAGGTGCTAGAGCTATTGCTCGCACTTGTTTTAATGATTTGACATGCATGAGAGGTGATGAAGCTTAGCTCGCATCCTGTTTTGATATGATAATTGCATAAAAGCCGTACTGGAGCCTTGCTCGTATGTGATTTAATCGATTTAATTGCATAAAAATTGTGCGGGAGTGTAACACGCACGAGATTTGATTTATTTATGCATGAAACCGTGCTGGAGCGTTGCACACACGAAGTTTTGATTTTCTTGAGCATTCATTCATGTTGGAGCATTGCTCGCATGGAGTTTTGAATGATTTATGCATGATGCCGTGTTGGAGCATTGCTTGCCCTAGGCTTTGATTTATTTTATGCATAAAACCGTGCTGGAGCTTGCTCGTATGTGATTTTATATGGATTTATAACTCTTTTAAAGTCGTACTGGAGTACTGCTCATACGCAGATTTTACTGATGTTTTATGAAAACGTATTGGAGCTTCGCTCGCATGAGGTTTTCAGATATCATGAATATGCATGGAGCCGTGCTGGAGCTTTGCTCACACAGGGATTTATATGACATGCATATAGCCGTGTTGGAGCCTCCTGTAGACTGTGTGTCATAGTGAGATGATATGCCCACACGTACATATTAAGACATAGGTTGGTATAGGTGGATAAGACCTATGGTAGGCACCCACTGACTATGATTTGGGTTCATGAAGTATGTTATACCGTGTATGTCACGCGGAGTACGCTGTACTATGGGGATTGTTGGAGTGGAGTGGCATTAGCCACGAGGCTGTAAGCCTTGCCCTCACAATCTTGGTATTTATGTTGTTCTAGCGGTAGGACTGACCCACCTCCCGTTTCAGGTGTGATACCCCGCACACTAGGTACCTTGTAGCCAGGGATCACTAGGATATGGCCATAGTCCTTGATGTTACTGATATAGTCACCTACATGTCTCACATGATATAACTTTTGGTCTCGATAGACCAGGGTAGACCCGAGAGAGGGGTTAGGCCCCTGGTTTTGTGATTTTCACTTAAATGTGATTTTTTACTATGATGATAGATTCTTCAGAGGATTTTATGACATGTGACCTTAAAAGAAGGATGATTTTATAAAAGAATTTTATAAAGAAATTTTTTATGAGTTTGAGATTGATTTATGAGATGATTGACCCGAAGAGGTTATTTTATACTGAGATTTAATGAAGTGATTTAAATGCAGTAGCATGAAGAGTTTTCCATGCTTTAATTACAAATTCATGAAAAGAATTGTCTCTCATGATTTGTTTTACATGGCATGAAATAATGCATGATCTTGATTTATTTCATGCGAATTATGATTTTACATAAAATGCCATTGATGCATGAGTTGCATGATTTCTATATGCACGAATAGGTTTTATAAACTATGGCATTGATGTTTACATGATTTTGTGCGTGAGATTTAAACAAAAAGAAATGGATTTAAGGGCATGACATTATGAGCATGTAGATAGTGGAGCTATCTACTTACTTGCATAATTGCCTTACTGAGCGTGTGGTTGCTCACCCCTCTTATTTTCCTTCTCGACAGAGTACTTTCAGTAGTTTGAGCGCGGCTGAGTACTTGCATCTTTGGTATCCGTTGCGTCCCATCGAGTGACAGGTATACACATTTGTATAGTTTTATATCTGAACATGTAAATACACAGTACTGTAAACGGATATGATGTCGGGGATGTAAGGTTATGTAAATACCATTGTGAATGTATTTAGTTAAAGTCAAATGATAGTAAATCCTGATGTGTGAATTTGAATATGAAAATGGAATGGTAAATAGGTGAGAAGGGAATAATACCAAATCATAGCCGAACTATTGGTAGGATGGTTACGATCAGAGAAAGGTAAGAATTAAATACCAGACGAAAAATTTGTAGTGATTTTTAGGTAATTTGGGTCGTGACATATCGGATTTGAAAAGAGCATGAAACAGCCGTGTTGGGAGCTTGTGCTGACTGTGTGTCGTACTGATATATATGCTCACTCGTGCAATATTTTGAGATATGCCTGAGGGCTATCATAATTTTACACATAGTATGAGGCTTAAGACTCATGACAAGCATCCTGACTATGAGGTATATCCAAGGTTTGAGGAGTAAGACTCATGGCGAGAATCCCACCTTAAGATATGGTCCATGGAGTACTGTGTACCGTGTGTGTCACATGGGGTACATTGTACCGTGAGTACTTGATGTACTTGGATAGGTCTGGTTAGCAGTGGGAGCAAGATCCAGTGGGATCTAGTGTACTCCGGGATCAGGTCCTAAGATTGAGTAGTGAGCTGACGGTAGAGATTTGAACTACCTCCTGTTACAGTAATTGTGAGACCCTGCACACCGAGTACTGTATTGCCTGGGATCACGAAAAAATGAGTTATGATCATACACTCGGAACATGTAGTCGCCTATCTCCTTTCGTGCAAATTGAATTTCTTGAATGAATTACCACATGGTTTTATGATATAAACATGTGAGTTTGTGAATTGTGAAAAGGGTAACCCGAGGGATGGGTGAGGCCTAGATTTCCATGTTTTTAAACATGATGAGTGCTATATGATTTTGATTTAAATGAATGGCATGATAGCTATGGGATTTATGAAATGACATGAGAAATGTAGTTTTATGCATATAATGCTGAGGTTGTTAAACCAACATATTACCAGTTTTATAACTGATGTTTTGTATCTATATATATATATATTCCATAAAAGCTTTGAGAGAGATGCATGTTGTAGATACAGATAGGGTAAGGAAACGATTTCGAGGCATAAGCATAGTATTTTGTAGATAGTGTGGTTATTTACTTGCTTGCCTGATTTTCTTATTGAGCTATGAGCTCACCTCCTAATTATTTCCCCTTTTTTAGAGCATCCACAGTAGGTGGACATGGCTGAGGACTGATATTCCCTAATTCTGCTGCATATCCATCTTACAAGAGGTATAAACACTCGAACATTTTGTACTGAACATTGTATAAGCACAGTTATGTAAATTAATGTACGATCGGGATGTATATGTACAAATAATTGTATTAATGTATAAAGTGTGAGATCCCGTATATGTATAATTGAGTATATGTATATAGAAATGTAAACGAAATCATAAGTATGGTGATATACTTGTAATGTGAAGTATATTTGATGTAAGTCCATAAGTTTAATGTACACACTTATACTAAGAGTTGTGATTGTACGTACAAGTTAAATTATATATGATTATGAAGAAATGGAGTTAAACATGTGAAAAATTTGAGTAGAATGGAATATGAGTTGTATGGTGAAATGGAAGGAAGATTTCATAAGTTGGGCACTTCCATTTGGTTTATATAACCTTTGGTTATACAAAGATTACACACAAGTTTTAATGTGTATAAGGTATGAATGGATGTCATTTTCAAGTCTTAAAGATAATCGAATGAGAAAATGACCATGGCAGCAAATTAAGGATTTTTGGTATAAGTTTTCTGTAGAAAACTACAGTAAGATATGGAAATATGAAGGCCAGATCGATCTCATAGGATGGGAGATCGATCTGGAAGAGCCAAAATGCTCTTATTTTGAGCTATGGAACAAGATAGATTGATCTCCAAGGGAGCCAGAACGATGTCCTAACACATTCTGAAAAATGCAGATCGATCCTTAATGGAACAGATCGATCTCCTTAGCTCTCGGGTTGGAAGCAGATTGATCTTCCTTAAGACCAGATCAATCTCCTTAACCTTCTGTTTGGGAGCAGATCGATCTCAAGCTTCGAAAGATCGATCTCATGCTTGAAAATGCCATGAAAAAGAGTAATTTAAGGGGACCAGATCGATCTCCACCCAGAGCAGATCGATCTCATCAAGCTGAATCTAAAAATAGGAGCAGTTGGATCTACAGATTTTGGGGCAAAGCCATTTCCTTCAATTCCAAACCCAAAAACCTAGATTTTACTCTCTAAATCTGTCCATTTTCAAGAAGATTCGAGGGAAGTCTATCAGACATAAAGTTGTTCATATCGAAGAGAAGAACAACTTAGCTTGGAGGCATTTTCCTTATTTGTGGATTGAAGGAATAAGTGGCATTTCTATTTGGAGCAAAGAGGAAATGCAAAGAGGTGAGTTCCTAAAGCACCAACTTAAGTACATTGTTAAGCTATTGATGTTTGGGGTTGATTGGGGTGCTTAGTATTGTTAGAAACTATCTAAAATGCATTGGAATAATTATGACCTAGAAATGGTCTAGAGTGAGAAAGTAGAATGTATTGAGGTTAATGAGGAATGGGATATCTGAAGTGATAATAGTGTTATAAGTATGATTTTAAGATGTTGTTAGTGAATAAATTGTGAGGTTTACCAAAAAGGGGTAAAATGTGGATTAAAGCATTGTAAAATGCATGAATGAGTTACATTGACTAGTGAGGTCAAAAAGTGAGTTAATAATATTAACTCAAGTGGGTTGGATGAATAAATCGCAGCTCCTGAGGACATACCGGAGCAGGACGAGCCAAGAGCGTAAGAAACTAAGGGGACAAGAGTTGCACTCAAGTATATCAAGGTAAGGGAATTTTGTGGACTCTTAGAGATATCTGTGCGTAATTTGGGCACTTAAATGCTTTGCTGGAATGCATGAGATATTAGGAAATGATATTGGGTGATTGAAGGGTAAAAGTTGGGTGTTTGAGAAATGTGCATGAAAATAAAAGCATAATGCTTTAGAAAATCATGTTTTATTGCTTTTTAGCAAGTGATTAGTACGTTGGCTAGCATTTGAAATGAATTGTAAAAGAAATGAGTTGTTTTGGTTTGTTAACCACACTTTGCAAAGAAATGAGCCACCTACATTGTTTTCGTGAGAATGAAAGCGTGCTAAAGTATGACTCGCATGAGATTTGACGTGTTTTATACACATGAGTGCTAGAGGTTAGCTCGCACTGGTTTTCACATGGATTTCAGACTGGTTTTGGCATGGTGCTTGGAGCTTAGCTCGCACTAGATGCCCACCTTATTTATTGTCATGCTTGGAGCTTCGGGCAGACTGGGTGTCGCACCGATTAAATAGGCTCGCACGTGCATTTGTGATATTCTGACATGTTGTTAGCCATGTTAGGAGCTTCGGGTAGACAAGAGATCGTACCGATTAAAAAGGCTGACACGTACATTTGAGATGTGGCGTGATATGATATGTTGATGTGGGTCCACGGAGTACGTTGTACCTTGCAGGTAGCATGGAGTTCGTTGTACCGTGCTGAGATGTGATATGCCATCTTCGGATGAGATCTGCTATGGACCGACGAGCAGGATTTGACCTACCTCCCGTGTGGAAGAAAATAGTGGTGATATCCCGCTCACTTGATCCATGTAGTCGGTATTACAGGTTATAGCCATAGTCCTAGAGGTTATTACCCTTATTAAATTGCCTATCTCATATGTCTATTGCTTTGAGAATAAATCCATGTTTGAAATGATTTGTGGGTTAGGACAGTCTGAGGGAGGGGCTGAGACCTGACAAGTTTTGGATGGTTTTGAGATGTTGATTGGTTAATGGTTTTAAAGTGCACTGATGCATGATGATTAATGCCATGCTTTATTGTGAAAAATGCATGATGATTGATGCCATGCTTTATTTTGAAAAATGCATGATGGTTAATCCCATGCTTTAATGTGAAATATGAATGATGATTTATACCATGCTTTGAATTGAATTGTGCATTGGATTTTAATAGCATGAATGCTTTACATACCAGTAACACAAGCATGAACTCATATTTTGAGAAACGAGGAAATGTATGTTTTGAGCCTGGCATCACGATCACGTAGATAGTGCAGTATCTACATGTTCGCATGATTGCCTTACTGAGCGTGTGGTTTGCTCACCCCCCTTATTTTCACCCTCTCTATAGAGCTTTGAGTATAGATTGTGGGCGACTGGAGGCTTATCCCTTTTTCGTATCCACTGCATCCCATCGCTAAAGGTATACACACTTGAATTATTTTGTATCTAAACTAGACATAGCACAGTAGTATTTTGTATGTAAACATTGGGGATGTAAAGCAATATAAACACTTGTAAACAGTATCTCTGATGTATTTATAAAAGTGTTTACTTTTGAAATTAAATTATTATGGATGGTTGAGATAGACAATGACACACAGCCCAACTGTTGAGGAGAGTAGCTGTTCACGATTGAGGTAAGGATGAATAAATAATGATGCATGAAAATGCAAAAAATTTGTATGTACTTTCGTAAGTTAAGGGTCGTGATAGAAGTTGGTATCAGAGCTCGAGTTGGTCTGACGTGTGTCGTGTCTAATATACTTAATAAGTTGGAAAATTACATCTCCATGTTATTGTGCTTATTTAGATACAATTGTGTGTGTCGATGGGTTGACCAAGAATTTGATGTGAATGTAGGGAATTGAGCAATTATGCCTAATACCAGTCGCGGTAGAGGGGCGAGGGCCCAAGTTAGAGGCCGTTGACATAAGCCTGGGGGTCGTGTTGAGCCAGAAACACAGGAGGCTTAGGAAGAGATTGAGATGGAGGCTGAGGTTGAGCATGCTCCATAGGGTCCAGAGGAGAGACCCGAGAGTACTGAGGCTCGCTTCGCGAGGATTGAGCTGAGCATTGAGATGATATTGGAGTTGGTCACCCAATCTTTACATGGAGTTGGTGGTAGACAGAGTCCCGCTACACAGGGTGACGCCGGGAAGGCGACAGTTCCGGAGGCACGGGCCCGAGTAGCCCAGAGACCTCAGATGACAGATACCCCACCTGTACAGGATATGCCTACGCTAGTTACTACACTAGGCAATAGAGGCTGGGGTTATGGTTGTGATTTGGATAGACTGCGACAGTTCCAGAAGTTTGGACCGCCGTCTTTCAGTGGAGTTAAGGACCCAGTAGCTGTTGAGGATTGGATAAATGAGATCAAGAAGCTGTATGGGTTTTTCGAGTGCACTACTACCGAGATGGTAGCATTCATCGCTTTCATGCTGAAAGGATCAACAGAACATTGGTAGAAATCCACCAGGCCTATTTTGAGAGCCTGACATGCTAAGATTATCTGGGATATATTTTTGGAGGCCTTCCGGAGACAATATGTTTTAGATATAGCGCAGAGAAAGATGAAAATGACATTTTTGGTACTGACCTAAGGGAGTAGGACAGTGGATGAGTATGAGACGACCTTTATCTCTCTGGCAGATATGATCCCAACACTATGAGTAATGAGGTCGAGAAGATCCAAAAATTTATGGATGAATTGAGATCGACCATTAGGTCTAGATTGGTTCCTTTAGATATACCGACCTACGAGAAGGCAATGGGCAGGGCGCAATTATGAGAACAAGATGTTGATAGGATTACCTCAGAGTTTGGAAAGGTTGGTAAGATGAGGGACAGGGATAAGAAGAGACCAATGATGGATAGAGGCTTCAGCTATAAGGGAAGCAAGAGAGTTTTTGGAAAGAGGTCAAGGATCGAGGAGATCCAGGAGAGGACAGTTAATACTCCTATGTATCCGGCCATAGCTCCAACTAAGGGAATTGTGATTGGAGGGCCACGGCCTATGACAGAGCAGTGTGATAAGTGTGACAGGTACCATGGTACTCGATCGTGCTATGGACATCCTACAGTATGTTTCAGATGTGGGAAACCAGGGTCCATAATCAAAGATTGCCCAGAGATGACAGAAAGAGCCCCACAGAAGGGCAAGGACCCAGAGAGAGCTCCAGTTGGGACAGCTGCTCTGAGGAAGAGGGCTACAGCTGAGGAAAAGGGGAAGTAGGTAGTGGGTGTGAGCAGAGGACGAGTGCACGCACTGGAATAGGACACTGCAGATCAGTCTTCGGATGTGGTAAAAGGTACCATCCAAATCTTTGATTTAGAAGCATTTATATTATTTGATCCTGGTGCCACGCATTCTTTTATATCGTCATCCTTTGCACATAAATTGATGAAGCATGTAAAACCCATACTGCTTGATAAGATGTTGTTGATATCTACCCCTATGAATAATAGTCAATTGACTGAGCATGTATATAGGAGTTGTAAATTGAAGATAGGAGGAAAGAAAATGGCAGACGATTTAATTTTACTAAATATGGGTGATTTTGATGTAATCCTAAGGATGGATTGGATGGCTGTAAATCATGTTTTTATGGATTGTCATGCAAAAACTTTGATGTTTCCAAAGATAGAGAACCTTATTGTAAATTTGGTGAAATGAAATGAAAGAATATGTTATTGCAATTGAGAAGAGTATAATCTAGTTACATGATAATTTAGAGATGAAATTAATTTACAAATTATATATGTTGATATGATGATTTATGATTTCTAATGGTGGAAAGAATAATGTGAAGGGTTCATCACTTATGTGATTGAGATGGATAAGGCACGTCCAGAATTGGGAGGCATACCTGTGGTTAAGGAATTTCTAGACGTCTTTTCGGATGAATTACCAGGGTTACCTCCAGATAGGGAGATAGAATACGGAATAGAATTGGCACCTGGTACAGAGCCGATATCTAAGCCACCGTACAAAATGGCTCAAGTTGAGTTGGAAGAATTAAGGAAACAGTTGCAAGAGTTGCTAGAGAAGGGGTTCATCAGGCCGAGCATCTCACCTTAGGGAGCACCGGTTCTGTTTGTGAGGAAGAAGGATAGAAGCCTCCGACTGTGTATAGATTACCGATTGTTGAATAAGGCCACCATCAAGAATAAGTATCCCCTTCCACGCGTCGATGACTTGTTGGATCAGCTTAAGGAAGCACATGTCTTTTCCAAGATAGATCTAAAATCTGGGTACCATCTATTAAAGATACGTAGTGGAGATGTACCCAAGACAGCTTTTCGCACCCGATATGGACATTATGAGTATATGGTTATGCCATTCGGGTTGACGAATACTCCCCCAGCTTTTACGTCGTTGATGAATGATGTATTCCACCAATACTTGGATCGATTTGTTATTGTGTTTATTGATGATATACTGGTATACTCAAGATCTAGAGAGGAGCACGAAAAGCACCTAAGGATAGTGCTGTAGACCCTTCGAGAGAAGAAGTTGTATGCTAAACTCAGTAAGTGCCACTTTTGGTTGGAACAGATCTCTTTTTTGGGTCATATAGTATCAAAAGATGAAGTGTCAGTGGATCTATATAAGATTGAGGCTATAGTTCAGTGGCAGAGACCCCGAACAGTGACAGAGATTAGAAGTTTCCTGGGTTTAGCTAGGTATTACTGAAGGATTGTAGAGAGATTTTTAAGATTAGCTGCTCTATTGACCCATCTCACGAGGAAAAATATTGAATTTGTGTAGGACGATAAGTGTGAGAAAAGTTTTGAGGAGTTGAAGAGGAGGTTAACTACAGCTCCGATACTCACCATCCCTACCAGCTCAGGAGGTTTCTCGGTGTATGTAGATGCTTCACACCTAGGACTGGGCTGTGTATTGATACAGGATGAGAAGGTAGTAGCTTATGGATCAAGGCAGTTAAAAGATCATGAAAGAAACTACCTTACCCATGATTTGGAGTTGGCAGTCGTAGTGTTTGCATTGAAAATATGGCGCCACTATCTTTATGGTGAGAGATTTCAAATCTACACCGATCATAAGAGCCTTAAGTACCTGTTCTCGCAGAAAGAGTTGAATATGAGACAGAAGAGATGGCTCGAGCTGTTAAAAGATTTTGATTGTGAGATCCTGTACCAGATGGGTAAAGCAAATGTGGTTGCTGATGCATTGAGTAGGAAGCATCTCGGGTTGGTATCATTTATGATGATCAGGGAACATGAACTGTTGGAATAGTTCACGAACCTCAGTTTAGATGTAGCCCCGCCCAATGCTAATGGTGGTGTTATGGTAGCTAGCCTGTAGTTAGAACCGGATTTGGTAGATCGAATCCGACAGGCTCAGCCAGTTGATCAGTAGTGCAGTGATATTGTCGGGAAGATACAGAGGGGTATAGAGAAGTACTTTGAGTTGAGTTCAGATGGATTGTTGAGATCCAGAGGTAGGACATGTGTTCCTGATGATGCAGAGATCAAAAGGTTGATCTTAACAGAAGCTCACTCAACGAGGTATACGATACATCCAGGAAGTACCAAGATGTATCAAAACCTTCGAAAAGTTTATTGGTGGTCTGGGATGAAAAAGAACATTGCTAAATATGTTGCTAAGTGTCTCATTTGTCAGCAGGTGAAGGTAGAGTATTAGAAGCTTGCAGGATTATTGCAGCCTCTATCGATACCAACTTGGAAGTGGGAGCATGTCACCAGGGATTTTGTGATGGGATTGTCGAGGACTCGCAGAGGTCATGATGAGATATGGGTGATTGTGGATCGGTTGATGAAATCAGCCCATTTTCTAGCTATGAGAGCTACCGATACTCTGAGCCAATATGTGCGCGAGATAGTGAGGTTACATGGAATTCTAGTGAGCGTTGTTTTTGATAGGGATGCCCTCTTCACTTCCAACTTCTAGGAGCATTTTCAGGAAGCGATGAGGACCCAGTTGAGTTTTAACATCGCGTTTCATCCTCAGACAGATGGTCAGTCAGAGAGGACTATTTAGATCCTGGAGGATATGTTGAGAGCATGTGCATTGGACTTTGGAGGCTCCTGGGATGACCATTTGCCACTCGCAGAGTTCGCCTATAATAACAGTTTTCATGCGAGTATCCGGAAGGCACCATATGAGGCATTGTATGGGCGCAGATGCCGTTCCCCTATTGGATGGGAAGATGTGAGATCTGAGAATTTTAGACATATTTTAATTATGTAATAAGAACTTGAAGTGTAATTTATTGAGCTAAGTGAATTGTGAAAATTATATTTGGAGATTTATATGTTAAGTGTTTAACATAAGTGTGAAATATAAGGTCAGATCGATCTTGGAGAAGGAGAGATCGATCTGGTGAGTTAAAAATGACAAGGAAGGAGGAATTTAAGGGGCAGATCGATCTCCAATGGTAGAGGATCGATCTCCTTATGCTTCTGTAATGAAGGGATCGATCTCATGAGAAAGGGATCGATCTCAAAATGTTTCTGTTTGGGAGAAGATCGATCTCCTCAAGGAGCAGATCGATCTCATGAAGTATTCTGTAAACGAGAGATCGATCTCATAAATGGAGTAGATCGATCTCATGTAGCCATTAAGAGATTGATCTCACCCCTCGACAGATCGATCTCCTAGGCATAAAATTGCCCCAAATCGTCCCCAAATTCAAATGCAGATCGATCTCATCAAGAGCCTGATCGATTTTCTACCCTCCGTCTATATAAGGAACCCTTACTTTCTTATGCAATTTCATTTTCTCTCTCTTCCAAACCCCATTTCTGTCGAAGCCCTAGCTTTCTCACTCATCCAAAGCACCCATTTTTGTCCAAATCAGAGGCTGTGGCAAGAAGGAAAGTTGTTCCTCATCAAAGGGAGAACAATATACTTGGAAATCGGAAGACGGATTGAATCGAGGCAAGAGATAAGCTCTCCACAAGTTTTGGGTAATTTCTAAACCTCGATCTTGATATTTGAGATGATTTTGGTGATAATGGCTGTTGGCATTGTGTTGAAATAGCTGGAAAATGATTAAGGATTGATGAAATTACAATGTAGTTGGAGTGATGATGATATTTAGCAATTTTGGTAATTTTGGGAATTTTGAGCTATAAATGGAAATTTAGACAATGTGGTGAATTATCATAGATATTATGGCATGAGAAATGTAGAATGTTGAGATGTTGTGAATGAGATTGTGGTTTGTGATAGAGTTATGAGAATTGAGAGATTTGAGGTGTTATGAGCAATTATGCTCAATTTTGAGAATTGAGGTTACTGTAATGATGAATATTGATGTTTTAACATCGTTTGGATAGCTCGGGAGTTCCAGAGTGGAATGCGAGACTAGTCCGTGACAAGGGGGAAACAATTGCACTATACGAGGTGCAAAGAGGTAAGGGAAACTAAACCATTTGTGTATGTGATTTGTGAACTATTATAGCATGATTTGCGATTTATAAAACAAGCATGTTTGATGTATTATGTTTTGATGAGAATGCACACGATTTTTATAGCCGGTTGGAGCCCAATGTTTTTATGAGTTTATAAGCTACATGTGAAACCGCTTTATAAACCGTTGAGTTTACGCGAGAAATGAATTGGGCTCTACGTTAAGGCAATATTGAGATTTGAGAAATGTGTACGTGTTTTACCAGTTGGGACTCGATTTTAATATGTTTTCTGTTGAGTAGATGTGAGGCAAGGTTTTGAGCAAATGGCAGTGCTATTCATGCTTTAATTTTGGAGTTCATGCCTCGGGTACTACTCCTACACCACCACAAGGACCTCCCGTACCCCCAGTACAGATGGATCCAGTGCCTCCCGTCCCTCAGCCTGATAACAGAAGTATGGTTCGACTAAAGAATTTTTTGAAGATGAATCCACCCGCATTTAGGGGAAAGAAGGATCCTACAGAGGCTGAGGAGTGGTTGACGGAGTTGAGAGTTATATTCGATTATCTAGGGTGCACGGACGCTGAGAGGGTCAGTATGAGTACCTATATGTTGAAAGGGAGAGCTCGAGATTGGTGGGGTACTACCCAGGGTATTTTGATGTCCCACCAGGATGTGATTGGTTGGGAAGAGTTCCAGATAGCCTTTATGACCCAATATGTACCACGAGCCGCCCAGAGAAAGATGCAGGCTGAGTTTTTTTGTTTGGTACAAGATGATATGTCTGTGGATGACTATGAGAGCCAATTCACCGCGCTATTGAGATATGACCCAGAGACCTTTAAGAATGAAGAACTCCGCACAGAGAAATTTGTGTATGGATTGAAGCCCATCATTAGAGATAGATTGATAGGGCTATGTATTACTGAGTTTGGAGATGCTCTGAGACGAGCACAAGAGATTGAGAGGGGAATTGTAATGGTACAATCCCAGAACGAGCTCAGAGCAGTGAATAGAGATAATGGCAAGAGGCCAGCGATTTTCCAAATAGATGCTCGGAGAGGTTCCTTCAGAAGAGGAAGGATTGAGGTGCAGAAGGGCAGATTAGAGAGACCAAGAGTTTACCCTAACATCAGGGAGACCCCTCGAGATGTCAGGCCTGAGACAAGGTTTTGCAGAAATTATGGTCGAATGCATGAGGGAAGTTGTACTGGATCGATCCATGGATGTTTTAGATGTGGAGACATGGGTCATATGGTGAAGGATTGCACTCAACCTCAGAGAGCACATATTTCGAAGCCCGCTAGACAACAGCCTCAGAGAGTGAATCCCCAGAGACGAGCCACTGCTGCAGAGAAAGGAAAGAGACCTGTTACACAGGGACGTGTGTTTGCCCTGGATAAGGAGACCGCAGACACTTCTGCAGAAACTATAAGAGGTACACTCTCTGTCTGTAATCATAAGGCTCATGTGTTGATTGATTCAGGATCCACGCATTCGTTTATTTCAGAGCATTTTGCATGTAGATTAAACTTGAAATTGGAACCCCTAGAGTATATACTACATGTAAATACCCATATGCGTGAATCCCAGAGAACTGAGTTAATCTGTAGAGGGTGTGAAATAAAGGTGAGAGATAGAGTATTGTTAGCAGATATAATAAAATTGAGTATGCATGGGTTTGATGTAATTTTGGTAATGGATTGGCTGGCAACCAATCGAGTGAGTTTAGACTGCTACACTAAGATTGTAACCTTCTCCCTACCTGAACTTTACAGTGTACGTTTGAAATATTGAGTAAATAAACATATGAAATTTCGATGTTGCTCTTGAGAGTCCTAAATATGATTGTTCATGTGGAGGTTATGAAACACTCATCTCAGATGATGAGTGGAAACATCCGAGGATTGAAGATATACCTGTGGTGTGTGAATTTCTGGATGTTTTCCCAGATGAGTTACCAGGTTTGCCACCAGAGAGAGAGTTGGAGTTTACCATTGATTTGGTACCAAATACTCAGCCGATCTCTAGACCTCCATACAGGATGGCATTAGTGGAACTTGAGGAATTGAAGAAACAACTACAGGAGTTATTGGATCAAGAGTTCATTAGACCCAGTATTTCATCGTGGGGAGCACCAGTTTTATTTGTTAAGAAGAAGGATGGTAGTCTCAGATTATGCGTAGACTACCGATTGTTGAATAAAGCCACGGTGAAGAATAAATACCCATTGCCCAGGATTGATGATCTACTTGATCAGCTAAGAGGGGCTTCAGTCTTTTCTAAGATTGATTTGAGATCGGGCTATCACCAGTTGAGGATCAAGGAAGAAGATATTCCAAAGACGGACTTCAGGACAAGGTATGGCCATTATGAATTTCTAGTGATGTCCTTTGGATTAATGAACGCCCCTACAGCCTTTATGAGATTAATGAACGAGGTGTTCCGAGACTATCTAGATAGATTTGTGAGTCTTTATTGATGATATCCTCGTATACTCTCGGTCGTTTGAGGAGCATGCACAGCATTTATGGTTAGTGCTTTAGATACTTCGGGATAAACAATTATATGGAAAGCTTAGCAAGTGTGAGTTTTGGCTGGATCAGATAGCTTTCCTTGGTCATATAGTCTCAGAGGAAGGAGTATCAGTGGATCCAAGTAAAATAGAGGCTGTGCTTAACTGGGAAAGATCGAGGACAGTTACTGAAGTACGAAGCTTCCTTGGTTTGGCAGGGTATTACAGAAGATTTGTGGAAGGATTTTCTAGGATTGTCGCTCCTTTGACTAAACTCACGCATAAAGAGACCCTGTTTATATGGACTGATCAGTGTGAGCTCAGTTTTCAAGAGTTAAAAAGGAGATTAACAGCGGCACCTGTGTTAAATATTCCTGAGGGATCGAGAGGATTTTTCGTGTATAGTGATGCATCCTATCAAGGATTGGGGTGTGTGCTTATGCGGCATGGAAGAGTGGTAGCTTATGGGTCGCGACAATTGAAAGACCATGAGCGAAATTACCCCACGCATGATCTGGAGTTAGCCGCTGTGGTATTTGCCTTGAAGATCTGGCGACACTACTTATATGGGGAAAGATTCCAGATCTTCACTGACCACAAGAGTTTAACGTATCTCTTTGATCAGAAAGAGTTAAACATGAGACAAAGGAGATGGATGGAACTCTTTAAAGATTATGACTGTGAGATTCTATATCATCCGGGTAAGGCGAATGTAGTTGTTGATGCCCTGAGTAGGAAGAGTATGATATCTGCTATGATGATCAGGGAATGGAATTTACTGGAGCAGTTTGCCGAACTTCAGATCAGAGTTAAAGAGCTAGAGACTGGATTTTTGGCTAGCTTGCGAATAGAGCCCATGATCATGGATCAGATTAGAACTGGGCAACACAGTGATCGGAGGTTGATAGATATGGTTAGCCAAGCTGAATGGACTTCGCAGTCGGATCTCACCATCAATGAGGATGGATTATTGAGGTTCAGAGGACGGATTTGTGTACCGAACGATGATACCCTAAAGAGATAGATACTGAGAGAATCCCACTGCTCGCGATACACCATGCACCCAGGGAGTACTAAGATGTACTGAGACTTGAGAAATGTGTACTGGTGGAGTGGTATGAAGCAAGACGTGGCAGAGTATGTGGCCAGATGTTTAGTATGCCAGAAAGTGAAAGCTGAGTATAAGAAGCCCGGAGGACTACTACAGCCTTTACCTGTACCTACATGGAAATGGGAGCATGTCACCATGGACTTTATTATGGGTTTATCGAGGACCCGAAGAGGTCGTGACGCTATATGAGTTATAGTGGATAGATTGACCAAGAGTACCCACTTCCTTGCCATCAAGAGCACAGATACTGTGGATGCCTTAGCCGAGCTGTATGTCAGCGAGATAGCTGATTACATGGGGCTCCGACGAGTATTACTTCTGATAGAAATTCTCGATTTACTTCCAGATTTTGGACCCCGTTTCAGGAGTCCAAGGGATCTCGATTGAGTTTCAGTACCGCCTATCATCCTCAAACAGATGGTCAGTCAGAGGGACTATTTAGACCCTAGAGGATATGTTGAGGGCGTGTACGATGGATTTTAAGGGATCATGGGATGATCACCTACCCCTAGCAGAGTTTGTGTACAATAACAGCTATCATGCGAGTATTGGAATGGCACCTTTTGAGGCTTTATATGGTAGGAGGTGTAGATCCCCTGTAGCTTCGGAAGAAGTCGGTGACAGAAAGATAAATGCTCCCGAGCCTATTGAGCAAGCTGTACAGAGTGTGAAACTCATATGTGAGAGGTTATGGGCTGCACAGAGTAGACAGAAAAGCTATGCAGATGTGCGTAGACGGCCACTTGAGTTTGATGTTGGTGATGCAGTATTTCTAAAGATATCACCGAGTAAGGGTATCATGCGATTTGGGAAGAAAGGGAAATTGAGTCCTCGATACGTAGGACCATTTGAGATTCTTGAGAGAGTGGGAGAGGTAGCCTACAGATTGGCATTACCCCCACAGATGTCCGAAATACATAACGTTTTTCATGTGTCTATATTGAGGAAGTATCACTCGGACCCTTCTCATGTCATAGAGTATAACGAGGTAGACATACAAGAAGACATAAGCTACACTGAGGAACCCATCCGGATTCTCGATAGGAAAGAGAAGGTACTTAGAACCAAGAGCATCACATTAGTGAAAGTTTTGTGGAAACATCACTCAATGGAAAAGGTAACGTGGGAACTAGAGAATCTATGAAGGAGAAATACCCCCATCTATTTGACTAGTTGAGTTGAATTTGGAGGACCAAATTCTTTTAAGGTGGGGAGGATGTGAGATCTGAGAATTTTAGACATATTTTAATTATGTAATAAGAACATGAAGTGTAATTTATTGAGCTAAGTGAATGGTGGAAATTATATTTGGAGATTTATATGTTAAGTGTTTAACATAAGTGTGAAACTATGAGGTCAGATCGATCTTGGAGAAGGAGAGATCGATCTGGTGAGTTAAAAATGACAAGGAAGGAGGAATTTAAGGAGCAGATCGATCTCCAATGGTAGAGGATCGATCTCCTTATGATTCTGTAATGGAGGGATCGATCTCATGAGAAAGGGATCGATCTCAAAATGTTTTTGTTTGGGAGAAGATCGATCTCCTCAAGGAGCAGATCGATCTCATGAAGCATTCTGTAAACGAGAGATCGATCTCATAAATGGAGCAAATCGATCTCATGTAGCCATTAAGAGATCGATCTCACCCCTCGACAGATTGATTTCCTAGGCATAAAATTGCCCCAAATCGTCCCCAAATTCAAATGCAGATCGATCTCATCAAGAGCCAGATTGATCTCCTACCCTTCGTCTATATAAGGAACCCCTACTTTCTCATGCAATTTCATTTTCTCTCTCTTCCAAACCCCATTTCTGTCGAAGCCCTAGCTTTCTCATTCATCCAAAGCACCCATTTTCGTCCAAATCCGAGGCTGTGGCAAGAAGGAAAGTTGTTCCTAATCAAAGGGAGAACAACATACTTGGAAATCGAAAGACGGATTGAATCGAGGCAAGAGATAAGCTCTCCACAAGTTTTAGGTAATTTTTAAACCTCGATCTTGATATTTGAGATGATTTTGGTGATAATGGCTGTTGGCATTGTGTTGAAATAGCTGGAAAATGATTAGGGATTGATGAAATTACAATGTAGTTGGAGTGATGATGATATTTAGCAATTTTGGTAATTTTGGGAATTTTGAGCTATAAATGGAAATTTAGACAATGTGGTGAATTAGCATAGATATTATGGCATGAGAAATGTAGAATGTTGAGATGTTGTGAATGAGATTGTGGTTTGTGATAGAGTTACGAGAATTGAGAGATTTGAGGTGTTATGAGCAATTATGCTCGATTTTGAGAATTGAGGTTACTGTAATGATGAGTATTGATGTTTTAATATCGTTTGGACAGCTCGGGAGTTCCAGAGTGGAATGCGAGACTAGTCTGTGACAAGGGGGAAACGATTGCACTATACAAGGTGCAAAGAGGTAATGGAAACTAAACCATTTGTGTATGTGATTTGTGAACTATTATAGCTTGATTTGCAATTTATAAAACAAAAATGTTTGATGTATTATGTTTTAATGAGAATGCACACGATTTTTATAGCCGGTTGGAGCCCAATGTTTTTAAGAGTTTATAAGCTACGTGTGAAACCGCTTTATAAACCGTTGAGCTTGTGTGAGAAATGAATTGGGCTCTACGTTAAGGCAATATTGAGATTTGAGAAATGTGTGCATGCTTTGCCGGTTGGGACTCGAGTTTAATATGTTTTGTGTTGAGTACAAAACGGTTTTAAATGAGTTTTTTGAGAGAAAAACCACTATGAGTTCTACGTGAAGGCAAACCAGTTTTACATGATATAGACTTAGTTGTGTAATTTTGAGTACACACCGGGCATTGCTCTGGTAGCATGTGAATCCGATACTTTTCCATTCTGGTAACGTGAGATTCCTTATTCTGTGGCTGTGCCACGTATATCTGGTGGCTGTGCCACGTGTGAATCTAAATCAGTGGCCGTGTCACGTGTATTTAGTGGCTGTGCCACGTGAAACCCTATTCTGTGGCTGTGCCACATGTATTTGGTGGTTGTGCCACGTGAAACCCTATTCTGTGGCTGTGCCACGTGTATTTGGTGGCTGTGCCACGTGAAACCCTATTTTGTGGTTGTGCCATGTGTATTTGGTGGCTGTGCCACGTGTATTTGGTGGCTGTGCCATGTGAAACCCTATTCTGTGACTGTGCCACGTGTATTTAGTGGCTGTGCCACGAGCGAACCTTATTCTATGGCTGTGCCACATATATTTGGTGGCTATGCCACGTGTGAATCAAAATCAGTGGCTATGCCACGTGTGTATGGTGGCTGCGCCACGTGTATTATTATTACAGTGATTTTATCACATTTATTGAGAAAGCAATTATCGCATTGTTTTCACATGCTTGTTACTGCTCTATACTGAGCCTTTTTACTTCATGTTTCCACATGATTTTGAGATATGAGAATGTTGTTTTGAGAACTTTCATGCTATGGTTTTCAAAAGAGTATACTGAGTTTCACATACAAATAAATATTTTGTGATGTGCATTATGGTTTATATAATGAGTCCCTTACCCCCTTACTGAGCGATTTAGAAGCTCACCCTGTTTTTGTTTCCCCCCCGATTTCTTTAAGTGAAAAGGGTTTCCCTGCGACGTACGGAGTAGTGGCTAGTGGAGGACTTGAGCTCCAGGCCATATATTGTATTTTGAGGTATCATTTATCTTTTCATGTACCCAGACAATTATTGTAATTACAGACACTTGATGTATAACATTGTATGGGATGTTTTAGGATTAATTTACTTGAGATTGAGTAATGTATATGATATGATATATACTATCTAGTGATGAGATCCTGAGGTATGATAAGTACGACGATGTAAGACACTGCACAGGAATGCACCCTTAATTGTGAATTGATGAGTAAAAAGTTTTAAATTTGCCCTATTTTTCGCGTTTTCGAGGCGTCACAGAAGAGGCTGGTGACAGGTAGATCCTTGCTCCCGACTTGGTTAGACAAGCCTCCGAGGATGTTCGGTTGATTTGTGAGAGATTACGGACAGCTCAGAGCCGACTGATGGTTGTCGAAACCAACAATGTTAAATAACTTGCTCAAACAATTAATTAGTAGTATAGGGAGCAAGGTCGTGTCCCAAGAGAGATTGATTAATTTCGATTTACTTTTCTGCAAATAAAAGAAAAATAAAACAAGAGGGGTTTGAAAGATTAATTAACTAAAATTACAAAACTTAATAGAAAGAAAACAAAATTGAGCGGAAGAATTCAATAATTTTAGAAATCCAACCCAAGGAGTAATTTTCAGATTTGGTTCGGTAAGTTTATCATTGGCGCAAGATAATTTTTCTTAGGATTTAATTTACCAATAGCTTTGAACACTAAAGAGACTACCAATTCTAATCAACAAAGACACATGTAGGTTTATTTAAATCAGATCTTATAATCACATAAAAAGACTAAAAACCAGAAGTGCAATTAAACTTGTTACTTACCACTTGTTATTGAAACAACCAAACAATTACGGATTCAAATATTTCAATTGGATGTATATTACCTTGTGAATGAATCAATAGGCCTTTTTGAAGCAACCACAAAACAATAATAATAATGAAGTGCAGAAATCATAAAAATAGAAAAGATTAAAGAAAATAAATAAGAACAATTAGATCTCACAACTTATAAACCAAATCTTCAATTATCCTTAGATTGGAAAGAGAGTTTAGCAACCCATGAATATTGGGTAAAAGCCGTGAAAATATTTGTATTAGAAAATCTAATCAAAAGTCTCCCCCCTTTAACCTAGATCTTCAAGAGCCTATTTATAACTAAAAAAATAGAGATACGAGCCCTACTCCTAGTTGGACTTAAAGTCCTTACATTTAATTAAAATAATAATCCGATAAAAAGTCTTCCAAGTAATTTAAAAAAGACAAATCTAAAGAGGAGAGAGAAAACCGTCATATTGGATGCTTAGGCGAGAGTCTTGCCTAAGCCTTGACCCGTTTCTGTCCAACAATTTGAAGTCGGCTCATCAAGAAGACCCTTAGGCGAGACTCTCGCCTAAGGCTGCATCCGATTCTGCCCTTGGGTTGAAAACTGCACAGTGAAGAGATCCTTAGGCGAGAGTCTCGCCTAAGGCTGCAGCCTGCACTGACTTGGCTCCCATTCATCATTTCTCATTTCTTCCATAGGATTTCCCTTGTTCCAAAATCCTTCTAAATCGTCCTTTAATTCATCAATTCCATGAATTCCTACAATTATTCAAGAATGATCAATTATCCATAGATTAAGTATAAAATTCATACAAAACCATAGGAAAACAAGGTAAATAAAGTGCATAAATAATGACTTATCATATACCCCCACACTTAAACCTTGCTTATCCTCAAGCAAACATTAGTTCAAACTTATAACCTTCCATTCATTTATGCTCAACTTCAACCCATCCAAAACATTTTAGCATGCATAAAAATATTAAGTTCATGTGAATTCTCACCAATAACACATAATGATAATCAAATCAAACTTAAAACACATAGATCTTAGCACCCTCACAAAGGTTTCACTAGTTACACTTAAAGTGTTTCGGTTTATCATTCGATCACTCAAGTCAATGCATAGAAAGTTCTTACCATAAGCTTGCCATTAAATCACATCTCTTCCTCCTTCAATGGAACAAGATACATAAATCAAGAGCGTAAAAGGGTGTAATGGGGCTTGGGTTAGGTATTTCAAGCCTATTTCGGTTTAAGGGAATTGGAATAATCAATTCAAACATAAACATAGGAGACTTACTTGAAATTCAATCACTCTTCTTGCTTTTCTTCCTTCTCTTTTTGTTGTGAATTTTCCTTTCTTCTTCTTTTCTTTTCTCTCTTTTTTTTTTCTTTCTTTTCATCTAGGAAGAATCGATCATTAACGAGCATGGGTCATACAAAACAATCTTTCTCCTAATGAATTCAAGTCTCCTATATCTAAGTTCAAATAATTTCCAATTCAGGGTTCAAAAATATGTTTGGATAAAAACAAGAAAAGGGATTTTATTAGCTTGTAATGTGGTTTAAGAATAAAGAAAAGGCTTAAAGCTCAAAGGGGGTTCACTAAGGGTCTAATAAAGGGTAGGTTAACAAGAAAAAGGGGAAAAATTCAAATGGTTTAATCCTAATGCTCTTATTTTTTATTAATGTACCATGTTCATCAAAGTAGTTGATAAAAACATGTATAACATGGAAAGTTCTAGAATTACTAACTATGCATTTCAATCACACATAAAGGAATAAAGAGCATGATGTAATGAATGCTCATTAGGTTCAAATCTCACAAGGGTGTAATGTGCTAATCTGTAAGACCCGAATTTTATCATATTTCCTTATGATTCACTTGATGTAAACATGGATATATGTAATTTGAATCATAAGAAGAGTGTTACATGAATGAAAAATGCAAATGGAATGAATAAAAATTCCCGAATGCATTTAGAAATCAAATGGAGATTTAAATGGCGACATATTAAACGAATGAGATTCGGACCATTCAGATTGAAGATAAGAATTTAAAACATGAAATGAGGAAGTGTTCGTGAAGGGAAGTTGTATTGATTTGGTCCCGAACACGTTAAAGGGCAAAACGATCAAAAGACCTGAAATTTAGTGTTAATTCGATAAGAAATTTACACGGTAAACAAGGATTCAAGCAATCGTGATCAATAAAGGAAAAATAATTAAATTTCAGGTTAAATTGATCAAGATATGAATTTATAGGAATTAATCGAAATTTTATCTTGGGAAATTATCCCGAAACTATTAGAAAAATATCCCAAAAAATAAGTAAGATAAAATATATATATATATATATTTAAAGGATTTAAATATATATATATATTTAAATATTTGGGTATATAATATATTATATTATATTTTAATAAAATATAATATAATAAAATATAAAAAAATAAAAAGTCAAAAGTCAAGGTCAATAAAAATAACAAAGGAACGCAGAAAATGTCGCGAAATCGCGACTGGAAACAAAAGGAAAGAAGCAGAAGACTCGAGGGAGCCGAGCCCCCTTCTGCCTTGTTGATCGGAGCCGGCGGACGGACCGAGGAGAAGAACCCACCGAGCCTCGCCGGCGCTGGTAGAGGGAGAAGAAGACGCTGTCGGGGAGGGAAAAACAGAGGGAGAGAGAGGCTGAGAGAGAAAGAGAGAAAAAGAGGAAAGGAGGTGACCGGCGGTCGGGGGAAGGAGGAGCGACCCACCACTGGCCAGAGGGGGACGATGGCGACGCCGATGCAGATGCAGATCGGCCAGAAATGGCACCGATCGGAAGGAAAAGAAATAGGTGCCGACGTCGGAGGAGAGAAGAGGCCGGACCGACTGTTTTTCGGCTAGCTTTGGCAAAACCGACCCCAGATTCCATGCACCGGGCTACCCCGCGGACAAGCTGGAGGTGGAAACCGGTGGAGAACCGACCGAAAAAGCTCCGAACGGCGAGGGAGAAAGTTGAACCGGGACTGAACCAGGCTGAACCGGGTTGAACCGGACCGAACCGGTTCAGCCAAAAAAAGAAGAAAAAAAGAAAAGGAAAAAGGAAAATAGAAAAAATTCAGTGATGCAATCGAGCTCCGGGTAAGCTGGTAAGTGGTTAAATGGACCACTTTAATTTTCAGAATAATTATTTAAATATATATTTAATCAGATTTAACCCGAAAAATTTAAATGTGTAGCTCGATAATCGATGACAAACGAGAGCTCGAGTCAGCCTCGATTTACGTACTATCATGCAATCTCGGGTAATTAACCCTTATTTACGACAAATTACATTGTTATGCTTGTTAGAAATTTACCGCATAAATTATGGATTTAATTTTCGCATTAAATGAAATATATTCTGGAATTTGAGATAAAATGTCATAAATAATTATTGGAGTTATCCAAGAGTTTAGAACGAGGCCCTATAAATTTTTGGTGGGCCCAATGAGCCCAACAGGCCTCGATGATGTGATTAATAAATGAAAAATGAGATTAAGGCCGATTAAGGCCCAGTAAGGTGCAATCAGACCCAATAAGGGTAAACAGGCCCAATGCTATAAATTAAGCTCATAAAAAAGTGAAATACAAGTAAATTGTACTGTATTTAACCCGATAAATGATTTTCTACAGCTCTAGAGAATATATTGGGAGTTAAACAGATCGAATGATCAGTAACGACGAAAAAGGTAGAATGATCAGAGAAATTGAGGTAAGGGAATTGTGTGAGTAGCTAGAGGTAGCTACACATATTTTCGGGTAGAGTTTCAAATAATTAAATTGTATATGAAAAATATGGGTAGAAAACCCGATACACTAAAAATTACCGTTTTGCCCTTACTAAGGGAAATTTTGGAAAAGTTAGGATTGAATTTGAGATATGCATAAATATCATGCTTTGAGTGTTTCCACAATGGAATATTGCTTTTAGCACATGATTTAATATTTATTTTGACCCGAGAGGGTAAATGATGATTTTGCCCCTGTGATGGGTAAATATTTCTACTTTTATAAAAAGTCATGAAAAGCAAGAACTGAGTGTTCTTAATGTATTTAATGCTTTTCAACAATGATATGGGTAGGTTGGCTAAAGTTTTATTAAATTACATGAAATAACACGTGGTAGGTGCTGATTTTGGTTTTGAAAACCATTCTTTGAAAACTGAGCCACCTACATGATTTGTGTGGAAACAAAACATGCTGAGAGCATTACTCGCACAAGATTGACATGATTTGTGCATGTGATAGAGTGCTGGAAGCTTGGCTTGCACTCGATTTTATATGATTTTATACAGGACATAGTGCTGGGAGCTTTGCTCGCACTAGATTTTTATATGACATGCATAAGGTCGTGCTGGGAGCTTCGGGTAGGCTGTGTGCCACACCGAGTAAACAGGCTCGCACGTGCTTATTGAGACGTGGCATGATGTTATATGTTGATATGGGTCCACGGAGTACGCTGTACCGTGCAGGTAGCATGGAGTACATTGTACCGTGTTGAGATTGTGATATGCCATCTTTGGATGATTTTCAGATTTGCTATGGACCGGCGGGTTGGACTTGACCCACCTCCCGTGTGGAAGCAGATGAGGTGATACCCCGCACACCTGATCAGTGTAGCCTGGGATCACAGGATATGGCCATAGTCCTAGAGTTATTACCCTTATTCTTGCCTAGTCTCACATGTCACTTACTTTATGAAATTGAATGTCACTTAATTGCGAAATCGCATATTATTTGCTTTGCGAAATCACATATTACTCATTACTTGATTTTGTGATTTCATGATTTTATATTGTGGGACTGAGTCCTGATGATTTTGGGGTGGATGTGGATTTGAAATAAATGGCATGTTTTGATATAATGTGCATTATTTAAATAGCATGACGCATAATTCCATGCTTTATCTGCCATTTCACGCAATGAATTGCCAATTTGAAATAAATGGCATGTTTTGACATAATGTGCATTATTTAAACAGCATGAAGTATAATTCCATGCTTTATCTGCCATTTCATGAAATAAATTATTTTTTACGAATTATTTTACCTGGCATAAAAGTATGCATGAAATTCGTATTTAAGAACGATTTCGGAAGAGAATGATTTTATGCATGGCATCATGAGCATTAGATAGTGTAGTTATCTACTTGCTTGCATGATTGCCTTACTGAGCGCGTGGTTTGCTCATTCCCCTTATTTTCCCCTCTTTTCAGAGCACTTGCAGTCATTAGTGAGCGGCTGAGGACTTGCATTCTTGGTATCCCCTGCTTTCCCATATCGAAAGGTATATACACTTGGTATGATTTTATATCTAAACATGTAATAGCACAGTAATCAATTTGAAATGTAATATGGGGATGTAAATATTAGTAAACACGTACAATTATAGAGTCTCAATTATAAAGAATACGTGTTTGAATTTAAATAAATTAAAAGATAGATGTCATGGTAAATGGTAAAGGGTGATTAATACTGACTCATAGCCCAATTGTTTGGTGGTGAGAATGTTCACGATAGGGAAAGGAAAGGAAAAAGCAAAAAAATTGTAGCGATTTTTGGTTTTCACTACCATTTTAAGAGACTCTCGCCTAAGGTGTGACTCGTTTCTGGTTTTCACTTTTTTTTAAGGGGTCACCTTAGGCGAGAGTCTCGCCTAAGGTGCGACCCATCTCTGTTTTCACCTTTTTTTTCACAAACCAAAGACTAACATGTATACTTAAAAGTGTATGAAAATAAGTAAATAAATAAATAAATAAATAAAATAATAAGAAAAATTGGGTTGCCTCCCAACAAGCGCCTTTCTTTAACGTCTTTGGCTAGACGTTATCTCTCATTCGTACTTAGGACACTCTAAATCAATTAGATCAACCTCATGCACTTGAAACCCTTCATAAAAATGCTTCAAAAGATGACCATGAACCTTAAAAATCTTACCCGTATACATACTTTGTATTTCAACTGCACCATGAAGAAAGATGTTAGTAACAACAAAGGGCCCTAACCATTTAGAGCGTAATTTTTCAGGAAATAACTTAAGTCTAGAATTAAAAAGAATAACTTTCTGACCAACAAAGAATTGTTTCCTGGAGATCATTTGATCATGGAAGGCCTTTGCCTTATCCTTGTAAATCTTAGAATTTTCATATGCATCATTTCGGATCTCTTTCAGTTCTTGCAATTGAAGTTTTCTCATTTCACCGGCGTTATTCAAGTTCATATTGCACTACTTGATTACCCAATAGGCCTTGTGCTCTAATTCTATGGGAAGATGGCATGATTTTTCGTAAACAATACGATAAGGAGACATACCTATGGGAGTTTTGTAAGCCGTTCTATATGCCCAAAGTGCATCTTCAAGTCTTGTGCTCCAATCCTTTCTATTTGGGTTCACTGTCTTTTCGAGGATGGACGTGATTTCTCTGTTTGATACCTCGGCTTGACCATTTGTTTGAGGATGATAGGTGGTAGATACTATATGAGTTACATGATATTTCTTCATTAGTTCTTCCACCACCTTGTTGCAAAAATGGGTTCCTCTATCGCTTATTGTTGCTCTCGGTGTCTTGAACCTAGAAAAGATGTTAGATCTGACAAAATTGACAACAGCTTTAGCATCGTCAGTTTGGGTTGCCTTAGCTTCAACCCATTTCAAAACATAGTCCACAGCAAGCAAGATATATACATGATTATTAGAAACAGGAAAAAGGCCCAAAAAGTCAATGTCACGACCCAAATCCATTCTTTTTAACCAAAAATCACTGAAGATTTTTCGCATTTTATTGTTACCTTACCCGGTCGTGAACTAACTCACCACACACTGTTGGGCTGTGAGTCAATAATAAACACACATCTCATTCAATCTCAGTTAAATAAAACGATGTCATACATTTGCATTTAATCTTGTACTTATACAAAAGCATGTTTTACTGACATCTACATCCCCCATAATTACAACTCAAAAGAATAATGTGCTTTTACATTGTTTAGATACAAAAAGAATCACTGTGTATATACCTCTAAGCGATGGAGATGTAGCGGAGTCCAAAATACTACGCCTCAGTCCTCACTGGGCTACTATGCACGCTCTGTAGGGGGGAAAATAGAGAGGGATGAGCAACCACACGCTCAGTAAGGCAATAATGCAAGCATGGTAGATAACTACTCTATCTACATGCTGATAGTGTTATGCATAAATCATTTATGGTAGGAGCATGAGGAATAAAACTATGCCATATGAGTATACATATATATCATGTATCAAAATCATGTCCATTGGCATATAAAACATGGTAAAAACATCATGTATAAATCATTTCATGCTCGATCTCATTTTAAATTCATAAAAAGGGCAATTCATTAAGAAACCTCCTTTTTAAACCCACGTCATAAACTCTTTCTCAAACACATATAATCTCATCACATCAATTCACAATCACAACCACATTTTCATTTCACAATTCACGCATGTGTATAAAAACTAGGTCACTATATCAAAAGTGCCTATGTGGACCACTACATCATAAATCATCCCAGACCACACGCATCCAGGTGTGCGGGGTATCATGCTGGCACGAAGATGGATTATCCCTCGCCAGACTTTCTCATCACATAACCATCATGCGGTACATCGTACTCCATGTGATATACACGGTACAGCGTACTCCGCAGACTCATATCGTGATTGGGGGTGCCATTCCTAGGTCTTACCTACCCCATACCAAGAGTTTTCCATATCCGTGAAGGAGAGCCTCCCTGCCGAACAGAGCCTCCCCGCCTAACAGAGCCTCCTTGCCTCCTCGAGCTTAAGGATGTTAGCTTAAGGATGTAGGGCTTAAGGATCCTTCCGTAATAGAGCCTCCCCACCGAACAGAGCCTCCCCGCCTAACAGAGCCTCCCCGGCTCCTCGGGCTTAAGGATGTTGGCTTAAGGATGTAGGGCTTAAGGATCTTACCGTACCCATGTAGGAGAGCTTCCCTGCCTAACAAAGCCTTCCCGCCCTTCCAGGGCTTAAGGATGTTGGCTTAAGGATCCCACCGTAAGAGAGCCTCCCCACCGAATAGAGCCTCCCCGCCTAACAGAGCCTCCCCGCCTCTTTGGGCTTAAGGATGTTAGCTTAAGGATGTAGGGCTTAAGGATCTTACTAACTTTCACAACCTTATACGTATCACAATGTGCAAACTTGTGCAAGCAAAGCTCTAGCACGACTCAAGCATCCTATCATAAAGAGACGCGTACGAGCATAGCTCTAGTACGGTTATACTCATAAGACAAACCACTCAAAAGCCAGGTACGAGCAGAAGCTCCAGTACGGTTTATAAACATCATCATAGTTTCCAAATCAAGGTGCGAGCTAAGCTCCAGCACATTTCATACAAATGAAAACATCAATACCCGGTGCAAGCTAGGCTCTAGCACGATTTAATTCACATAAACATGATAGGCGGCTCATAAGCTTTTAAAGCTATCTCAAAACATATTTGGCACTTCACATGTGCTATCACAAACATCAAACCACAATAGCCATCCTATCTATCAATTCGTTTAAAACCAAACACATGTTTTGTGAAAGCATTCAAAATACTTGATTTATGCAATTATTAGCCTTACTATCCCTTTTTATACATCCATGTAAACCAAATCATCTAATATTCACAACTATTTTCGCATACCAAACAACCAATTTCTCAAACGTTCATGCATTTCATAAACACCCTATAATCCCACAAATTACGAACACTTACCTCTATATACTTACAGAATTCCCTTACCTGGAATCGCTATGCGTGATTCCACTTCCTTAAAGCTGCTACTCGTACCACTCGATTCGTCTTCAACGAACTCTTCGAGACTGCACAAAATCGTATCCTGCATTATACTCGATCCATATAATATGACATCGTGCGTTCACTATAGTCAATTCGACCTATAGTTTTCTATTAACGCTTATGAGGCCTTGTTTCATTACTTTACCCAAAACTCGAGTCTATGGATTCTTTTAGGCCTATTAACTCATTCCAAATCAATATTAAATCGACATTAAGCTCATAGTGTTCATATTTCATGAATTCCCTCGCTATGGCATTTTATCAAGCATATACATACTCATTTTCACAATTTCACTTAAACCCATATTATAACTCCACATAACCATTCCAAATCACCTACATTACTCATTTAACAACTTATCTTAACCCATAAACCACCAACTCCCCAATTCATACTTTCTCACACTAGAGGCATTCCATTTTCTAGGTTACATTAGTTTCTAACACAACCTAGGTGTTTCCATCCATACATACTCATGCCAAACAACTCCAAAATCAATTAGATAGACAATGTACTTGGATTGGAGTGTTAGAATCTTACCAAGTATGATTTTTCTTCTTGCTCCAAATGCCAATGCCCATATCTCCTTCAATACCCACAATGGGATTTTGGGTTCCAACTATGTTGTTCTCTTCCTCAAGATGAACAACTTAATGTCTAATGGTCTCCCCTCAATTCTTGCTGGAAATGGCTGATTTTAGAGAGAGAAAGTTAGGTTTTTGGGTTAGAAATGGAAGATTGGTGTTTTTCCCGAAATTTTTAGATTTTCAGCCCTCCTTATATAGAAATAGCTTGAGGAGATCGATGTGGTTGAAGAGGAGATCGATCTGGTCCCCTTAAATCTCTCATTTTCATGAAATTTAAGCATGAGATCGATCTATCAAAGCATGAGATCGATCTGGTCCCAAACAGAGAGCTAAGGAGATCGATCTGGGTGCTTGAGGATCGATCTTTTCATTACAGAATGTTTAGGAGATCGATCTGGCCCCATTTGAGATCGATCTGCTCTATTCCATTGCCCAAATAAGAGCATTCTGGCTCTTCCAGATCGATCTCTCATCTTATGAGATCGATCTGGCCTTCATGTTTTCCAGATTTCCTGCAGTTTCCTTGCTGCAACTCATACTAACACATCCTTGATCTATTGCCATGGCCATTTTCTCATCCATCCACCTTTATAACTTGAAAATGGCATCCATTCATACCTTATGCACATTGAAACTTGTGTGCATTCATTGTATGTCCAAAGGTATACTATATATAACCAAATGGAAGCATTTATATTCATGCAGCTTCCATCCATTTACCACACTACCCATTTTGAGTTTCAATCACATTTATCACTTGCAAGAACTCATTTCTTCATATTCATATAAAATGGAACTCGTGTGTACATTACAAAATCATACTATCATTATGTACATTGAATCCATGGACCTAAATCAATCATACTTTACATTACAAGTCCATTTATATTTATTTGATCCAATTACACACATTACCATTATACATATACGGGGTCTTACATTCTCCCCTCCTTCAAGGAATTTGGTCCTCCAAATTAGAACTAAGTTACTCTTCAAAAAGTTGGGGGTACTTCTCCCTTATCAAGTTCTCCAATTCCCACGTGGCCTCTTCCGCCGTGTGATGTTGCCAAAGAACTTTCACCAAGGGAATTGTCTTATTCCGCAACACTTTCTCTTTTCTGTCCAATATCCGAACCGACTTCTCAACATACATCATACTCACATGGAGCTCCAACGGCTCATATCTTATCACGTGTGTCGGGTCCGGGTGATACTTCCGAAGCATCGAGACGTGGAAGACGTTGTGGACATTTGCCAAGTCCGGTGGTAATGCCAACCTATACGCCTTATCTCCCACTCTTTCCAAAATCTCGAAGGGTCCGATATATCTAGGGCTCAGCTTGCCCTTCTTACCAAATCTCATAATACCCTTCGATGGTGATACCCTCAGAAACACCGACTCACCCTCATCAAACTCCAGTGGTCTTCGTCTCTTGTCAGCATAACTCTTTTGTCGGCTCTGAGCTATCCGTAATCTCTCACATATCAACTGGATGTCCTCAGATGCCTGCTGCACTAAGTCCGGAGCAAAAATCTGTCTGTCACCAACCTCTTCCCATCCAATGGGGGAACGGCATCTACGTCTATACAATGCCTCATAGGGTGCCATCCCGATACTCGTATGATAGCTATTATTATAAGCGAACTCGACTAACTGCAGGTGGTCATCCCAGGAGCCTCTAAAATCCAGCACACACGCTCTCAACATATCCTCGAGGGTCTGTATAGTCCTCTCTGACTGCCCATCTGTCTGAGGATGAAAAGCGGTGCTAAAACTCAGTCGGGTCCCCAGCACTTCCTGAAAATGTTCCCAAAAATGGGAAGTGAAGCGGGCATCCCTATCAGAAACAACGCTCACTGGTACACCATGTAGCCGTACTATCTCTCGAATATACAGGTTCGCCAGCTGACTCTGTGTATCGGTAGCTCTCATAGCCAAAAAATGGGTAGACTTAGTCAACCGATCCACAATAACCCATATGGCATCATGACCTCTACGGGTCCTTGGCAACCCCATCACAAAATCCATGGTGACATGCTCCCACTTCCATGTCGGTATCGGTAGAGGCTGCAATAATCTTGCAGGCTTCTGATGCTCTACCTTCACTTGCTGACAAACGAGACACTTAGCGACATATTCAGCAATGTCTCTCTTCATTCCAGACCGCCAATAAACCTTCCGAAGGTTTTGATACATCTTGGTACTTCCTGGATGTATCGTATACTTCGATGAGTGAGCCTCTGATAAAATCATTCTCCTGATCTCAAGATCCTTGGGAATGCATACTCTGCCTCTGAACCTCAATAACCCATCAGCACTCTGCTCAAAATCACTACCCACACCCGTCTGTATCTGCCTCAACCAATCGATGCATTCTCGATCGCTCTGCTGGGCTTGCCGAATACAACCAATCAACTCTGGCTTTAGTCTCAAACTAGCCATGATCTCAAGTCTCTTGGATCCAGGTGGGGTTACATCCAAACTGAGGTTCGCAAAGTGTTCTAACAATTCGTGTTCCCGTACCATCATATAAGACACCAACCCAAGGTTCTTTCTACTCAAAGCATCGGCAACTACATTTGCCTTACCCGGGTGGTACATGATTTCATAATCATAGTCCTTCAGGAGTTCGAGCCATCTCCTCTGTCTCATATTCAGCTCTTTCTGTGAGAACAGGTACTTAAGGCTCTTATGATCTGTGAACACCTGAAATTTCTCACCATAGAGATAGTGGCGCCATATTTTCAAAGCAAATACTACAGCCGCCAACTCCAAATCATGTGTCGGGTAGTTCCTCTCCTGATCTTTCAATTGTCTAGATCCATAGGTAACTACCTTCCCATCCTGCATAAGCACACAGCCCAGTCCCTGGTGTGATGCATCCGTATACACCGAGAATCCTCTTGAGCTGGTAGGAATGGTGAGAATGGGAACAGTGGTCAACCGACGCTTAAGCTCCTCAAAACTCCTCTCACATGCCTCATCCCATACAAACTTAACATCTTTTCACGTGAGGCGTGTCAATGGAGCAGCTAGTCTGGAGAAACCCTCTACAAATCTCCGATAATATCCTGCCAATCCCAGGAAACTTCTGATCTCAGTAACTGTTTTGGGCTATTCCCACTGTATAACTGCCTCTATCTTGGATGGATCCACCGATACCCGATCCTTTGACACAACATGCCCAGAAATGAGATCTGTTCTAACCAAAAGTTACACTTGCTGAGTTTGGCATACAATTCTCTCTCTCGGAGGGTCTGCAGAACTATCCTCAAGTGCTCCTCATGATCTTCCCTAGACTTGGAATACACCAAAATGTCATCAATGAATGCTATTAAAACTTATCCAGGTATGGCTTGAATATATCATTCATCAATGCCATAAATGCTGCGGGAGCATTCGTCAATTCGAATGGCATCACCAAAAACTCGTAGGGGCCATAACGGGTACGAAATGCTGTCTTGGGTATATCTCCACTCCTGATCCTCAACTGATGGTACCCTGACCGCAGATCTATCTTAGAAAACACTTCGGCTCCCTGGAGCTGATCCAACAAATCGTCGATCCTTGGAATCGGGTACTTGTTCTTAATGGTGGCCTTATTCAACAATCGGTAATCTATACACAGTCGGAGGCTTCCATCCTTCTTCCTTACAAATAGAACCGGTGCTCCTCAAGGAGAGACACTCGGTCTAATAAACCCCTTCTCCAGCAACTCTTGCAGCTGTTTCTCCAGCTCTTCTAACTCTATCGGAGCCATTCTATAGGGTGGTTTCGATATCGGCTCTGTACCAGGCACTAGCTCAATGCAAAATTCCATTTCCCTTACAGGTGGTAGCCCTGGTAATTCATCCGGAAAGACATCAGGGTAATCTGTAATTACGGCTATGTCCCTCAATTCCAGGTGTGCCTCATCTATATCAACCACGTATGCAATGAACCCTTCACATTATCCTCTCCATTGTTAGTAACATAACCATCACTCCACATTCAACATTTATCATAAACAATGATTTATCTCTCAAGCAATATGCATTTAAAATCATGCTCCTTTATTTACAACAAACATGCTATTTTCATATCATTTCTTTTCATCAAAATTTACAATAAGATTGTCTAATCCTGAAAACATCAATGTTTTGGCATGACAATCCATCACAACACGATTGGTAGCCAACCAATCCATTCCCAAAATTACATCAAAATCATTCATATTTAATAAAATCAGATTGACTATCATTTCCTTCCCCTCTATCTTTAACTTACAATCTCTACATACATGCTCAGTCAATTGACTATCATTCATGGGTGTGGAAATCATTAACATTTTATCCAACAATGTTGGTTTCACATGCTTCAATAATTCATGTGCAAAGGAAGGTGATATGAAAGAATGCGTGGCACCAGGATCAAATAATACCAATGCTTCTAAATCAAAGATTCGGATGGTACCTTTAATCATATCCGTCGAAGCATCTGCGGTGTCCTGATCCAGTGCATGTACTCTTCCTTTGCTCACACCCGCAGCCTGTTTCCCTTTCTCCTCAGCTGTAGCCCTCCTCCTCGGGGCTGCTATCTCAACTGGAGCTCCCTCAGGATCCTTGCCCTTCGTGGGGCAATCTCTATTTTCTCGGGACAATACTTAGCCATATGTCCTGGTCTCTCGCATCTAAAACACACCATAGGGGTCATCAGACAGGGCCTATTCCCATGAAATCTCCCACATCTCTTACACTGATCAGTAGTAGGCCGTGGTCCTCCAATAGTCATACCCCTTGGCATAGTCAAGGCTGGGTATATGGGAGGTTTAGCAGCTCTCTCCTGCACCTCCTCAATCTTAGGCCTCTTCTCGAAAAATCTTTGGCCACCTCTCTTGGTCACTCTTCCAAACCCGGATCTCTTTCGGTCTCTCTCCTTTCTAACACTGACTCTCCCAAACTCGGAGGCATTTCGCTCAAAGTCTTGTTCACATAACTGAGCCTTATGTACAGCCTCCTCATAGGTCAAGATGTCCAAGGGAGCTAGCTTAGTTCGGATGGCCAATCTCAATCCATCCATGAACTTCTGAATCTTTCGGGTCTCACTACCCATCGTGTCCGGGTCATATCTCCCCAAGGACATAAACTTGGACTCATACTCGTCCACAGCTCGGTTCCCTTGAACCAGGTTCATAAATTCCATCCGTAATTTCCTCTATGCGGTAGCTGGAATATACTGTCTTCTGAAGGCCTCCAAGAATATCTCCTATGAAATCTCGGAGTGTCTAGCCCTCAAAATAGCTTCGGTGGACCTCCACCAGTGCTCTGCCTCGCCTTTCAGCATAAACACGTCATAGGCAACCTTCTCAGCTGAAGTGCATCAAAAAAACCTATATAGTTTCTCCATCTCATACACCCAATCCTCCGTAACCACTGGGTCCTTCACCCCTTTAAACACTGGGGGTTTTAGCACTTGAAACTCTCGTAACCTGCTCAAGTCGCAGTCATAACCCAAATCACTACCGCTCTGCTGTGGAGCGATAGGAGAAGCTATATCCCGGGCTGGAGGTGGTGTAACTGTAGCTGTCTCAGCAGTCTGAGGTCTCTCCGCCTCTGCAGCTGCCTGTTCAGTAGTAGGCTGTGCAGCGGGACCTCGTCTGTCATTGGTGCCCAAGGCCTGCGTGACTATCTCCACCAAATTCTCAATACTCCGCTCTAACCTAGCGAAGCGAGCCTCAGTATCCTCTGCTCTCCCAGCAGGGTTCTATGGAGCCTGTTCAATCTGTAGCTCCGCACGGCTCTCAGGCCTACCTCTACGGCCTCTAGCACGTGCTCTCGCCCCTCTACCTTTGCGTGTAACTGGCATAGTGCCTAACTTCCTGTATTATAATAATTCATTAAGCTCAATCCATCACGGTATACACAGTTATATCTAAACAAAAGCACGGTACTATAGGGATGTACTTTCCTACGTTTTATTAATAACTCACATCAGGCCAACACAGCTCTGATACCAGTCTCTGTCACGACCCAAATCCATTCTTTTTAACCGAAAATCACTGAAGATTTTTCACGTTTTATTGTTACCTTACCCGATCGTGAACTAACTCACCACACACTGTTGGGCTGTGAGTCAATAATAAACACCACATCTCATTCATTCTCAGTTAAATAAAACGATGTCATACATTTGCATTTAATCTTGTACTTATACAAAAGCATGTTTTACTGACATCTACATCCCCCATAATTACAACTCAAAAGAATACTGTGCTTTTACATTATTTAGATATAAAAAGAATCACTGTGTATATACCTCTAAGTGATGGAGATGCTGCGGAGTCCCAAAAAATAAGCCTCAGTCCTCACTGGGCTACTATGCACGCTCTGTAGGGGGAAAATAGAGAGGGATGAGCAACCACATGCTCAGTAAGGCAATAATGCAAGCATGGTAGATAACTACTCTATCTACATGCTGATAGTGTTATGGATAAATCATTTATGGTAGGAGCATGAGGAATAAAACTATGCCATATGAGTATACATATATATCATGTATCAAAATCATGTCCATTGGCATATAAAACATGGTAAAAACATCATGTATAAATCATCTCATGCTCAATCTCATTTTAAATTCATAAAAAGGGCAATTCATTAAGAAACCTCCTTTTTAAACCCACGTCATAAACTCTTTCTCAAACACATACAATCTCATCACATCAATTCACAATCACAACCACATTTTCATTTCACAATTCATGCATGTGTATAAAAACTAGGTCACTATATCAAAAGTGCCTATGTGGACCACTACATCATAAATCATCCCAGACCACACGCATCCAGGTGTGCGGGGTATCATGCTGGCACGAAGATGGATTATCCCTCGCCAGACTTTCTCATCACATAACCATCATGCGGTAGATCGTACTCCATGTGATATACACGGTACAGCATACTCTGCAGACTCATATCGTGATTGGGGGTGCCATTCCTAGGTCTTACCTACCCCATACCAAGAGTTTTCCATATCCGTGAAGGAGAGCCTCCCTGCTGAACAGAGCCTCCCCGCCTAACAGAGCCTCCCTGCCTCCTCGGGCTTAAGGATGTTAGCTTAAGGATGTAGGGCTTAAGGATCCTTCCGTAAGAGAGCCTCCCCGCCTAACAGAGCCTCCCCGCCTCCTCGGGCTTAAGGATGTTGGCTTAAGGATGTAGGGCTTAAGGATCTTACCGTACCCATGTAGGAGAGCCTCCCTGCCTAACAGAGCCTCCCCGCCCCTCCAGGGCTTAAGGATCCCACCGTAAGAGGGCCTCCCCACCGAACAGAGCCTCCCCGCCTAACAGAGCCTCCCCGCCTCTTTGGGCTTAAGGATGTTAGCTTAAGGATGTAGGGCTTAAGGATCTTACCAACTTTCACAACCTTATACGTATCACAATGTGCAAACTTGTGCGAGCAAAGCTCTAGCACGACTCATGCATCCTATCATAAAGAGACGCGTACGAGCATAGCTCTAGTACGGTTATACTCATAAGACAAACCACTCAAAAGCCACGTAAGAGCAGAAGCTCCAGTACGGTTTATAAACATCATCATAGTTTCCAAATCAAGGTGCGAGCTAAGCTCCAGCACATTTCATACAAATGAAAACATCAATACCCGGTGCGAGCTAGGCTCTAGCACGATTTAATTCACATAAACATGATAGGCGGCTCATAAGCTTTTAAAGCTATCTCAAAACATATTTGGCACTTCACATGTGCTATCACAAACATCAAACCACAATAGCCATCCTATCTATCAATTCGTTTAAAACCAAACACATGTTTTGTGAAAGCATTCAAAATACTTGATTTATGCAATTATTAGCCTTACTATCCCTTTTTATACATCCATGTAAACCAAATCATCTAATATTCACAACTATTTTCGCATACCAAACAACCAATTTCTCAAACGTTCATGCATTTCATAAACACCCTATAATCCCACAAATTATGAGCAGCTACCTCTATATACTTACAGAATTCCCTTACCTGGAATCGCTATGCGTGATTCCACTTCCTTAAAGCTACTACTCGTACCACTCGATTCATCTTCAACGAACTCTTTGGGACTGCACAAAATCGTATCCCGCATTATACTCGATCCATAAAATATGACATCGTGCGTTCACTATAGTCAATTCGACCTATAGTTTTCTATTAACGCTTATGAGGCCTCGTTTCATTACTTTACCCAAAACTCGAGTCTATGTATTCTTTTAGGCCCATTAACTCATTCCAAATCGATATTAAATCGACATTAAGCTTATAGTGTTCATATTTCATGAATTCCCTCACTATGGCATTTTATCAAGCATATACATACTCATTTTCACAATTTCACTTAAACCCATATTATAACTCCACATAACCATTCCAAATCACCCACATTACTCATTTAACAACTTATCTTAACCCATAAACCACCAACTCCCCAATTCATACTTTCTTACACTAGAGGCATTCCATTTTCTAGGTTACATTAGTTTCTAACACAACCTAGGTGTTTCCATCCATACATACTCATGCCAAACAACTCCAAAATCAATCAGATAGACAATGTACTTGGATTGGAGTGTTAGAATCTTACCAAATATGATTTTTCTTCTTGCTCCAAATGTCAATGCCCTTATCTCCTTCAATACCGACAATGGGATTTTGGGTTCCAACTATGTTGTTCTCTTTCTCAAGATGAACAACTTAATGTCTAATGGTCTCCCCTCAATTCTTGCTGAAAATGGCTGATTTTAGAGAGAGAAAGTTAGGTTTTTGGGTTAGAAATGGAAGATTGGTGTTTTTCCCGAAATTTTTAGATTTTTAGCCCTCCTTATATAGAAATAGCTTGAGGAGATCGATCTGGTCCAAGAGGAGATTGATCTGGTCCCCTTAAATCTCTCATTTTCATGAAATTTTAATCATGAGATCGATCTGTCGAAGCATGAGATCGATCTGGTCCCAAACAGAGAGCTAAGGAGATCGATCTGGGTGCTTGAGGATCGATCTTTTCATCACAGAATGCTTAGGAGATCGATCTGGCCCCATTGGAGATCGATCTGCTCTATTCCATTGCCCAAATAAGAGCATTCTGGCTCTTCCAGATCGATCTCTCATCTTATGAGATCGATCTAGCCTTCATGTTTTCCAGATTTCCTGCAGTTTCCTTGCTGCAACTCATACTAACACATCCTTGATCTATTACCATGGCCATTTTCTCATCCATCCACCTTTATAACTTGAAAATGGCATCCACTCATACCTTATGCACATTGAAACTTGTGTGCATTCATTGTATGTCCAAAGGTATACTATATATAACCAAATGGAAGCATTTATATTCATGCAGCTTCCATCCATTTACCACACTACCCATTTTGAGTTTCAATCACATTTATCACTTGCAAGATCTCATTTCTTCATATTCATATAAAATGGAACTCGTGTGTACATTACAAAATCATACTATCATTATGTACATTGAATCCATGGACCTAAATCAATCATACTTTACATTACAAGTCCATTCATATTTATTTCATCCAATTACACACATTACCATTATACATATACGGGGTCTTACAGTCAATACCCCATACATAAAAAATTTCACAGATTAGAATAGGTGTTAAAGGTAATTGATCTCTATGTCCTAGACTTCTTATTTTTTGGCACTTCTCACAAGTTTTACAAAACATATAAGAATCTTGAAATACAATTGGCCAAAATAATCCACATTCAAGTACCTTACGTGCTATCCTCTTTGGACCGAAATGTCCACCACATGCATATGAATGGTAAAAATTTAAGATAGAAGAGATTTCATGGTCAGGCACGCATCTTCTAATGACTTGATCAGCACAATATTTCCATAAGTAAGGTTCATCCCAAGCGTAATACTTATCATCTCTTTTTATCTTATCTTTTTGAGACCTAGATAGTTTATTATGCAAAATTCCTGTAGCTAAAAAGTTAGCAATATCAGCATACCATGGTCTTGTTTCATGAATGGAAAAAAAGATACTCATCTGGAAATTCATCTTTAAGGGGTGAAGGTTCTTCACTTGTGATGAGTCTACTAAGGTGATCAGCCACCAGGTTTTTGGCTCCCTTCTTATCCTTAATTTCTATATTAAACTCTGGTTGCAACAATATCCACCTGATGAGTCTTAGTTTTGCTTCTTTCTTTGAGAGAGTAAATACTTGAGAGCTGCATGATCAGAATAAATAATCTCTTTAGCTCCTAGTAAATAAGAACAAAATTTTTCTAAAGCAAAAACAATGGCTAGAAGTTCTTTTTCCGTTGTGGAATAGTTGCATTGTGCACTATTAAGGGTTCGTGAGGCATAGTAGATGACATGTGGAACTCTTTCCTCTCTTTGTCCAAGTACAGCTCCTACTGCGTAGTTACTTGTATCGCACATGATTTCGAACGGTAGATTCCAATTTGGGGGTTAGATGATCGGTGTGGTGGTCAACATGTCTTTGAGTTTGTCAAATGCCTTCTTGCATGTCTCATCAAATTCGAATGCTATGTTCTTTTGTAGTAATCGACATAGGGGTTGGGTGATCTTGGAGAAGTTTTTAATAAATCGCCTATAAAATCTTGCATGTCCAAGAAAAGAACAAACTTCCCGCAGAGATGTAGGGTAAGGCAAAGATTTTATCACTTCTATTTTTTATTTATCCTCTTTTATCCCCTTAGAAGGTACTATATGCCCTAGAATAATACTTGATTAACCATAAAATGGCATTTTTCATAATTTAAGATAAGGTTACTTTCTATGCATCTATTGAGGATTTAGTGAGGTTAGCTAAGCATTCATCAAAGGTATTCCCATGAACAGTAAAATCATCCATGAACACTTCTATTACATCTTCTACATAATCAGAAAATATACTAACCATACATCTTTAGAATGTGGCTGGAGCATTACATAGACCAAAGGGCATGCACTTGTAAGCAAAGGTTCCAAACATACATGTAAAGGTAGTCTTTTCCTGATCTTCGGGTGCCACCAGAATTTGATGAAAACCTGAATATCCATCAAGACATCAATAATGAGTTTTACTTGCCAATCTTTCAAGCATTTGATCAATAAAAGGGATAGGAAAGTGGTCTTTTCTTGTAGATGCATTTAACTTCCAATAATCTATGCATACTCATCACTCGTTTTGAATTCGGGTAGCTACCAACTCACCATCCGGGTTTTGTATAGCCGTTATACCCATTTTCTTTGGAACCACTTGGACTGGACTTACCCATTTGCTATCCGAAATTGGATAGATCATACCTGCATCAAGTAGTTTCAAAATCTCCTTTTTAACTACTTCCATCATTGGTGGGTTGAGTCTTTTTTGTGCTTGCCTAATAGGCTTACATTCCTCTTCCATAAGGATCTTGTGCATGCAAGTTGTTGGGCGTGTTCCCTTGATGTCCGCTATTGTCCATCCAATAGCTTCCTTATATTCCTTAAGCACTCTAAGCAACTTCTCTTCTTCTAAATTGGATTGTTTATTGGAGATAATCACCAGAAGTGTTTCCCTATCACCTAAGAAAACATATTTGAGGTGTTCTAGAAGAGTCTTCAATTCTAAATCTGGTGCCTGCACAATAGAGGGAAGAAGTTTTGTATGAGATAATGGCAATTGATTGTGAGAAACATCAAACCTCATCGTGCCCAGTGATCCTAGCTCTTGAACCGTTTCCAATAATTTCGGTTCCCACAGAAACTTCTTCACTAATCTCTTTGAATCCTCAAGCGTGAGGTGACTACTCAAAACAACTTTCAATTTATCCTCATCACAAATGTTCAAATACATGTCAGTTAAAGGATCAATAATATCTAAAACAAAAAAAAAGAAGACATATCTCTAGGGTATTTCATGGCATTATATATATTGAATTTTATAACTTCACCATCAAATTCCATAGTAAGAGTGCCATCGTAAACATCTATTTTTGTTCTAGAGGTTTTGAGAAAAGGTCTGCCCAATAAAATCAAAGATGTATCATCTTCTTCCATGTTTAAGACATAAAAATTTACTGGGAAGATTAAATCATTAACATGCACCAAAACATCTTCTAACACCCCTTCGGGATAAACATTAGATTTATCAACTAATTGAATTATCACACCAGTATTTTTCAATTTGCCCATAGTCATAGACTTGTAAATAGATAATGGCATGACATTAATTGAGGCTCCTAAATCTAACATGGCTTTTTCGATCTTTAAATTACCTATTTTACATGGGATAGTGAACATACCTGGATCCTTGCATTTGGGTGGTAACTTTTTCCGGAGGATTGCAGAAACATTCTCTCCCATGTTCACCTACTCATTTCCCTTAAGCTTCCTCTTATTGTTGCATAATTCCTTGAGAAACTTGGCATACTTTGAAACATGTTTGATAACATCTAATAAGGGAATATTTACCTCGACTTTTCTGAAGGTATCTAGAATTGCCTTCTCTTCCTCTTCTTTTTTGGACTTTGACTTTGAAGGAAAATGAGGTATTATCTCTGGTATCTTCATGCTCCCTTCAGTGGTCGTTTCGAATTTAAGTTGAGGTGGTTCAACTCCTTTTTTCATTTCTTCACCTCTTGTGCTATGGGTTCGGATTTGAGGTTCTTTCAGTTTGGTTCTACTTCTCAAAGTGATTGCATTTGCATTTTGCTTAGGGTTGACTATGGTTTGCGATGGCAATCTTCCTTGGGATTCTAGCTTACTTACTGATGCGGCTAGTTGGTTCACTTGATCTTTTAATTCCTTGAGGTTGGACCTTGTTTCCTGTTGAAATTGTTGAGTACTATCAGTAAGGGATTTAACAACCTCTTTAAGAGACGTACCTTAATTTGATGATTGTTGCATTTGTTGAAGAGTTTGCATAGGTTGGTAGTTTTAGTATTACGGCCTTTATCCATAATTGAAGTTTGGATGATCTCTCCATCCTGGATTGTAAGTATTGGAATAGGGATCATATTTTCTTTGGGAAGGCCCTTGGTATCCTCCAACCTCATTAGCATGCTCTTGTGAATCTTCTTGAAGTGTAGGACACATATCAGTTGGATATCCACTAGCACAAATTTCACAGACCTTGGCTTGTTGCATGTTTCCTACTCCTAAAGCAAGTTACTGCACAATAGAGGTTATATTAGCAATTTGATTGTCAACTGAAGATGTACTCACCTCATTCACTCTTCTAGGCACATCCTGTCTTGTCCCCAATTGTTGAGAATTTGTAGCCATGGTGGAAATTAAATTCCTAGCTTCGGTGGGGGTTTTATTGACTATTGCTCCTCCACTAGCAGCATCCATCATTCTTCTTTCCATTGGCAAGAGTCCTTCATAGAAGTATTGGATGAGTAGTTGTTCAGAAATCCCATGTTGTGGGCAACTAGCATAAAGTTGCTTGAATCTTTCCCAATACTCATGAAGATTTTTGGTATCTCTTTGCTTAATTCCACATATCTCCCTTCTTATGTTTGCGGCCCTAGAAGCTGGAAAAAATTTGTCAAGAAAGCATCTTACCATGCCAGTCCATGTTGTAACCGAACCTGGAGGAAGGTAGAATAACCAATCCTTAGCTCTATCCATGAGTGAGAATGGAAAGGCCTAAGCTTGATTTGATCCTTCGTAACAGCTTGTGGCTTCATGCTTAAGCAAACCACATGAAATTCCTTAAGATGTTTATGAGGATCTTCATTTTCCAACCTATGGAACTTTAGAAGAAGGTGGATCAGTCCAGATTTCAGTTCGAACTCTGTTTGCAAAGCAGGATATTGAATACATAATGGTTGTTGATCCAAAACTGGAGCGGCGAGTTGTCTAAGAGTTCTCTCTTGATTGATGTCCATCTCTTGCTCAGATTCGGAGTCACTTGATGAGTTTTTAAGGTCTAATGCAAGATCCAATCTTGGTGATGATGTAGAGCTTTCTTCGTGCTTGCGATTTCTAGCTTCTTTCCTATGTCTTCTCTCAATCTTCTTGATGTCAAGATTGTATGGAATTAATTCACCTGTACGAGAAGAATGAAGCATCAAAATAAATCCAAATTAAATTTAATCTCCCTAGCAACGGCGCAAAAAATTGATGGTTGCCGAAATCAACAATATTAAATAACTTGCTCAAACAATTAATTAGTAGTATAGGGAGTAAGGTCGTGTCCCAAGAGAGATTGATTAATTTTGATTTACTTTTCAGCAAATAAAAGAAAAATAAAACAAGAGGGGTTTGAAGGATTAATTAACTAAAATAACAAAACTTAATAGAAAGAAAACAAAATTGAGTAGAAGAATTCAATAATTTGAGAAATCCAACCCAAGGAGTAATTTTCAGATTTAGTTCGGTAAGTTGATCGTTGACGCAAGATAATTTTTCTTAATCCCAACTAAACTTGATATGGTTATTGGTACGACCTAACAACCTATCTCTTCTTACTGCTTTGACAATCAGGAAACGTTCTCTAATTGCTGCTCTTACCAATAAACAACCCTAGATACGATCTTAGGATTTAATTTACCAATAGCTTTGAACACTAAAGAGACTACCAATTCTAATCAACAAACACACATGTAGGTTTATTTAAATCAGATCTTATAATCACATAATAAAGACTAAAAACCAGAAGTGCAATTAAACTTGTTACTTACCACTTGTTATTGAAACAACCAAACAATTACGGATTCAAATATTTCAATTGGATGTATATTACCTTGTGAATGAATCAATAGGCCTTTTTGAAGCAACCACAAAAACAATAATAATAATGAAGTGCAAAAATCATAAAAATAGAAAAATTAAAGAAAATAAATAAGAACAATTAGATCTCACAACTTATAAACCAAATCTTCAATTATCCTTAGATTGGAAAGAGAGTTTAGCAACCCATGAATATTGGGTAAAAGCAGTGAAAATATTTGTATTAGAAAATCTAATCAAAAGTCTCCCCCTTTAACGTAGATCTTCAAGAGCCTATTTATAACTAAAAAAATAGAGATAAGAGCCCTACTCCTAGTTGGACTTAAAGTCCTTACATTCAATTAAAATAATAATTCGATAAAAAGTCTTCCAAGTAATTTGAAAAAGTCAAATCTAAAGAGGAAAGAGAAAATTGTCGTATTTGATGCTTAGGCGAGAGTCTCGCCTAAGCCTTGACCCATTTCTATCCAACAATTTGAAGTCGGCTCGTCAAGAAGACCTTTATGCGAGAGTCTCGCCTAAGGTTGCATCCGGTTCTGCCCTTGGGTTGAAAACTGCACAGTGAAGAGATCCTTAGGCGAGAGTCTCGCCTAAGGCTGCACCCTGCACTGACTTAGCTCCCATTCAGCATTTCTCATTTCTTCCACATGATTTACCTTGTTCCAAAATCCTTCTAAATCATCATTTAATTCATCAATTCCATGAATTCTTACAATTATTCAAGAATGATCAATTATCAATAGATTAAGTATAAAATTCATACAAAATCATAGGAAAACAAGGTAAATAAAGTACATAAATAATGACTTATCACCGACAAAAGAGTTATGCTAACAAGAGATAGAGACCAATAGAGTTTGATGTGGGTGAGTCGGTATTTTTGAAAGTTTCTCCTTCGAAGGGAATTATGAGATTTGGTAAGAAGGGCAAACTGAACCCTAGATACATCGGACCCTTCGAGATTTTGGAGAAAGTGGGAGACAAGGCTTATAGGTTGGCATTGCCACCAAAATTGGTAAGTGTTCACAACGTTTTCCACATATCCATGTTAAGGAAGTACCATCCGAACCCGACACATGTAATAAAGTACGAGCCTTTGGAGCTCAATGGAGGTATAACCTATGTTGAAAAGTCGATTCGGATACTAGATAGAAAAGATAAAATGTTGAGGACAAAGACATTTCCCTTAGTGAAAGTTCTTTGGCAACATCACACTGTGGAAGAAGCACATGAGAATTGGAGAGTTTGATGCGGGAGAATTATCTCGAGTTATTCACGGATTAAATTGGTTCTAATTTAGAGGACTAAAATTTCTAAGTGGGGGAGAATGTGAGACCCCGTATATGTATAATTGAGTATATGTATATAGAAATGTAAATGAAATCATAAGTATGGTGATATACTTGTAATGTGAAGTATATGTGATGTAAGTCCATAAGTTTAATGTACACACTTGTACTAAGAGTTGTGATTGTACGTACAAGTTACATTATATATGATTATGACGAAATGGACTTAAACATGTGAAAAATGTGAGTAGAATGGAATATGAGTGGTATAGTGAAATGGAAGGAAGATTTCATAAGTTGTGCACTTCTATTTGGTTTATATCATGTACCTTTGGTTATGCAAAGATTAGACACAAGTTTTAATGTGTATAAGGTATGAATGGATGTCTTTTTCAAGTCTTAAAGATAATCGAATGAGAAAATGACTATGGCAGCAAATTAAGAGATGTTTTGGTATAAGTTTTTTGCAAAAAAACTAAAGTAAGATATGGAAATATGAAGGCCAAATCGATCTCATAGGATGAAAGATTGATCTGGAAGAGCCAAAATGCTCTTATTTTGAGCTATGGAACATGACAGATCGATCTCCAAGGGAGCCAGATCGATCTCCTAACACATTCTGAAAAATGCAGATCGATCTTTAATGGAACAGATCGATCTCTTTTGCTCTCGAGTTAGAAGCAAATCGATCTCCCTTAAGACCAGATCGATCTCCTTAACCTTCTATTTGGGAACAGATCGATCTCAAGTTTCGACAGATCGATCTCATGCTTGAAAATGCCATGAAAAAGAAGAATTTAAGGGGACTAAATCGATCTTTACCCATGGCAGATTGATCTCATCAACCTGAATCTATAAATAGGAGCAGTTGGATCTGCAGATTTTGGGACAAAGCCATTTCCTTCCGTTCCAAACCCAAAAACCTAGATTTTACTCTCTAAAATCGACCATTTTCAAGAAGATTCGAGGGAAGTCTATCGGACATAAAGTTGTTCATATCGAAGAGAAGAACAACTTAGCTTGGATGCATTTTCCTCATTTATGGATTGAAGGAACAAGTGGCATTTCTATTTGGAGGAAAGAGGAAATCCAAAGAGGTGAGTTCCTAAAGCACCAACTTAAGTACATTGTTAAGCTATTGATGTTTGGGGTTGATTGGGGTGCTTAGTATTGTTAGAAACTATCTAAAATGCATTGGAATGATTATGACCTAGAAATGGTCTAGAGTGAGAAAGTGGAATGTATTGAGGTTAATAAGGAATGGGATATTTGAAGTGATAATAGTGTTATGAGTATGATTTTAAGATGTTGTTAGTGAATAAATTGTGAGGTTTACCAAAAAGGGGTAAAATGTGGATTAAAGCATTGTAAAATGCATGAATGAGTTACATTGACTAGTGAGGTCAAAAAGTGAGTTAACAATATTAACTCAAGTGGGTTGGATGAATAAATCGCAGCTCCTGAGGACATATCGGAGCAAAACGAGCCAAGAGCGCAAGAAACTAAGGGGAAGAGAGTTGCACTCAAGTAAATCGAGATAAGGGAATTCTGTGGACTCTTAGAGATATCTGTGCACAATTTGGGCACTTAAATCTTTGCAAGAATGCATGAGATATTAGGGAATGATATTGGGTGATTAAAGGGTAAAAGTTGGGTGTTTGAGAAATGTGCATGAAAATAAAAGCATAATGCTTTGGAAAATCATGTTTTATTGCTTTTCTGCAAGTGATTGGTAGGTTGGCTAGCATTTGAAATGAATTGCAAAAGAAATGAGTTGTTTTGGTTTGTTAACCACACTTTTGATAATTCTATATTTTTTAGAATTATTTGTGTTTAATTTCCTAATTAATTATTTAAATCCCCAATTTATTTTATTAATTTTCCCCTTTATTTAATTAAAATTCTCATGTTTGCAGATAAATTAAATCCAGGTGAATTTTGAATATTTCAGTAGAAAATGGATCGAAATTTGGCTAAAATCGAGATTGGACCATGCAGACAACATGAGCCATGCCACCTAGCACATCTAATTGGACAAGAAGGCAGATAACATGAAAATATCTTTTCAAGGAGCCAATGGTGTGCAGATAAGTGGCCAAACAATGCCAACTCATCTAGGATGTAAAATTACAATTATACCCCTTTTGTGTGTATAAATAAGACATGAAAGCAATTGAAAAAACCATGTAATTTAGGAGTATGTAATGTAATTTAGAAGTAGGAGTAGTGTAAGTTAGGAGTAATTTTAGTTTAGAAATAGTGTTAGAGTAACTTAGTTAGATTAGTTTAGTTTTTATGTTTAGAGATTTTCCCGAAACCATTTCAACTTTACTGTTCATTCATCTTTATTTTATGAAAAAGTTTGTTTCATTGTCTAGTTTTCTTGGTATTTCATTAGCAATCACTTTCCATCTTTTTCATGCTCTGGGTTTGGTAAGAATTAGGTCTTCCATTTTTCAAGTTTTATTTACATAGATTATATTTTCTAGTTTAGCTCTCGGTTTTGCTTCCTATTGGTAGTTGTTTGTTATTTTGTAATTTTTCAATTAAGCTCTCGGTTTGCTTTGATCCAAGGTTCCATGTCTCAAGGTTGTGGTGAGATGAATTGATCTCATGAGCTAAGAAGGAAACCCGAGAGGACAACAGTAGTAAGCAATCCGAGAGCAGTAGTAGCCATAACCGAGAGTTCTCCTCTGTCTTGTGAATTAATTACTGTTCATCTTCTTTATTTAGTTTAGTTTCTAGTTCAGTCATTTTAAGTGTTGTTTATTGATGAAAGCTTACATTTTACCAATGTTTGCTGGTCTGCTTTGCTGAGCATAGTAGAAAATGCTTTGTTGTAACTGCGCTGTTGTGGAACTGAGAGTACACCAGCACTTGGAACCGAGAGCAAGCCAGCACCTGGAACCGAGAGCACTGCCTGGAAATGAATTGTGAAGAAGACGTGTAGCAGTACGAACCAGCAGTGCGCCATCTAAAACTCGAAAGGCTGGAGCAGCACCTGGAGCACGTTGCAGTTTGCACGTAACGTAGCAGTGCAGGACAGAACAAGAGCTGGACGTGTAGAGCAGGTCTGGGCAGGCTGGCGTGTTGGTGCTTGGTTGCTGATGGTTGGTAACGTGAGATGCTGTGTAGAGCGGAATGGTGCAGCACATGAAACTGAGCAGAGTTGGTGAGAGGACAGACCCGAAAGCATGCAGCTGGACATGCCTAGACAACCAACCCGAAAGCACCTGGAAATGAAAGTAAACAATATTGAAGACATGAGCAGTGAATGGAGGGATTTCTTGGTTGATTTAAATTTAAAGCTTTGTTTGGCTAGTGCATAGTAGCAAATTAATTCATTTTCATGCATTTTTAGTATAGTTTAATTTCAATTTAATTTGTTAGCTTTGTTTTGAGTCTTTAATTAAATTGCATGTTAGTATTCTTGCTTAGTGGTATATAACTTAGTTTTAATTAGGTTGATAGTTAATTAAGTGTTCATTGAGAATTAAATTAGGGGTAAATTTATTTTATTAAATCTTAAGTTAGTTTAAATTGCATTTTGATTAAGTAGTTTAATTGCATTTTAGGTTAGTTTAATTGTAGTTTAATTAATCTTACTTTGTTATTTTCATAATTGCATTTTATTTTAATTGCGTTAATTAGTTTTAACTGTTTTAGTTATTTTTGTAGGTTTTTTATTTTAATTGCGTGGAGCACTGTAAGTAATTTTGCTCGGTTTTATTTAGTTTTTATTATTATTTTATTGCTTTCCAGTAATTTTAATGTTAGACTTAGTAGACAACCCACTTAAATTTCATAATTTGCTAGGATATACTTAGGGTAAGATTAATCGGTAGTTAATTAGGCTGATCAACTTCTCTGTAGGACGATAACTCGGGAATCAAATCCCATTATTACTTGTACGACACGTGCACTTACGGACATTACCTTCAGGGCGTGTCAAGTTTTTTGCGCCGTTGTCGGGAATGTTTTAATTAGTCGTTAATTAATATCGGTGAAATTAGGCTTAGGTGTAATTCTAGCTTGTAAATATTTAGGTTGTAAATACTTAGAGTGCCACGACCCAAATTACCTAAAAATCAGAGTAAATTTTTCGCTTTTCTGTTTATTATTTAATTCTTACCTTTCTCTATTTAGATATCAGAGCTTCCTATTCTTTAACTTTAACTAAATACTTATACAATGATATTTACATAACTTTACATCCTCGACATCATATCTGTTTACAGTACTGTGCATTTACGTATTTAGATACAAAACCATACAAATGTGTATACCTGTCTCTTGATGGGAAGCAACGGATACCAAGAATGCAAGTCCTCAGTCGCTTACTAATTACTGTGAGTGCTATGAAAAGATGGGAAAATAAGGGGGTGAGCAAATCACACGCTCAGTAAGGCAATTATGATAATGCCATGCCCTTAAAATCCATTTCTTTTCATTAAAATCTCAAGTACAAATTCATGTATTTCATCATGACTTAATTTATAAAACTGTTCGTGCATATATAAATCATACTACTTATGCATCAGTAGCATTTTATGTGAGATTCTTAAATCATAATTAGCATGAAGTAAAACAAGATCATGCATTCTTTCATGTCATGTAAGACAAATCATGAATTTGAAATTGAAGCATGGAAAACACCATCATGCTACTGCATTCAAATCATTTCATTAAATTGCAGTAAAAACTAACCCTTCCGGGTCAATCATCTCATAAAACAATTCATTAAAATTCATTATAAAACTTTGGTTATAAAACCACCCTTCTTTCAGGGTCACATAACATAAAATCCTCTTAAACATATATTAGAATAGTAAAACATATCATAAAATCATAAAATCGGGGGCCTGACCCCTCACTCGGGTCTACCCTGGTCTATCGACCAATAGATGTGAGACATGTAGGTGACTATCAGTAACAACATAGGACTATGGCCATAACCTCGGAATCCCTAGCAACACGGTACCTAGTGTGCGGGGTATCACACCTGAAACGGTAGCTGGGTCGTCCTACCCGCCAGAACAGCATAACACAAGGATTACAAGGGTAAGGCTTGCTGCCTCGTGGCTAATGCCACTCCACTCCAACAATCCCCAAGGTATAGCGTACTCCGCGTGACATACACGGTACAATGTACTCTGTGAACCTAAGCTCAGTCAAGGGTGCCTGCAATAGGTCTTATCCACCCATATCATCTCTGTCTCAGTATGCACGTGTGAGCATATCATCTCACTGTGACACATAGTCTGCAGGAGGCTCCAACACGGCTATATGCATGTCATATAAATCCCTGTGCGAGCGAAGCTCAAGCACAGCTCCATGCATATTCATGATATAAAAAAATCTCGTGCGAGCGAAGCTCTAGTACGGTTTCATAAGAATCAGTAGAATTTACGTACGAGTAGTACTCCAGTACGTCTTTAAAATGAGTTATAAATCCATATAAAATCACGTGCGAGCAATGCTTCAGCACGAATGAATGCTCAAGTAAATCAAAACTTCATACGAGCAACACTCCAGTACGGCTTTATGCATAAATACATCAAATCTCGTGCGAGTTACACTTTAGCACGACTTTTATGCAACATCATATCAAAATAGGATGCGAGCTAAGCTCCAGCATCTCTCATGCATGTCAAATCATTACAACTAGTGCGAACAATCGCTCCAGCACCTTTTTATGCATATCACGTCAAAATAGTCAAAACCGTCAAAACAGGGTGCGAGCTAAGCTCCAGTACCTCTCATGCATTTCACAATAATAAAAATCAGTGCGAGCAACCGCTTTAGGACATTTTATGCACACTCACAAACGCAGATATAGTGCGAGCTATGCGCCTGCACTACCTGTTTCCATATAAAGTTGATAGTTGACCTATTTTCCAAAGAAATTTCATTTAATTATAAATAATACCTACGTAGTGTTATCTTGTGAAATTTATGCAATTACTGGCCAAACTACCATTTTGCTTTGCTTAAAACCACAAAAATCCCTTAAATCTGAAAATTCTTAAATCATGCATTTCATGCATGTCATGCTTTCACCATCCTTAGGTGAACTTCCCTTAATAGGGGTAAAATAATCTTTACCTATTTCGAGTCCTTAAAATCATTAAACCATTTTTAGGACCTCTATAAATAATCAAGGTATACATACATATTCAGTGTACAGAAAAACTATTAAAATACACGTAGCTACCTCTAGCTACTCACACAATTCCCTTACCTCATTTTTTGTACATTCTGACCTTTCCACTGATGTCTCGTCACGCAGTTCGATTTGCTCCCAATCCAAATCAAATCTTCGGCACTGCGGATAATTATTCATCAGGTCAATTACAATACAATTTAATTGTATTTCATATTTTCTAGGCTTAATTTAAATCATTGGGCCCGTTTACCCATATTGGGCCCGATTGTACCATAATGGGCTTGAATCAGCCTTAAGCCCATTTTCCCCACTTACTATTTACTTCATTGAGGCCTATTGGGCTCACTAGGCTCATCAGTATATATTGAGCCTCGTTCTAAATCCCTGGATAGATTAATTTAGTATTTACGACAATTTATCCAATTTTCCAAAATTTAATTCATTAAATGCGAAATTTAAATCTGTAATTTATGCGATAAATATCAATCACGTATAACGATGCAAAATTGTCATAAATAAGGGTTACTTACCCATGATTCCATGATCATACACAAATCGAGGGTGTCTCGAGCTCTTGTTTGACGTCAATCGTCGAGCTACACAATTTAAATATTTTTTCGGGCAAATTTTCAGTCAAATATTAATCAAATTAAATATTGCAAAATTTAAATCGGTCAATGTCAACCACTTACCGACTTACCCGTAGCTCGATTGCATCACTGGAATTTTCTCCAATTTTTCCTCTTTTCTTTTTCCCTTTTTCTGTTTCTTTTCTTTTCTTTTTTGTTGAACTGGTTCGGTCTGGTTCAACCCGGTTCAGACCATCGGTTCAGTCTGGTTTGCCTGGTTCAGGGCCTGGCCTACAAGTTCTTCATCAGTTTTCCCCACCAGCAGCTCCGCGGGGTAGTCCGCAGCTCGGATCTGGTCTCAATTTCCCCGAGGTCGCCGAAAACTGGCCGGTTCGGCTCTTCTCTCCTCCGCCGGCGATACTGTTTCTTTTCTTCCTCCGTTTTCGACGCTAGCCGCCATTCTACCCATCGGTACTACCACAAATCGAGCCTTCTGGGCCTAGGAGACGCTCGGCTGGTGGTGGTCGGGCTCGAATCGACGTCGTCGCAGGGAAACTCCCTCGATTCTCTCTCTCGATTTCTCTCTTGATTTCTCACCATACGCTGCCGTTCACCGCCTCCTTCGACCTCCAGCCACGTCGGCAGTGGCTTGGCTGTCGATGGCTTCGTCTGGTTCTCGTCATCGGCCTCCGATCGTGATGGCAGAGGGAAGCATAGACTTCCGTTTTCCTATTTCGCAATTTTCGCAAAAATTTCCTTTTTTTACTTTATTTTATTATTTATTTTTAATATTATTTTAATCATTAAAATAATATTAAAATCCCAAAATATCTAAAAGAATTATTATTTTATTCATTTATTTCGTAAATGAATTTATCAGTCCGATTTTACCTTTCCGGTATATTTTTTGATTATTTTCGGGATTATTTTTTGATACAAAAATTTTGATTTATTCTAATAAATTCATAGCTTGATCAATTTAACCTAAATTTAATTATTTCTTCGTTATTGATCAAGATTTCTCAATCCCATATTTTTAATTAAATTTTCTTGTCACGATTAATACTGAATTTTGGTCTTTTAACCGTTTTACTGTTGCATGTGTTCGATAATTCCATTTCAATCCTTTTGCATTTTCATTTCGTGTTATGAATAAAATCAGGTCTTACATAGAGGTTTAATCTAGAATAGTTAATTGAAAAATTAAAATAAAAAAATTGAAAAATTAAAAAAACTATAAAAAATTCTAAGGACTTGTAGATGTTTGCATGCGTAGAGCCGGGAGTTATAATAGCTTTCCTCTAGATTCTAAAATTGAAAGAACCCTTAGGAAAATTTGAAAGGATTCTAGGAAATTAATAGCTCCGCTGCAAAACATCACGGCAGAAAATAGGAAAATTAGAACTGTTGGAGATTATGCGGTGCCGACGATTGAAGGATATTATACCGGTATTAGGCCACCGGTTATCCCTCCTAACAATTTCAAAATTAAGCCTTCCATCCTTCAGATGATCCAGACCTCTTTACAGTTCAGTGGGCTTCTGCACGATGACCCACATGCTCACCTTGGGTAATTCCTGGACTTGTGTAACATGTATAAACACAATGGATTATCTGATGATGCGCTTAGGCTTAGATTATTCCCTTTCTCACTTAGGGATAGGGTGGACACTGGTTAACCTCCTTGTCTCCAGGATCCATTTCTACATGGGACGAGTTAGCCCATCAATTTCTAGCTAAGTTTTTCCCTCCCTCTGAAATGGTTAGACTCCGTAGTGATATATCTTCCTTTGCCTAGCTCGATTCGGAAACTCTTTACAAAGCATAGGAACGATATAAGGAGCTTCTTAGGAAGTGCCCTCACCATGGCCTACCATTATGGCTGCAAGTTCAGACCTTCTACAACGAACTTACAAACCAGAATAGGACAATTGTTGACGCTACTGCGGGTGGAGCGCTAATGTGTAAAACAGAGGAGGAAGCTTACAAGCTCTTAGACAAGATGGCTGTTAACAACTATCTATGGTCCTTGGAGAGGAAATTGCCAAAGAAGTCGGTGGGTATTTATGAGCTCGACACACTGTCTACCTTGACCTCTCAAATCGCTAATCTTACGAAGAAGGAAGAGTCGCTCAGTACCCAACATAATCCTTCCACTAGTCCTAACCCTTTGTATTTTGTCCAAAGTCCTTTCCTTTCCTGCGAGCTGTGTAGTGGTACCCACTCTGTAGATAGGTGTCCACTTAACTTAGAATCGGTTCAGTATGTTCCTCCACTTCAGAAGCAACAGAACAACCTCTTGTCAAACACCTACAACCCAAGGTGGAGGAACCATCCTAACTTTTCTCGGAGCCCAAACCAAGGGCAATCTTCTAGCTCTAAACCTATAGGACCCCCTAGTTTTTATGCTCCACCGGTTTATGTACCACCACAGCCACAATTTTCATATCACCCGCCTCATCACCCATCCCCACCACAATTTCAGCATCATCCACCTCACTTCCATCAACCACCACCACCACCACAACAGCCCCAACATTACCACACACCTGCATTTGAGAAGAAGCCATCGCTTGAGGAAATGTTCTCAACGATCCTGCAAAATCAAGCTACTTCAATTAAGAACTTAGAGGTTCAGGTAGGACAAATAGCAAATGCTCTTAGCTAATGTCCTCAAGGGCCTTCCTAGTAACACTGAAGCTAATCTTATTAAGCAAAGGGAGGGTAAGGAATATGTCAAATCCATCACCCTTATGAATGGTAGAGAGCTAGATGATCCACAAGTTAAGTCTGGACCTGAACAACCCATAGTTGATAAACCCATAGGTTCTAACAAAGCAGCTCAGAAAGAGCAGGAACATCAGGATCAGGCTGCAAAAGAATCCAAGCTAGGCACTTCTTCATCTATACCTTCTTCTATTTCACAGCCTTCTTCGTCCTCTGATGCTACACATGTTTCCACTACATCCCCTCTGGTTAGACCGCCAGTACCTTTTCCTCAGAGGTTTCAAAACCAAAAGCTTGACCAATAATTTACCAAATTTCTTGAGGTTTTAAGAAACTTCACATCAACATTCCTTTCGCAGATGCCTTAGAGCAAATGCCAAGTTATGTGAAGTTTCTAAAGGATATCCTCTTGAGGAAGAGAAGACTGGAAGAATATGAGATAGTGGCTTTAATTGAGGAATGTAGTGCCATTTGTCACGACCCAATTCCATTCTCTTTAACCGAAAATCACTGAAAATTTTTTCGCGTTTTACTGTTACCTTACCCGATCGTGAACTAAGCTCACCACACACTGTTGGGCTGTGAGCCAATAATAAACACCACATCTCATTCATTCTCAATTAATTAAAACGATGTCATACATGTGCATTTAATCGTGTACTTATACGAATACACGTTTTACTGACATCTACATCCCCCATAAGTACAACTCAAAAGAATACTGTGCTTTTACATTGTTTAGATACAAAAAGAATCACTGTGTATATACCTCTTAGCAATGGAGATGCAGCAGAGTCCAAAATATTACGCCTCAGTCCTCACTGGGCTACTATGCACGCTCTGTAGGGGGAAAATAGAGTGGGATGAGCAACCACACGCTCAGTAAGACAATAATGCAAGCATGGTAGATAACTACTCTATCTACATGCTGATAGTGTTATGCATAAATCATTTATAGTAGGAGCATGAGGAATAAAACTATGCCATGTGAATATACATATATATCATGTATCGAAATCATGTGCATTAGCATATAAAACATGGTAGAAAGATCATGTATAAATCATCTCATGCTCAATCTCATTTAAATTCATAAAAGGGCAATTCTTTAAGAAACTTCCTTTTTAAACCGACACCATAAACACCACCAAATCAACTCACAATCACAACCACATTTTCATTCCACAATTCACGCATGTGTATAAATCTAGGTCACTATATCAAAAATGCCTATGTGAACCATTACATCATAAATCATCCCAGACCACAATCATCCAGGTGTGCGGGGTATCATGCTGGCACGAAGATGGATTATCCCTCGCCAGACTTTCTTATCACATAACCATCATGTGGTACATTGTACTCCATGTGATATACACGGTACAGCGTACTCCGTAAACTCATATCGTGATTGGGGGTGCCATTCTTAGGTCTTATCTACCCCATACCAAGAGTGTTCCATATTCCGTGAAGGAGAGCCTTCCTGCCGAACAGAGCCTCCCCGCTTAACAGAGCCTCCCTACCTCCTCGGGCTTAAGGATGTTAGCTTAAGGATGTAGGGCTTAAGGATCCTTTCCGTAAGAGAGCCTCCCTGCCAAACAGAGCCTCCCCGCCTAACAGAGCCTCCCCGCCTCTTTGGGCTTAAGGATGTTGGCTTAAGGATGTAGGGCTTAAGGATCTTACCGTACCCATGTAGGAGAGCCTCCCTGCCTAACAGAGCCTCCCCGCCTCTTTGGGCTTAAGGATGTTGGCTTAAGGATCCCACCGTAAGAGAGCCTCCCTGCCAAACAGAGCCTCCCCGCCTAACAGAGCCTCCCCGCCTCGTTGGGCTTAAGGATGTCGGCTTAAGGATGTAAGGCTTAAGGATCTTACCAACTTTCACAACCTAATACATATCCCAATGTGCAAACTTGTGCGAGCAAGGCTCTAGCACGACTCATGCATCTTCTCATAAGGAGACGCGTACGAGCATAGCTCTAGTACGGTTATACTCATAAGACAACCACTCAAAATTCACGTGCGAGCAGAAGCTCTAGTACGGTTTATAAATATCACCATAGTTTCCAAATCAGGGTGCGAGCTAAGCTCCATCACGTTTCATACAATGGAAACATAGAAATCCAGCGCGAGCGAAGCTCTAGCGCGATTTATGTCATACAATTTTGATAGGCGGCTTATATACAATTTATCAATCCCGAAAATCGGGTTTTAGCACTCACAAATGCTTTTCCACAACAACAATACAATACTAGCCGACCTATCTACAAGCTTGCTTAAAACCAAGCAAATTTCGTTTTGAAAAGCATCAAAACAATAGATTTATGCAATTATTAGCCTTACTATCCCATTTCATCAAATCCACTTCAAATCCAAAACCACGAATATACTCATCATCATTCACGAATACCATCAATCATTTATTTGAGCAACCATGCATTTCATACAACACCCAATATTCACCCATAAGTTTAAAGTCCGAGCAGCTACCTCTATATACTCACAAAATTCCCTTACCTGGAATCGCGATGCGTGATTCCACTTCCTTAAGCTGCTTACTCGTACGGTTCGATTTGTCTTCAACGAACTCTTCGGGACTGCACAAAATCGTATCCCGCATTATATTCAATCCATACAATGCAACCATTGTGCTTGCTATAGTCAATTTAACCTATAGCCTCTATTAACGCTTATATGGCCTCGTTTCATCACTTTACCCATAACTCGGGTCTATGGATCTTCTTAGGCCTATTAACTTATTCAAAATCGATGTTAAATCGACATTAAGCTCATAGTGTTCATATTCCATGAATTCCCTCACTATGGCATTTATCAATCATATACATATCCATTTTCACAATTCCTCCAACTCACCATGTAATTCCATCTAACCATCTAAAATCATAAACATTACCCCAATAACAACTTTAGCATGCCATAAACCATAAGCTCATTCAATCCCACATATCCTCACATTATACCCATTTTAGATTTCTAGGTCACACCAATTCCACTACATTCCTAGGTAGTTTATCCATCAATACTCATATCAATCAACTCCAAAATCAATTAAATAGCTAATGCATTTGGATTGGAGTGTTAGAATCTTACCAATATGATTTCTCTTCTTGCTCCAAATGGAAATGCCCTTAACTCCTTCAATTCCAAGAATGGGAAAATGCCCTCTCACTATGTTGTTCTTCTCCTTGATAGGAACAACTTTGCCTCTAATGATCTCTCTTTAATTCTTACTGAAAATGGCTAATTTTAGAGAGGGAAAGTTAGGTTTTTGGGTTGAAAATGGGAGGTTAATATGTTTTTCCGAGATTTCTAGATTTTCAGCTCTCCTTATATAGAAATAGCTTGGGGAAATCGATCTGGTCCAAGAGGAGATCGATCTGGTCCCTTAAAATCCCTCTTTTTCACGGCATTTTTAAGCCTGAGATCGATCTGTCGAAGCATCAGATCGATCTGTTGAAGCATGAGATCGATCTGTCTAAGCATGAGATCGATCTGGTCCCAAACAGAGAGCTAAGGAGATTGATCTGGGTGCTTGGGGATCGATCTTTCCATCACAGAATGCTTGGGAGATCTATCTGGCTCCATTGGAGATCGATCTGCTCAATTCTTTCGCCCAAATAAGAGCATTCTGGCTCTTCCAGATCGATCTCTCATCCTATGAGATCGATCTGGACCTCATGTTTTCCAGATTTCCTGCAGTTTCCTTGCTGCAACTCATACCAACACATCCTTAATCTATTGCCATGGCTATTTTCTCATCCATCCACCTTTATAACTTGAAAATGGCATCCATTCATACCTTATGCACATTGAAGCTTGTGTGCATTCATTGTATGTTCAAAGGTATGCTAAATAAAACCAAATGGAAGCATAGCTCCATTCCATTTTACCACACTACTCATCTTGAGTCTCAATCACATCCATCACTTGCTAGAACTCATTTCTTCGTATTCATACTCAATGAAACTTGTATGTACGTTAAAATTTATATTACACATACATACTTTGAATCCATGGACTTACATCAATCATACTTTACATTACAAGTCCATTCATATTATTTGATCCAATTACACACATTACCCTTATACATATACGGGGTCTTACATTCTCCCCTCCTTCAAGGAATTTGGTCCTCCAAATTAGAACCAAGTCACTCTTCAAACAGTTGGGGGTACTTCTCCCGTATCAAGTTCTCCAATTCCCACGTGGCCTCTTCCGCCGTGTGGTGTTGCCAAAGCACTTTCACCAAGGGAATTGTCTTATTCCGCAACACTTTCTCTTTTCTATCCAATATTCGAACCGGCTTCTCAACATACGTCATACTCTCATGGAGCTCCAACGGCTCATATCTTATCACGTGTGCTGGGTCCGGATGATACTTCCGAAGCATCGAGACGTGGAAGATGTTGTGGACATTTGCCAAGTCCGGTGGCAATGCCAATCTATACGCCTTATCTCCCACTCTCTCCAAAATCTAGAAGGGTCCGATATATCTAGGTCTCAACTTGCCCTTCTTACCAAATCTCATAATACCCTTCGATGGTGATACCCTCAGAAACACCAACTCACCCTCATCAAACTCCAGTGGTCTTCGTCTCTTGTCAGCATAACTCTTTTACCGGCTCTGAGCTGTCCGTAATCTCTCACATATCAACTGGACGTCCTCAGATGCCTGCTGCACTAAGTCCAGAGCAAAAATCTGTCTGTCACCAACCTCTTCCCATCCAATAGGGGAACGGCATCTACGCCCGTACAATGCCTCATAGGGTGCCATCCCGATACTAGCATGATAGCTATTATTATAAGCGAACTCAGCTAACTGCAGGTGGTCATCCCAGGAGCCTCTAAAATCTAGCACACACGCTCTCAACATATCCTCAAGGGTCTGTATAGTCCTCTCTGACTGCCCATCTGTCTGAGGATGAAAAGCGGTGCTAAAACTCAATCGGGTCCCCAGCGCTTCCTGAAAATGTTCCCAAAAATGGGAAGTGAAGCGGGCATCCCTATCAGAAACAACGCTCACTGGTACACCATGTAGCTGTACTATCTCTCGAATATACAGGTTCACCAACTGACTCAGTGTATCGGTAGCTCTCATAGCCAAGAAATGGGCGGACTTAATCAACCAGTCCACAATAACCCATATGGCATCATGACCTCTACGGGTCCTCGGCAACCCCATCACAAAGTCCATGGTGACATGCTCCCACTTCCAAGTCGGTATCGGTAGAGGCTGCAATAATCCTGCAGGCTTCTGATGCTCTACCTTCACTTGCTGACAAACGAGACACTTAGCGACATATTCCGCAATGTCTCTTTTCATTCCAGACCACCAATAAACCTTCCGAAGGTTTTGATACATCTTGGTACTTCCCGGATGTATCGTATACTTCGATGAGTGAGCCTCTGATAAAATCGTTCTCCTGATCTCAGGATCCCTGGGAACGCTTACTCTGCCTCTGAAACTCAATAAGCCATCAGCACTCTGCTCAAAATCAATACCCACACCTGTCTGTATCTGCCTCAGCCAATCGATACACCGTCGATCGGTCTGCTGGGCTTGCCGAATACGGCCAATCAACTCTGGCTCTAGTCTCAAACTAGCCATGATCTCCAGTCTCTCAGATCCAGGTGGGGTTACATCTAAACTGAGGTTCGCAAAGTGTTCTAACAATTCATGTTCCCGTACCATCATATAAGACACCAACCCAAGGTTCTTTCTACTCAAAGCGTCGGTAACTACATTTGCCTTACCTGGGTGGTACATGATTTCACAATCATAGTCTTTCAGGAGTTCGAGCCATCTCCTCTGTCTCATATTCAGCTCTTTCTGCGAGAACAGGTACTTAAGGCTCTTATGATCTGTGAACACCTGAAATTTCTCACCATAGAGATAGTGGCGCCATATTTTCAAAGCAAATACTACAGCCGCCAACTCCAAATCATGTGTCGGGTAGTTCCTCTCATGATCTTTCAACTGCCTAGATCCATAGGCAACTACCTTCCCATCCTGCATAAGCACACAGCCCAGTCCCTGGTGTGATGCATCCGTATACACCGAGAATCCTCCTGAGCTGGTAGGAATGGTGAGAACTGGAGCAGTCGTCAATCGACGCTTAAGCTCCTCAAAACTCCTCTCACATGCCTCATCCCATGTAAACTTAACATCCTTATGCGTGAGGCGTGTCAATGGAGCAGCTAGTCTGGAGAAACCCTCTACAAATCTCCGATAATATCCTGCCAATCCCAGGAAACTTCTGATCTCAGTAACTGTCTTGGGCTGTTCCCACTGCACAACTGCCTCTATCTTGGATGGATCCACTGATACCCCATCCTTTGACACAACATGCCCCAGAAATGAGATCTGTTCCAACCAAAAGTTACACTTGCTGAGTTTGGCATACAATTCTCTCTCTCGGAGGGTCTGCAGAACTATCCTCAAGTGCTCCTCATGATCTTCCCTGGACTTAGAATACACCAAAATATCATCGATAAACACTATCATAAACTTGTCCAGGTATGGCTTGAATATATCATTCATCAATGCCATAAATGCTGCGGGAGCATTCGTCAATCCGAATGGCATCACCAAAAACTCGTAGTGGCCATAACGGGTGCGAAATGCTGTCTTGGGTATATCTCCACTCCTGATTCTCAATTGATGATACCCTGACCGCAGATCTATCTTAGAAAATACTTCGGCTCCCTGGAGCTGATCCAACAAATCATCGATTCTTGGAAGGGGGTACTTGTTCTTAATGGTGGCCTTATTCAATAACCGGTAATCTATACACAGTCGGAGGCTTCCATCCTTCTTCCTTACAAATAGAACTGGTGCTCCCCAAGGTGAGACACTCGGTCTAATAAACCCCTTCTCCAGCAGCTCTTGCAGCTGTTTCTTCAGCTCTTCCAATTCTATCGGAGCCATTCTATAGGGTGGTTTCGATATCGGCTCTGTACCAGGCACTAACTCAATGCAAAATTCCATTTCCCTTTCAGGTGGTAGTCCTGGTAATTCATCCGGAAAGATATCAGGGTAATCCGTAATTACGGCTATGTCCCTCAATTCCGGGTGTGCCTCATCTATATCAACCACGTATGCAATGAACCCTTCACATTATCCTCTCCATCGTTAGTAACATAACCATCACTCCACATTCAACATTTATCATAAACAATAATTTATCTCTCAAGCAATATGCATTTGAAATCATACTCCTTTATTTACAACAACCATGCTATTTTCATATCATTTCTTTTCATCAAAGTTCACAATAAGATTGTCTAATCCTGAAAACATCAATGTTTTGGCATGACAATCCATCACAACACGATTGGTAGCCAACCAATCCATTCCCAAAATTACATCAAAATCATTCATATTCAATAAAATCAGATTGGCTATCATTTCCTTCCCCTCTATCTTTAACTTACAATCTCTACATAGATGCTCAGTCAATTGACTATCATTCATGGGTGTGGAAATCATCAACATTTTATCCAACAATGTTGGTTTCACATATTTCAACAATTTATGTGCAAAGGAAGGTGATGTGAAAGAATGTGTGGCACCAGGATCAAATAATACCAATGCTTCTAAATCAAAGATTCGGATGGTACCTTTAATCACATCCTTCGAAGCATCTGCGGTGTCCTGATCCAGTGCATGTACTCTTCCTCTGCTCACACCCGCAGCCTGTTTCCCTTTTTCCTCAGCTGTAGCCCTCCTCATCGGGGCTGCTGTCTCAACTGGAGCTCCCTCAGGCTCCTTGCCCTTCTGTGGGGCAATCTCTATCTTCTCAGGACAATACTTAGCCATATGTCCTGGTCTCTCACATCTAAAACACACCATAGGGGTCATCAGGCAGGGCCTATTCCCATGAAATCTCCCACATCTCCTACACTGATCTGTGGTAGGTCGTGGTCCTCCAATAGTTATACCCCTCGGTGCAGTCAAAGCTGGGTATACGGGAGGTTTGGCAGCTCTCTCCTGCACCTCCTCCATCTTAGGCCTCTTCTCGAAAAACCTTTGGCCACCTCTCTTGGCCACTCTTCCAAACCCGGATCTCTTCCGGTCTCTATCCTTCCTGACATTGATCCTTCCAAGCTCGGAGGCATTTCGTTCAAAGTCTTGCTCACACAACTGAGCCTTATGTACAGCCTCCTCATAAGTCACAATGTCGAAGGGAGCTAGCTTAGTTCGGATGGCCAATCTCAATCCATCCATGAACTTCTGTATCTTTCGGGTCTCACTACCCATCGTGTCCGAGTCATATCTCCCCAAGGACATAAACTTGGACTCATACTCGTCCACAGTACAGTTCCCCTGAACCAAATCCATAAATTCCATTCGCAGTTTCCTCTGTGCGGTAGCTGGGATGTACTGTCTCCTGAAGGCCTCTAGAAATATCTCCCATGAGATCTCAGAGTGTCTGGCCCTCAAAATAACCTCGGTGGACCTCCACCAATGCTCGGCCTCACCTTTCAACATAAACACGACAAAGGCTACCTTCTCAGCTGAAGTGCATCGGAAAAACCTATATAGTTTCTCCATCTCATACACCCAATCCTCCGTAATCACTGGGTCCTTCACCCCTCTAAACACTGGGGGTTTCAGCGCTTGAAACTCTCGCAACCTGCTCAAGTTGCAGTCATAATCCACATCACTACCGCTCTGTTGTGGAGCGATAGGAGAAGCTATATCCTGGGCTGGAGGTGGTGTAACTGTAGCTGTCTCAGCAGCATGAGGTCTCTCCGCCTCTGCGGCTGCCTGTTCAGTAGTAGGCTATGCCGCGGGACCTCGTCTGTCACCGACGCCCAAGGCCTGCGTGACTATCTCCACCAAACTCTCAATACTCCACTCTAATCTAGCGAAGCGAGTCTCAGTATCCTCTGCTCTCTCAGCAGGGTTCTGTGGAGCCTGCTCAGTCTGTGGCTCCGCACGGCTCTCAGGCCTACCTCTACGGCCTCTAGCACGTGCTCTCGCCCCTCTACCTTGGCGTGTAACCGGCATAGTGCCTAACTTCCTGTATTATAATAATTCATTAAGCTCAATCCATCACGGTATACACAGTTATATCTAAACAAAAGCATAGTACTATGGGGATGTACTTTCCTACGTTTTATTAATGACTCACATCAGGCCAACACAGCTCTGATACCAATCTCTGTCACGACCCAATTCCATTCTCTTTAACCGAAAATCACTGAAAATTTTTTCGCGTTTTACTGTTACCTTACCCGGTCGTGAACTAAACTCACCACACACTGTTGGGCTGTGAGCCAATAATAAACACCACATCTCATTCATTCTCACTTAATTAAAACGATGTCATACATGTGCATTTAATCGTGTACTTATACGAATACACATTTTACTGACATCTACATCCCCCATAAGTACAACTCAAAAGAATACTGTGCTTTTACATTGTTTAGATACAAAAAGAATCACTGTGTATATAACTCTTAGCAATGGAGATGCAGCGGAGTCCAAAATATTACGTCTCAGTCCTCACTGGGCTACTATGCACACTCTGTAGGGGGGAAAATAGAGTGGGATGAGCAACCACACGCTCAGTAAGGCAATAATGCAAGCATGGTAGATAACTACTCTATCTACATGCTGATAGTGTTATGCATAAATCATTTATAGTAGGAGCATGAGGAATAAAACTATGCCATGTGAATATACATATATATCATGTATCGAAATCATGTGCATTGGCATATAAAACATGCTAGAAAGATCATGTATAAATCATCTCATGCTCAATCTCATTTAAATTCATAAAAGGGCAATTCTTTAAGAAACTTCCTTTTTAAACCGACACCATAAACACCACCAAATCAACTCACAATCACAACCACATTTTCATTCCACAATTCACGCATGTGTATAAATCTAGGTCACTATATCAAAAGTGCCTATGTGAACCATTACATCATAAATCATCCCAGACCACACGCATCCAGGTGTGCGGGGTATCATGCTGGCACGAAGATGGATTATCCCTCGCCAGACTTTCTCATCACATAACCATCATGTGGTACATCATACTCCATGTGATATACATGGTACAGCGTACTCCGTAAACTCATATCGTGATTGGGGGTGCCATTCTTAGGTCTTATCTACCCCATACCAAGAGTGTTCCATATTCCGTGAAGGAGAGCCTTCCTGCCGAACAGAGCCTCCCCGCTTAATAGAGCCTCCCTGCCTCCTCGGGCTTAAGGATGTTAGCTTAAGGATGTAGGGCTTAAGGATCCTTTCCGTAAGAGAGCCTCCCTGCCAAACAGAGCCTCCCCGCCTAACAGAGCCTTCCCGCCTCTTTGGGCTTAAAGATGTTGGCTTAAGGATGTAGGGCTTAAGGATCTTACCATACCCATGTAGGAGAGCCTCCTTGCCTAACAGAGCCTCCCCGCCTCTTTGGGCTTAAGGATGTTGGCTTAAGGATCCCACCATAAGAGAGCCTCCCTGCCAAACAGAGCCTCCCCGCCTAACAGAGCCTCCCCGCCTCGTTGGGCTTAAGGATGTCGGCTTAAGGATGTAAGGCTTAAGGATCTTACCAACTTTCACAACCTTATGCTTATCACAATGTGCAAACTTGTGCGAGCAAAGCTATAGCACGACTCATGCATCCTCTCATAAAGAGACGCGTACGAGCATAGCTCCTAGTACGGTTATACTCATAAGACAACCACTCAAAATCCACGTACGAGCAGAAGCTCTAGTACGGTTTATAAACATCAACATAATTTCCAATCAAGGTGCGAGCTAAGCTCCAGCACGTTTCATACAAATGAAAACATAGAAATCCAGCGCGAGCGAGGCTCTAGCGCGATTTATGTCATACAAATATGATAGGCGGCTCATATACAATTAAACAATCTCGACAATCGGGTTTTAGCACTCACAATTGCTTTTCCACAACAACAATACAATACTAGCCGACCCATCTACAAGCTTGCTTAAAACCAAGCAATTCGTTTTGGAAAAACATCAAAACCTTAGATTTATGCAATTATTAGCCTTACTATCCCATTTCATCAAATCCACTTCAAATCTAAAACCACGCATATACTCATCATCATTCACGAATACCATCAATCATTTATTTGAGCAACCATGCATTTCATACAACACCCAATATTCACCCACAAGTTTAAAGTAAGAGCAGCTACCTCTATATACTCACAAAATTCCCTTACCTGGAATCGCGATGCGTGATTCCACTTCCTTAAGCTGCTTACTCGTACGGTTCGATTCGTCTTCAACGAACTCTTCGGGACTGCACAAAATTGTATCCCGCATTATATTCGATCCATACAATGCAACCATTGTGCTTGCTATAGTCAATTTAACCTATAGCCTCTATTAACGCTTATATGGCCTCGTTTCATCACTTTACCCATAACTCGGATCTATGGATCTTCTTAGGCCTATTAACTTATTCAAAATCGATGTTAAATCGACATTAAGCTCATAGTGTTCATATTCCGTGAATTCCCTCACTATGGCATTTATCAATCATATACATATCCATTTTCACAATTCCTCCAACTCACCATGTAATTCCATCTAACCATCTAAAATCATAAACATTACCCCAATAACAACTTTAGCATGCCATAAACCATAAGCTCATTCAATCCCACATATCCTCACATTATACCCATTTTAGATTTCTAGGTCACACCAATTCCACTACATTCCTAGGTAGTTTATCCATCAATACTCATATCAATCAACTCCAAAATCAATTAAATAGCTAATGCATTTGGATTGGAGTGTTAGAATCTTACCAATATGATTTCTCTTCTTGCTCCAAATGGAAATGCCCTTAACTCCTTCAATTCCAAGAATGGGAAAATGCCCTTTCACTATGTTGTTCTTCTCCTTGATAGGAACAACTTTGCCTCTAATGATCTCTCTTTAATTCTTACTGAAATGGCTGATTTTAGAGAGGGAAAGTTAGGTTTTTGGGTTGAAAATGGGAGGTTAATATGTTTTTTCGAGATTTCTAGATTTTCAGCTCTCCTTATATAGAAATAGCTTGGGGAGATCGATCTGGTCCAAGAGGAGATCGATCTGGTCCCTTAAAATCCCTCTTTTTCACGGCATTTTTAAGCCCGAGATCGATCTGTCGAAGCATCAGATCGATCTGTTGAAGCATGAGATCGATCTGTCTAAGCATGAGATCGATCTGGTCCCAAACAGAGAGCTAAGGAGATCGATCTGGGTGCTTGGGGATCGATCTTTCCACCACAGAATGCTTGGAAGATCAATCTAGCTCCATTGGAGATCGATCTGCTCAATTCTTTCGCCCAAATAAGAGCATTTTGGCTCTTCCAGATCGATCTCTCATCCTATGAGATCGATCTGGACCTCATGTTTTCCAGATTTCTTGTAGTTTCCTTGCTGCAACTCATACCAACACATCCTTAATCTATTGCCATGGTTATTTTCTCATCCATCCACCTTTATAACTTGAAAATGGCATCCATTCATACCTTATGCACATTGAAACTTGTGTGCATTCATTGTATGTTCAAAGGTATGCTACATAAAACCAAATGGAAGCATAGCTCCATTCCATTTTACCACACTACTCATCTTGAGTCTCAATCACATCCATCACTTGCTAGAACTCATTTCTTCGTATTCATACTCAATGAAACTTGTATGTACGTTAAAATTTATATTACACATACATACTTTGAATCCATGGACTTACATCAATCATACTTTACATTACAAGTCCATTCATATTATTTGATCCAATTACACACATTACCCTTATACATATACGGGGTCTTACACCATTATCCAGAGAATATTACCCCCAAGCTCAAGGATCCCAAGAGTTTTACCATACCCTGCTCTATTGAAAATTTATTCTTTGGTAGAGCCCTGTGTGATTTAGGAGCTAGTATAAATTTAATGCTATGGTCTATTTACCAAAAGTTAGGAATATGGGATGTCAGGCCCACCACAGTGACCCTTCAGCTAGCTGATCGATCCATTAAAAATCCAAAGGGGTTCATTGAGGATGTCTTAGGAAAGGTGGACAAGTTTATTTTCCTTGCAAATTTTATTGTTTTAGATATGGAGGAAGATAGGGAAGTCCCCATTATACTTGGCATACCTTTCCTAGCGACTGGTAGAACCTTAATTGATGTACAGAAGGGGGAGTTAACAATGAGAGTTCAGGATCAAGAAGTGAAGTTTAATGTTTTCAAGCCTTTGAAGCTTCCTGATGACTCTCAAGAGTGTTTTAAAATAGAGGTTAAGGAAGATAAAATGTTCAAACATAAGAAATCTGAGAGAAAGAAGGAAGTAGATAGAGCTAAGGAAGAGTTAACTGTCAACATTCTGTCACCACTCTGGATGACCCTCCTACTCTTCGGCCTGCTGCTGAGTGTTGTTTTCTTCAGCTGCATTTGAAGTGGCTGTATTTTTCTTTTCAATTTGTATATAGTTCTTTCTCTTTTCTGTCGTTTCTTTCTTTGTTTATGTTGCAGATTTCTTTTCCAGCATTATGTTTTCAATCAAGCTTCAGTTGTTCATCATCATTAGAAAGGGGAGTATTGTATTCTTGAGCTTCAATTCTTATATTATCTGCACATTGAGGACACTGTGCACTTTAAGTTTGGGGGAGAGAATATCACTGGAGCAATTTTGTGAAAAATTGGAAAAAGTTTCAAAATGTTTCGATAATATGAGCTTAAATTGTTTGAATTTGGGATGATTGAGTGCTTAGCATGTAGTTTTCCCATATTTCAATGATATGATCCCATGATTTAGTCTAACTTTGATTAACTGAGAAGCATGATTATAGGAAAAACATGAAGTTGAGTTCTTGAATTTATCTTGATTCTGATTGTGATTTCTTCATTTTATGCACATGTCATGTCATGAATAGGTATATTTATTTAGAGAAAGCTTATGTGTACATAGGATTGCATTTGTTCAATTGGTTTGGTGCATCATATTCTAGAATTTGTTTGATCTAATCTCAAGGCGAAATATGAGATCACACTTAATTAGGGAGATGAATTAAGCCATCTTTGGATCGTTTGAGCCTTTCTAGCCTTCCTTGTACATATTCTACCCTTAGTCACCCATCTGGGCCAAATAAGCTTTTCTCTGTAAATATTCCGGCATAAATGTTCCTTAGCTTAACCACTCTTTTCCTATCCCTTACCCTGAAAGCATGGAAAGTCATGAGATATATTGTGAGCTTTGTACAAATTGGGTATCTGGTGATAGTGAAAGTTTGAAAAAAAATTGAAAAAGAAAGAAAATGAAAAAGAAAAGAAGAAAATACAAAAATAGAATAAAAAGTTTAGTGAAATAAATAAGTTTGGGGCAAATGATTTGAGCTCTTACATAAAGATCCTAGAAGTAATGCATGTTAAGGGGTAATTAAACCTAAATCAACTTTATCATACCTTAACCCCAGCCTTACATTGCAAGCTTAATGAAGTACTATTAATCTTTGGTTAAGTGTGACTACATTAGTGGAGAGAGAAGTGAAAAACAAACTTATGGAAATGATCACATGTCATTGACTTTGCATTCACTGTGTTTACATAATCTGATCCGAATAATGTACTGTGAAGTGACTTCGACATTTTTCACACACTCACGAGGAGTCCAATTTGGGTTAGGACTTATGATTGAATAATTCTAAGTGCTGGACTTGTAATTGTGAGTCTTTGATTTCATAGTCTGTACTTTTTCTTTGAGGATAACATTAGAGAAATTATTGTGTTTAGTACTTGTCATTCCTACAATTATTTTGTTTTGCTTGAGGACAAACAAAAGCTCAAGTTTGGGGGTGTGATAATTCTATATTTTTTAGAATTATTTGTGCCTAATTTCCTAATTAATTATTTAAATCCCCAATTTATTTTGTTAATTGTCCCCTTTATTTAATTAAAATTCTCATATTTGCAGATAAATTAAATCCAGATGGATTTTGAATATTTCGGTAGAAAATGGACCAGAATTTGGCTAAAATTGAGATTGGACCACGCGGACAACACGAGCTATGCTACCTAGCACATCTAATTGGATAAGAAGACAGATGACATGGAAATATCTTTTCAAGGAGCCAATGGTGTGTAGACAAGTAGCCAAACAATGCCAACTCATCTAGGATGTAGAAATTACAATTATACCCCTTTTGTGTGTATAAAGAAGACATGGAAGCAATAGAAAAAACTATGTAATTTAGGAGTATGTAATGTAATTTAGAAGTAGGAGTAGTGTAAGTTAGGAGTAATTTTAGTTTAGAAGTAGTGTTAGAGTAGCTTAGTTAGATTAGTTTAGTTTTTATGTTTAGAGCTTTTCCCAAAACCATTTCAACTTTACTGTTCATTCATCTTCATTTTATGAAGAAGTTTGTTTCATTGTCTATTTTTCTTGGTATTTCATTAGCTATCACTTTCCATCTTTTTCATGCTCTCGGTTTGGTAAAAATTAGCTCTTCCATTTTTCAAGTTTTATTTACATAGATTATATTTTCTAGTTTAGCTCTCGGTTTTGCTTCCTATTGGTAGTTGTTTGTTATTTTGTAATTGTTCAATGTAAGCTCTCGGTTTGCTTTGATCCAAGGTTCCATGTCTCAAGGTTGTGGTGAGATGAATTGATCTCATGAGCTAAGAAAAAAACCTGGGAGGACAACAACAGTAAGCAATCCGAGAGCAGCAGTAGCCATAACCGAGAGTTCTCATCTGTTCTCCTCTGTCTTGTGAATTAATTACTGTTCATCTTCTTTATTTGGTTTAGTTTCTAGTTCAGTCATTTTAAGTGTTGTTTATTGATGAAAGCTTGCATTTTACCAATGTTTGCTGGTCTGCTTTGTTGAGCATAGCAGAAAATGCCTTGCTATAACTGAGCTGCTGTGGAACCGAGAGCACACCAGCACCTGGAACCGAGAGCACTGGCTGGAAATGAATTGTGAAGAAGACGTGTAGCAGTACGAACCAGCAGTGTGCCATCTACAAACTCGAAAGGCTCGAGCAGCACCTGGAGCACGTTGCAGTTTGCACCTAACGTAGCAGTGCAGGACAGAGCAGGAGCTGACGTGTAGAGCAAGTCTGGGCAGGCTAGCGTGTTGGAGCTTGGTTGCTGATGGTTGGTAACGTGAGATGCTGTGTAGAGCAGGAATGGTGCAGCACACGAAACCGAGCAGAGTTGGTGAGAGGACAGACCCGAAAGCATGCAGCTAGACAGGCCTAGACAACTAACCCGAAAGCACCTTGAAATGAAAGTAAACAATATTGAAGACATGAATAGTGAATGGAGGGATTTCTTGGTTGATTTAAATCTAAGGATTTGTTTGGCTAGTGCATAGTAGCTAATTAATTCTTTTTCATGCATTTTTAGTATAGTTGAATTTCAATTTAATTTGTTAGCTTAGTTTAGAGTCATTAATTGAATTGCATGTTAGTATTCTTGCTTAGTGGTATATAACTTAGTTTTAATTAGGTTGATAGTTAATTAAGTGTTCATTTAGAATTAGATTAGGGGTAAATTTATTTTATTAAATCTTAAGTTAGTTTAAATTGCATTTTGATTAAGTAGTTTAATTGCATTTTAGGTTAGTTTAATTGTAGTTTAATTAATCTTGCTTTGTTATTTTCATAATTGCATTTTATTTTTATTGCGTTAATTAGTTTTAACTGCTTGAATTATTTTTGTAGGTTTTTTATTTTAATTGCGTGGAGCACTGTAACTAATTTTGCTCGATTTTATTTAGTTTTTATTATTATTTTATTGCTTTCCAGTAATTTTAATGTTAGACTTAGTAGACAACCCACTTAAATTTCATAATTTGCTAGGATATACTTAGGGTAAGATTAATCGGTAGTTAATTAGGTTGATCAACTTCTCTGTGGGACGATAACTCGGGCCTCAAATCCCATTATTACTTGTACGACCCGTGCACTTGCGAACATTACCTTCAGGGCGTGTCAACCTTGCAAAGAAATGAGCCACCTACATTGTTTTCGTGAGAATGAAAGCGCACTAGAGTATGACTAGCATGAGATTTGACGTGTTTTATACACATGAGTGCTAGAGCTTAACTAGTACTGGTTTTCACATGGATTTCAGACTGGTTTTGGAATGGTGCTTAGAGCTTAGCTCGCACTAGATGCCCACCTTATTTGTTGCCGTGCTTGGAGCTTCGAGCAGACTAGGTGTTGCACCGATTAAATAGGCTCGCACGTGCATTTGTGATATTTTGACATTCTGTTAGCCGTGTTAGGATCTTCGGGTAGACAAGAGGTCGTACCGATTAAATAGGTTCACACATGCGTTTGAGATGTGGCGTGATATGATATGTTGATATGGGTCCACGAAGTACATTGTACCATGCAGGTAGCAAGGAATACGTTGTACCGTGTTGAGATGTGATATGCCATCTTCGGACGAGATCTGCTATGGATCGACGGGCAGGATTTGACCTACCTCCCGTGTGGAAGCAGATAGTGGTGATATCCTGCACACCTGATCCGTGTAGCCGGTATCACAGGTTATGGCCATAGTCCTAGAGGTTATTACCCTTATTGAATTGCCTATCTCACATGTCTATTGCTTTGAGATTAAATCCATGTTTGAAATGATTTATGGGTCAGGACAGTCCGAGGGAGGGGCTGAGACCTGACAAGTGTTGGATGGTTTTAAGATGTTGATTGGTTAATGGTTTTAAAGTGCACCGATGCATGATGATTAATGTCATGCTTTATTGTGAAAAATGCATGATGATTAATGCTATGCTTTATTATGAAAAATGCATGATGGTTAATGCCATGCTTTATTGTGAAATATGCATGATGATTTATACCATGCTTTGAATTGAATTGTGCACTGGATTTTAATAGCATGAATGATGTACATACCATTAACACAAGCAAGAACTCATATTTTGAGAAACGAGGAAATGTATGTTTTGAGCATGGCATCATGATCACGTAGGTAGTGCAGTATCTACCTGTTTGTATGATTGCCTTATTGAGCGTGTGGTTTGCTCACCCCCCTTATTTTCCCCCTCTCTACAGAGCTTTGAGTATAGATTGCGGGCAAATGGAGGCTTATCCCTTTTTGGTATCTGCTGCATCCCATCACTAAAGGTATGCACACTTGAATTATTTTGTATCTAAACTAGACATAGCAGAGTAGCAATTTGTATGTAAACATTGGGGATGAAAAGAAATATAAACACTTGTAAGCAGTAACTCTGATGTATTTATAAAAGTGTTTACTTTTGAAATTAAATTAGTATGGATGGTTGAGATAGACATTGACAGATAGCCCAAATATTGAGGAGAGTAGCTGATCACGATTGAGGTAAGGACGAATAAATAATGATGCATGAAAATGCGAAAATTTTGTATGTACTTTGGTAAGTTGAGGGTCGTGACATAAAGGAATATTAGATTCTATACATGTTATGAATGAGTGTGAATGGGTGACTAATATCGAATCACAACCCAACGTTTGATCTGAGAGATGACAGGGGGAAAGATAAGTGAAATGCGAAAAATTTGTGGTGATTTCGGTAGGCCATGTGTGGGAGAAGGGCGTGACAATGTTAGTGTAATTCGATCATTTTATCCTAATATCTTAAAAATGGATAAAGCATGGTACAATATCTACTTTATGTGCATTTCTAGTTTTACCTTCAAGTAGAATTATTAACTCCATAAAATTTTATGTTTTGGCCAAAGACTTTTGAGTTAATGTGAGTTAAAATATGTGTGATATTGTTCTTTAAGTCATTTAAGGTGATAAATACTCATCTAGACTACTCATCCATTCTGATGTACTTCATGGAACACCTAAAATCTCCCTATTTTGGGCATTTGGCTACAAAATAAGTAAAGGTAAAATCAAAGTGTGACAATTCACACATAAGGTGATCTAGCATCTCAAGCTAAATGATTATTTACACAACTGACACATGAGAGCATATTCTATAGATACTTGAGTGACACTACAAAATGAAGCTCATAACCAGTTATGTTCAGTGAACTTATTCTCTAATCATCTACATGATATTTTCAAATATCCTTATATTTCAACGTCATAATGATTTTATTCGAGGCTTCGACTGGTTAATGATTTTGAAAACACGTAATAAAGGGAATCGTCACCAATCTTTTTTTATAAAGTGCGATTAGAGACCTAAAAGCATTTATCTTTCTAACTAAATCTCAAAATTAATTAAGTTTTATTAATAAGGACAAATTTGGGGTTGGGTTTGGTAGTATGATTATGCATGAGGAAGGATTAACATCCCCACAATGCCCATTTTAAAAACAGTACCATTTAATCGTTTGTTATCCTTTTGCTTTAATAAAATGATTTTAATTTAATATTTTAAAATAATTCCTTTTGTTGCAACCAATTTTATTTTTCTTTTTCAAAATCATTATGATTTTTTATTTAAAAAGATAAATTTTATTTTCTTGAAAATGAATGTAAACTTTTATGTATTGAAAAATTAAATCAAATACTCCAATACTTTTGGTAATATTTGAAATAATATTCTCACATAGATATTTCTTAATCATCGCTACTTGTGATTTCTATAAAATCTTATTCTCAAAAGATTCATACATACTTCAGAATTAACATGAATGTACATGATCATGCAAACATATTGTTTCTTTGAAACACTATGGTTTTGATATGACCTTAAAGAACTTAAGTAGAATATAATATTAATTATGAGTATGACCGCATTGATTGTTTGATTGCTATGTGATCATCCTTGATATATGTGGAAAGTCTAATATGTATAAATTTAGAGGTAAGAATTATATATGCATATTTAGACTTAAGATTATCTTGCATCATTAAGCTAATTGTATTTGTTTCAAGAAGAAGTATCGATAACAGTTTAATGTGTATTGATACGCTATGAATTTGAATATTGGCGGGACTAATAGAGTAGATGCACTATTGTGGCACTGAAACAAAAGTTCATGCTCTGTTTTAAGTACCTATACAGTTAAAGATAGTATCGATAAAGCATACTTTGTTTATGCAGGATTCTACTTAAGAGTATCGATGCACTTTAGGAAGTGTCGATATAATTCAAACTTGACTAGCTCCAATAGTTGAATTTCTATGTCCACCAATGGGAAGATTATCTCAACAACCAAGGCATTAAAGCCAAGCTAAGAAGTTGGAAGCTTGAAACAAAAACTGAAGAGCCAAATTTCCAAATATGAAGTTATACTCATATCCAAAAGTTTCAAAAGAACAGAAAAGACAGTTTACAACTCCGTATTCATTGTCGTTACCATATTCCTTCAAAAGCTAAGGTGTTTACATTAAGCCTTAATAGATGTTCAACTTGTAAAACCTCAAATTTTCATTGTATTAACTTGATACAATAGTGAATAAGTCAATCTTGTAATTTAAAGATGTTATGAAGTATGAATGTACTTGTAAGAATTATGGATGCTTTGTGAAAATACGTTTTGTGATATGTAAGACCCCGTATATGTATAAGGGTAATGTGTGTATTTGGATCAAATAATATGAATGGACTTGTAATGTAAAGTATGATTGATGTAAGTCCATGGATTCAATGTATGTATGTGTAATATAAATTGTAACGTACATACAAGTTTCATTGAGTATGAATACGAAGAAATGAGTTCTAGCAAGTGATGGATGTGATTGAGACTCAAGATGAGTAGTGTGGTAAAATGGAATGGAGTTATGCTTCCATTTGGTTTTATGTAGCATACCTTTGAACATACAATGAATGCACACAAGTTTCAATGTGCATAAGGTATGAATGGATGCCATTTTCAAGTTATAAAGGTGGATGGATGAGAAAATGGCCATGGAAATAGATTAAGGGTGTGTTGGTATGAGTTGTAGCAAGGAGACTGCAGGAAATCTGGAAAACATGAGGGCCAGATCGATCTCATAGGATGTGAGATCGATCTGGAAGAGCCAGAATGCTCTTATTTAGGCGAAAGAATAAAGCAGATCGATCTCCAATGGAGCCAGATCGATCTCCTTAGCTCTCTGTTTGGGACCAGATCGATCTCATGCTTCGACAGATCGATCTCATGCTTCAACAGATCGATCTCATGCTTCGACAGATCAATCTCATGCTTAAAAATGCCGTGAAAAAGAGCTATTTTAAGGGACCAGATTGATCTCCTCTTGGACCAGATCGATCTCCCCAAGCTATTTCTATATAAGGAGGGCTGAAAATCTGGAAATCTCGGAAAAACATATTAACCTCCCATTTTCAACCCAAAAACCTAACTTTCCCTCTCTAAAATCAGCCATTTTCAGTAAGAATTAAAGAGAGATCATTAGAGGCAAAGTTGTTCCTATCAAGGAGAAGAACAACATAGTGAGAGGGCATTTTCCCATTCTTGGAATTGAAGGAGTTAAGGGCATTACCATTTGGAGCAAGAAGAGAAATCATATTGGTAAGATTCTAACACTCCAATCCAAATGCATTAGCTATTTAATTGATTTTGGAGTTGATTGATATGAGTATTGATGGATAAACTACCTAGGAATGTAGTGGAATTGGTGTGACCTAGAAATCTAAAATGGGTATTATGTGAGGATATGTGGGATTGAATGAGCTTATGGTTTATGGCATGCTAAAGTTGTTATTGGGGTAATGTTTATGATTTTCGATGGTTAGATGGAATTACATGGTGAGTTAGGGGAATTGTGAAAATGGATATGTATATGATTGATAAATGCCATAGTGAGGGAATTCATGGAATATGAACACTATGAGCTTAATGTCGATTTAACATCGATTTTGAATAAGTTAATAGGCCTAAGAAGATCCATAGACCCGAGTTATGGGTAAAGTGATGAAACGAGGCCATATAAGCGTTAATAGAGGCTATAGGTTAAATTGACTATAGCAAGCACAATGGTTGAATTGTATGGATCGAATATAATGCGGGATACGATTTTGTGCAGTCCCGAAGAGTTTGTTGAAGACGAATCGAACCGTATGAGTAAGCAGCTTAAGGAAGTGGAATCACACATCGCGATTCCAGGTAAGGGAATTTTGTGAGTATATAGAGGTAGCTGCTCGTACTTTGAACATGTGGGTGAATACTGGGTATTGTATGAAATGCATGGTTGCTCAAATAAATGATTGATAGTATTCGTGAATGATGATGAGTATATGCGTGGTTTTGGATTTGAAGTGGATTTTATGAAATGGGATAGTAAGGCTAATAATTGCATAAATCTAAGGTTTTGATGTTTTTCCAAAACGAATTGCTTGGTTTTAAGCAAGCTTGTAGATGGGTCGGCTAGTATTGTATTGTTGTTGTGGAAAAGCAATTGTGAGTGCTAAAACCCGATTGTCGAGATTGTTTAATTGTATATGAGCCGCCTATCATATTTGTATGACATAAATCGCGCTAGAGCCTCGCTCGCGCTGGATTTCTATGTTTTCATTTGTATGAAACGTGCTGGAGCTTAGCTCGCACCTTGATTGGAAATTATGTTGATGTTTATAAACCGTACTAGAGCTTCTGCTCGTACGTGGATTTTGAGTGGTTGTCTTATGAGTATAACCGTACTAGGAGCTATGCTCGTACGCGTCTCTTTATGAGAGGATGCATGAGTCGTGCTATAGCTTTGCTCGCACAAGTTTGCACATTGTGATAAGCATAAGGTTGTGAAAGTTGGTAAGATCCTTAAGCCTTACATCCTTAAGCCTTACATCCTTAAGCTAACATCCTTAAGCCCAGAGAGGCGGGGAGGCTCTGTTAGGCGGGGAGGCTCTGTTAGGTGGGGAGGCTCTGTTTGGTGGGGAGGCTCTCTTACGGTGGGATCCTTAAGCCAACATCCTTAAGCCCAAAGAGGCGGGGAGGCTCTGTTAGGCAGGGAGGCTCTCCTACATGGGTATAGTAAGATCCTTAAGCCCTATATCCTTAAGCCAACATCCTTAAGCCCAAAGAGGCAGGGAGGCTCTGTTAGGCGGGGAGGCTCTGTTCGGTGGGGAGGCTCTCTTACGGAAAGGATCCTTAAGCCCAACATCCTTAAGCTAACATCCTTAAGCCAACATCCTTAAGCCCAAAGAGGCGGGGAGGCTCTGTTAGGCGGGGAGGCTCTGTTAAGCGGGGAGGCTCTGTTCGGCAGGAAGGCTCTCCTTCACGGAATATGGAAAACTCTTGGTATGGGGTAGATAAGACCTAAGAATGGCACCCCCAATCACGATATGAGTTGCGGAGTACGCTGTACCGTGTATATCACATGGAGTACGATGTACCGCATGATGGTTATGTGATGAGAAAGTCTGGCGAGGGATAATCCATCTTCGTGCCAGCATGATACCCCGCACACCTGGATGCGTGTGGTCTGGGATGATGTATGATGTAATGGTTCACATAGGCACTTTTGATATAGTGACCTAGATTTATACGCATGCGTGAATTGTGGAATGGATATGTGGTTGTGATTGTGGTTGACTTGGTGGTGTTTATGATGTTGGTTTAAAAAGGAGGTTTCTTAATGAATTGCCCTTTTTATGAAATTAAATGAGATCGAGCATGAGATGATTTATACATGATGTTTCTACCATGTTTTATATGCCAAAGTACATGATTTTAATACATGATATATATGTATACTCATATGGCATAGTTTTATTCCTCATGCTCCTACTATAAATGATTTATACATAACATTATCAGCATGTAGATAGAGTAGTTATTTACCATGCTTGCATTATTGCCTTACTGAGCATGTGGTTGCTCATCCCACTCTATTTCCCCCCTACAGAGCGTGCATAGTAACCCAGTGAGGACTGAGGCGTGATATTTTGGACTCCGCTGCATCTCCATCGCTAAAAGGTATATACACAGTGATTCTTTTTGTATTTAAACAATGTAAAAGCACAGTATTCTTTTGAGTTGTACTTATGGGGGATGTAGATGTCAGCAAAACATGTATTCGTATAACTACACGATTAAATGCACATGTATGACATCATTTTAATTAATTGAGAATGAATGAGATGTGGCGTTTATTATTGGCTCACAGCCCAACAGTGTGTGGTGAGTTTAGTTCACGACCGGGTAAGGTAACAGTAAAACGCGAAAAATTTTCAGTGATTTTCGGTTAAAGAGAATGGAATTGGGTCGTGACATGATAGTTGTGGATTGAGATGATTTATGTTTATTGATGATATGAATGTTTGAGGTATTAAGTATAAGCTATAGATTTAGATCTTATGAGATGCGTGGCTATGTTATTGATGGTTTAAATATGTTTATGATTGTATTGAAGAATGATTTTGAGTTGTTGGATGATTGGTAGAAGTTTAGGGTTGAAAGTTAAGTGTTTTTAGAGTTAGAACATCAAATGAACAAGGGATCAATCCCCTACCTTAGAAGGACCGATCCCAAACTTACAGAAGCTAAAAATGAATAGTCAAAAGGCAAGGGATCGATCCACTAAAGCTAGAATGCTCAAATTCAACAATAAAGCACAAAAAGATCAATCCTTTTAACCTAAAACACAAAAATTAGCCATTTTTAGGGGAGAAGATCGATCCCCTCCATAAAGGGAACGAAGATCGATCCCCTCATAAAGGGAACGATCCCCTAGTGGCTTGAAACCTTAAAAAGTGTTTTAAAGACTCAAAAAATTAAAGGAAGGGGAAGAGACTCTAGAGAGAAAGAGGAAAAGAGAAAATAGAAAGAAAAAGGGAAAGAGAAAGGGAAAAAAGAAGGAGAAAAACAATGGGACTCAACCCATTTCCATCTTTCACCTTCATTTCTTTATAAAATCTAAATCCTAGAGTGTGATTAAAGTAAGAGAAAAGTGAAAATGAAGGCAAGAAAGGGGTTTTTGTTTCAAAAAAGGGAAAACAAAGGTAAGAGACTTTTTTGATTTTGATTGGTAGGTATGATTTATTTATGATTGTTAAATTCCAATTGAATAAATTTTTATGGTTTAAAGGATTGGTTATTGGTTTGGAGCTTGAAGAGACAAATTTAGGATTTTCTCTCTCTACAATTGGACAAGGTAAGGATTTTCTAAAATTCTAAGATAATTAGATGTTGTATGGGTGTCGTGATCTATTGATTAGCTATAGTTGAATTGTTGAAATAAAATTGTGGAATGATGATTTAGAGTTAGGGCATTTGATGACTATAGGGTTATGGAAATGAAGAGTATGTATTGGTATTGATTTATTGATGAATATTGTGGTATTAAATTAGTAAAAGAAAAATGGTTTAAGCATCAAGATGTGCCTTGGGTCCCTATAACCAATTTGGGGTTAAAGGCTGAATGACTAATGGATGTAGAGTGCTCTTGAGCACTTGAAAGATTTATGGAAACTGTAACATACCGAAAGCTAAAATTTGAACTTAGTTTTTCTTTTGTTTTCTTAGTTGTCTATGATCAATGTAGAATTCAATTAACCTAATTAGCTAATCACCACCAGTTTCCTTTATGAATTACTGTAGTCTATGGTCTTAATCAAAAGGTTAGCGATGTATTACCAACACACGCACCATCATCCTTTCCAATCATGTGATAATTACAAATACTTTTATAGTTGACTTCACTAATATAAAAAGATTATACTTGAAATCCCTATATGAATAGACATCCCCCAAAGTATTCAGTGGCAAAAAAGAATACATAATCGTGCTTATAATGTCCGGAGAAATAAACTACACAAAAGAGAGGTTGTATACCTTACAAAGTACAATAGCTAGCCTATGAGACTCTTTATCCACCAGCTTAAATCATATACTTCGCTGCGGCTCAATGCAAGGAATCTAGGAGGAGTGAGCTTTCGAAAAAGCCCCGAAAGAGATACATGTAAGAGCATGATAACAAAAACATAATGCTTATGATGGAAAAACATGCATTTGCTAAACATATATTGCAAATCAAATCCAAAATCATAGTCATGACATTATTAAGAACATAAATCATAAACATGTCCAAAAACATAATTTAAAAGCATAATTTGAAAACATATTCAAAAGCATAGTGTAAAATCATAATCCAAGAACATAGTCCAAAAGAATAGATGGAGACTAGGCAATCATCTCTATAGTGATCATGCTCCGAAATCATAGTTACAAGTACACCGATGGACATCGTCCTACTGTAAACTGGATCAGGGTTATACAATGTCCAAAATATTAGTTACAATTACACTGATGGCCATGATCTTACTGCAAATTGGATAAGGGTCATGCATTGTCCAAAACCATAGTTACAAAATCATAGTTACCATTTTTTTTCCTGCATATGTAAAGCCAAGCATATAACATTGGTCTAGTATGAAGATAGGCACCATTTGGCACTCACCATGTCGATAAAGCTAACAGTGGGAATATTGAAAATCTTGTGGAGATGCTCTCTTGCATGGCTGCCACTTAGGTATTAACTATGGGTGCTTAGTCTTAAAGCGTAGTTCTGAAAACATATTGAAAAACTTATTTAATCCAAACAAAATCATACTTTATGTCTCATAAAATGGCCCACTCATTTCTTATAAAAATAGACTGTTAAAACATACTTCATAATCTTTGGAAACCGTTCATAATAATAGTGGGTCGAGTCATGCTTTGAAAATGGATTTTCAAAGCTTTAAAACAAATCTGTGAGTTGGGGATCAATCACATAGAGGTAGGGGATCGATCCTAAAAAGTAAAAATCAAACCCCTTCAAAACTGTGTAGAAGGATCAGTCCCATAACCTATAGGATCAGTCCCTTAACCTAGAAGATCAATCTCTTATGCACCAATATACAATTTTCTGTGTTTTTAACCCTAAAACAATCTAAAATCATTGAAAACAAAAACAAATAAGTCATAAAACCTTTGTTTCATGCCAAAATACATATATCATGATTTAGAAAGCTAGGCTAAAGCTAAGCTTATAGACCAAGGGTACTTTTGAAGTCCTAAATACATAATTAGTTCCAAAACCTATCATTCTCATAAAGCATGCATTGAAAACAATTTAGTTGGTTACTACCAACTTCCAGCTATACCCTTTTACCATAAACACACTATTGAATCAGTTAAGGCTACCTACCTACCAAAAGAATTCAAAGCATTAATTACTTATCTATAAACATGCTCAGTCATTTATCCCTTGTGTCTTATCTCTCTAACCATCTAAATGATTCATGCTTTTGCTCATTTATGACTCTTGATTCCATAAATACCTTCTATCACCATATAACTACCCAAAAGCATCATGAATACCATTTAAGCTTTCATTCTTTCCATAAAACACTTTATATTGTAGTTAAACCTTAGAAATTCCTCATGTTAAACCTTAAATTAACTTTTCCTATTTTTACTCAAGAATCTACTTTAGCCACTTCATAGATCCTTCATCATAGTACCCCATATATTAAATTCATAATTTATAAAATACCTTCAAGCCAAGAATCACCCTTTCAAGCTTCTTTACTACAAAGAAACACCATAAATGACCTCAGAACCATCATTATATCATCATATGTTCATACTTTGAAGTTTATAGATTTTCTCTCCCAACTTACCTTGAGAAGCTCCAACTTCGCTATAAATTCTTGCCTTTAATCCTTCTTCGAAAGCCTAAAAAAGGATATAAGGTATAAGGGGTAGTGAGTAATGAAGACTTTCAGTTTTCTTGGGTTAGGTCATTTTCCTTTCCTTCCTTTCTCTTTTTCTTCTCCTTTTTCTTTCCTTTTCTTTCCTTTTTCTCTTGTTTAGGCATGGGTCAAGAAAGAATGAGAAATTTAGTAAAAATTGAGGTTTTTCAAGCTAAATGGGAGTAGGTAAGCTTTAAGGGATTGATCCCTTACTTGAGGGGATCAGTCCTTTAAGGAAAATTTGCTCTCTTGGAAATTCTCAGTAAGTAGGGGATCGATCCTTGAGGGTAAAAGATCAACCCCCCCCCCCCTTTTTAAAGAATAAGAATTTCTACAGTTTTTGGGGTAAGAGATTGATCTTTTAAGGCTAAGGGATCGGTCCCTCATCAGTAGAATGCAATTCTTCTTAATTTCTTTCATAGAGATCGATCCTCTAGGGGAAGGGATCGATCCCTCATACTAGAACTACATTTTCTATAGATTTTTCACTTTGAAAACCTTTCCTAAAACACACTAATTTCACTCTAAACCATCATCTAAGGTTTCCAATATTTCTAACATCTCAAGTATACCCATTTACACTTGCTTTGATTGATTTCTCATCATCATTCATTCATTTCACCTATTTTCCATTTATTAACCTGTTTTACACATTTGACCGCAATATTTGCTTTTCAATTCATTTATGCATTAAGCTTGTCTTATTTCACTTAATGAGTCTACTTAAATTATATAGAAGTATGGGTTTTCACATCCTCCCCACCTTAAGAAATTTGGTCCTTAAAATTCACCTAAGCTAGTTAAATAAGTGAGGGTACTTTTCCCTCTTGAGACTCTCTAACTCCTAAGTTGCTTCATTTGTTGAATGGTGTTACCAAAGAATCTTGATTAATGGTATTATCTTGGATCGAAGTATCTTTTCATTTTGGTCCAAAGTTTGGACAATTTTCCCTATATAACTCATATCCTTTTGAATGTCTAATGATTTATATTCTATGACACATGAGAGGTTTGGATGGTACTTCTTTAGCATTGAGACATGAAAGAAATTGTGAATCCTAGAGAGTTGCGGTGGTTGGGCTAATTAATATGGAACATCTCTCAGTCTCTTCAAAATCTCAAATGGGCCTATATAACGGGGACTTCACCTCTCTTTCTTTCCAAACCGTATAATGCCCTTACTAAAAGACACCTCAAGAGCACTGCATCCCTAATTTCAAACTCAAGTGGCCTCCAACGTACATCAGCATAACCCTTTTACCGACTTTAAGCAGTTCATAATCTCTCACATATGATCTTAACTCCCTCAAAAACCTGTTCAACAAGTTTGGGAGCCAAAAGCTTTTGGTCACCAACTTCCTCCCAAGCCACTTGGGATTGATACCTTCTTCCATAGAGAGCTTCATAGGGTGCCATCCTGATACTAGCATGAAAGCTATTGTTGTACGTGAACTCTGCTAATGGCACTTCCATAGAGAGCTTCGTAGGGTGCCATCTTGATACTAGCATGAAAGCTATTGTTGTACGTGAACTCGGCTAATGGCAAATGATCATTCCATTAACCCTTAAAGTCGATGTTACATACCCTCAACATATCCTTCAAGGTCTAAATAGTCCGCTCGGATTGACCATCAGTTTGATGGTGGTATGTTATTCTCAAATTTAGTTGAGATCCCATAGTTTCCTAAAAATACTTCCAAAATCTATAGATGAACCTAGAATCTCTGTCTGATTTGATACATACAGGAGAGCCATGTAGCTAAATTATCTCATGGATGTACAAGTTAGCTAAAGAATTCAAGAAATCCATGTTCTTGATGGCAAAGAAATGAGTCATCTTTGTTAACTCATATAGCATCATACCCATTATTAGTCCTTTGTAGACTCATATGAAATCCATGGTAATATGCTCCCATTTTCAAATAGCCGGTAAAGGTCGAACCAACCCTTTTGGCTTTCCGTGCTTGATCTTCATCTACAAATATAGTAGGCACTTGGCCATGAACTCGACCACATTCTTCTTCATTCCAACCCATCTATACGCAAGGTGTAGATCATGGTATATCTTTATACTACTCGGGTGTACAGTGAATCAAAAGTTACGAGCTTCTTTCATTTTTCGCTCTCTCAAAGCATCATGTTTTGGCACACAAATCCTTCCCTTGAATCTAAGTAACCCATCATTACTGACCATAAAGTCCGACTGTGGGGTTGATCCACCTGACAGACTATCTTTGCTAACTCTTGATCATTCATCTGAGTTGTCCTTATCTATTCTATTATCTTCAGTTCAACCTTGAGACTAGCCAACCAACCATCTTCAGCAAGCTCAACACTAATACTTAGCTTCGTGAACTACTATAGTAATCCCCATTCTTTGACCATTATGAAAGATACCATTTCTTTCTTGCTAAGAACATCCACAACTACATTCGCTTGCTAAGATGATAAAAGATCTTGCAGTCATAGTCCTTAAAGAGTTCTATCCATTGTCTTCATCTCATATTAAACTCTTTCTACTCAACTAAATACTTTAAACTCTTATGGTCGGTGAAGATCTGAAACTTCTCACCATAAAGATAATGTTTCCAAATTTCAGAGTGAACGCTATTGCTGCTAACTCCAAATCTTATGTAGGATAGTTCCTCTCGTGGTCCTTAAGCTATAGAGATCAATAGGCAACTACCCTACCATGCTACATAAGCACACATCCTAACCCTTGAAGAAAGGCATCACTATACACTGTTAAACCTCCTAATCCACTAGGTACAATTAGGACTAGCACACTGGTCAACGTCTGTTTCAACTCTAAAAGTTACTTTCACACTTATCTGACCATTCAAACTTAACATCATTCCATGTGAGACGGGTCAATGGTGCAACTATCTTGCAAAACCCTTCCACAAATCTTCTATAATACTTAGCCAATCCCATGAAACTTCGAACTTCTGTAACATTCTACGATCATTCCTCATCAATCACTACTTTGATCTTAGATAGATCCATTGAAACCTCATCTTTTGAAGCTATGTGACTTAAAAATGTTATCTCGCCCAATCAAAACTCACACTTATCCTACTATTATACAACTGTTTCTCTCTAAGTATTTAGAGGACTGTCCGCAGATGTCGTTCATGCTCCTCTCATAACTTAGAGTACACCAAGATGTCATCAATGAATACGATAACAGCTTGGTCCAAGTAGGGCTTGAACACTTTATTCATTATTTATAAATGTTGTAGGGGTGTTCGTCAATTCGAAAGGCATCACAAAGAAGTCGTAGTGACCATAACGAGTCCTGAAAGCGATCTTGGGATATCCTCTTTCCTAATCTTCAATTGTTGATATCTCAACCTCAAATCAATCTTAGAAAACACAGATACACCCTGCAACTGATAGAATAGATTGTTGATTCTAGGGTGTGGATACTTGTTCTTCACAGTCATTTTATTCAACATTCGATAATCAATACATAATCGTAAACTACCATCCTTCTTCCTCACAAATAACACTAGTGCTCTTCATGGAGAAACACTTGGCCTAACGAACCCTTTATCCAATAACTCTTGAATATGTTTTTTTAGTTTCTCTAACTCTACCAATGCCATTCAGTAAGGAGGCTTAGATTGGGTTGAGTGTCAGCCACTAAATCAATAGTGAACTTAAGTTTCTTATTTGGTAGTAACCTAGGTAACTCATCCGGAAACCTATCTGCAAACTCATTAACTATCGAAATTTCTTTAAGCTTCAGGTGCTTCATTCTGGAATCTTGCACAAAGGTGATATACCCTTCACATTAAGCAAATATCATGAAATTTAGAAAATCTTAACATCAAACTTTCTTTTTTCACTTACAAAACATACATCATATGTCACACCCCACTTCCGGGTGCCTTTTATCTATACTTACGCTACTACGGTTGGGTTGTGAGGCGATGTAATTACTAAAATTTTATAAATTTTACAGCGAAATATTTAAAAAATTTAATTCACACTCCCAGGTGTGTGTAGATATACAAAATCAATTGTATAATAATATCTTTACATAACGTCCCCCATACCACAGTTTACATTCTCGATTTGTAAGTGTGCGATACATTATAATAGATAGGAAATACTTGTATGTATACAAATCTTATACCTTTGCAACTGGTGAGAGCTGTCCAACACAAAAAGAGATCCAGATACCATCGCACTACCCTACTTCTCAGTATCTGGAGGGGGAAAAGTAGTGGGATGAGCAAACCACATCTCAGTAAGGAAATGGATGCTAACATGTAGATATTGTACTATCTACATAGCCCATGCATGCATAAACAAAACCATGTTTCAATGTAAATGGAAATATTACTAGAAAATGCATTCAAACGTTCATTTCTCATATAAGCATTTTCATGAAAACATGAATACAATATTCCCATTTGAAAACATGTCATAAACAGTGCTATCATAACACGAGCATTCGAATCGAGAAATTTATCAAATCACAAACTCTCTTTGCTTTTCTCAAATCATTTCTTTTCACCAAATCTCTTTCTTTTTTGAGTTTATCAATTTCCCGTATCTCTGAGACAGGCATGGAATTTTCGACAATCTAATATCCACGACATATGGCCATAGTCAGTGATCCCAGGCCTCACTGATCAGGTGTGCATAGGGCATCACTTCGCCTGAAGGGGGATGGGTCAGTCCTAACCTCCAGCTCATCTCAATCAACCTCATCTCCTCATTACTCATGGTATAAGGTACGCCATGTGTCCTCTATGCTATACTCGTACTCGTGTGAGCCAAGCATGATACATAGTATACCAACGGACAACTACACAGTTCTACATAAGACCGTGGACTCAGTCCATCTACCAACTCCAATGGACTTTTCATCTTGAACCATGTCTCATATACCAGGCGAGCAATCAGTGTGACACACAGTCATCGCAAGGTTCCAGCACGATACGATTTATTATTAAGGCATAGCCCATTCCAAGGCTGTCGACTGACATCCCCTTGGGTCCCAGACCCCCAAGTTTACCTCAACTCAGTAAAAATGGGTGCGAGCAAAGCTCCAGCACTTTTCTCAAAACCATCGTGCGAGTTAAACTCCAGCACGGTTTATTAAAACATGCAGACGTATGTGAGTGAAACTCTAGCATAGTCCAATTCATCAAAACAGGTGTTAGCTAAGACTCCAACACCATTTCACATCTCAAATCTGATAGGTGGCTATTTTCTCTTTTAAAAACTCAAAACATGTTTATTTGCATAGCATGTCGTACCATGCTAGACATGTAAAACTAGCCAGCCTACCAATTATCATTTCTTAATCTCAAAATTAGTACAAGGATGAGTAAACATCAAAACATCATGAATAGATGTAAAAGAATTGAAAACATGCATGTCAGGCTGTTTTTCCTTCCCATATCCCATTTTCACAATATTTCATATACATTTCCAATCATACTTGGTTTAATAACTAAGCATAATATCTCTAGCATCATATCTATTAAAATTGCAGAGAAATACGTACAAATACCTCTATCGCTAACACACAGTCCCTTACCTCGAGTCGCACTCATATTTCCTCTGTCACGTTTGCTCCGTTCGTGATCCGAGTTAGTCGTGTCTCACGTATTCTGAGCTACACGTATGAATGATCAAGTTATTTTCTTTTCCCTCTACTAAACATACACATTGTCTTCTATTTATCTATTCATACTTCTCAAACTTTTAATCACATTTCACTTTTCCACAAATATCATTTTACCATCTCTTAAGCTTTCCATCACTTTTCCATGTATTTCCTCTTTATAAATCTCCCTTAATATCACTCACCCATCACTACATTCATCACTCCTATCAACATTTCACATATCATTAAACCCACAAATATCTAGAAACCATATTTAGAAGCTTGAAGGTTAAAGAGCTTACCCTCTTTACTTAGTCAAACTTGTGGTAGCCACTACCCCCTTCTCTTGGTCACACTAATGTGAGACTTTTGGGTATATTGTTCTCCTTGCTTCAAGGAACAACTTTCCCTTCTTGAGCTTCTTCCGAAATTGGCTGGAATATAGTGATCTTTAGAGTGAGAAAGCTTGGGTCTTGAGAGAAAATGGCAGGTGACGTTTGGTAGGAGGGAAAATCTGAGGTTTCAGTCAAACCCCGAGCCCCTTTTTATAGATGCAGGCATATGAGATCGATCTGGTCCTTGTAGAGATCGATCTCTGCAAGGTTTGGTAGTCCTTTTTACCAAACACAACCACTACAAGATCGATCTTCTTCCATGATGAGATTGATCTGTCGAAGGTTAATTTTCCTCTTAGAGATCGATCTGCCTCTTGTAGGAGATCGATATGCTCTTTCTAGAACCCTTAAGGAGATCGATCTGTCGAGTCTTGAGATCGATCTGTCCTAAACATAGAGTTAAGCAGATCGATCCATTTGTCTTAAGAATCGATCTTCTCAAACATAGAGTTAAGCAGATTGATCTGGCTCTATTAGAGATCGATCTGACCTTCATATTTTTCAGTTTTTATGCAGTTTTTCTGCAGTAACTTCACTTAAAACATCTTAAATTTGTTGCCATAGTCATTTTCTCATCTAATCATCTTTGAGACTTGAAAATGGCATCCTTTCATACTTCATACACTTTAAAACTTGTGTAGAGTCTTTATATAGCCAAAGGTACATAGTATAACTAAATGGGAGTGCATAACTCATGCAAATCTTCATTCCATTTACTACACTACTTATTTTCCATTCCACTCACATTCATTACATGTTTAAGTCCATTTCTTCATATTAATACATAATGTAACTTGTACGTACAATCACCAACTCTCATTACAAGTGTGTACATTTAATTTATGGACTTTATAGCACATATGCTTCATATTACTAGTACATCATCATACTTCTGAATTCATTTACATATGTTCAAGGTTAAACCCATATAGGGTCTCACATCATACTTGTCTAGTAGGAAGAAAGTAATAGTCTTAGTATAATAGTCTAAGTTGGCACAATTGATGACTAATTAATCCATACCCGAAATAACATCAAAGCTATGCAACTTATAAAACTAGATCTGCTACCAATTCCTTGTCTTTCACCTTAATATTACAATTTCTATACATTTGATCTGTCATTTATGACTTTTTCATGGGGGTACTTATATGCAACAATTATCCTAGAGGCTCAGGCTCTAAATGCAGTTTGCGAACGAATGCAGACAACATAAATGAATGAGTGAAGCCAAGATCAAACAACACAGATGCCTCAATACTAGAAACTTGAAGTTTACCTCAGATAACCTCGATGGAGGTATCAACTAACTCCTTGTCCAAAGCAAAAACACACCATCGAGTCACTGGCTTCTTTCCCTTATCTGTTGCAGTACCTTTTTTCTCTGATGCTCGTCTCTCGGGTAGTGGCTGTGGGGTCTTAAGTGTATAACAATCTCTCACTCTAGGCTCGGTCTGTCCATAGTTAAAATAACCTTAGTGTGCCAATAAAAGGATCGGTCGCCATGATATCAACCACATGAATTTCACACTGTGTCCAATTGCGGTGTGCCCCAAATGGTCAAAGTCCTGGAGCAGTTGCTCTGGTGGTAATGGTAGAAGGAGTCATAGGCCCAGTAGCCTTGGTTCGAGACTCATCAGTCCTCTATTTATTGGACTGACCCCTCTTTTGCATAAATCTATTTACCTTTGACCTCTTGCCTTTGTTTGTACCCTTACCTTTTAGCTCTGTACTCTGCTTGGGAAACCTCGAGGCCTCACTCAACCAGTTGATCCCTTGAGATAACCTCATTAATGTATTTAAATTGAAAGCTAATAACCTGTCTCTGATGGCATGCCTCAATCCTGCTAAAAACCTTTTTGAATCTGACCGTCTCTGGGTCATATCGGCTAAGTGTAGTGAAGCGAGATTCATAGGCATCCACTATCATATTTTGCTGAACTAGGTTTAGAAACTCACACTGCATCTTTTTTTAGGTAGCCTGTGGATATATTACTCATCAAAGGCTAAAGAAGATCTTCCACATGATCTTCGGATGCCTACAGCTCAAGACCATCTTGGTGGCTTTCCACCATTGCTCAACTTCTTCCTTGAGCATGTAAATAGCTAAGAAAACCCTCTCAGTGGTAGAACATCTCACTTAATCAAGGGACTTCTCTATGTCCAACTTCTAATTCTCTGCCTTGACTGGGTCATTGACCCCTTTGAATACTAAAGAGTCCATCTTAAGGAAGTCCTTTTGAAGACTTATGTTTCTAGCCACCTTATCCTCAGCCCTAGGCTGCAGTGGCGTGCTAGTTGAGGTGCTAGCACCTGTGGCTCAGGTAAAGGTGGCTGTGGTGCAAGAAGAGGCAAAAGCGCTTGAGGTGATGGATGTGGTGCTACTGGTAACTGGGGCTGTGGTCGTTATGGCGATGCCTATTGCCTATCAGTCTCTGAATTATTACCCCAAAAATAATGGGCAAACGTAGCGGTTAATGCCTCGAATCCTTGCTTAAGCTTAGAAATGCGAGAGTTAGGACTCTTAACCTATAGAGGAGGTGGTTGAGCCTACATCTGTGGCCTATCATGTCTCCTGCTCATAGTGAATACATGTTCACCTATACCTAGCAAATGATTAAGTACAACTTTCAATAATTCAAGCATTGTTTAGAACTAAAAAAGCATACGCACATAAGATGTGACTCTAATTCTAGCTTATCCACACTGACTCGCATAAGATAGCTTAAGCTCTTAGTTGTCTACATCAGTATGGAATCCGATTAGCCTAATTAATTGATCACTACCAGTTTACTTTATGAATTAGTGTAGTCTATGCTCCCAGTTAGAAGGTTAGTCATGTACTACCATTACACATACACACCATCATCCTTTTCCATTCATGTGATATTTATAAACACTTTTATAGTTCACCTCGCTAATACAAAAGATTATACTTGAAATCCTTATATGAATATACATCTCCCTAAGCATCAATGGCCAAAAAGAATACATAATTGGGCTTTCAATGTCTGAAAGAATAAACTACACAAAAGAGAGGTTGTATAGCTCACAAAGTATAACAACTAGCCTGAGGAAACTCTTTATCCACTAGCTTAAATCCTTTGTTTCACTGCGGCTCACTGCAAGAAATCTAGGAAAGGGTGAGCTTTGAGAAAAACCCCGTAAGAGATACATGTAGGAGCAAGATAGCGAAAACATGTTGCTTATGATGAAAAAGCATGCATTTGCTAAACATACATAGCAAATCAAATCCAAAATCATAGTCATAATATTGTTGAAAACATAAATCATAAACATGTCCGAAATCATAATTCGAAAACATATTCAAAAGCATAATCCTAAATCATAATCGAAGAACATAGTCCAAAAGCATAGATGGAGACTAGGCAATCATCCCAATAGTGATATGCTCCAAAATCATAGTTACAAGTACATCGATGGCCTTGATCTTATTACAGATTAGATCAGGGTCATGTAGTATCTAAAATCATAGTTACAAAATCATAGTTACCATTTTTGGTTGTATATGTAAAACCATGCACATAGTATTAGTTTAGTATGACCATTGGCATCATTTGGCACTCACCATGCTTGTAAAGCTAACTGTGAGAAATTAAAAATCTTGTAGAGATGCTCTCTCACATGTCTTCCACATATGCATCAACTCTAAGTGCCTACCCTTAAAACGTAGTTTCAAAAACATAGTTGATCTAAACAAAATCATACTTTATGCCTTATAAAAAAGCCCACTCATTTATTATCAAAATAAACTTTTAAAATGTATTTCATAATCTTTGGAAACCTTTCATAATAGTAGTGGGTCGAATCATGCTTTGAAAATGGATTTTCAAAGTCTTAAAGCAAATCTGTGAATTGGGGATCGATCTCATAGAGGAGGGGATTGATCCTAAAAAGTTAAAATTTAAAACCTTTTAAAACTGTTTAGAGGGATCGATCCCATATACATCAATATGCAATTTTTTAGGTTTTTAATCCTAAAACCATCTAGAATCATTAAAAACCAAACCATGCAATTCATAAAACCTCTGTTTCATGCCAAAACACTTATCATGATTTAGAAAACTTGCCTTGAGCTAAGCCTGTAGACTAAAGGTACTTTTCAAGTCTCAGATACCTAATTAGTTCCAAAACCTATCATTCTCAAAAAACATGCATTGAAAACAAGTTAATTGGTTACTACCAAATTCCATATACACCCCTTACCTTAAATACACCATTGAATTAGTTAAAGCTATGGCACTACTCACTTCTCCCTTTAGCCAGATGTCTTTTCGATTAGCCTAGCTGCCAAAACAATTTAATGCATTAATTACTTATCTATTAACATGCTTAGTCATTTATTGTCACGACCCAAATTACCTAAAAATCCCTACAATTTTTTCGCTTTTTCATTTCCTTACCCGTCGTGAATAGTTATACTACTAAACAGTTAGGCTATGATTCGATGTTAGTACCTCTCACCTATTTACCATTCCATTTTCATATTTCATTTACATATCAATTTATTTGAACTAAATACATCCCCAATATTACATCCATATACAGTACTGTGCATCTATATGTTCAGATACAAAATTATACAAATGTGTATACCTGGTCTTGATAAGAAGCAGCGGATAACCGAGATGCGAGACTATTGTCGCTCTCTTCTACTGAATGTACCCTATGGGGTGGAAAATGAAAGGGTGAGCGAAACGTGCTCAGTAAGGCAATAATGTAAGCAGGTAGATAACTATACTATCTACGTGCTGATAATGGCATGATATAAAATCATTTACATTTGGAGCATGAGGTATGACTAAAACGATGCCACATGTATGTATATATCATATAAGAGAAATCATGAAATTGACATGTGAAATAAACATGACAAAATTATCATGTATGACATCTCATGCTCCTCACATTAAAATTTATTAATTTCATCATAAACTCTTCACTTTAAAACTTATTCGTTTAATCACAAAACTCATCACTTTAAAACTCATTTGTTTCATCATAAAACAACTTCATCAAGGTCAAACCCATCTCTCGGGAATACCTTGATTCATTAATTCACATCTCTTTTAAAAACATCGGGACCACCCCTCCATCGGGTTTGTCCTGGTCTATCCAGACCATATGATATCATGTGAGGCATGTAGGTTACTGTATGAAAATCGAGGACTATGGCCATACTTTGTCCCTGTGATCCCAGGCTACACGGATCCCGGTGTGCGAGGTATCACAACTGCAACGGGAGGTGGGGTCAAGTCCTACCAGCCAGAATAGCAAGTACCATCATAAAGTCATCATGACTGCACGGTACAGCGTACTCCGTGTGACATACACGGTACATCGTACTCCGTGGACCCATATCATAGTCTGGTGGTGCCTGCCGTAGGTCTTATCCACCCCAATACTATGTCGATAACCAACCCATGTCTCAAAGTATGCGTGCGAGCATCTCAACTCTCTGTGACACACAGTCTACAGGAGGCTTCCGTACGACTATATGCATGTCAACTCACGTCTAGTGCGAGCGAAGCTCCAGCACCACGCTATGCATATCATGATATCTAAAATCTCGTGCGAGCGAAGCTCCAGCATAATTTTGTGCACACACAAATTTCTCGTACGAGCAATGCTCCAGTACTGCTTTTCATGAGAATAAATCAGTAAACTTTAGTGCGAGATAGACTCTAGCACTCTTTTTATTCGTGTAAATACGATAGGTGGCTCGATCTTAATAAAACATCTTTTAAAATCATAACCGGTACAAACCAGTATCCTTTCGTAAAATTCACGAATTCAATAGCCAACCTATGTGCATATTTGTTTAAATCAAAGCAATATAATCATATAAAGCATTAAAAACATGAAATCATGCAATTTATCTGCCTTACTACCTTTTTTGTAAATTTTACTCTCAGGGGCAAAATTGTCATTTTTCCTTTATTCACCTATGCCCCGATCTTCGTAAAATTATTTTCTCGTTTCTAGATAGTTTAATAAATTCTAGACCCTGTAAATCCCCTCAAAAATACGTATAGGTATCTCTATATACCTACAAAATTCCCTTACCTGGAAATCGCACGCAGACTTAACCTGTCTCGATGATACCGAACCTCTCGGCCCAGGTGCGCGCCAACCAAAGGTACGTAACTGCATATAACCACATAGTCGAGGTTAATTCACTTATCTTGATCAGTATATCGCATTTACTGACCAACTTTAAGGTATTGGGCCCTATCTACCTTATTTGGTCTCGGCCCGTTTCAGCCCTTTTTATATTTATTAATTCCCTTCTTTGGGTATACCGGGCTTATGCAACTTTCTAATAATTATTGGGCTTCTATCCAAATTCATTGGATAGCCCGTATACCATTTACAGCAATTTATTACAACTTCGAATTAATATTCCTTTCTATGCGAAATTAATCCATAATTCCGTAAAATAATTAAAACTCGGTATTTAAAGAGCTCATATTGCCGAAATTAAACTGTACTTACCCGATACGATGCGGGGTAGAAAATCAGAGCTCAATCGGCTCTCGTTCGGTTTCTGTCGTAAAGCTGCACAATTAGGTAAATTCAGATTATTTTCCATTAAAATAATATTAAATTAAATTTTCGGAATTTACCCGTAGGTCAATTTCGACCCTCGGTCAACTTACCCGAACCTCGAGTCGTCCTCGGTAAATTTCTTTCCTTTTTTTTCCCCCTTTTTCCTTTCCTTTCTTTCCTTTTCCTTCCTTTTCCTTTCTTTTCTTTTCCCCTTTCCTTCCTTTTCCCTCCTTTTCATTCCCTTTCCTTTCGGCCAAACGGTGCCGTTTACTGCCTATTGCCTTCGCCGGTGTTTTCGACGGTCTCACCGGCCGAGGCCGGCCTCAAAAGAACCGGCTTCTTCCCCTGAGTGCGTCGGTAGCCTCCGTTTCAGCCCAGACGCGGTGGTTCACCGGGAATCGGCCCGTTTCTCCGTCGATCTTCCTTAGCTCCGATCGGCCTGCTCCGGCCACCTGGCGGCGTGATTCCGGTGCCCACGTGCTCGTCGGACTCCCCTTTTCCTCCTGGCAGCTTCGTCGAAGCCCGTCGGTCGCCGGTGTGCTGGAATCGGCGGTGAAGGTTCGCGGGTCGCTTCTCGGTTTTGTTTCTTGGGTTCTCCAGAGCTTTTTCTCTCTCCTCCCTCTTTTTTTTTTCTTTCAGATTCTTTTTTTTGTTTTATTATTATTATTATTTATTTAATTATTTTACTATTCATTAAAATACTCCATAAAATCCAACATATCTACACTTATTTTATTTTATTCCAACAATTTAATTTAATTTAATTTAATTTAATTTCTTTTTAATCATTTTTTCGGTATAATTTCTTCATATTTTCGGGATATTGTCCTGGGCAAAATTTCGATTAATTCCAATAATTTCATATCTTGATCAATTTAACCCGAAATTTAATTATTTCTTCGATATTGATCAAGATTCTCAAATCCATTATTTTTAATTAAATTTTCTTATCGAATTTGTTTCGGCTTTCGGTCTTTTGACCATTTTGCCCTTACACATGTTTGGGATTAATTTAACCCGACTTCTCTTCACGAATACTCATTCATTTCGTATTTTAATTAAATTCGGGTCTTACAAATCTCCCCCACTTAAGGAATTTGGTCCTCCAAATTAGAACCAATTCATATGAGTCCATAGACTACTCCGGGTACATCAATTGTATCATACTTCTTTAATTCTCATGTGACCTTTTTCCGGAGTGTAACACTACCAAAGGACTTTAATTAGGGAGATCGTCTTAAATCTCAATACTTTCTCTTACCTGTTTAATGCCCGAATCAACTTCTTCAATATACTTATATTTGCATTAAGCTGAACTGTTGGATCTCATATCCCATCACCTATGCTGGATCTGGATAGTATTTCCAAAGCATCAAAAGCTAGGACACATTGTGGGTGCCTGTTAATTCAAGTGATAACGCCAACCTACAGGTCTTATCTCCCACTTGTCTAATCTCTCAAAATATTCATTCCAGCGAAACTCAACTTACCTTCTTCCAGAAGCTCGCTATGTCCTTATTCTCTTAGGACAAGTAACTTTCAACCATACTAATTCACCCTCGGTGAATTCCAATGCTTTTCTATCTACTCTGAGGTATTTCTTAATCTCTCATCCTTAACTAAACATCCTCAGAGACCTATTATCCAAAGTCGAAAATAATTCTATCTGTCACCCACTTTCCTTATCCAATTTGGGGAACAACCCCTACAGCCATACACTGCCTAATATCTTGTTATCCCGATACTCAAGTGGCAACTGTCACTATTGGCGACTTCGATTTGTAATAACTAATCATCTCAGGAGCATAAAAATCAAGGGCACACGCTTTCATCGGATCCTCCAGAACCTGTACAGTCCTCTCTGACTGACCATCTATCTGAGGATGAAAAGCTGTGCTAATAATCAGTCGGGTTCCCATAGCTTCCTAAAAATATCCTCAGAGGTGGGAAGTGAAGCGGGAATCCCTATATGATATCATGCTCACTGGAATGCTACTTAATGTTCCACAATCTTCCTTACACATAAATCCTCATATACACTCTGAGTATTTGGGGATTTCATAACCAGAAGGTGGGTAGACTTAGTCACTCTATCGACTATCATCTAAATAAAATAGTCTCGTGATTCATCTGAGTCCTCTATAACCCATCACGAAGTTCATGGAGACTTGCTCTCATTTTCGTGCCGTGTCGATATAGGTAGAGGCTGCAATAACCCTGCAGACTTTTAATACTCTACCTTATTCTGCTGACATACTGGCACCTTTTCACAATCTCTATCATGTCTCTTTTCACATCTGACCACCAATACCCTTTTCGAGATTTCGATATATATTCTTTACTTTCCATATGCACTATATATCCCAAAGAGTGAGCTTCTGACAATATTACTATCCCATCAACTGTGGTCCTGGGGAGCACTCATACTGTCTCGGAATCCTCAGTAACTCATCATCACTCATTGTGAACTCTGTCACTGTCTCCTTCTAAATCTGACCCACACTATCGACACCATGCCGATCATCACGCTAAGCCTGGCAAATTCGGGCACTCTCATCCGGTTCTAATCATCAGGCTAGCTGTCACACAATCACTATCATCATCAGAAGGGATCACATCATTACTGAGGCTCTCAACTGTTCTAGCAGCTCACACTCCCTGACCATCATATGTGGTACCATCCCGAGGCTTTTTATACTCAAGGCATCAGCCGTCACACTAGCCTTTCCTGGGTGGTACAATTTTCACAATCAAAATCTCTCAGAAGCTCTAACCCACTATGTATTCTCATATTTGCCTCTTTCTGTGAAAACAGATACTTTGGACTTTTAGGATCAGTGCATATCCACAATTCCTCATCGTGTACCTAGTAGTACCACATCCTCAGTACAAGTACTATCGCTGCCAACTTAAAATCATGAGTCAAATAGTTTATTTCGTGATCAAGGAGTTGTCTGACTCCATAATTGACTATCTTCCCATTAAACATCAATACACAGCTCCTTCATAATTTCGAGGTATCCATACTCACTGTGAACCTCTTGAGCTGTTGGGTATGGTGAAATTAATCACGGTGGTCAGTTCACACTTCATTACACCGAAATTCATGTCACATCTATCATCTCATTCAAAGACCACGTTTTCTTAGTTAAACGTGTCAACCAAGTAGACCATATTAAGAACTCACAACAACCCATTTGTAAAAGCAATTTTTCCAATTATTACTTACAATTTGTCCTGGACTTTAACTACACCCAACATATCATCGATAATGATGATTACAAATCGGTCTAGGTAGAGTTTAAATAACTCATTGTAGTTGAGCTCCACCACATATTTCAATCGTCCATATCCTTGACTTATTTACGCATAAGCGTATAAGATCCTTCAAAATCGCTTACGTTTTCAGGTACTAACCTGCGTCATTTCCTTTTCATATCTTAACGGCTCTTATTAAATTTTACTATGTTAACCTTTATGATTTGTCGAATTTTAATATTCTTATCGTCTTAGTAAAGGTATCCTAATGCTGAAGATATTTATTACGACGATCGATTTCACGTTATAGGTTATAAATATATACTTTTAGACGCTGTCAAGTCTTCAGGTGGGGAGGTATTTTGAAATACCTTTATTAACCCTTAGACTTAACTACAATTACTTTACATATCGGTCCCTGGGGTCACAATTTATATTCACGACTTATCGCTTAATCCCAATTACTTCTCATATTAAGGGTATTCCTTACCTAGCATATGTCTCTTACTCAAATACATCATATATTCAGAATCAAGCATATCTTAGAGATTATCTCCTTAGTGTATCAATTATAACGAAACTTTTGTCATTATTCATTTCCGTGAATACAATCCTTTACTCCTTTAATTTCAACTGTTGCATCCCTTTTTACCACTTATCAACACTTACAGTATACTTTTCAGTGATGTTTTCACCCCTGTTTTCAACTTAAAATCTCTATATCCATATTCCGTTAATTAATCCTCCTTTATTGGGGTACTCATTTATCAATATTGTGCCCAATGATGTAGGCATTCATGCCTTTTACTCACTTATATGCGAATGAAGGCGGTATGAATAAATACGTGGCACCAGGATTAATTAAAATAATTACTTTACTATTCATAACTAGTGTGGTATCTTTCACCACATCATATGAAACATCAATAGTGTCCTGGTCCAAGACATCCTCTCGCCTTCGTCCAACGGCCTACTTTCCTTTTTCTTTTCGGCTATAGCCTCCTTTTACGTTGCAGCTATACCAACGAAGTTTTTCTCTGTCCCTTTACTTCTCTGTGGGGCGATCTCGCCCAACTCTATGCAATCAAAATCAATGGTCCGTCTTACCACACTTAACAGCCATTTTCATCAATACAGTGTAGGTATAGACCCTCCTTGGTATCTACCACACATCCTACACTGCTTACACTGTTACACTGCTCCGTAGCAGGTCGAGGTCCTACAATCACAATGCCCCTCAAGAGTGCCAAAATTGGATGCACTGGGGCCTTATCAATTATCTTACCCCGTGATTTATCAACTCTAATCTCTTACCATCTGGTCTCTTTCCTGCTCTGACATCTCTGTTATTCTCTATTCTCTTCTGTCTCTATTTCGACCCTTACTACCTTTCCCAATCTCAGAGGCGTGCAACACTCGATCTTATTCACGCAACTGTATTCTGCGCACTGCCTCGACATAAGTAGCGAGCCAATCGGACTCTAATCAACAATTTGAGTCATTTCATGAACTTTTGGGCTTTTTCAACTCTCACTATCCACAATATCGGGTTCATACTTGCCCAGGGATGTAATCTGAGTTTCATACTCGTTAATCAGCTAGTTCCTCTGGGTCAGAGTAAATAATTTCATCTGAAATTTCCTTTAAATGTCCGGGATATTCTGTCACCGGAATACATCTAGAATTATATTCTCATGTCAGCTCTGGACGTCTAACTCTTCAGATGGGTCGAGCGGACTTCTAATAATACTCCGCCTCGTTTCCAACATAAACGTATTTAAAAGTCACTTTCTTAGTCGACATACATCGAAAGAATCCATAGCACTTTGCTATCTCATACACCCAGTCCTCAGTAATTATTGATTTCTTTACTTCGCTATATACCGAAGGGGTGTGAAGATCTCTATACTCTGAGGCATCTGTTTAGGCTTTACTCTGCCTATCCTCAACTACATGCATAGACTGGGTAAACAACTCTGAAATATTTTCTACATTTCACTCCATCCTCTCGGAGCGTGTCTCAATACTGTTTCGTCTCTTTATAAGACCCTGTGGAGTATGCTCAACATCAGCCTCCACTTCACTCTCATCTTGAGTCTCATGTTACGACTCATTAGATTCTCAGACCGATCTCTATGGCCTCGAGCAGGTGTACTTGCCTCTCTACCATAGCGGCTATAATTTATAAAAACTAGATTCTTGCATTCGAAACTAAATTCTTAGCTGCACTTCTACCTTGATATACACAATTGTATCTAAACAATGCACAGTACATGGGGATGTAAATTTACTTAACCACTAACACCGACTCATATCAGGCCAACTCTGCTCTGATACCATTAAATTGTCACGACCCAAATTACCTAAAAATCCCTACAAATTTTTCGCTTTTTCATTTCCTTACCCGTCGTGAACAGTTATACTACTAAACAGTTGGGCTATGATTCGATGTTAGTACCTCTCACCTATTTACCATTCCATTTTCATATTTCATTTACATATCAATTTATTTGAACTAAATACATCCCCAATATTACATCCATATACAGTACTATGCATCTATATGTTCAGATACAAAATTATACAAATGTGTATACCTGGTCTTGATAAGAAGCAGCGGATAACCGAGATGCGAGACTATTGTCGCTCTCTTCTACTGAATGTACCCTGTGGGGTGGAAAATGAAAGGGTGAGCGAAACGTGCTCAGTAAGGCAATAATGTAAGCAGGTAGATAACTATACTATCTACGTGCTGATAATGGCATGATATAAAATCATTTACATTTGGAGCATGAGGTATGACTAAAACGATGCCACATGTATGTATATATCATATAAGAGAAATCATGAAATCGACATGTGAAATAAACATGACAAAATCATCATGTATGACATCTCATGCTCCTCACATTAAAACTTATTAATTTCATCATAAACTCTTCACTTTAAAACTTATTCGTTTAATCACAAAACTCATCACCTTAAAACTCATTTGTTTCATCATAAAACAACTTCATCAAGGTCAAACCCATCTCTCGAGAATACCTTGATTCATTAAATCACATCTCTTTTAAAAACATAAATCGGGACCACCCCTCCATCGGGTTTGTCCTGGTCTATCCAGACCATATGATATCATGTGAGGCATGTAGGTTACTGTATGAAAATCGAGGACTATGGCCATACTTTGTCCCTGTGATCCTAGGCTACACGGATCCCGGTGTGCGGGGTATCACAACTGCAATGGGAGGTGGGGTCAAGTCCTACCCGCTAGAATAGCAAGTAACATCATAAAGTCATCATGACTGCATGGTACAACGTACTCCGTGTGACATACACGGTACATCATACTCCGTGGACCCATATCATAGTCTGGGGGTGCCTGCCGTAGGTCTTATCCACCCCAATACTATGTCGATAACTAACCCATGTCTCAAAGTATGCGTGCGAGCATCTCAACTCTCTGTGACACACAGTCTACAGGAGGCTTCCGCACGACTATATGCATGTCAACTCACGTCTAGTGCGAGCGAAGCTCCAGCACCATGCTATGCATATCATGATATCTAAAATCTCGTGCGAGCGAAGCTCCAGCACGATTTTGTGCACACACAAATTTCTCGTACGAGCAATGCTCCAGTACGGCTTTTCATGAGAATAAATCAGTAAACTTTAGTGCGAGATAGACTCTAGCACTCTTTTTATTTGTGTAAATATGATAGGTGGCTCGATCTTAATAAAACATCTTTTAAAATCATAACCGGTACAAACCAGTATCCTTTCATAAAATTCACGAATTCAATAGCCAACCTATGTGCATATTTGCTTAAATCAAAGCAATATAATCATATAAAGCATTAAAAACATGAAATCATGCAATTTATCTGCCTTACTACCCTTTTTGTAAATTTTACTCTCAGGGGCAAAATTGTCATTTTTCCTTTATTCACCTATGCCCCGATTTTTGCAAAATTATTTTCTCGTTTCTAGATAGTTTAATAAATTCTAGACCCTGTAAATCCCCTCAAAAATACGTATAGGTATCTCTATATACCTACGAAATTCCCTTACCTGGAAATCGCACGCAGACTTAACCTGTCTCGATGATACCGAACCTCTCGGCCCAAGTGCGCGCCAACCAAAGGTACGTAACTGCATATAACCACATAGTCGAGGTTAATTCACTTATCTTGATCAGTATATCGCATTTACTGACCAACTTTAAGGTATTGGGCCCTATCTACCTTATTTGGTCTCGGCCCGTTTCAGCCCTTTTTATATTTATTAATTCCCTTCTTTGGGTATACCGGGCTTATGCAGCTTTCTAATAATTATTGGGCTTCTATCCAAATTCATTGGATAGCCCGTATACCATTTACAGCAATTTATTACAACTTCGAATTAATATTCCTTTCTATGCGAAATTAATCCATAATTCCGTAAAATAATTAAAACTCGGTATTTAAAGAGCTCATGTTGCCGAAATTAAACTGTACTTACCCGATACGATGCGGGGTAGAAAATCAGAGCTCAATCGGCTCTCGTTCGGTTTCTGTCGTAAAGCTGCACAATTAGGTAAATCCGAATTATTTTCCATTAAAATAATATTAAATTAAATTTTTGGAATTTACCCATAGGTCAATTTCGACCCTCGGTCAACTTACCCGAACCTCGAGTCGTCCCCGATAAATTTCTTTCCTTTTTTCCCCCTTTTTCCTTTCCTTTCTTTCCTTTTCCTTCCTTTTCCTTTCTTTTCTTTTCCCCTTTCCTTCCTTTTCCCTCCTTTTCCTTCCCTTTCCTTTCGGCCAAACGGTGCCGTTTACTGCCTATTGCCTTCACCGGCATTTTCGGCTGTCTCACCGGCCGAGACCGGTCTCAAAAGAACCGGCTTCTTCCCCTGAGTGAGTCGGTAGCCTCTGTTTCAGCCCAGACGCGGTGGTTCGCCGAGAATCGGCCCGTTTCTCCGTCGATCTTCCTTAGCTCCGATCGGCCTGCTCCGGCCACCTGGCGGCGTGATTCCGGTGCCCACGTGCTCGCCGGACTCCCCTCTTCCTCCTGGTAGCTTCGTCGAAGCCCGTCGGTCGCCGGTGTACTGGAATCGGCGGTGAAGGTTCGCAAGTCGCTTCTCGGTTTTGTTTCTCGGGTTCTCCCGAGCTTTTTCTCTCTCCTCCCTCTTTTTTTTCTTTCAGATTCTTTTTTTTTTGTCTTATTATTATTATTATTTTTATTATTTATTTAATTATTTTACTATTTATTAAAATACTCCATAAAATCCAAAATATCTACACTTATTTTATTTTATTCCAACAATTTAATTTAATTTAATTTAATTTATTTTGTTTTTAATCATTTTTTCGGTATAATTTCTTCGTATTTTCGGGATATTGTCCTGGGCAAAATTTTGATTAATTCCAATAATTTCATATCTTGATCAATTTAACCCGAAATTTAATTATTTCTTCGATATTGATCAAGATTCTCAAATCCATTATTTTTAATTAAATTTCCTTATCGAATTTGTTCTGGCTTTCGGTCTTTTGACCATTTTGCCCTTACACATGTTTGGGATTAATTTAACCCGACTTCTCTTCACGAATACTCATTCATTTCGTATTTTAATTAAATTCGGGTCTTACATTTATCCCTCGTGTGTTATGTCTCAACCATCCAAATGATTTATGCGTTCACTCAGTTTTTACTTTTGATTCCATAAATGCCTTCTATCACCATACAATTACCCAAAAGCATCATAAATGCCATTTAAGCTTTAAATTTTTCCATAAAGCACTTTATATTGTAGTTATACCCTAAAATTTCCTCATGGTCATACCCTAAATCAACTTTTCCTATTTTTTACTCAAAAATTGACTTCATCCATTTCATAGATCCTTCATCCTAATATCACATATATTAAATTCATAATTTATAAAAATGTCTTACCTCCAAACCCTAGGTTTGACTAAGCTAAAATTCACCTTTCCAAGCTTCTTTACTATAAAGAAACACCATAAATGACCTTAGAACCATCACAATATCATCACATGTTCATACTTTGAAGTTTAAAGATTTTCTCTCTCTAACTCACCTTGAGAAGCTTCAACTTTTCTCCAAAATCTTGCCTTCACTCCTTCTCCAAAAGCCTCAAAATGGGTATATGTTAGAGGGGTGGTGAGAAGATTAATGGTTTGCGTTTTCTTAGATTAGGTCCTTTTCCTTTTTTTCCTTTCTCTCTTCTTTCCCTTTTTCTTTCCTTTACCTTCCTTTCTCTCTTATTTAGACATTGGTTGAGAGAGAGAATGAGAAACTTAGCAGAAATTGGGGTTTTTCAAGCTGAGTGGAAATAGGTAAGCTTTAGGGGATCGATCTTCTAGGGGAAGGGATCAATCCCTCATACCAAAATGCATTCTTTTTATAGATTTTTCACTTTAAAAGCCTTTCCCAAAACACACCAATTTCACTTCAAACCATCATCCAAGGTTTCCAACATTTTCAACATATCAAACAAGCCCATTTACACGTACTTGGATTGATTTCTCATAATCATTCATTCATTTCACCGATTTTCCATTTATTAACCCCTTTTACAACTTATTTTATCATAATATATAACTTTACTAACAAAAATGTACATTTGACCTTATTAAATGCATTTCCATTCATTTATGCATTAAGCTTGTCGTATTACACTTAATGAGTCAACTTAAAGTGTATAAAAGTGTGGGTTTCACAAAAATTGATTGGTATTATGAGTTAGCATTTGTTTAAATGGCTTTGAAGTCTAATTATGTAAGCTTGACAATAATTAAGCTTGATTGTGATGATATTGCAGTTAAAGGATTGGTTGGAGTAAGGATGGCTTAGGCAATATATATGCATTGCCTCACATAGCTTGGTGACAAAAGTTTATGGTCGTCACATTGTTATTGAGGTAATGGATTGCATTTAGGAGACATGGGTATCTCGACCCAACCATACTAATGGTTCGATCAAATATATTTTAATATAACTATGCATATAAGCATGATTAGACATAAGTATTGGATTGATTGAACATTTTGAGGCAACCCCGTAACTTTATGATATCACATCAACTTATAAAATCGTTTATACAAACCAACTATAAGGCTTTTAAATAAAAGGTTTCATAAATGTTTTATGAAAATATAAATTGCCTTTGTTTTATAAAATCAAATTTAGGAAAAGTTTTATAATGTTTAAAATGAGAAAAGCTTTAATTGATTTAATATAAATAAAACTAAATTGTTTTCATTAAGGGTTGTCAAACTATTTGCTTTGGAACCATGATTCCATGGGATACTCATTCCCTATTGAATATATGATTATTGAAATTATTGAATTGTGATTTTAAATTGTGAATCATGGATTGTATGAATCATATTGAAGTTTTGAATTGTTTTAGAGACTTCAAGCCCTTATATATATTATTCCCTCGGATTTATGCCTATTATTTTGTATTGTATTATAATGTTGGCTATTTGACTTGGATACGTCTACAACTTCTTAGTATTCATCGATCCAGTGGACTAAGACCTTTAACCATGGCCGTAGGTTACATTCTCCCTTATTGGGATGTTTTTTCATAGAATGATTGTGTCTCTTTGTGAGACGATTGTGTTCCTTTGTGGAACGATTGTATTGTGCATTTCACCCTTGGGATGTTAGCCTAGTCTCTCAATTTCTATTGAAAGTACTAGTTTTGATCATTTTACGAATTAAATTGGTTTGAAAGCATGAACTTGCATTGCGAGAATTGAATTAAAAGTATGCTTTGACATACATATGTATATTAATCGAATGTTTTGATTTGAATTGTATTGTTTTAGATACATCCCCCTTCACATATATCCTTTATTGGCATTAGCTCACCCTCCTCTTTCCTTTTTCGTAAATTATCTTCAATAGACATCGAGAGTGTCCTTTTAAGTAAGCTTAGAGAGTGTCTTCCCACCACCTACTCACCACTTTTTGAAAGGTATATACATAGATAAATCTTTAATCTGTATTTCAAACAATTAATGCACCATCATTGTTTACTCATTTTGGGGATGTAACGATAGGTTATATTAGGTATCAAACAGGGTCTATAGGTTGTATTAGATGTCGATTATAGCCTGATTATTAAGGTATGATGTAGCAAATAGTTTATTGATGGATATACCCTTTTGTAGTGATTAATGAGTGATGTTAAATTTTGATTAACTGAATATATGATATGTTTAATTAGAGTTTGCATCGAATTCACATCACACATGATTGAATGAGACCAAGACTAATGATATTTATTATTCGAGTTGACTAATTAAGATCAACCTTAGGATCAACTTCAGGAATTGGATGCTACGTTGATCGTTGACAAACCTAAGTAAAGAAAATAAAATTTTAGCTTGAATTTTACTAAATTGGGCGTTACAGAGTTGGTATCAAAGCTCAATTTGTCTGGTATGAATCAGTTTAGTTAGGTTAGAATTAGAAATTACATCCCAATGTCTATGCATGTCTGATTATAAACTATGTTTCATCACTTTAAGTGACGCTTATGTGAACAATTTTGGTATAGGTTGGGCAAAGATAATGAGTGGAAGATGAAGATGATTGAGAAGGCAAGCTCCTCAACCTTCGCCTCCTCTTCCACAGCCTGACAACCTCAACACCAGGATTGCTCGCCTCGAACAAGGGCTTGAGTAAGGGTTCAACAACATGGCTGTAGTCATGGTAGCTATGATCATGCAACATCTAGGTGGAACCAATACTTTCGTCCCCACCAAAGAAAACTAAGCTACACCTCCTCCTCCTTAGGCACCTTAGCCTCCAGCACCACAACCCCACCTCAGCGGCAAGCCCCTTGTGGTAAGCCCCATAGCCATAGGCTACCAATGAAGATGATAGGCACTTAAGTTAGGTGATAGTTCTAAAAATTCAACCCTTCATCCTTAAAGGGGGTAAAGGATTTGATGGTAACTGAGAATTGTTAGCTAAAAGTGGAGAAAATTTTCAAGTATATAAAGAGTCCCTCGACTGAGATGGTGGACTTGGTCACGTTTACACTGAAAAAAGAGGTCGAGCATTAGTGGAAGGCCACTGAGATAGTTTTGGGGGCCAAACATCCGATCTTGACTTGGGAGATCTTACTCAATGCTTTTCGACATCAGTTTATCCCATACACATCTTTAAAAAAAAGATGTAAATGGAATTTCTATGCCTAACACAAGAGTTACCTTTTGTGGACAAGTATGAGTCCAAGTTCACAAAACTAGCCATTATGATCCTAACACCTTCAAGAGTGAGGAGGAGAATGTAGAGAGGTTCTTACAAGGATTGAAGTTGGCTATCAGGGCCAAGTTGGCTCTATTCGACATTGTTATCTACAACAAGGCCATTATGAGGGCCAAACTAGTCGAGTAGGACTAAGAGCTCCATCAAGGAGAACATAGGGCTCGAGGTAGAGATAAAGGAAAAAATCAGTAGATAGCAGACCCTCATAGCGGAAGGGTTTTAAGGTTTGGATAAGAGAAAAAGAATTTTAGTGTCTCAACTGATGGCTGCTAGGCCTACTACTACCACTGTTGCTCAAGGGGCTCAGACTGTTTGTAGGAGCTATGGAAAGAATCACGACTCCAAGCCTTGTCATTGGGTTACAGGCGTATGCTTCAATAACGGCTAGATAGGCCATTTGGTTCAAGATTGTCCACAGCTTAAGCCTACCCAAACGCAAGCACCGAAGTCCATAACTTAGAAGAGAACCACAATTGCGAAGAAGGGCAGGAAGCCCGCTGCTCAGGGTCATGTGTTTGCATTAGATAAGGAATTGGCTGATGCCTCCTCCAATGTGATTTAAGGTAAGATCTTTGTTTATGGTTTTCGAAGCTTTAGCATTGTTTGATGTGGGTTCTACCTATTCATTTGTATCAGCCATGTTTGTAAGTAAACCGCATGTGGAACCTGTACCACTAGGTCACCTCTTTCAAAGGAGCAATCCTATGAAGGAATCTCATATGACTTATCTAGTGTATAAGGATTGTAAATTGAAGTTAGGAGATATGGAATTAAAAGCATATTTGATTGTATTGTATATTTATAGATTTGATGTTATCTTAGGTATGGATGAGTTAGCAACTAATCATGTCAGTTTGGATTGCTATGTGAAGACTATAACATTCTCCTTACCTAATTGGTATGTTGTAAAATTTGGAAATTAAGAAATTAAAGTTTGTGTTTTATTTCGCATTAAAGTCTTATGAAAGGTATTAATGTGAAGGTTATTTAGCTTTTGTGGAGGATACTAGGAAGAGACGTTTAAACTTCAAGAAATTTTGGTAGTGAAGGATTTTCCAAATGTGTTTTTGGAAGAGTTGCCTAGGTTACCACCTGATAGGGAACTAGAGTTCACTATTGATTTAGTGTCGGATACTCAACCCATATCCAGGCCTCCCTATCAAATAACGTTTGTAGAATTAGAATAACTGAAGAAGAAAATCCAAGACTTGTTGGACAAGGGTTTATACACCCGAGCATCTCACCTTGGGGTGCTCCAATCTTATTTGTTAAGAAAATGATAGTAGCCTGAGGTTGTGTATTGACTGTTGGCTATTAAATAAAGCCATTGTCAAGAACATGTATCTACTTCCAAAGATTGATGACTTATTTGATCATTTACAAGGTGCTACGGTGTTCTCCAAGATTAATCTAAGATCGGGGTATCACCTGTTAAAGATTAAGAAAGAGGATATCCTTAAGACAACCTTCAGGATGCAATATGGCTACTTTGAGTTCCAAGTGATGCCATTCGGTATGACCAACGCACCTGCAACATTTATGAATTTGATGAATGAAGTGTTCAAGTAGTACTTGGATCAGTTTGTGATCATCGTCATTGACGATATTTTGGTATATTCTAAGTCTTAAGAGGAATATGTGCAACATTTGAGGATAGTGCTATAAACATTCCGAGATAAGCAACTATATACGAAGTTAGACAAGTGTGACTTTTGATTTGAGCAAATTGCATCCTAGGTCATAGAGTATCTAAAGACGGGGTGTAAATGGATCTGTCTAAAGTTGAGGCAGTTCTTCAATGGGAACGACCAAGGTTTGTCAAGGATACATGAAGTTTCTTCAGATTTATTGGGTACTATAAGCGCTTCATGGGAGGATTCTCTAAGATAGCTGCACTTTTGTCTAGGCTCACATAGAAAGATGTGAAGTTCTAATGGTCTGATAATTGTGAGTGCAACTTTCAAGAGCTTAAGCAAAGATTGACGACGACACCAATCCTGACCATTCTGAGCTAATTAGAGGGTCTCTCGTTGTACAATGATGCCTCTTTGCAAGGCTTGGGTTGCATGCTCGTGCAGCATGGCAAGGTAGTTTACCTATGGTTCTCACCAACTAAAAAATCATAAGAAAAACTACCTAACTCATGATTTAGAACTAGCTGCAGTGGATTTTGCATTGAAAATTTGGTGGCATTATCTGTATGGTGAAAGGTTCCAGGTGTTCACTAATCACAAAAGCTTAAACTATCTGTTCTCTTAGAGAGAAATGGATATGAGGCAAAGGAAATAAATGGAACTTCTAAAGGATTATGTTGACCTTAAATGGTATCTATGTGCACGTATACACGGTTTACAAATAATACGGAGGTGAGCCTGGATATCGTTCCCACGAGGATTAATTAAATTGTCATAGTTAAGTATTGAAATTGGTTAACGGTCACCCTAGGTTTATTCAAACATATCCAAATATTCTTAAGTTAAATTAACTATTAAAACAACTAAAAATAAATCATAAAAAATATTCAAAATATAAATTTAAAATGCATTAAAATTAAAAAAATTAAATGGATGAAACTATATTAAATTACTTAAAACATTAATTAAAATTTTATTACCTATTACCTTATTATCTAAATTAACAAAGTAATAATAAAATCTAATGTCGTAATAAACTAAAATAATAACCAATAAACTAATCTAAACCTAAACTAATCTAATATATAATAAACTAAAACTGTTCTTAAACCACTAAAACTTTAAAATTAATTGCATTTAAATGCATAAAGCAGTAAAAAAAACTGTGAGCAGTGCATTAGAATCGAAAATTCGTGCCTGCCTCTGCTTTGCTTAAATCTTTAGCCTTGCCCCACGTGTCTGTCCCACCAACATGTCCTAGCTTTCAGTCTTCATTTCTCTTATTTTCACCACCTCTTGCTTCACGTGTCTTGCTTGAGCACACATCAAGTAGCCAGCTACAACCTGCGATTCTGCCCCTAAACAAAGCCCGCGATCCACCAGCACTGATTATGCCACCTCCTGTCTTGCATCCTGCCAACTCATGCCTTTCCTTGCTGTAACACACCAGTCAACGTCCACAGCCTTTCCTAAAATCTACGCTTATGGCTTACAGTAGAACAACACATCACTCCACCATGCCCAGCCGCTTCCTACTTGCCACGCTTTTAGTACCCTCGCTGCTAGTTCCTGCTTCCACACACCGCATACAGATCACGTAACTGGTAAGAATGAAGCAACCTAGGAAAGAACCAGCAGCGAGTACAATGTAGAGGCTAACAAACAATAACACTTTCAGCCCTTTATGTTGCTAGGAAAATCACAGCGGCAAGTACAACTATAGTAAAACTGAAGACGGAGTAAAATAAAGAATGCAGGAAACATTGCAGAGCAGATGATGGAATTTGGCTGCTGTAACTATCCAACCTCACGCTTTTCTCTTGTCCAACAATCAGCTACTAGGAACACCGAATTAGAAAAGAGAAAGATGCAGAAACTCTGAACAGAAAACGAAATAGAGCAATCTAGAAAACGAAAATGCAAGAATTGTAAAGAACAATTAGACAAGAAAAATATTTAACTCAATGAACTAATAAAATCCTTATATTAAACTAAAATTGTACTGATCATTTATTCAAAAATAAATTTATCAATCACTAAAAACTACAGGAGCTTATGTAATTAATGACAAGAAAACAAAACTGAGAATGTAAAGACTCGAAAATTAAAGAATAACTGAGAAAAAAACTCGTTGCATGTGATGTAATGCGATAAGAAAATAGACCTAATAGCATCCTAGCTACAAAAAACATCGAAAAATGAAAACTGGACCACGGCTACCTATGACGCAACCCCTCCTCTCTTTCTATACGAGTCCTCCCTTCCTTTAATATGCGGGGCTTCTTTCTTGGGTTCCTTCGGCAGCCAATTCTTCCTCAATTGGACTCTCATTGCTTATGGATATGGGCTTGTAGCTTGGAGATTTTTATGGGTTGGGTTTCATATGGAAAGGGTTTAAGAATGTTTTACATGGAACATGGCTTAGGTTTTACATAGGTCTTGCATGGTAATGTAATGGGCTTTGAGATTATAAGTGGTTGAGGTTCTTATTTTATGAGCTATGGATTTAAGGTTTTGGTAAAAATAGGGTTTAAGAATAGGATTGAAACACCAACACTAATCGTTGTCCTTAATTTGCACCATTTTCCCAATTTTCTTTATTTTTTCTTAAAATTCCTAGACATGAAGAAAAATCTAATAAATAGGGAATAAAATAAATTAAAAATCCAAAATTAAATTAAAATTCATGTGATAAAGTACATTAAAATATGATATTTTAGAGACTGATTAGATTATAATTGTGAAATACTATACCACCCTGGTAAGGCTATTGTGGTAACGAATGCACTGAGTAGGAAGCAACTGAAGTTAGTTTCTTACATATGGTCAATGAGCATGAGTTGCTTGAACAGTTAGCAAGTTTGAGGTTGGATAAGACTCATTCTAACGTTGATTGTAAGATGGCTAGTATAAAGATTGAGTCGGATTTGGTGGAACAAATCAGGCAAGCTCAAAGGGAGGATCAGTTTTGTATGAAAGCAGTGGAAGAAATTCAATAGGGTCAAGGGCCAGATTTTGATATTGGTAGTAATGGACATTTGAGATTCCATGGTTGGATTTATGTATCGAACAATGAAGCTTTGAAGAAACTGATTTTGGATGAAACCCGCACCTCTACATACACATTGCATCGGGAGAGTAACAAGATGTATCATAACCCGCACAAGGTGTATCAATGGGTTGGAATGAAGCAGGATATAGTAGAATACGTGGCTAAGTGTCTCATCTGTCAGTAGGTTAAAGTAATGTATCAGAAAGCATCAAGGTTACTTAAGCCTCTACTTGTACTAACATGGAAATGAGAGCATATCACTATAGACTTCATTACAGGATTGCTAAGGACCTAAAAGAACCATGATGCGATATTAGTCATAGTGGATAGATTAACTAAGTCAGTACACTTCCTAGCTGTTAAGGTTACATACACTCTCAATGCTTTAGCTGATTTGTATGTCTGGGAGATTGTAAGTCTACATGGGACTTTGGTGAGCATCACTTCAGATAGAGACTTTGTCACGACCCATTTTATCCTTTTTAACCAAAAATCGCTACAAATGTTTCGCATTTTTCTTTTCCTTAACCAGTCGTGAACAAACTCACCACTACACAGTTGGGCTGTGAGTCAATAATAAACATCACTCCACATTTATTCTCAATTAAATAAAAAGAAGTATCATTCATTGAAAGTTAGGTTATACATGACACGTTTTCTAATTTTTACATCTCCGCATTACGATACAAAATGACTACTGTGCTTTTACATTTGTTTAGATACAAAAAAAATCATCATGTGTATACCTCTTAGCGATGAAAGGCAGCGGATGTCCAAAATACCATGCGTCAATCCTCACTGGGCTGCTATGTACGCTCTGTAGAGGGGGAAAATAGAGAGGGATGAGCAACCACATGCTCAGTAAGGTAATAATGCAAGCATGGTAGATAATTACTCTATCTACATGCTGATAGTGTTATGCACAAATCATTATAATCGGAGCATGAGGAATTAAAACTATGCCATATGAGTATACATATATGATGTATAGAAAACATGTAAAATAGGCATATAAAACATGGAATCATCATCATGTAAACCTCTCATGCTCAACCTCATTTAAAACTCATCATGAGGGAAATTCATTTACGAAACATCCTTTTTAATCCATCTCTTACATAAAACATCTCGCAAAAGTTATCACTTTTCAAAACACGTCAATCTCATCACAAATCTCTTTAAATCACAAATTCCTCAAGGCTCGACCCCTCCCTCGGGTCTACTCTGGATAAAACATAATCACACTTATGTATCAAAACCATGTGGTACTATGTTGTGAGACCCCGTATATGTATAATTGTAATATGTACATAGAAATGTAAATGAAGTTATACTATGAATTCGTAAGTGAAGTATATGTGATGTAAGTCCATAAGTTAATGTACACACTTGCAATAAGAGTTGTGATTATACATACAAGTTACATTATGTATGAATGTGAAGAAATAGACTTAAACATGTGGAGAATGTGAGTAAAATGGAATATGAGTAGTGTGGTAAATGGAATGAAGATTTGCATGAGTATGCACTTCCATTTGGTTTATATTAAGTATCTTTGGTTATACAAAGATTCTACACAAGTTTTAATGTGTATGAAGTATTAATGGATGCCATTTTCAAGTCTCAAAGATGATTGAATGACAAAATGACCATGGAAGCAAATTAAGGATGTTTTGGTATAAGTTTCTGCAGGAAACTGCAGCAAAATCTGGAAATTATGCAGGCCAGATCGATCTCAAAGGATGAGAGATCGATCTAGATGAGCCAAAATGCTTGTATTTGAGCAAAGGAATAGGCTAGATCGATCTCCTAACCATTCTGTAATGAAAGGATCGATCCTCAAGCATACAGATCGATCTCCTTAGCTCCCTGTTTGGAGCATATCTATCTCAAGTTTCGACAGATCGATCTCATGCTTAAAATGCCATGGAAAAGAGGAATTTAAAGGGACCAGATTGATCTCCTCCTTGTGCAGATCGATCTCCTCAAGCTATTTCTATAAAAAGGACATTGAAAATCTACAGATTTCGGGACAAAACCATTTCCTTCACTTTCCAACCCAAAACCTAGTTTTCTCTCTCTAAATCCAACCATTTTTAAGGAGATTTGAGGGAATACTATTAGAGGCAAAGTTGTTCACATCAAGGAGAAGAACAACATAGTTTGGAGGCATTTTCTCATTTGTTGGATTGAAGGAACAAAGGACATTTCTAATTGGGGTAAAGAGGAAATCCAAAGAGGTAAGTTTCTAGTGCACAAATCCAAGTACATTTGTCTAGTTGATGATTATGAAGTTGATTTGGGTGTGCGCATTATGGGTAGAACTACCTAGAATGCCATGAAATGAATATAACCTAGAAATGGGTTAGTGTGAGAAGTGAAATGTGGTGGAATAAATGATGAATGAGATATCTTAAGATGAAAATGGTGTTAATGAGATAATTTTAAGATTATAATATGGAAGGAATAGAGAGGCTTACCCAAAAAGGGTAAAATGAGCGTTTAAGGCATTGGGTGGAATGTATAGTTGAATGAGAGTTAGTAATACTAACTCGAACATATGATGGATGAATTGTAGCTTCCGAGGATACGTCGGAGCGAGTTGAGCCAAGAGCGTGAGAAGCTAAGAGGAAAAGAGTCGCACCAAGTAAATCGAGGTAAGGGAATTGTGTGGACTCTTAGGGATATTTGTGTACAATTTGGGCGCTTAAATGCTTTGCTAGAATGCATGAGATGTTAGGAAATAATATTGGGTGGTTGAAAGGCAAAAGTTAGGTGTTTGAGAAATGTACATGAAAACAAAAGCATATTGCTTTGAAAATCTTGTTTTATTACTTTTTAGCAAATGATTTGGTAGGTTGGCTAATATTTGAAATGATTTGCAAAAGAGATGAGTTGTTTTGGTTTGTTAACCATACTTTGCAAAGAATTGAGCCACATACATGATTTCGTGAGAATAAAAGCGTGCTAGAGTAGGACTCGCACGAGATTTGATGTGTTTTATATGCATGAGTGCTGGAGCTTAGCTCGCACTAGTTTTCACACAGATTTCTTACTGGTTTTGGCATGGTGCTTAGAGCTTAGCTAGCACTAGATGCCCACCTTGCTTGTTGCAGTGCTTGGAGCTGGGGGCAGACTGGGTGTCGCACCGATTAAATAGGCTCGTACGTGCATTTGTGATTTTAACATGTTGATAGCCGTGTTAGGAGCTTTGGGTAGACAAGAGGTCATACCGATTAAATAGGCTCACACGTGCGTTTTAAGATGTGGCGTGATATGATATGTTGATTGGGTCCATGGAGTATGTTATACCGTGCATGTAGCATGGAGTACGTTGTACCATGTTGAGATGTGATATGCCTTCTTCAGATGAGATCTGCTACGGACCGGCGGGCAGGATTTGACCCACCTCCCGTGTGGAAGCAGATAGTGGTGATATGCCGCATACTTGATCCGTGTAGCCGGTATCATAGGTTATGGCCATAGAGCTAGAGGTTATTACCTTTTATTGAATTGCCTATCTCACATGTCTAATGCTTTGTGAATAAATCCATGTTTGAAATGATTTGTGGCTCAGGACAGTCCGAGGGGGGGCTGAGACCTGACAAGTGTAAAATTGTTTTGAGATATCGATTGTTAATGGTTTAAAGTGCACCGAAGCATGATGATTAATGCCATGCTTTATTGTGAAAAAATTGCATGGGTAATGCCATACTTTATTGTGAATTATGCATGATGATTTATACCATGCTTTGACTTAAATTGTGCACTGGATTTTAATAGCATGAATGCTTTACATACCATTAACATAATCATACACTGATATTTTGAGATAAAATGATGAACTAAATGCTTTTGAGCATGGCATCACGATCACGTAGATAGTGCAGTATTTACCTGTTCGCATGATTGCCTTACTGAGTGTGTGGTTTGCTCACCCCCTTATTTTCCCCCTCTCTACAGAGTGTTGAGTATAGATTGAGCGTGATGGGAGGCGTTCCCTTTTGGTAATCTGCTGCATCCCATCGCGTAAGGTATATACACTGTTGTAATTTTGTATCTAAACTTACGATAGCACTGTAGCATTTTGTATGTAACTAGTGGGGATGTAAAACAATGTAAACAGATGTAACAAATCTGATATATATATATATATATACAAGTGTTCACTCATAAATAATATACAAATTGAATTGGTATAGTGGAGTGAGTTAGACGTCGACTCACAACCTAACTATTGAGGAGAGTTGCTGTTCACGATTAAGGTAAGGACGAATAATAAATGATGCATGAAAATGCAAAAAATTTATACATATTTTGATAAGTTGAGGGTCGTGACAGAAGTTGGTATCAGAGCTTAAGTTGGTCTGACGTGTGTCGATGTCTAAAATACTTCATAAGTAGAAAAATTACATCCCCATGTTACTGTGCTTGTTTAGATACAAATTGTGTGTGTGTCGATAGGTTGACTAAGTAATTGGTTGTAAATGTAGGGAATTGAGTAATTATGCCTAATACTAGTCGTGGTAGAGGGATGAGAGCGCAGGCTTGAGGCCGTAGAGGTAGGCTTGGGGGTAATGTTGAGCCAGAAACACGCGAGGTTTAGGATGATATTGAAGTGGAGGCTGAGGTTGAGCACGCTCCACAGGGTCCAGAGGAGAGGCCCGAGAGTACTGAGGCTCGCTTCATGAGGATTGAGCGGAGCATTGAGATGATATTGGAGTTGGTCACCCAATCCTTACCTAGAGTTGGCGGTAGACAGAGTCCCGCTACTTAGGGTGATGCCGAGCAGGCGACAGTTCTTGAGGCACGGGCCCGGCCAGCCCAGAGACCTCAGACGATAGATACCCCATCTGCACAAGATATGCCTACTCCTATTACTACACCAGGCAGTAGAGGCTGGTGTTACGGTTGTGATTTGGATAGACTGCGATAGTTCCAGAAGTTTGGACCATCATCTTTCAGTGGAGTTAAGGACCCAGTAGCTGCTAAGGATTGGATCAATGAGATTGAGAAGTTGTATGGGTTCTTTGAGTACACTACTATCGAGATGGTAGCGTTTACCACGTTTATGCTGAAGGGATCAGCAGAACATTGGTGAAAGTCCACCAGGCCTATTTTTAGAGCCCGACATACTGAGATCAGTTGGGATATATTTTTGGAGGCCTTTCGGAGACAGTACGTTTCGGATACCGCACAACGAAAGATGAAAATGGCATTTTTGGGACTGACTTAAGGGAGTAGGACAGTGGATGAGTATGAGATGACCTTTATCTCCTTGGGCAGATGTGATCCCAACACAATGAGTAATGAGGCTGAGAAAATCCAAAAATTTATGGATGGATTAAAACCGACCATCAGGTCCAGACTGGTTCCCTTGGATATACCGACCTATGAAGAAGCAGTACGCAGAGCGCAATTATGTGAATAAGATGTTGATAGAATCGCCTCAGAGTTTGGAAAGGTTGGTAAGATGAGGGACAGAGATAAGAAGAGACCAGTGATGGATAGAAGCTTCAGTTATAAGGGAAGCAAGAGGTTTGCTGGAAAGAGGCCGAGGATCGAAGAAGTTCGGGAGAGGACAGTTAATACTCCTATGTATCCGGCCATTGCTCCAGCTAAGGGAATTGTGATTGGAGGGCCACGGCCTACGACAGAATAGTGCGACAAGTGTGGTAGGTACCATAGTACTCGACCATGCTATGGACCTCAGGTAGTGTGTTTCAGATGTGGGAAACCAGGGCACATAATCAGGGATTACCCAGAAATGACAAAGAGAGCCCCATAGAAGGGCAAGGAGCCAGAGAGAGCTCCAGTTGGGACAGCTGCTCCGATTAGGAAGGCTACAGTTGAGGAAAAGGGGAATCAGGCAGCGGGTGTGAGCAGAGGACGAGTGCACGCACTGGACCAGGACACTGCAGATTAGTCATCGGATGTGGTAAAAGGTACCATCCAAATCTTTGATTTAGAAGCATTTGTGTTGTTTGACCCTGGTGCCACGCATTCCTTTATTTCGCCATCCTTTGCATTTAAATTGTTGAAGCATGTAAAACACACATTGCTTGATAAGATGTTGTTGATATCTACCCTTATGAATGATAGTTAGTTGACTAAGCATGTATATAGAGACTGTAAGATGAGAATAGGAGGTAAAGAAATGACAGCCGATTTAATCTTATTAAATATGGGTGATTTTGATGTAATCCTAGGGATGAATTGGCGGGTTGCAAATCATGTTGTTATGGATTGTCATGCAAAAACTTTGATGTTTCCGAAGATAGACAACCTTGTAGTAAATTTTGTGAAATGAAATTAAAGAACATGATTATTATAAGTGTGATGAGTACAATCTTGATACATGATGTATGAAAGATAAATCTGTTTATCAATCTTGTGTGTGAATATGATGATTTATGATTACTAATGGTGGAAAGAATAATGTGAAGGGTTCGTCGCTTATGTGATTGAGACGGATAAGGCACGTCCGGAATTCGGAGATATACCAGTGGTTAAGGAGTTTCTTGATGTCTTTTCAGATGAGTTACCAGGGTTACCTCCAGATAGGGAGATGGAGTTTGGTATAGACTTGGCACTTGGTACAGAGCCGATATCCAAGCCACCGTACAGAATGACTCAAGTTGAGTTGGAAGAATTAAGGAAACAATTACAAGAGTTGCTAGAGAAGGGATTCATCAGACCGAGCGTCTCACCTTGGGGAACACCGATTCTATTTGTAACGAAGAAGGATGGAAGCCTCCGACTGTGTAAAGATTACCGATTGTTGAATAAGGCCACCATCAAGAATAAGTATCCCCTTCCACGCATCAATGACTTGTTGGATCAGCTTAAGGGGGTGCAAGTCTTTTCCAAGATAGATCTTAGATCAGGGTACCATCAGTTGAAGATACGAGGTGGAGATGTACCCAAGACTGCTTTTCGCACCCGATATGGACATTATGAATTTATGGTTATGCCATTCGGGTTGACGAATGCTCCCGCAGCTTTTATGTCATTGATGAATGAGGTATTCCACCAGTATTTGGATCGATTTGTGATTGTGTTTATTGATGATATACTGGTGTATTCAAGGTTTAGAGATGAGTATGAACGGCACCTAAGGATAGTGCTGCAGACCCTCCGAGAGAAGAAGTTGTACGGTAAACTCAATAAGTGTGACTTTTAGTTGGAACAGATCTCATTTCTGGGTCACATAGTATCGAAGGATGGAGTATCAGAGGATCCATCTAAGATTTAAGCCGTAGTTCAATGGTAGAAACCCCAGGCAGTGACAGAGATCAGGAGTTTCTTGGGTTTAGCTGGGTATTATCGACGATTTGTGGAGGGATTTTCGAGGTTAGCTGCTCCTTTGACACGTCTCACGAGAAAGAATGTTGATTATGTGTGGGACGATAAGTGTGAGGAAAGCTTTGAGGAGTTGAAGAGGAGGTTAACTACAGCTCCGATACTCACCATTCCTACCAGCTCAGGAGGTTTCTTGGTGTATGCGGATGCTTCACACCAAGGACTGGGCTGTGTATTGATGCAAGATGGGAAGGTAGTTGCATATGGATCAAGACAATTGAAGGATCATGAGAGGAACTACCCGACCCATGATTTGGAGTTGGCGGCCGTAGTGTTTGCATTGAAAATATGGCGCTACTATCTTTATGGTGAGAGATTTTAGATTACACAGATCATAAGAGCCTTAAGTACCTGTTCTTGCAGAAAGAGTTGAACATGAGACAGAGGAGATGGCTCGAGCTATTAAAGGATTATGATTGTGAGATCCTGTACCACCCGGGCAAAGCAAATGTGATTGCCGATGCATTGAGTAGGAAGCATCTCGGGATGGTATCATTCATGATGGTCAGGGAACACGAGCTGTTGGAACAGTACATGAACCTCAGTTTAGATATGACCCCGCCTGACTTTGATAGTGGATTTATGATAGCTAGCCTGCAGTTGGAACCGGATCTAGTAGATCGAATCCGATGGGCTCAGCGAATTAATCTGCAGTGCAGTGATATGGTCGGGCAGATACAGAGGGGCACAGAGATTGATTTTGAGTTGAGTTCAGATGGATTGTTGAGGTTCAGAGGTAGGATATATGTTCCTGATGATGCAAAGATCAAAAGATTGATCTTGACAGAGGCTCACTTATCGAAATATATGATACATCCAGGGAGTACCTGATAATTTATATTTTTAGAATTATTTGTGCTTAATTTCCTAATTAATTATTTAAATCTCCAATTTATTTTGTTAATTATCCCCTTTATTTAATTAAAATTCTCATGTTTGCAGATAAATTAAATCCTGATGAATTTTGAATATTTTGGTAGAAAATGGATTGGAATTGGGCTAAAATCGAGATTGAGCCACGCGAACAACACGAGCCATGCCAGCTAGCACATGCAATTGGACAAGAAGACCGATGACACGGAAATATCTTTTCAAGGAGCCAATGATGTGAAGACAAGTGGCTAAAAAAATGCCAACTTATCTAGGATGTAGAAATTACAATTATACCCCTTTATGTGTATAAATAAGACATGGATGACAATTGAAAAGAGAAATGTAATTTATGAGTAGGAGTAGTGTAGGTAGTGTAGTTTTTAGAGTTATTTCCTTTCTAGTTTTTCTTTTTTTTTACTTTCCCGTTTGTTTCACTTTGCAATTTCCGTTAGCCACCATAGTTAGGTTACTATTCATGTCAACTTTCATTTTCATGAAAAGCTTGTGTTCATTTCTAGTTCTTTGATTTATCTTTTTTTTTACATCAATGATTAGTTACCATTTCTATTTCTCTTCTTCTTGGTTTTGTTAAAATTCCAATCCTTTATTTTTATTCTCGATTTTCATGAAAGGTTTTAATTTTTTTTAGTTGTTATCTGCAGGTTGCTTAGTATGTTGATTTCATTCTTCCATTTTGATTCAGACATATGATTTCAATGGGGCAGTCGAGTATTCTGAGAGAAAATATATAGCTGGTGACAGTGGCTAAGCATTCTCTCCTTGCTCCATTGCTTCCATTTGCTTACTGGTCATTTAGTTGGTTGTTTCCGAATCATTCACTTTACATTTACTGGGTGTTTCCTTATGTTCTTTTTTTATTTGTTGTGTAGAACCTTTCTTGTGTTGTTTGTGTATTTCTCGACCTCTTTGTTTTGTGGTGTTGTGAAGGCTATGTAGAAGCAAAAGTGTTGCTGGTTACTGGTCTAACAGCAGCTACCCGAGGCTTTGCAGAAGCTGGTAGACAGCCTCGTGGTTTTCGAAGAGCAGAGCATCACAGCCTTACCTTTCGGCTTCATTCTAAGTAGCCTATTTCATTGTTTTTTGCTGTCCTAAGCTTTTTTTATAAGCATGTTTTCTAGTTTATAGCATTGTTATTATGAGGTTGCAAGGAACAGAAAACGAGAATTCATTCCTTTCTTCCCCTTGTTTTAGAATCAGCAACTATTGTGCAAGTTGAGACATTGATCAAGGCAGCTGAGGTAGCAAGGTCTAATAGTTAATCTTCGCTGCACCTGGAAATGAAACCCTAAGCTTTCAGGTTAGCTGTCCCTTGCACGGTCGGGCAGCTGAGGCAGTAAGGACCTCGCCTGGAGTAGTACCTGGTCTTCACTCACAGCACTTGGAACCGAGAGGACACCAGCTCCTGGAGCACATTATAGTTTGCACCTAATGTAGCAGTGCAGGACAGAGCAAGAGCTGGACGTGTAGAAGCTTGGTTGCTGATGGTTGGTAACGTGAGATGCTGTGTAGAGCTGGCATGGAAAGTAGTTGAAGTGGTTGGTAGTTCGTGGGAGCAAGAGCAGCTAGTGCTGCCAGAAGCATGGGCAGAGAAGAAGTGCACGAAATCGAGAGCCATGGATAGACTGGATGCAGCAGAGTTGGTGAGAGTTGCTGAACTGAGAATAAGATAGACATCATGTGGAAACATGCAGGCTGTATGCGGTAGCTGGGTAGAGGACAACCCGAGAGGCATGGAACAGAAGCAAACCTAAGGCCATCTCCTGGAAAAGAAACAAATACTGCTAAAGAAAAGCATGAACAGTGAATGGAGGGACTTCTTGGTTGATTTAAATCTAAGGCTTTGTTTGGCTAGTACATAGTAGTTAATTAATTCATTTTCATGCATTGTTAGTATAATTTAATTTCAATTTAATTTGTTAGCTTAGTTTAAAGTCTTTAATTAAATTGCATGTTAGAATTCTTGCTTAGTGGTATATAACTTAGTTTTAATTAGGTTGATAGTTAATTAAGTGTTCATTTAGAATTAGATTAGGGGTAAATTTATTTTATTAATTCTTAAGTTAGTTAAATTGCATTTTGATTAAGTAGTTTAATTTCATTTTAGGTTAGTTTAATTTTAGTTTAATTAATCTTATTTCTTATTTTCATTTTTACTTTCTATTTTAATTGCGTTAATTGATCTTAACTGTTTTAATTATTTTCGTAGGTATTTGCTTTTAATTGTGTGTAGCTCGGTCAGTAAATCTTAGTTCGGTTTTATTTTCTTTATTTTATAGTTTTATTATTTTTAGTACTGTTAGCTTTATAGATGACTCATCAATTCATAATTTGCTAGGATATACTTAGGGTAAGATTAACCGGTAGTTAATTAGGCTAACCAACTTCTCTGAGGGACGATAACTCGGGACTCAAATCCCATTATTACTTGTACGACCTGTGCATTTGCGGACTATACCTTCAGGGCGTGTTAAGTTTTTGGCGCCGTTGTCGGGGAAGTCTTAATTAGCCATTAGTTAATATCGGTGAAATTATGCTTAGGTGTAATTCTAGCTTATTAGTATTTAGGTTTTAAATACTTAGACGTTTAATCTAGATTAGTTAATTGAAAAATTAAATTAAAAAAATTTAAAAATTTAAAAAACTTTAAAAAACATTTCTAAGGACTTTTAGATATTTGCATGCATAGAGCTGGGAGTTATGATAGCTTTCCTCTAGATCCTAAAATTGAAAGAACCGTTAGGAAAATTTCGCAAGGATTCTAGGAAATTATTAGCTCCGCTGCAATTCATCATGGCAGAAAATAGGGAAATTAGGACCGTTGGAGATTATGCAATGCCGACTATTGGAGGTTATTATACTGGCATTAGGCCACTAGTTGTCCCTGTAAACAACTTCGAAATTAAGCCTTCCATCCTCCAGATGATCCAGACCTCTTTACAGTTCAGTGGGCTTCCACACGATGACCCACATGCTCACCTTGGGCAATTCCTGGACTTATACAATACGTTCAAGCACATTGGATTATCTGATGATGCACTTAGACTTAGATTATTCCCCTTCTCACTTAGGGATAGGGCGCGACACTGGCTAACCTCCTTGCCTCCAGGATTCATTTCTACATGGGACGAGTTAGCTCATTAATTTCTAGCTAAGTTTTTCCCTCCCTCTAAAATGGCCAGACTCCGTAATGATATATCTTTTTTTGCTCAGCTCGATTCGAAAACTCTTTACGAAGCATGGGAACGATATAAGGAGCTTCTTAGGAAGTGTCCTCACCATGGCCTACCATTATGGCTACAAGTCTAGACCTTCTACAACGGACTTACAAGCCAGAATAAGACCATTGTTGATGCTGCTGCAGGTGGAGCGCTAATGTGCAAAACAAAAGAGGAAGCTTACGAGCTTTTAGACAAGATGACGGCTAACAACTATCTATGGTCCTTGGAGAGGCATTTGCCAAAGAAGTCGATGGGTATTTATGAGCTCGACACGCTGTCTACCTTGACCTCTCAAATCGCTAATCTTACGAAGAAGGTAGAGTCGCTCAGTACCCAACATAATCATTCCACTAGTCCTAACCCTGTGTATTCTGTCCAAAATCTTTTCCTTTCCTGCGAGCTGTGTAGTGGTACCCACTCTGTAGATAGGTGTCCACTTAACTTAGAATCGGTTCAGTATGTTGCTCTACTTTAGAAGTAACAGAATAACCCCTTGTCAAACACCTACTACCCAAAGTGGATGAACCATCATAACTTTTCCTAGAGCCAAAACCAAGGGCAAACGTCTAATTCTAGACTTGTAGGACCCCCGAGTTTTCAAGCTCCACCAGTTCATGTACCACCACAGCCGAAATTTTCATATCACCCGCCTCATCAACCATCTCCACCACAATTTCAGCATCATCCACCTCACTTCCACCAACCACCACCACCACCATAACCCTACCATGCACCAGCAGCTAAGAAGAAGCCTACATTAGAGGAGATGTTCTCAACGATCCTGCAAAATCAAGCTGCTTTAGTTAAGAACTTAGAGGTTCAGGTAGGACAAATAGCAAATGCTCTTAGCCAACGTCCTCAAGGGACCCTTCCTAGTAACACTGAAGCTAATCCTGTTAAGCAAAGGGAGGGTAAGGAATATGTCAAATCCATTACCCTTAGGAGTGGCAGAGAGCTAGATGAGCCACAAGTTAAGTCTAGACCTGAACAGCCCATAGTTGATAAACCCATAGGTTCTAACGAAGCAGCTCTGAAAGAATAAGAACATCAGGATCAAGCTGCAAAAGAATCAAAGCTAGGCGCTGTCAGGACCTCATCTCAATTCATGACTTTAACCAAAATCACTAATTTTTTTTTTTCATTTTAACTTACCTTTCTTCTCATCAATGGTTGGGCTGTGATTCGATGTTAGCTTCCTCGCATACCATATCATCCATTATCATACATACATGTTAATATACTGTTACTGACTGTAGCTTCTTTTATAATACATGTGAGATTACGTAAAGTCCACTAAATTACATTCCCCATAATATATATATATATATCGTATACATCACTGTGTTGTTTCTATGTTTAGATACATAACCGTACAAAATATGTATACCTATCGATCGATAGGAAATAGCAGTGGACTCAGGAATACTATCCCGCAATAGCTCTCACTCTACTACTGATGCTCTGTAGAGAGATGTAAAGAAAGGAGGGTGAGCATACAACGTGCTTAGTAAGGAAATCAGGTAAGCAAGTAGATATCTACACTATCTACTCAAAATAATACTATGCCTTGAAAACATCATTTCCTTTACTCACTTTAAAAGCATGTCTTTAAATATATATATATATATACTTGTACAGATTAAATCCCATGTACAGAAATCATGCTTTCTTTCTCAAATGTAGGCATGTAATGCAAAATAATTCATCTTTATAATATCACAATGCCTTTAGATAAATCATGCCATGTATATTTAAATCACAATAAATATGGCATTTAAATCATTCACATCACAATAATCAGATTCCGACCCATCCCTCAGGTCTATCTGTAAATAAATCAGTTAATCAGGTGATATATCATGTGAGACTCTGTGGTAAAATAGTATCCTGGACTGTGGCCATATTCGACAATGGTGATCCCAAGCTACACGGAATCCTAGTGTGCGAGGCATCACTGCTGCAACGAGAGGGGTGTCAGTCCATGACAACCGCCAGCTATATCCTCCTCAACTCTACAACACCACACGGTACAGTGTACTTCATGCCACTCGCACGGTACAACGTACTCCATGGACCCTACATCACAGTCGGGGTGCTTGCTAAATGTCTTAGCCCTCAAACCATGGAATATCATACCACATCTCTAAATCCACATGCAAACCTCTCATAGTGTGACACTCAGTCTACACGAGGAAATCAAGCATGGTTTTTCAACATGTATCATTTATCACATACACTGTGCGCCTTTGAGCGCAACTCACAATCGACACTCCACTCAAACATTGTTTCACATCACAAACTCAACTCTAGTGCGAGTAAACCTCCAGCAACTAGGTCATGCATAGTTCATGTTTCAAATTAAGTACGAGCAATAACTCCAGTACCATAAATGCGTAAAACTCATCAAATCAAGTATGAGCAATAGCTCCAGTACTCTGTCATGTATAAATCATGAAGAATCGAGTACGAGCAATGCCTCAGTACTCTGTCATGCATCTCATGTAAAACTCGAGTACGAGCTAATCGCTCTAGCACTTTATCATGCACAAATCACTTAAAACTGAGTATGAGTAATAACTACAGCACTCTATCATGCATGTCATGGAAATCTAGTGTGAATCAAAATCCAGCACTAATATATGTGGAAAATATATGAAATCAAGTGCGAGCTGTGCTCTAGCATGATTTATTCTCACATAATATGATAGATGGCTTTTTAAAAAGGGATGATTTTCAAAACATCAAAATCAGCACTATAAAGTGTGCTTAATTCACATCAACCTTAAAATCATTAGCCCATCTATTTATTCTTCTACTAAACAGTAGTAAAACACTCAAAATGTTGGTTTCAATGCTTTATACAACTTTTCACAAAAGTTGACTTTTTTCCTAACTAAGGGTAAAATCATAATTTGCCACTATCGAGTCACAATAATTATTATTCACTTTCTCAAACCCTCAGAGTTTTTAAGTGAATGTAAAAGCCGATGAAAATACGTGCAAGTATCTCTAACTACTCACAAAAGTCCCTTACCTGCAATCACTCGAGAAATTTCACTTTCTCTACGCTGCTCGATTCAGTAGTATGATTTGCTCCTCCAATAATCCCTGGAGCTGCATATAACCATTTATCAAGTTAATTACACTTTTCCTACTGTATTTCACATTAAATAGAGACTATTTCCCTTAATGGGCTTTAATAAACCTTAATGGGCCTAACTATGGCTTAAGCCTATTTTCCATTTTACTATTCATTTTCGTTGGGCATATTGGGCTTGTGGGGCCCACCAATCTTATTGGGCTTGTCCTAGACCCATTACATCACATTGGACCTAAAATATTTGGGCTTGGCCCATTGGACCTCTCGGCCACATGCCATGGCTGAAAGCTATCCATGCCGTCGGTCACACCATGGCATGCCGGCCATGTCCCTTTCCTTAGCCAATTCACTTAGGCATTTTCACAAACACTTGGTTAGCAACATTCTTAAACATCACATAGTTCATTTAGGTATCTTATCAAACACAATGATTGCCAACTTAATACATGTATTAATTAATCAATTTGATTAATTCTAATTACACCCTAATCATTAACACATGTATATTTCACTACTCACTCTCGGGCTAACCAAGATAATAGTGATTTCATATGTTTCAATGCTTAAAACATATACCAATATACTTAAAATCATTCATACATTAACATATATGAAATTGAAAACTTGAAAATATACCAATAGTTGTGTTCACACTTGGTCGAAACTTTGGAGGCTCACAGTTTGCACTCTATGGCTCCTTGATAGCGAATTCCAACATATGTCACTCTCCTTTCAATTTGGAACAACTTTCATGAAGAATGCAAGTTCCATATATGCCTAATTCCTAGTAATTTCTAGTGAGAGAAAGCTTGGATAATTTATTTCAATGGTTTCTTCTTCTAGTCGTGAATGGTGTGGTGAAGATTACCATGGTGTGGCTGATTTTATAAGCCACTTACTTAGCCATTAAGCCTTACTTTCCAGCCATTAAACTTGACTTCCTAAGCCTTAGTCATGAGTCACCTAATGAGTCACCTTATGAGTCATGTTTAGCTTTAACTATGGTCAGATATTTATCTCAAGGGCTTTTCATTTGGGCTTCTCGTTTTGGGCTTTCTTAATGGGCTTTCGGGCTGAAATTTTTACTATACCTCGGGCCTTTAATTGTCTCAATATTTGGCCAATCAATTGGTCCAACAATTCGGTCTAAGGGACTTAAGAATTTCGATATACTTTTAGTATACCTTAATAGGTTTTAAAATTTTCACCTTAGGCCCGTTACGTTTTTAACCATTAAATTTAATCCGGAATCCTTTCGAATAAATTTTCCTTACTTCCGGGGATGATTATATTGTATTCAGACCAAGAATATTTTTTTTCAATTTTTTCTCCATACTTGGGTTAATTTTTAACCATGATTAGTCAACTATGGTAAAAGTCCACTTTCTTAACTATAGTTGACTTTTTCCTTAACCATTGACCAAGTTGAATTTTTCTCAAAATTCTGAAAGTGTCATATCTTATGTATTACACTCTCATCTTTATGTTTCAACCGTTCCTGGTGGATAATTACACCCGAAACACCCTAAATACCTTAACTCGCCAAAAACGTCAAATTTACCCTTTTTTTGCTTTTACTCTCGTTTTCTATGTTCGGAACTAAATCAAGTTGACTTTCCTTCATGAGCTCTCTATACTTTCTCATTTTAGTCAGAATGCTTTAGATCCACTCGGTTTAGCCTGTGACTCTTATAGCTCACATTAGGCTTTTTATGTAGCTTTTGTGTGTTGAATAATTTGACTAACACTTTAAATCTATTAAATACTCTTCTTATGATTCAACTATAATAATAGAGTGTTCATACACATAGGAATCATAAGGAACAAGCTACATAAAATCCAGGTCTAACAATCCTCCCCTACTCAGAAAATTTGGTCCTCCAAATTAGAACCAAGTCAATCTTCAAATAGGTGAGGGTACTTCTCTCGCATCAGACTCTCTAGCTCCCAAATAGCTTCCTCTGAAGTATGATGCTGCCAGAGAATCTTCACTAACCCGATGGTCTTCGATCTCAATACCTTCTCCTTCCTATCCAATATTCGAATCGGTCGCTCAACATATTACATGTCCTCTCGGAGCTCCAAAGGCTCGTAACTAATCACATGTGTCGGATCCGGGTGATACTTCTGAAGCATCGATATGTGGAAGACGTTATGGATACCTGATAAGTCTGGTGGCAATGCTAACCTATAAGCCTTATCTCCCACTCGATCAACTATCTCAAAGGGTCCAATATAGCGAGGATTTAGTTTCACTCTCTTCACAAATCTCGTTATGCCCTTAGAAGGAGAAACTCTCAAAAACACGGATTCACCAACTGCAAACTGTAGTGGCCTACGTCACTTGTCAATGTAACTCTTTTATCTACACTGAGCTGTCCTCAGTCTCTCTACTATCAAGTGGACATCCTCAGATGCTTGTGTAACCATGTCAGGAGCGAAAATCTTATGGTCACCCACTTCTTCCCATCCAATAGGGGAACGACATCTACGGCCATACAAAGCCTCATACGGTGCCATCCCGATACTCGAATGATAACTGTTGTTGTAGGCAAACTTGGCTAGTGGCAAGTGGTCATCCCAGGAGCCTCTAAAATCTAGCACACATGCTCTCAACATATCCTCCAGGGTCTGTATAGTCCTCTCTGACTGACCATCTGTCTGAGGATGGAAAGCAGTGCTTAAACTCAATTCGGTTCCCATGGCTTCCTGAAAATGTCCCAAAAGTGGGAAGTGAAGTGGGAATCCCTATCAAAGACTATGCTCACTGGTACATCGTATAACCTCATTACCTCACGTACATACAGTTCTGCTAATGAACTCAGAGTATCGATCGCTCTCATAGATAGGTAGTGGGCTGACTTTGTCAGTCTGTCGACGATCACCCATATAGCATCGTGATTCCTGCGGGTTCTCGATAAACCCATCACAAAATCCACGGTGATATGCTCCCATTTCCATGTCGGTATAGGTAGAGGTTGCAATAACCTGGTATGTTTCTGATGCTCTACCTTCACCTGCTGACATACGAGACACTTTGCCACAAAGTCTGCTATATCTCTCTTCATACCCGACCACCAGTATACCTTACGGAGGTTCTGATACATTTTATTACTCCTCGGATGTAACGTACTGTCACACCCCACTTCCAGGAACCCTTTTATCCATACTTACTCTACTACTGTTGGGCTGTGAGAAGATGCAATTGCTAAAATTCATACATTTACAGCGAAAGATTTAAAACTTTAATTCACACTCCCAAGTGTGTGTATAGATGTACAAAATCAATTGTATAAATACAATGTGCTTACATATCATCCCCATAATACTGTTTACAATTCCAAGATATAACTGTACGATACAATATATTATATACAAAATACTCGTGTATACAAATCTTATACCTTTGCGGATTGTAGGAGCTGTTCAACATAAAAGATCTAGAGACCACCACTCTCTTACTTCTCAGTACCTGGAGGGAAAAAATAGTGGGATGAGCAAACTACAGCTCAGTAAGGAAATGAATGCTAGCTGGTAGATATCGTACTACCTACATAGCCTATGCATGTATAAACCAAAACCATGTTTTCATTATAAATGGAAATATCATACGAAAAATGTATATAAACATATTTTTCTCAATAGCATTTTCGTGTAAATCAAATATATCAAGCTTCCATTTAAAATATGCTCATAAATAGTGCCCTCACGGCACAAATGTGAAATCAGAGATTTATCAAAAACACAAAATCTCTTTCTTTTCTCAAATCACTTTTTTCGTAAATCTCTTTCTTTTATGATATTGTCTCTGTTTCTCGAATCTCTGAGACAAGCATGGAATTTTTGACAATCAAATATCCACGACATATGGCCATAGTCAGTGATCCTAAGCCTCACTAATCAGGTGTGCATAGGGCATCACTTCGCCTGAAGGGGGATGGGTCAGTCCTGCCCTCCAGCTCATCTCAATCAACCTCATCTCCTCATATACTCATGGTAAAGATACGCCGTGTGTCATCTACGCGATATTCGTACTCACGTGCACCCAGCATGGTACATAGTATACCAACGGACAACTACACTTTACTACGTACGATCGTGGACCCAAGTCCATACTCCAACTCCGATGGACTTTTCATCCTGAACCATGTCTCATATATCAGGCGAGCAAGCAGCGTGACACATAGTAATCGCAAGGCTCCAGCGCGGTACGATTTATCGTTAAGGCCCAGCCGTTCAAATGGTCGTCGACTGGTATCCCCTTGGGTCCCAGACCCCCAGGTTTACCTCAACTCAAAAAAACAGGTGCGAGCAAAGCTGTCGCACTTTCTTAAAACCATCGTGCGAGTTAAACTCCAGCACGGTACATCAAAAGCATTAAAACAAGTGTGAGCTAAAGCTGCAACATCAAATCTCATCTCAAATCTGATAGGTGGCTATTTTCCATCTTTAAAACTCAAAACATGTTTATGTATTGCAGCATGCCTCTTCATGCTAAAACATGTAAATTTAGCCCACCTATCATTAACATTTCTCAATCATCAATATCAATATAGAACATTGAAAACATGCATATCATGCTATTTCCTTACCCAATCCCATTTCTCAATACATATATACATCATACTACTTTTCATGCTTCCATTTCATTTCATAGAATTATAGTATCGTACTAATTCTAGCAATATATATACGAAATTGTCGTAAAATACGCATGAACATCTCTATAGCTAACACGCAGTCCCTTACCTCACTTTACTCGTGTGCAACTATCCTCCTTTATGCCTCTCGCGTTCTCATCTCGACTTGCTTCGGCGTATCATCCGAAACTAAAATTAATCCATCAAACACTTGAGTTAATGTTTCTAACTCTTGTTCAACTAAGCATTTATCCAATGCCTTAAATATACATTTTACCCCTTGTGGTAAATCTCATAATTTTATCCTAATATCAACATACCCAAACCATGCCCACAACATAATCATCCTCTCAAGATATCTCATTCATCATTAACACTTCTACATTCCACTTTCTCACACTAGACCATTTCTAAGTTATTCATTTCATGGCATTCTAGGTAGTTCTACCCATAATGTGCACACCCAATCAACTTTATAATCATTAACTAGACCAATGTACTTGGATTTGTGCACTAGAAACTTACCTCCTTAGATTTCCTCTTTGCTCAAATTAGAAATGCCCTTTATTCATTCAATCCGACAAATGGGGAAATGCCTCTAAACTATGTTGTTATTCTCTTTGACTTGAACAACTTTGTCTCTAATAGCTTTTCCTCAAATCTTACTGAAAATGGTTAGATTTAGGAGTGAGAAAGCTAGTTTGAGTTAAAGTGAAAAGAAATGGTTTGTCCCAAAATCTGCAGATCCAACTGCTCCTATTTATAGATTCAACTTGATGAGATCGATCTTCCTTGGGTGGAGATCGATCTGGTCCTCTAAAAATCCCTCTTTTCTAAGAAATTTTAAAGGCAGGAGATCGATCTATCGAGGCTTGAGATCGATCTGCTGTCAAACAGAAGCTTAAGGAGATCGATCTGGTCTTAGGGGAGATCTATCTTCTGTCAAATAGAAGCTTAAGGAGATCGATCTGGTCTTAGGGGAGATCAATCTGCTTCCAACCCGAGAGCTAAGGAGATCGATCTGATTCCCTTGGAGATCGATCTGCTCCATTCCATTACTCACATAAGAGCATTCTGGCTCTTCCAGATTGATCTCCCATCCTATGAGATCGATCTGGCCTTTATGTTTCTAGATTTTCTGTAGTTTTTCTGCAACAACTTCATTCAAAACTTGCTCAATTTGTTGCCATAGTCCTTTCCTCATTCATCCCTCCTTGAGACTTAAAAATGGCATCCAATCACACTTAGTGCATATTAAAACTTGTGGGAAATCTTTGTATAACCAAATATACATGATATTACCCGAATGGAAATATACAACTTATGTAAATCTTTCCTTCCATTTTACCACACTACTCATATTCCATTTCAATCACATTCTTCTCATGTTTAAGTTCATTTCTTCTTACTCATTCATAACGCAACTTGTACGTACAATCACGACTCTTATTACAAGTGCGTACATAATCTTATGAACTTACATTACATATACTTTGTATTACAAATGTATCATCATAATTATGATTTCATTTACATTTCTATGTTCCTATAAACAACTATACATATACGGGGTCTCACATTCTCCCCCAGTTAGAGAATTTGGTCCTCCAAATTAGAACCAATTCAATCTATGAATAACTCGGGATACTTTTCCCGCATCGAACTTTCCAATTCCCATGTGGCCTCTTCCACAGTGTGATGTTGCCATAAAACCTTAACCAATGAAATCGTCTTGTTTCGCAACACCTTATCTTTTCTGTCCAATATCCGGATTGGTCTCTCGACATATGAAATATCCTCCTTGAGCTCCAATGGCTCATAGCTAATTACATGTGTCAGATACGGGTAGTACTTTCGAAGCATAGAAACGTGGAAGACATTGTGGACTTGTGCTAGCTCAGGTGGCAAAGCTAGCCTATATGCTCCATCTCCCACTCTATCCAAAATCTCGAAGGGACCAATGTAACGAGGACTTAATTTTCCTTTCTTCCCAAACCTCGTTATTCCCTTAGAAGGAGATACTTTCAAAAATGCAGACTCACCAACATCAAACTCAAGTGGTCTCCGTCTCCTGTTAGCGTAGCTCTTTTGTCGACTTTGAACTGTTCGTAGCCTCTCGCATATTATCTGAACATCCTCGGAGGCTTGTTTAACCAAATCGGGAGCGAGTAACTGTCTGTCACCAACTTCTTCCCAACCAATGGGCGATGGCATCTACAACCGTATAGTGCCTCATAAGGGGCCATACCAATACTTGAGTGATAACTGTTATTATAGGCGAACTCAATCAATGGCAAGTGATCGTCCCATGAGCCTCTAAAATCTAGCACACACACTCTCAACATATCCTCCAGGGTCTGTATAGTCCTCTCTAATTGACCATCTGTCTGAGGATGAAAAGCGGTGCTAAAACTCAAATGGGTTCCCATCGCTTCCTGAAAATGTCTCCAAAAGTGAGAAGTGAAGCGGGCATCTCGATCAGAAACAACACTCACTGGGACTCCATGCAACCTCACTATTTCTTGTACATACAGGTTCGCCAGTGCACTCAATGTATCTGTAGATCTCATGGCTAAGAAGTGTGTCGATTTCGTTAACCGATCTAGTATCATCCATATCACATCATGGTTCTTACGGGTTCTCGGTAACCCCATCACAAAATCCATGGTGACATGCTCCCACTTCCATGTTGGTATCGGTAGAGGTTGTAATAATCCTCCTGGTTTCTGATGTTTGACTTTTACTTGCTGAAAAATGAGACATCTAGCGACATACTCAGCTATGTCTTTCTTCATTCCAGACCACCAATACACCTTTCGGAGATTTTGATACATCTTACTACTCCCTGGGTGTATCGTATATCTCGATGAGTAAGCCTCTGATAAGATCAGCTTCCTCAGCTCTAAATCCTTAGGAACACATATTCTATCTCCAAACCTTAGTATTCCATCTGAACTCAATATAAAATATGCACCAAATATGCACCCTTCCTCTTCCGAATTTGGCTAATCATGTCAATACACCATTGATCAATTTGCTGAGCTTGTCAGATTCTCTCAATCAACTCTGGTTCTAATTTCAAGCTAGCAATAATCCCATAGTTGCCAATCTCAGTAGGGTCATATCCAAACTAAGGTTCGTGAATTGTTCCAACAACTCGTGCTTTCTAACCATCATATGTGATACCAACCCGAGACTCTTCCGACTCAATGCATCGACAACCACATTTGCCTTCCCCGGGTGGCACAAGATCTCACAATCATAATCCTTGAGGAGTTCCAACCACCTCCTCTGTCTCATATTTAACTCCTTCTGTGAGAATAGATATTTTAGACTCTTGTGATCCGTAAAGATCTGAAATCTCTCACCATATAAGTAGTGGCGCCATATCTTCGACCAAACACTACGGTCGCTAACTCCAAATCGTGAGTAGGGTAGTTCTTCTCATGATCTTTCAGCTGTCTAGATCCATAAGCTACTACCCTTCCATCTTGCATCAAAACATAGCCTAGTCTTTAATGCAAAGCATTTGTATACACTGAGTAGTTCTCGAAACTGTTAGGGATAATAAGAACTGGCGCGGTGGTTAATCTGCGCTTAAGTTCCTTAAAACTCCTCTCACAAGCTTCATCCCATGAAAACTCCACACTCTTTCTCGTAAGACGTGTCAATGGAGTAGCCAATCTAGAGAAACCCTCTACAAATCTCCTGTAGTAACCAGCCAAACCCAGAAAGCTTCTGATCTCTGTGACTGTCCTAGGTTGTTCCCACTAAACAACGACCTCAATCTTGGATGGATCTACTGACACCCCATCCTTCGATACAACATGGCCTAGAAAGGAAATCTGTTCTAGCCAAAAGTCACATTTACTAAGCTTGGCATATAGCCTTCTCTCTCGGAGGGTCTGCAAAATAATCCTCAAGTGCTGCTCATGCTCTTCTCTAGACCTTGAATACACCAATATATCATCAATGAAAACAATTACGAACTGGTCCAGGTATGGCTTGAATACTTCATTCATTAGAGCCATAAAAGCTGCCGGCGCATTGGTCAACCCAAAAGGCATCAGTAGGAATTCGTAATGGCCATAGTGGGTGCAAAATGCTGTCTTGGGCACATCCTCCTTCCAAATCTTCAATTGATGATACCTAGACCTCAAATCTATCTTGGAAAAGATCTGTGCTCCCAGAAGCTGATCCAATAAATCGTTAATGCGTGGCAATGGGTACTTATTCTTGATGGTAGCCTTGTTCAACATCCGATAGTCCATGCACAACCTGAGGCTCTCATCTCTCTTCTTCACAAACAATACCGGGGCTCCCATGGTGAGACGCTCGGTCTTATGAAACCCTTCTCTAGTAACTCTTGCAGCTGTTTCCTTAATTCCTCTAGCTCAACTAGAGCCATCCTATATGGTGACTTGGATATTGGTTCGGTTCTAGGCTTCAAGTCTATACCGAATTTCGTTTCTCTATCAGGTGGCAATCCTGGTAGATCATCTGGAAAGACATCAGGGAATTCTCTGATCACTGGGATGTCCTCCATATCCGGATGTACTTTGTTCAAATCCACGACATAAGCAACAAAACCTTCAAAACAACACTCAAGTCATTTATACCAAAGTACTTTACTTAGCACAAAATTTAAGATTTCATTTCTTCTCTTAAAATCTTACAACACATTCTTCAAGTAGAAAAAACTTAATGGACTTAGAACAACAGTCTATGATAGTATAATTGGTAGCTAACCAATCCATTCCCAAGATTACATCAATGTCATACATATTCAACAAAATCATGTTGGCTGTCATGCACTTATCTCCCACCCTCACTTTACAATCTTTATACACTTGCTCAACTAATTGGCTAACTCTCATTGGAGTACTTATTAGTAAAGTCCTACTCAAGTATGTGGGTTCTACAAAACCTTTTAACTTTAATGCACATGCAGGTGATATAAAGGAATGCGTAGCACCAGAATCAAACAAAGCTATAACCTCCAAATTGAAATCAAGATTGTACCTTTTATCACTTTAGAAGAGGTATCAACTGATGCCTGGTCTATCGCATACACCCTGCCTTTACCCACAACTTGTTTCCCCTTTTCTTTAGCTGAGACTTTCTTTCTTGCAGGAGGTGTAACTGTAGGAACCTTCTCTGGCTCTTTACCCCTCTGTGGAATTACCTTAACTATCTCCGGGCACTCTCTGGCATAATGTCCAAATTTACCACATCTGAAGCATCGGGTACCCTGAAGATGACATGGCCTACCACCATGGTATCAACCACATAGTCTACACTGATCTGTAGTCGATCGGGGTCCACCAATCACTATACCCCTGGCTGGTGTCTAAGTCGAAGGCATAAAAAGTCTAGCAACCTTTTTTTGAAACTCATCTGCCTCTCTCCGACGCTTACTCATGAAGTTTTGACCAAATTTGGTACTCTTGCCATCTCTCAGCCTCCTCGGACCCTTGTTCTTACCCCAACTAAACTCAGAAGTCTGCAAGTCATAATCCTGCTCACATAACTGGGCCCGTCGCACAGCCTCTCTATATGTAGCGACATCAAATGGGGCTAACTTCGCTCGGATCGAAGGCCTCAATCCATCTACAAATCTACGAACTCTGATAGCCTCACTCCTGATCGAGACCAGATCATATCTACCCAGTGAAGTGAATCGTGACTCGTACTCATCAACTGTTCGTTTCCCTTGAGTCAGATTCAGAAATTCCATCTGTAGCCTACGTCAAGCAGTATCTGGGATGTATTGCTCTCTGAAAACACCCAAGAACATATCACAAGTGATAGCCATACCTTGAGCCCTCAACATCGGCCTAGTAGACTTCCACCAGTGCTCTGCTTCGCCTCTCAATACAAAGGCCGCAAGCGCTACTCTCTCCATAGCTGAACATCTACAAAAGTTTAATAACTTCTCCATCTGACTGATCCAGTCCTCAGCCACTGTCGGATCCTTTACCCCGTTAAACTAAGGAGGCTTAAAGTCCATAAAATGCCTCAATCTCTCCATATCACAGTCATATCCATACCCCAAATCATCATCATACTGTTGTGGGGCTACTGGAGGAGGTACTGGTCGAATATGAGGTTCCGTGGCCTAACCGATTCAGCTTGTGTAGGTGCAACATTCTCAGGTTCATGTGCAGCAGCTGGGGGATTTGGTGCAGCCTGTCTCGCTGTACCAAGTGTACCATCATGGTCATCATCGTGCGGATATCTTCCTCTAATCGGGCTATTCGAGGATGTCAGTACCCATTCTCAATCCATGACTTAACCAAAAACCACTACAAATTTTTTGCATTTTTAACTTACCTTTCCTCTCTTCAATGGTTGGGCTGTGATTTGATGTTAGAATCCTCGCTTACCACATTATCCATTATCATACATACATGCCTATGTATTGTTACTGACTGTAACTGTTTTTATAATACATGTGAGATTATATAAAATCTAACACAAATACGTTCCCCATAATATATATCGTATACATCACTGTGCTGTTTCTATGTTTAGATATATAACCGTACAAAATCTGTATACCCGGCGGTTGATAGGAACTAGCAGTGGACTCAGGAATACTATCCCTTAATAGGTCTTGCTCTACTGCTGATGCTCTGTAGAGAGATGTAAAGAAAGGGGGTCAACATATAACGCGCTCAGTAAGGAAATCAGGCAAGCAAGTAGATATCTACACTATCTACTCAAAATAATGCTACGCCTTGAAAACGTTATTTCCTTAACTCACTTTAAAAGCATGTCTTTAAATATATATATACTTGTAAAGATTATATCCCATGTACAAAAATCATGTTTTCTTTCTTAAATGTAGGCATGCAGTGCAAAACAATGCATCTTTATATAAATCATGCCTTTAGATAAATCATGCCATGTATAATTAAATCACAATAAATATGGCATTTAAATCATTCACAACACAAAAACGGAGTTCGACCCATCCCTCAGGTCTATCCGTAATTTAAATCAGTCAATCAAGTGATATATCATGTGAGACTCAGTGGTGAAATGTAAATAGTATCTTGGACTATGATCATATCCGACATGTGATCTAAAGCAACACAGATCTCGATGTGCGGGGTATCACTGCTGCATCGAGAGGGGGGTCAGTCCATCATAACCACCAGCTATATCCTCCTCAACTCCACAACACCACACGGTACAGTGTACTCCCATGCCACATGCACGGTACAATGTACTCCGTGAACCCTACATCACAATCGAGGTGCCTGCCATAGGTCTTAGCCCTCAAACCATGGAATATCCTACCACGACTCTAGTATCCTGATGCGGATATCCTCTCACATAATGTGACACTCAGTCACACAAGGACTCAAGCATGGGTTTTAACATGTATTATATATCACATACGGTGCGTGCCTTTGAGTGCGACTCATAGTCGACACTCTGCTCAAACATTGTTTCACATCACAAAACTCAACTCTAGTGCGAGTAAACCTCCAGCAACTAGGTCAATGCATAGTTCATGTATTTAAATCAAGTACGAGCAACAGCTCCAGTACCATGCTATGCACAATATCATCAAATCAAGTACGAGCAATAGCTCCAGTACTATGTCATGTATAAATCATGAAGAATCAAGTACGAGCAATGCTCTAGCACTCTATCATGCATCTCATGTAAAACTCGAGTATGAGCTAATCGCTCCAGCACTCTCTCATGCATATATCATATAAAACTGAGTACGAGTAAGAACTCCAATACTTTATCATGCATGTTATGGAAATCTAGTACGAATCATAATCCAGCACTAATATATGTGAAAAACATATGAAATCTAGTGCGAGCTGTGCTCCAGCACGATTCATTCTCACATAATATGATAGATGGCTCTTTAAAAAGGGATGATTTATAAAATATCAAAATCAGCACTATAAAGTGTGCTTATTTCACATCAACCTTAAAATCTTTAGCCTATCTATTTCTTCTCTTGCTAAAAAACGGTTTAAACACTCAAAATAGTGGTTTCCATGCTTTGTACAACTTTTCACAAAAGTTGACTTTTTGACTAACTAGGGGCAAAATCGTAATTTCCCACTATCGGGTCACAATAATTATTATTCACTTTCTCTGACCCTCAAAGTTTTTAAATGAATGTAAAAGCAGATGAAAATATGTGCAGGTATCTCTAACTACTCACAAAAGTCCCTTACCTGCAATCACTCGAGAAATTTCACTTTCTCTGCGCTGCTCGTTTCAGCAGTCCGATTTGCTCCTCCAATAATCTCTGGAGCTGCATATAACCATTTATCAGGTTAATTACACTTTTCCTATTGTATTTCACATTAAATACAGTCTATTTCCCTTAATGGGCTTTAATAATCCTTAATGAGCCTAACTATGCCTTAAACCCATTTTCATTTTACTATTCATTCTCGTTGGGCTTATTGGGCTTATGGGGCCCACCAACTCTTATTGGGCTTATTCTAGGCCCATTACTTCACATTGGGCCTAAAATATTTGGGCTTGGCCCATTGGGCCTCTCGGCCACATGCCATGGCCGAGAGCTATCCATGCTATCGGTTACACCATGGCATGCCATTCATGCCTATTTGTCTAGCCAATTCACTTAGGCATTTTCACAAACACTTGGTTGGCAACTTTCTTAAACATCATATAGTTCATTTAGGCATTTTATCAAACACCTTGATTGCCAACTAATTACAAGTATTAATTAATCAAATTGATTAATTCTAATACGCCATAATCATTAACACATGTACATTAATCCATTTATGCCTTAAAATCATATGGACATAAATCAATATCTCACTATTCACTCTCAGCCTAACCAACATCATAGTGACTTAATATGTTTTGATGCTTAAAACATATATCAATATACTTAAAAAATCATTCATACATTAACATATATGAAATTGAAAACTTGAAAATATATCAATTGTTGTGTTCACACTTGGCTGAATACTTTGGAGGCTCACGGTTTGCACTCTATGGCTCCTTGATAGCCAATTCCAACATATGTCACTCTCCTTTCAATTTGGAACAACTTCCATGAAGAATGCAAGTTCCAAATATGCCTAATTCCTAGTGATTTCTAGTGAGAGAAAGCTTGGATAACTTGTTTCAATGGTTTCTTCTTCTAGCCGAATTTGGTGTGATGAAGATGACGATGGTGTGGCTGATTTTATAAGCCACTTACTTAGCCATTAAGCTTTACTTTCCAGCCATTAAGGTTGACTTTCCAAGCCTTAGCCATGAGTCACCTAATGAGTCACCTTATGAGTCATGGTTAGCTTTAACTATGGTTAGATATCTATCTCATGGGCTTTCCATTTGGGCTTCTCGGTTTGGGCTTTCTTAATGGGCATTCGGGCTGAAATTTTTACTATACCTCGGGCCTTTAATTGTCTCAATATTTGTCCAATCAATTGGTCCAACAATTCGGTCTAAGGGACTTAAGAATTTCGATATACTTTTAGTATACCTTAATGGGCTTTAAAATTTTCACCTTAGGCCCGTTACGTTTTTAACCATTAAATTTAATCCGAAATCCTTTCGAATAAATTTTCCTTACTTCTGGGGATGATTATATTGTATTCGGATCAAGAATATTTTTTTTCAATTTTTTCTCCATACTTGGGTTAATTTTTAACCATGATTAGTCAACTATGGTAAAAGTCTACTTTCTTAACTATAGTTGACTTTTTCCTTAACCATTGGCTAAGTTGACTTTTTCTCAAAATTTTGAAAGTGTCATATCTTATGTCTTACACTCTCATCGTTATGTTTCAACCGTTCCCGATAGGTAATTACACCCGAAACACTTTAAATACTTTAACTCGCCAAAAAGGTCCATTTTACCCTTTTTAGCTTTTACTCTTGTTTTCTATGTTCGGGACTAAATCAAGCTGACTTTCCTTTATGAGCTCTCTATACTTTCTCATTTTAAGTTCTTATTTTCATTTAGGATGATTCAAATTCACTCGGTTTAGCCTGTGACTCTTATAGTTCACATTAGGCTTTTTATGTAACTTTTGCGTGTTAAATCATTTTACTAACACTTTAAGTCCAATAAATACTCTTATTATGATTCAACTATAACAATAGAGTATTCATACACATAGGAATCATAAGGAATAAGCTACAAAAATCCGGGTCTGACAATTCTCCCCCACTCAGAAAATTTGGTCCTCCAAATTAGAACCAAGTCTGTCATCAAATAGGTGAGGGTACTTCTCTCGCATCAGACTCTCTAGCTCCCAAGTAGCTTCCTCTGAAGTATGATGCTGCCAGAGAATCTTCACTAATCCAATGGTCTTCGATCTCAATACCTTCTCCTTCCTATCCAATATCCGAATCGGTCTCTCAACATATGACATGTCCTCTCGGAGCTCCAAAGGCTCATAACTAATCACATGTGCCAGATCCGGGTGATACTTCCGAAGCATCGATATGTGGAAGACATTATGGACACCTGATAAGTCCGGTGGCAATGCCAACCTATACGCCTCATCTCCCACTCGATCAAGTATCTCAAAGGGTCCAATATAGTGAGGATTTAGTTTCCCTCTCTTCCCAAATCTCTCTATGCCCTTGGAAGGAGAAACTCTCAAAAACAAGGATTCACCAGCTGCAAACTCTAGTGGCCTACGTCTCTTGTCAGCGTAACTCTGCTGTTTGCTCTGAACTGTCCTCAGTCTCTCTACTATCAAGTGGACGTCCTTAGATGCTTGCGTAACCATGTCAGGAGCGAAAACCTTACGGTCACCCACTTCTTCCCATCCAATAGGGGAATAACATCTACGGCCATATAAAGCCTCATACGGTGCCATCCAGATACTCGAATGATAACTGTTGTTGTAGGCAAACTCAGCTTGTGGCAAGTGGTCATCCCAGGAGCCTCTAAAATCTAGCACACATGCTCTCAACATATCCTTCAGAGTCTGTATAGTCTTCTCTGACTGACCATCTGTCTGAGGATGGAAAGTGGTGCTCAAACTTAACTGGGTTCCCATGGCTTCCTGAAAATGTCCCTAAAAGTGAGAAGTGAAGCGAGAATCCCTATCAGAGACTATGCTCACTGGTACACCGTGTAACATCACTACCTCGCGTACATACAGTTCTAATAATGAACTCAGAGTATCGGTCACTCTCATAGCTAGGAAGTGGGCTGACTTCGTCAGTCTGTTGACGATCACCCATATAGCATTGTGATTCTTGCGGGTTCTCGGTAAACCCATCACGAAATCCATGATGATATACTCCCATTTCCATGTCGGTATAGGTAGAGGCTGCAATAGCCCTGCAGGTTTCTGATGCTCTACCTTCACCTGCTGACATATGAGACACTTTGCCATAAAGTCTGCTAGATCTCTCTTCATACCTGACTACTAGTATACCTTACGGAGGTTCTGATACATTTTGTTACTCCCCGGATGTAACGTATACCTCAACGAATGAGCTTCTGCCAATACCAATCTCCTGAGTCCGGGATCCTCGGGAGCACATAATCTGCCTCTAAACCTCAGTAGTCCATCAGAACTCAACTCAAAGTCAGTCACTATGCCCTTCTGCATCTGACTACTCACATCCATACAAAATGGATCTGTCTGCTGAGCCACTCTGATCCTGTCCAACAGATCCGGCTCCAAGCGTAGACTAGCTATCACATAGCATGTATCCATGTCAGAAGGCACGACTCCCAAGTTAAGGCTAGCAAACTGCTCTAGAAAATCATGTTCCCTAACCATCATATACGATACCATCCCTAGGCTCTTCCTACTCAAGGCATCAGCTACAATGTTAGCCTTACTCGGATGATAAAGTATCTCACAATCGTAGTCCTTCAGAAGCTCTAGTCATCTTCTTTATCTCATGTTTAGCTCTTTCTGTGAGAATAGATACTTGAGGCTCTTGTGGTCGGTAAATATCTGAAACTTCTCGCCATACAAGTAGTGGCGCCATACCTTCAACGCAAACAATATTACTGCTAACTCCAAATCATGGGTCGGATAGTTCTTCTCATGATCCTTCAGTTGTCTGGATCCATAAGCAACTACCTTCCCATCCTGCATCAATACACAGCCCAGTCCCTGATGCGAAGCATCAGTACACATTGTAAATCCTCCTAAGCTGGTAGGGATAGTGAGAATTGGAGCGATGGTCAATCGACATTTCAACTCCTCAAAACTCTTCTCACAATCCTCGTTCCATATGAATGGTACACTCTTTCAAGTAAGAAATGTCAACGGAGCAGCGAACTTCGAAAATCCCTCAATGAATCTTCGATAGTATCCAGCTATACCCAAAAAATTCCTGATCTCGATGACTGTCCTTGGCTGTTCCCATTAAACTACAACCTCTATCTTAGATGGATCAACTGATACACCATCTCTCGATACAACATGTCCTGAAAATGAGATCTGTGACAACCAAAAGTCACTTACTGAGCTTAGCATATAACTCATGCTCTCGTAGAGTCTGCAATACGATCCAGAGGTGCTCCTGATGCTCCTCCTTGGATCTCAAATATATCAATATGTCATCAATAAGGACGATAACAAACTTGTCCAAATATGGCTTGAACACATCGTTCATCAAAGCCATGAAAGCAGCTGGAGCATTCGTCAATCCGAATGGCATGACCAAGAACTCATAATGGCCATATCGGGTACAAAATGCTGTCTTGGGTACATCTCCACTCCAAACCTTCAGCTGATGATACCCAGACTCAGGTCAATCTTAGAAAAGACCTGTGCTCCCTGAAGCTGATCTAACAAGTCGTCAATGCGTGGAAGGGGATACTTATTCTTGATGGTGGCCTTATTCAACAATTGGTAATCTATACACAATTAAAGGCTTCCATCCTTCTTCCTCACAAACAAAATTGGTGCTCCCCAAGGTGAAACACTCGGTCGAACAAAACCCCTATCCAACAGCTCCTGTAATTGTCTCTTGAGCTCCTCCATCTCAACCAAGGCCATGCGATATGGTGGTCTCGAAATAGGCTCCATACCAGGTACCAAATCTATACAGAACTCCATCTCTCTGTCTGGTGGTAACCCAGGTAATTCATCCGAAAAAACATCTGGGTATTCACTGACCACAGTAATATCTGACAACTCCGGATGTGCCTTATCCATATCTACCACGTATGCAATGAAACCTTGATATGTCGAAGGTTTTTCTAAATCAGTAATCATGTAATAATCATAACTACTCCTTTCATTTATTCTTATTAAACTTTACAATAGGAAACATAACTGTCTTAGCATAACAATCTAAAACAGCATGGTTTGCAGATAGCCAATCCATTCCTAATATTATATCAAAAGTCACTCAAACTTAGTAATATTAGATTGGCTGTCATCTCCTTATCCCCTACTCTCAACTTGCAGTCATTAAATACATATTCTACAACTTGACTACTATTCATAGGCGTACTAATCAACATCATCATACATAATGGTGTACGCTCTACATGTCTTGCTAATTTACATGCAAATGAAGGCGATACAAAAGAATGCGTGGCACCAGGATCAATTAAAACATATGCTTCAATATCATAAATCAGGATGTTATCTCTATCACATCCGATGAAGAATCAGCTGTCCCCTGGTCCAAAGCATGTACTCACCCTCGACTCATCACTTGTTTCCCCTTTTCTTCTACCGTCGCTTTACCTCTCTGAGCAGACATACCAGCTGGAGTTCTATCCGGCTCCTACCCCTCAGTGGTGCAGTATCAACCATCTCTGGGCAAGCTCTAGCTATATGCCCCTGTTTCCCACATCGAAAACACACGATAGGAGTCACCGGACAACGTCTACTTCCATGTTGTTTACCGCATCTTCTGCACTGATCGACAGCAAGTCTCTGTCCTCCTATGACAATGCCCTTTGGGGCTACAGTCGGATAAGCAGGGGGTCTAGCATATCTCTCCCGTGCCTCCTCCACCCGTGATCTCTTACCGAAGAGTTTCTTCCCTCCTCGATAACCAAAATCTCTAGCTGGCCTCTTCTTCTGTATATCTCGGCTACGACTAAACTTTCCGAACTCAAAAGCATTCCTCTCGTAATCTTACATACACAGTTGTGCCCTGCGCACTACTTCGTCATATGTCGCTATGTCTAATGAAACCAACCTGGACCGTAAAATTGGTCTCAACCCATCGATAAACCTGTGGACCTTCCTGGCCTCACTATATATGGTATCGGGGTCATATCTCCCTAGGGATAGGAATCAAGTCTCATACTCGTCCACTGACAAACTCCCATGGTTTAGTCCTAAAAACTCTACCTGTAGTTTTCGCTGTGCAGTATCAGGAACAAACTGCCTCCTAAAGGCCTCCCGAAATATCTCCCAACTAATGTCTGTGTGTCGGGCTCTCAATATAGGTCAGGTGGACTTCCACCAAAACTCTGCAACTCCCTTCAGTAGGAACGCAACAAATGCGACCATCTCCAAGGTCGTACACTCGAAGAATCCATAAAGCTTCTCCATCTCCGCCACCCACTCCTTAGCACCTACAGGGTCCTTGACCCCACTAAAAGATAGAGGTCAAAACTTCTGGAATTCTCGCAACCGATGTAGATCGCATCCGTACCCTAATCCACTACCACATGAAACCGGTGGGGGTGTAGGAGTCTCTACTATCATCGGTGCATGAGCTGTCTGTATAGGTGTATCAGGGGCAACTGCCTCTCCTGTCGCAGCTCCTGCCTCTGCCTACCTGGCATCGTCTGTGCCAACATCTCTACAATCGTCTCAAGACTACGTTCTAATCTCGTAAAGCAAGTCTTAGCACACTTGGGTGCCTCAGTAGCACCTAGAGTCTCATGCGTAGGTAATGGTTCGACAGCAGCTCCTCTCTCGAGCCTATTTTCCATGCCTTGAGCCCTGCCTCTCGTACCTCTACCGATACGCGTATTTGCCATATAGGCAAAGTTCTTGCATTCATAATCATGAATTAGTCCGTTTCCTATTTGGTATACACAGTTATATCTAAAAACAACATAGTACTATGGGGATGTACACTTTCCTATTTTCTAACACCGACTCACATCAGACCAACCTCTACTCTGATACCATTCTATCAGGACCCATTCTCAATCCATGACTTAACCAAAAACCACTACAAATTTTGCGTATTTTTAACTTACATTTCCTCTCTTCAATGGTTGGGCTGTGATTCGATGTCAGAATCCTTGCTTACCACATTATCCATTATCATACATATATGTCAATATACTGTTACTGACTGTAAATGTTTTTATAATACATGTGAGATTATATAAAATCTAACACAAATACATTCCCCATAATATATATCGTATACATCACTGTGCTATTTCTATGTTTAGATATATAACCGTACAAAATCTGTATACCTGGCGGTTGATAGGAACTAGCAGTGGACTCAAGAATACTATCCCTCAATAGCTCTCACTCTACTGCTGATGCTCTGTAGAGAGATATAAAGAAAAGGGGGTGAGCATACAACGTGCTCAGTAAGGAAATCAGGCAAGCAAGTAGATATCTACACTATCTACTCAAAATAATGCTATGCCTTGAAAACATTATTTCCTTAACTCACTTTAAAAGCATGTCTTTAAATATATATATACTTGTACAGATTAAATCCCATGTACAGAAATCATGCTTTCTTTCTCAAAAGTAGGCATGTAGTGCAAAACAATGCATCTTTATATAAATCATACCTTTAGATAAATCATGCCATGTATAATTAAATCACAATAAATATGGCATTCAAATCATTCACAACACAAAATCGGAGTCCGACCCATCCCTCAGGTCTGTCCGCAATTTAAATCAGTCAATCAAGTGATATATCATGTGAGACTCAGTGGTGAAATGTAAATAGTATCCTAGACTATGATCATATCCGACATGTGATCCAAAGCAACACAGATCTCGGTGTGCGGGGCATCACTGCTGTAACGGGAAGGGGGTTAGTCCATCACAACTGCCAGCTATATCCTCCTCAACTCCACAACACCACACAGTACAGTGTACTCCCATGCCACATGCACGGTACAACGTACTCGTGGACCCTACATCACAGTCGGGGTGCCTGCCATAGGTCTTAGCCCTCAAACCATGGAATATCATACCACGACTCTAGTATCCTCATGCGGATATCCTCTCACATAATGTGACACTCAGTCACACAAGGACTCAAGCATGTGTTTTAACATGTATTATATATCACATACGGTGCGCGCCTTTGAGTGCGACTCATAGTCGACACTCCGCTCAAACACTGTTTCACATCACAAAACTCAACTCTAGTGCGAGTAAACCTCCAGCAACTAGGACAATTGTCATGACCCAAATTACCTAAAAATCATAGTAAATTTTTGACTTTTTAATGTCCTTACCCGTCGTGAACAGTTACACTACTAAACAGTTGGGCTATGATTCGGTGTTAGTCACCTCTCACCTATTTACCATTCCATTTTCACCTTTCATTTACATATCAATTTATTTAAACTAAATACAACCCCAATATTACATTCATATACAGTACTGTGCATCTATATGTTCAAATACAAAATTGTACAAATGTGTATACCTGATCTTGATAAGAAGCAGCGGATAACTGAGATGCGAGACTATTGTCGCTCTCTTCTACTGAATATACCCTGTGGGGTGAAAAATGAAAGGGTGAGCGAAACGTGCTCAGTAAGGCAATAATGTAAGCAGGTAGATAACTATACTATCTACGTGCTGATAATGTCATGATGAAAAAAAATCGTTTACTTTCGGAGCATGAGGTAAGATTAAAACAATGCCACATGTATGTCTATATCATATACAAGAAATCATGAAATCGACATATAAAGCACACATGGAAAATCATCATGTATGACATCTCATGCTCGTCACATTAAAACTTATTTATTTCATCATAAACTCTCACTTTAAAAGTCATTTGTTTCATTATAAAACAACTTCATCACCCAAATTACCTAAAAATCCCTACAAATTTTTCGCTTTTTCATTTTCTCACCCGTCGTGAACAGTTACACTATTAAACAGTTGGGCTATGATTCGGTGTTAGTGACCTTTCACCTATTTACCATTCTATTTTCATATTCACATTCACATATCAATTTATTTAAACAAATACATCCCCAATATTAAATCCATATACAGTACTGTACATCTATATGTTCAGATACAAAAATTATGTAAATGTGTATACCTGATCTTAATAAGAAGCAGCGGATAACCGAAATGCAAAACTATTGTCGCTCTCTTCTACTGAATATACCCTGTGGGGTGGAAAATGAAAGGATGAGCGAAACGTGCTTAGTAAGGCAATAATGTAAGCAGGTAGATAACTATACTATCTACGTGCTGGTAATGTCATGATATAAAAATCGTTTACATTTGGAGCATGAGGTATGACTAAAACGATGCCACATGTATGTATATATCATATAAGAGAAATCATGAAATCGGCATATAAAGCACACATGAAAAATCATCATGTATGACATCTCATGCTCGTCACATTAAAACTTATTTATTTCATCATAAACTCTTCACTTTAAAACTCATTTGTTTAATCACAAAACTCATCACTTTGAAACTTATTTGTTTCATCATAAATTCATCACATTTAAAACTCATTTGTTTCATTATAAAACAACTTCATCAAGGTCAAACCCATCTCTCGGGAATACCTTGATTCATCAAATCACATCTCTTTTAAAAACATAAATCGGGAATACCCCTCCATCGGGTTTGTCCTGGTCTATCCAGACTGTATGATATCATGTGAGGCATGTAGGTTACTGTATGAAAAATCGAGGACTATGGCCATACTTTGTCCCTGTGATCCCAGGCTACATGGATCCCGGTGTGCGGGGTATCACAATTGCAACGGGAGGTGGGGTCAAGTCCTACCCGCCAGAATAGTAAGTAACATCATAGAGTCATCATGACTGCACGGTACAGCGTACTCCGTGTGACATACACGGTACATCGTACTCCGTGGACCCATATCATAGTCTGGGGGTGCCTGCCGTAGGTCTTATCCACCCCAATACTATGTCGATAACCAACCCATGTCTCAAAGTATATGTGCGAGCATCTCAACTCTCTGTGACACACAGTCTACAGGAGGCTTCCGCACGACTATATGCATGTCAACTCACGTCTAGTGCGAGCGAAGCTCCAGCACCACGCTATGCATATCATGATATCTAAAATCTCGTGCGAGCGAAGCTCTAACACGGTTTTGTGCACACACAAATTTCTCGTACGAGTAATGCTCCAGTACGGCTTTTCATGAGAAATAAATCAGTAAACTTGAGTGTGAGAAAGACTCTAGCACTCTTTTTATTCATGTAAACACGATAGGTGGCACAATCTTGATAAAATATCTTTTAAAATAGAAACGGGTACAAACCTGTACCCTTTTGTATAATTCATTAAGTCAACAGCCAACCTATGTGTAAATTTGCTTAAACCAAAGCAAGATAGTCATATAAAATATCAAAACATGAAAATCATGCAATTTATTAGCCTTACTACCCTTTTTGTAAATTTTACTTCCAGGGGCAAAATCATCTTTTTCCTTTATTCACCTATGCCCTGATTTTCACAAATTTATTATTTCATTTCTAGATGCTGTAAGACATTTCTAAGCCCTGTAAATACCCTCAAAATACGTATAGGCATCTCTATGCACCTACAAAATTCCCTTACCTGGAATCGCGTGCAGACTTAACCTGTCTCGGTGAGACCGAATCTCTCAGCCCAAATGTGCGCCAACCAAAGGTACGTAACTGCATATAACCATACAGTTGAGGTCAATTCAATTATCTTGATCAGTATATCGCATTTACTGACCAATTTTAAGGTATTGGGCCCTATCTACCTTATTTGGTCTCGGCCCATTGCAGCCCTTTTTATATTTATTAATTCCCTTCTTCGGGTATACCGGGCTTATGCAGCTTACTAATAATTATCGGGCTTCGATCCAATTCATTGGATAGCCCGTATACCATTTACGGCAATTTATTACAACTCTGAATTAATATTCCTTTCTATGCGAAATTAATCCATAATTCCGTAAATTAATTAAAACTCTGTATTTAAAGAACTCGGATTGCCGAAATTAAACTGTACTTACCCGATACGATGCGGGGTACGAGAATCAGAGCTCGATCTGCTCTCGTTCGGTCTCTGTCGTGAAGCTGCACAATTAGGTAAATTCGGATTATTTTCCATTAAAATAATATTAAATTAAATTTCTGAAATTTACCCGTAGGTCAATTTCGACCCTCGATCAACTTACCCGAACCTCGAGTCATCCCCGATAAATTTCTTTCCTTTTTTCCCCTTTTTCCTTTCTTTTCTTTCCTTTTCCTTCCTTTTCCTTTCTTTTCTTTTCCCCTTTCCTTCCTTTTCCCTCCTTTTCCTTCCCTTTTCTTTCGGCCAAACGGTGCCGTTTACTGCCTATTGCCTTCGCCAGCGTTTTCGGCGGTCTCACCGGTCGAGACCGGTCTCAAAAGAACCGGCTTCTTCCCCTGAGTGCGTCGGTAGCCTCCGTTTCAGCCCAGACGCGGTGGTTCGCCGAAAATCAGCCCTTTTCTCCCTCGGTTTTCCTTTGCTCCGATCGGCTTGCTCCGGCCACCTGACGGCGTGATTCCGGTGCCTACGTGCTCGCCGGTCTCCCCTCTTCCTCCTGGTACCTTCGTCGGACGCTATCGGTCGCCGGTGTGCTGGGATCGTCGGTCGGTTCTCACGGGTAGCAGTCGGGTTTCGTTTTCTTTGTTTTCGGGTTTTCCCGATTTTCAGGCTTTCCCTATTTTTTTTTGCTTTGTTTTTTTTTGAATTATTATTATTATTTAACAATTTATTTTATTATTAAAATATTCATTAAAATAGTCTAAAAAAATCTGAAAATATCTACAATTCTATTATTTTATTCCAAATAAATAATTTAGTTTAATTTAATTTGTTTATTATATTTTTAATCATTTTTTTCGGTATAATTTCTTCGTATTTTCGGGATATTGTCCCGGGTAAAATTTTGATTAATTCCAATAATTTCATATCTTGATCAATTTAACCCGAAATTTAATTATTTCTTCGATATTGATCAAGATTCTCAAATCCATTATTTTTAATTAAATTTTCTTATCGAATTTGTTCCGGCTTTCGATTTTTTGACCATTTTGCCCTTACACATGTTTGGGATTAATTTAACCCGACTTCTCTTCACGAATACTCATTCATTTCGTATTTTAATTAAATTTGGGTCTTACAAATCTCCCCCACTTAAGGAATTTGGTCCTCCAAATTAGAACCAATTCATATGAGTCCATAGACTACTCCGGGTACATCAATTGTATCATACTTCTTTAATTCTCATGTGACCTTTTTCCGGAGTGTAACACTACCAAAGACTTTAATTGGGGAGATCCTCTTAAATCTCAATACTTCCTCTTTCCTGTCTAATGCCCGAATCAACTTATCAATATACTTATATTTTCATTAAACTGGACTTTTGGAGTTCATATTCGATCACCTATGCTGGATCCGGATAGTATTTTTTAAGCATCAAAAGCTGGGACACATTGTGGGTGCCTGTTAATTCAGGTGATAACACCAACCTACAGGTCTTATCTCCCACTTGTCCAATCTCTCAAAAGATTCAATCCAGCGAAACTCAATTTACCTTCTTCCAAAAGTTCGCTATGTCCTTATTCTCTTAGGACAAGAAACATTTCAACAATACTAATTCACCCTCGTTGAATTCCAATACTTTTCTATATGCTCTGAGGTGTTCTTAATCTCTCATCCTTAACTAAACATCCTCAGAGACTTATTATCCAAAGTCGAAAATAATTCTATTTGTCACCCACTTTTTCTTATCCAATTTGGGGAAACAACCCCTACAGCCATACACTACCTCATATATTGTTATCCCGATACTCAAGTGCCAACTGTCGTTATTGACGACTTCAATTTATAGCAACTGATCATCCCAGGAGCTTATAAAGTCAATGCACACACTCTCATCATATCCTCCAAAACTTGTACAGTCCTCTCTGACTGACCATCTGTCTGTGGACGAAAAGCTATGCTAATGCTCAGTCGGATTCCCATAACTTCCTGAAAAATATTTTCCAAAATGGGAAGTGAAGCGGGAATCCCTATATGATGCCATGCTCACTGGAACGCTACTTAATGTTCCACAATCTTCCTTATACTTGAATCCTCATACACACTCTGAGTGTTTGGGGATTTCATAACCAGAAGGTGGGTAGACTTAGTCAACTTAGCGACTATCATCCAAATAACCTCGTAATTCACCTGGGTCCTCTGTAACCCATCACGACATTCATGGAGACTTGCTCCCATTTTCGTGCCGTGTCGATATAGGTAGAGGCTGCAATAACCCTGCAGACTTTTAATACTCTAACTTATTCTGCTGACATACTAGGCACTTTTCCACAATCTCTACCATCTCTTTTCACATCTGACCACTAATACCCTTTTCGAGATTTTGATACATTCTTTACTTTCCGTATGCACCGTATATCCCGAAGAGTGAGCTTCTGACAATATTACTATCTCATCAACTGTGGTCCTGGGGAGCACTTATACTGTCTTTGAACCTCTCTGTAAATCATTATCATATTTTGTGAACTCTGTCACTGTACCCTTCTGAATCTGACCCAAACTATCGACATCATGCCGATCATCATGCTAAGCCTGGAAAATCCGGGCACTCTCATCCGGTTCTAATCATCAGGCTAGCTGTCACACAATCACTGTCATCATCAGAAGGGATCACATCACTACTGAGGCTCACAACTGCTTTAGCAACTCAAGCTCCCTGACCATCATATGTGGTACCATCCCGAGGCTCTTTCTGCTCAAGGCATCAGTCATCACATTAGCCTTTCCTGGGTGGTACAATTTTCACAAATCAAAATCTCTCAGAAGCTCTAACCCACTATGTATTCTCATATTCACCTCTTTTTGTGAAAAACAGATACTCGGGGTTTTATGATCAGTGCATATCCACAATTTTTGACCCTGTACATAATAGTACCATATCCTTGGTACAAATACTGTTGTCAACTTTAAATCATGGGTCAGATAGTTTATTTCATGATCAAGGAGTTGTCTGACTCCATACTTGACTATCTTTCCATTTACATCAATACATAGCTCCTTCATTATTTTGAGGTATCCATACTCACTGAGAACCTCTTGAGCTGTTGGGTAGGGTGAAATTAATCACGGTGGTCAGTTCATACTTCACTACACCGAAATTCATGTCACATCTATCATCTTATTTATCATCTCATTCAAATATCACGTTTTCTTAGTTAAACGTGTCAACCAAGTAGACCATATTGAGAACTCGCAACAACCCATTTGTAAAAGCAATCTTCCAATTGTTGCTTATAATTTGCCTTAGACTTTAACTACACCCAACCTATCATCGAAAATGATGATTACAACTCGGTCCAATCCTTGACTTATTTACGCATAAGCATATAAGATCCTCCAAAATCGTTTATGTTTTCAGGTACTAACCTGCGTCATTTCCTTTTCTTATCTTAACGGCTCTTATTAAATTTTACTATGTTAACCTTTATAATTTGTCGAATTTTAATATTCTTATCGTCTTAGTAAAGGTATCCTAATGCTAAAGGTATTTATTACGACGATCGATTTCACGTTATAGGTTATATATATATATACTTTTAAACGCTATCAAGTCTTCAGGCGGGGAGGTATTTTGAAATACCTTTATTAACCTTTAGACTTAACCACAATTACTGGTTATGGTTATATCCATCTTTATTCTTGGTTATAATTTATATTCCCTACTTATCACTTAATCCCAATTACTTCGCATATTAAGGGTATTCCTTACCTAAAATGTCTCTTACTCCAATACATCTTGTATTTAGGATCTATCTTATCTCAAAGATTATCTCCTAAGTGTATCAATTACAACAAAACTCTTTCATTATTCATTCCGTGAGTACCATCATTTACTCCTCTAATTTCAACTGTTGCACCCCTTTTTATCACTTGTCAACACTTACAGTATACTTTTCAGTGATATTTTCACCCCTGTTTTCAACTTAAAATCTCTATATCCATATTCCGTTAATTAATCCTCCTCTATTGGGGTACTCATTTATCAGTATTGTGCCCAATGATGTAGGCATTCATGCCTTTTACTCACTTATATGCGAATGAAGGCGGTATGAATAAATGTGTGGCACCAAGATCAATGAACATATGTACTTCATTATTCATAACAAGTGTGGTATCTTACACCACATCCATGAAACATCAATAGTGTCCTGGTCCAAGACATCCTCTCGCCTTCGTCCAACAGCCTACTTTCCTTTTTCTTTTCGGCTATGGTCTCCCTTTTCGTTGCAGCTATACCAACGAAGTTTTTCTCTGTCTCTTTACTTTTCTGTGGGGCGATCTCACCCAATTCTGTGCAATCAAAATCAATGGTCCGTCTTACCACACTTAACGACCATTTTTCATCAATACCATAGAGGTATAGATCCTACTTCCATGGTATCCACCACACATCTCACACTGCTTACAGTGCTTACACTGCTACATTGCTTCGCAGCAAGTCGAGGTCCTCCAATCACAATACCCCTCAAGAGTGCCAAAATCGGATGCACTGGGGCCTTACCAATTATCTTACTTCATGACTCATCAAATTAACTCTTTTACCAATTACCATTTTCCCATTTTAACATCTCTGTCATTTCTCGATTCTCTTTTCTGTCTCTATTTCAGCCCTCACTACCTTTCCCAATCTCAGAGGCGTGCAACACATGATATTATTCACGCAACTGTATTCTGCGCACTGCCTCGACATAAGTAGTGAGCCAATCGAACTCTTATCGATAATTTGAGCATTCCATGAACTTTTGGGCTTTTCGACTCTCACTGTCCATAACATCGGGTTCATACTTGCCCAGGGATGTAATCTGAGATTCATATTCATCAATCAACCAATGACTATGGGCAGTGTAAGAAACTTTATCAATAATTTCCTTTAAGTAGTGCCCGAAATATTCAGTCACCAGAATACATCCAGAAATATTTCTCATGTCGACTACGGATGTCTAACTCTTAAGTTGGGTCGAGCGGACTTCCACCAATGCTCCGCTGCGCCCTCGTATCTCATTCATAATCTGAGCAATTAGCTCCTTAAGATAATCTTCACACTCCGTTCCAATCTCGCGAAGCGTGTCTCAATACTATCCGATCACTCTGTCGGACTCTAAAAGGCATGCTCAACATTAGCCTCCATATCAATTTCATCTTGATTCTCACAGATCAACTCAGCACGACTTAACAGACTCAGGTCTACCTCTACGACCTCTGCCTCATGCACTATCTCATCTTGAGTCTCATATCATGACTCATTCGATTCTCAAGCCGATCTCTACGGCCTCGAGCATGTGTACTCGCCCCTCTACCATAGCGGCTATCAGTTATAAAAGTATATTCTTGCATTCGAAACTAAATTCTTAGCTGCACTTTTACCTTGATATACACAATTGTATCTAAACAATGTACAGTACATGGGGATGTAAATTTACTTAACCACTAACACCGACTCATATCAGGCCAACTCTGCTCTGATACCATTAAATTTGTCACGACCCAAATTACCTAAAAATCCCTATAAATTTTTCGCTTTTTCATTTTCTCACCCGTCGTGAACAGTTACACTATTAAACAGTTGGGCTATGATTCGGTGTTAGTGACCTTTCACCTATTTACCATTCTATTTTCATATTCACATTCACATATCAATTTATTTAAACAAATACATCCCCAATATTAAATCCATATACAGTACTATGCATCTATATGTTCAGATACAAAAATTATGTAAATGTGTATACCTGATCTTAATAAGAAGCAGCGGATAATCGAAATGCGAAACTATTGTCGCTCTCTTCTACTGAATATACCCTGTGGGGTGGAAAATGAAAGGGTGAGCGAAACGTGCTCAGTAAGGCAATAATGTAAGCAGGTAGATAACTATACTATCTACGTGCTGGTAATGTCATGATATAAAAATCGTTTACATTTGGAGCATGAGGTATGACTAAAACGATGCCACATGTATGTATATATCATATAAGAGAAATCATGAAATCGGCATATAAAGCACACATGGAAAATCATCATGTATGACATCTCATGCTCGTCACATTAAAACTTATTTATTTCATCATAAACTCTTTACTTTAAAACTCATTTGTTTAATCACAAAACTCATCACTTTGAAACTTATTTGTTTCATCATAAATTCATCACATTTAAAACTCATTTGTTTCATTATAAAACAACTTCATCAAGGTCAAACCCATCTCTCGGGAATACCTTGATTCATCAAATCACATCTCTTTTAAAAACATAAATCGGGACTACCCCTCCATCGGGTTTGTCCTGGTCTATCCAGACTGTATGATATCATGTGAGGCATGTAGGTTACTGTATGAAAAATCGATGACTATGGCCATACTTTGTCCCTGTGATCCCAGGCTACACGGATCCCGGTGTGCGGGGTATCACAACTGCAACGGGAGGTGGGGTCAAGTCCTACCCGCCAGAATAGTAAGTAACATCATAGAGTCATCATGACTGCACGGTACAGCGTACTCCGTGTGACATACACGGTACATCGTACTCCGTGGACCCATATCATAGTCTGGGGGTGCCTGCCGTAGGTCTTATCCACCCCAATACTATGTCGATAACAAACCCATGTCTCAAAGTATATGTGCGAGCATCTCAACTCTCTGTGACACACAGTCTACAGGAGGCTTCCGCACGACTATATACATGTCAACTCACGTCTAGTGCGAGCGAAGCTCCAGCACCACGCTATGCATATCATGATATCTAAAATCTCGTGCGAGCGAAGCTCCAACATGGTTTTGTGCACACACAAATTTCTCGTACGAGCAATGCTCCAGTACGGCTTTTCATGAGAAATAAATCAGTAAACTTGAGTGCGAGAAAGACTCTAGCACTCTTTTTATTCATGTAAACACGATAGGTGGCTCAATCTTGATAAAATATCTTTTAAAATAGAAACGGGTACAAACCGGTACCCTTTTGTATAATTCATTAAGTCAACAGCCAACCTATGTGTAAATTTGCTTAAACCAAAGCAAGATAGTCATATAAAATATCAAAACATGAAAATCATGCAATTTATCAGCCTTACTACCCTTTTTGTAAATTTTACTTCCAGGGGTAAAATCATCTTTTTCCTTTATTCACCTATGCCCCGATTTTCACAAATTTATTATTTCATTTCTAGATGCTGTAAGACATTTCTAAGCCCTGTAAATACCCTCAAAATACGTATAGGCATCTCTATGCACCTACAAAATTCCCTTACCTGGAATCGCGTGCAGACTTAACCTGTCTTGATGAGACCGAATCTCTCAGCCCAAATGTGCGCCAACCAAAGGTACGTAACTGCATATAACCATACAGTTGAGGTCAATTCAATTATCTTGATCAGTATATCGCATTTACTGACCAACTTTAAGGTATTGGGCCCTATCTACCTTATTTGGTCTCGGCCCATTGCAGCCCTTTTTATATTTATTAATTCCCTTCTTCGGGTATACCGGGCTTATGCAGCTTACTAATAATTATCGGGCTTCGATCCAATTCATTGGATAGCCCGTATACCATTTACGGCAATTTATTACAACTCTGAATTAATATTCCTTTCTATGCGAAATTAATCCATAATTTCATAAATTAATTAAAACTCTGTATTTAAAGAACTCTGATTGCCGAAATTAAACTGTACTTACCCGATATGATGCGGGGTACGAGAATCAGAGCTCGATCGACTCTCGTTCGGTCTCTATCGTGAAGCTGCACAATTAGGTAAATTCGGATTATTTTCCATTAAAATAATATTAAATTAAATTTTTGAAATTTACCCGTAGGTCAATTTCGATCCTCGGTCAACTTACCCGAACCTCGAGTCGTCCCCGGTAAATTTCTTTCCTTTTTTCACCTTTTTCCTTTCTTTTCTTTCCTTTTCCTTCCTTTTCCTTTCTTTTCTTTTCCCCTTTCCTTCCTTTTCCCTCCTTTTCCTTCCCTTTTTCTTTCGGCCAAACGGTGCCGTTTACTGCCTATTGCCTTCGTCGACGTTTTCGGCGGTCTCACCGGTCGAGACCGATCTCAAAAGAACCGGCTACTTCCCCTGAGTGCGTCGGTAGCCTCCGTTTCAGCCCAGACGCGGTGGTTCGTTGAAAATCAGCCCTTTTCTCCCTCGATTTTCCTTTGCTCCGATCGGCTTGCTCCGGCCACCTGACGGCGTGATTTCGGTGCCCACGTGCTCGTCGGTCTCCCCTCTTCCTCTTGGTACCTTCGTCGGACGCTATCGGTCGTCGGTGTGCTGGGATCGTCGGTCGATTCTCACGGGTAGCAGTCGGGTTTCGTTTTCTTTGTTTTCGGGTTTTCCCGATTTTCAGGCTTTCCCTTTTTTTTTGCTTTGTTTTTTTTTGAATTATTATTATTATTTAACAATTTATTTTATTATTAAAATATTCATTAAAATAGTCTAAAAAAATCTAAAAATATCTACAATTCTATTAAATAAATAAATTTAGTTTAATTTAATTTGTTTATTATATTTTTAATCATTTTTTTTCGGTATAATTTCTTCGTATTTTCGGGATATTGTCCCGGGCAAAATTTCGATTAATTCCAATAATTTCATATCTTGATCAATTTAACCCGAAATTTAATTATTTCTTCGATATTGATCAAGATTCTCAAATCCATTATTTTTAATTAAATTTTCTTATCGAATTTGTTCCGGCTTTCGATCTTTTGACCATTTTGCCCTTACACATGTTTGGGATTAATTTAACCCGACTTCTCTTCACGAATACTCATTCATTTCGTATTTTAATTAAATTCGGGTCTTACAACAATGCATAGTTCATGTATTTAAATCAAGTACGAGCAACAGCTCCAGTACCATGCTATGCACAATATCATCAAATCAAGTACGAGCAATAGCTCTAGTACTATGTCATGTATAAATCATGAAGAATCGAGTATGAGCAACGCTCCAGCACTCTGTCATGCATCTCATGTAAAAATTGAGTACGAGCTAATCGCTCCAGCACTCTCTCATGCATATATCATATAAAACTGAGTACGAGTAAGAACTCCAGTACTCTATCATGCATGTCATGAAAATCTAGTGCGAATCATAATCCAGCACTAATATATGTGGAAAATATATGAAATCCAGTGCGAGCTGTGCTCCGGCACGATTCATTCTCACATAATATGATAGATGGCTCTTTCAAAATGGATGATTTATAAAATATCAAAATCAGCACTATAAAGTGTGCTTATTTCACATCAACCTTAAAATTTTTAGCCCATCTATTTATTCTCCAGCTAAACAGTAGTTTAAACACTCAAAATAGTGGTTTCCATGCTTTTTACAACTTTTCACAAAAGTTGACTTTTTGACTAATTAGGGGTAAAATCGTAATTTGCCACTATCGAGTCATAATAATTATTATTCACTTTCTTTGACCCTCAAAGTTTTTAAGTGAATGTAAAAGCAGACGAAAATACGTGTAGGTATCTCTAACTACTCACAAAAGTCCCTTACCTGCAATCACTCGAGAAATTTCACTTTCTCTGCGCTGCTCGTTTCAGTAGGCCGATTTGCTCCTCCAATAATCTCTGGAGCTGCATATAACCATTTATCAGGTTAATTACACTTTTTCTACTGTATTTCGCATTAAATACAGTCTATTTTCCTTAATGGGCTTTAATAATCCTTAATGAGCTTAACTATGCCTTAAGCCCATTTTCATTTTACTATTCATTTTCGTTGGGCTTATTGGGCTTGTGGGGCCCACCAACTCTTATTGGGCTTGTTCTAGACCCATTACTTCACATTGGGCCTAAAATATTTGGGCTTGGCCCATTGGGCCTCTCGGCCACATGCCATGGCCAAGAGCTATCCATACCATCGGTTACAACATGGCATGCCATTCATGCCTATTTGTCTAGCCAATTCACTTAGGCATTTTCACAAACACTTGGTTGGCAACTTTCTTAAACATCATATAGTTCATTTAGGAATTTTATCAAACACCTTGATTACCAACTAATTACATGTATTAATTAATCAAATTGATTAATTCTAATTACACCATAATCATTAACACATGTACACTAATCCATTTATGCCTTAAAATAATATAGACATAAATCAATATCTCACTACTCACTCTCGGCCTAACCAACATCATAGTGATTTAATATGTTTTAATGCTTAAAACATATATCAGTTTACTTAAAATCATTCATACATTAACATATATGAAATTGAAAACTTGAAAATATACCAATTGTTGTGTTCACACTTGGCCGAATACTTTGGAGGCTCACGGTTTGCACTCTATGGCTCCTTGATAGCCAATTCCAACATATGTCACTCTCCTTTCAATTTGGAACAACTTCCATGAAGAATGCAAGTTCTAAATATGCCTAATTCCTAGTGATTTCTAGTGAGAGAAAGCTTGGATAATTTGTTTCAATGGTTTCTTCTTCTAGCCGAATTTGGTGTGATGAAGATGACAATGGTGTGGCTGATTTTATAAGCCACTTACTTAGCCATTAAGCTTTACTTTCCAGCCAGTAAGCTTGACTTTCCAAGCCTTAGCCATGAGTCACATAATGAGTCACCTTATGAGTCATGGTTAGCTTTAACTATGGTTAGATATTTATCTAATGGGCTTTCCATTTGGACTTCTCGGTTTGGGCTTTTTTAATGGGCTTTCGAGCTGAAATTTTTACTGTACTTCAGGCCTTTAATTGTCTCAATATTTGGCCAATCAATTCGTCCGACAATTCGGTCTAAGGGACTTAAGAATTTCGATATACTTTTAGTATACCTTAATGGGCTTTAAAATTTTCACCTTAGGCCCTTTACGTTTTTAACCATTAAATTTAATCCGGAATCCTTCCAAATAAATTTTTCATCTTTGGACAAACTCTAGGAATATGCCCTTGTCTCCTGCATCGAAAACACACTATAGGAGTCAGCGGACATGGTCTACCTCCATGTTGTTTATCGCATCTTCTGCATTGATCGACAGCAAGTCTCTGTCCTCCTATGGCAATACTCTTTACTGGAGCTACAGTCGGATAAGCAGGAGGTCTAGCAAATCTTTCTCATGCCTCCTCAACCCGTGATCTCTTACCGAAGAGTTTCCTCCCTCATCAATAACTGAAATCCCTAGCCAGCCTCTTCTTCTGTATATCTCGGCTCCGATTAAACTTCCCAAACTCGAAAGCGTTTCTTTCATAATCTTGCTCGCATAGTTGCGCCCTGCACATTGCTTCCTCATACGTGGTTATATCTAATGGAACCAACCTGGACCGCAGAACTGGTCTCAATCTATTGATAAACCTGTGGACCTTTCTGGCCTTACTATACATGGTATCTGGGTCATATCTCCCTAGAGATAGGAATCGAGTCTCATACTCGTCCACTGACAAACTCCCCTGGTTCAGTCCTAAACACTCTACCTGTAGTTTTCGTTGTGCGGTGTCGGGAACAAATTGCCTCCTAAAGGCCTTCTGAAATATCTCCCAACTAATATCTATGTGTCGGGCTCTCAATATGGGTCAGGTGGACTTCCAGTAATGCTCTGCAGCTCCCTTTAGTAGGAACGCAACAAATGCGACCATCTCCGGTATCATACACTCGAAGAATCCATAAAGCTTCTCCATCTCCGCCACCCACTCCTCAGCAGCTACAGGGTCCTTAACCCAACTAAAAGATGGAGGTCTAAACTTTTGGAACTCTCGCAACCGATGCAGATCACATCCGTACCCTAATCCACTACCACCCGAAACTGGTGGAGGTGTAGGAGTATCTACAGTCCTCAATGCATGAGCTGTCTGCATAGGTGTATCAGGGGCAACTGCCTCTCCTATCACAGCTCCTGCCTCCTGTCCCTGCCTACCTGGCATCGTCTGTGCCAATATCTCTACAATCGTCTCTAGACTACACTCTAATCTCATAAAGTGTGGCTCAGCACACTCTGGTGCCTCAGTAGCACCTGGAGTCTCATGCGTAGGTAATGGTTCAGCAGTAGCTCGTCTCTCATGCCTATCTCTATGGCCTCGAGCCCTACCTCTCGTCCCTCAACCACTACGCGTATTTGCCATATAGGCAAAGTTCCTACAATTCATAATCATGAATTAGTCCGTCTCCTATATGGTATACACAGTTATATCTAAACACAGTATAATACTATGGGGATATACACTTTCCTATTTTCTAATACTGAGTCATATCAGACCAACCTCAGCTCTGATACCATTCTATCAAGACCTCATCTCAATTCATAACATTAGCCAAAATCACTAAATTTTTTTTTTTTGCATTTTAACTTACCGTTCCTCTCATCAATGGTTGGGCTATGATTCGATGTTAGCTTCCTCTCATACCATATCATCCATTATCATACATACATGTCAATATATTGTTACTGATTGTAACTTCTTTTATAATCATGTGAGATTACGTAAAGTCCACTATAATTACATTCCCCATAATATATATTGTATACATCACTGTGTTGTTTCTATGTTTAGATACATAACCATATAAAATATGTATACCTGTCGATTGATAGGAAATAGCAGTGGATTCAGGAATACTATCCCTCAATAGCTCTCACTCTACTACTGATGCTCTGTAGAGAGATGTACAGAAAGGGGGGTGAGCATACAACGTGCTCAGTAAGGAAATCAGGCAAGCAAGGAGATATCTACACTATCTACTCAAAATAATGCTATGCCTTGAAAACATCATTTCCTTGACTCACTTTAAAAGCATGTCTTTAAATATATATATACTTGTACAGATTAAATCCCATGTACATAAATCATGCTTTCTTTCTCAAATGTAGGCATGTAGCACAAAACAATGCATCTTTATAATATCACAATGCTTTTAGATAAATCATGCCATGTATATTTAAATCACAATAAATATGGGATTTAAATCATTCACATCACAATAATCGGATTCCGACCCATCCCTCATGTCTATCCGTAAATAAATCAGTAAATCAGGTGATATATCATGTGAGACTCTGTGGTGAAATGCAAATAGTATCCTGGACTATGGCCATATCCGATAGTGGTGATCTCAAACTACACGGAATCCTAGTGTGCGGGGCATCACTACTGCAACGGGAAGGGGGTCAGTCCATGACAACCGCCAGCTATATCCTCCTCAACTCCACAACACCACACGGTACAGTGTACTCCATGCCACTCGCACGGTACAACGTACTCCGTAGACCCTACATCACAGTTGGGGTGCCTACCATAGGTCTTAGCCCTCAAACCATGGAATATCATACCACGTCTCTAAATCCACATGCAAACCTCTCATAGTGTGACACTCAGTCTACACGAGAAAATCAAGCATGGTTTTTCAACATGTATCATATATCACATACAGTGCGCACCTTTGAGCGCAACTCACAGTCGACACTCCGCTCAAACACTGTTTCACGTCACAAACTCAACTCTAGTGCGAGTAAACCTCCACCAACTAGGTCATGCATAGTTCATATTTGAAATCAAGTACGAGCAATAACTCCAGTACCATTCGATGCACAAAACTCATCAAATCAAGTACGAGCAATAGCTCTAGTACTCTGTCATGTATAAATCATGAAGAATTGAGTACGAGCAATGCTCCAGTACTCTATCATGCATCTCATGTAAAACTCGAGTACGAGCTAATCGCTCCAGCACTCTATCATGCACAAATCACTTAAAATTGAGTACGAGTAATAACTCCATCACTCTATCATGCATGTCATGAAAATCTAGTGTGAATCAAAATCCAGCACTAATATATGTGGAAAATATATGAAATCAAGTGCGAGCTGTGCTCTAGCATGATTTATTCTCACATAATATGATAGATGGCTCTTTAAAAAAGGGATGATTTTTAAAACATCAAAATCAGCACTATAAAGTGTGCTTAATTCACATCAACCTCAAAATCATTAGCCCATATATTTATTCTTCTACTAAACAGCAGTAAAACACTCAAAATGGTGGTTTCCATACTTTATACAACTTTTCACAAAAGTTGACTTTTTTTCCTAACTAAGGGCAAAATCATAATTTGCCATTATCGGGTCACAATAATTATTATTCACTTTCTCCAACCCTCAGAGTTTTTAAGTGAATGTCAAAGCAGACGAAAATATGTGCAGGTGTCTCTAACTACTCATAAAAGTCCCTTACCTGCAATCACTCGAGAAATTTCACTTTCTCTACGCTGCTCGATTTAGCAGTTTGATTTACTCCTCCAATAATCTCTAGAGCTGCATATAACCATTTATCAGGTTAATTACACTTTTCCTACTGTATTTCACATTAAATACAGTCTATTTCCCTTAATGGGCTTTAATAAACCTTAATGGGCCTAACTATACTTTAAGCCCATTTTTCATTTTACTATTCATTTTCGTTGGGCCTATTGGGCTTGTGGGGCCCACCAACTCTTATTTGGCTTGTCCTAGACCTATTACATCACATTGGGCCTAAAATATTTGGGCTTGGCCCATTGGACCTCTCGACCACATGCCATGGTCGAGAGCTATCCATGCCGTCGGTCAAACCATGGCATGCCGGCCATGTCCCTTTCCTTAGCCAATTCAATTAGGCATTTTCACAAATGCTTGGTTGGCAACGTTTTTAAACATCACATAGTTCATTTAGGCATTTTATCAAACACCTTGATTGCCAACTTAATACATGTATTAATTAATCAATTTGATTAATTCTAATTACACTATAATCATTAACACATGTATATTAACCTATTTATGCCTCAAAATCATATGGGCATTCATCAATATTTCAATACTCACTCTCGGCCTAACCAAGATCATAGTGATTTCATATGTTTCAATGCTTAAAACATATACCAATATACTTAAAAACATTCATACATTAACATATATGAAATTGAAAACTTGAAAATATACCAATAGTTGTGTTCACACTTGGCCGAAACTTTGGAGGCTCACGGTTTACACTCTATGGCTCCTTGATAACTAATTCTACATATGTCACTCTCCTTTCAATTTGTAACAACTTTCATGAAGAATGAAAGTTCCAAATATGCCTAATTTCTAGTGATTTCTAGTGAGAGAAAGCTTGGATAATTTGTTTCAATGGTTTCTTCTTCTAGCCGAGAATGGTGTGGTGAAGATGACCATGGTGTGGCTGATTTTATAAGCCACTTACTTAGCCATTAGGCCTTACTTTCCAGCCACTAAACTTGACTTCCTAAGCCTTAGTCATGAGTTACCTAATGAGTCACCTTATGAGTCATGTTTAGCTTTAACTATGGTTAAATATTTATCTCATGGGCTTTCCATTTAGGCTTCTCGGTTTGGGCTTTCTTAATGGGCTTTCGGGCTGAAATTTTTACTATACCTCGGGCCTTTAATTGTCTTAATATTTGGCTGATCAATTGGTCCAACATTTCGGTCTAAGGGACCAAAGAATTTCAATCTACGTTTAGTATACCTTAACGGGCTTTAGAATTTTCACCTTAGGCCCATTACGTTTTTAACCATTAAATTTAATCTGAAATCCTTCCGAATAAATTTTCCTTACTTCCGGGGATGATTATCTTGTATCTTGACCAAGAATATTTTTCCTCAATTTTTTTCTCCATACTTAGGTTAATTTTTAACCATGATTAGTCAACTATGGTAAAAGTCCACTTTCTTAACTATAGTTGACTTTTTCCTTAACCATTGACCAACGTGACTTTTTCTCAAAATTTTGAAAGTGTCATATCTTATGTCTTACACTCTCGTCTTTATGTTTCAATCCTTCCTGGTGGATAATTACACCCGAAACACCCTAAGTACCTTAACTCGCCAAAAACGTCTAATTTACCTTTTTTTTTTTTGCTTTTGCTCTCGTTTTCTGTGTTCGAAACTAAATCAAGCTGACTTTCCTTCATGAGCTCTCTATACTTTCTCATTTTAAGTTCTTATCTTCAGTCAGAATGATTCAGATCCAATCGGTTTAGCCTGTGACTCTTATAGCTCACACTAGGCTTTTTGTGTAGCTTTTGCGTGTTAAATCATTTTACTAACACTTTAAATATAGTAAATACTCTTCTTATGATTTAACTATAATAATAGAGTGTTCATACACATAGGAATCATAAGGAACAAGCTACATAAAATTCAGGTCTGACAGGCGCTTCTTCATCTATACCTTCTTCTACTTCACAGCCTTCCTCATTCTCTGATGCTACACAGGTTCCCACTACATTGCCTCTAGTTAGACCACCAGTACCTTTTCCTCAGAGGTTCCAAGATCAAAAGCTGGAACGACAATTTGCTAAATTCCTTGAGGTTTTTAAGAAGCTTCATATCAACATTCCTTTCGCAGATGCCTTAGAGCAAATGCCAAGTTATGTGATGTTTCTGAAGGATATCCTCTCTAGGAAAAGGAGATTAGAAGATTATGAGACGGTGGCCTTAACTAAGGAATGTAGTGCCATTATCCAGAGAAGATTACCCCTCAAGCTCAAGGATCCTGGGAGTTTTACCATACTATGCATTATTGGAAATTTATTCTTTGGTAGAGCCCTGTGTGATTTAAGAGCTAGTATAAATTTGATGCCTTTGTCTATCTATCAGAAGTTAGGAATAGGGGGTGCCAAGCCCACCACAGTGACCCTTCAGCTAGCTGATCATTCCATTAAATATCCGAAGGGGGTCATTGAGGATGTGTTAGTAAAGGTGGATAAATTTGTTTTCCCTATGGATTTTCTTGTTTTAGACATGAAGGAAGATAGGGAAGTCCCTATTATACTAGGCAGACCTTTCATAGCGACTGGAAGAACATTAATTGATGTACAAAAGGGGGAGTTAACTATGAGAGTCCTAGATCAGGAGGTGATATTTCATGTTTTCAAACCTTTAAAATTCCTTGATGACTCTCAAGACTATTTTAGGATGGAGGATATAAGGCTTGAACATAAGAAATATGAGAGAAATGAGGAAGTAGATAGAGCTAAGGAGGATTTAACTGTTAACATTCTATCACTATTTTGGCTAATCCTCATACTCTTCACCCTACTGTTGAGTGTTGTCTTCTTCAGGTGCATTTGAAGTGGCTGTGTTTTCCTTTTCACTTTGCATATAGTTCATTTTTCTTTTTCTTTTCTGTTGTTTCTTTCCTTGTTTATTTTGCAGGTTTATTTTCTAGTTTTTCGCTTTCAATCAAAGCTTCAGTTGTTCATCATCATCAGATAGGGGAGTACTCTGTTCTTGAGCTTAAATTCTTATATTATCTGCACATTGAGGACACTGAGCACTTTAAGTTTGGGGGAGGGGATATCACTTGGGCTATTTTGAGAAAAATTGGAAAAAATTTCAAATTTTTTTTGAAAATTTGAGAAAGAATTTTTAAAATTTTTTCGATAATATGAGCTTAAGTTGTTTGATTTTGGGATAATTTAGTGCTTAGCATGTAGTTTTCCCATATTCCGATGATATTACCCCATGATTTAGTCCGACTTTGATTGAATAAGAAGCATGATTATAAGAAAAGCATGAAGTTGAATTCTTGAATTTGTCTTGATTCTGATTGTGATGTCCTCATTTTATGCACATGTCATGTCATGAATCTGTATATTTATTTAGAGAAAGCTTATGTGGACATAGGTTTGCATATGTTCAATTGATTTTGTGCATCATATTTTAGAATTTGTTTGATCTAATCTCGAGGTGAAATATTAGATCACACTTAATTAGAGAAGTGATTTAGGCCATCTTTGGATCGTTTGAGCCTTTCTAGCCTTCCTTGTACATATTCTTTCCCTAGTCACCCGTCTGGGCCAAATAAGCTTTTCTCTGTAAATACACCTACTTATTTTTTTTCCTTAGCTTAAATACTTTGTTCCTATCCCTTACCCCGAAAGCATGAAAAGTCATTAAGATATATTATGAGCTATATGGGTATTAAGTGATAGTGAAGAGTATGTATTGAAAAAAAATGAAAAAAATGGAAAAGAAAGAAAAAAAAGAAAAGAAGAAAGAAGAAAAATACAAAAATTGAATAAAAAGTTTAGTGAAATAAATAAGTTTGGGGGAAATGATTTGAGCTCTTAAATTAAGATCCTAGATGTAATGCATGTTAAGGGGTAATTAAACCTAAATCGACTTTATCATACCTTAGCCCTAGCCTTACATTACAAGCTTAATGAAGTCCTATTGATCTTTGATTGAGTGTGACTACATTAGTGGAGAGAGAAGTGAAAAACAAACTTATGGGAATGATCACATGTCATTGACTTTGCATTCACTGTGTTTGCATATTCTGATCTGGATAATGTACTATGAATTGACTTTGACTTTTTTCACACACTCATGAGGAGTCCAATTTGGGTTAGGACTTATGATTGAAGAATTCTAAGTGCTGGACTTGTAATTGTGAGTCTTTGATTTCATAGCCTGTACTTTTTCTTTGAGGATGATATTAGGGAAATTATTGGGTTTTGTACTTGTCATTCCTACAATCATTTTGTTTAGCTTGAGGATAAGCAAAAGCTCAAGTTTGGGGGTGTGATAATTCTATATTTTTAGAATTATTTGTGCTTAATTTCCTAATTAATTATTTAAATCCCCAATTTATTTTGTTAATTATCCCCTTTATTTAATTAAAATTTTCATGTTTGCAGACAAATTAAATCCGGATGAATTTTGAATATTTCGGTAGAAAATGGATCGGAATTAGGCTTAAATCGAGATTGAGCCACGCGGACAACACGAGCCATGCCACCTAGCACATCCAATTGGATAAGAAGACCGATGACATGGAAATATCTTTTCAAGGAGCCAATGGTGTGAAGATAAGTGGCAAAAAAAATGCCAACTCATCTAGGATGTAGAAATTACAATTATACCCATTTTGTGTGTATAAATAAGACATGGATGACAATTGAAAAGAGAAATGTAATTTAGGAGTAGGAGTAGTGTAGGTATAGTAGTTTTTAGAGTTATTTCCTTTCTAGTTTTTTTTTTTTTTTTTTTACGTTCCCGTTTGTTTCACTTTACAATTTCCGTTAGCCACCATAGTTAGGTTACCATTCATGTCAACGTTCATTTTCATGAAAAGCTTGTGTTCATTTCTAGTTCTTTGATTTATCTTTTTTTTTCATTAATGATTAGTTACCATTTCTATTTCTCTTCTTCTTGGTTTTGTTAAAATTCCAATCCTTTATTTTTATTCTCGGATTTCATGAAAGGTTTTAATTTTTTTTTTAGTTGTTATCCGCGGGTTGCTTAGTATGTTGATTTCATTCTTCCATTTTGATTCAGACTTATGATTTCAATGGGGTAGCCAAGTATTGTGAGAGAAAATATATAACTGGTGACAGTGGCTAAGCATTCTCTCCTTGCTCCATTGCTTCCATTTGCTTACGGGTCATTTAGTTGGTTGTTTCCGAATCATTCACTTTACATTTACTGGGTGTTTCCTTATGTTCTTTTTTTATTTGTTGTGTAGAATCTTTCTTGTGTTGTTTGTGTATGTCTCGGCCTCTTTGTTTTGTGGTGTTGCGAAGGCTAGGTAGAAGCAAAAGTGTTGCTAGTTGCTGGTCTAAACAGCAGCTACTCGAGGCTTTGCAGAAGCTGGTAGACAGCCTCGTGGTTTTCGAAGAGTAGAGCATCACATCCTTACCTTTCAGTTTCATTCTAAGTAGCCTATTTCATTGTTGTATGCTATCCTAAGCTTTTGTTATAAGCATGTTTTCTGGTTTATAGCATTGTTATTATAAGGTTGTAAGGAATCGAAAACCAGAATTCATTCCTCTGTTCCCCTCTGTTTTAGAATCAGCAACTATTGTGCTTGACACATTGAGCAAGGCAGCTAAGGTAGCAAGGTCCAGCAATTAATCTTCGCTGCACCTAGAAAAGAAACAATAAGCTTTCAGGTTAGCTGTCCACTGCACGGTCGGGCAGCTGAGGCAGCAAGGACCTCGCCGGGAGCAGTACCTGGTCTTCACTCACAGCACCTGGAACCGAGAGCACACCAGCACCTGGAGCACGTTGCGGTTTACACCTAACGTAGCAGTGCAGGACAGAGTAGGAGCTGGACGTGTAGAAGCTTGGTTGCTGATGGTTGGTAACGTGAGATGCTGTGTAGAGCAAGCCTGGACAGCAGCTGAAGTGGTTGGTAGTTCGTGGGAGCAGGAGCAGCTAGTGCTGCCAGAAGCATGGGCAGAGAAGAAGTGCACGAAATCGAGAGCCATGGACAGACTGGATGTAGGAGAGTTGGTAAGAGTTGCTGAGCCGAGAACAAGATGGACAGCAGGTGGAAACGTGCATGTTATATGCGGTAGCTGGGCAGAGGACAACCCAAGAGGTATGGAGTAGAAGCAAACCCGAGGCCATCTCTTGGAAAAGAAACAAATTCTGCTAAAGAAAAGCATGAACAGTGAATGGAGGGACTTCTTAGTTGATTTAAATCTAAGGCTTTGTTTGGCTAGTGCATAGTAGTTAATTAATTCATTTTCATGCATTGTTAGTATAGTTTAATTTCAATTTAATTTGTTAGCTTAGTTTAGAGTCTTTAATTAAATTGCATGTTAGTATTCTTGCTTAGTGGTATATAACTTAGTTTTAATTAGGTTGATAGTTAATTAAGTGATCATTTAGAATTAGATTAGGGGTAAATTTATTTTATTAATTCTTAAGTTAGTTAAATTGCATTTTGATTAAGTAGTTTAATTGCATTTTAGGTTAGTTTAATTATAGTTAATTAATCTTGTTTCTTATTTTCATTTTTGCTTTTTATTTTAATTACGTTAATTGATCTTAACTGTTTTAATTATTTTCATAGGTATTCGCTTTTAATTGCGTGGAGCTCGGTAAGTAAATCTTAGTTTGATTTTATTTTCTTTATTTTATAGTTTTATTATTTTCAGTACTGCTAGCTTTGTAGATGACCCATCAATTCATAATTTGCTAGGATATACTTAGGGTAAGATTAACCGGTAGTTGATTAGTCCAACCAACTTCTCCGAGGGACGATAACTCGGGACTCAAATCTCATTATTACTTGTACGACCCGTGCACTTGCGGACTATACCTTTAGGGTGTGTCAGTACCAAGATGTATTAAAACCTTCGAAAGGTTTATTGGTCGTCTGGGATGAAAAAGCACATTGCTGAATATGTTGCTAAGTGTCTCATTTGTCAGCAGGTAAAGGTAGAGCATCAGAAGCCTACAGGGTTATTGCAGCCTCTACCGATACCGACATGGAAGTGGGAGCAAGTCACCATGGATTTCGTGATGGGATTGCTGAGGACCCAGAGAGGTCATGATGCAATATGGGTGATTGTGGATCGGTTGACGAAATCAGCCCATTTTCTAGCTATGAGAGCTACCGATACTCTGAGCCAGTTAGCGAATCTATATGTGCGGGAGATAGTGAGGCTACATGGAATTCCAGTAAGCGTTGTTTCTGATAGGGATGCCCGCTTCACTTTCCACTTCTGGGAACATTTTCAGGAAGCGATGGGGACCCAATTAAGTTTTAGCACCGCGTATCATCCTCAGACAGATGGTCAGTTAGAGAGGACTATACAGACCCTAGAGGATATGTTGAGAGCGTGTGCATTAGATTGTGGAGGCTCCTGAGATGACCATTTGCCACTGCCGGAGTTCGCCTATAATAACAGTTTTCATACGAGCATCAGGATGGCACCATATGAGGTATTGTATGGGCGTAGATGTCATTCCCCTATTGGATGGGAAGAGGTTGGTGACAGACAGATCTTTGCTCCCGACTTGGTTAGACAAGTCTTTGAGGACGTCCAATTGATATGTGAGAGGTTACGGACAGCTCAGAGCAGGCAAAAGAGTTATGCTGACAAAAGACAGAGACCACTAGAGTTTGATGTGGGTGAGTCGGTATTCTTAAAAGTTTCTCCTTTGAAGGGTATTATGTGGTTCGCTAAGAAGGGCAAGCTGAGCTCTAGATATATCGGACCCTTCGAGATTTTGGAGAGAGTGGGAGACAAGGCTTATAGGTTGGCATTGCCACTGTAGTTGGCAAGTGTTCATAACGTCTTCCACGTATCCATGTTAAGGAAGTATCACCTGGACCCGACGCATGTGATAAAGTATGAGCCTTTGGAGCTCAGTGAGGGTATGACATACGTTGAGAAGCCAGTTCGGATACTGGATAGAAAAGATACAATATTGAGGATAAAGACAATTCCCTTGGTGAAGGTTCTTTGGCAACATCACACGGTGGAAGAAGCCACATGGGAATTGGAGAGTTTGATGAGGGAGAAGTATCCCGAGTTATTCACGGATTAAATTGGTTCTAATTTGGAGCACCAAATTTTCTAAGCGGGGGAGAATGTGAGACCCCGTATATGTATAATTGTAATATGTACATAGAAATGTAAATGGAGTTATACTATGAATTTGTAAGTGAAATATATGTGATATAAGTCCATAAGTTAATGTACACACTTGCAATAAGAGTTGTGATTGTACATACAAGTTTCATTATGTATGAATGTGAAGAAATGGACTTAAACAGGTGGAGAATGTGAGTAAAATAGAATATGAGTAGTGTGGTAAATGGAATGAAGATTTGCATGAGTATGCACTTCCATTTGGTTTATATTAAGTATCTTTGGTTATACAAAGATTCTACACAAGTTTTAATGTGTATGCAGTATTAATGGATGCCATTTTCAAGTCTCAAAGATGATTGGAGAGAAAATGACTATGGCAGCAAATTAAGGATGTTTTGGTATAAGTTTCTGCACACCATGGTGGGGACACATCCAAACTGAGGTTCACAATTTGTTCTAACAACTCATGTTTTTGTACCATCATATAAGACACCAACCCTAGGCTCTTCCTGCTTAAAGCATCAGTAACTACATTTGCCTTACCCGGGTGGTACATGATTTCGCAATCATAATCCTTAAGGAGTTCGAGCCATCTCATCTGTCTCATAGTTAACTCTTTCTACGAGAACATGTACTTAAGGCTCTTATGATCTGTGAAAACCTAAAATTTCTCACCATAGAGGTAGTGGCGCCATATTTTCAAGGCAAACACCACGACAGCCAACTCTAAATCATGTTTCAGGTAGTTCCTCTGGTGATCTTTCAACTGTCTAGATCCATAGGCAACTACCTTCCCATCCTGCATAAGCACACAACCCAGTCCCTGGTGTGATGCATCCGTATACACCGAGAATCCTTCTTACCTGGTAGGAATGGTGAGAACTAGAGCAGTGGTCAATTGACGCTTAAGCTCCTCAAAGCTCCTCTCACATGCCTCATCCCATACAAACTTAACATCCTTACGTGTGAGGCGTGTCAACAAAGCAGCTAGTCTGGAGAAACCCTCAACAAATCTTCAATAATAACCTACCAATCCCAGTAAACTTCTGATCTTAGTAACTGTATTGAGCTGTTCCCACTGTACAATTGCCTCTATCTTGGATAGATCCATTGATACCCCATCCTTCGATACAACATGACCCAGAAATGAGATATGCTCTAACAAAAAGTTACACTTGCTGAGTTTGGCATATAATTGTTTCTCTCGGAGGGTCTGCAGAACTATCCTTAAGTGCTCCTCATGATCTTCCCTAGACTTGGAATAGACTAATATATCACTAATAAACACAATCACAAACTTATCCAAGTATGGCTTGAATACATCATTCACCAGTGCCATAAATGATGCGCGAGCATTCGTCAATCCGAATGGCATCACCAAAAACTTGTAGTGGCCATAACGAGTACGAAATGCTGTCTTAGATATATCTCCACTCCTGATCCTCAACTAATGGTACCCTAACCGCAGATCTATCTTTGAAAATACTTGGGCTCCTCGGAGCTGATCCAACAAATCATCGATTCTTGGAATGGGGTACTTGTTCTTAATGGTGGCCTTATTCAATAACCGATAATTTGTACACAGTCGAAAGCTTCCATCCTTCTTCCTTATAAATAGAACCGGTGCTCCCCAAGACACTCGGCCTAATAAACCCCTTCTCTAGTAACTCTTGCAGCTATTTCTTCAGCTCTTCCAACTCAATCGGTGCCATTCTGTATGGTGGTTTCAATATCGGCTCTATATCAGGCACTAACTCTATGCAAAATTCCATTTCCCTTTTAGGTGGTAGTCCTGGTAATTCATCTGGAAAGACATCAGGGCAATTCATAATTACGGGTATGTCCCTCAATTCTGGGTGTGCGTTATCTATATCGACCACGTAAGCAATGAACCCTTCACATCATTCTTTCTACCGTTAGTAACATAAACCATCACATCAATATTCATCGTAAATAAATAAATTCATCTCTCAAACAGATTAAACAAAAGCATACTCCTTTCATTTATCATGGTTATATTCTTTCATTTCTTTTCATCAAAGTTTACAATAAGATTGTTTAATCCTGAAAACATCAATGACTTAGCATGATAATCCATAACAACACGATTGGCAGCCAACCAATCCGTTCCCAATATTACATCAAAATCATTCATATTCAATAAAATTAAATTGGCTGTCATTTCCTTTCCCTCTATCTTTAATTTACAACCCTTACATATATGCTCAGTCAATTGACTATCATTCATGGGTGTGGAAATCATCAACATTTTATCCAACAGTGTAGGTTTCACATGCTTCAACAATTTATGTGCAAAGGAAGGTGATATGAAAGAATGCGTTGCACCAAGATCAAATAATACCAAAGCTTCTAAATCAAAGATAGGATGGTACCTTTAATCACATCCATCGAAGCATCTGCGGTATCCTGATCCAGTGCATGTACTCTTCCTCTGCTCACACCTGCTACCTGCTTCCCCTTTTTCTCAGCTATGGCCCTTCTACTTGGGACAGCTGTCTCAATTGGAGCTCTCTCTAGCTCCTTACCCTTCTATGGGGCAATCTCCATCCTCTCGGGATAATACTTTACTATATGTCCCGATTTCTCGCATCTGTAACATACTGTAGGGGTCATCGAACAAGGCCTAGTCCCATGAAATCTATCACATTTCCTGCACCTCTCAGTAGTAAGCCGTGGTCCTCCAATAACCATACCCCTCGGTGCAGTCAAAGCTGGATATGTGGAAGGTCTAGAAGCTCTCTCCTGCACCTCCTCAATCTTAGGTCTCTTCTCAAAATATCTCTGGCCCCCTCTCCTGGCCATTCTATCCATCCCGAATCTCTTTCGATCTCTGTCTTTTTTGACAGTAATCTTCCCCAGCTCGGAGGCGTTCTTCTCAAAGTCTTGCTTGCATAACTGAGCCTTGTGTACCGCCTCCTCATATGTTTGATTGTCAAATAGGGCTAGCTTAGTTTGGATGGCTAATCTCAAACTATCAATGAACTTCTGAATCTTTTGGGTCTCACTACCCATCGTATTTGGGTCATATCTCCCCAAAGACATGAATTTCGACTTATATTCGTCCACAGTACGGTTCCCCTGAACTAAATTCATGAATTCTATCTGTAATTTCCTTTGTGTGGTGGTTGGAATGTACTGCCTCCTAATGGCCTCCGAGAATATCTCCCAGGTGATCTCGGAGTCTCTGACCCTCAAAATAACTTCGGTGGATCTCCACTAGTGCTCTGCCTCGCCTTTCAGCATAAACACAGTAAAAGCTACCTTCTCAGCTAATGTGCATCTGAAAAATCTGTATAACTTCTCCATCGCGTACACTCAATCCTTCGTAATAATCGGGTCCTTCACCCCTCTGAACACTGGAGGTTTCAACCCTTGGAACTCTCACAATCTGCTCAACTCGCAATCATAACATAAATCACTATCGCTTTGTTGTGGAGCGATAGGAGAGGTTGTATCCTGGACTGGAGGTGGTGTAACGGTAACAGTCTCTGCAGTCTGAGGTCTTTCAGCCTCTGCAGCTGCCTGTCCAGTAGTACACTGTGCTATAGGACCTTGTCTATCACCGGCACCCAATGCCTGCGTAACTATCTCAACTAGGCTCTCTATACTCCGCTCTATCCTAACGAAGTGAGCCTCTGTATCCCCTGATCTCTCAACAGGGTTCTGTGGAGCCTGATCAGTCTGTGGCTCCGCATGGCTCTCAGGCCTACCTCTACGGCCTCTAGCACGTGCTCACGCCCTTCTACCTCTACGTGTAATAGGCATAATGCGTAACTTCTTGTATTAAAATCATTATTATACTCAATCTATCACAGTATACACAGTTATATCTAAACAAAAGCACAGTACTATGAGGATGTACTTTTCCTAGGTTTTATTACTGACTCACATCAGGCCAACACAGCTCTGATACCAATCTTTGTCATGACGCATTTTATCCTTTTTAATCGAAAATCGCTACAAATTTTTCGTATTTTTCCTTTCCTTAAACGGTCGTGAACAAACTCACCACTACACAGTTGGGCTGTGAGTCAATAATAAACATCACTCCACATTCATTCTCAATTAAATCAAAAGAAGTGTCATTCATTGAAAGTTAATAAATGACACATTTTTTAACTTTTACATCCCTCGTATTATGATACAAAATGACTACTGTGCTTTTACATTTGTTTAGATACAAAAAGAATCTTCATGTGTATACCTCTTAGCGATGGATGGCAGCGGATGTCCAAAGTACCACGCCTCAGTCCTTACTAGGCTACTATGTACGCTCTGTAGAGTGGGAAAATAAAGAGGAATGAGCAACCACACGCTCAGTAATTCAATAATGCAAGCATGATAGATAACTACTCTATCTACATGTTGATAGTGTTATGCATAAATCATTATAATCGGAGCATGAGGAATTAAAACTATGCCATATGAGTATACATATATCATCTACAGAAAGCATGTCAAACATGCATATAAAACATGGAACCATCATCATGTAAAACCTCTCATGCTCAACCTCATTTAAGACTCATCACAAGGGAAATTCATTTAAGAAACATCCTTTTTAATCCATCTCTTACGTAAAACATTTCGCAAGAGTTATCACTTTTCAAAACACATCAATCTCATCACAAATCTCTTTAAATCACAAATTCCTCAAGGCTCGACCCCTCCTTCGGGTCTACCCTAGACAAAACACAATCACACTCATGTATCAAAACCATGTGGTACTATGTAATACCAAATGAGACAGGTTACTATATCTCAACAGACTATGTTGGCCAACTATGTCATAAATCATCCCAAGCCACACGCATCCAGGTGTGCGGGGTATCACACTGGTACAAAGTGGTTAGTCCTTCGCTAGACTTTCTCATCACAAAATCACCTCGCGATACATCGTACTCCATGTGATATACATGGTATATCGTACTCCGTGGACCCATATCATGGTTGGGCTTGCTAGCAGTAGGTCTTATCTACCCCACACCAAGAGCTTTTCGTACCCATGTAAGAGAGCCTCTCTACAGAACAGAGCCTCCTCGCCTCTTTTGGCTTGAGAATGTTATGCTTGAGGGTCTTACCCTAGGAGAGACTCCGCATCGAACAGAGCCTCCCCACCCTCTCTGACTTGAGGATGTAGTGCTTGAGGAGCTTACTGTAAGAGAGCCTCCCCACCGAACAAAGCCACCCTGCCCTATTTGGCTTAAGGATGTAGGGCTTGAGGATCTTACAAACTTCCACGACATCATACGTATTACAGTGTGAAACTTGTGCGAGTAAAGCTCTAGCACGACTCATGCATCATATCATAAAGAAACCACGTATGAGCACAACTCCAGTATGGTTATATGCATAAGAAAATCACTCAAAAGCCACGTACGAGCAGAAACCCCTGTACGATTTATAAAACATCATCATAGTTTCAAAATAAGGTTCGAGCTATGCTCCAGCACGTTTCATACAAAAGAAGGCATCAAGATCTAGCGCGAGCGAGGCTCCAGCGCTATTTATATCACAAAAATGCGATAGGCGACTCATACACAATCAAAACAATCCCAAAACCGGGTTTAGCACCTCACAAGTACTATTTCACGAAATCATTCAAACACTAGCCAGCCTATCCACTAATTTGTTCAAAACCAAGCATTGTGTTTTGTGAAAACATTTCAAACACATGATTTATGCAGTTATTAGCCTTACTATCACTTTTATAATAATCATTTCAAAACCAAATCTCATACGTACTCTTAGCTATTTGCATACGTCATCAATCATTTTCTCAACAGTCATGCATTTCATAAACGCCTTATATCCACCCACAAAATACGAGCAGCTACCTCTATATACTCACAGAATTCCCTTACCTGGAATCGCGTCTCGTGATTCCACTTCCTCGGAGCTACTTACTGGTGTAGTTCGATTCGTCTCCAACGAACTCTCTAAAACTGCACAAAGTCATATATCACATCAATTTAATTCACATAACAACACTCTTGCGTTACTATAGTTGATTCGACCTATAGTCTTAATTAACGCTCACAAGGCCTCGATTTATTATTCTATGCATATCTCGAGTCCAATGACTCTTTTAGGCCTATTGATTCATACCCAATCGACATCAAATCGATATTAAGCTCATAGTGTTCCTATTTCATCAATTTCTTCACTATGGCCTCTTATCAAACATCTTGCATACCCATTTTCATAATTTCTCTAAACTTACAATATGGCTTCATTTAATCATCTTAAATCATTCACATTACTTCAATAACAACTTAGTATAACTCATAATTCATCAACTCCTCCAAACTACATTTTCTCACACTAGACATAATCTAGGTTATAAGTGTTCCTTTATTTTCTAGATGGTTTCTATCATAAATATTCACACCAATCTACTCCAAAATTAAGAAATAAACAAATGTATTTGGGCTGAAGTATTAGAAACTTACCAAATCTAGCTTCTCTTCTTCCTCCAAGGAAAATACACCTTGCTCCTTCAATCCAACAAATGGGGTTTTGATTTCAAACTATGTTGTTCTCCTCTTGGATTTGAACAACTTTATATCTAATAGCTTCCCTTCAATTCTTACTGGAAATGAGCTGATTTTAGAGAGATAAATCTACGTTTTGGGTACAAAAATGGAAAGGAAGGTTAATTTCGTGATATGCAGATTTCAATTGCTCCTTTTCTAGAAATAACTTGATGAGATCGATCTGCTTAGGGAAGAGATCGATCTTGTCCCCTTAAATCCCTCATTTTCACGACATTTTTAAGGCATGAGATCGATCTATCGAGGCTTGAGATCGATCAGTTCCGATCCGAGAGCTAAGGAAATCGATCTGTATGCATTAAGGATCGATCTCTTCATTACAGAATGTCTAGGAGATCGATCTGGCCCCATTGGAGATCGATCTACCCTGTTCCATTGCTCAAATAAGAGCATTTTGGCTCTTCCAGATTGATCTCTCATCCTATGAGATCGAGCTGGCATTCATATTTCTCAGATTTTACTGCAGTTTTTTGTAGTAACTCACACCAAATAATCCTTAATTTTCTTTCATGGTTATTTTCTCATCCAACGACCTTTAAGACTTGAAAATGGCATCTGTTCATACCTTATATGCATTAAAACGTGCGTGCATTCATTGTACAGACAAAGGTATCCCATACCAAACTAAATGGAAGTATAACTTCATTCCATTTTTCCACACTAGTCATTTTGAGTTCTAACCACATTCATCATTTATAAAAGTTCATTTCTTCATATTCATACACAATGAAACTTGTATGTACATCACAAAGCCTTACTATAAGTGTGTACATTGAATTTATGGACTTTGCATCAATTATACTTCACATTACATGTACATCATCATACTTATGAATTTATAAGGTTTACATCTGAAATACGAGTCTTACAAACTCTAGGTTCGCTTCTCACTTCTGGGTACCGATTGAACTTCAGTGCAGCCTTCCATCCCTAAATCGATGGTCAGTCAGAAAGGATCATTCAAACTCTATAAAACATGTTGCATGTTACATGTTTATGTTTTGAACTTTAAGGACTCTTGGGATGAGCACCTACCCTTAGCCAAATTTGCGTACAATAACAACCACCACTCTAATATTGGGATCGCTCCATATGAAGCTCTTTATGGAAAGAGATGTAGGTCTCCTATAGGCTAGGAAAAAGTTGGTGATAGAAGATGTTTACTCCCAAGATAGTCAAGCAGGCTTTTGAGAATTTTTTACTTATTTATGAGAAACTTAAGGCAGCTTAGTGCCGACAAAAGAGCTATACTAACACATGGAGACAGGATTAGAGTTCGTAGTGGGCAGTGTAATTTTCTTAAAGGTTTCACCATCTAAGGGATTATGAAGTTTGGGAAGAACAAAAAGTTAAGTCTTTGGTTTATCGAGCTATTTGAAATTTTGGATCGAGTGGGAGATGTGACCTAAAGATTAGCACTTCCTCCATAGCTGTTTGGAGTGTATAACGTCTTCCATGTACCCATGCTATGGAAGTACCACTCGGATTGAGTATGAGCCATTAGAGTTTATGGAGGATCTTAGTTATGACGAATGACCAATCCGAATCTTGGACATGAAAGTAAGGGTGTTGAGGTCGAAGACGATTTCGATGGTCAAGTTTCTTTTGCAACACCATTCCTCTGAGGAAGCTACATAGGAGTTAGAGAGCTTGACGAAGGAGAGATACCCATACCTATTTTGAGTTGCTCGAGAAATTTGGAAGATCGAATTTCTTAAGGTGAGGATGATATAAAAATCTAAATTTTCATTGTATTAACTTAAAAAATAGTGAATAAGTTGATCTTTTAATGTAAAGATGTTATGAATTGTGGGTGTACTTGTAAGAATTACAAATGCTTTATGAATATACGTCTCATGATTATTGTGGATTGAGATGATTTATGGTTATCGGCAATATGAATGTTTGAGGTTCTCATGAGCACCAATTTACCGAAAATCACTACCATTTTTTTAATCCATTATTCTTACCTTCCTTTGATCGTGAACAACTTTACTACCAATAGTTGGGTTGTGCATCAGTGTTAATCTCATTCAACCATACCATTTCAATTCACATTTTATTTAAGTGTAAACACTTACATTTCATAGTCGGAGTTGAGATTTTACATGTGTTTACAATTCTTTACATCCCCAAATGTTACATTGAAAATATTGCTATGCTATTGCATGTTTAAATACCACACTGTACAAATGTGCATACCTTTATATGATGGGATGCAGCGGACACCAGGAATCAAATCCTCAGTCACTCTAAATTTACTGAAAGTGCTCTGTAGAGGGGAAAAATAAGGGGGTGAGCAACCACACTCTTAGTAAGGCAATCATGCCAGCGAGTAGATAACTGTACTATCTACATGATCGTGATGCCATGTAGTTACACATTATACCCAAAAACATCAGTTCATGTACTGTTCATGATATATAAAGTAGTTCATGCTATTCAAATCATTGCTTAAGTCGGTAAATAAACCATTGAAAATCATCATGTGAGGTACACTTAAAACAGTTCATGCTCGACACAAATCAATACTAAATCACCATCTGTCAAGACTCAGCCCCTCCCTCGGACTCTCCTGACCCACAAAATAATTTAAATCATGCAATCATCATAAAACAGGTGACATGTGAGATTAGGCAAATAATAAGGGTAATATCTAGGACTATGGCCATATCCTCTGTGATCTCGATTACACGGATCCTAGTGTGCGGGGTATTACGCCTATCTGCTTCTGTACGGGAGGTGGGTCACGTCCTATCCGCCAGTCCATAACAGATTTTACCTCGTTCCAAGATGGTGTACATAAGATTTAAGCATGGTACAACATACTCCATGCTACGTGCACGATACAACGTATTTCGCGTACCCATATCACCATATCAAATCATGCCACATCTCAAAACACACGTGCGAGCCTATTTAATTAGTGTGACACAAAGTCTACCTGAAGCTCCCAACATGTCATAAAATCACGTGCGAGCAAAGCTCTAGCACGACTGTAAATGTGTAGTGAACATTTAGTGCGAGCAACGCTCCAACACTATGTCATAAAATCCATGTGAAAACTAGTGAAAGCTAGGTTCTAGCACTCATGTTTGTCTAGTACGAGCACCGCTCCAGCACTAATGCATATATGAAAATGTCAAATCTCGTGCGAGCAGCGCTCCATCACGTTTTATTTCCACAAAACCCATGTAGATGGCTAATTGTTTTTACAAAGAATGGTTATTAGAACCAAATCAAGCTATTTTCTTATAAACCATTTAAATGCTAGCCAGCCTACCTATCCATATGCTAAAAGCAATAAAAGACTCAAGAACATCATGTTCTTGCTTTTCATGATCTTTTCTAAAGTCCCAAATTTTGCCCTTTCCATAGGTAACATGGTTACCATTCTGGACCCTTTAAAATATTATTTCTTTTCTATAACCCTCAGACATTTTAAGAAATTGTAAATGCGCCCGAAAATGCGTATAGATATCTCTAAGAGCCAGCAAAATTTCCTTACCTCAAATTACTCGGAAGCTGCTTCTTCTTCCTTTCTCGTTTTTTGTGATTGGGTTTAATTGGCTCCAGATATATCCTCGAGAGCTGCAAATATTCATCAATCACATCAGTCAACATTGATAACTTATTATTCTGACTTCATCATAGTCAATGTATCTTATTGGGCCCAATTACACCTTAATGGCCTTACCCCATTTTAAGCCCCTTCACATAACACTATTTATTTCACCTAGGCCCATTTGGCTCTTTAGGCTCATTATCTCTCATTGGACCGAATTCTAGGCTCATTAACCTTATTGGGTCAATTGCATCAAGCTTTGTCCATGATCACATTCGGCCATGGCATGGTGGTCGAACACCCATCACGCCACCATGGCTGAATGTTAGCCATAATCACATCATTCCTAGCCATTTGGTTAGAAAACTCACTTAGTTATTTTATCAAACACTTGGCATGAATGCTTTAACCTTAGTTTTCCATTCATTCATGCATTTTCACAAACTTCTTATATTCACACTTCATAACTTCATCTAAATCCATAAACTGATTTCGTAAAACCATCTTAAAATGATGCATATAACATCACCAACACCATAGTATAATCAATTCATCATTAAATCAACCATAGCTCACTTTCTCGCACTAAACCCATATTCAGTCATGGATGATTAAGCAAGCTCAAGGATGTTTCAGTGAACCATACATACACCAATCAACTCATAAAAATGTCTAGATTAACATAATTGAAGTTGGTGTATTGAAAACTCACCTAGCTTAACCTTTTTCTCTTGGCTGAAATTAGGGAAACACCTTACTCATTCAATCCAAAAGTTTAACTACTAGTTTTTGACTATGTTGTTCTCCTCTTCACTAGGAACAACTTTGCTAAAAGCAACCTTTCTCAAATCTGTTTGGAAGGTGATGATATTTTAGAGTGAGAAAACTTATTCACTTTGCTAAAATGGAGAGGTATTTGCTATTATGGGGAAGAAGACTCGACTGTCGGGCTTTTAAATAGAAATGGTATTATGAGATCGATCTCTAATGGTGAGAGATCAATCTTCCTTTGGTTGAACTATACAAGTATTTAGTAAGTAAGCTATGGGATTGATCTGCTTTTAGGAAGGGATCGATCTGCTTTTGGGAAGGGATTGAACCTTTCTAGCCATAAACTGTTCGAGATCGATCTATTTTTAAGAAGGGATCGATCCTTTCTAAGTAGAATCACATCGAGATCGATCTACTTTTGAGAAGGGATCGATCTTCTCTACATAGAATAACATCGAGATCGATCTGCTTGCCTATAGAACCTTTGTGATTTCATTTTGAAATTACAAGATCGATTCTGTCCTGTGAGAAGATTGATCTAGCATTCATCTGTAGGATTCCAGTTGCTAATTTTTCAAGAATTTCAAAGGAAAGATTGCATTTAAATGCTTCACTAATCATTTTGCATTCTATTCACACTTAGAGCATAAAAAGGTCCATTTCTTATGATTCACATATTATGTAACTTGTGTGTACAGCATGGAATCATAAAAGGTACATAGAATTCACGGGCCTTACATCTCTTATAATTCATATAGCTTATAACAAGTGTTTACATCATGGAATTGTAAGGAATACATATAAAAGTATAAGCTTTACATTATCATTTCGTGTTTTAACTCCTTATATTCAATTAGAATGGTTTAAATTTCATTCGTTTAGTCGGTGGCCACTTTAGCCCTTATTTAGCCATTACATGGATTCATGAATACTCATTCATTCTCTTTGCAATTTCATTCAAGAAAAGCTCTTCTTATGATTCAATTAATATATGGAAATGTGTACATCTATGAATCATAAGGAATACATCACCAAAAGTGGGTCTTACATAATCTCCCCCACTAAGGAAATTTGGTCCTCTAAATTGGAACCAAATCATTCGGTGAATATCTCTAGGTACTTCCCCCGCATCAAACTTTCGAACTCCCATGTAGCTTCCTCTGCAGTGTGATACTGCCAAAGAACTTTCACTAAGGGAATCGTCTTCGACCTCAACACCTTCTCCTTCCTCTCCAATATCTGAACTGGCTTCTCAACATACGACATGCTCTTGTTGAGCTCCATTGGCTCATATCTAATCACATGTGCCAAATCCGGGTGGTACTTCCGTAACATAGAAATGTGGAAGACGTTATGAACGCCCGCTAGCTCAGGTGGCAATGCTAGCATGTAGGCCTTATCTCCACTCTATCAAGTATCTCAAAGGGTCCAATGTAACGAGGACTCAGCTTCCCTTTCTTTTCGAACCTCGTTATACCCTTGGAAGGAAAAACTCGCAAAAATACTGACTCACCCACTATAAACTCCAATAGTCTCCATCTTCTGTCAACATAACTCTTTTGTCTGCTCTGAGCTGTCCGTAACCTCTCATAAATCAACTGCACATCCTCAGAGGCCTGTCTCACTAAGTCGGGAGTAAATATCTATCGGTCACCCACCTCTTCCCATCCAATAGCGGAATGACATCTACGACCATACAAAGCCTCATATGGTGCCATCCCGACACTCGAATGATGACTGTTATTATAGGTGAACTCTATGAGTGCTAAATGGTCATCCTAGGAGCCTCTAAAGTCTAGTGCACATGCTCTCAACATGTCCTCCAAAGTCTGTATAGTCCTCTCTGATTGACCATCTGTCTGAAGATGGAAAGCTGTGCTAGAACTCAGTTGGGTTCTCATAGCTTCCTGAAAATGTTCCCAGAACTGGGAAGTAAAGCGGGAATCCCTATCTGACACTATGCTCACCAAAAATACCATGCAACCTCACTATCTCGCACACATGCAAATCTGCCAGAGTACTCAGAGTATTGATGGCTCTCATAGCTAGGAAGTATGCCGACTTTGTCAATCTATCTACTATCACCCAAATTGCATCGTGATTCCTGCGGGTCCTGGGTAAACTTATCACGAAGTCTATAGTGACATGCTCTCATTTCTAAGTTGGTATAGGTAGAGGTTGCAATAACCTTATAGGTTTTTTATGCTCTACCTACACCTGCTGATAGACGAGACAATTCGCCGCATACTCCACTACATCTCTCTTCATCCTTGACCACAAATACACTCTCTAGAGGTTCTGATACATCTTGTTACTCCTCGAATGTAATGTACACTTCGACAAATGAGCTTCTGTCAAGATCAACCTCCTGATCTTTGGGTCATCGGGAACACATATCCTATCCCTGAACCTTAGCAATCTAACTGAACTCAACTCAAAATCAGTCTCTGTACCTCTCTATATCTGCCCGATAAAATCACTGCACTGTTGATCAATCCGCTGAGCCTGCTGGATACGATCTACCACATCTAGTTCCAACCATAGGCTAGCTACCATACAACCACTATCAGTATCAGGCGGGGTCACTTCTAAACTAAGGTTCACGAACTATTCCAACAGCTCGTGTTCCCTGATCATCGTGTACGATACCAACTCGAGATGCTTCCTACTCAGTGCATCAGCTACTACATTCACCTTACCCGGGTGATACAAAATCTCACAATCATAGTCCTTCAGAAGCTCGAGCCATATTCTCTATCTCATGTTCAACTCTTTTTGTGAGAACAGATACTTGAGACTCTTATGGTCAGTAAATACCTGAAATTTCTCACCGTATAGATAATGACGCCAAATCTTCAAGGTGAATACCATGGCTGCCTACTCTAGATCCTGGGTTGGGTAGTTCCTCTCATGATCCTTCAGCTGTCTAGATCCATAGGTGACTACCTTCTCATCCTGCATCAATACATAGCCCAGTCCTTGGTATGAAGCATCTTTATATACAAAAAAACCTCCTAAACTCGAAGGAATGGTGAGAATCGAAGCGGTGGTCAATCGACGCTTCAACTCCTAAAAACTCTTCTCACATCTATTGTCCTACTCGAACTCAATATCCTTACCTGTGAAACGTGTCAACAAAACATCTAATCTCGAGAATCCCTCCACAAACCGTCGATAATACCCAGTTAAACCTAGGAAACTCCTAATCTCTATGACTATCTGGGGTCTCTGCCACTGAACCACTGCCTTAATCTTGGATGGGTCCACTGACACACCATCCCTCGATACAATATGGCCAAGAAAAGAGATCTGCTCTAGCCAAAATCACACTTATTGAGTTTAGCATATAACTTCTTCTCTCAGAGGGTTTGTAGGACTTTCCTCAGGTGCTGCTCATGCTCCTCCCTAGATCTTGAGTACATCAAGATGTCATCGATAAACACAATAACAAACCGATCCAAATATTGGTGAAACATCTCATTCATCAATGACATAAAGGCTGCGGGAGCATTCGTCAACCCGAATGCCATAACCATAAACTCATAATGACCATACCGGGTGCAGAAAGCCATTTTGGGTACATCTCCATCCTGAACTCTCAACTAATGGTACCCATATCTCAGATCTATCTTAGAAAAGACTTATGCCCCCCGAAGCTGATCTAACAGGTCAACAATGCGTGGAAAGGGGTACTTATTCTTGATAGTCACCTTATTCAACTACCAGTAGTCAATACACAGTCGGAGGCTCCCATCCTTCTTCTTTACAAACAGAACCGGTGCTCCCCAAGGCGATACACTCAGTTTGATGAACCCCTTATCCAACAACTCTTGTAACTGCTTCTTTAGTTCCTCCAACTCAATCGGAGCCATTTTTTACGGCGGCTTGGATATCAGCTCTGTACCAAGTGAAAAATCTATATAAAACTCTATCTCTCTATTTGGCGGTAACCCTAGTAAATCATCCGGAAAGACATCTGGAAATTTCCTAACCACTGGGATGTCTCTTAATTTCGGACGTGCCTTATCTGCTTCAACCACGTTCGCAATATAACCTTCAAAATATTAATCATTTAGTCAGCATCGAAATTCATCCATTTCATTTACAACAACTATTGCTTTCATTACTTTCCAAGGGAACTTTACAATACATTATTCGGGGAAACTTACAATAATGCTATCTACCCCTAAAAATGTTACCGCCTTAGAAAAATAATCTACCACAGCATGATTTGCAACCAACCAATCCATTCTTAGGATTACATCAAAGTCTCTCATATTCATTAAAATGAGGTCAGCTGAAATTTCTTTTTCCCCTATTTTCAGCTTGCAATCCCTAAACACATATTCCACTAGCTGACTATTGTTCATGGTAGTGCTTATCAGCATCTTCCTACTTAACGGGGTAAGCTTCGCATATTTAAACAACTTATATGCAAATGAAAGCAATACAAATGAATGCGTGGCACCAGGATCTATAAGAACATAAGCTTTAATATCAAAAATCAAGATAGTACCTTTCACCGCATTTGAAGACTGATCCGTAGTATCCTAGTCCAGAGCGTGTATTCGCCCTCTGCTAACTACTTGCTTCCCCTTCCCTTCAGTTTTCGCCCTTCGTCTCGAAGTAGGAGTATTAGTAAGAGCTCTCTATAGCTCCTTGCCCTTCTGTGGGTCACTCTCAGTCATCTCTGGGCAATTTCAGATTATATGCCCTAGCTTCCCATAACGAAAACATACCGCAAGTGGTCCATAACACAGTCGAGTACCATGGTATCTACCACACTTGCTACACTATTATGTACTAGGCTGTGGCCCTCTAATCACTATGCCCTTCACTGGAGCTTTGGTTTGATACACGGGAGGCTTAACTGTCCTCTCTCGGATCTCTTCAATCTTCGACCTCTTCCAAGATAATCTCCTTCTCCCTCTATAACTGAAGCCTCTATCCACTGTCGGTCTCTTCCTATCTTTATCCCTCACTCTACCAACTTTCTCGAACTCTGAGGCATTCTGCTCAATATCCTCTTCACATAACTGCGCCCTGCGCATTACCTTCTCATAAGTTGATTTATCAAAGGGAACCAATCGAGATCTGATGGCTAGTCTCAGTCCATCCATAAACTTCTAGACCTTCTTGACCTCACTATCCATCGTGTCAGGATCATACCTGACCAGGGAGGTATATATCGTCTCATACTCGTCCACCGATCTGCTTCCCTATGTCAATCCCAAGAACTCCATTTGCAGCTTCCGCTACGCAGTATCCTGAACATACTGCCTCCGGAAGGCCTCCAAAAATATATCCCAAGTGATCTCTATATGTCAGACTCTTAGAATGGGTCTGGTGGACTTTCACCAATGCTTTACCGATCCCTTCAGTATGAATGCGGCAAAAGCAACCATCTTTGTATTAGTGCACTAAAAAAACCTATATAACTTTTCGATCTCATTCACCCAGTCCTGTGCAGCTAATGGGTCCTTAATCGTAATGAAAAATGATGGTCTAAACTTCTGCAACTGCCATAATCTATCCAGGTCACATCCATAACCCCAACCTCTACTGCCATATGGTGGATCAATAGGAGAAGGCATATCCTGTACTGGTGGGGTGTGGGAGTATCTATAGTCTGTGGTCTCTGGGCTAGCTACGCAGGCATCTCAAGAGCAGCTGCCTGTTTAGTATCACCCTGTCCGGTCGGATACTGCCTACCCCTAACTCCATGTATCGACTGGGCAACCAACTCTAAAATCATCTATATGCTTCGCTCTACCCTTATGAAGATGCCTCATTACTCTCCAATCTCTCTCTCGGACCCTATAGGGCATGCTTAACATCAGCCTGCACCTCTATCTCCACCCGAGTCTCATGTGATGACACCTCAGCACGGCTCTCAGGCCTACCCCTAAGACTTCTAGCTCGAGCTCTCGCCCCTCTACCGCAACTGGTATTAGGCATAATGCCCCGATTCTTGCATTCACAACCATTTCTTAGTCAAACCCATCTCGATATACACAGTTGTATCTAAATAAGCACAATAACATGAGAATGTAATTTTCCTAATTATTAACACCGACACACATTAAACCAACTCAGATTTGATACCACCTCTCTCACGACCCCAAATTTATCAAAAATCATTACCATTTTTTTGATCCATTATTCCTACCTTCCTCTGATTGTGAACAACTTTGCTACCAACAGTTGAGCTGTGCATCAGTGTTAATCTCATCAAACCATACCATTTCAATTCACATTTTATTTAAGCGTAAACACTTACATTTCATAGTTAGAGTTGCTATTATACATGTGTTTACAATTCTTTACATCCTCAAATGTTACATTTAAAATATTATTATGTTATTGCATGTCTAGATACCAAACTGCACAAATGTGTATACCTTTATATGATGGGATGCAGCGGACACCAGGAATCAAATCCTCACTCGCTCTTAATTTACTGAAAGTGCTCTGTAGAGGGGGAAAATAAAGGGGTGAGCAACCACACGCTTAGTAATGCAGTCATGCGAGCAAGTAGATAACTGTACTATCTACATGATCGTGATGCCATGCATAAAGCCACACAATTACACGTCATACCCAAAAGCATCAATTCATGCACGTCTTCATGATATATAAAGTAGTTCATGCTATTCAAATCAGTGCACAAGTCGGTAAATAAAGCATGAAAAATCATCATGTGAGGTATACTTAAAACAGTTCATGCTCGACACAAATCAGTACCAAATCACCAGCCGTCAAGACTCAGCCCCTCCCTCGAACTGTCCTAACCCACAAAATAATTTAAATCATGCAATCATCACAAACCAGGTAACATGTGAGATTAGGTAAATAGTAAGGTTAATATCTAGGACTATGGCCATATCCTCTGTGATCTCAGGCTACATAAATCCTAGTATATGGGGTATCACGCCTATCTGCTTCTGCATGGGAGGTGGGTAATCTCCTACCCGTCGGTCCATAGTAGATTTTAGCTCATCTAGAGATGGTATATATAAGATTTAAGCATGGTACAATGTACTCCATGCTACATGCACGGTATAACGTACTTCGTGGACCCATATCATCATACCAAATCAAGCCACATCTCAAAACGCACGTGCGAGCCTATTTAATCAGTGTGACACAAAGTCTACCCTTAGCTCCCAGCATGGTTCTCAGTATGTGATAAAATCACATACGAGCAAAGCTCTAGCACAGCTGTAAATGTATAGTGAACATCTAGTGCGAGCAACGCTCCAGCACTATGTTATAAAATCCATGTGAAAACTAGTGCGATCTAGGCTCCTACATTCATGTATGTAAAACTCTAGTACGAGCACCGCTCCAGCACTAATGCATGTATGAAAATGTCAAATCTCATGCGAGCAGCGCTTCAGCACACTTTTGTTTCCACAAAACCCATGTAGGTGGCTAATTTTTTTGCAAAGAATGGTTATTAGAACCAAATCCAGCTATTTTCTTGCAAAGCATTTAAATGCTAGCCAATCTCCCTATCCACATGCTAAAAGCAGTAAAAGACTCAAGAACATCCTATTCTTGCTTTTTATGATCTTTTCTAAAATCTCAATTTTTGCCCTTTCTTGAGGTAAAATGGTTACCATTCTGGACCCCTTAAAATATTATTTCTTTTCTATGACCCTTAGATATTTTGAGAAATTGTAAATGCACCCAAAAATTCATACAGATATCTCTAAGAGCCAACAAAATTCCCATACCTCAAATTACTTGGAAGTTGCTTCTTCCTCCTTTCCCGCTTTTCGTGATTGGGTCTAATTGGCTCTGGATATATCCTCGGGAGTTGTAAATATTCATCAATCACATCAGTCGACACTGATAACTCATTATTCTGACTTCATCATAGTCAATATAACTTATTAGGCTTATTTACTCTTATTGGGCCTAATTACACCTTAACGACCTTACTCTATTTTAAGCCCATTCACACAACACTACTCATTTCACCTAGGCCCATTGGGCTCCTTAGGCCCATTATCTCTCATTGGACTAAATTCTAAGCCCATTGACCTTATTGGGTCAATTACATCAAGCTTGGTCCATGATCACATTCGTCCATGACATGGTGGTCGAACACCAATCACACCACCATGGCCGAATGCTAGCCATCATCATGCCATTCATACCCAATTTGGTTAGCAACCTCACTTAGTTATTTTATCAAGCACTTGGCATGCATGCTTTAACCTTAGTTTTCCATTCATTCATGCACTTTCACAAACTCCTTATATGTACACTTCATAGCTTCATCCAATTCCATAAACTGATATCTCAAAATCATGCATATAACATCACCAACATCATAGTATAATCAATTCATCACTAAATTAACCATGGCTCACTTTCTTACACTAAACTCATATTCGATCATAGATGATTAAGCATGTTCAAGGATGTATCAGCGAACCATACATGCACCAATCAACTCATAAAAATGTCTAGATTAACATAATTGAAGTTGGTGTATTGAAAACTCACCTGGATTAACCTTTTTCTTTTGGTCGAAATTAGGGTAACATTTTGCCCCTTTAATCCAAAAATTTAACTACTAGTTTTTGACTATGTTCTCCTTATCACTAGGAAAAACTTTGTAACAACCTTTCTCAAATCTGTTTAGAAGGTGATGATATTTTTGGGTGAGAAACTTATTCACTTTGCTAAAATGGAGAGCTATTTGCTATTCTGGGATCGGCTGTCAGGCTTTGAAATAGAAATGGTATTGTGAGATCGATCTTCAATGGTGGGAGATCGATCTTCATTTGGTTGAACTATACAAGTATTCAGTAAGTTATGAGATAGATCTGCTCTTAGGAAGGTATCGATCTGCTCTTGGGAAGGGATCGATCCTTTCTAGCCAAAAACCATACGAGATTGATTTGTTTTTGGGAAGGGATCGATCCTTTTTAGGCAGAATCACATCGAGATCGATCTACTTTTGGGAAAGGATCGATCCTCTCTATGCAAAATCACATCGTGATCGATCTGCTTGCCTTTAGAACCTTTGTGATTTAATTTTAGAATTACAAGATCGATCCTGTCGTGTAAGAAAATTGATCTAGCATTCATCTGCAAGATTACAGCTGTTAATTTTTTTAGAATTTCAAGGGAAAGATTGCATTTAAATGTTTCACTAATTATTTTACATTCTATTCACACTTAGAGCATGAAAAGGTCCATTTCTTATGATTTACATATTATGTAACTTGTGTGTACAACATGGAATCATAAAGGGTACACAGAATTCACGGGGCTTACATCTCTTATGATTCATACAACATGTAACAAGTGTGTACATCATGGAATCATAAGGAATACATATAAAAGTACGAGCCTTACATTATCATTTCGTGTTTTAAGTCCTTATATTCAATCGGAATGGTTTCAATTTCATTCGTTTAGTTGGTGGCCACTTTAGCCCTTATTTAGCCATGACATGGATTCATGAATATTCATTCATTCTCTTTGCAATTTCATTCAAGCAAAAGCTCTTCTCATAATTTAACTAACATATGAAAATGTATACATCATATGAATAATAAGGAATACATCACCAAAAGTGGGTCTTACAGAGGTAAGCATAAGTTATCGATTTGGATCTTATGAGATGTGTGGATATGTTATTGACAGTTTAAATATGTTTAGGGTTGTATTAAAGAATGATTTTAAGTTGTTGGATGATAAATAGAAGTTTAAAGGTTGAAAGTTGAGTGTTTTGGAGTTAGAACATCAAAAAAATAATATTTCAGGTTAAGGGATCGATCCCCTGCCTTAGAAAAACCAATCCCAAACTTATAGAAGTTAAAAATGAATAGTCAAGAGGTAAGAGATCGATCCCCTAGGCCAAGGGATGAACCCCTAAAGTTAGAATTCTCAAATTCAACAATAAAGTACAGAGGGGTCGATCCCTTCAACCCAAAACATGAAAATTAGGCATTTTTAATTAGAACATCAATCCTCTCCACAAAAGGAACAATTCCCTATTATCCTGAAGCCTTAAAAAGTGTTTTAAGACTTGAGAAATTAAAGTTAAAGCAAGAGACCCGAGAGAGAAAGAGAGAAATGAGAAAAGTGAAAGAAAAAGGGAAAAAAGAAAAAAATGAAGGAGAAAAGCAAAACGACTCAACCTCTTTCCATCTTCCACCTTCATTTTTTATAAAACCCTAACCCTAGAGTGAGATTGAAGTGAAAGAAAGGAGAAAATGAAGAAAAGAGGGTTTTTGGTTCCAAAAAGGGGAAAAGAAAGGTAAGAGGCTTCTACTTTGGATTTTGATCGGTAGGTATTGTTTATTTATGGTTATTAAGTGCTAATTGAATGAGTATTTATGATTCAACAGATTGATTGTTTGTTTGGAGCTAGAAGAGGCCAAATTTAAGGTTTTTACTATTTACAAATGGACAAGGCAATGATTTTTTTAATTCTAAGATAATTTTATGTTGATATGACTGTTGTGATCTATTGATTGGCTATTGTTGAATTATTGAAATAAAATTGTAGAATGATGATATAGGGTTAGGGCATTGGATGACTATAAGATTATGGAAATGAAGAGTATGTATTGGTGTTGGTTTATTAATGAATATTGTGGTATTGAATTAGTAAAAGAAAAATGATTTAAGCACTAAGATATGCTTTAGGTCCCTATAACCAATTTGGGTTAAGAGTTAAGTGACTAATGAATATAGAGTGCACTTGAAAGAATTATTGAAATTGATTAGTATAATGAATTAGTAATTGTTTGAACAGTTTTGAAGTCTAATTAGGTAAGCTTGATAATAATTAGGCTTAATTATGATGGTATTACAGTTGAAGGATTGGTTAGAGTGAGAATGGCTTAAGCAATATATATGCATTACCTAGCATAACTTGGTGACAAAGGTTTGTGGTTGCCACATCATTATTAAGGTAACGAATTGCATCTAAGAGACATGGGTATCTTGGTCCAACCATACTAATGGTTTGGTCAAAGATATTTCAATAGAACTATGTATATCAACATGATTAAACTTAAGTATTGGATTGATTGAACATTTTGAGGAAACCCCTTAGCTTTATGATACTACATCGACTTATAAAATCGTTTATACAAACCTATTGTAGGGCTTTTAAATAAAAGGTTTCATAAAAGTTTTCTTTGAACATAAATCGCCTTGGTTTTATAAAATCCTACTTATCGAATGTTTTATAATGTTTTAAAATAAGAAAAGTTTCACTTGATTTGATTTAAATGAAACCGAATTGTTTTCATTACGGGTTGTACAACTATTTGCTTTGGAACTATGATTCCATGGGATACTCATTCCTGTATTGAATATATGATTATTGAAATTATTGAATTGTGACTTTGAATCATGGTTTGTATTGAATCTTATGAAAGTTTTAAATTGTGTTAGAGACTTCAGGCCCCTGTACATGTTTTTCACCAACATTTATGCTAGTTGTATTGTATTGTATTATATTGTATTGCCGGATGTTGGACTTGGACACATCTACAGCTTGCCAGCACTTGCTGATCCAATGGGATTGAGGACTCTAAACTATAGCCATAGGTTACACTCTCCCTTGTTGGGATGTTCCTCTGTGGAACGATTGTATTGTACATATTAACCTTGGGATGTTATCATAGTCTCTCAATTTCTATTAAAATTATTGTATTTGATCATTTTACGAATCGATTTGGTCTGAAAGCATGAACTTGCATTGCAAGAATTGATTTGAAAGGATGTTTTGACATATATATGTATATTAATCGAATGTTTTAATTTAAATTGCATTGCTTTAGATACTTCCCCTATCCATGTAATCTTTACCGGGTATTAGCTCACCCCCTTTTTCCTCCTCAGTAAATTATCTTCAATAGACACCGGGAATGTCCTTTTGTGTAGACTTGGAGTGTCACGACCCAAATTACCTAAAAATCTGAGTAAATTTTTCACTTTTTCATTTCCTTACCCGTCGTGAACAGTCACACTACTAAACAGTTGGGCTATGATTCGGTGTTAGTCACCTCTCACCTATTTACCTTTCCATTTTCATATTTCATTTACATATCAATTTATTTAAACTAAATACATCCCCAATATTACATCCATGTACAGTACTGTTCCTCTATATGTTCAGATACAAAAATTATACAAATGTGTATACCTGGTTTTGATAAGAAGCAACGGATATGATTACTGTCGTTCTCTTCTACTGAATGTACCCTGTGGGGTGAAAAATGAAAGGGTGAGCATAAACAGCTCAGTAAGGCAATAATGTAAGCAGGTAGATAACTATACTATCTACGTGCTGATAATGTCATGATATAAAATCGTTTACATTTGGAGCATGAGGTATGACTAAAACGATGCCACATGTATGTATATATCATATAAGAGAAATCATGAAATCCATATATAAAACAAACATGGAAAAATCCTCATGTATGTCATCTCATGCTCATCACATTTAAAACTTATTTGTTTCATCATATACTCAACACTCAAAACTTATCTGTTTCATTTTAAACTCTTCTCGTTAAAACTTATTTGTTTCATTTCAAACTCATCTCATTAAAACTTATTTGTTTAATCATAAAACAGCTTCATCAAGGTCAAACCCATCTCTCGGGAATACCTTGATTCATTAAATCACATCTCTTTTAAAAACATAAATAGGGACATTACCCCTCCCTCGGGTTTGTCCTGGTCTATTCAAACCGTATCATATCATGTGAGGCATGTAGGTTACTGTATGAAAAATCGAGGACTATGGCTATACTTTGTCCCTGTGATCCCAGACTACACGGATCCCGGTGTGCGGGGTATCACAACTGCAACGGGAGGTGGGGTCAATTCCTACCCGCCAGAATAGCAAGTAACATCATAGAGTCATCATGACTGCACGGTACAGCGTACTCCGTGTGACATACATGGTACATCGTACTCCGTGGATCCATATCATAGTCTGGGGGTGCCTGCCATAGGTCTTACCCACCCCAATACTATGTCGATAACCAACCTATGTCTCAAAGTATACATGCGAGCATCTCAACTCTCTGTGACACACAGTCTACAAGAGGCTTCCGCACGACTATATGCATGTCAACTCACGTCTAGTCTGAGCGAAGCTCCAGCACCACGCTATGCATATCATGATATCTAAAATCTCGTGCGAACGAAGCTCCAGCACGATTTTGTGCACACACAAATTTCTCGTATGAGCAATGCTCCAGTATGACTTTTCATGAGAAATAAATCAGTAAACTTGACTGCGATAAAGACTCTAGCACTCTTTTTATTCATGTAAATACGATAGGTGGCTCAATCTTGATAAAATATCTTTTAAAATAGTAACTGGTACAAACCGGTATCCTTTCGTATAATTCAAGAAATCAACAGCCAACCTATGTGTAAAATTTGCTTAAACCAAAGCAATACATTCATATAAAGCATCAAAACATAAAAATCATGCAATTTATCTGCCTTACTACCCTTTTTGTAAATTTTACTATCAGGGGCAAAATCATCTTTTTCTTTATTCACCTAAGCCCCGATTTTCGTAAAATTATCACTTCGTTTTCTAAATACTTTAAGTAATTCTAGACCCTGTAATTTCCCTCAAAATTACGTATAGGTATCTCTTTCTCATCGAGCGCGTATCTAAATTCCACTGTCGGAGGCTCGTCCGACCCGATTTGCTGCTAATCCAGTCTCTGCGGCTGCAGATAATTATTTATCACGTCAATTTAACCCAATAAATGTAATTCTCCTGTTTACTATAGTCGATTTAACTAATTGGGCCAATTTACTCTTATTGGGCCCAAATCGTACCTTAATGGGCCTCGACCCATTTTCAGCCCATTTCTACTAATTAAATCCCTTCTTCGGGTTTACAAGGCTCATTCAGTTTACTAATAATCATCGGGCTTCGTTCCAAACTTATTGGATAGCCCGTACACTATTTACGGTAATTACGTTGTAATTTCGATTAATATTCCTTTTTATACAGAATTATTCCGTAAATTTCGTAAAATAATCGAAACTCTGTATTAAATGACTTTAATTGTCGGGATTAAAATATACTTACCCAATATGATGCGGGATACGAAAATTGAAGCTCAATCGGCTCTCGTTCGGGCTTTGTCGTACAATTGCACAATTATATATTTAATCTCAGGTTACTTTTCGATTAAATATAATTTAAATAAATTTCCCAAAATTTAAATTGGTCACTTTTGACCACTTATCGACTTACCCGAAGTCCGATGTATCCCCGAAAATTCTTTCCCTTTTTCCTTTTTCTCTTTTTCTCCTTTTTTCCCTTCTTTCTTGGCTGAATCGGTTCAGTCCAGTTCAACCCGGTTCAGACCGATCCGGTTCAATCGGTTCAATCCGGTTCACCCCTTTGCTAAACCGGTCCGTATCGGTTCAGATGTTCTCGTCGCCGTTCACGACGTTTCCGATCGGTTCTCGGCTCGTTTCTGGCGCCATTCGACTCGTCTTTGGCCGGGTAACCTTCGACTGGCCTCGATCGGGACCGAATCACCGCCGGTGGCCGTCGTTCCTCTCTTCTCCCTCTCGGCCTTCTCTCCCTCGATCCGCCAGATTTCGGTGGTTTCGCCGGCCGATACCGGTCTCAAAAGAACCGGCTTCTCTTCCCGATCACATCGGTACCCACCGTTCGAGCCCAGCTGCGGTGGATCGCCGGGATCGAGCTCCTTTCTCCCGTCGGTTTCTCCTCCTCCATTCGTCGGATTCGGCTATCCTTGGTGCGCGTCGCCGATGCCCAAAGCTTCGCCGGCTTGTCCTCTTCCTCCTCGGCCCTTCGTCGGAGCCGTCGATGCCCGGTGGCCTTGGGTTAGTCGACCACGCGCGGGTCGTCTCCCTCGGTTTCCCATTTCCTTCTCTCTCCCCGACAATTTTCTAATTTCTCTTTTTTTTTAATTTTAGTTATTTTTATTTATAAATTAATTTATTATTAAAATATTCAAATATATTCTAAAAATATCTACAATTATATTATTTTAGTCCAAACAATTTAATTTAATTTAATTTATTTATTATATTTTTAACCATTTTTCGGGTATAATTTCTTTGTATTATCGGGATATTGTCCCGAGTGACATTTCGATATTTCTAAAAATTTCAGATCTTGATCAATTGGACTCAAAATTTAATTATTTCTTCGTTATTGATCAAGATTCTCAAATCCATTATTTTTAATTAAATTTTCTTATCGAATTTATTCCGACTTTCGGTCTTTTGACCGTTTTGCCCTTCACGTGTTCGGGATTTATTTAACCCGACTTCCCTTCACGAATACTCACTCATTTCGCATTTTAAATCCTTATTTCCAATCTGAATCTCATTCGTTTAATTTTGTGACCATTTTCATCCCTCTTAAAAATTTACGATTAATTTTCGAGTCTTACATAATCTCCCCCACTTAAGAAATTTGGTCCTCCAAATTAGAACCAAGTTAGTCTGTAAATCACTCCAGATATTTCACACATATTATACTCTTTAACTCTTATGTGACTTTTTCGGAGTGTACTACTACCAAAGGACTTTAATTAGGGAGATCATCTTAAACCTCAACACTTTCTCCTTCTTGTTTTAATACCGAATCAAGTTTTCCAATCATATGTTTTACTTTCATTGAGCTAAACTGTTGAAGCTCGTACCTGATCACATACGTTGGATCCGGACAGTATTTTCGAAGCATCATATAAGATAGGACACATTGTGGATGCCTGCTAAATTAGGTGGTAACGCCAACCTACAGGTCTTATCTCCCACTTTGTCCAATCTCTCAAAAGATTCAATCTAATGAAACTCAATTTGCTTTCTCTTCAAATCTCTTTATGTCCTTAGGACCAGTAACTTCCAACAATACTAATTCACCCTCGATGAATTCTAATGGTTTCTGTCTCTTGTCAGCATAGCTTTTCTATCTACTCTGAGGCATTCTTAATTCTTCACAATCTAACTAAACATCCTCAGAGGTTTGTCTTACCAATTCGGGAACAATTTTCTATCTGTTACCCACTTCTTCTTATCCAAATTGGGGAAACAACCCTTACGGTTATATAATGTCTCATCTGAAGTCATCCCGATACTCAAGTGACAACTGTCATTATTGGCGAATTCAATTAGTAACAACTGATCATCCCAGGAGCTTATTAGATAAATGGCACACGCTCTTATCATATCCTCCAGAACCTGTACAGTCCTCTCTGACTGACCATCTGTCTGAGGATGGAAAGCTGTGCTAACACTCAGTCGAGTTCCCATAGCTTCTTGAAAAATATTCCCAGAAGTGAGAAGTGAAGCGGGAATCCCTATATGATACAATGCTCACTGGAAAAATACTTGATGTTCCACAATTTTCCATACATATAAATTCGCGTACATACTCAGAGTATCTAGGGATTTCCTAATCAGAAGGTGGGTGGACTTAGTCAATCTATCGACTATCACCTAGATAGTCTTGTGATTCATTGGGGTCCTCTGTAACCCATCACAAAATTCATGGTAACTTGTTCCCATTTCCGTGTCAATAAAGGTAGAAACTGCAATAACCTTGCAACTTCTTTTCTCTACCTTACTCTGCTGACATACGAGATACTTCTCCACAATCTCCACTATATCTCTTTCCACATCTGACCACCAATAACCTTTCTAAGATTTCGATATATTTATTACTTCTCGGATGCACTGAATATCCCGAAGAGTGAGCTTCTGACAATATCTCTATCTTATCACTGTGGTCTTGGGGAGCACTTATACTGTCTCTGAACCTCAGTAACCATTATCATACTCTATGAACTCTATCACTGTACCCTTCTAACTCTGACCGAAATTATCGACACCATGCCGATCATCACGCTAAGCCTGTCAAATCCGAGCACTCTCATCCGGTTCTAGTCTCAGGCTAGCTGTTACACAATCACTGTCATCATCAGAAGGGATCACATCACTACTGAGGCTCACAACTGCTCTAGCAGCTCACGCTCCCTGACCATCATATGTAATACCATCCCAAGGCTCTTTCTACTCAAAGCATTAGCCATTACATTAGCCTTTCCTAGGTGGTACAATTTCCATAATCAAAATCTCTCAGAAGCTCTAACCCACTATGTATTCTCATATTCGCCTTTTTCTGTGAAAACAGATACTTGGGGCTTTATGATCAGTGCATACCCAAAATTTCTCACCATGTACATAATAGTACCATATCCTCAGTACAAGTACTACCGCTGCCAACATTTAAATCCTGGGTCAGATAGTCCTTTCATGATCCTTGAGTTGTCTGGATCTAAAATCAACTATCTTCCCTTTTGCATCAATACACAGCCCATTCATTATTTTGAGGTATCCATAGACTCATGAGAAACCTCTTAATCTGTTGGGTATGGTGAGAATAAATGCAGTGGTCAGTTTATTACTTCAATACACCAAAACTCATGTCACATCTATCATCTCACTTATCATCTTATTCAAATACCACGTTTCATAGTTAAACATGCCAAAAAGTATACCCTTTTTAGAACTCGCCGCAACCATCTGTAAAAGCAATTTTCCAATTGTTGCTTATGATTTCCCTGGACTTTAAATACACCCAAAATATCATCAATATGGATGATAACAAATCGGTCCAGGTAAATTTAAATAACTTGTCGTAGTTGACTTCCACTGAATATTTCAATCACCCATATCCTTGACTTATGTGCGCATAACGAATAATGTCCTTCCAAAATCGCTTCCGTTGAAGCTACTAACCCGCGTCATTTCCTTTTTAACAACTTTCATAAAATTTTAATTAATTTATTAAACCTTCACGATTAATCGAATTCTATATTTCGTTATCGTACATGTAAAAGTACGCTAATTTTAAATGTATATATTACGACTGTCGATTTTAATTTATAGGTTACGCAACTTTTAGACGCTGTCAAGTCTTCAGGCGGGGAGGTATTTTGAAATACCTTTATTAACCCTCAGACTTGACCACAATTACTTTACATATCAGTCCATGTGGTCACAATTCATATTCGCTACTAATTACTTTAATCTAAATTACTTCACATATCAGAGATATTCGTACCTTGCATACGCCTCTTATTCCAGTCTATCTCTTTTCGTATATCACTTATAACAAAACTCTGTTATTACTCATTCCGTGAGTACAATCATTTGCTCCTTTAATTTTAATCGCTACACCCCTTTTATTACTTGTCAAAACTTATAGTATACTTTTCAGGTGTAACTATATCACTATCTTAAAATAGAACTTTAAACATCATAATTTGTAGTCGACCAATTGAGATTTATTCTCAATATTACTTCAAATTATTCATAGTCCATTGAATAAAGTCGGCTAACTTATACTTCTTCCCCCGTCTTCAACTTATAATCTCTTAATAATTATTTCGTTAGTTAACCCTCCTTCTATTGGGGTACTAACTATCAGTATTGTACCCATAGGTATAGGCATTCACGTCTTTTACTAACTTATAAGCAACTAAAGACGGTATGACTTAATACGTGGCACCAGGATTAATTAAAATAATTATTTCTTTATTCATAACAAGTGTGGTATCTTTCACCACATCATATGCAACATCAATAGTGTCCTGGTCCAAGGCATATACTCGCCCTCATCCAACAGCCTACTTTCCCTTTTCTCTTCGACTGTGGCCTCCCTTTTTCGGCGCAGAGATATCAACAAGATTTTCTCTATCTCTTTCCTCTTCTGTAGGGCAGTCTCACCCAACTCTGAGCAACCATTAATTAAGTTGCCTGTCTTACCACACTTAACGCCTATTTTAGTCAATAAAGTGTAGGCATAGGCCTTTACTTTTGCAGTGTTAAATTGGATATACTGGAGTCTTACTAATAATCTTACCCCATGACTCATCAGCTCTAATGTCTTACCAACTGGTCTCTTTCTCGCTCTGACATCTCTGTCATTTAATATACTCTTCTGTCTCTATTTCGGCCCTTACTACATTTCCCAATCTCAGAGGTGTGCAACACATGATCTTCTTCACGCAACTGTATTCTGCGCACTGCCTCGACATAAGTAGTGAGCCAATCAGACTCGAATCGACAATTTGAGCCTTTCCATGAACTTTTAGGCTTTTTGACTCTCACTGTCCACAATATCGAGTTCACACCTGCCCAGAGATATAATATTGAGTTTCATACTCATCAATCAACCAATGACTATGGGCAGTGTAAGAAATTTTACTTGTAATTTTCCTTTAAGTAATGTCCGAAATATTCTATCACCGAAATACATCCAGAAATATTTCTCATGTCGACTTTGGACGTCTAACTATTCAGATGGATCGAGCGAAATTCCACCAATGCTCCACCTCGACTCTAACATAAACGCAGTTAAAAATAACTTTCTCGGTCGACATACACCGAAAGAATCCATACAATTTCGCTATCTCATACACCCAGTCCTCAGTAACTATTGGTTTCTTTTCTTCACTAAATACCAGAGGGGTGTGAGAATCTCTATACTCGGAGGCATCTGTTTAGGCTTTACCCTGCCTATCCTTAACTACCTGCATAGACTGAGTAAACAACTCCGAAATATTTTCTACACTTCACTCCATCCTCTCGGAGCGTGTCTCAATACTGTTTGGTCTCTTTATAGGACCCTGTGGAGTATGCTTAACATCAACCTCCACCTCACTCTAATCTTGAGTCTCATGTTACGACTCATTCGATTCTCAGGCCAATCTCTATGGCCTCGAGCATGTGTACTCACCCCTCTACCATAGCGGCTATCATTTATAAAAACTATATTCTTGCATTCGAAACTAAATTCTTAGCTGCTATTCCATCTTGATATACACAATTGTATCTAAACAATGCACAATACAGGGGGATGTAAATTTACTTAACCACTAACACCGACTCATATCAGGCAAACTCAGCTCTGATACCATCTTTTCTGTCACGGCCCAAATTACCTAAAAATCTGAGTAAATTTTTCACTTTTTCATTTCCTTACCCGTCGTGAACAGTCACACTACTAAACAGTCGGGCTATGATTCGGTGTTAGTCACCTCTCACCTATTTACCTTTCCATTTTCATATTTCATTTACATATCAATTTATTTAAACTAAATACATCCCCAATATTACATCCATGTACAATACTGTGCCTCTATATGTTCAGATACAAAAATTATACAAATGTGTATACCTGGTTTTGATAAGAAGCAACAGATATGACTACTATCGTTCTCTTCTACTGAATGTACCCTGTGGGGTGAAAAATGAAAGGGTGGGCATAAACAGCTCAGTAAGGCAATAATGTAAGCAGGTAGATAACTATACTATCTACGTGCTGATAATGTCATGATATAAAATCGTTTACATTTGGAGCATGAGGTATGACTACAACGATGCCACATGTATGTATATATCATATAAGAGAAATCATGAAATCCACATATAAAACAAACATGGAAAAATCCTCATGTATGTCATCTCATGCTCGTCACATTTAAAACTTATTTGTTTCATCATATACTCAACACTCAAAAACTTATCTGTTTCATTTCAAACTCTTCTCGTTAAAACTTATTTGTTTCATTTCAAACTCTTCTCGTTAAAACTTATTTGTTTTATCATAAAACAGCTTCATCAAGGTCAAACCCATCTCTCGGGAATACTTTGATTCATTAAATCACGTCTCTTTTAAAAACATAAATCGGGACATTACCCCTCCCTCGGGTTTGTCCTGGTCTATTCAGACCGTATGATATCATGTGAGGCATGTAGGTTACTGTATGAAAAATCGAGGACTATGGCCATACTTTGTCCCTGTGATCCCAGGCTACACGGATCCCGGTGTGCGGGGTATCACAACTGCAACGGGAGGTGGGGTCAATTCCTACCAGCCAGAATAGAAAGTAACATTATAGAGTCGTCATGACTGCACGGTACAGCATACTCCGTGTGACATACATGATACATCGTACTCCGTGGATACATATCATAGTCTGGGGGTGCCTACCATAGGTCTTACCCACCCCAATACTATGTCGATAACCAACCCATGTCTCAAAGTATACGTGCGAGCATCTCAACTCTCTGTGACACACAGTCTACAAGAGGCTTTCACATGACTATATGCATGTCAACTCACGTCTAGTGTGAGCGAAGCTCTAGCACCATGCTATGCATATCATGATATCTAAAATCTCGTACGAGCGAAGCTCCAGCATGGTTTTGTGCACACACAAATTTCTCATACGAGCAATGCTCCAGTACGGCTTTTCATGAGAAATAAATCAGTAAACTTGAGTGCAATAAAGACTCTAGCACTCTTTTTATTCATGTAAATATGATAGGTGGCTCAATCTTGATAAAATATCTTTTAAAATAGTAACCGGTACAAACCGGTATCCTTTCGTATAATTCAAGAAATCAACAGCCAACCTATGTGTAAAATTTGCTTAAACCAAAGCAATACATTCATATAAAGCATCAAAACATGAAAATCATGCAATTTATCTGCCTTACTACCCTTTTTATAAATTTTACTATCAGGGGCAAAATCGTCTTTTTCTTTATTCACCTAAGCCCTGATTTTTGTAAAATTATCACTTCGTTTTCTAAATACTTTAAGTACTTCTAGACCCTATAATTCCCCTCAAAATTACGTATAGGTATCTCTATGCACTTATAAAATTTCCTTACCTCGATTCTCGTCGAGCGCGTATCTAAATTCCACTGTCGGAGGCTCGTCCGACCCGATTTGCTGCTAATCCAGTCTCTGGGGCTGCAGATAATTATTTATCACGTCAATTTAACCCAATAAATATAATTCTCCTGTTTACTATAGTCGATTTAACTAATTGGGCCAATTTACTCTTATTGGGCCCAAATCGCACCTTAATGGGCCTCGACCCATTTTCAGCCCGTTTCTACTAATTAAATCCCTTCTTCTGGTTTACTGGGCTCATTCAGTTTACTAATAATCATCGGGCTTCATTCCAAACTTATTGGATAGCCCGTACACTATTTACGGTAATTACGTTGTAATTTCGATTAATATTCCTTTTTATACAGAATTATTCCGTAAATTTCGTAAAATAATTGAAACTCTGTATTAAATGACTTTAATTGTCGGGATTAAAATATACTTACCCAATATGATGCGGGATACAAAAATCGGAGCTCAATCGACTCTCGTTCGGGCTTTGTCGTACAACTGCACAATTATATATTTAATCCCAGGTTACTTTTCGATTAAATATAATTTAAATAAATTTCTCGAAATTCAAATTAGTCACTTTTGACCACTTATCGACTTACCCGAAGTTCGATGTATCCCTAAAAATTCTTCCCCTTTTTCCTTTTTCTCTTTTTCTCCTTTTTTCCCTTCTTTCTTGGCTAAACCGGTTCAGTCCGGTTCAACCCAGTTCAGACCGGTCTGGTTCAGCCGGTTCAATCCGGTTCACCCCTTTGCTGAACCGACCAGTACCGGTTCAGATGTTCTCGCCCCCGTTCACGGCGTTTTCGGTCGGTTCTCAGCTTGTTTCTGGCGCCATTCGACTCGTCTTTGGCCGGGCAACCTTCGACTGTCCTCGATCGGGATCGAATCACCGTCGGTGGCCGTCGTTCCTCTCTTCTCCCTCGATCCGTCGAATTCCGATGGTTTCGTCGGCCGATACAGGTCTCAAAAGAACCGGCTTCTCTTCCTGATCACATCGGTACCCGCCGTTCGAGCCCAGCTGCCGTGGATCGCTGGGATCGAGCTCCTTTCTCCCGTCGATTTCTCCTCCTCCTTTCACTGGATTCGGCTATCCTTGGTGCGCATCGTCGGTGCCCAAAGCTTCGCCGGCCTCTCCTCTTCCTCCTCGGCCCTTCGTCGGAGCCACCGGTACCCGGTGGCCGTGGGTCAGTCGACCACGCGTGGGTCGTCTCCCTCGGTTTCCCATTCCTTCTCTCTCCTCGACAGTTTTCTGATTTCTCTCTTTTTTTTAATTTTTATTTTTATTTATAAATTAATTTATTATTAAAATATTCATTAAAATATTCAAATATATTCTAAAAATATCTACAATTATATTATTTTATTCCAAACAATTTAATTTAGTTTAATTTAATTATTATATTTTTAACCATTTTTCGGGTATAATTTCTTCGTATTTTTGGGATATTGTCCCGAGTGACTTTTCGGTATTTCTAAAAATTTCGGATCTTGATCAATTGGACTCGAAATTTAATTATTTCTTCATTATTGATCAAGATTCTCAAATCCATTATTTTTAATTAAATTTTCTTATCGAATTTATTTCGACTTTCGATCTTTTGACCGTTTTGCCCTTCACGTGTTCGGGATTTATTTAACCCGACTTCCCTTCACGAATACTCACTCATTTCGCATTTTAAATCCTTATTTCCAGTCTGAATCTCATTCGTTTAATTTTGTGACCATTTTCATCCCTCATAAAAATTTACGATTAATTTCCGAGTCTTACATGGAGAGTGCCTTCCTGCCACCTATTCACCATTTCTTAAAGGGTATATACATAGATATATCTTTAGTTTGTATTTTAGATAATTAATGCACAGTCAATCTTTATTCATTTTAGGGATGTAACGATAGGTTATAATAGGTATCAAACAGGGTCTATAAGTTGTATAAGATGCCAATTATAGCTTGATTATTGAGGTGTGATGTACCAAACAATTTATTGATGGATATACCCTTTTGCATTGATTAATGAATGATGTTAAATTTTGATTAACTAAATGTATGATATGTTTAATTAGAGTTTGCATTGGATTCACATCACACACGATTAAATGGGATTAGGATTAAAGATATTTATTATTCGAGTTAACTAAATAAGATCAAGATGCTAATTGTTGACAAACTTAAGGAAGGAAGAGAAAAATTTAGTCTAAATTTTGCTAAATCGAGGCGTTACACAACTTATACATATCTTGTAAACTCACACCTAAATTGTAATGCGAGAGTTTCCTTGAGTGTTTATCTTAAAAGTGAGATTAGGTAGATAAAGGTTTCTCTTAAGCCAAAAAAAAGAGCAGTTGTAGAGATTACTCTTAAGGAGTAGCTGTAAAGGTTATTCCCTCAATCTATAAAAAGGAAGTGTAAGTTATCATTAAGCTTGTGAAAAGGGAAAGTTATCCTTAAACTTACAAAAGAGAAGGTTGTGAGACCCCATGTATGGATGACTCTATGGTATGTTAATGGAATTATAAGGCAGATGATTTTTAGATCATATAAATGTGAATGGATTGCAAATAGGATAAATGAGTATCATGAATGTAAGTAAAGCTTAAATAAGGGCAAAAGTGGCCACAAACCAAATGAATAGAACTTAAAGCATTCGGACTGAAGATAATGATTTAAAACACGAAATGATAATGCATGGACTGTGAATTTTGTGTATCCTTTCTGATTTCAAGCAGTACACCCAAGTTCCATAACATGAAAATCATAAGAAACAAACCTTTCCATGCTTTAAGTGTGAATGGAATGCAAAATGAGTATTGGAGTAATGAAATATGAGCTTTCCTTTAAAGAATCTGGGAAAAATGCAATAGGAATGTCCCAGATGAAGGTCAGATCGATCTCTTGTTCAAGGTAGATCGATCTTTCTTTCAAGCAATCGACCCCATATGATTCTATAAGGCATAGATCGATCTCCATTTGATTATGCCAAGAGCATATCGATCTCCCCTATGAGCAAATCGATCTGCATTAGCTTCTACTTAGAGCAGATTGATCTCTCCCTTCGATCAGATCGATCTCCTATTACCTAGCAAGGATCGATCCTTTCACAAAGAGCATATCAATCTCCCTATGAAATAGGTCGATCCCCTGTTGCTTTTGCCTAGTGGAGATCGATCTCTCCCCAAAAAGCAGATCGATCTCTCCCTTACAAACCTGAAAATTCGATAGCTCAACCAAGGGAAGATCAATCTCCTACCTTAGGAGATCGATCTCATTATCCCTACTCTATAAAAACCCGATGGCCATACCTCATTCTTCAGCAAATCAAACCATCCCCCTCCATTTTTACCCAAAAAATGAGCTTTCTCTCTCTAGAATACCACCCTTTTTCCAAGAAGATTTGAGAAAAAGCTATTAGAGCAAAGTTGTTCATTGTGAGGAGGAGAACAACATACCTTGGAATCAAAACTTGACTTGTTGGATTGAAGGAGCAAATGAGTCTTCTTATTTGGGATAAGAGGAAAGTCAAGCTAGGTGAGTTTCCAATACACAAACTCTATGTATATTTATCTAGATGTTGTTGTGAGTAGATTGGAGTATGTATTGATGGTTGAAACTACCTAGAATGTAATGAAGCAAGCATGACCTAGAATGGGTTTAGTGTGAGAAAATAGAATATGGTTGATTAGATGATAAAGGGGTTATACCCAGGTGTTGATGATGTTATATGCATGATTTTGAGATGGTTTTGTGAAATGAGCTTCTGGAATAGGATGAGGTTCTATAATGTGCATATTTGGTGTTTGTAAAAATGCATGAATGAATGGAAAATTATGGACAAACATCTATGCCAAGTGTTTGATAAGCAACTAAGTGAATTGCTAGCTAAATTGACTAGAAATGGCATAATGATGGCCAAATATGATAATGGGCCGAACATGATGAAATAGGCTCAATAAGATATATTGACTAGTCAAAGTTAGAACATGAGTTATCAGTATTGACTCATATGATTGACGAATGTTTGCAGCTACCGAGGATATATCCAGAGCAAATTGAGCCCAATCGCGAGAAGTGAGAAAGGAAAAAAGAGTTGCTTCCAAGTGAATTGAGATAAGGGAATTGTGTTAGCCCTAGAGGTATCTGTACATGTTTTCGAGCGCACTGGTAATTTCTTAAAGTGTCTAAGGGTCTTAGAATGAAATGAATGATTTAAGGGCAATAAAAATGGGATTTTGAGAAAAGTTCATGAAAAACAAGAATCATGATGTTTTCAATCCTTTTACTAACCTTTTTAGCATGTGGATTGGTAGGTTGGCTAGCATTCAAATACTTTGCAAGAAAATAGTTTGATTTGGTTCTAACTAACCATGCTTTGCAAATAAATTAGCCACCTACATGAGTTTTGTGGAAACAAAGCGTGCTAGAGTGCTGCTCGCACGAGATTTGATATGTTTTTACATGTATGAGTGCTGGAGCCTAGCTCACACTAGTTTTCACATGGATTTCACGATATAGTGCTAGAGCATAGCTCACATTAGAGTTTTACATGCATGAGTGCTGGAGCGCTCGCACTAGTTTTCGCATGGATTTTAACATTGTGCTGGAGCCTTACTTGCACTAGATATCCATTTTATACTCGTTGTCGTGCTAGAGAATACTCGTACGTGATTTTTATGACATGTTGGGAGCCGTGCTAGGAGCTTCGGGTAGGTTGTGTGCCATGCTGATTAAATAGGCTCTCACGTGCGTATTGAGATGTGACGTGTAAGTAGTATGTTATGGGTCCACGGAGTATGTTGTATTGTGTAAGTAGCATGTAGTATGCTGTATCGTGTATAGATATTATATATATACCATCTTCGGATGATGAATATTCTACTATGGACTGGTGGGTTGGACGTGACCCACCTCCAGTGCGAAAGCAGATAGAGGTGATACCTCGCACACTAGAATCCGTGTAGCTTTGGATCACAGAGGATATGGCCATAGTCCTAGTTATTACCATTATCATTATTTGCCTATCTCACATGTCTTGTTTTTATGATGAATCTATGTTTTAAAATGGTTTTGTGGGTCAGGACAGTCCAAGGGAGGGGCTGAATCTTGACGAGTGGTGAATTTTATGATGAATTGTGTTGAGTAAGAATTGTTTTAAGTGCACCTCACATAATGATTTTCCATGCTTTAATTACTACTTGTGCATGATGATTTTCCATGCTTTGCTTAAGAATTGTACACTGATTTAAATAGCATGTATTGCTTTATATATCATGAACACGAGCATGAATTGATGTTTTGGAGTATGACAAGTAGATGCTTGGATTTATGCATGACATCATGATCACGTAGGTAGCATAGTTACCGACCTGCACGCATGATTGCCTTACTGAGCGCGTGGTTTGGTCACCTGTCATGACCTCTTGTGACTTACCAAAAACCACCATAAATTTTTTCGTATTTTATTTACCTTTCTTTATGTCATAACTCAACACCAAGCCGTTGGGCTGTGATTCAATATTAGTCACCTCAACCACATTCATTCCATAACATACATACATGTTAATACAATTATCTATTGACTGTGAGTAATAGGAAGATGACAATTGAAAGAAATGTAATTTTAGGAGTAGAAGTTAATGTAATTTAGGAGTAGGAGTAGTGTAAGGTAATGTAGATTAGGGTAGAATAGCTTATTTTTCCTTGTTCTTTTCTTTTCCCGATTAAGCTATTTTCCTTAAAGAATTTTTACTGTTTATGCTAGTGTCTTCTTTTATCATTGTTGAATCTCATTTTAATGTAAGCAATTTCAATCCAAGCTTTCGGTTTCTTCACTGTTTTCTTGCTTTGTGTTTCTTCATTGTTGTGTTTAGCAATCTTTCACCATTTAAGGGGCTCGGTTTCTAGTTTCTTTGGTAGCTCTCGGTTTCACATTATTTTGCCATGCAACCTTTGATAAATCTTCTTCTAATATTCTGTTGGTGTTTCATTGCAATGTTTGTTCATGTTTCATTGTTTGCTCAACATAAATGGTAATCTTTAATGCATGTTAATCCTAGCTTCTGTTTCTTCTACTGCATGCTATTCTTCTCGGTGTTGTCCTCGGTGTAATTCTGTCTCACGATTGAGTGCACTGCTCTTGTTGTTAAGCTGATAGTAGTCGGGTTTAAGCTTGTTTCCTGTCAAGAGAGCAGTGTTGTCTGACCGGTAGATGAGGATGGATGCAGCAATGCATGACTGAACAGAGACGGCAGCAGCATAAGCAGGCAGAGACAGCACCGAAGCAGCAAACAGGGACCAATTCATCCTCTGTTCTGCTCTGTTGTAGTGTACAGCTGTTGTGTGGCCCGTTAATGGCAGCAGGTGGAAGTTTGTAGGAATGGTGCAGTGCCTGGAACCCAAGAAAATCTGGACAGAGGCAAAAACAGCAAGAAGGAGCAGTTGCACGGCAGTAGCAGGGAGCTGGGCAGTAACAAGCAGCAGCGGACATGACCACGCCTGGACCAGCTACCAACCAAACCACCTGGAGAAGGAAACGTGCACGGTTATGCATGGAGCTGGTAGTGGGCAGAAGGCTTGGACAGGACCGAGCAACCCGATGCAGAGTTGGTAGCCTGGCAGAACCGAAACCCGTGAGCAATCAGCTGGGCAGATCTCACCAACCCGAGCTTACCTGGAAAACCAAATTGCAAATGATGCTTGAACAGTGTTTTGGTGGGAAAGTTACTATTTGTTTAAAATCTTTAGGCCATGTTTGGTTGCTTATTTAGGGATTAATGCATTTTTCATATAGTTAGTGTTAGATTAGTTTTTAAGATTAGTTAGATGATGTAATTAGCTTAGTTAATAGTTTTAATTATGTATTTAGATGTAGTCAATCATGTTTAGTTAGTTAATTTAGATTTAATTAGTTTCTAAGTAATTTTAATCTAGCATTAGGAATAGTTTAATTTGCAATTAGTTTAATTACATGCATTTTTTAGGTTAGTTAGATTTTAGTTTAATTAATCATGTCTTTTCATTTATTTTGCATTTTATTTTAATTTGGTTAATTAGTTTTAATTGTTTTAATTTCTTTTGCAGATTTTAAGTGCTTGGAATTTTGTAAGTACTCTGAGCTCGGTTTTAGTTACTTATTTTATAGTTTTATTATTTTCTTGCTTTTGGTATTTTCAATTCTAGATTAGTTGATCACCTTTGAAAATTCATAAATTTGCTAGGATATACTTAGGATAATAGTAACCGGTAGTTAATTAGGCTAACAACTTCCCTGTGGGACGATATCTCGGGACTCAAAATCCCATTATTACTTGGACGACCCGTGCACTTGCGGTAGATACCCTTAGGGTCCCATCAAGTTTTTGGCGCCGTTGCCGGGGAAGTTTTAATTAGTCATTAATTAATATCGGTGAAATTATGCTTAGGTGTAATTCTAGCTTGTAAATATTTAGGTTGTAAATATTTAGAGCCTTAGCTTAGGTTAGTTAAATTTTCTCTTAATTTAAAAAAAATCAAAAATTTAAAAAAAAAATTTTAAGGACTTTTAGATGATTGCAAGCGTAGAGCCAGAAGTTTTGATTGCTTTCTTCTAGATCCTAAAATCGAACACACTCTTAGAAAAATTTAATAGGACTCGAGGAAATTATTAGCTCCGCCGCAATTCACCATGGCAGAAAATAGGAAAAATAGAACTGTTGGAGATTATGCGATGCCGACAATTGGAGAATATTATTCCGGCATTAGGCCACCAGCTGTCCATGCAAATAATTTTGAAATTAAGCCCGCAATCATCCAGATAATCCAAACATCTTTGCAGTTCAGTGGGCTTCCACATGATGACCCACATGCTCATCTCGGGCAATTCTTGGACTTATGCAACACCTTCAAGCACAATGGATTATCAGACGATGCACTTAGGCTTAGACTATTCCCTTTCTCACTTAGGGATAGGGAGAGACATTGGTTGACCTCTCTGTCTCCGGGATCAATTTCTACATGGGACGAGTTAGCCTACCAATTTCTAGCCAAATTCTTTCCTCCCTCTAAACTAGCCCAACTCCGTAGCAATATATCTTCCTTTACCCAGTACGACTTTGAATCTCTTTATGAGGCATGGGAACGATATAAGGAGCTTCTTAGGAAGTGCCCTCACCATGGCCTACCGTTGTGGTTGCAAGTTCAGACCTTCTACCACGGACTTACAAGCCCAAATAGGACCATTGTTGACACTGCTGCGGGTGGAGCATTGATGTGCAAAACAGAGGAGGAGGCTTATGAGTTGCTAGAAAGGATGGCGACCAACAACTATCAATGGTCTTCGGAAAGGCAGATGCCAAGGAAATCGACGGGTATATACGAGCTTGACACACTGTCCACCTTGACCTCTCAGATTGCCAATCTTACAAAGAAGGTGGAGTCACTCAGTACCCAACATAATCCTCCTACCAGTCCTAACCCTATAAATTCTGTCCAAAGTCCTTTTCTTTCATGCGAGCTGTGTAGTGGTACCCACTCTGTAGATAGGTGTCCGCTCAACTTAGAGTCGGTTCAGTATGTTGCTCTCCCTACGCAACAGAACAACCCTTTTTCAAACACCTATAATTTAGGGTGGAGGAATCATCCTAACTTCTCCTGGAGCCAAAACCAAGGGCAAACTTCTAATTCCATATTTGTAGAACCCCCTAGTTTTCAAGCTCCACAAGTTCAGGTACCACCACAGCAGCAATTTCCTTACCACCATCCACATCATCCATCCCCACCTCAATTTCAATATCACCCATCACCACCACCACCACCACCACCAGCATGTATGCAGCCCCAATTCTACCATGCACCAGCAGCTGAGAAGAAGCCTACATTAAAGGAGATGTTCACGACTATCCTGCAAGATCAAGCTGCTTCACTTAAGAACTTAGAAGTTCAGGTTGGACAAATAGCTAGTGCTCTTAGCCAACATCCTCAAGGGACCCTTCCTAGTAATACTGAAGTTAATCCTGATGAGCAAGGGGAGGGTAAGGAACAAGTTAGATCTATCACCCTTAGGAGTGGCAGAGAGCTAGAGGAGCCACAAGTTAAGTCCCAACCTGAACAGCATATAGTTGAAGAACACATAGGTTCTAACGAAGCAGCTCAGAATGAGCAGGAACCTAAAGGTCGGGCTGCTAAGGAAACAAAGCTAAGCGCTTCTTCATCTATACCGTCTTCTTATTCATTACCTTCCTCGCCCTCTGATGCTACAAAGTTGACGATGAGAGTCCAAGATCAGGAAGTAAAGTTTAATATTTTCAAACCTTTGAAGATCCCTGATGACTCTCGAGAATGTTTTAAGATAGAGATTGAGGAGAACATAAGGCTTGACCATTTAAAATCTGAAAGAAGGAGGGAAATAGATAGGGCTCAAGAGGATTTAACTGTTAACATTCTGTCACCATTTTGGCTAATCCTCTTACTCTTCGCCCTGCTGCTGAGTGTTGTCTTCTTCAGCTGCATTTGAAGTGGCTGTCTTTTCATGTTCACTTTGTATATAGTTCTTTTTCTTTTTGGCTGTTTCTTTCTTTGTTTATTTTGCAGGTTTCTTTTCTCGTTTTATGCTTTCAATCAAAGCTTCGATTGTTCATCAACATCAGAAAGGGGAGTACTCTGTTCTTGAGCTTAAATTCTTATATTATCTGCACACTGAGGACACTGTGCACGTTAAGTTTGGGGGAGGGGATATCACTTGAGCAATTTTTTGAAAAATTGGAAAAATTTTTAAAATTTTTTCGAAAATCTGAGAAGGAATTTTCAAAATTTTTTCGATAAAATGAGCTTAAATTGCTTGATTTTGGATGATTGAGTGCTTAGCATGTAGTTTTCCCATATTCTGGTGATATGACCCCATGATTTAGTATGACTTTGATTGACTTAGAAGCATGATTATAAGAAAAGCATGAAGTTGAATTCTTGAATTTGTCTTGATTCTGATTGCGATTACCTCATCTTATGCACATGTCATGTCATGAATCAGTATATTTATTTAGAGAAAGCTTATGTGTACATAGGATTGCAATTGTTCAGTTGATTTTGTGTATCATATTCTAGAATTTGTTTGATCTAATCTCGAGGCGAAATATTAGATCACACTTAATTAGGGAGATGATTTAGGCCATCTTTGGATCGTTTGAGCCTTTCTAGCCTTCCTTGTACATATTCTACCCCTAGTCACCCACCTGGGCCAAATAAGCTTTTCTCTGTAAATACACCTGCCTATTTTTATTTTCCTTAGCTTAAATACTTTTTCCTATCCCTTACCCCGAAAGCATGAAAAGTCATTGGATATATTGTGAGCTGTATGGGTATTAAGTGATTGTGAAGGAGTGTGTAAAAAAAAATAAAAATAAAAATAAAAATAAAAAAAAAAAGAAAGAAAGAATGACAAAAAAAAAAAGAGAAAAGAACAAGAAAACAAAAAAAAATGTTTAATGAAATAAAATAAGTTTGGGGGAATAAATTAGAGCTCTTACATTAAAGATCCTAGAAGGTAATGCATGTTAAGGGGTAACTGAACCTAAATCGACTTTATCATACCTTAACCCCAGCCTGACATTACAAGCTTAATGAAGTCCTATTGATCCTTGATTGAGTGTGACTACATTAGTGGAGAGATTAGTGAAAAGCAAACTTATGGGAATGATCACTTGTCATTGAATTTGCATTCACTGTGTTGCATAATCTGATCTGGATAATGTACTGAGAAGTGACTTAGACATTTTTCACACACTCACGAGGAGTCCAATTTGGGTTAGGACTTATGATTGAATAATTCTAAGTGCTGGACTTGTAATTGTAATTCTTTGATTTCATAGTCTGTACTTTTTCTTTGAGGATAATATTGGGAAAATTATTGTGTTTAGTACTTGTCATTCTCACAATCATTTTGTTTTGCTTGAGGACAAGCAAAAGCTCAAGTTTGGGGGTGTGATAATTCTATATTTTTAGAATTATTTGTGCTTAATTTCCTAAATAATTATTTAAATCCCCAATTTATTTTGTTAATTATCCCCTTTATTTAATTAAAATTCTCATTTTTGCAGATAAATCAAATCCGGATGAGTTTTGAATATTTCGGTAGAAAATGGACCGGAATTGGGCTAAAATCGAGATTGAGCCACGCGGACAACCCGAGTCATGCCACCTAACACATCCAATTGGACAAGAAAACCGATGACATGGAAATATCTTTTCAAGGAGCCAATGGTGTGAAGACAAGTGACCAAAAAAAAAAATGCCAACTCATCAAGGATGTGAAAATTACCATTTTGCCCCTAGTGTGCTTATAAATAGGAAGATGACAATTGAAAGAAATGTAATTTTAGGAGTAGAAGTTAATGTAATTTAGGAGTAGGAGTAGTGTAAGGTAATGTAGATTAGGGTAGAATAGCTTATTTTTCCTTGTTCTTTTCTTTTCCCGATTAAGCTATTTTCCTTAAAGATTTTTTACTGTTTATGCTAGTGTCTTCTTTTATCATTGTTGAATCTCATTTTAATGTAAGCAATTTCAATCCAAGCTTTCGGTTTCTTCACTGTTTTCTTGCTTTGTGTTTCTTCATTGTTGTGTTTAGCAATCTTTCACCATTTAAGGGGCTCGGTTTCTAGTTTCTTTGGTAGCTCTCGGTTTCACATTATTTTGCCATGCAACCTTTGATAAATCTTCTTCTAATATTCTGTTGGTGTTTCATTGCAATGTTTGTTCATGTTTCATTGTTTGCTCAACATAAATGGTAATCTTTAATGCATGTTAATCCTAGCTTCCATTTCTTCTACTGCATGCTATTCTTCTCGGTGTTGTCCTCGGTGTAATTCTGTCTCACGATTGAGTGCACTGCTCTTGTTGTTAAGCTGATGGTAGTCGGGTTTAAGCTTGTTTCCTGTCAAGAGAGCAGTGTTGTCTGACCGGTAGATGAGGATGGATGCAGCAATGCATGACTGAACAGAGACGGCAGCAGCATAAGCAGGCAGAGACAGCACCGAAGCAGCAAACAGGGACCAATTCATCCTCTGTTCTGCTCTGTTGTAGTGTACAGCTGTTGTGTGGTCCGTTAATGGCAGCAGGTGGAAGTTTGTAGGAATGGTGTAGTGCCTGGAACCCAAGAAAATCTGGACAGAGGCAAAAACAGCAAGAAGGAGCAGTTGCACGGCAGTAGCAGGGAGCTGGGCAGTAACAAGCAGCAGCGGACATGACCACGCCTGGACCAGCTACCAACCAAACCACCTGGAGAAGGAAACGTGCACGGTTATGCATGGAGCTGGTAGTGGGCAGAAGGCTTGGACAGGACCGAGCAACCCGATGCAGAGTTGGTAGCCTGGCAGAACCGAAACCCGTGAGCAATCAGCTGGGCAGATCTCACCAACCCGAGCTTACCTGGAAAACCAAATTGCAAATGATGCTTGAACAGTGTTTTGGTGGGAAAGTTACTATTTGTTTAAAATCTTTAGGCCATGTTTGGTTGCTTATTTAGGGATTAATGCATTTTTCATATAGTTAGTGTTAGATTAGTTTTTAAGATTAGTTAGATGATGTAATTAGTTTAGTTAATAGTTTTAATTATGTATTTAGATGTAGTCAATCATGTTTAGTTAGTTAATTTAGATTTAATTAGTTTCTAAGTAATTTTAATCTAGCATTAGGAATAGTTTAATTTGCAATTAGTTTAATTACATGCATTTTTTAGGTTAGTTAGATTTTAGTTTAATTAATCATGTCTTTTCATTTATTTTGCATTTTATTTTAATTTGGTTAATTAGTTTTAATTGTTTTAATTTCTTTTACAGATTTTAAGTGCTTGGAATTTTGTAAGTACTATGAGCTCGATTTTAGTTACTTATTTTATAGTTTTATTATTTTCTTGCTTTTGGTATTTTCAATTCTAGATTAGTTGATCACCTTTGAAAATTCATAAATTTGCTAGGATATACTTAGGATAATAGTAACCGGTAGTTAATTAGGCTAACAACTTCCCTGTGGGACGATATCTCGGGACTCAAAATCCCATTATTACTTGGACGACCCGTGCACTTGCGGTAGATACCCTTAGAGTCCCATCAAGTTTTTGGCGCCGTTGCCGGGGAAGTTTTAATTAGTCATTAATTAATATCGGTGAAATTATGCTTAGGTGTAATTCTAACTTGTAAATATTTAGGTTGTAAATATTTAGAGCCTTAGCTTAGGTTAGTTAAATTTTCTCTTAATTAAAAAAAAAATCAAAAATTTAAAAAAAAATTTAAAAAAAAAAATTTTTAAGGACTTTTAGATGATTGCAAGCGTAGAGCCAGAAGTTTTGATTGCTTTCTTCTAGATCCTAAAATCGAACACACTCTTAGAAAAATTTAATAGGACTCGAGGAAATTATTAGCTCCGCCGCAATTCACCATGGCAGAAAATAGGAAAACTAGAACTGTTGGAGATTATGCGATGCCGACAATTGGAGAATATTATTCCGGCATTAGGCCACCAGCTGTCCATGCAAATAATTTTGAAATTAAGCCCGCAATCATCCAGATAATCCAAATATCTTTGCAGTTCAGTGGGCTTCCACATGATGACCCACATGCTCATCTCGGGCAATTCTTGGACTTATGCAACACCTTCAAGCACAATGGATTATCAGACGATGCACTTAGGCTTAGACTATTCCCTTTCTCACTTAGGGATAGGGCGAGACATTGGTTGACCTCTCTGTCTCCGGGATCAATTTCTACATGGGACGAGTTAGCCCACCAATTTCTAGCCAAATTCTTTCCTCCCTCTAAACTAGCCCAACTCCGTAGCAATATATCTTCCTTTACCCAGTACGACTTTGAATCTCTTTATGAGGCATGGGAACGATATAAGGAGCTTCTTAGGAAGTGTCCTCACCATGGCCTACCGTTGTGGTTGCAAGTTCAGACCTTCTACCACGGACTTACAAGCCCAAATAGGACCATTGTTGACACTGCTGCGGGTGGAGCATTGATGTGCAAAACAGAGGAGGAGGCTTATGAGTTGCTAGAAAGGATGGCGACTAACAACTATCAATGGTCTTCGGAAAGGCAGATGCCAAGGAAATCGGCGGGTATATACGAGCTTGACACACTGTCCACCTTGACCTCTCAGATTGCCAATCTTACAAAGAAGGTGGAGTCGCTCAGTACCCAACATAATCCTCCTACCAGTCCTAACCCTATAAATTCTGTCCAAAGTCCTTTTCTTTCATGCGAGCTGTGTAGTGGTACCCACTCTGTAGATAGGTGTCCGCTCAACTTAGAGTCGGTTCAGTATGTTGCTCTCCCTACGCAACAGAACAACCCTTTTTCAAACACCTATAATTCAGGGTGGAGGAATCATCCTAACTTCTCCTGGAGCCAAAACCAAGGGCAAACTTCTAATTCCATATTTGTAGAACCCCCTAGTTTTCAAGCTCTACAAGTTCAGGTACCACCACAGCAGCAATTTCCTTACCACCATCCACATCATCCATCCCCACCTCAATTTCAATATCACCCATCACCACCACCACCACCAGCATGTATGCAGCCCCAATTCTACCATGCACCAGCAGCTGAGAAGAAGCCTACATTAGAGGAGATGTTCACGACTATCCTGCAAGATCAAGCTGCTTCACTTAAGAACTTAGAAGTTCAGGTTGGACAAATAGCTAGTGCTCTTAGCCAACATCCTCAAGGGACCCTTCCTAGTAATACTGAAGTTAATCCTGATGAGCAAGGGGAGGGTAAGGAACAAGTTAGATCTATCACCCTTAGGAGTGGCAGAGAGCTAGAGGAGCCACAAGTTAAGTCCCAACCTGAACAGCACATAGTTGAAGAACACATAGGTTCTAACGAAGCAGCTCAGAATGAGCAGGAACCTAAAGATCGGGCTGCTAAGGAAACAAAGCTAAGCGCTTCTTCATCTATACCTTCTTCTTATTCATTACCTTCATCACCCTCTGATGCTACAAAGTTGACGATGAGAGTCCAAGATCAGGAAGTAAAGTTTAATATTTTCAAACCTTTGAAGATCCCTGATGACTCTCGAGAATGTTTTAAGATAGAGATTGAGGAGAACATAAGGCTTGACCATTTAAAATCTGAAAGAAGGAGGGAAATAGATAGGGCTCAAGAGTATTTAACTGTTAACATTCTGTCACCATTTTGGCTAATCCTCTTACTCTTCGCCCTGCTGCTGAGTGTTGTCTTCTTCAGCTGCATTTGAAGTGGCTGTCTTTTCATGTTCACTTTTTATATAGTTCTTTTTCTTTTTGGCTGTTTCTTTCTTTGTTTATTTTGCAGGTTTCTTTTCTCGTTTTATGCTTTCAATCAAAGCTTCGATTGTTCATCAACATCAGAAAGGGGAGTACTCTGTTCTTGAGCTTAAATTCTTATATTATCTGCACACTGAGGACACTGTGCACGTTAAGTTTGGGGGAGGGGATATCACTTGAGCAATTTTTTGAAAAATTGGAAAATTTTTTAAAATTTTTTCGAAAATCTGAGAAGGAATTTTCAAAATTTTTTCGATAAAATGAGCTTAAATTGCTTGATTTTGGATGATTGAGTGCTTAGCATGTAGTTTTTCCATATTCCGGTGATATGACCCCATGATTTAGTATGACTTTGATTGACTTAGAAGCATGATTATAGGAAAAGCATGAAGTTGAATTCTTGAATTTGTCTTGATTCTGATTGTGATTGCCTCATCTTATGCACATGTCATGTCATGAATCAGTATATTTATTTAGAGAAAGCTTATGTGTACATAGGATTGCAATTGTTCAGTTGATTTTGTGTATCATATTCTAGAATTTGTTTGATCTAATCTCGAGGCGAAATATTAGATCACACTTAATTAGGGAGATGATTTAGGCCATCTTTGGATCGTTTGAGCCTTTCTAGCCTTCCTTGTACATATTCTACCCCTAGTCACCCACCTGGGCCAAATAAGCTTTTCTCTGTAAATACACCTGCTTATTTTTATTTTCCTTAGCTTAAATACTTTTTCCTATCCCTTACCCCGAAAGCATGAAAAGTCATTGGATATATTGTGAGCTGTATGGGTATTAAGTGATTGTGAAGGAGTGTGTAAAAAAAATAAAAATAAAAATAAAAATAAAAAAAAAAGAAAGAAAGAATGACAAAAAAAAAAAGAGAAAAGAACAAGAAAAGAAAAAAAAATGTTTAGTGAAATAAAATAAGTTTGGGGGAATAAATTAGAGCTCTTACATTAAAGATCCTAGAAGGTAATGCATGTTAAGGGGTAACTGAACCTAAATCGACTTTATCATACCTTAACCCCAGCCTGACATTACAAGCTTAATGAAGTCCTATTGATCCTTGATTGAGTGTGACTATATTAGTGGAGAGATTAGTGAAAAGCAAATTTATGGGAATGATCACTTGTCATTGAATTTGCATTCACTGTGTTGCATAATCTGATCTGGATAATGTACTGAGAAGTGACTTAGACATTTTTCACACACTCACGAGGAGTCCAATTTGGGTTAGGACTTATGATTGAATAATTCTAAGTGCTGGACTTGTAATTGTAATTCTTTGATTTCATAGTCTGTACTTTTTCTTTGAGGATAATATTGGGAAAATTATTGTGTTTAGTACTTGTCATTCTCACAATCATTTTGTTTTGCTTGAGGACAAGCAAAAGCTCAAGTTTGGGGGTGTGATAATTCTATATTTTTAGAATTATTTGTGCTTAATTTCCTAAATAATTATTTAAATCCCCAATTTATTTTGTTAATTATCCCCTTTATTTAATTAAAATTCTCATTTTTGCAGATAAATCAAATCCGGATGAGTTTTGAATATTTCGGTAGAAAATAGACCGGAATTGGGCTAAAATCGAGATTGAGCCACGCGGACAACACGAGTCATGCCACCTAACACATCCAATTGGACAAGAAAACCGATGACATGGAAATATCTTTTCAAGGAGCCAATGGTGTGAAGACAAGTGGCCAAAAAAAAAATGCCAACTCATCAAGGATGTGAAAATTACCATTTTGCCCCTAGTGTGCTTATAAATAGGAAGATGACAATTGAAAGGAATGTAATTTTAGGAGTAGAAGTTAATGCAATTTAGGAGTAGGAGTAGTGTAAGGTAATGTAGATTAGGGTAGAATAGCTTATTTTTCCTTGTTCTTTTCTTTTCCCGATTAAGCTATTTTCCTTAAAGAATTTTTACTGTTTATGCTAGTGTCTTCTTTTATCATTGTTGAATCTCATTTTAATGTAAGCAATTTCAATCCAAGCTTTCGGTTTCTTCACTGTTTTCTTGCTTTGTGTTTCTTCATTGTTGTGTTTAGCAATCTTTCACCATTTAAGGGGCTCGGTTTCTAGTTTCTTTGGTAGCTCTCGGTTTCACATTATTTTGCCATGCAACCTTTGATAAATCTTCTTCTAATATTCTGTTGGTGTTTCATTGCAATGTTTGTTCATGTTTCATTGTTTGCTCAACATAAATGGTAATCTTTAATGCATGTTAATCCTAGCTTCCGTTTCTTCTACTGCATGCTATTCTTCTCGATGTTGTCCTCGGTGTAATTCTGTCTCACGATTGAGTGCACTGCTCTTGTTGTTAAGCTGATGGTAGTCGGGTTTAAGCTTGTTTCCTGTCAAGAGAGCAGTGTTGTCTGACCGGTAGATGAGGATGGATGCAGCAATGCATGACTGAACAGAGACGGCAGCAGCATAAGCAGGCAGAGACAGCACCGAAGCAGCAAACAGGGACCAATTCATCCTCTGTTCTGCTCTGTTGTAGTGTACAGCTGTTGTGTGGTCCGTTAATGGCAGCAGGTGGAAGTTTGTAGGAATGGTGCAGTGCCTGGAACCCAAGAAAATCTGGACAGGGGCAAAAACAGCAAGAAGGAGCAGTTGCACGGCAATAGCAGGGAGCTGGGCAGTAACAAGCAGCAGCGGACATGACCACGCCTGGACCAGCTACCAACCAAACCACCTGGAGAAGGAAACGTGCACGGTTATGCATGGAGCTGGTAGTGGGCAGAAGGCTTGGACAGGACCGAGCAACCCGATGCAGAGTTGGTAGCCTGGCAGAACCGAAACCCGTGAGCAATCAGCTAGGCAGATCTCACCAACCCGAGCTTACCTGGAAAACCAAATTGCAAATGATGCTTGAACAGTGTTTTGGTGGGAAAGTTACTATTTGTTTAAAATCTTTAGGCCATGTTTGGTTGCTTATTTAGGGATTAATGCACTTTTCATATTGTTAGTGTTAGATTAGTTTTTAAGATTAGTTAGATGATGTAATTAGTTTAGTTAATAGTTTTAATTATGTATTTAGATGTAGTCAATCATGTTTAGTTAGTTAATTTAGATTTAATTAGTTTCTAAGTAATTTTAATCTAGCATTAGGAATAGTTTAATTTGCAATTAGTTTAATTACATGCATTTTTTAGGTTAGTTAGATTTTAGTTTAATTAATCATGTCTTTTCATTTATTTTGCATTTTATTTTAATTTGGTTAATTAGTTTTAATTGTTTTAATTTCTTTTGCAGATTTTAAGTGCTTGGAATTTTGTAAGTACTCTGAGCTCGGTTTTAGTTACTTATTTTATAGTTTTATTATTTTCTTGCTTTTGGTATTTTCAATTCTAGATTAGTTGATCACCTTTGAAAATTCATAAATTTGCTAGGATATACTTAGGATAATAGTAACCGGTAGTTAATTAGGCTAACAACTTCCCTGTGGGACGATATCTCGGGACTCAAAATCCCATTATTACTTGGACGACCCGTGCACTTGCGGTAGATACCCTTAGGGTCCCATCAAATGCTCATGCCATTAAATCATTTCCTTTTCGATTCGCTTCTAAAGTATGTGTCTTTCTCGAAACATTTATGCAATATATACAAATAGATACAAATCATCTGTATAAACTGAAAACATGCTAATTAAATCACTTCAGCAAAATTATGCAAAATATTGCATTTCTCATGTAAATTCTATAAATCACATTTCATTATGCCATATTGATTAAATAAAAACAAAGATGGCATATCATCATGTTAAAAACATGGAAATCTGAGCCTCACCCATCCTTCGAGTTACCCATATCACACACAAGGTCACATGTCAAGGCTCAATCCATCCCTCGGGTTTACCCAATTTATAAAAACTCATGTGATAATTCAAACAAGAAATATCAGTAAGGTGAGATAGGGGACTACTTGTTCCTAGATTATAATCATAACTCATTTTTCGTGATCCCAGGCTACACAGCACTCGGTGTGCGGGGTCTCACATTTGCTGTAACGGGAGATGGGTCAAATCCTCAACCGTCAGCTCACAACTCTATATCATCGTGTACTCACGGTACAACGTACTTTATGTGACATACACGGTACAAAGTACTCCATGGACCCAATCCTCATAATCGGGGTGCTGCCATAGGTCTTAGCCCTTATACCATGGATAATAGTTTTGATAGCCCTCTACCATATCTCAAAAATTGGCACGTGTGAGCATATAATCGATGCGACACATAGTCTGCACAAGCTCCCAACACGGCTGTTTCATGCTATCTCTTTCAAAATTAGTACGTGCGAGTAAACTCCCAACACGAACTCTTGCATAAGGTCATATAAATCTAGTGCGAGCAATGCTCCCAGCACTATGTCATGTAAAACTGAGTATGAGCAACGCTTCAATACTCTATCATGCATCAATCAATAAAACTAAGTACATGTGACGCTCCAGTACTCTATCATACACAAATCGCATTAAAATCGAGTACAAGAAATACTCAAGTACTATGTGATACATATCTCATAAAAGCTAGTGCGAGTATCACTCTAGCACCAATGGTTTTCACACAAACCGATAAATGGCTTATTTAAATTGAAATTCACTCAATTAAATCAAATCGGCACTATAACGAGCTGTTTTCGCATATAACATGAAAACATTAGCCAGTCTATCCATGCAACTGTCAAAATTAGTCACAAACATGCTTCCTAAACATTTTACCCATTTTTTGGGTAAAACCACAATTTTACCTTATCGATTCCTACTGAACTTTTCTATACTCGAAATTTCATATGCAATATAAATAATTGAAATTCTATTTGAAATACGTGTAGCTACCTCTAGCTACTCACAAAATTCTCTTACCTCGGATCACGTTGCATGGCCTCACTTCCTCGGTGCCGCTAAACCTCGTAGTCCGATCAGCTTCCAATGTAATTTTCAAAGCTGTAGATAACCATTCACATCAGTATACCCTAATATGCTAAATTTCCACTCGCATGAACGTCAAATTCATGCATTTAGCCCTTTTTACACTCATTTCGCCTTATTACATATCATTGGACCTTACTCTTTCTTAAGTCCATTCCAACACATGTATTTCACAAAACTATCTTACAATCATATATACATGCTTAATAATCTCACTACATGCTTCAATCATCATTGAATCCATGCCTACTTAACTTTCTCTCATTTTCTCATATCCAAGCCAAAAATCTAGGTCATGGAGATTTTACATGTTCAAGATATTTTCAGCAACTCAAACATACAACAATTAACTCACCAAGATACCTATATTAACATATTTGAAGTTGGTGTATTGAATCTTACCTAGCTTGATTTTTTTCTCTTTTTTCCAAATTGGGGGAAATTCACCTTGCTCCTTCAATCCAAGGTTTCAACTTCTAGTTTTCAACTATGTTGTTCTCCATCTCATAAGAAACAACTTTGCTAAAACAAATCTCACTCAAAACTGATTGAAAGGGATTATTTTTGGAGTAGGAAAGGTTAGGTTTTCACTTGGTTTTAAAGGGGTTTCAATTTCTCAAAGAAATGAAGGTGCAGCAGTCCAGTATATATAGAATTGCCCTTGGAGATCAATCTCTTAACCATGAGAAATCAATTTGCCCTATGTTTATCTTTTCAGAATTCGACTTTCTAAGCTAGGGGATCGATCTGCTCTTTAGCATGAGATCGATCTACTTCAAATAGAATCATATAGAGATCGATCTGACCCTTGAGATGAGATCAATCTGCGCTATCCAGAACCCTTTTGGAGATCATTTTGCTTAAACCAAAACCTATCCAAGATCGATCTGTTTTGAATGAGGGATCGATCTACTCTTATTGAGGGATCGATCTGTCACGACCCGAATTACCTAAAAATCAGAGTAAATTTTTCGTTTTTTCATTTATTATTTAATTCTTAACTTTCTCTCGTCGTGACCATCCTACAACACAGTTGGGCTATGATTCGGTGTTAGTCACCTCACACTATTTAACATTTCATTCCCATAATCATATATCAGAGTCTACTATCCTTTTGACTTTAAATAAATACATACCCAATGGTATTTACATGACTCTACATCCCCGACATCATATCCATTTACAGTACTGTGCATTACATATTTAGATACAAAACCATACAAATGTGTATACCTGTCTCTCGATGAGAAGCAGCAAGCAGCGGATATCAATACATGCAAGTTCTCAGCCGCTCAATAATTATTACAAGTGCTCTGAAAAGATGGGAAAATAAGGGGGGTGAGCAAACCACACGCTCAGTAAGGCAATTATGCAAGTAAGTAGATAGCTCCACTATCTACATGCTCATAATGCCATGCCCTTAAATCCATTTCTTTTCATTTAAAATTACACGCACAAAGTCATGCATATTCAATGCCATAGTTTATCCAAAACTATTTGTGCATATATAAATCATGTAACTCATGCATTCAAAGCATTTTATGTGACATCATTAAATCATATTAAGCATGAATTAGATCAAGATCATGCAGTCTTTTATGCCATGTAAGACAAAACATGGATTTCAAATGAAAGCATGGAAAACTTCACATGCTACTGCATTTAAATCAAAACATTAAAACTGCAGTTAAAACTAACCCTTCCAGGTCCATCTCATAAAACAATTCAATAAAATTCATTATAAAAGTCCGGTTATAAAACCACCCTTCTTTCAGGGTCACATATCATAAAATCATATGAAATCATAAATTCATCAAATCGGGGGCCTGACCCCTCCTTCGGGTCTACCCTGGTCTAACAGACCACAAGTTATATCATGTGAGACAATCAGGTAATTAACAGTAACATCGAGGACTATGGCCATATCCTAGTGATCCCTGGCAACACGGTACCTAGTGTGCGGGGTATCACACCTGAAACGGGAGGTGGGTCGTCCTACCCGCCAGAACAGCATAACACCAGGATTGCGAGGGCAAGGCTTGCTGCCTCGTGGCTAATGCCACTCCACTCCAACAATCCCCACGGTACAGCGTACTCCGCGTGACATACACGGTACAACGTACTCCGTGAACCCAAGCTCAATCAGGGGTGCCTGTAATAGGTCTTATCCACCCATATCATATCTGTCTCAGAGTGCACGTGTGAGCATATCATCTCACTGTGACACACAGTCTACAGGAGGCTCCAACACGGCTATATGCATGTAATATAAATCCATGTGCGAGCGAAGCTCAAGCACGGCTCCATGCATATTCATGATATCTGAAAATCTCGTGCGAGGGAAGCTCTAGCACGGTTTCATAAAAATCAGTGAAATCTGCGTACGAGCAGCGCTCCAGTACGACTTAAACTGATTATAATTTCATGTAAATTCCACGTACGAGCAACGCTCTAGTACGGATATGTATATAAATTCAGTGAAAACCTCGTACGAGAAAAACTCCAGTACGACATTCAAATGAATTATGAAAACCATGTAAAACTTTGTGCGAGCAACGCTCCAGCACAAATGAATGCTCAAATAAATCAAATCTCGTGCGAGTTACACTCCAGCACGACTTTATGCATAATTAAATCAAATCTCGTGCGAGTTAGACTCCAGCACGGCTTTATGCAATATTAAATCAAAACAGGATGCGAGCTAAGCTCCAGCATCTCTCATGCATGTCAAATCATTAAAAGTAGTGCGAGTAATCGCTCCAGCACTATTTTATGCATACCACGTCAAAACAAATCAAAACATGTCAAAACATGTCAAAACAGAGTGCGAGCTAGGCTCCAGCAGCTCTCATTTCACAATATTAAAAATCAGTGCGAGCACCATGCTCTAGCACATTTCATGCATATGATGTCACAAGTCGGTGCGAGCAATTGCTCAAGCACATTTATGCACATTCACAAACGCAGATATAGTGCGAACTACGTGTCGGCACTATCTGTTTCCATATAAACTTGATAGTTGGCCGTTTTCCAAAGAAATTTTCATTTAATTATTAATAACACCTACGTAGTGTTATTTTGTGAAATTAAACAATTTCTGGCCAATCTATTGCTTTGCTTTGATTAAAACCAATAAAATTCCTTAATCATCAAAAATCCTTAAATCATGCATTTCATGCATGTCATGCTTTCACCATCCTTAGGTGAACTTCCCTCAATAGGGGTAAAATAGTCTTTTCACCTATTTCGATCCTCAAAATTATTTAAACCACTTTTAGGATCTTTATACATCATCAAGGCATACATACATATTCAGTGTACAGAACACTATTAAAATACGCGTAGCTACCTCTAGCTACTCACACAATTCCCTTACCTCATTTATCTGTACAGTCTGACCTTTACATCGATGTCTCGTCACGCAGTCCGATTTGCTCCGAATCCAAATCAAATCTTCGGCACTGCGGATAAATGTTCATCAGGTCAAATACAATGCAATTAATTGTATTTCTTAATTTTCTGGGCTTAATTTAAATCATTGGGCCCGTTTACCCATATTGGGCCCGATTGTACCAATGGGTCTTAATCGGCCTTAAGCCCGTTTACCACACTTTATCGAGGCCTATTGGGCTCATTGGACCCATCAATATTTATTTAGCCTCGTTCTAAATTCTCAGATAGCTTATGAATTATTTACGACAATTTATCCCAATTTCTAGAATTTAATTCATTTATACGAAAATTAAATCCGTAATTCATGCGTTAAATATCAATCACGCATAACGATATAAAATTGTCGTAAATAAGGGTCACTTACCCGTTATTCCCTGATCGTATACAAATCGAGGCTGTCTCGAGCTCTCAGTGGATGCCAATTGTCGAGCTACACAATTAAATATATTTTTCCGGGTAAATTTCCAGTCGGAATTAATTAAATTAAATATTCAGAAAATTAAATCGGTCAATTTGACCGCTTACCGACTTACCCGAAGCTCGATTGCATCACTGGAATTTTCCCCAATTTTTTCTCTTTTTCTTTTTCCCTTTTTCTTCTTTTTTTTTCCCTCTCTTTTTGGCTGAACCGGTCCGGTCCGGTTCAACCCGGTTCGGACCGCCGGTTCGGTCTGGTCCGGTTCGGCCGGTTCTATCCGGTTCGGCCGGTCCAAATCTCCCTTTGGTCGTGCCGGCGCCGTCCGGCCGGTTCCCGGCATGATTCCGGTGCCAATCGGCGCGCAATCGTCTGGGCTCCCTAAATCGGGCCTCGGCTGGGGTCGAATCAGCCCCATCGCCGGCGAATCGGGGTTCTCTCCCCCGCGGTCTTCTCCTCCGTTTCCGACGTTTTCCGGCCACCTCGCCGCGCGTCTGGGCTGCTGGAGGTTCGCCCGATGCTGGGCTACGTTCGCCGGTCCTCGCTGGCCTCTCAGCGTCGCCGGTGGTTCGCCGGTGACGAACCTCCCCCTCGGGTTCGGCCTTCGCGTCTTTTGCTTCGTTTCGCCTCTGTTTCTTTTCTCTTCTGTTTCAGACTTTTCATTTTTCTTTTTTTTTCTTTTTTTTTTTTTTTTTTTTATAATTAACTTTTAATATTATTTTATTCAATAAAATAATATTAAAATGCATAAATATCCTTAAAAATTATATTTAATTCATTTAATCTGTAAATAATTTTCTCAGTCCGATTTTACCTTTTCGGTATATTTTTCGATTATTTTCGGGATTATTTTTCGATGCGAAAATCTCGGTTCATTTCAATAAATTCATATCTTGATCAATTTAACCCGAAATTTAATTATTTCTTCATCATTGATCAAGATTTCTCATTCTCATATTTTTAATTAAATTTTCTTGTCCCGATAAATACCGAATTTTGGTCTTTTGACCATTTTGCCCCTGCACGTATTCGGGAATGCCATTTAAGTCCTTTTGCATTTTTTAAATGCACTCAAAAATATCGGGTCTTACAATCTCCCCCACTTAAGAAATTTGGTCCTCCAAATTAGAACCAAGTAATATGAGTCCATAACAACTCCGGGTATATCTATCGTATCATATACAGTCATCCTCAAGTGACTTTCTCCGGAGTGTAATACTATCATCATACTTAACTAGGGAGATCATCTCAAACCTCAACACTTTTTCCTTTCGTCTAATACCCGAATCAATTCTCCAATCATACGTTATACTTTCATTGAGCTAACCCGTTGAAGCTCATATCTGCACATATACTGGGTCCGGATATATTTCTGAAGCATCATAAGATAGGACACATAGTGGATGCCTGCTTATTCAAGTGGTAACGCCAACCTACAGGTCTTACCTCCCACTTTGTCCAATATCTCTATCCGAATCTTGTTACGTCCTTAAGACAAGTAACTGCCAACATAATGATTCACTCTTGGTGAATTCCAATGGTTTCTGTCTCTTGTCAGCATAGCTTTTCTATCTGCTCTGAGGTGTTCTTAATCTCTCATAAATCAACTGAACATCCTCAGAGGTTTGTCTTACTAATTCGGGAACAATTTTCTATCTGTCACCCACTTCTTATCCAAGTCAGGGAACAACTCCCTATGGCCATACAATGCCTCATTTAATCTCATCCCGATACTCAAGTGACAACTGTCATCACTGGCGAATTTGATTAGTAGCAACTGATCATCCCAGGAGCTCATAAAATCAATGGCACACGCTCTCATCACATCCTCCAGAACCTGTACAGTCCTCTCTGACTGACCATCTGTCTGAGGGTGGAAGCTGTGCTAACACACAATCAGGGTCCCATAGCTTCAAAAAACATATTCCCAGAAGTGGAAAGTGAAGCGGGAATCCCTATCTGATACCATGCTCACTGGAACGCTACACAATGTTTCACAATATTCCACACACATAAATCCGCCTATACACTTAGAGTATCTAGGGATTTTCATAACCAGAAGGTGGGTAACTAAATCAATCTATCAACTATCACCCAGATAGTCTCATGATTCATTCGGGTCCTCTGTAACCCATCACGAATATCCATGGTAACTTGTTCCCATTTCCGTGTCAATATAGGTAGAGGCTGCAATGACTCTGCATACATCTATTGCTCTACATTACTCTGCTGACATAGGAGACACTTCTTCCACAATCTCTGCAATATCACTGTTCATACCTGACCACCAATACCTTTTTCAGAGGTTCTGATATATTTATTATTTCTCGGATGCACTGTATATCCCGAAGAGTGAGCTTCTGACAATAGCACTTTCTTATCAACTATGGTCCTGAGGAGCACTTATACTGTCTCTGAACCTCTGTGAGTCATCATCACTCACTGTGAACTCTGTCACTATACCCTTCTGAATCTGACCCACACTATCGACACCATGCCGATCATCACGCTAAGCCTGGCAAATCCGGTCACACAATCTGGTTCTAACCTCAGGCTAGCTGTCACACAATCACCGTCATCATCAGAAGGAATCACATCACTACTGAGGTTCACAACTGCTCTAGCAGCTCACGCTCCCTGACCATCATATGTGATACCATCCCGAGACTCTTTCTGTTCAAGGCATCAGCCATTACATTAGCCTTTCTTGGGTGGTACAATATTCACAATCATAATCCTTAGAAGCTCTAACCCTCATGGTTATCTCATTTTCTACTCTTTCTGTTAAAACAGATACTTGGGGCTTTTACGATCAGTGCATACTCGAAATTTCTTACCGTATAAGTGGTAGCGCCATACTTTCAGTGTAATCGCTACGGCTGCCAACTCTAAATAATGGGTCAGATAGTTTCTCTCATGGTCCTTGAAGTAATTAGATCCATAAACGACTATCTTCCCATTTTACATCAATACACAGCCCAATCCTTATTTTGAGGTATCCATACATACTGAAACCTCTTGAGCTGTTAGTCATGGTGAGAATACTTACTGTGGTCAGTTCATTACTTCAATATACCAAAACTCACGAAAGCCATTTTCATACTTATCATACTACTCGTATGAAATCTTTTTTTTTTCCAAACGAGACGTGTCAACTGAGTAGCCCATTTTGAGAAACTCTCAACACCTCGTCTGTAAGACAGTTTTCTGTTGCTACTCATTCTCTTCCCTGGACTTCGAATACATCATAATATCATCACTAAAGATGACAACCAATTGGTCCAGGTAAGGTTTAAATACCTCATCGTAATTGAGTTCCACTCAATACTTCATTCACTCATATCCTTGACCTATGCACGAATAAACGTACAATGTCATTTCGAAATAGCTTTCGTTCAAGATACTAGCTCACGTCATTTCTTTCCTCTTATATTGACGGCTTTTATAAAATTTTAATTTTTAAACTTTCATGATTAATGAATTTCTATATCTTTTTATCATACCAATAAAGGTACCCAAATTTTAATGTATATATTTCACAATTGTCGATTTCAATTTATAGATTATGCGTGCGCTTCCAGACGCTGTCAAATCTTCAGGCAGGGAGATATTTTGAAATACCTTTATTAACCCTCAGATTTAACCACATCGACTGGGTGTAGATATATCTACCCCTTATCTTGGTCGCAATCCATATACACTACATATTGCTTAATCCAAATTACTTTGCATATCAATGATATCCTTACCTTGCATATGCCTTTTATTCCAATATACCTCGTATGTAGGATCTATCACATCTCCAATCTTATCTCCTTTCATATATCACTTATGGCAAACTCTTTCCTTACTTGTCAAGTTACAATACACTTTTCAGTGATATTTTCACCCCTATTTTCAACTTACAATCCCTATACCCATATTCAGTTAGTGAAAATCAACTAACTATCATCCTCTTCATGCTTAAAGGTATAGGCTTCACATTTTTTTTTTCACTAACTTATAAGCAACTGAAGGCGGTATGAATAAATGCGTGGCACCAGGATCAATTAAAATAATTATTTCATTATTCTTAACCAGTGTGGTATCTTCCACCACATCCTATGAAACATCAGTAGTGTCCTGGTCCAAGGCATACACTCGCCCTCGTCCAACATCTTATTTTCGTGGTAACTACCACGCATCTTACACTGTTCACACTGCTACTCTGTTATACTGTTACGTAGCAGGTCGGGGTCCTCAAATCACAATACCCCTCAAAAGTATTGAAATTGGATACACTGGGGTTTATCAATCAACTTACCCCGTGATTTATCAACTCTAAGCTTTTACCAAACTATCTTTTCTTGTTCTGACATCTTTGTCATTCTCTTTTCTCTTTTTGTCTCAATTTCAGCCTTTACTACCTTTCTCAATCTCAGAGGCGCGCAATTTATAATCTTATTTACACAACTGTAGTCTGCGCACTGCCTCGGCATAGGTAGTGATGTCTAACAGACAAATCGGACTCTAATTGATAATCTGAGTCCTTCCATGAACTTTCAGACATCTCGACTCTCACTGTTTATCGTGTCCGAGTCACATCTGCCCAGGAATATAAACTGAGTATTATACTCGTCACTCAACATGTTCCTCTGGGTCAGAGTAAAGAATATCATCTGTAATTTTCTTTAAACAATATCCGGGATATTCTGTCACCGGAATACATCTAGAATTATTTTTTTTATGTCTATTCTGCACGTTTAACTCTTCAAATGGGTCGAGCGAACTTCAATTAATGCTCCAACTCGCCCTCATACATACCCTGAGCAATTAGCTCGCAAAATATTCTCCACACTCCGCTTCAACCTCGCGAAGCGTATCTCAATACTGTCTGATCTCTCTGTCAGACTCTGTCCGATCTTTCTGTCGGACTCTGTGGGGCATGCTCAACATTAGCCGCCACGTCAATCTCATCTCAAGTCTCATGTGGCGACTCAGTACAACTCCCGGGCCTACCTCTACGGCCTCGAGCTCGTGTACTCGCCTCTCAACCATAGCGGCTATCAGTTAATGAGTCTATTCTTGCATTTAAAACCAAATTCTTTGCTGCACTTCCATCTCGATATACACAATTGTATCCAAATAATGCACAGTACATGGGGATGTAAACTTCCTTAACCACTAACACCGACTCATATCAGGCCAACTCAAGCTCTGATACCAAAAATTGTCACGACCCGAATTACCTAAAAATCAGAGTAAATTTTTCGTTTTTTCATTTATTATTTAATTCTTAACTTTCTCTCGTCGTGACCATCCTACAACACAGTTGGGCTATGATTCGGTGTTAGTCACCTCACACTATTTAACATTTCATTCCCATAATCATATATCAGAGTCTACTATCCTTTTGACTTTAAATAAATACATACCCAATGGTATTTACATGACTCTACATCCCCGACATCATATCCATTTACAGTACTGTGCATTACATATTTAGATACAAAACCATACAAATGTGTATACCTGTCTCTCGATGAGAAGCAGCAAGCAGCGGATATCAATACATGCAAGTTCTCAGCCGCTCAATAATTATTACAAGTGCTCTGAAAAGATGGGAAAATAAGGGGGGTGAGCAAACCACACGCTCAGTAAGGCAATTATGCAAGTAAGTAGATAGCTCCACTATCTACATGCTCATAATGCCATGCCCTTAAATCCATTTCTTTTCATTTAAAATTACACGCACAAAGTCATGCATATTCAATGCCATAGTTTATCCAAAACTATTTGTGCATATATAAATCATGTAACTCATGCATTCAAAGCATTTTATGTGACATCATTAAATCATATTAAGCATGAATTAGATCAAGATCATGCAGTCTTTTATGCCATGTAAGACAAAACATGGATTTCAAATGAAAGCATGGAAAACTTCACATGCTACTGCATTTAAATCAAAACATTAAAACTGCAGTTAAAACTAACCCTTCCAGGTCCATCTCATAAAACAATTCAATAAAATTCATTATAAAAGTCCGGTTATAAAACCACCCTTCTTTCAGGGTCACATATCATAAAATCATATGAAATCATAAATTCATCAAATCGGGGGCCTGACCCCTCCTTCGGGTCTACCCTGGTCTAACAGACCACAAGTTATATCATGTGAGACAATCAGGTAATTAACAGTAACATCGAGGACTATGGCCATATCCTAGTGATCCCTGGCAACACGGTACCTAGTGTGCGGGGTATCACACCTGAAACGGGAGGTGGGTCGTCCTACCCGCCAGAACAGCATAACACCAGGATTGCGAGGGCAAGGCTTGCTGCCTCGTGGCTAATGCCACTCCACTCCAACAATCCCCACGGTACAGCGTACTCCGCGTGACATACACGGTACAACGTACTCCGTGAACCCAAGCTCAATCAGGGGTGCCTGTAATAGGTCTTATCCACCCATATCATATCTGTCTCAGAGTGCACGTGTGAGCATATCATCTCACTGTGACACACAGTCTACAGGAGGCTCCAACACGGCTATATGCATGTAATATAAATCCATGTGCGAGCGAAGCTCAAGCACGGCTCCATGCATATTCATGATATCTGAAAATCTCGTGCGAGGGAAGCTCTAGCACGGTTTCATAAAAATCAGTGAAATCTGCGTACGAGCAGCGCTCCAGTACGACTTAAACTGATTATAATTTCATGTAAATTCCACGTACGAGCAACGCTCTAGTACGGATATGTATATAAATTCAGTGAAAACCTCGTACGAGAAAAACTCCAGTACGACATTCAAATGAATTATGAAAACCATGTAAAACTTTGTGCGAGCAACGCTCCAGCACAAATGAATGCTCAAATAAATCAAATCTCGTGCGAGTTACACTCCAGCACGACTTTATGCATAATTAAATCAAATCTCGTGCGAGTTAGACTCCAGCACGGCTTTATGCAATATTAAATCAAAACAGGATGCGAGCTAAGCTCCAGCATCTCTCATGCATGTCAAATCATTAAAAGTAGTGCGAGTAATCGCTCCAGCACTATTTTATGCATACCACGTCAAAACAAATCAAAACATGTCAAAACATGTCAAAACAGAGTGCGAGCTAGGCTCCAGCAGCTCTCATTTCACAATATTAAAAATCAGTGCGAGCACCATGCTCTAGCACATTTCATGCATATGATGTCACAAGTCGGTGCGAGCAATTGCTCAAGCACATTTATGCACATTCACAAACGCAGATATAGTGCGAACTACGTGTCGGCACTATCTGTTTCCATATAAACTTGATAGTTGGCCGTTTTCCAAAGAAATTTCCATTTAATTATTAATAACACCTACGTAGTGTTATTTTGTGAAATTAAACAATTTCTGGCCAATCTATTGCTTTGCTTTGATTAAAACCAATAAAATTCCTTAATCATCAAAAATCCTTAAATCATGCATTTCATGCATGTCATGCTTTCACCATCCTTAGGTGAACTTCCCTCAATAGGGGTAAAATAGTCTTTTCACCTATTTCGATCCTCAAAATTATTTAAACCACTTTTAGGATCTTTATACATCATCAAGGCATACATACATATTCAGTGTACAGAACACTATTAAAATACGCGTAGCTACCTCTAGCTACTCACACAATTCCCTTACCTCATTTATCTGTACAGTCTGACCTTTACATCGATGTCTCGTCACGCAGTCCGATTTGCTCCGAATCCAAATCAAATCTTCGGCACTGCGGATAAATGTTCATCAGGTCAAATACAATGCAATTAATTGTATTTCTTAATTTTCTGGGCTTAATTTAAATCATTGGGCCCGTTTACCCATATTGGGCCCGATTGTACCAATGGGTCTTAATCGGCCTTAAGCCCGTTTACCACACTTTATCGAGGCCTATTGGGCTCATTGGACCCATCAATATTTATTTAGCCTCGTTCTAAATTCTCAGATAGCTTATGAATTATTTACGACAATTTATCCCAATTTCTAGAATTTAATTCATTTATACGAAAATTAAATCCGTAATTCATGCGTTAAATATCAATCACGCATAACGATATAAAATTGTCGTAAATAAGGGTCACTTACCCGTTATTCCCTGATCGTATACAAATCGAGGCTGTCTCGAGCTCTCAGTGGATGCCAATTGTCGAGCTACACAATTAAATATATTTTTCCGGGTAAATTTCCAGTCGGAATTAATTAAATTAAATATTCAGAAAATTAAATCGGTCAATTTGACCGCTTACCGACTTACCCGAAGCTCGATTGCATCACTGGAATTTTCCCCAATTTTTTCTCTTTTTCTTTTTCCCTTTTTCTTCTTTTTTTTCCCTCTCTTTTTGGCTGAACCGGTCCGGTCCGGTTCAACCCGGTTCGGACCGCCGGTTCGGTCTGGTCCGGTTCGGCCGGTTCTATCCGGTTCGGCCGGTCCAATCTCCCTTTGGTCGTGCCGGCGCCGTCCGGCCGGTTCCCGGCATGATTCCGGTGCCAATCGGCGCGCAATCGTCTGGGCTCCCTAAATCGGGCCTCGGCTGGGGTCGAATCAGCCCCATCGCCGGCGAATCGGGGTTCTCTCCCCCGCGGTCTTCTCCTCCGTTTCCGACGTTTTCCGGCCACCTCGCCGCGCGTCTGGGCTGCTGGAGGTTCGCCCGATGCTGGGCTACGTTCGCCGGTCCTCGCTGGCCTCTCAGCGTCGCCGGTGGTTCGCCGGTGACGAACCTCCCCCTCGGGTTCGGCCTTCGCGTCTTTTGCTTCGTTTCGCCTCTGTTTCTTTTCTCTTCTGTTTCAGACTTTTCATTTTTCTTTTTTTTTTTTTTTTTTTTTTTTTTTTTATAATTAACTTTTAATATTATTTTATTCAATAAAATAATATTAAAATGCATAAATATCCTTAAAAATTATATTTAATTCATTTAATCTGTAAATAATTTTTTCAGTCCGATTTTACCTTTTCGGTATATTTTTCGATTATTTTCGGGATTATTTTTCGATGCGAAAATCTCGGTTCATTTCAATAAATTCATATCTTGATCAATTTAACCCGAAATTTAATTATTTCTTCATCATTGATCAAGATTTCTCATTCTCATATTTTTAATTAAATTTTCTTGTCCCGATAAATACCGAATTTTGGTCTTTTGACCATTTTGCCCCTGCACGTATTCGGGAATGCCATTTAAGTCCTTTTGCATTTTTTAAATGCACTCAAAAATATCGGGTCTTACACGATCTGCCTCTTGTAGAATGCTTGGCATTGCATTTTCAAGCCACGAGATCGATCTTCCTTGCTAATGAGATCGATCTGCTCCTCATCTGCAACATTCTTGCTGTAGGTTTCCCAAAAAATCATTGTTACATTCATATCCAATTTGCTTCACTACCCGTTTTGCATTTCATACACATTTGAAACTTAAAAACATTCATTCCTTATGATTTATATCAAATGTGACTTGTCCGTACATCACGAAATCATAAAGAGTATATATTATTTTATGGGCCTTACAATCCTCCCCTCCTTAAAGAAATTCGATCCTCCAAATTAGAACTAAGTTAATCATCAAACAATTGGGGGTGTCTCTCGCATCAGACTCTCTAGCTCCCAAGTAGCCTTTTTTAAAGTGTGATGCTGCCAGAGAACTTTAACTAACCCGATGGTCATGTTTTGTAACACTTTTTCCTTCCTATCCAGTATCCGTATCGATTTCTCTACATATGTCAAATCATGTTTGAGCTCCAATGGCTCATACCGAATGACATGGGTCGGATTTGGATGATACTTCCGAAACATCGAAATGTGGAAGACATTATACACTCCTAATAAGTCCGGTGGCAAAACCAACCTATAGGCCTTATCTCCCACTCGATCAAGTATCTCAAAGGGTCCAATGTAGTGAGGACTTAGCTTACCCCTCTTCCCGAATCTCGCTATACCATTGGAAGGAGAAACCTTCAGAAACACTGATGCACCAACTACGAACTCCAGTGGTCTTCATCTCCTGTCAGCATAACTTTTCTATCTACTCTGAGCTGTCCTCAATCTCTTAACAATCAATTGGACATCCTCATAGGCTTGTGTAACTAAATCAGGTGCAAAAATCTTTCGGTCACCCACTTCTTCCTAACGAATAGAGGAACGACATCTATAGCTATAGAAAGCCTCATATGGTGCCATTCCGATACTCGAATGATAACTATTGTTGTAGGCGAATTTGGCTAGTGGCAAATGATCATCCCAGGAGCCTCTAAAATCTAGCACACACGCTCTCAACATATCCTCCACAGTCTGTATAGTCCTCTCTGACTGACCATCTGTCTATGGATGGAAAGCGGTGCTCAAACTCAACTGGGTTCCCATGGCTTCCTGAAATTGTTCCCAAAAGTGGGAAGTGAAGCGGGAATCCCTATCCGAGACAATGCTCACTAGAACACTATGTAACCTCACTACCTCGCGTACATATAACTTTGTTAATGAACTCAGAGTATCGATAGCTCTCATAGCTAAGAAGTAGGCTGACTTCGTCAGGCTATCAATGATCATCCATATCGCATCGTGATTCCTACGGGTCCTCAGTAAACACATCATGAAATCCATGGTGATATGCTCTAATTTCCATGTCAATATAGGTACAGGCTGCAATAACCCTGCAGGCTTCTGATGCTCTACCTTCACCTGCTGACATATGATACATCTTGCCACGAATTCTGCCACATCTTTCTTCATACCTGACCACTAGTACACCTTTCGGAGGTTCTGATACATCTTGTTACTCCCCGGATGCAACGTGTGCCTTGAAGAATGAGCCTTCGAAAAAATCAATTTCTTGAGCTCTGGGTCCTCGAGAACACACTCTACTTCTAAACCTCAGAAGTCCATCAGAACTCAACTCAAAATCAGTCACTGTGCCCTTCTGTATCTGACCAGTCATATCAATGCAATACAGATCAGTCTGCTGAGCCTGTCTGATCCTGTCCAACAGATCCGACTCCAAGTGTAAACTAACAATCATACAGTCTGTATCCATGTTAGAAGGTAAAACTCCCAAACTGAGGCTACCAAATTACTCTAGTAACTCATGTTCCCTGACCATCATATATGATACCATCCCAAGGCTCTTCCTGCTCAAAGCATCAGCTACAATGTTAGCCTTACCCGGATGATAAAGTATCTCACAATCATAGTCCTTCAGAAGATCTAGCCATCTTCTTTGTCTCATGTCTAGCTCTTTCTGTGAGAACAGGTACTTGAGACTCTTATGGTCGGTAAAAATCTGAAAGTTCTCACCATACAAGTAGTGACGCCATACCCTCAACGTAAACACTACTGCTTCTAACTCCAAATCGTGGGTCGGATAGCTCATCTCATGGTCCTTCAGTTGTTTAGATCCATAAGTAACTACCTTTCCATCCTGAATATTGCACAACCCAATGCGACACTGAAAATCCTCCTGAGCTAGTAGGGATAGTGAGAATCGGAGCAGTGATCAATCGACGCTTTAGCTCCTGAAAACTCCTCTCACAATCATCTTTCTAAATGAATGCTACACTTTTTCGAGTGAGACGTGTCAACGAAGCTATCATGACCCCTTTTCATCCATTTCATCTAAAAACCACCATAAAGTTTTCGCTTTATTCGTTAACTTACCCGGTTGTGAACAACTCTCTCCAATAACAGTTGGGCTATGAGTCAGTATTAATCATCATTTACCATTAATTTTTTTCAATTAATCAAGAGAAAACACATACATTTGGAAGTTTAAGTTCTATACTTATACATGTTTGCTAACACTTAGATCTCCCATACTACAATTCAAAATGATTACTGTGCTATTACATGTTTAGATACAAAAAAATTTCCTCTGTGTATACCTCTTAGCAATGGAGAGCAACGGATGTCTAGACACAACTCCTCAGTCCCTCACTAGACTACTGTGTACGCTGATAGGGATGAGCAACCACATGTTCAATAAGGCAACAATGCAAGCATGGTAGATAACTACACTATTTACATACTTATAATGTCGTGGCACAAAAATCATTAATATCCAGAGCATGAGTAAATATTAAAACTATGCCACATGTATATACATATATCATGTACTGAAAAACATGAAAATATGCATGTAAACATGGAAAACCATCATGTAAAACTTCTCATGCTCATAGTAATAAAACTCATCAAAATAAGGAAAACTCATCACAAAACCATCCCTTAGGATTTAGCACTTTCTCAAAACACAACAAAACTCATCACAAACAGTAATACCATCTCTTAAAAAACATCCCACAAGGCTCGACCCCTCCCTCGAGTCTACCTTGGACAACACAATTCATGATTGGTATATAAAACTATGTGATATCATGTGAGATAGGTGGTCACTATAAAATCGATGACTCTGTTGGCCAACTATATAATTATCATCCCGGACCATACGGATCCCGATGTGCGAGGCATCATGCTAGAACGGAGGTGGGTTAGTCCTACGCCAGACTTTCAAATCAACATCATAACCTCACGGTACAACATACTCCATGTGATATACACTGTACAACCTACCCCATGCCATGTATAACCTACTCAGTCTCAAGTGCACAAGCTAGCATCTCATCTGTGTGACTAGCAGTCTACACGAGGCATCCAGCATGGCTCGTGCAAGCATCTCATCCATGTGACACGAAGTCTACACGAGGCATCCAACATGACTCATTATATATCACAGTGTGAAAAGCGCAGTGCGGGCAAAGCTCTAGCACGATTTCATGCATCATCAGTAAATACCCTCGTACGAGCAACACTCTAGTATGGTTTTATGCATAACAAGCAATGCGAAAATCACGTACAAGTATAGCTCCAGTACGGTTATATGCATACAAAAATCAATGGAAACCCACGTACGAGCAAAAACTGCAATACAGCTTGTAAAACATCACAACTCAAAACATGGTGCGAGCTATGCTCCAACACGATTTAACTTTATAAATCTGATAGGTGACTCTATTTCAACAAATTACGCTTAAAACCACAGTTAGCACCTAACTCGTGCTATTTCATGAATTTATGAAGTCAATCGCCAGCCTATCCGTAGATTTGCTTAAAATAAAGCAATGTATTTTGTAAAAATATCAAAACATGGTGTTTATGCAATTATAAGCCTTACTACCCCTTTTGTAAGATTCACTTTCGAAACCAAAATCATCTATAACCAAAATCATTTGTACAAATCATAAATCCTTTCTAGATAACCGAGTAATTACAAAGCCCTATAAACACCCTTAAAATACGTGCAGCTACTTCTAGATACTCACAAAATTCCCATACCTAGAAATCGTGTCGAGTGATTCCACTTCCTTAGAGCTGCTTGATCGTGCAGTCCGATTTGCTTCTAATGTAATCTTTGGAGCTGTACAAATTACTTATCACATCAATTTAACCTAATACAGCACAACTCTCACGCTAATTATATTTGATTTAAATTATTGGGTTCATTAACGCTTATTGTGCCTTACTTTCTCTTAAGCCTTTTTTCGATTATGCTATTCGTTTCTTGGGAATCTATTAGTTCCACTATACTTATTGGTTCATATTAAACCGACATTAAGCTCATAATGCCTCTAGTTCATCATTTCCTTCACTATGGTAATTTATCAATCACCTCTTATGCCCATTTCCAATCCTCATCTATTCCAACATATGTATTTCACAAAACTATCTTAAAATCATCTATAAATGCTTAAATCATCATCAACTCCATGCCGTTTCAACTTTCTCTCACTAATCCTTTTCTAGGTCATGGTTGTTCAAGCATGTATGTGAACATTTTAGCCAACATTATAGACACCAATCAACTCATCAAAATGTCTACATTAACATATTAGAAGGTGGTTTATAGAAATCTTACCTAGCTTGACTTTTTCATCTTTTTGCCAAATTGGGGAAAAACCTCTTTTCTCCTTCAATCCAAGGTTTGAGCTTCCAATCTTTTACTATGTTGTTCTCTTCCTCACTAGGAACAACTTTGTACAAAGGAACTTCTCTCAAAACTGGTTGGAAAGTGGTGATTTTTAGAGTGAGAAATTGTATTCGTGAAATGAAGATTCAGCTGCCCAGTTTTTATAGGAAACGCATTATGAGATCGATCTCCAAGCTAGGTAGGAGATCGATCTGGCCTTGCTTAAACTCCTTCAGAATTTTCACAATGCAGGTAGGAGATTGATCTACCTTATGAGAGGAGATCGATCTGGCCCAACTAGAAGCAATTTGAGATCAATCTGCTTTAAGTGAGGGATCGATCTCCCTCTTTCAGAATGCTTGGCATTGTGTTTCCAGGCCATGAGATCAATCTCCCCTTGCCATAGGATCGATCTGGCCTTCATCCTACAGCATTTCAACTGCAATTTTCCATATTTCTCAAATTTAAACTCACATTCAACCACTTCAATACCCAATTTGTATTTAATTCACACTTAACACTCAAAAGCATCCAATTCTTATGATTCATATATTGTGTAATCTGTACATCATGGAAATCATAAGATTACATAAAAATTCATGGGCCTTACATTCCTACCCTCCTACAAGAAATTTGGTCCTCCAAATTAGAACCAAGTTAATCTGAGAACAACTTCGAGTACTTCTCTTGCATCATACTCTCCAGCTCCCATGTAGCTTCCTTTAGAGTGTGATATTGCCAAAGAACTTTCACTAAGGGAATTGTCTTCGACCTCAGCACCTTCTCTTTCCTATCTAATACCTGAACTGGCTTCTCAACATACGACATACTCTCATTGAGCTCCAATGGCTCATATCTTATCACATGTGTCGGGTCCTTGTGGTTTTTTCAAAGCATGGAGACGTGGAAGATGTTATGAACACCTGCTAACTCCGACGGCAATGCCAACCTATAAGCCTTATCTCTCACTCTCTCCAGAATCTTGAAGGGCCTATATACTGATGGCTTAACTTACCTTTTTTACCAAACCTCATAATCCCCTTCGAGGGAGAAACTTTCAAGAATACATACTCACCCACAGTAAACTCTAGTGGTCTCCGTCTCCTATCAGGATAACTCTTGTGTCGGCTCTAAGTTGTCCATAACCTCTCACGTCTCAACTGGACGACCTCAGAGGCTTGCTGCACTAAATTAGGAGCAAAAATCTATCTGTCACCAACCTCTTCCCATCCAATAGGGGATCAGCATCTGCATCCATACAGTGTCTCATATGGTGCCATCCCGATACTGGCATGATAGCTGTTATTATAGGCGAACTCGGCTAACAGTAGGTGATCATCCTAAGAGCCTCTAAAATCCAGCACACACGCTCTCAAAATATCCTCTAAGGTCTGTATAGTCTTCTCTGACTGACCATCTGTTTGAGGATGAAAAGCAGTGCTAAAATTCAATTGGATCCCCATTGCTTCTTTAAAATGTTCCTAGAAATGGGAAGTGAAGCGAACATCCCGATCAAAAATAACGCTCACTGGAACACCATCTAATCGTACTATCTCTCGAACATACAAGTTCCCCAACTGACTCAGAGTATCGATAGCTCTTATAGCTAAGAAATGGGCTGACTTCGTCAACCGATCCACAATCATCGAAATGGCATCATGACCTCTGCGGGTCCTCGGTAAGCCCATCACAAAATCTATGGTGACATGCTCCCACTTGCATGTTGGTATCGGTAGAGGCTGCAATAGCTCTGTAGGCTTCTGATGCTCTACCTTCACCTGCTGACAGATGAGATATCTAGCGACATACTCAGCTATATCTTTCTTCATTCTAGACCACCAATAAATTTTTTGAAGGTTTTGATACATCTTAGTGCTCCCCAGATGTATCATATACCTCGATAAGTGAGCCTCTGATAAAATAACTCTCCTGATCTTTGGATCCTAGGAAACACATATCCTACCCTCTGAACCTCAGCAATCCATCTGTACTTAGCTCAAAATTAGTACCCACACCAGTCTGTACCTGTCTCAACTAATCGATACACTATCGATCACCTGCTGAGCTGTTGAATACGACTAATCAACTCTGGCTCCAATCTTAAACTAGTTACAACATCAAGTCTCTCTGTATCAGGTGGGGTTACATCCAAACTGAGGTTCACGAACTGCTCCAACAACTCATGTTCTCGAACCATCATATAAGACACCAACCCGAGGTTCTTCCTGCTCAGTGCATCAGTTACTACATTCACCTTACCCAGGTGGTATAGGATTTCATAATTGTAATCCTTCAGGAGCTCGAGCCATCTCTTCTGTCTCATATTCAGCTCCTTCTATGAGAATATATACTTAAGGCTCTTGTGATCCATATATATTTGAAATTTTTCACCATAGACATAATGGCGTCATATCTTTAAAGCAAACACTACGGTCATCCAGTCGAAATCATGAGTTGGATAGTTCCTCTCGTGATCCTTCAATTGTCTAAATCCATAGGCAATTACCTTCCCATCCTGCATAAGTGCATAGCCCACTCCCTAGTGTGATGCATCCACATACACAGAGAAACCTCCTAAGCCGGGAGGAATGGTGAGAATCAGAGCAGTGGTCAATCGATGCTTAAGCTCCTGAAAGCTCCTCTCACATGCCTCATCCCACACAAACTTAACATCCTTCCGCGTGAGATGTGTCAATAGAGTAGCTAGTTTGGAGAAACCCTCAACAAATCTCTGATATCAACCTACCAATCCCAGGAAACTTCTGATCTCAGTAACTGTCTTGGGTTATTCCCATTGTACAACTACCTCAATCTTGGATGGATCTACTGATACCCCATCCCTCGATACAACATGGCCCAGAAATGAGATCTACTCCAACCAAAAGTTACACTTACTGAGTTTGGCATATAATTCCTTCTCTCGAAGGGTTTGCAAAACTATCCTCAAATGCTGCTCATGATCTTCTTTGGATGACATGCCCAAAGGGTATTGTCCGCAAGTGCATGGGTCGTACAAGTAATAATGGGATTTGAGTCCCGAGTTATCGTCCCTCAGAGAAGTTGGTTAGCCTAATTAACTACCAGTTAATCTTACCCTAAGTATATTCAAGCAAATTATGAAATTAAAGTGGTGATCTACTAAGGCTAATTAAACATACTGAAAACAATAAACATTAAAAATAAAGAAAATAAAACTGAACTAAGATTTGCTTACCGAACTCCGATCAATTAAAGAAAATACCTACAAAAGAAAATTAAAACAATTAAAATTAATTAACGCAACTAAAATAAAATGCAAATATGACAATAAAGCAATAATATCAATTAAACTAAAATTTAAACAAACTTAAAATAAAAATGCATATAATTAAACTAAAATAAAATCCTAAAACATTTAATATAAAATTAACTACTAACTACAAAATTAAAATTAAAAATTAAATTAACAACTAAGACACTAGATTTAATCCTACAATTATCAACTAACAACTAACCTAAACTAACAACTAATAAAAGCAATAAAAATAATATAAATGGAATAACTAATAAAATAAACAAGAAAGGATGTGGCCAAACATGGCCTTAAGCTTAAATAAGTGGAGTGGTCCCGAGCATGGCACTGTTACACTTTCTTCTTCAATTTGCCCAACATTTCCAGGTGCTGCTGCTCCCAGCTGCTATCCGCTTACTGCTGCAGTTCGTCCTCTACTCCAGGTGTCTTGCACTCTCGGTGCTGCAGAGGTATTTCGGCTGCTCATTCCTCGCGCTGCTTGTTTCTGCCTCCTTCCATGTCTACTGCTCCAGTACACTATACGGTTCTGCCATAAACAATTCAGCATGAATACTGCGTCCTTCCTCTGTAACTCGTTCCAACCGTGTTGCTCTCGGCACCAACCTTCTGCTCCATGCGTTGTCTAAGTCTGCTGTCTCGCAAGGATCTTCTTCATCTGCACCCAAAATTCCTTACCCAGTTGCTTCCTATACATTGTGCCTCTAGCTTCTGCAGTCACCACATCCTTGCGTTACTTCTGCATACAACCCACGTTCATAGCAGATTCTACCAAATGATGCCACACTTATCATGACAGAATACACCAAATACTGTCTAGCAGAGGGAAACAGTCGAAGTCCAGCTTCATCTACCAACACCGACCCTCCATACCATCGTCCATGCACACCACATTAAAATAATAGAAACTAACTAATTGAACCAACTTAACTAAACATAGAAATAAACCGAAGGAAATGCAGTAAGCTAAGGGCAGGAAGAAAAATAAAACATGAATAAACTTCAACACACCAGCATAATCAAAATACCAACAATATGGAAAAGTGCAACATAACCGAAAAAAATGAACAGTTATAAGAGCTCAAAACAGGGCAGAACAGAGCAAGCCCTGGTAGAAGTGTTTGCTCCTTATCGGCTACAAAATCACATCCCAGCTTATACCGATGCTAGCATGCTCATCATCTCAACAGTACAGCAACAAAGCCTCCATCTCTGCTTCAGTAAACTCCTGCAAGAACTAACCTCTGGACAATATCGGAGAGTTGAACAATAACGGAGAGCAACTGAGAACAATGGCGGCTACTGTCACCAGCCAGCCTAATGCTCTTCTCTGATCCAACAATCAGCAAGGAGGAACAAATAAATAAATAAAATGCAAAACCGAGATCTAAGAAAGGAAAAATGAAATTTTTTTATTAAAACTTAAATGTGCTGAACAGTAATAGAGAAAATGAGTTGTAAAACCGAGAAGAGATGAAAAATAAAAATGGTGGCTACAGGAAATCTAAAACTAATTTAAAAATTAACCTAGGCTACCTCTACTCCTAATTCTCCTATTCTAACCTAGGTTGCTACCTTTTTCAATTGCCATCATATTCTATTTATATACACACTTAGGGGTACAATTGTAATTAATTTTTTTCATCCTAGATGAGTTGGCATTGTTTCACACCATTGGCTCCTTGAAAAATAATATTTCCATGTCATCTGTCTTTTTGTCCAATTGGATGTGCTAGGCTCGTGTTGTCCGAATGGTCCAATCTTGATTTTAGCTCAATTCTGGTCCATTTTCTACCAAAATATTCAAAATTGATCCGGATTTAATTTATCTGCAAACATGAGAATTTTAATTAAATAAAGGGGATAATTAACAAAATAAATTGGGGATTTAAATAATTAATTAAGAAATTAAGCACAAATAAGTCTAAAAATGTAGAATTATCATTGGACTTGGAATAAACCAAAATATCATCAATAAACACAATCACAAACTCGTCCAGGTACGGCTTAAATACATCATTCATCAAAACCATAAATGTTGTGGGGGCATTTGTCAATCCGAATGGCATAACCAAAAACTCGTAGTGGCAATAATGGGTACGAAATGTTATCTTGGGTACATCTCCACTCTATATCCTCAACTAATGGTACCCAGATCGTAAATCTATCTTAGAAAAGACTTGTGCTCCCCGAAGTTGATCCAACAAATCATCAATGCGTGGAAGGGGTACTTATTCTTAATGGTGGCCTTATTCAACAACCGGTAATCTATACACAGTCAAAGGCTCCCATCCTTCTTCCTTACAAACAAAATCAAGGCTCCCCAAGATGAGACGCTCGGTCTAATAAACCTATTCTCTAGCAACTCTTGCAACTGCTTCTTTAGCTCCTCCAGCTCAATCGGAGCCATTCTATATGGTGGCTTAAATATCGACTCTATACCAGGTACCAACTTTAGACAAAACTTCATTTCCCTGTTAGGTGGTAGCCCTGGTAAATCGTCCGGAAAGACATCAAGAAACTCTGTAACCACTGGAATGTCTCTCAATTTCGGATGTGTCATATCTGTGTCAACGACATATGCAATGAACCCTTCACATTATCCTTTTCCACCATTAGTAACATAGGTCATTACATTAACATTCATGATAAATAAGTAGATTCATCTCTTAAATATGATAAATAAAAATTATACTCTTCTCATTTACAATAATCATGTTCGTTCATTTCTTTTCAACAAAACTTATAATAAGGTTATCTATCCCTTAAAACTTTACTGTCTTAGCATAACAATCCAAAATAACACGATTTGCAGCCAACCAATCCATTCTTAAAATTACATCAAAATCACTCATATTAAGTAGAATAAGGTCGGTCGTCATATCTTTCCCTCTTATTTTCAGCCTACAATCCTTATACTCATATTCAGTCAACTGACAATCATTCATAGGTGTAGAAATCATCAACATTCTATCTAACAATATGGGTTTTACATGCTTTAAGAACTTATGGGCAAATGAAGGCGATGCAAAGGAATGGATGACACCAAGATCGAATAACACAAATGCTTCTAAATCATAAATTAGGATGGTACCTTTTATCACATCCGTTGAAGTGTTTGTGGTTTCCTGGTTCAGTGCATGTACTCGCCCTCTGCCAACCGCTTGTTTCCTTTTTTCCTCAGCTGTAGCTTTCCTCCTTGGAGCAGAAGTCTCAACAGAAGCTCTCTCCAACTCCTTGCCCTTCTGCGAGGCAGTCTCAATCATCTATGGACAATACCTCTCGATATGCCTTAACTTCCCACATCTGTAACACACAACAAGGGTCGTCGAACAAGGCCTACTACCATGAAATCTACCACATCTCCTACATTGCTCGGTAGTAGGACGTGGTCCTCCAATGACTATACCCCTCGGTGGAGCCAAAGCTAGGTACACAGGAGGTCTAGCGGCTCTCTTCTGCACCTTCTCAATCTTCGGCCTTTTCTCAAACAGTCTCTGACCTCCTCTCCTGACCACTCTATCAAACTTGGATCTCTTTCGGTCTCTATCTCTCCTACCACTAACCTTTCCAAATTTGAGGCATTCTACTCATAGTCTTGTTCACATAACTGCACCCTGCGTAATGCCTCTTCATAAATGAGGATGTCAAACGGAGCCAATCTAGATCTAATGGCTGGTCTCAGTCCATCCATAAACTTCTGGACCTTCATCGCCTTACTGCTAAATGTATCTGTCACGATCCTCAATCCACCAAAAATCCATTACAAATTTTTCATTTTTTGTTATTTATTTTATCCATTTCTTATTGTTTTTCTTTATCTTTACCTTACCTGATCGTGAACAACTACACCACCAACAGTTGGGCTGTGTATCGGTGTCAATCTCATCCATTCATACCATTGCAAATTTCAATTCATTTAAACGTAAACACTTGTATTTCAAAATCAAATTTGTTGTTTACATGTGTTTACAATCCTTTACATCCCAAAAAAATTACAATTAAAGATATTATTGTGCCTTGACATGTCTAGATACAAAAACTATACAAGTGTGTATACCTAGGATGCAGCAGACTCAAAATTCCAATCCTCAGTCGCTCTCTAATTACTGAAAGTGCTCTGTAGAGAGGGAAAAATAAGGGGTGAGCAAACCACGCGCTCAGTAAGGCAATCATGCGAGCAGGTAGATAAATGTACTACCTACGTGGTCGTCATGCCATGCTTAAATCACACATTTATTTGTCATATTCCAAAACGTATGCTCATGCTTGTGTTCATGGTATGTAAAGTAATTCATGTTATTTAAATCAGTGCACAGTTCTCAAAACATAGCATGGAAAATCATCATGCGTAAGACAAAATCAAGGAATGGTAAATCACCATGCAAAGTACACTTATTAAGTGTTTCAAATCTCATCACAAACTGATACAAAATCATCACTTGTTAGGACTCAACCCCTCTCATAGACTATCCTGACCCACAAAACACATTTCAAACATGGATTATCATAAAACCATAGACATGTGATAGGCATGTAATATCAATAAGGGTAATAACAAGCACTATGGTCATATCTTTTGTGATCTCGGGCTACACAGATCCTAGTGTGCAGGGTATCACTTCTATCTGCTTCCGCACAGGACCTGGGTCACGTCCAACACGTCTGTCCATAGAAGAATATCCATCGTTCGAAGATGACATATATATAATATCACACACGGTACAACATACTCCATACTACTTGCATAGTACAACGTACTCTGTGGACCCATATCATCACAACATATCCTGTCACATCTCAATACACACATGCGAGCCTATTTAATCGATGTGGCACACAGCCTACCCGAAGCTCCCAGCATGGCTCCCAACATGTCATAAAACCACATGCAAGTAATCTCTAGCACTACAACAAGTGTAATGGACATCTAGTGCGAGCTATGCTCCAGCACCATGTCAAAACTCGTATAAAAACTAGTGCGAGCTAGGCTCCGGCACAATGTCATAAAATCCAAGTAAAACTCTAGTGCGAGCATCGCTCCAGCACTAATGCATGTATAAAACACGTCAAATCTCGTGTGAGCAATGCTCTAGCACATTATATTTTCCACAAAACTCATATGGCTCATTCTTTGCAAAGCATGGTTACAAAACCAAATCAAGCTATTTTTGTGCAAATCATTTCAAATGCTAGCCAACCTACTAATCTCATGCTAAAAAGTAATAAAAATATTCAAAAACATCATGCTCTTACTTTTAATGCACATTTCTCAAAAACCTAATTCTTTGCCTTTCCAACAAACATTTCATCCTAAGATCCTTAGCTACGTTAAAAATTACCCATGTGCCCGAAAGGCGTACAGATATACCTAGGTCTAACACAATTCCCTTACCTAGATTCTCTTGGAAGCAACTCTTCCTTCTTCTTTTCCCACGTTTCGCGATTTGGCTCAACTTGCTCCAAATTTATCCTCAAGAGCTGCACACATTCATAACTCATATGAGTCAATACTGATAACTCATATTCATACTTCAACTAATCAATATATCTCATCGAGCCTATTTCATTAAGTTTGACCCATTATAACATTTAGCCATCATTATACCATTTCTAGTCATTTAACTAACAACATACTTGGTTAATTATCAAACCCTTGGCATAAATGTTTATTCATAGCCTTCCATCATTTATGCATTCTTTACAACATCATTTATGCACATTTTCATGACTTGACTAATCTCACAATGTGGATTCATCCAATCATCTCAAAATCATGCATATCACCTCACTAACAACTTGATATAATCCATTTTACATCTAATCAACCAATTCTATTTTCTCACACTAACTCATTCTAGGCTATGCTTGTTCCATTACATTCTAGGTAGTTTCATTCATTAATAAATACACCAATCTACTCACAACAACAACTAGATAAATATACTTAGAGTTGGTGTATTGGGAACTCACCTAGCTTGACTTTCCTCTTAATCCAAATAAGAAGACTCCTTGGCTTCTTCAATCCAACAGGTTGAATATTAGCTCCAAGCTATGTTGTTTTTCTCCTCACAATAAACAACTTTGCTTTAATAGCTTTTCTGTATTATAGAGAGAGAAAGCTTCGTATTTTTGGTAAAAATGGAAGAGGTGTGTTGGTTTGTTAAAGAAAGAGGTTTTGTCGTGGGGTTTTTATAGATTGAGAGTGATGAGATCGATTTGCTATGGTGAGGAGATCGATCTTCCTTTGGGTTTAGTTATCGAATTCTCAGGTTAAATAGGAGAGATTGATCTGCTCATTGAGGAGAGATCGATCTTGGCTTAGCAGAATCTTGAGGAGATCGATCTGTTCATGGGGAGAGATCGATCTGCACTTAAAAGGGGATCGATCTGGGCTTGGCAGAGGAAAATGCAGATCGATCTGCTCATTGGGGAGATCGATATGCTCAATGGGGAGATCGATCTGGCCTTGGCAGATTCACTTAGAATTGTTCTACTTGTACAAGGGATCGATCTGCCTTGGATAGGAGATTGATCTAGCCTTCATCTGGGCATTTCCTACTGCATTTTTTCATATTTTTCCAGGGTAATTTCCTATTTCATTACTCCAACACTCATTTTGCATTTTAATTCCACTTAGAGCATGGAAAGGTTTATTTTCGATGATTCACATACAATATAACTTGTATACATTACTTGAATTCATAAAGGATACTTAGAATTAACGATCCATGCCTTATCATTTTGTGTTTTCATTCCTTATCTTCAATCTGGATGCTTAAAGTTCATTTCGTTTAGTTTGTGGCCACTTCAGCCCTTATTTATCCTTTACTTGCATCATGACACTCGTTCATTCTCATTTGTAATCCATTCGCATTTATATGATTCAAAATCATTTGTCTTATAATTCCATTAACATATATTACAAATTTATACATACATACATAAGGTCTCACAATCTCCCCTACTTAAGGAAATTTGGTCCTCTAAATTGGAACCAAATTAGTCCGGGAACAACTCGGGATAGTTCCCCCGCATCAAACTCTCCAACTCTCATGTAGCTTCTTCTGCAGTGTGGTGCTGTCAAAGGACTTTCACTAAGGGGAGCATATTCGATCTCAACACCTTCTCCTTCCTATCCAATATCCGAATCGGCTTCTCAACATACAACATGCTCTCATTGAGTTCTAATGGCTGATATCTTATCACATGTGTCAGATCCGAGTGGTACTTCCATAACATCAAGATATGGAAGACGTTATGAATGCCTACTAGCTCAGGTGGCAATGCTAGTTGATAATTCTATATTTTTAGAATTATTTTTGCTTATTTTCCTAATTAATTATTTAAATCTCCAATTTATTTTGTTAATTATCCATTTTATTTAATTAAAATTCTCATGTTTGAAGATAAATTAAATCCAGATGAATTTTTAGTATTTCGATAGAAAATAGACCGAAATTGGGCTAAAATCGAGATTGAGCCACATGGACAACACGAGCCATGCCACCTAGCACATCCAATTGGACAAGAAGATAGATGACATGAAAATATTTTTTTTCAAGGAGCCAATGGTGTGAAGATAAGTGGCCAAACAATGCCAACTCATCTAGAATTTAGAAATTACAATTATACCTTTTTTGTGTGTATAAATAAGACATGGAAGCAATTGAAAAATAATGTAATTTAGGAGTATGGAATGTAATTTAGGAGTAGAAGTAGATGTAAGTAGGAGTAGTGTAAGTTAGGAGTAATTTTAGTTTAGAAGTAATGTTAGAGTAGCTTAGTTAGCTTAGTTTAGTGTTTATGTTTAGAGCTTTTCCCAAAACCTTTTCAACTTTATTGTTCATTCATTTTCATTTTATGAAAAAGTTTGTTTCATTGTCTAGTTTTCTTGGTATTTCATTAGCAATCACTTTCCATCTTTTTCATGTTCTCGGTTTGGTTATAATGAGCTCTTTTATTCTTCAAGTTTTATTTTTACATAGCATATTGTTCCAAGTGTAACTCTCGATTTTGCAAATGAATTGCTTAAGTTTTCAGTTTTAATTACATAGCTTATTTCCTAGTTGAGTTACTTCGGTTTGGTAATCTTAGTTCTTTGATTTTTTTTAGCACTTAAGTTCTCAAATTTCTTTTAGTTCTTGTGAGATCTGAGAATTTTAGATATATTTTAATGATGTAATAAGAACTTGAAGTGTAATTTATTGAGCTAAGTGAATTGTGAAAATTATATTTGGAGATTTATGTGTAAGTGTTTAACATAAGTGTGAAACTAAGAGGTCAGATCGATCTTGGGGAAGGAGAGATCGATCTGGTGAGTTAAAAATGACAGGGAATGAGGAATTTAAGGAGCAGATCGATCTCCAATGGAAGAGGATCGATCTCCTTATGATTCTGTTTGAGAGAAGATCGATCTCATGAGGGAGGGATCGATCTCCAAACGTTTCTGTTTGGGAGAAGATCGATCTCCTCAAGGAGCAGATTGATCTCATAAAGCCATAAAGAGATCGATCTCACCCCTTGACAGATCGATCTCCTATGCATAAAATTACCCCAAATCGTCCCCAAATTCAAATGCAGATCGATCTCATCAAGAGCCAGATCGATCTCCTACCCTCAGTCTGTATAAGGAACCCCTACTTTCTCCTGCAAATTCATTTTCTCTCTCTTCTAACCCCATTTCTGCCGAAGCCCTAGCTTTCTCACTCATCCAAAGCACCCATTTCTGTCCAAATCAGAGGCTGTGGCAAGAAGGAAAGTTGTTCCTCATCAAAGGGAAAACAACATACTTGAAAATCGTAAGACGGATTGAATCGAGGCAAGAGATAAGCTCTCCACAAGTTTTGGGTAATTTCTAAACTTCGATCTTGATATTTGAGATGATTTTGGTAATGATAGTTATTGGCATTGTGTTGAAGTAGTTGGAAAATGATTAGGGATTGATGAAATTACAATATAGTTGAAATGATAATGATATTTAGCAATTTTGGAAATTTAGGCAATGTGGTGAATTAGCATAGATAATTTGGTATGAGAAATGTAGGATGTTGAGATGTTGTGAATGAGATTGTAGTTTGGGGTAGAGTTACGAGAATAAAGAGATTTGAGGTGTTATGAGCAATTATGCTCGATTTTGGAGAATTGAGGTACTGTGATGATGAATATTGATGTTTTAACATCGTTTGGACAGCTCGGGAGTTCCAGAGTGGAGTGCGAGACTAGTCCGTGACAAGGGGGAAACAATTGTACTATATGAGGTGCAAAGAGGTAAGGGAAACTAAACCAATTGTGTATGTGATTTTGAACTATATAGCATGATTTGTGATTTATAAAACAAGCATGTTTGATGTGTTGTGTTTTGATGAGAATGCACACAATTTTTATAGCCGGTTGGAGCCCAATGCTTTTATTAGTTTATAATTGGGCTCTATGTTAAGGCAATATCAAGATTTGAGAAATGTGTACGTGCTTTACAGGTTGGAACTCGATTTTAATATGTTTTGTGTTGAGTACAAAACGGTTTTCAAATGAGTTTTATGAGAGAAAAACCACTATGAGTTCTACGTGAAGGCAAACCAGTCTTATGTGATAAGACTTAGGTGTGTAATTTTGAGTACACACCGGGCATTGCTCTGGTAGCATGTAAGCCCGATCCTTCTCCGTTCTGATAACGTGAGAACCCTATTTGGTGGCCGTTGCCACGTGAGAACCCTATTTGGTGGCTGTTGCCACGTGAAACCCTATCCTGTGGCTGTGCCACGTGTGAATTTAAATCAGTGGCTATGCCACGTGTGTTTAGTGCCTGTGCCATGTGTGAATTTAAATCAGTGGCTATGCCACATGTGTTTAGTGGCTGTGCCACGTGTGAATTCAAATCAGTGGCTATGCCACATGTGTTTAGTGGCTGCGCCACGTGCATTACTATTACAGTGATTTTATCACGTTTATTGAGAAAGCGATTGTCGCATTATTTTCACATGCTTTGTTACTGCTCTATACTGAGCATTTTACTTCATGTTTTCACATGATTTGAGATATGAGAATGTCGTTTTGAGTACTTTCATGCTATGGTTTTCAAATGAGTATAATGAGTTTCACATACAAATAAATATTTTGTGATGTGCATTTTGGTTTATATAATGAGTCCCTTACCCCCTTTACTGAGCGATTTAGAAGCTCACCCTATTTTCTTTCCCCCTAGATTTCTTCAAGTGAAAAAGGGTTTCCCTGCGACGTACGGAGTAGTGGCTAGTGGAGGACTTGAGCTCCAGGCCATATATTATATTTTGAGGTATCTTTTATCTTTTCATGTACCCAGACAATTATTGTAATTGCTGACACTTAATGTATAACATTGTATGGGATGTATTAGGATTAATTAACTTGAGATCGAGTAATGTATATGATATGGTATATACTATTTAATGACGAGATCCTGAGGTATGATAAGGGTGATGATGTATGACACTGCACAAGAATGCACTCTTAGTTGTGAATTATTGAGTAAAAAGTTTTTAAATTTGTCCTATTTTTCGCGTTTCTGGGGCGTGACAGTTCTCGATTTAGCCTTCTTGTTGGATTTCATCTTTTATTCTTCCACTCTCCATTCGGGTTTGTGAAGCCATGAGTTAGCTAAAGCTGTTGCTAGATAATGTTTAAAGCTTGTTCACTGCCGAGCATTGCAAGTAGCAGTAGTGTAAGAGATATAGCATTACTTGGAGAATTATTTGGAAACAGACTCAAGATCAAGGCAGCAGACCAGGAACCCGAGAGTCTCCCTCTGTTCTGCTCTGCTTTTAAATCCTTATACTATTCATCATTAAGTTGCTATAATTTTGCATTAATCTCTTATTTGTTGTTGCTGGTGGAAGAGATTAAAGCAAAAGCTATTTACACAAGATCAAGAGCAGCAGGAACGGAGGGAGGCAATGCAGCACCAGTACGTGGAGGATAACGTTTCCTGCTAGCTGGGCAGAGGTTGCGCACACCAGCAGCAAGGCTGGAACCGAGAGCAGACCTGGGCGGCAGCTGGAGTTGGTAGGAGTAGGACCTGGACAGCAGCTGGAGTTGGAAGCAAATACAGGAGTAGAAGTCGTGACCTGAAACCGAGAGCATTTGCGTGGCCAGACCGAGAGCCGAGGACGTGCAGTAGTGAGCAAGACAACGCCTAGAGAAGCAAACGTGCACGGTTTATGCATGGAGCTAGTGTTGGGGCTGTTGGCAACGTGAGATGCTGTGTAGAGTAGGAATGGTGCAGCACACGAAACCGAGCAGAGTTGGTGAGAGGACAGACCCGAGAGCATGCAGCTGGACACACCTAGACAACCAACCCGAGACCAAGCCAGAAAATGAAAATGTGAAGAGCATGAACAGTGAATGGAGGGACTTCTTTGTTGATTTAAATCTAAGGCTTTGTTTAGCTAGTGCATTATAGCAATTAAGTCATTTTCATGCATTTGTTAATTGTTAGTTAGTTAGTTTAGTCAATTAATGGTAGGTTAGTTTTAGTATTTTTACATGTTAATTTAATCTGTAGTGTTAATTTTTAGTTAGTAGTTAATTTTTATATTAAATGTTTTAGGACTTTATTTTAGTTTAGATGCATTTAGAATTAATTTAGAGTAAATGTGTTTCATGCATTTTTAATTTAGTCTTCATTTTTATTAGATTTTAGGTTAGTTTAATTTGCAAATTTTATTAGTTTAACTACATGCATTTTTATTTTAAGTTTGTTTAAATTTTAGTTTAATTAATTTTATTGCTTTATTTTCATATTTACATTTTATTTTAATTGCGTTATCTTTTGCAAGGATTTTCTTTTATTACTTAGAGCACTGTAAGTAAATTTTGCTCGGTTTTATTTAGTTCTTTTTATTTTATTGCTTCTAGTAATTTTAAATTTATCCATGTAGATCACTCCCTTAAATTCCATAATTTGCTAGAATATACTTAGGGTAAGATTAATTGGTAGTTAATTAGGCTAACCAACTTCTCTGAGGGACGATAACTCGGGACTCAAAACCCATTATTACTTGTACAACCCGTGCACTTGCGGTAATACGTTTAGGGCGTGTCACTAGCTTGTATGCCTTATCTCCCATTCTATCCAATATCTCAAAGGGTCCAATGCAATGAGGATTTAACTTTCCTTTCTTTTCTAACCTCGTTATACCGTTGGAATAGGAAACTCAGAAAAACACTGATTCACGCACTGTGAATTCTAATGGTTTCCGTCTCTTGTCAGTATAACTCTTTTGTCTACTCTGAGCTGTCTGTAATCTCTCACAAATCAATTAGACATCCTCAGAGGCTTGTCTCACTAAGTTGAGAGCAAATATTAGTCGATCACCAACCTCTTCCCATCAAATAGGGGAACGACATCTACGGCCATACAAAGCCTCATACGGTGCCATCCCGATACTCGAATGATAACTGTTATTATAGGCGAACTCTGCGAGTGGCAAATGGTCATCCCAGGAACCTCCAAAATCTAAGCACATGCTCTCAACATATCCTCCAGGGTCTGTACAGTCCTCTTTGACTGACCATCTATCTGAAGATGGAGCGCTGTGCTAAAACTCAGTTGGGTCCCCATCGCTTCCTAAAAAGGTTTCCAAAAGTGGGAAGTGAAGCGGGCATCCCTATCAGAAACAACGCTCACTGGAACACCATACAATCTCATTATCTCGCGCACATATAGTTATGCCAGTGTACTCAGAGTATCGGTGGCTCAATAGCTAGGAAGTGTGTCGACTTCGTCAATCTGTCCACTATCACCCAAATCGCATCGTGATTCCTACAGGTCCTGGGTAAACCCATCACGAAGTCCATAGTGACATGCTCACATTTCCATGTCGGTAAAGGTAGAGGTTGTAATAGCCCTGCAGGCTTCTGATACTTTACCTTCACCTGCTGACAGACGAGACACTTAGCTACATACTCTGCTACATCTCTCTTCATCCCTGACCACCAATACACTCTTCGAAGGTTCTGATACATCTTGTTACTTCCCAGATACAGTGTATACTTTGTTGAATGAGCCTCTGATAAAATCAACTTCCTAATCTTTGGATCATTGGGAACACATATCCTACCCCTGAACCTCAGCAATCCATCTGAACTCTGCTAAAAGTCAATCTCTGTACCCCTTGTATTTACCCGATAATATCACTACATTACTAAAAAATTTGTTAAGCCTGCCGGATACGATCTACAAGATTTGGTTCCAACCGCAGGCTATCTACCATAAAGCCACCTTAACCACATTAATTCCATAACATACATACAAGCCAATACAATTATCTATTGACTATGAATACTCTTTTCTTAAAAGTAAACTCATATATATTAATACAAATACTTGTACATATACATCCCTGACCTTACATTCATTTATATAACTGTACTTTTACGTTGTTCAGTATAAAACGTTCAAATGTGTATACCTTTCATAAGATGGCTATGCAGCGGATAAAGGAATACCAGCCCTTAGTCGTGTCCAACTACTATGAACGCTCTATAGAGAGGGGAAAATAAAAGGGGGTGAGCTCATAGCTCAGTAACGAAATAAGGCAAGCAAGTAGATAACCACACTATCTACAAAATATAATGCTCATGCCATTAAATCATTTCTTTTTTGATTCGCATCTAAAACATGTCATTCTTGAAACATTTATGCAATATATACATATAGATACAAATCATCAGTATAAACTAAAAACATGTCAGTTAAATCACTTCAGTAAAATTACGCAAAACATTGCATTTCTCATGTAAATTCTATAAATCACATTTCATTATGCCATATCGATTAAATCAAAACAAAGATGGCATATCGTCATGTTAAAAATATGAAAATCTGGGCCTCACCCATCCCTCGGGTTACCCATATCACACATAAGGACACATGTCGAGGCTCAACCCATCCCTCGGGTCTACCCAATTTATAAAAACTCATGTGACAATTCAAACAAGAAATGTCAGTAAGGTGAGATAAGCGACTACTTGTTCCGAGATTATGATCATAACTCTTTTTTTCGTTATCCCAGGCTACACAGTACTCGGTGTGCGAGGTCTCACATTTGCTATAACGGGAGGTGGGTTAAATCCTCAACCGTCAGCTCACAACTCTATATCATCGTGTACTCACGGTACAGCATACTCCATGTGACATACATGGTACAGAGTACTCCATGGACCCAATCCTCATAGTCGGGGTGTCTGCCATAGGTCTTAACCCTCATACCATGGATAATAGTTTCGATAGGCCTCGACCATATCTCAAAAATTTGAATGTACGAGCATATAATCGGTGCGACACACAGTCTGCACAGGCTCCCAACACAGTTGTTTCATGCTATCTCTTTCAAAACCGGTATGTGTGAGTAAACTCCCAACACGAACTCATGCATAAGGTCATATAAATCTAGTGCGAGCAATGCTCCCAGCACTATGTCATGTAAAACTGAGTATGAGCAATGCTCCAATACTTTATCATTCATCAATCAATAAAACTGAGTATGAGCGACACTCCAGTACTCTATCATGCACAAATCGTATTAAAATCAAGTATGAGAAATACTCAAGTACTATGTGATGCATATCTCATAAAATCTAGTGTGAGTATCACTCTAGCACCAATGGTTTTCACACAAATTGATAGATGGCTTATTTAAATTGAAATTCACTCACTTAAATCAAATCAGCACTATAACGTGTTCTTTTCGCATATAACATGAAAACATTAGCCAGTCTATCCATGCAACTATGAAAATTAGTCACAAACATGCTTGTTAAGCATTTCACCCATTTTTTGGGTAAAACCACAATTTTACCTTTTCGGTTCCTACCGAACTTTTCTATACTCAAAATTTCATATACAATATAAATAATCAAAATTCTATTCGAAATATGTGTAGCTACCTCTAGCTACTCACAAAATTCTCTTACCTAGGATCACATCGCGTGACCTCACTTTCTTGGTGCTGCTAAACCTCGCAGTACGATCAGCTTCTAATGCAATTTTTGAAGATGTAGAAAACCATTCACATCAGTATACATTAAAATACTAAATTTTCACTTGCATGAATCTCAAATCAATGCATTTAGCCCTTTTTACACTCATTTGGCCTTATTACATCTCATTGGACCTTACTCTTTCATAAGTCCATTCCAACACATGTATTTCACAAAACTATCTTACAATCATATATACATGCTTGATAACCTCACTACATGCTTCAATCATCATTGAATCCATGCCTACTCAACTTTCTCTCATCCAAGCCAAAAATCTAGGTCATGGAGATTTTACATGTTCAAGATATTTTCAGCAACTCAAACATACACCAATCAACTCACCAAGATACCTATATTAACATATTTGAAGCTGGTGTATTAAATCTTACCTAGCTTGAATTTTTTCTCTTTTTACCAAATTAGGGGAAATTCACCTTGCTCCTTCAATCCAAGGTTTCAACTTCTAGTTTTCAACTATATTGTTCTCCACCTCACAAGGAACAACTTTGTTGAAACAAATCTCACTCAAAACTGATTGAAAGGGATGATTTTTAGAGTAGGAAAGGTTAGGTTTTCACTTGGTTTCAAAAGGGTTTCAGTTTCTCAGAGAAATGAAGGTGCAGCAGTCCAATATATATAGAATTACCCTTGGAGATCGATCTCCTAACCATGAGAGATCGATCTGCCTTATGTTTATCTCTTCAGAATTTAACTTTTTAAGCTATGGGATCGATCTGCTCCTTAGCATGAGATAGATCTGCTTCAAACAAAATCATATTGAGATCAATCTAGCCCTTGAGATGAGATCGATCTGTGCTATCCAAAACCCTTTGAAAATCAATCTACTTCAACCAGAACCTATCTAAGATCGATCTCCTTTGAATGAGGGATCGATCTGTCTTATTGAGGGATAGATTTACGTCTTGCAAAATGCTTGGCATTGCATTTTCAAGCCATGAGATCGATCTTCCTTGCTAATGAGATCGATCTGCTCCTCATCTGCAGCATTCTTGTTGCAGTTTTTGTCACGACCTCTTTTTCTTAAAACTCTCTATAAATGTTTTGCTTTTTCTTTCATTGCCTTATCTGTCGTGAACAATTTCACTGCTAACAGTTGGGCTATGAGTCGACATTAGTCCCTCCTGTCATGTTACTTACCTCAACATCCATTTACACATCACATTTACATATTAGGATCTATTGTCCTTTGACTTTAACTAATTTCATTCATAACTATATTTACATAGGTTTATATCCCCGATATTCCATCCCTGTACAGTACCGTGCATTTACATGTTCAGATACAAAATTGTACAATGTGTATACCTGACTCGTGATGGGAAACAGTGAATAACAAGGAATGCAGTCTCTACTCGCTCTCAACTACTGTAGATGCTCTGTAGGGGTGGAAAGTGAAAGGGTGAGCACAACTTGCTCAATAAGGCAATAATTGTAAGTAGGTAGATAACTACACTATCTACATGCTTATAATGTCATGATATAAAAATTATTTATATCCAGAGTATAAGGTAAAATTAAAACTATGCCACATGTATATAAATATATCACATACTGAAAACATGAAAATAGGCATGCAAACATGGAAAATCATCAGGCCAACGTCTCATGCTCAACACATTAAAAACTCATCATTAAACAACCCCTCAAGGTTTTACACACTATAAAAACTTAGTAAAACTCATCAACACATCATTAAAATCATATTTCGTTTTAAAATCACAAATCGAGACGTAACCCCTCCTTCGAGTATGCCCTGGTCTATCTAGATCGTATGATATCACGTGAGGCATATAGGTTACTGTATAGGAAAAATCGAGCACTATTTCTCTATCATCCCAGGCTACACGGATCCCGGTGTGCGGGGCATCACGACTGCAACGGGAGGTGGGTCAGTCCTACCCTTCAGAATATCAAATCACCAATCTCATAGTCATGACTACATAGTACAGTGTACTCCGTGTGACATACACGGTACAATGTACTCCATGAACCCATATCACAATCTGCGGGTGCCTGCCATAGCTCTTATCCACCCCATACCATGTCGATAACTAACCCATGTCTCAACATACACGTGTGAGCATATCATCTCACTGTCACACACAGTCTACAAGAGGCTCCAGCATAGCTCTATGGAAGTCACATCATGTATAGTGTGAGCGAAGCTCCAGCACGATGCCATGCATATCATGATAACTAAAATCTCATGCAAGCAAAGCTCCAGCACTGTTTTATACACATACAACAATCCTCATACGAGCAATGCTCTAGTACGGCTTTCATGTGTAATAAATCAGTGTAAATTACGTATGAGAAAAGCTCCAGTACAGTTTTATACATAATAAATCAATGTAAAATTATGTACGAGCAAAGCTCCAGAACGATTTTCATGTATATAAATCAATAAAACTCAATGCGAGCAAGGCTTCAACACTCTGTATGTAAGTCAAAACATCAAAATCCAGTGCGAGCAAGGCTCTAGCACAATTTATATTCATATAAATCTGATAGGCTGCTTTGTTTCAATAAAACACTTTCAAAATCATAATTGGCACCTCACACGTGCCCCTTTCATGCAAATCATGAAAATCAATAGTTAGCCTATCAATAAATTGCTTAAATCAAGCAATATATTTCATAAAAATATCAAAAACATGTTATTCATGTAATTTATTAGCCTTACTACCCTTTTTGTAAAATTCCTAACTAGGGGCAAAACGGTCTTTTTCCACTAATACCTTGATTTTCGCAAAAATTATTATTTCATTTCTATATGCTTTAGGAAATTTTAGGCCCTATAAATTCCCTAAAAAATACGCATAGATATCTCTAAGCACTTACAAAATTCCCTTAACTCATATCAAGTCGAGTGTGGTAAATTTTTACTGCTAAAAGCTTGTCCATTCTGATCTACTCCTAATCCAATCTCTGGAGCTGCAGAAAATTAACCCAATAAATATATTTCCTTTGTTTACTACAGTAGATTTAACTTATTGGGCTCAATTACTTTTATTGGGCTTTCCATGGGGCCCATAATCTAAATTGGGCCGATTGCTACTCAAGCTTGGCCCATTACGAATATTTGGCCGAATTCTTGGGCTAACATCACTATTGCATTATCTTATCTAATTTCTAGTCTCTTTCAACCGTTTAAAATCATTTACGACAATCTATTTTCAATTCCAAGCATTACGAAATTTTATATGGAATAAATCGTAACTTACACGATTAATTTCTAACTCGTATAACTATCCAATTTATAGAAATCGAGATTCACTTACCCAAGATTCTGTGATAGCATGAAAATCAAGGCTGACTCAAACTCTTGTTTGCAACCAATTGTCGCGCTACACGTTTATATATTTACCGAGTCAATTTCGGTCAAATATAATTTCAATTAAATCTTTCGAAAATTATATCGGTCAATTTCGACCACTTACCGGTTTACTCGTAGCTCGATTGCATCCTTAGATTTTTTTCCCTTTTTTTCCTTTTTCATTTTTTTCTCTTTATCTCTTTTTTTTTAGCGGAACTAGTCCAGTCCAATTCAACACACCTTCATTTCAGCTGAACCAGACCGGATCGATTCAACCTTCCCTTCACCGTTCCAAGCGTTTCCGGCTGGTTCACTGTTAGTTCCGCCTCCAGCTAATCCGTACGGACCAGACAGCCCTTCGATCGAAAAGGGGGGAGCCAGATCGACGGCGGTGGCTGTCGTTCCCCATCTTCTCTCACATAGCCTCTCCCCGTCGATCTTCCTCTCCGAGCTTCGCCAATGGTCATTGATTCCTCCCACTGATGTGCTGGCGTCGCTCCTCGCTTCTCCTCCTACCGCTTCTCTCCCTTCCCTTCTCTTCTTCTTCCCTCTTCTCCTCTCTTTCTGTTCGGTTTCATCGCGATAGTCGGTGGGATATTTTCCCACCGATTTCATCCTTTTCTTTTTTTTAATTATTTAATTATTATATATATATATATTATATTATATTATAATTTAATATAATGTAATGTAATGCAAAATATCTCAAAATTTTAATATAATTAATAAAATTATCTTAAAATTTTACACTATTATTTTATTAATAATTATAATAATAAAACAATTATTAATATTATTATAATTATATTTTATTTCCACAATGTATTTTATACATTAATGTTTATACACTTTTGTACATGTATTTTATTTAATTTATTTTTACAACAATATATGGGCATCAAATTTTATTTTATTGTATTTATTTATTGCTCCATAAATATATTTTTCTATATTTTCGGGATAAATTGCCCAAAATAGGGTAATTTTTGGTTTATCATTTTAGAACCAACTTCCCTTTTTGGACTCCCTATACTTTCGCATTCTGAGTCTATATTTTAAATTGATTTAACTTAATTTCATTCGGTTTATTTCGAATCTACCCAAACTCTTATTTTGCACTTTAGTGCATTCGAACGTCTAACTTAATAATTCGGACTTAAAATCCACACGAATTTCTTTATTGATTAACCTACTACGTACAAATGTTCACACATGTTCTTAAGGAGAAGACAGTGAATTTTGAGTCTTACAGTTTTCCCAGAAAATCACTGTTACATTCATATCCAATTTGCTTCACTACCCGTTTTGCATTTCATACACATTTGAAACTTAAAAACATTCATTCCTTATGATTTATATCAAATGTGACTTGTCCGTACATCACGAAATCATAAAGAGTACATATTATTTTGCGGGCCTTACATCACCCTTTATTTTCCCCCTCTACAAAGCACTTTCAGTAGACTGAGAGCGACTGAGGAATTGATTTTTAGAGTCCGCTGCATCCCATCATATAAAGGTATACACATTTGTACGATTTTGTATCAAGACTTGCAATAGCACAGTAATATTTTGAATGTAACATTTGGGGATGTAAAGAACTGTAAACACATGTAATTGGCAACTCTAATTAAGAAATATAAATGTTTACATTTAAATAAATTATAACTTGAAATGGTATGGTTAGATGAGATTAATATTGATACACAGCCCAATTGTTGGTGGTGAAGTTGTTCACGATCATAGTAAGGTAAGAAATGGATTAAATAATAAATGAAAAATGAAAAAATTTGTAGTGATTTTTGGTAGACTGAGGGTTGTGTCACGACCCAATTCCATTCTCTTTAACCAAAAATCACTGAAAATTTTTCGCATTTTATTGTTACCTTACCCGATCGTGAACTAACTCACCACACACTGTTGGGCTGTGAGTCAATAATAAACATCACATCTCATTCATTCTCAGTTAAATAAAGCGATGTCATACATTTAAAAGTTAATCATTAACTTACACAAGTTATGTTCACTGACATCTACATCCCCCATAATTACAACTCAAAAGACTACTATGCTTTTACATTGTTTAGATACAAAAAGAATCTTGTGTATATACCTTTCGACGATGGAAGCAGCGGATGTCCAAAAACACAATGCCTCAGTCCTCACTGGGCTACTATGCACACTCTGTAGGAGGGGGACATTAGAGAGGGATGAGCAACCACACGCTCAGTAAAACAATAATGCAAGCATGGTAGATAACTACTCTATCTACATGCTAATAGTGTTATGTATAAATCGTTTATGCTAGGAGCATGAGGAAATAAAACTATGCCATATGAGTATACATATATATCATGTATCAAAATCATGTACATTGGCATATAAAACATGGTAAAAACATCATGTATAAATCATCTCATGCTCAATCTCATTTAAATTCATAAAAAGGGCAATTCATTGAGAAACCTCCTTTTTAAACCCACATCACAAAAACTCTTTCTCACACACATACAATCCCATCACAAAACCATTTTTCTCAACCACAAACATCAGCATCATTTCACAAATCAAGTCCACAAGGCTCGCCCCTCCCTCGGGTTTACCCTGGTCAGTCACAATCACACTTATAGATTAAAATCATGTGGTAGTAAGTAAATCAAGTAAGGAGACAGGTTACTATATCTCATGTGACTACGTTGGCCAACTGTCACATATCATCCCAAACCACACGGATCCCGGTGTGTAGGTATCATGCTGGCATGAAGGTGTGTTAGTTCTCCGCCAGACTTTCTCAAATCAAGTAACCACCACGCGATACATCGTACTCCATGTGATATACACGGTACATCGTACTCCGCGAACCCATAACATGGTTGGGGGTGCCTGCCATAGGTCTTATCTACACCATACCAAGTGTAACCTTTATAGTCTCAAGAGCACGTGGGAGTAACCTCAATACCAGGTCCTAGCCCCTCATGGCCTTGCTCGCCCCTGTTGGGTTCCCTGATTCAGGTCCTAGCCCCTCACCCTCACCCCAATCAAGAGGTCTGTTGGGCCTGTTAGGTTCCCTGAATGGATTATGTCAGGTGCTAGCCCCTCACCCTCGCCCTACTCAAGAGGTCTGTCAGGCCTATTAGGTTCCCTAATTTAATCTGTATCTCTCACCACGGCCTCATACATACCACAGTGTGAAAACCAGCGCGAGCTACGCTCTAGCACGAATTCATGCATCAAAACCAATCACTTCATACGAGCAACGCTCTAGTACGACATTTATGCATAAAACTATGAAGAAACGACGTACGAGCATAGCTCCAGTACGGTTATATGCATAAGCAAAACCACTCAAATCCACGTACGAGCAAAAGCTCCAGTATGGTTTAGAAAACATCGTCACAATTCAATTCAAAGTGTGAGCTAAGCTCCAACACGTTTCACACAAGTGAAAATGTCGAAATCCAGCGTGAGCGAGGCTCTAGCGCGATTTATGTCATACAAATACGATAGGCGGCTCATACACAATCAAGCAATCCCAGTAACCGGTTTAGCACTTCACAAATGCTTTTCCACAACAACAATAAAACACTAGCCGGCCCATCTACAAGCTTGCTTAAAACAAAGCAAATTTTGTTTTGAAAAACATCAAAACATTAGATTTATGCAATTATTAGCCTTACTATCCCATTTCATAGAATCCACTTCAAAACCAAAACCACGCATATAGTTATCATCATTCATGAATACCATCAATCATTTACTTGAGCAACCATGCATTTCATAAAACACCCAATATGTCACGAGCCAAATTACCTAAAAATTAGAGTAAATTTTTCGCTTTTTAATGTCCTTACTCGTCGTGAACAGTTACACTACTAAACAGTTGGGCTATGATTCGGTGTTAGTCACCTCTCACCTATTTACCATTCCATTTTCACCTTTCATTTACATATCAATTTATTTAAACTAAATACATCCCCAATATTACATTCATATACAGTACTGTGCATCTATATGTTCAGATACAAAATTGTACAAATGTGTATACCTGATCTTGATAAGAAGCAGCGGATAACCGAGATGCGAGACTATTGTCGCTCTCTTCTACTGAATATACCCTGTGGGGTGGAAAATGAAAGGGTGAGCGAAACGTGCTCAGTAAGGCAATAATGTAAGCAGGTAGATAACTATACTATCTACGTGCTGATAATGTCATGATGTAAAAAAATCGTTTACTTTCGGAGCATGAGGTAAGATTAAAACAATGCCACATGTATGTATATATCATATACAAGAAATCATGAAATCGACATATAAAGCACACATGGAAAATCATCATGTATGACATCTCATGCTCGTCACATTAAAACTTATTTATTTCATCATAAACTCTCACTTTAAAAATCATTTGTTTCATTATAAAACAACTTCATCAAGGTCAAACCCATCTCTCGGGAATACCCTGATTCATCAAATCACATCTCTTTTAAAAACATAAATCGGGACTACCCCTCCATCGGGTTTGTCCTGGTCTATCCAGACCGTATGATATCATGTGAGGCATGTAGATTACTGTATGAAAAATCGAGGACTATGGCTATACTATGTCCCTGTGATCCCAGGCTACACGGATCCCGGTGTGCGGGCATCACAACTGGAACGGGAGGTGGGGTCAAGTCCTACCCGCCAGAATATCAAGTAACATCATAGAGTCATCATGACTGCACGGTACAGCGTACTCTGTGTGACATACACAGTACATCGTACTCTGTGGACCCATATCATAGTCTGGAGGTGCCTGCCGTAGGTCTTATCCACCCCAATACTATGTCGATAACCAACCCATGTCTCAAAGTATGCGTGCGAGCATCTCAACTCTCTGTGACACACAGTCTACAGGAGGCTTCCGCACGACTATATGCATGTAAACTCACATCTAGTGTGAGCGAAGCTCCAGCACCACGCTATGCATATCATGATATCTAAAATCTCGTGCGAGCGAAGCTCCAGCACGATTTTGTGCACACACAAATTTTCTCGTACGAGCAATGCTCCAGTACGGCTTTTCATGAGAAATAAATCAGTAAACTTGAGTGCGAGTAAGACTCTAGCACTCTTTTTACTTGTATAAATACGATAGGTGGCTAAATCTTGACAAAACATCTTTTAAAATAGTAACCGGTACAAACTGGTACCCTTTCGTATATTTCACGAAATCAATAGCCAACCTATGTGCATATTTGCTTAAATCAGAGCAATATAATCATATAAAACATTAAAATCATGAAATTCATGCAATTTCATAGCCTTACTACCCTTTTTGAAATTTTCCTAACTGGGGGCAAAATAGTCATTTTTCACTATTTCCATATTTTTTTTCACAAAAATTATTATTCTGTTTTCGGGTAGCCTAATGAATTTAACGTAATGTAAATCCCCTCAAAATTACGTACAGCTACCTCTAAGTGCTCATAAAATTCCCTTACCTAGAATCGCGCGCAGACTTAACTTGTCTCGATGATACCGAAACTCTCGACCCAAGTGCGCGCCAACCAAAGGTACGTAACTGCATATAACCATATAGTCGAGGTTAATTCACTTATCTTGATCGGTATATCGCATTTACTGACCAACTTTAAGGTATTGGGCCCTATCTACCTTATTGGGTCTCGGCCTAATTCAGCCCTTTTATATTTATTAATTCCCTTCTTTCAGTATACCGCGCTTATGCAGCTTACTAATAATTATCGAGCTTCGTTCCAAATTCATTGGATAGCCCGTATACTATTTACGGCAATTTATTATAACTCCGAATTAATATTCCTTTCTATGCGAAATTAATCCATAATTTCGTAAAATAATTAAACTCTGTATTTAAAGAACTCATATTGCCGAAATTAAACTGTACTTACCCGATACGATGCGGGGTAAGAAATTAGAGCTCAATCGGCTCTCGTTCGGTCTCTGTCGTAAAGCTGCACAATTAGGTAAATCCGGATTATTTTCCATTAAAATAATATTAAATTAAATTTTCAGAATTTACCCGTACGTCAATTTCGACCCTCGGTCAACTTACCCAAACCTCGAGTCTGTCCCCGGTAAATTTCTTTCCTTTTTCCCCTTTTTCCTTTCTTTTTCTTTTTTTTTTTCCTTTTCCTTCCTTTTCCTTTCTTTTCTTTCCTCTTTCCTTCCTTTTCCCTCCTTTTCCTTCCCTTTCCTTTCGGCCAAACGGTACCGTTTTCCTGCCTATTGCCATCGCCGGCGTTTTCGACTGCCTCACCGGCCAAGACCGGTCTCAAAAGAACCGGCTTCTTCCCCTGAGTGCGTCGGTAGTCTCCGTTTTAGCCCAGGCGCGGTGGTTCGCCGGGAATCAGCTCGTTTTTCCGTCGGTCTTCCTTCGCTCCGATCGGCCTGCTCCGGCCACCTGACGGCGTGATTCCGGTGCCCACGTGCTCACCGGTCTCCCCTCTTCCTCCTGGTAGCTTCGTCGGAGGCGGTCGGTCGTCGGTGTGCTGGAATCGGCGGTCGGTTCTCACGGGTCGTCTTTCGGTTTTGTTTCTCGGGTTCTCCCGATTTTCAGGCTTTTCTCTCTTTTTTTTTTTCTTTTTTTTTTGTTATTATTATTTAACATTTGTTTTATTATTAAAATATTCATTAAATAGTCTAAAAAAATCTGAAAATATCTACAATATTATTATTTATTCCAAATAAATAAATTTAGTTTAATTTAAGTTGTTTATTATATTTTTAATCATTTTTCCAGTATAATTTCTCCGTATTTTCGGGATATTGTCCCGGGTGACTTTTCGGTATTTCTAAAAATTCCGGATCTTGATCAATTGGACTCGAAATTGTATAATTCCTCATTATTGATCAAGATATCCTAAATCCTTATTTTTAATTAAATTTTTTTCTTATCGAATTTATCCCGAATTTTGATCTTTTGACCGTTTTACCCCTACACTTGTTCGGGATTAATTCAGTCAAACTTTCCTTCACGAACACTCATTCATTTTATGATTTGAATCCTTATTTTCAGTCCGAATCCCATTCCTTTAAATTTGTGAACATTTTTCTACCTCATAAAATTTACGATTTAATTTCGGGTCTTACAAATCTCCCCCACTTAAGAAATTTGGTCCTCCAAATTAGAACCAAGTCATATGAGTCCTGATACAACTCCGGGTACATCTATCGTATCATATACTGTCATCCTCAAGTGACTTCTCCGGAGTGTATTACTACCAAAGGGCTTTAATTAGGGAGATCCTCTTAAACCTCAATACTTTCTCTTTCCAGTTTAATGCCCGAATCAACTTATCAATATACTTATATTTTCCTTAAACTGAACTTTTGGAGTTCATATTCGATCACCTGTGTTGGATCTGGATAGTATTGCCGAAGCATCAAAAGCTGGGACACATTGTGGGTGCCTGTTAATTCAAGTAGAAATGCCACCTACAGGTCTTATCTTCCACTTGTCCAATCTCTCAAAAGATTCCATCCAGCGCAACTCAATTTACTTTCTTCCAAAAGTTCGCTATGTCCTTATTCTCTTAGGACAAGAAATATTTCAACGATACTAATTCACCAAAGGTGAATTCTGATACTTGTCTATCTGTTCTGAGGTGTTCTTAATCTCTCATCCTTAACTAAACATCCTCAGAGACTTATTATCCAAGTCGAAAATAATTCTATCTGTCACCCACTTTTTCTTATCCAATTTGGGGAACAACCCCTACAGCCATACACTGCATCATATCTTGTTATCCCGATACTCAAGTGCCAACTGTTGTTATTGGCAACTTCAATTTGTAACAACTGATCATTCCAAGAGCTTATAAAATCAATGGCACACGCTTTCATCCTCTCCTCCAAAATATGTACAGTCCTCTCTGACTGACCATCTATCTGAGGATGAAAAGCTGTGCTAATACTCAGTCGGGTTCCCATAGCTTCTTGAAAATATCCTCAAAGGTGAGAAATGAAGCGGGAATCCCTATATGATACCATGCTCACTGGAACGCTACTTAATGTTTCACAATCTTCCTTATACCTAAATCCTCATATACACTCTGAGTATCTGGGGGTTTCATAACCATAAGGTGGGTAGACTTAGTCACTCTATCGACTATCATCCAAATAGCCTCGTAATTCACATGGGTCCTCTGTAACCCATCACGACATTCATGGAGACTTGCTCTCATTTTCGTGCCGTGTCGATATAGGTAGGTGCTACAATAACTCTGCAGACTTTTAATACTCTACCTTACCCTACTGACATACTAGGCACTTTTCCACAATCTCTACCATATCTCTTTCCACCTCTGACCACAAATACCCTTTTCGAGATTTTAATATATGTATATATTTTTATTACCTTCCGTATGCACTATATATCCCGAAGAGTGAGCTTCTGACAATATTACTATCTCATCAACTGTGGCCCTGGGGAGCACTTATACTGTCTCTGAACCTTTCTGTAAATCATTATCATACTCCGTGAACTCTGTCACTGTACCCTTCTGAATTTGACCCAAACTATCGACATCGTGCCGATCATCACGCTAAGCCTGTCAAATCCGGGCACTCTCATCCGGTTCTAGTCTCAGGCTAGCTGTCACACAATCACTGTCATCATCAGAAGGGATCACATCAATACTGAGGCTCATAACTGCTCTAGCAGCTCACGCTCCCTGACCACCATATGTGGTACCATCCCGAGGCTCTTTCTGCTCAAGGCATCAGCCATTACATTAGCCTTCCCTGGGTGGTACAATTTTCACAAATCAAAACCTCTCAGAAGCTCTAACCCACTATGTATTCTCATATTCGCCTCTTTCTGTGAAAACAGATACTTGGGACTTTATGATCAGTGCATATCCAAAATTCCTCATCGTGTACATAATAGTACCATATCCTCGGTACAAATACTGTTGCCAACTTTAAATCATGGGTCAGATAGTTTATTTCGTGATCAAGGAGTTGTCTGACTCCAAGATTGACTATCTTCCCATTATACATCAATACACAACTCCTTCATTATTTCGAGGTATCCATACTCACTGAGAACCTCTTGAGCTGTTGGGTATGGTGAAATTAATCACGGTGGTCAGTTCATACTTCACCACACCGAAATTCATATCACATCTATCATCTTATTTATCATCTCATTCAAAGACCACGTTTTCTTAGTTACACGTGTCAACCAAGTAGACCATATTGAGAACTCGCAACAACCCATTTGTAAAAGCCATTTTCAATTATTGCTTACAATTTGCCCTAGACTTTAAATACATCCAACATATCATCGATAATGATGATTACAACTCGATCCAATCCTTGACTTATTTACGCATAAGCGTATAAGATCCTCCAAAATCGCTTACGTTTTCAGGTACTAACCTGCGTCATTTCCTTTTCTTATCTTAACGGCTCTTATTAAATTTTACTATGTTAACCTTTATGATTTGTCGAATTTTAATATTCTTATCGTCTTAGTAAAGGTATCCTAATGCTAAAGGTATTTATTACGACGATCGATTTCACGTTATAGATTATATATATATATATACTTTTAGACGCTGTCAAGTCTTCAGGCGGGGAGGTATTTTGAAATACCTTTATTAACCTTCAGACTTAACCACAATTACTTTATATACCAGTCCATGTGGTCACACTTTATATTCGCTACTAATTGCTTTAATCCCAATGACTTCACATACGCACTCTTACTCCAATACATCTTGTATTTAGGATCAACATATCTTAAAGATTATCTCCTTTCGTATATCCCTCATGACAAAACTCTTTCATTATTCATTCCGTGAGTACAATCATTTACTCCTTTAATTTCAACTGTTACACCCCTTTTTGTCACTTAAAATCTCTATATCCATATTCCGTTAATTAATCCTCCTCTATTGGGGTACTCATTTATCAGTATGTGCCCAATGATGTAGGCATTCATGCCTTTTACTCACTTACATGCGAATGAAGGCGATATGAATAAATGTGTGGCACCAGGATCAATGATCATATGTACTTCATTATTCATAACAAGTGTGGTATCTTTCACCATATCCTTGAAACATCAATAGTGTCCTAGTCCAAGACATCCTCTCGCCTTCGTATAATAGCCTACTTTCCTTTTTTTTTCTTTTCTTTTCGGCTATTGCCTCCCTTTTCGTTGCAGCTATACCAACAAAGTTTTTTCTCTGTCTTTACTTTTTTGTAAGGCGATCTCACCCAACTCTATGCAATCAAAATCAATGGTCCGTCTTACCACACTTAACGGCCATTTTCATCAATACAGTGTAGGTATAGACCCTCCTTGCATGGTATCCACCACACATTCTACAGTGATCACACTGCTACTCTGCTTCGTAGCAGGTCAAGGTCCTACAATCACAATACCCCTCAAGAGTGCCAAAATCGGATGCACTGGGGCCTTACCAATTATCTTACTCCATGACTCATCAAATTAACTCTTTTACCAATTACCATTTTCCCATTTTAACATCTCTGTCATTTCTCGATTCTCTTTTTTTTTGTCTCTATTTCGGCCCTCACTATCTTTCCCAATCTCAGAGGCGTGCAATTCGTGTTCTTATTTACCCAACTGTAAATCTGCGCACTGCCTCGACATAAGTAGTGAGCCAATCGAACTCTTATCGATAATTTTAGCATTCCATGAACTTTTGGGCTTTTCGACTCTCACTGTCCACAACATCGGGTTCATACTTGCCCAGGGATGTAATCTGAGATTCATATTCATCAATCAACCAATGACTATGGGTAGTGTAAGAAACTTTATCAATAATTTCCTTTAAGTAGTACCCGAAATATTCAGTCACCAGAATACATCCAGAAATATTTCTCATGTCGACTCCGGATATCTAACTCTTAAGTTGGGTCAAGCGGACTTCCACCAATGCTCCGCTGTGCCCTCGTATCTCATTCATAATCTGAGCAATTAGCTCCTCAAAATAATCTTCACACTCCGCTCCAATCTCGCGAAGCGTGTCTCAATACTATCCGATCACTCTGTCGGACTCTGAAAGGCATGCTCAACATTAGCCTCCATATCAATTTCATCCTGATTCTCACAAATTAACACAGCACGACTTAGGAGACTCAGGTCTACCTCTACGACCTCTGCCTCGTGCACTATCTCATCTTGAGTCTCATATCATGACTCATTCGATTCTCAGGCCAATCTCTACGGCCTCGAGCATGTGTACTCGCCACTCTACCATAGCGGCTATCAGTTGTAAAAACTATAATCTTGCATTCGAAACTAAATTCTTAGCTGCACTTTTACCTTGATATACACAATTGTATCTAAACAATGCACAGTACATGGGGATGTAAATTTACTTAACCACTAACACCGACTCATATCAGACCAACTCTGCTCTGATACCATCTTTTCTGTCACGACCCAAATTACTTAAAAATCAGAGTAAATTTTTCGCTTTTTAATGTCCTTACCCGTCGTGAACAGTTACACTACTAAACAGTTGGGCTATGATTCGGTGTTAGTCACCTCTCACCAATTTACCATTCCATTTTCACCTTTCATTTACATATCAATTTATTTAAACTAAATACATCCCCAATATTACATTCATATACAGTACTGTGCATCTATATATTCAGATACAAAATTGTACAAATGTGTATACCTGATCTTGATAAGAAGCAGCGGATAACCGAGATGCGAGACTATTGTCGCTCTCTTCTACTGAATATACCCTGTGGGGTGGAAAATGAAAGGGTGAGCGAAACATGCTCAGTAAGGCAATAATGTAAGCAGGTAGATAACTATACTATCTACGTACTGATAATGTCATGATGTAAAAAAATCGTTTACTTTCGGAGCATGAGGTAAGATTAAAATAATGCCACATGTATGTATATATCATATACAAGAAATCATGCAATCGACATATAAAGCACACATGGAAAATCATCATGTATGACATCTCATGCTCGTCACATTAAAACTTATTTATTTCATCATAAACTCTCACTTTAAAACTCATTTGTTTCATTATAAAACAACTTCATCAAGGTCAAACCCATCTCTCGGGAATACCCTGATTCATCAAATCACATCTCTTTTAAAAACATAAATCGGGACTACCCCTCCATCGGGTTTGTCCTGGTCTATCCAGACCGTATGATATCATGTGAGGCATGTAGATTACTGTATGAAAAATCGAGGACTATGGCTATACTATGTCCCTGTGATCCCAGGCTACACGGATCCCGGTGTGCGGGGCATCACAACTGCAACGGGAGGTGGGGTCAAGTCCTACCCGCCGGAATATCAAGTAACATCATAGAGTCATATGACTGCACGGTACAGCGTACTTCATGTGACATACACGGTACATCGTACTCCGTGGACCCATATCATAGTCTGGGGGTGCTTGCCGTAGGTCTTATCCACCCCAATACTATGTCGATAACCAACCCATGTCTCAAAGTATGCGTGCGAGCATCTCAACTCTCTATGACACACAGTCTACAGGAGGCTTCCGCACGACTATATGCATGTCAACTCACGTCTAGTGCGAGCGAAGCTCCGCACCACGCTATGCATATCACGATATCTAAAATCTCGTGCGAGCGAAGCTCCAGCACGATTTTGTGCACACACAAATTTTCTCGTACGAGCAATGCTCCAGTACGGCTTTTCATGAGAAATAAATCAGTAAACTTGAGTGCGAGTAAGACTCTAGCACTCTTTTTACTTGTATAAATACGATAGGTGGCTAAATCTTGACAAAACATCTTTTAAAATAGTAACCGGTACAAACTGGTACCCTTTCGTATATTTCACGAAATCAATAGCCAACCTATGTGCATATTTTCTTAAATCAGAGCAATATAATCATATAAAACATTAAAATCATGAAATTCATGCAATTTCATAGCCTTACTACCCTTTTTGAAATTTTCCTAACTGGGGGCAAAATAGTCATTTTTCACTATTTCCATATTTTTTTTCACAAAAATTATTATTCTATTTTCGGGTAGCCTAATGAATTTAACGTAATGTAAATCCCCTCAAAATTATGTACAGCTACCTCTAAGTGCTCATAAAATTCCCTTACCTAGAATCGCGCGCAGACTTAACCTGTCTCGATGATACCGAAACTCTCGGCCCAAGTGCGCGCCAACCAAAGGTACGTAACTGCATATAACCATATAGTCGAGGTTAATTCACTTATCTTGATCGGTATATCGCATTTACTGACCAACTTTAAGGTATTGGGCCCTATCTACCTTATTGGGTCTCGGCCCAATTCAGCCCTTTTATATTTATTAATTCCCTTCTTCGGGTATACCGGGCTTATGCAGCTTACTAATAATTATCGAGTTTCGTTCCAAATTCATTGGATAGCCCGTATACTATTTACGGCAATTTATTATAACTCCGAATTAATATTCCTTTCTATGCGAAATTAATCCATAATTCCGTAAAATAATTAAACTCTGTATTTAAAGAACTCATATTGCCGAAATTAAACTGTACTTACCCGATACGATGCGGGGTAAGAAATCAGAGCTCAATCGGCTCTCGTTCGGTCTCTGTCGTAAAGCTGCACAATTAGGTAAATCCGGATTATTTTTCATTAAAATAATATTAAATTAAATTTCCAGAATTTACCCGTAGGTCAATTTCGACCCTCGGTCAACTTACCCAAACCTCGAGTCTGTCCTCGGTAAATTTCTTTCCTTTTTCCCATTTTTCCTTTCTTTTCTTTCCTTTTCCTTCCTTTTCCTTTCTTTTCTTTCCTCTTTCCTTCCTTTTCCCTCCTTTTCCTTCCCTTTCCTTTTGGCCAAACGGTACCGTTTTCCTGCCTATTGCCGTCGCTGGTGTTTTCGGCGGTCTCGCCGGCCAAGACCGGTCTCAAAAGAACCGGCTTCTTCCCCTGAGTGCGTCAGTAGTCTCCGTTTCAGCCCAGACGCGGTGGTTCACCGGGAATCAGCTCGTTTTTCCGTCGGTCTTCCTTCGCTCCGATCGGCCTGCTCTGGCCACCTGACGGCGTGATTTCGGTGCCCACGTGCTCGCCGGTCTCCCGTCTTCCTCCTGGTAGCTTCGTCGGAGGCGATCGGTCGCCGGTGTGCTGGAATCGGCGGTCGGTTCTCACAGGTCGTCTTTCGATTTTGTTTCTCGGGTTCTCCCGATTTTCAGGCTTTTCTCTCTTTTTTTTTCTTTTTTTTTGTTATTATTATTTAATATTTGTTTTATTATTAAAATATTCATTGAAATAGTCTAAAAAAATCTGAAAATATCTACAATATTATTATTTATTCCAAATAAATAAATTTAGTTTAATTTAATTTGTTTATTATATTTTTAATCATTTTTCCAGTATAATTTCTCCGTATTTTCGGGATATTGTCCCGGGTGACTTTTCGGTATTTCTAAAAATTTCGGATCTTGATCAATTGGACTCGAAATTGTATAATTCCTCATTATTGATCAAGATATCCTAAATCCTTATTTTTAATTAAATTTTTTTCTTATCGAATTTATCCCGAATTTTGATCTTTTGACCGTTTTACCCCTACACTTGTTCGGGATTAATTCAGTCAAACTTTCCTTCACGAACACTCATTCATTTTATGATTTGAATCCTTATTTTCAGTCTGAATCCCATTCCTTTAAATTTGTGAACATTTTTCTACCTCATAAAATTTACGATTTAATTTTGGGTTTTACACAATATTCACCCACAAGTTCAAAGTACGAGCAGCTATCTCTATATACTCACAAAATTCCCTTACCTGGAATCGCGATGCGTGATTCCACTTCTTTAAGCTGCTTACTCGTACGGTTCGATTCGTCTCCACCGGACTCTTCGAAACTGCGTATAATCATATTCCACATTATATTCGATCGATATAACAGGACACCGTGTGTTCACTATAGTCGATTCGACCTATAGTTTCTATTAACGCTCATAAGGCCTTATTTCATTACATTACCCATAACTCAAGTCTATTAACTTAGGCCTATTAACTTATTCCAAATCGATATTAAATCGACATTAAGCTCATAGTGTTCATATTTCATGAATTCCCTCACTATGGCATTTATCAGGCATTTACATACTCATTTCCATAATTTCACTTAAACCCACAATGTAATTCCCTTTAACCATCCAAAATCATACACATTACCTCAATAACAACTTTAGCATGCCCATAAATCGTAAACTCATTCAACCCATATATTCTCACATTATACCCATTCTAGGTTTTCTTGGTCACACCAATTCCACCACATCCCTAGATAATTTATCCATCAATACACATCCAACTCAAGTCCAAAATCACTTAAATAAACAATGTACTTGGATATGAGTATTAGAATCTTACCAAAACTGATTTTTCTTCTTGTTCCAAATGTCAATGCCCTTAGCTCCTTCAATATCCACAATGGGATTTTGGGTTCCAACTATGTTGTTCTCTTCCTCAAGATGAACAACTTAGTATCTAATGGCCTCCCCTCAATTCTAATTGGAAATGGTTGATTTTAGAGAGAGAAAGTTAGGTTTTTGGGTTAGAAATGGAAGATTGGTGTTTTTCTCGAAATTTTTAGATTTTCAGCCCTCCTTTTATAGAAATAGCTTAAGGAGATCAATCTGGTCCAAGAGGAGATCGATCTGGTCCCCTTAAATCTCTCATTTTCACGGTATTTTAAGCATGAGATCAATCTATCGAAGCATGAGATCGATCTGCTCCCAAACAGAGAGTTAAGGAGATCGATCTGTATGCTTGAGGATCGATCTTTTCATTACAGAATGTTTAGGAGATCGATCTGGCCCCATTAAAGATCGATCTGCTCTATTCCACTGCCTAAATAAGAGCATTCTGGCTCTTCCAGATCGATCTCTCATCCTATGAGATCGATCTGACCTACATACTTTTCAGATTTTTTGCAGTTTTCCTGCTGCAACTTACACCAACATATCCTTAATCTGCTGCCATGACCATTTTCTCATCCATCCACCTTTATAACTTGAAAATGGCATCCATTCATACCTTATTCACATTGAAACTTGTGTGCATTCATTGTATGTCCAAAGGTATACTATACAAATGGAAGCATTTATATTCATGCAACTTCCTTCTATTTTACCACACGACTCATTTTGAGTTCCAATCACATCCATCACTTATAAGAACTCATTTCTTCATATTCATACTCAATGAAACTTGTGTGTACATTACAAATCATATTAAACATATGTACATTGAATCCAAGGACTTACACCACTTATGCTTTACATTAGAAGTCCATTCACATTAATTGATCCAATTACACACGTTACAAATATACATGTACGGGGTCTCATAAGTCGTGACAAAGGTTTTCTCCTTGAACCTGGAAAAGTGAGAAGTTGTACCATTTTTAAGAGAGTAAATTTAGTGGAAAGTTCTTAGGAGAATCTCAAGGCAAAAAATGTAGGCAGAGGTACCGAACCTCTATAAATCTCTGTGTAAAGATTTTCTTCCCTACACTCTTTAAATTAGTAGTTGTTTGTTACTTAACAGCTTTAATTGTTATGACATTGTTTATAGTTTGGTTAATGTTGGTTACACTTTAAGAAGAGAAGTCTCTAAGTTAGAAAAACTTTAGATCCAATTCACCCCTCTATTAGTTTATAATTGATCCAACAATTGACATCAAAGCAGGGCTACAATGATTAGGATTAAACACACTAGAGTAGAAAAGATCTTTTAAATATGACTTATTTTAATGTATGAAACCCTTCAATTCTATAAGGCAACTTGTCACAACCCTCTTTACTAGTCCGTGACCTTTACCTTACCACTTATAGTTGGGCTATGAGTTAACAACATCTGAACCATTTCTCATCCATTATAGTTAAATATAGTTATACAAATGAATAAAAATAGAAACTGGACTTTTATATATAAGTACGGAAGCGTTTTACATCAATTTCTATTATACACATCCCCCAAAATACAAAATACAATTGATATTGTGCATTAATTTACAAGATACAAAATTTTTCATCTCAATGTATACCTCTCGGTACTGCTGGATGACTAGAGAAAACACGATAGCAGGGACGACGGTAATATACTCACTACTGTGTAGTATCTGAGGAGGAGGAAATAAGGGGGTGAGCATAACACGCTTAGTAAGGAAAATACGAAAGCAGGTAGATAACTACACTATCTACATGCTAAAATACATATACGCTCATTTTCCTTATAAGACAATATGCATGTTCTTTAAAATAGCTTCTATCAATGTGAAACCGTTAATTCGTGTAAGACCCCGTATATGTATAAGGGTAATGTGTGTACTTGGATCAAATAATACGAATGGACTTGTGATGTAAATTATGATTGATGTAAGTCCATGGATTCAATGTATGTATGTGTAATATAAGTTGTAACGTACATACAAGTTTCATTGAGTATGAATACGGAGAAATGTGTTCTAGCAAGTGATGGATGTGATTGAGACTCAAAATGAGTAGTGTGGTAAAATGGAATGGAGTTATGCTTCCATTTGGTTTTATGTTGCATACCTTTGAATATACAATGAATGCACACAAGTTTCAATGTGCATAAGGTATGAATGGATGCCATTTTCAAGTTATAGAGGTGGATGGATGAGGAAATGGCCATGGCAATAGATTGAGAGTGTGTTGGTATGAGTTGCAGCAATGAAACTGCAGGAAATCTGGAAAACATGAGGTCCAGATCGACCTCCTAGGGTGAGAGATCGATCTGGAAGAGCCAGAATGCTCTTATTTGGGCGAAAGAATTGAGCAGATCGATCTCCAATGGAGCCAGATCGATCTCTCAAGCATTCTGTAGTGGAAAGATCGATCCCCGAGCACCCAGATCGATCTCCTTAGCTCTCTGTTTGGGACCAGATCGATCTCATGCTTCGACAGATCGATCTCATGCTTCAACAGATCGATCTCATTGCTTCGACAGATCGATCTCAGGCTTAAAAATGCCATGAAAAAAAGGGATTTTAAGGGACCAGATCGATCTCCTCTTGGACCAGATCGATCTCCTCAAGTCATTTCTATATAAGGAGAGCTGAAAAATCTGGAAATCTCGGAACCTCCCAATTTCAACCCCAAAAAAACCCAACTTTCCCTCTCTAAAATCAGCCATTTTCAGTGAGATTTGGAGAGAGATCATTAGAGGCAAAGTTGTTCCTATCAAAGAGGAGAACAACATAGTGAGAGGGCATTTTCCCATTTTTGGAATTGAAGGAGTTGAGGGCATTACCAATTGGAGCAAGAAGAGAAATCATATTGGTAAGATTCTAACACTCCAATCCAAATGCATTAGCTATTTAATTGATTTTGGAGTTGATTGATAGGAGTATTGATGGATAAACTACTTAGGAATGTTGTGAAATTGGTTTGACCTAGAAATCTAAAATGGGTATAATGTGAGGATATGTGGGATTGAATGAACTTATGGTTTATGGCATGTTAAAGTTTTCATTGGGATAATGTTATGATTTTAGATGGTTAGATGGAATTACATGGTGGGTTGGAAGAAATGTGGAAATGGATATGTATGTGATGAATAAATGCCATAGTGAGGGGATTCATGGAATATGAACGCTATGAGCTTTACATCGATTTGATATCGATTTTGAATAAGTTAATAGGCCTAAGAAAATCTATAGACTCGAGTTATGGATAAAGTAATGAAACGAGGCCAAATAAGCTTTAATAGAGGCTATAGATTAAATTGACTATAGCAAGCACAAGGGTTGCAATATATGGGTCGAATATAATGCGGGATACGATTTTGTGCAATCCCAAAGAGTTCGTTGAAGGCGAACCGAATCGTACGAGTAAGCAGCTTAAGGAAGTGGAATCACGCATCGCGATTCCAGGTAAGGGAATTTTGTGAGTATATAGAGATAGCTGCTCGTATTTTGAACTGGGTGAATATTGGCTGTTGTATGAAATGCATGAATTGCTCAAATAAATGATGGATGGTATTCGTGAATGATGACGAGTATATGCGTGGTTTTGGATTTGAAGTGGATTTTATGAAATGGGATAGTAAGGCTAATAATTGCATAAATCTAATGTTTTGATGTTTTTCCAAAACGAATTGCTTGGCTTTAAGCAAGCTCGTAGATAGGACGGCTAGTATTGTATGGTTGTTGTGGAAAAGCATTTGTGAGTGCTAAACCCGAATTATCGGGATTGATGAATTGTATATGAGCCGCCTATCACACTTGTATGACATAAATCGCGCTAGAGCCTCGCTCGCGCTGGATTTCTATGTTTTCATTTGTATGAAACGTGCTGGAGCCTAGCTCGCACCTTGATTTGGAAACTATAATGATATTTATGAACCGTACTGGAGCTTCTGCTCGTACGTGGATTGTGAGTGGTTGTCTTATGAGTATAACCGTACTAGAGCTATGCTCGTACACGCCTCTTTATGAGAAGACGCATGATGCATGAGTCGTGCATAGAGCTTTGCTCGCACAAGTTTGCACGAGGGGATACGTATAAGGTTGTGAAAGTGGGTAAGATCCTTAAGCCTTACATCCTTAAGCCAACATCCTTAAGCCCAAAGAGGCGGGGAGGCTCTGTTAGGCGGGGAGGCTCTGTTTGGTGGGAAGGCTCTCTTACGGTGGGATCCTTAAGCCGACATCCTTAAGCCCAAAGAGGCGGGGAGGCTCTGTTAGGCAGGGAGGCTCTCCTACATGGGTATGGTAAAGGTAAGATCCTTAAGCCCTACATCCTTAAGCCCGAAGAGGCAGGGAGGCTCTGTTAGGCGGGGAGGCTCTGTTCGGTGGGGAGGCTCTCTTACGGAAAGGACCCTTAAGCCCTACATCCTTAAGCTAACATCCTTAAGCCCGAGGAGGCAGGGAGGCTCTGTTAGGCGGGGAGGCTCTGTTCGGCAGGGAGGCTCTCCTTCACGGAATATGGAAAACTCTTGGTATGGGGTAGATAAGACCTAGGAATGGCACCCCCAATCACGATATAAGTTTGCGGAGTACGCTGTACCGTGTATATCACATGGAGTACGATGTACCGCATGATGGTTATGTGATGAGAAAGTCTGGCGAGGGATAATCCATCTTCGTGCCAGCATGATACCCCGCACACCTGGATGAGTGCGGTCTGGGAGGATTTATGATGTAATGGTTCATATAGGCACTTTTGATATAGTGACCTAGATTTATACACATGCGTGAATTGTGGAATGTAAATGTGGTTGTGATTGTGAGTTGATTTGGTGGTGTTATGTTGTTGGTTCAAAAAGGAGGTTTCTAAATGAATTGCCCTTTTATGAATTTAAATGAGATTGAGCATGAGATGTTTTATACATGATGTCTCTACCATGTTTTATATGCCAATGCACATGATTTGATGCATGATATATATGTATATTCACATGGCATAGTTTTATTCCTCATGCTCCTACTATAAACGATTTATGCATAACACTATCAGCATGTAGATAGAGTAGTTATCTACCATGCTTGCATTGTTGCCTTACTGAGCGTGTGGTTGCTCATCCCACTCTATTTTCCCCCCTACAGAGCGTGCATAGTAGCCCAGTGAGGACTGAGGCGTATTATTTTGGACTCCGCTGCATCTCCATCGCTAAGAGGTATATACACAGTGATTATTTTTGTATCTAAACAATGTAAAAGCACAGTATTCTTTTGAGTTGTACTTATGGGGGATGTAGATGTCAGTAAAACATGTATTCGTATAAGTACACGATTAAATGCACATGTATGACATCGTTTTAATTTATTGAGAATGAATGAGATGTGGTGTTTATTATTGGCTCACAGCCCAACAGTGTGTGGTGAGTTTAGTTCACGACCGGGTAAGATAACAGTAGAACGCGAAAAATTTTCAGTGATTTTCGGTTAAAGAGAATGGAAATGGGTCGTGACAATTCGCTAGACGGGTATATGCATATTCACACAGTAAAACACATCATAATCTATTCACACAGTTCATATATAGAAAATGCTTTATACTTTATAAATCAATACATGTTGAGACATAAATCATAGGTTTTCATATCCCTAGACACACAGCAAGGGAAGACATCTGTCACCTCACACAGTAGTGACAATGTCGTATCACACAGTTATATAAGACTTATGGCCATAGTCGGATTTCAGGCTACATTGATCAGGTGTGTGGGAACCCTGCGCTTGGGGAGGTGGATCAGCCATCCCTTTAACTCATACTCAAAGCACGGCACATCGTACCCCATGGCTAACGCTCACGGTACATCATGCTCCTGTGGATCCTTATCACCCATTTTCATTGTCTCAAAATCTCATACAAGCAAGTCCATGTCAGACACACAGCAGTACACAACAGCTCAAGCATGATTTTGTACTCATCATATCACTTACATAAACCACAAGTGAGCAGGTCAATGTAAGACACACAGTAATACATGACGGCTTTAACACGATTTTACTCAACATACAGCACAATCATTAAAACCTCGTGTGAGCAACTCAACGTAAGACACGCAGCATACTTGAGGCATCGAGCACGGTATTACTAGGAAATTACATGAGAGCATAGTCAGAGGAAGACACACTGCAATACTAGAAGGCTCTAGCATGATTCCCAAAATCTAGTGTGAGCATCTCGAGTGGAACACACAGCATCACCCGAGGCATCGATCACACTTTTGTTTTCTCAAAAATCCTTTCGAAAACAACGTGCGAGCAGGGCTGGTAAATCTACCATTGCCTCTCATGCTCTAGAAAAATTCACACAAAAAAGAAATAGAAAGGGCTCCATCTATAGTCCTGAGTGAGAGGGCAACATCTCCCTTCAATAACGCTTTAAAAGCATTTCATGCAAATTATCAAACCTAGAGCCTGTCTATTGTTATTCTTCCTTAACCTCTTTTCAAAACAATCATGGAAGTCATGCAACTCGTATTATAAACTTATTCTCATACGTAGTTTTCTACTTAGATATACCAATATCTATATACTTTTCATATACATTTGCACATAGCAGGTAAGAAAACATACATATAGCTATCTCTATAGCTCGCATAAGTCCCTTACCTCGAATCACGCTGGTATCATTTTCCTTAGATTCTCACTTCTCGTGATCCGCTCTATCGATTTCAATGATATCTTTTGGAGATTAAATTGTGTATTACACAAATTAGTATATTGTCATATACTTCATTTCACTTGCATGATATTCAAATCAATGCATTTGGGCCATTTATATCTTATTTGGCCTCATTACATCATTATTGTACTTTATCCTTTCATAAGTCCATTTCGAGTATATAACTCAATTTCGAGAATCTCTCAGACTCCTAGAGTCTATCGATCGTATTAAACTATTATTAAGCTTATAATACCATCAAGTTCATTATTTTACTTCATTATGGCATTTTATCAATTACCTTATATACTCACTTTAGGTCATTTTTGTTTCTACCACATGAACTTCATCAAATCATGATACAATCATGTATATATGCTTAATAACATATATTCATGCTTAAAACATCATTAAATCCATGCCTACTCAACTTTCTCATCTATTTCTCACATTTCACCATATATAGGTCATTGAGATAAAGCATGTTCCAAGATGTTTCAATTAACAATATATACATCAATCAACTCATAAAATTGTATAGCTCAACATACAGGAGATTGGTGCATTGAAATCTCACCTAGATGGATTTTTCTCCTTTTAGCTGAATTTGGAGAAGTCACATTGTTTGCTTCAATCAAATAGTTTCACCACTTGTTTTTGGACTAAGTTGTTCTCCTCTCCACTATGAACACTTTTGCTAAACCAACTTCTCTCAATTTGGTATGAAAAGTGTTGTTTTCCTATGGTGAAAAGCTAGATTACTTTGCTTAGAATGGAAAGTTTATGTTTCTCCCGTGAATTGCAGTTCAGCAGGCCCTATTTTGTAGAAATTGCATTGATGAGATCAATCTCCATTAGTGAGAGATTGATCTGATGCTGTTTTTAGCCTTCCAGAATTCAGTTTTCAAGCTTAAGAGATCGATCTGTCGAAGAACATGAGATCGATCTCTCCCAGGCAGAGAGTTTCACAGATAGATCTAACAGGGAAATGAGATCGATCTGCTCCTTATCGAGACACAGTGAGATCGATCTGCTTTGAGGATGAGATCGATCTCGACTTGGAAGAGACTTTAGGAGATCGATTTGGCTTGAACTGAGGATTGATTTCCTTTTTTAAATTGTCTCTAAGATCGATCTCCCTTGCATTGGAGATCGATCTCCCCTTGCTCTGTTGCCATACTAAGCCAAATTTCTTCCAACTTTCTCAAAACCAACTTCATATAAATTACTCCACCACTCATTTTACATTCAATACACTTTCATCAATTCAAACGGTTCATTTCTTATTATTCATACTTAATGAAACTTGCATGTACATCATGAATCAATATAACAAGTGTGTACATTGGATTTACAGACCTTACATCATTTATGATTCATATTACATAAATGAATGCATACTTAGGAATTTATACGAATTACATACAAAAATACGGGTCTTACATTCCTCCCCTCCTTTAAGAAATTTGGTCCTCCAAATTATAACCAAGTTACTTTTTAAAAAGTCGAGGGTACTTTTCCTATGTAGAGTTCTCCAAATCCCAAGTAGCTTCCTTTGAATTATGGTGCTGCCAAAGAATCTTGACAAGCAGAATCATCTTATTTCGTAGCACCTTTTCCTTCCTATCTAGTATCCGGATCGGTTTCTCTACATATGACAAACCACTCTTGAGCTCCAATGGCTCATATCGAATCACATGAGTTGGATCTGGATGGTACTTCTGAAGCATCGATACATGGAAGACATTATGTATGCCTGCTAGCTCTGGTGGCAATGTTAGCCTGTAGGCCTTATCTCCTACACGCTCTAATATCACAAATGGTCCGATATATCAAGGGCTCAACTTACCTTTCTTATCGAACCTCATAATCCCTTTCAATGGAGAGACTTTTAAAAATACCAGGTCACCCACAGTGAACTCTAGTGGCCTCTGTCCTATGTCAGCATAGCTTTTCTGTCTCCCCTATGCTGTTCTCAATCTCTCACATATCAACTGAACAACCTCAGAGGCTTGTTGTACCAAATCAGGAGAAAATATTTTCCTTTCACCCACTTCTTCCCAACCAATTAGAGAACGACACCTTCTACCGTACAAGGCTTTATATAGTGCCATCCCGATAATCGAGTGGTAACTATTGTTGTATGCAAATTCAACTAACGGCAGATGATAATCCTAGGAGCCTTTAAAATTCATAACACTTGCTCTCAACATTTACTTTAACATTTGGAATGTTCTCTCTGACTAACCATAGGTCTGAGGATGGAAAGTAGTACTGAAACTCAATCGGGTTCTCATAGCTTCTTGAAATTGTTCCTAAAAATGAGAAGTGAAGCGGGAATCCCTATCCGATACAATGCTCACTGGAACACCATGTAGCCTTACTATTTCCCATACATACAACTCTACTAAGCTACTCAAAGTATCTGTAGCTTTCATAGCTAGAAAGTGGGCGAATTTCGTCAGTCTGTCAACCACTACCCAGATAGCATCATGGTTCCTATTAGTCCTCGGTAATCCCATGATGAAATCCATGGTGACATGCTCCCATTTCTAAGTTGATACTGGTAGAGGCTGTAATAACCCTGTAGGCTTCTGATGTTCTACCTTCATTTGCTGACATATAAGACATCTTGTCACAAATTTTGCGATCTCTTTTCATTCCTGACCACCAATACATTTTCTGGAGGTTCTGATACATTTTGTTACCTCTCGGATGCAATGTGTATCTCGATGAATAAGCTTCTATCAAAATCAATCTCTTTAGTTTTGGGTCATTAGGAAGGCAAATCCTACCTCTAAACCTCAGTAGGCCATCATCACCCACTAAGAAATTGGCCACATTACCCTTCTCAATCTGACTCGCATGATCCTCACATAGTAGATTGACAAGCTGAGCCTAGCGTATCCGGTCAATCAAATTTGGTTCCACTCGAAGGCTAGCTATCACACAGTCTCGATCAATATCAAGAAGGTCAATATCCAACCTGAGGTGAGCAAACTGGTCGAGTAGCTCATATTCCCTGACCATCATGTGCGATACCATTCGGAGGCTCTTTCTACTCAGGGCATCAGCCATAACATTAGCCTTTCCTGAATGGTACAATATTGCACACTCATAATCTTTTAGAAGCTCTATCTATCATCTCTGCCTCATATTTAACTCTTTCTGTGAAAACAGATATTTGAGGCTCTTATGATCTGTATACACTTGGAATTTCTCACTGTATAAGTAGTGACGCCATATTTTCAATGTAAATACCACGACTGCCAACTCTAAATCATGGGTCGGGTAGTTCCTCTCATGGTCCTTAAGTTTTCTGGATCCATAGGCTACTACCTTCCCGTCCTACATCAACACACAGCCTAATCCCTGTCCTGAGGCATCTGTATACACTGTATAACCTCCTGAGCTGGTGGGTATGGTGAGAATAGGTGCGATGGTCAGTCTGTGCTTTAACTCGCAGAAACGTTTCTCACACTTATCATCCCACTCGAATGCCGCTTTCTTTCGAGTGAGACGTATCAACGGAGCAGCCGGTTTAGAGAATCCCTCGACAAATCGTCAGTAATAAATAGCTAAACCCAAGAAACTGCGAATCTCTGTAACCATCTTGGGTCTTTCCCACTGTATCACTACCTCTATCTTGGATGAATCCACTGATACGCTGTCTCTCGAGACTACATGACCCAAAAACAATATCTCACTCAGCCAGAAATCACACTTGTTGAGTTTAGCATACAACTCCTGATCTTGGAGGGTCTACAATAATGTTCTCAAATGCTGCTGATGCTCTTCCTTGGATTTCGAATACACCAATATGTCATCTATGAAGATAATCATGAATCTGTCCAAGTATGGCTTAAATACATCATTTATCAAGGCCATAAACGCTACAGGAGCATTCATCAACCTAAATGGCATAACCAAAAACTCATAATGGCCATAACAGGTCTGAAATATTGTCTTGGGTACATCTTCACTCCGAATCCTAAACTGATGATACCCAGACCTCAGATCAATCTTTGAAAAGACATGTGCTCCCTGCAATTGATCAAGTAGATCATCAATCTGTGGAATGGGATATTTATTCTTGATGGTAGCCTTATTCAACAACCGATAGTCTATGCACAGTCGGAGACTCCCATCTTTCTTCTTTACAAATAGAACCTGTGCTCCCCACTGTGATACATTTGGTCTAATGAACCCTTTATCTAACAACTCTTGCAATTGCTTCTTTAGCTCCTCCGATTCAATTGGAACCATTCTATATGGTGGCTTGGATATCAGTTTAGTTCCAGGCACCAACTCAATACAGAATTCCATTTCTCTGTCTAGTGGTAACCCTGGCAATTCTTTCGAGAAGACATCGAGAAATTCTCTAGCCACTGGGATGTTAATTATATCCGGGTAAACCTTATCCAAGTCAACCACATAGGCGGTAAAACCTTCAACATATTATCATTACATTCGTTAGCAACATCATCCATCTTTAGAATAACTTAGTACTTCTTTCATTATTATTCAAATCTTACAACATACTTTTCAGGGATAAAAAAACATTACTATCTTAGCATAACAATCTAAAACAGCATGGTTTGCAACCAACCAATCCATTCCTAGTATTACATCGAAATTCTTCATAGTTAATAGGATGAGATCGGTTGACATGTTCCTTTCCCCTACTTTTAACTTACAACTCTTACTTACATATTCTGTCATTACATTATCTCTCACTAGAGTGCTTATAAGCAATATCCTACCTAGAGGTACAGGCTTTACATGTTCACAGAATTTACATACAAATGAAGGTGATATGAATGAATGTGTGGCACCAGGATCAATCAATACTAATGTTTTTAAATCAAAGACTAGGATGGTATGTAAATACCGTAAATTTTCATGTACTTGATTTTATCAATAAGTAACAATTAAACAATTAGGATTAAAAATGTGCTTTTGTGGATGATTAATATGATCTAATTATGATATGAGGGATTTTGACACATTCAAGCAAATAAATATTCATTTTAAAGAATACAAGATTATTAAACTAAATTAATTTGGAATACTACAAGGAAAATTTATTAGGTACATAGATATATATATATATATATATATATATTCATGTTTTATGTTTTATTTATTCTTCTAGTTAAATGAATTTATATATATATATATATATAAAGTATACATCCGTGGATTGGCTTCAAATGAAGCCAACCCCGAGAGCTTCCTCCAGCAACTTATATAAGGAATATAGATATGTATGTATTCAAGTGTAGTATGAATATATTTTAGTCACCGAAACAATTAAGAATCATGGGAGAATATTTATATATATATATAAAGGGAGTACATGACACATTCACTAGCATAGAAAATGGAGAAGAAAAAAAGAAAAAGAAAAAGGAAGTCTGAAATAATCTGAACAAGACAAGAAAGGAGGAGAAACCGAAGCAGATGAGGGAGCTGTGAAGAAAGCCACTCAAAAGAACAAAAAAATGAGGAATGAAGTAGTCGAGCTACACCGAATGATAGAATATCAGTAGAGGACACATAACTTTCTAATAATGGAGTTAAGTTTGATAGAAATATAATATAATAATCATTTAGAAAGGAAAGAAAATAGCTGAAACAGCCTAGTGTAGGTGGCGATACTGAAGTAGAATGATAAAATGGACATGAGGACTAAATTTTGCAGAGGAAATAGACCAGTGCTCAGGAGTAGGTAAACTACAAACTAAGAAAGGCAGCAAGGTAGAAAACATGAGAGAGGAAATGGGAAAGAAATTATGAACGAGTTGGTAAAAGGAGATGATGAAAACGTGACTAGGGTGTTATTCTGCTGCTATAAGATACTGCTATAAGATGGGGATTAAACTAAGGAGTGACCAGGAATGAGACTAACAGTGGACCGACTGAAACAGAGGGGAACAGAGGAGCTCTCTCTGCTGAAGTTAAGAAAAAAAATATAGAAAAGGTAATGTTGTTGCTGGAAATTGAAGAACACCGTCCTCTTCAAGAAACTGAAGCTGCAGTAGAGAAAGAAGCAAAAAAATAGAACTGAAGCAGGGTCTTGATATGCCGAAACCGAGAAGTAAATAGAATACAGAAAAGAGAAAAAAACCAAAGCTGAAAAATCAGAGGAAATTGAGACAAGCAGGAGACGTGTTGGCTTGAAGGGTGTTGAAAACCGAGAGGCAATAGCTGAGAGAGTGAGTAAGAAACAGAAAACGTGAAGTGAAAAATGAAGAAGATGTTGAACTGGAAGAGAACTGAAACAAGGGAGTTGCTTCCATTTTTTTTTTAGTGCTGGAAAACTGGAATTGAAATAGAGGTGTCGGGGCTGGTGGAGTAGCCATGGAAGAGGTGGTCGAAAGAATTCCGATCAACCGCACCAGGCAAAAGGAAAACCACCAGAGAGGAAAGAGGAGGGAAAACCAAGAAGATGAGAAGGAGAAGCTAGAATCGGGAGTGACTGTCACGCCCCGAAAACGCGAAAAATATGGCTGATTTAAGACTTTTTACTTATGAATTCACAATTAAGGGTGCATTCCTGTGCAGTGTCATACATCATCATAATTATCATGCCTCAGGATCTCATCATAATATAGTGTATATTGTATCATATACATACTCAATTCCAAGTTAATTAATCCTAATACATCCCATACAATGTTATACATCAAGTGTCTGCAATTACAGTAATTGTCTGGGTACATGAAAAGATAAAAGACACCTCAAAATACAATATATGGCCTGGAGCTCAAGTCCTCCACTAGCCACTACTCCGTACGTCACAGGAAAACCCTTTTCACTTGAAGAAATCTGGGGGGAAAGAAAACAGGGTGAGCTTCTAAATCGCTCAGTAAAGGGGGTAAGGGACTCATTTCATAAACCAAAATGCATATCACAAAATATTTATTTGTATGTCAAACTCATTAATCTCATTTGAAAACCATAGCATGAAAGTACTTAAAACGGCATTCTCATGTCTCAAATCACTTGAAAACATGAAGTAAAAAGGCTCAGTCTAGAGCAATAACAAAGCATGTGAAAATAATGCGATAAATGCTTTCTCAATGAACGTGATAGAATCACTGTAATAATAATGCACGTGGCACAACCACTAAACACACGTGGCATAGCCACTGAGTTAGATTCACACGTGGCATAGCCATTAAACACACGTGGCATAGCCATTGAGTTAATTCACACGTGGCATAGCCACTGGATAGGGTTTCACGTGGCAACGGCCACTAATTAGGGGTTCTCACGTGACAACGGCCACCAATGGGGTTTCTCACGTGGCAACGGCCACCAAATGGGGTTTCTCACGTGGCAACGGCCACCAATAGGGTTTCTCACATGGCAAGGGCCACCAAATGGGGTTTCTCACGTGGCAACGGCCACCAAATGGGGTTTCTCACGTGGCAACGGCCACCAAGTATGCGTGGCATAGCCACAGAATGGGTTATTCTCACGTTACCAGAATGGAGAAGAAATCGGGCTTACATGCTACCAGAGCAATGCCCGGTGTGTACTCAAAACTACACACCTAAGTCTTATCACACAAGACTGGTTTGCCTTCACGTAGAACTCATAGTGGTTTTTCTCTCATAAAACTCATTTGAAAATCGTTTTGTACTCAACACAAAACATAATAAAACCGAGTTCCAACCGGCAAAGCACGCACACACTTCTCAAATCTCGATATTACCTTAACGTAGAGCCCAATTCATTACTCACACAAATTCGATGGTTTATAAAGCAATTTCACACTCAGCTTATAAACGCATAAAACAATGGGCTCCAACCGGCTATAAAAACCGTGTGCAATTATAACTCAACACACACTCAACATGCTTGTTTTATAAACCACAAATCATGCTATAATAGTTTACAAATCACATACACAAATGGTTTAGATTTTCCTTACCTCTTTGCACCTCGTATAGTGCAATCGTTTCCCCCGTATCACGGACTAGCCTCGCATTCCACTCTGGAACTCCCGAGCTATCCAAACGATGTTAAAACATCAATACTCAATTATCTCATCAACCTCAATTCTCAAAATCGAGCATAATTTCTCATAACACCTCAAATCTCTCGATTCTCGTAACTCTACCCCAAACTACACTCTCATTCCCAACATCTCAACGTTCTACATTTCTCATGCCAATTATCTATGCTAATTCACCACATTGTCTAAATTCCTATTTATAGCTCAAATTCCCAAAATTGCTAAATATCATTATCACTCCGACCACATTGCAATTTCATCAATCCCTAATCATTTCTCAGCTATTTCAACACAATGACAACCACCATTATCATCAAAATCATCTCAAATATCAAGATCGAGGTTTAGAAATTACCCAAAGCTTGTGAGACGCACAACCCACGCCTCGATTCGATTCGTCCTTCGATTTCCAAGTATGTTGTTCTCCCTTTGATGAGGAACAACTTTCCTTCTTGCCACAACTTCTGATTTGGTCAGAAATGGGTGCTTTGGATGAGTGAGAAAGCTAGGTTTCGGTGAAAATGGGAGTTGGAAGAGAGAGAAAGTGAGATTGCAGGAGAAAAACAGGGGTTCCTTATATAGGCTGAGGGTAGGAGATCGATCTGGCTCTTGATGAGATCGATCTGCATTTGAATTTTTGGGACGATTTGGGGCAATTTATGCCTAGGAGATCGATCTGTCGAGGGGTGAGATCGATCTCTTTATGGCTTTATGAGATCGATCTGCTCCTTGAGGAGATCGATCTTCTCCCAAACAGAATCATTTGGAGATCGATCTCTTCCTCATGAGATCGATCTTCTCTCAAATAGAATCATAAGGAGATCGATCCTCTTCCATTGGAGATCGATCTGCTCCTCAAATTCCTCCATCCTTGTCATTTTTAACTCACCAGATCGATCTCTCCTTCTCCCAGATCGATCTGTCCTCATACTTCATACTTATTTTAAATACTTAACATATAAATCTCCAATTATAATTCCCCAATTCACTTAGCTCATTAAATTACACTTCAAGTTCATATTACATAATTCAAATATATCTAAAATTCTCAGATCTCACATCCTCCCCACCTTAAAAAGAATTTGGTCCTCCAAATTCAACTCAACTAGTCGAATAGATGGGGGTATTTCTCCTTCATGAGACTCTCTAGTTCCCACGTTGCCTCTTCCATTGAGTGATGTTTCCACAAAACTTTCACTAATGGGATGCTCTTAGTTCTCAGTACCTTCTCTCTTCTATCGAGAATCTGGATGGGTTCCTCAGTGTAGCTCATATCCTCTTGAATGTCCATCTCGTCATACTCTATGACATGAGAAGGGTCCGGGTGGTACTTCCCCAACATAGACACATGAAAAACATTGTGTATTTCGGACATCTGTGGGGGTAATTCTAATCTGTAAGCTACCTCTCCCACTCTCTCCAGAATCTCGAATGGTCCTATGTATAGAGGACTCAATTTCCCTTTCTTCCCAAATCGCATGATACCCTTACCCGATGATATTTTCAGAAATACTGCATCACCAACATCAAACTCGAGTGGCCATCTACGCACATCTGCGTAGCTTTTCTGTCTACTTTGTGCAGCCCGTAACCTCTCACATATGAGTTTCACACTCTGTACGGCTTGCTCAACAAGCTCGGGAGCATTTATCTTTCTGTCACCGACTTCTTCCCAAGCTACAGGGGATCTACACCTCCTACCATATAGAGCCTCAAAAGGTGCAATTCCAATACTCACATGATAGCTGTTATTGTATGCAAACTCTGTTAGGGGCAGGTGATCATCCCATGATCCCTTAAAATCCATCGTACACGCCCTCAACATATCCTCCAGGGTCTGAATAGTCCTTTATGACTGACCATCTGTCTGAGGATGATAGGCGGTACTGAAACTCAATCGAGATCCCATGGACTCCTGAAACTGGGTCCAAAATCTAGAAGTAAATCGGGAATCTCTATCAGAAGTAATACTCACTGGAGCCCCATGTAATCTAGCTATCTCGCTGACATATAGCTCAGCTAAGGCATCCACAGTATCTGTGCTCTTGATGGCAAGGAAGTGGGCACTCTTGGTCAGTCTATCCACTATAACCCATATAGCGTCACGACCTTTTCAAGTCCTCGGTAAACCCATAATAAAGTCCATAGTGACATGCTCCCATTTCCATGTAGGTACAGGTAAAGGCTGTAGTAGTCCTCCGGGCTTTCGATGCTCAGCTTTCACTTGCTGGCATACTAAACACCTGGCCACATACTCTGCCACGTCTCGCTTCATACCACTCCACCAATACACCTTTCTCAAGTCTCGGTACATCTTAGTACTCCCTGGGTGCATGGTGTATCGCGAGCAATGGGATTCTCTCAATATCTGTCTCTTCAGGGTATCGTCGTCTGGTACATAAATCCATCCTCTGAATCTCAACAATCCATCCTCACTGACTGTGAGATCCGACTGCGAACCCTGTTCAGCTTGGCTAATCATATCTATCAATCTCTGATCACTGCGCTGCCCAGTTCTAATCTGATCCATGATTCTGGGCTCTATTCGCAAGCTAGCCACAAATCCAGTCTCTATCTCTTTAACTCTGATCCGAAGTTCGGCAAACTGCTCCAGTAAATCCCATTCCCTGATCATCATAGCAGATATCATACTCTTCCTGCTCAGGGCATCAGCAACCACATTTGCCTTGCCCGGATGATATAGAATCTCGCAGTCATAATCCTTAAGGAGTTCCATCTATCTCATGTGTCTCATGTTTAACTCTTTCTGATCAAAGAGATATCTCAAACTCTTGTGATCAGTGAAGATCTGAAATCTTTCCCCATATAAGTAGTGTCGCCAGATCTTCAAAGCAAATACCACAGCGGCTAACTCCAAATCATACGTGGGGTAATTCCGCTCATGGTCTTTCAGCTGTCGCGATCCATATGCGACCACTCTTCCATGCTGCATCAGCGCACACCCCAATCCTTGATGAGATGCATCACTATACACCGAGAATCCTCCTGATCCCTCAGGAATAGTTAACACAGGTGTCGCTGTCAACCTCCTCTTTAATTCCTGAAAACTGAGCTCACATTGATCAGTCCATATAAATGGAGTCTCTTTGAGCGTGAGCTTAGTCAAAGGGGCGACAATCCAGGAAAATCCTTCCACAAATCTTCTGTAATACCCTGACAAACCAAAGAAGTTTCGTACCTCAGTAACTGTCCTCGGTCTCTCCCAATTAAGCACTGCCTCCACCTTGCTTGGGTCCACTGATACTCCTTCCTCTGAGACTATATGACCAAGGAAAGCTATCCGGTTCAGCCAAAACTCACACTTACTAAGCTTTCCATATAATTGCTTATCTCGGAGTATCTGTAGTACTAACCACAAATGCTGTGCATGCTCCTCATACGATCGAGAGTACACCAAGATATCATCAATAAAGACTATCACAAATTTATCCAGATAGTCTCTGAACACCTCGTTCATCAATCTCATAAATGCTGCAGGGGCGTTCGTCAATCCAAAGGACATCACCAGAAATTCGTAATGGCCATACCTCGTCCTGAAGGCCGTCTTTGGAATATCTTCTTCCTTGATCCTCAATTGGTGATAGCCCGATCTCAAATCAATCTTAGAAAAGACTGATGCCCCTCTTAGCTGATCAAGTAGATCATCAATCCTGGGCAATGGGTATTTATTCTTCACCGTGGCTTTATTCAACAGCCGATAGTCTACGCATAATCTGAGATTACCATCTTTCTTCTTGACAAATAAAACCGGTGCTGCCCACGGTGAAACGCTGGGCCTAATGAACCCTTGATCCAATAACTCCTGTAGTTGTTTCTTCAATTCCTCAAGTTCCACTAATGCCATCCTGTAGGGAGGTTTAGAGATCGGCTGAGTATCTGGTACCAAATCAATGGTAAACTCCAGCTCTCTCTCTGGTGGTAAACCTGGCAGTTCATCTGGGAAAACATCCGAAAATTCACAAACCACAGGTATATCCTCAATCCTCGGATGTTCCCGCTCATTGTCTGAGATGAGTGTCTCATAACCTTCACATGAACAATCATATTTAATATTCTCCAAAATAATATTAAAATTCTCAAATTACTTACTAGAATTCCACATATTCATTTCCTCAACATCTCAATCGTACACTGTAAGGTTCAGGTAGGGAGAAAGTTACAATCTTAGTGTAGCAATCTAAGCTCACTCGATTGGCTGCCAACCAATCCATTCCCAAAATTACATCGAATCCATGTATATTCAACATGATTAGATCTGCTAACATCCCTCTATCTCCCACCTCTATTTCACATCCTTTACAGATTAACTCAGTTCTCTGGGATTCACGCATAGGGGTATCTACATGTAGTATATATTCTAGAGGTTCAAACTTCAAGTTTAATCTACATGCAAAATGCTCAGAAATAAACGAATGCGTGGATCCTGAATCAATCAACACATGAGCCTTATGATTACAGACAGAGAGTGTACCTCTTATAGTTTCTGCAGAAGAGTCAGCAGTCTCCTTATCTAGGGCAAACACACTTCCCTGGGTAACAGGTCTCTTTACTTTCTTTGCAGCAGTGGCCCGTCTCAGGGGATTCACTCTCTGAGGCTGTTGTTTAGTGGGCTCCAAGACATGTGGTTTCTGAGGTTGAGGGCAATCCTTCACCATGTGACCCATGTCTCCACATCTAAAACATCCATGGATCGACCCAGTACAACTTTCCTCATGCATTCGGCCACAATTTCTGTAAAACCTTGTCTCTGGCCTGACATCTCGAGGGGTCTCTCTAATGTTAGGGTACCCTCTGGGTCTCTCTAATCTGCCCTTCTGTACCTCAATCCTTCCTCTTCTGAAGGAAACTCTCCAAGCCTCTGTTTGAAAAATCGCTGGCCTCTTGGCCTTATCTCTATTCACCGCTCTGAGCTCATTCTGGGATTGTACCATTTCAATTCCTTTTTCAATCTCTTGTGGTCGTCTCAAAGCATCTCCAAACTCAGTAATACATAGCCCTATCAATCTATCTCTGATGATGGGCTTCAATCCATACACAAATTTCTCTATGCGGAGCTCTTCATTCTTAAAGGTCTCTGGGTCATATCTCAATAGCGTGGTGAATTGGCTCTCATAGCATCCACAGACATGTCACCCTGTACCTAACTCAAAAACTCAGCTTGTTTCTTTCTCTGGGCGGCTCGTGGTACATATTGGGTCCTAAAGGCTGTCTGGAACTCTTCCCAACCAATCACATCCTGGCGGGACATCAGAATACCCTGGGTAGTACCCCACCAATCTTGAGCTCTCCCTTTCAACATATAGATACTCATACTGACCCTCTCAGCATCGGTGCACCCCAGATAATCATATATAATTCTCAACTCCGTCAGCCACTCCTCAGCCTCTGTAGGATCCTTCTTTCCCCTAAACGCGGGTGGATTCATCTTCAGAAAGTCCTTCAGTCGGACCATACTTCTATCATCAGGCTGAGTGACGGGAGGTATTGTGGGTATGGGAGGTCCTGGTGGTGGTGTAGGAGTAGTACCCGAGGCATTAACTCCAAAGTGTTGCGCGAATAACGCTGCCATCTGCTCAAAACCTTACCTCACATCGGTCTCAATCCAATTAAATCGAGAGTTAGGACTCTCTGGTTGTGGGACAGGTGGCGGAGGGGACTCTGCCTGCCTCCTCGAACAACCTCGTCGTCCACTCATTCTCTATCTTAACTCGTCTCCTGCGCATACATATCAAAATCGATTGAAATCTCAATCCTCAATTTCAGTTCATGACCAGACTATTACAGACACTTGGGATGTATTCTATTTCACTTAACCGACACTGACAGTACTAGACACCCTAAGCTCTGATACCAAGAAAACTCTGTCGCGCCCCGAAAACGCAGAAAATAGGGCTAATTTAAAACTTTTTACTTGTTAATTCATAATTAAGGGTGCATTCCTGTGCAGTGTCATACATCATCATAATTATCATGCCTCAGGATCTCATCATAATATAGTGTATATTGTATCATATACATACTCAATTTCAAGTTAATTAATCCTAATACATCCCATACAATGTTATACATCAAGTGTCTGCAATTACAGTAATTTTTTGGGTACATGAAAAGATAAAAGATACCTCAAAATACAATATATGGCCTGGAGCTCAAGTCCTCCACTAGCCACTACTCCGTACGTCACAGGAAAACCCTTTTCACTTGAAGAAATCTGGGGGGAAAGAAAACAGGGTGAGCTTCTAAATCGCTCAGTAAAGGGGGTAAGGGACTCATTTCATAAACCAAAATGCACATCACAAAATATTTATTTGTATGTCAAACTCATTAATCTCATTTGAAAACCATAGCATGAAAGTACTCAAAACGGCATTCTCATGTCTCAAATCACGTGAAAACATGAAGTAAAAAGGCTCAGTCTAGAGCAATAACAAAGCATGTGAAAATAATGCGATAAACGCTTTCTCAATTAACGTGATAGAATCACTGTAATAATAATGCACGTGGCACAGCCACTAAACACACGTGGCATAGCCACTGAGTTAGATTCACACGTGGCATAGCCACTAAACACACGTGGCATAGCCACTAAGTTAATTCACACGTGGCATAGCCACTGGATAGGGTTTCACGTGGCAACGGCCACTAATTAGGGGTTCTCACGTGGCAACGGCCACCAATGGGGTTTCTCACGTGGCAACGGCCACCAAATGGGGTTTCTGACGTGGCAACGACCACCAAATGGGGTTTCTCATGTGGCAACGGCCACCAAATGGGTTTCTCACGTGGCAACGGCCACCAAATGGGGTTTCTCACGTGGCAACGGCCACCAATAGGGTTTCTCACGTGGCAACGCCCACCAAATGGGGTTTCTCACGTGGCAACGGCCACCAAATGAGGTTTCTCACGTGGCAACGGCCACCAAGTATACGTGGCATAGCCACAGAATGGGTTATTCTCACGTTACTAGAACGGAGAAGAAATCGGGCTTACATGCTACCAGAGCAATGCCCGGTGTGTACTCAAAATTACACACCTAAGTCTTATCACACAAGACTGGTTTGCCTTCACGTAGAACTCATAGTGGTTTTTCTCTCATAAAACTCATTTGAAAACCGTTTTGTACTCAACACAAAACATAATAAAACCGAGTTCCAACCGACAAAGCACACACACACTTCTCAAATCTCGATATTGCCTTAACGTAGAGCCCAATTCATTACTCACACAAATTCGACGGTTTATAAAGCAATTTCACACTCAGCTTATAAACGCATAAAACAATGGGCTCCAACCGGCTATAAAAATCGTGTGCAATTATAACTCAACACACACTCAACATGCTTGTTTTATAAACCACAAATCATGCTATAATAGTTTACAAATCACATACACAAATGGTTTAGATTTCCCTTACCTCTTTGCACCTCGTATAGTGTAATCGTTTCCCCTGTATCACGGACTAGCCTCGCATTCCACTCTGGAACTCCCGAGCTGTCCAAACGATGTTAAAACATCAATACTCAATTATCTCATCAACCTCAATTCTCAAAATCGAGCATAATTGCTCATAACACCTCAAATCTCTCGATTCTCGTAACTCTACCCCAAACTACACTCTCATTCCCAACATCTCAACGTTCTACATTTCTCATGCCAATTATCTATGCTAATTCACCACATTGTCTAAATTCCTATTTATAGCTCAAATTCCCAAAATTGCTAAATATCATTATCACTCCGACCACATTACAATTTCATCAATCCCTAATCATTTCTCAGCTATTTCAACACAATGACAACCACCATTATCATCAAAATCATCTCAAATATCAAGATCGAGGTTTAGAAATTACCCAAAGCTTGTGAGACGCACTACCCACGCCTCGATTCAATTCGTCCTTCGATTTCCAAGTATGTTGTTCTCCCTTTGATGAGGAACAACTTTCCTTCTTGCCACAACTTCTGATTTGGCCGAAAATGGGTGCTTTGGATGAGTGAGAAAGCTAGGTTTCGGTGAAAATGGGGGTTGGAAGAGAGAGAAAGTGAGATTGCAGGAGAAAAATAGGGGTTCCTTATATAGGCTGAGGTAGAAGATCGATCTGGCTCTTGATGAGATCGATCTGCATTTGAATTTTTGGGACGATTTGGGGCAATTTATGCCTACGAGATCGATCTGTCGAGGGGTGAGATCGATCTCTTTATGGCTTTATGAGATCGATGGCTTTATGAGATCGATCTGCTCCTTGAGGAGATCGATCTTCTCCCAAACAGAATCATTTGAAGATCTATCTCTTCCTCATGAGATCGATCTTCTCTCAAACAGAATCATAAGGAGATCGATCCTCTTCCATTGGAGATCGATCTGCTCCTCAAATTCCTCCTTCCTTGTCATTTTTAACTCACCAGATCGATCTCTCCTTCTCCCAGATCGATCTGTCCTCATACTTCATACTTATTTTAAACACTTAACATATAAATCTCCAATTATCATTCCCCAATTCACTTAGCTCATTAAATTACACTTCAAGTTCATATTACATAATTCAAATATATCTAAAATTCTCAGATCTCACAGTGACTGTGTTCATGGATTGGAACCGTGAAGCTAAGGAAACAGAGGAAGAGGACGGTGGTTAGAAAAGGGGAACCCAACAGAGGCACTGGAACCAGAGTGATCAGAAGGGACCACTGGTGCCGGACGGAACCATCAAGACCGAGGGAGGAACAGTACTAGTAACGGTGAAGGAATGTGAATAGTAGATCGGGTCATACTGGAAAAAAAATAATAAGAAGAAGAAGAAGGAAAGAAAGAAATTTGGCAGGAAGCCAAATTTTATAAAATAAAAAAAGAAAGAAAGAAGAAAAAAAAGTATATATATATATATATATGATTTTAAATATGTGTATATATATATATAGAAATGTTGGAAAATAAAATAATATGCATGGAGAATTCGGGAAAATTCGAGGAAAAAGGCAATCGAAAATATCTATTTGAAATTTTCGATCAAATAAGCTGGGAGGGTCGGACTCGTCGACTCGCTAAGTCGAAGTAATCAAGGATTACGGAAAAACACCAAGGTAATAAATTTATACAAGTTTTAGAGATAATTGTACGTATTTTATAATTTCGAGTGTATTTTCCCTAGGTAAGCAAGGTTACGGTTTTGACGCATCGTAGGTAATTCGAATAAATAGGATACTAAGATTACAAATTTCGGTGTAGGAGAATCGTAGAAGGATTAAGGGAGATACTAGGAGGCGTCACCACTCGAATTCGGGATTTTCGTTAAATCGAGGTAAGGGGTATTATTTAACTTAGTTCTGATAATACATTTTTGTGTCACCAATAAAGGATTTTATAAAAGAGCATATGATTTGAAGTGGTTTATCGATGTTTTTATACTTGTGAAACTGTTTACGATGCATGTTTTAATTTATCGAAATATTTCCCGAGTACTTTCCATGTTGTGAAATGAATTTCCTAAGGTATGAAGTGTATGGATGTTTTACATTTATTTATGTTTTTATATCCATATTGTTAAAGAAACTTCGACAATTTCAAAAGTATTTAAGAAAAGAAATTGTTTTCGAATGGGGATTGTGAGGGCCACCTCTTGAGTCCTACGGAAACAAAGTGCCATACAATCTTTCTATTTTATGAAAGAGTTTTCAGATTTCAAGGAATTCGATTTTATTACTCGATGTGAGTTTATGGGTTATAAAACCTAAGAAATATTTTGAAAACTCTATTTTGAGACTATAGGCTTCATGCATGGTTACTTCTTGTGGTGTTCCAGCTACACCACTTGGGGTGCCGGTACGTTAGCCCCTTTAGCACTTGACTCAACTTGTGTGGAAGATGTCGTGCTACTGGTGGTTTATGATGATGTTTTGGTAGTATCTCGTGCTCGCGCAGCACGCAATTATGTTCCCCTCACGGTGAGTGCCACAGGTGCCCGTACCCTAGCTATGTGCTAGTATATGATAAGAAATAAGAAGATACTACCCATGTTTATGATTATGATTGCTGTACGACCCTGATCCAGTCTACAGCCCCCTTACCATGGCCATAGGTATGATGACTCTCTACGGAGAATGACACATATCGCATGACTTAGTTATAGCCTAGTCTCCTCGATTTGATTATGAAAAATCGACTACGATGAATGAATATGTGTTTTCATGATTACGAAATATTCATGAAATGTTTACGAAATGATTATGAATTATTCATGAAAAGTTTACGAAATGATTATGAAATATTCATGAAATGTTTACGAAATGATTATGAAATATGCATGAAATGTTTACGAAGTGATTATGAAATATTCATGAGATGTTTACGAAATGACTATAAAATATTCATGAAATGTTTACAAAATGATTTATGAAAGGTTCATGAAAGGTTTATGAAAAGTGGTAAGATGGTTAAGCATGTGATTTGTTTTAAAGACACGTATTTTCACGACCCAAATTACCTAAAAATCAGAGTAAATTTTTCACTTTTTCATTTCCTTACCCGTCGTGAACAGTTACACTACTAAACAGTTGGGCTATGATTCGGTGTTAGTCACCTCTCACCTATTTCCCATTCCATTTTCATATTTCATTTACATATCAATTTATTTAAGCTAAATACATCCCCAATATTACATCCATATACAGTACTGTGCCTCTATATGTTCAGATACAAAAATTATACAAATGTGTATACCTGGTCTTGATAGGACGCAGCGGATAATTGAAATGCATGACTATTGTCGCTTTCTTCTACTGAATGTACCCTGTGGGGTGGAAAATGAAAGGGCGAGTATAAACAGCTCAGTAAGCAATAATGTAAGTAGGTAGATAACTATATTATATACGTGCTGATAATGTCATGATATAAAATCGTTTACACTGGGAGCATGAGGTATAAATAAAACGATGCCACATGTATGTATATATCATATAAGAGAAATCATGAAATCGACATATAAAACAAACATGGAAAAATCATCATGGATGTCATCTCATGCTAGTCACATTTAAAACTTATTTGTTTCATCATAAACTCATCACGTTAAAACTCATTTGTTTTATCATAAAACAACCACATCAAGGCTAAACCCATCTCTCGGGAATACCTTTATTCATTAAATCACATCTCTTTTAAAAACATAAATCAGGACATTACCCCTCCCTCGGGTTCATCCTGGTCTATTCAGACCAAATGATATCACGTGAGGCATGTAGCTTACTGTATGAAAATCGAGGACTATGGCCATACTTTGTCCCTGTGATCCCAGGCTACACGGATCCCGGTGTGCGGGGTATCACAACTGCAACGGGAGGTGGGGTCAATTCCTACCCGCCAAAATATCAAGTAAAATCATCGAGTCATCATGACTGCACGGTACATCATACTCCGTGTGACATACACGGTACATCGTACTCCGTGGACCCATATCATAGTCTGGGGGTGCCTGCCGTAGGTCTTATCCACCCCAATACTATGTCGATAACCAACCCATGTCTCAAAGTATACGTGCGAGCATCTCAACTCTCTGCGACACACAGTCTACAGGAGGCTTCCGCACGACTATATGCATGTCAACTCACGTCTAGTGCGAGTGAAGCTCCAGCACCACGCTATGCATATCATGATATCTAAAATCTCGTGCGAGCGAAGCTCCAGCACGGTTTTGTGCACACACAAATTTCTCGTATGAGCAATGCTCCAGTACGGCTTTTCATGAGAAATAAATCAGTAAAATTTAGTGCGAGTAAGACTCTAGCACTCTTTTTACTCGTGTAAATATGATAGGTGGCTCAATCTTGACAAAACATCTTTTAAAATCGTAACCGGTACAAACCGATATCCTTTCGTATAATTCACGAAATCAACAGCCAACCTATGTGTATATTTGCTTAAATTAAAGCAATACATTCATATAAAACATTAAAAACATGAAATCATGCAATTTATCTGCCTTACTACCCCTTTTGTAAATTTTACTCCCAGGGGCAATATCGTCTTTTTCTTTATTCACCTATGCCTCGATTTTCGTAAAAATTTTTATTTTGTTTTCTAGATACTTTAAGAATTATAGGCCCTGTAAATCCCCTCAAAATATGTATAGAAATCTCTATGCAACTACAAAATTCCCTTACCTCGATTTACGCGGAAACTTATCTCATCTCGATAATATCCGATCTCTCAGTCCAACTGCACGTCAACCAAGTCTACGAAACTGCATATAACCATATATTTTGGGTTAATTCACTTATTTTGATTAGTATATCACATTTACTGATCGAATCTAACGTACTGGGCCCGTTTTACTTTATTGAGCCCAATTGCACCTTAATGAGCCTCGACCCATTTTCAACCCGTTTTTACTTATTAAATCCCTTCTTTGGGTTTACTGGGCTCGTTCAGCTTACTAATAATCATCTGGCTTCTTTCCAAACTCATTGGATAGCCCGTATACTATTTACGGTAATTACGTTGCAATTTCGATTAATATTCCTTTTTATACAGAATTAATCTGTAAATTCCGTAAAATAATCGAAAGTCTGTATTAAAGGACTCATATTATTATAATTAAAATATACTTACCCAATATGATGCGGGGTACGAAAATTGGAGCTTAATCGGCTCTCGTTCGGGCTCTGTCATAAAACTGCACAATTATATATTTAATTTCGATTTATTTTTCGATTAAATATAATTTAAATAAATTTCTCGAAAATCAAATCGATCACTTTTGACCTCTTACCGACTTACCCGAAGTCTGATGTATCCCCAAAAATTCTTCCCCTTTTTCCTTTTTCTCTTTTTCTCCTTTTTTCCCTTCTTTCTTGGCTGAACCGGTTCAGACCGGTCCGGTTCACTCTGGTTCAGCCGATTCAAGGCCTCACCGACCGGTTCTCCGTCGGCTTCCACCTCTAACAGCTCCGCGAGGTCGTCTGTAGCTCGGATTTGGTCTCGGTTTCACACGAGGTCGTCGAAAAGTGGCCGGTTCTGTCATGCCCCGCTTTCGGAAACCCTTCTATCCATACATTCTCTACTACGGTTGGGCTGTGAGAAGATGCAATTACTAAAAATTTATTTATTTACAGCGGAATATTTAAAACTTTAATTCACACTCCGAGGTGTGTGTGTAAATACACAAAATTAATTGTATAAATACCAAGTGTTTACATATCATCCCCATAATACTGATTACAATTTCAAGATATAACTGTGCGATACAATATATTAGATACAAAATACTCGTGTATACAATCTTATACCTTTGCGGATTGTGGGAGCTGTTCAACACAAAAGACTTAGAGACCACCGCTCTCTTACTTCTCAGTACCTGGAGGGGGAAAAATAGTGGGATGAGCAAACCACGGCTCAGTAAGGAAATGTATGCTAGCAGGTAGATATCGTACTACCTACATAGCCCATGCATGCATAAACCAAAACCATGTTTTCGTTATAAATGGAAATATCATACGAACAATGCATTTAAATTCATATTTCTCAAGAGCATTTTCGTGTAAATCAAATGTCAAAACTTCCATTTAAAACATGATCATAAATAGTGCCCTCATGGCACGAATGTGAAATCGGAGATTTATTGAAACACAAAATCTCTTTCACTTCTCAAATCATTCTCTTTCACAAATCTCTTTCTTTTTCTGAGATTGTCTCTGTTTCTCGATTCTCTGAGACAGGCATGGAATTTTAGGCCATCAAATATCCACGACTTATGGCCACAGTCAGTGATCCCAGGCCTCACTGATCGGGTGTGCACAGGGTATCACTTCGCCTGAAGGGGGATGGGTCAGTCCTACCCTCCGGCTCATCTCAATCCACCTCATCTCCTCGTATACTCACGGTGAAGATACGTCGTGTGTCATCTACGCGATACTCGTACTCACGTGCACCCAGCACGGTACATAGTATACCAACGGGTGACTACACTGTTCTACGTACAACCGTGGACCCAAGTCCATACTCCAACTCCGATGGACTTTTTATCCTTAAACCATGTCTCATATACCAGGCGAGCAAGCAGCGTGACACACAGTCAACGCAAAGCTCCAGCGCGGTACGATCTATCGTTAAGGCCCAGCCCGTTCAATTGGCCGTCGGCTGGTATCCCCTTGGGTCCCAGACCCCCAGGTTTACCTTAACTCAACAAAACAGGTACGAGCATAGTTCTCGCACTTTCTCAAAACCCCCGTGCGAGTTAAAACTCCAACACGGTACATCAAGGCATTAAAACAGGTGTAAGCTAGCGCTTCAACACCAAATCACATCTCAAAACTGATAGAAGGCTATTTTCTCTTTTTTAAAAATTCAAAACATGTTTATTCATACAGCATGCTTCTTCATGCTAAAACATGTAAAATTAGCCAACCTATCATCAACATTTCTCAATCATCAATCACAATATAAAATTGAGAATTTCATTGAAAACATGCATATCATGCTATTTCCTTACCCTATCCCATTTCTCAATACATATATATACATCATGGTACTTTTCATATTTCCACATCATTTCATAAACTTATAATATCGTACTAGTCCTAGCAATATATCTACGAAATTGCTGTAATTACGTACGAACATCTCTATAGCTAACACACAGTCCCTTACCTCGTTTTACTTGTGTGCAACTATCCGCCTTTATGCTTCGTGCGTTCTCATCTCGACTTGCTCCGACTTATCATCCGAAACTGAAATTCACCCACCAACATTTGAGTTAATATTCCTAACTCTTATTCAACTAAGCATTTATCCAATGCCTTATTTACACATTTTACCCTTTGTGGTAAATCTCCCAATTTATCCTAATATCAACATTTCCAAACCATTTCCACAACATACTCATCCACTCAAGATATCCCATTCATCAAAAATACTCCCACACTCCACTTTCTCACACTTGACTATTTCTAAGCTATAGTCATTTCATACCATTTTAGGTAATTCTATTCACAATATGCACACCCAAATATCTTTATAATCATTAACTAACCCAATGTACTTGGATTTGTGCATTAGAACTTACCTCATTGGATTTCCTCTTGCTCCAATTAGGATTGCCCTCTATTTCTTCAATCCTTCAAATAGGGAAATGCCTCTAGACTATGTTGTTCTTCTCTTTGATGTGAACAACTTTGTCTCTAATAGCCTCTCCTTAAATCTCACTGAAAATGGCTGGATTTAGGAGTGAGAAACTAGATTTCTTTGAGTTGAAGTGAAATAGAAATGTTTTCCCCGAAATTCTGATGATCCAACTGCTCCCATTTATAGTTTGACTTGATGAGATCGATCTTCCTTGGGTGGAGATCGATCTGTTCCTCAAAAATCTCTCTTTTCTGAGACGTTTTAAAGGTAGGAGATCGATCTGTCGAGACTGGAGATCGATCTGCTGTCAAACAGAAGCTTAAGGAGATCGATCTGGTCTTATGGGAGATCGATCTGCTTCCAACCCGAGACCTAGAGAGATCGATCTGGTCTTAGGGGAGATCGATCTTCTCCCAACCCGAGAGCTAAAGAGATCGATCTGCTTCCTTTGGAGATCGATCTGTTCTCTTCCATTTCTCACATAAGAGCATTCTGGCTCTCCCAGATCGATCTCTCATCCCATGAGATCGATCTGGCCTTCACAAATTCCAGATTTCCTGCAGTTTTTCTGCAACAACTCTTACCAAACACCCTTAATTTACTACCATGATCATTTTCTCATTCATTCATCTATGAGACTTCAAAATGGGATCCATCCTCACTACATACACATTAAAACTTGTGTAGAATCTTTGTATGACCAAATATATATACGATATTGCTCAAATGGAAATATACACTTATGTAAATCTTTCCTTCCATTTTACTATACTACTCATATTCCATTTCGATCACATTCTTCTCGTATTCAAATTCATTTCTTCCTACTCATTCGTAATGCAACTTGTACATATAATCACAATTCTTACTACAAGTGCGTACTTAATCTTATGAACTTACATTGCATACACTTCACATTACAATACATCATTTTACTTATGATTTTATTTACATTCCCATGTTCCTACATACATAGCTATACATATACGGGGTCTCACAGGTTCGGCCTCTTCTCCTTTCCGACGTCGATGGCTTCCTCTTTTCTCGTCGTTGCCAGCACTGGCCACCGTTTACCCGACTGTTTTCGCCCCCATTTGGCTCAGCATCACGTGGGGTTCCTTCGGTGGCCGATGGTCGAGGTCAAATCGACGCCGGTGGCCGCCGATTTGGCTTCTCTTCTCAGCGGCTTCTCTCCCTCGATCCGCCGGATTCCGGCGTCGATGGGGCGCGTCGTCGGTACCAGGGAGGTCGTCGGCCTCTCCTCTTCCTTTTTCGGCCCTTCGCCTGGCCAATTGGTCGCCGGTCGATCGTCGGTAGGTCGGGTCTTCCTCGGTTGTTTCAGTCGGTTTCCCAATTTTGATTTTCCATTTTGCTATGATTCGTGTTTTTTTATTTATTTTATTTTTATTTATTATTATTTATAAATTAGTTTATTATTATTTTATTCATTAAAATAGTCAAAAATATTCAAAAATATCTAAAAATCAATTTTTTATTCCAAATAATTTTATTTAATTTATTTATTATATTTTTAACCATTTTCGGTATATTTTCTCTGTATTTTCGGGATATTGTCCCGAACAAAAATTTTGATTAATTCCAGTAAATTCATATCTTGATCAATTTAATCCAAAATTTAATTATTTCTTCGTTATTGATCAAGATTCTCAAATCCATTATTTTTAATTAAATTTTCTTATCGAATTTATACCGACTTTTGATCTTTTGACCGTTTTGCCCTTGCACGTATTCGGGATTAATTTAACCCGACTTCTTTTCACGAATACTCATTCATTTTGTGTTTTTAAATAAATTCGGGTCTTACAAAATCTCCCCCACTTAAGAAATATGGTCCTCCAAATTAGAACCAAGTTAGTCTGTAAATCACTCCGGATATTTCACACATATCATACTCTTTAATTCCCTTGTGACTTTTTCGGAGTGTACTACTACCAAAGGACTTTAATTAGGGAGATCATCATTAACCTCAATACTTTCTCCTTCCATCTAATACCCAAATCGATTTTTCAATCATACGTTATACTTTCATTGAGCTAAACTGTTGAAGTTCATATCCAATCACATATGCTGGATCAGGATAGTATTTTCGAATCATCATAAGACAGGACACATTGTGGATGCCTGCTAATTCAGGTGGTAACGCCAACCTACAAGCCTTGTCTCCCACTTGTCCAATCTCTTTCCGGATCTCGTTACGTCCTTATGTTATGTCCTGAAGGCATGTAACTTCCAACAATACTAATTCACCCTCAGTGAATTCTAATGGTTTCTGTCTCTTGTCAGCATAGCTTTTCTATCTACTCTGAGGTGTTCTTAATCCTTCACAATTAACTGAACATCCTCAAAGGTTTATCTTATCAATTTGGGAACAATTTTCTATCTGTCACCCACTTCTACTTATCCAAATTGGGGAAACAACCCTTACGACCATACAATGCCTCATCTGAAGTCATCCCGATACTCAAGTGACAACTATCATTATTGACGAATTCGATTAGTAACAATTGATAATCCCAGGAGCTTATCAAATCAATGGCACACGCTCTCATCATATCCTCCAGAACCTGTACAGTCCTATCTGACTGACCATCGTCTGAGGACGGAAAGCTATGCTAACACTTAATCGGGCTCCCATAGCTTCCTGAAGAATATTCCCAAAAGTGGGAAGTGAAGTGGGAATCCCTATATGATACAATGCTCACTGGAAAAATACTTAGTGTTCCACAATTTTCCATACACATAAATCCACCTACACACTTAAAGTATCTGGGAATTTTCTAACCAGAAAGTGGGTAGACTTAGTCAATCTATCAACTATCACCCAGATAGCCTTATGATTTATCCGGGTCCTCTGTAACCCATCACGAAATTTATGGTAATTTGTTCCCCTTTTCGTGTCAATATAGGTAGAGGCTACAATAATCCTGCAACTTATTTTGCTCTACCTTATTCTGCTGACATACGAGACACTTTTCCACAATCTCTACCATGTCTCTTTTCATATCTAACCACCAATACTCTTTTCTAAAATTTCGATATATTTATTACTTCTCGGATGCACTGAATATCCCAAAGAGTGAGCTTCTGACAATAACATTATCTCATCATTGTGGTTCTGGGGAGCACTTATACTGTCTCTGAACCTCAGTAACCATTATCATACTCTGTGAACTCCATCACTGTACCCATCTGAATCTGACCCACACTATCGACACCCTGTCGATCATCACGCTAAGCCTGTCAAATCCGGTTCTAATCTCAGGCTAACTGTCACACAATCACCGTCATCATCAGATGGGATCACATCACGACTGAGGCTCTCAACTGCTCTAGCAGCTCACGCTCCCTGACCATCATATGTAATACCATCCCGAGGCTCTTTCTGCTCAAGGCATCAGCCATTACATTAGCCTTTCCTGGGTGGTACAATTTCCACAATCATAATCATTCAGAAGCTCTAATCCTCTTTGTTCTCATATCCGACTCTTTCTGTGAAAACAGATACTCGGGGCTTTTATGATCAGTGCATACCTAAAATTTCTCACCGTATACATAGTAGTGTCATATACTCAATACAACCACTATCGCTATCAACTTTAAATCATGGGCCGGATAGTTCTTTCATGATCCTTGAGTTGTCTGGATTCATAATTGACTATCTTCCCATTTTACATCAATACACAGCCCATTCATTATTTTGAGGTATCCATAGACTCATGAGAAACCTCTTAATCTGTTGGGCATGGTGAGAATAAATGCGGTGGTCAGTTTATTACTTCAGTACACCAAAACTCCTGTCACGTCTATCATCCCATTCAATTACAACTTTTTCTAAGTTAAACGTGTCAATAAAGTAATCCATTTCGAGAACTCTCAACAAATTATCTGTAAAAACAATTTCCAATTGTTACTTATATTTTTCCCTAGACTGTAAATACATCCAAAATATCATCAATAAGGATGATAGCAAATCGGTCTAGGTATAGTTTAAATATCTCATCGTAGTTGAATTCCATTGAATATTTCAATTACCCATTTCCTTGACCTATATACACATAACAAATAATGTCCTTTCAAAATCGCTTCCGTTGAAGCTACTAACTTGCGTCATTTCTTTTTTTTTATATTAACGGATTTTATAAAATTTTAAATTTTTAAACCTTCCTGATTAATCGAATTCTATATTTCTTATTGTACCAGTAAAGGTACCTTAATTTTAAATGTATATTATTACGACTGACAATTTCAATTTATAGGTTGTGTATACTTTTAGACGCTGTCAAGTTTTCAGGAGGGGAGGTATTTTGAAATACCTTTATTAACCCTCAGACTTGACCACAAGTACTTTACATATCACTCCATGTGGTCACAATTCATATTCGCTACTAATTGTTTTAATCCTAATTACTTCACATATCATAGATATTCGTACCTTGCATACGCCTCTTATTCCAGTCTATCTCTTATTCAGGATTTATCACAAAACTTATCTCTTTTCGTATATCACTTATAACAAACTCTGTTATTACTCATTCTGTGAGTACAATCATTTACTCCTTTAATTTCAATCGCTACACCCCTTTTATTACTTGTCAAAACTTACCGTATACTTTTCAGGTGTAACTATATCACTATCTTAGAATAGAACTCTGAACATCATAATTTGCAACCGACTAATTGAGATTTATTCTCAATATTACTTCAAATTATTCATAGTCCATTGAATAAAATCGGTTGACTTAAACTTCTTCCCCCGTTTTCAACTTATAATTTCTTAATAATTATTCCATTAGTTAACCCTCCTTCATTGGTGTACTAACTATCGGCATTGTGCCCAAAGGTGTAGGCATTCATGTCTTTTACTAACTTATAAGCAACTGAACACGGTATGACTAAATACGTGGCACCAGGATCAATTAAAATAATTACCTCACTATTCATAACCAGTGTGGGATCTTTCACCACATCATATGAAATATCAGTAGTGTCCTGGTCCAAGGCATACACTCGCCCTTATCCAACAGCCTATTTTCCCTTTCTCTTCGGCTGTGGCCTCCCTTTTCGGTGCAGAGATATCAACATGGTTTTCTCTATCTCTTTGCTCTTCTGTAGGGCAGTCTCACCCAACTCTAAGCAATCATTAATTAAGTGGCATGTCTTACCACACTTAATGCCTATTTTAGTCAATAAAGTGTAGGTGTAGGCCTTACTTCCGCGGTATCTACCACACATCCTACACTGTTTATACTGCTACGCTGCTACACTGCTACACTGCTTACACTGCTTCGTAGTAGATTGGGATTCTCAATTCACAATACCCCTGATAAGTATTAAAATTGAATACACTGGGGCCTTACCAATCATCTTACCCCGTGACTCATCAGCTCTAATCTCTTACCAACTGGTCTCTTTTTCCCGCTCTGACATCTTTGTCATTCTCTATTTTCTTCCGTCTCTATTTCGGCCCTTACTACCTTTCCCAATCTCAGAGGCATGCAACACATGATATCATTCACGCATCTGTATTCTGCGCACTGCCTCAACATAAGTAGTGAGCCAATCGAACTCTAATCGATAATTTGAACCCTTTCATGAACTTTTGAGCTTTTCGACTCTCACTGCCCATAGTGTTGGGTTCATACCTACCCAGAGACATAAATTGAGTTTCATACTCGTCAATCAACCAGTACCTCTGGGTCAGTGTAAGAAATTTTATCTATAAATTCCTTTAAGCAATGTCCAGGATATTCTGTCACCGGAATACATCCAAAAATATTTCTCATGTTAACTCTGGACATTTAACTGTTCAGATGGGTCGAGCGAACTTCCACCAATGTTTCGCCTCACCCTCCAACATAAACGTATTTTAAAAGTCACTTTCTCGGTCGACATACACTGAAAGAATCCATACAACTTCGCTATCTCATTCACACAGTCCTCAACAACTATAGGTTTCCTTACTTCGTAAAATACCTGAGGGGTGTGAAAATCTCTATAGTCTGAGGCATCTGTTTAGGCTTTACCCTACCTATCCTCAACTACATGCATAGACTGAGTAAACAACTCCGAAATATTTTCTACACTCCACTTCATCTTCTCGGAGCGTGTCTCAATATTGTTTGGTCTCTTTATAAGACCCTGTGGAGTATGCTCATCATCAGCCTCCACCTCACTCTCATCTTGAGTCTTATGTGATGACTCATTCGACTCTCAGGCCTATCTCTACGACCTCGAGCATGTGTACTCGCCCCTCTACCATAGCGGCTTTCAGTTATAAAAACTAGATTCTTACATTCGAAACTAAATTCTTAGCTGCACTTCCATCTTGATATACACAATTGTATCTAAACAATGCACAGCACATGGGGATGTACTAAAATCTCGTGCGAGCGAAGCTCCAGCACGGTTTTGTGCACACACAAATTTCTAGTACGAGCAATGCTCCAGTACAACTTTTCATGAGAAATAAATCAGTAAAATTTAGTGCGAGTAAGACTCTAGCACTCTTTTTACTCGTGTAAATATGATAGGTGGCTCAATCTTGACAAAACATCTTTTAAAATCATAACCGGTACAAACCGGTATCCTTTCGTATAATTCACGAAATCAACAGCCAACCTATGTGCATATTTGCTTAAATTAAAGCAATACATTCATATAAAACATTAAAAACATGAAATCATGCAATCATGCAATTTATCTGCCTTACTACCCCTTTTGTAAATTTTACTCCCAGGGGCAATATCGTCTTTTTTGTTATTCACCTATGCCCCGATTTTCGTAAAAATTATTATTTTGTCTTCTAGATACTTTAAGAATTCTAGTCCCTGTAAATCCCCTCAAAATATGTATAGAAATCTCTATGCAACTATAAAATTCCCTTACCTCGATTTACGTGCAAACTTATCTCGTCTCGATAATATCCGATCTCTCAGTCCAACTGCACATCAACCAAGTCTACGAAACTGCATATAACCACATATTTTGGGTTAATTCACTTATTTTTATCAGTATATCACATTTACTGATCGAATCTAACATACTGGGCCCGTTTTACTTTATTGAGCCCAATTGCACCTTAATAGGCCTCGACCCATTTTCAGCCCGTTTTTACTTATTAAATCCCTTCTTCGGGTTTACTGGGCTCATTTAGCTTACCAATAATCATCGAGCTTCTTTCCAAACTCATTGGATAGCCCGTATACTATTTACAGTAATTACGTTGCAATTTCGATTAATATTCCTTTTTATACAGAATTAATTCGTAAATTCCGTAAAATAATTGAAACTCTGTATTAAAGGACAAATATTATCGTAATTAAAATATACTTACCCAATATGATGCGGGGTACAAAAATCGAAGCTCAATCGGCTCTCGTTCAGGTTCTTTCGTAAAACTGCACAACTATATATTTAATTTCGAGTTATTTTTTGATTGAATATAATTTAAATAAATTTCATGAAAATCAAATCGGTCACTTTTGACCTCTTACCGACTTACCCGAAGTTCGTTGTATCCCCGAAAATTCTTCTCGTTTTACTTTTTTCTCTTTTTCTCCTTTTTTCCCTTCTCTCTTGGCTGAACCAGTTCAGTCTGATTCAACCCGATTCAGACCGATCCAGTTCACTCTGGTTCACTCCAGTTCAGTCGGTTCAAGGCCTCACCAGTCGGTTCTCCGTAGGCTTCCACCGCCAGCAGCTCCACGAGGTCGTCCACAGCTCGGATCTGGTCTCGCTTTCACACGAGGTCACCGGAAAGTGGCCGGTCCGGCCTCTTCTCCTTTTCGACGTCAGTGGCTTCCTCGTTTCTTACCGTTGCCGGCCCTGGCCGCCGTTTCCCCGACTCTTTTCGCCCCCATTCGGCTCAACATCACGTGGGGTTCCTTCGGTGGCCGATAGTCGGGCTTCTCTTCTCCGCGGCTTCTCTCCCTCGATCCACCTGATTCCGGCGTCGGTGGGGCGCGTCGCCAGTACCAGGGAGGTTGCCGGCCTCTCCTCTTCCTTTTTCGGCCCTTCGCCTGGCCGATTGGTCACCGATCGGTCGTCGGTAGGTCGAGTCTTCCTCGGTTGTTTCAGTCGGTTTCCCAATTTCGATTTTTCGTTTCACTATGATTCGTGTTTTTTTTATTTATTTTATTTATTTTATTTTTATTTATTATTATTTATAAATTAGTTTATTATTATTTTATTCATTAAAATAGTCAAAAATATTCAAAAATATCTAAAAAATCAATTTTTATTCCAAATAATTTTATTTAATTTATTTATTATATTTTTAACCCTTTTCAGTATATTTTCTCCGTATTTTCGCGTTATTATCCCGAATAAAAATTTCGATTAATTCCAGTAAATTCATATCTTGATCAATTTAATCTGAAATTTAATTATTTCTTCGTTATTGATCAAGATTCTCAAATCCATTATTTTTAATTAAATTTTCTTATCGAATTTATACCGACTTTTGATCTTTTGACCGTTTTGCCCTTGCACGTATTTGGGATTAATTTAACCCGACTTCCTTTCACGAATACTCATTCATTTCATGTTTTTAAATAAATTCGGGTCTTACACGCATGCTTTATGACGATTATGCATGAAATGGAAATTTATATATTGCATTAAGTTTCGTTCTATGAACAACTTCAAATGTTTTTATATATCATAACTACTTTAAGAGCATTACCTTACTGAGCTTTTTCCCAAAAGCTGACCCCTCTACCTCTTAGATTTTTGCAGTGAATTACAGCTAATAAATGCTGCATAGATGACGTAGGATGGCGGATATGAGCTTCCCCTAACTATCTTTTGTATATGCGTGAGGTATACATTATTATGTCTTTACCAGACTATTTGTATATGCAGACATCTATTGAAAATAATTTGTCGAGATGAAATCTGTATAAGGATAAATGAAATGAAATATTTTTAAGGATTGACACTGAGCAGGAATACAGCCTAAGTGAATAAGGGAATAAGTGAGTAAATTAAGTTCAAAAAAAATCTCCCGATTTTCCAGGGTCAATGGTCGTTACAGTTTTAGTGGTATCAGAGCAAAGGCTGTCTAGTACTGTCAGTGTCAATAATAAGGATAAGATTACATCCCAAATGTCTGTACTTGTCTGGTTGTAGAGTAAGTATACCTAATTAAGTTAAGACTTAATGTTGGGCTTACGTGAGTAATTAGATCATGAGATAGAGGCCGTAGAGATAGGCCTGAGAATCATGCCGAGTCATCATATGAGACTCATAAATGATACCGAGATTGAAACTGATGTTGAGCGTGCTCCATCAGGTCCTGTGGAAAGGGAAGATGATATTGAGACATACTTTGCTAAGGTTATATGGAGTATTAAACATATTTTGAAAAATTAGGACACAGTCTATGTTAGGTGATGGGGTAAACGGAAGAATAGACAACCAAATTACTTTTTATACGCCCTCACAGCCTGTAGAGATGTTTCAGGGCTACAAATATGCCTGCTCTTATAGCTCCACAATAGAATGATGATGACTTGGGTTAGGAGTAGGAGCAACACGAGATAAGGCAGTTTCAGAAGTGCAGACCACCATTGTTAAGTGAGATAAAGGACCCAGTAATTATAGAGAACTGAATGAATGAGATTGAGGAAACTACGAATGAAATTTATGGGTCTAGCACAAGGAAATCGATTTGTCAATGAGTATGAATTATGATTTACATCCCTAGAAAGGTATAACCCAACGTTATAAGCGGTGAAGTTAGGAAATGTCTGTAAGTTCACTAACGGATAGAGATCGAGCTGATTTCGGAGGATAGTATGCTATTACATACTGAAATTAAGAATCCAATGGTAATAGAAAACTGAAAAATCAAATTGGAAAACTTGGATGGATTCTTAGAGTATGACTGTGAGCTTAATAGACTGGGGACAGTTTCAAGAGTTTAAGCCTCTATTTTTTGACAAGGTTAAGAATTCATTGATTCAGAGTGTTGAATGAATGATATAGAAAAGCTTAATGATTTTAGAAGTAACTCTACCAAGAAAATTGCTTTTGCAACTTTTGTGTTAAAGGATTGGAGAAGTTACACGGATTTTCAGAGTGTGCTACTATAAAGAAGTGCCCTTGTAGCATCAATCTCAAGATGGAAAGTCAAACTCGGAGAGAAGTTCCCCAATTTCATCTAAGAGCCGACATCAAAAAATTACATAAGATATATTTCGAAGGTCCTTAGGCGGCAGCACATTTCGAATGAAATAAAGTAGCAATTATGGATGAAATGATTGCAATCGGACATAAAGTAATAAGTCTATGGATGATTATGAAATTAAATTTATAGCTTTGGAAGAAGAATAATTCGGATAAGTAGAGATGTGAAACAAAGGAAGTCCAGGAAACTCATAGGAGGTACTGAGATTCTTAATCGAGCTAAGTTAACTCAACTTGATGTTATTTTGAGAGAGCAGTGAGTAAGGTGCAACTACGAGAATATGAGATATATACTTTCAAGGTTATTAAGGACATGAAAAGGTAAAGAAAATGACAAAAAGTGATGTACTAAAAAAGCAGTGATAGTGATAGAGTAAACTCACTGTAATTGAAAGGATGAATTACAGAATTAAAAGTATAAGTGAAGGTCACACTGCTTATAGGATTGAATTAAAATGCTGAGAAAACAATTATAAGGATTACATGAAAAGGAGATTATCGGACCAGGTGATTCACTTTGATGTGGACTAGCATTAATTGTTAAGGAGACCCGAAATCGTTTTGGTCACGATATGTTAAGAACGGGTGTTAATTGGATTCCCAAGACAAGGATTATAAATCAGTGGGGAAAGACCCAAAACTCTTAAAGATGATTCAGAGTTTGAGATATATGGAGACTTTGGACTATGAATTACGTATCGACTATAATGATTGTGAACTGCTCATGCTTATGTTTCGAATGCTACACTTAATTGGAATAAGGAAAGAGTTCTAATATAATTGATGTACGAAATGAGGCAAGTCTGAAATGTGATAGATTCTGAATACAGGTGATACTATGAGCAAGAGATGTATACGATGTATGAATACTCTGGTAAATTAAATTATTCAGATCAAGTGATATGAACAGAGAATGAGTGTGACTAAAGGATAAATTGAAATTGGCAGTCGAAATATTTGTGTTTGAAGTCAGGATACCATTACTTGTACTATGAAGAATGATCGAATTCTACTGATCATAAAGGTTAAGTATTAAATTTTACAAAAGCTGTCAAATACAAAAAATGATGAATGACTCAAGTTAGTGCTTTGAGCAGAAGTGATTACAGAATGACGTTACGTATATTGGTCAAGGACATGAGTTATTGAATTATTTGTGATTTATGGTGAGTTTAAAATGCAATGGTGTACCAAATGATCTATAGTCAAAGGAATTGAGGTCGTTAGAGTCTCCTTTATAGGGATATACTCTGCAATCCGGAGAATGGTAAAAACTTATCAAAGCTCCTGAAGGTATATTGGTAATCAGAGACAATAAGAGATATAATTAGAATTGTGACTAAAAGCCTCATATGTCAGCAGGTTAAAGACAAGACATAACAAGATTTGGAAAGAAAGGAAAGCTGAGTCCCCGATACATCGGACCTTTCGACATTTTAGACCGAGTGGGATATAAAGCATATAGATTGGAGTTACCGTCAGAATTATCAAGTATTCATGATATCCTATATGTTTCAATCCTATCCGACATATGTGATTAGTTGTGAACCACTGAAATTGAAAAAGGATTTGACATATGTTGGGAAATCGATTCGGTGATAGGATAAGAAAGAAAAGGCATTGCGGCCTAAGACGATTCATTTGGTCAAAGTTTTATGGCAGTATCACACTTCGGAATAGACCATGTGGGAATTAGGAAGTCTAATGCGAGAGAAATACCCACACTTGTTCAAGAACTAATGTACTTTTAAATTTGGGGACCAAATTTTCTAAGGTGGGGAAATGTAAATACCGTAAATTTTCATGTACTTGATTTTATCAATAAGTAACAATTAAACAATTGGGATTAAAAAAGTGCTTTTGTGGATGATTAATATGATCTAATTATGATATGAGGGATTTTGACACATTCAAGCAAATAAATATTCATTTTAAAGAATACAAGAATATTAGACTAAATTCATTTGGAATACTACAAGGAAAATTTATTAGGTACATAGATATATATATATATATATATATATTCATGTTTTATGTTTTATTTATTCTTCTAGTTAAATGAATTGATATATATATATATATATATATATATATATATATATATATATATATATATATAAAGGGAGTACATGACACATTCACTAGTATAGAAAATGGAGAAGAAAAAAAAGAAAAACAAAAGGGAAGATTGAAATAGTCTGAACATGACAAGAAAGGAGGAGAAACCGAAGCAGATGAGGGAGCTGTGAAGAAAGCCACTCGAAAGAACAAAAAAATGAGGAATGAAGTTGTGGAGCTGCACTGAATGATAGATTATCAGTAGAGGACACATGACTTTCTGATAATGGAGTTAAGTTTGGTAGAAATATAATATAATAATCATTTAGAATGGAAAGAAAATAGCTGAAACAACCTAGTGTAGGTGGCGGGACTGAAGTAGAATGATAAAATGGACATGAGGACTGAATTTTGCAGAGGAAATAGACTAGTGCTCAGGAGTAGGTAAACTACAAACTAAGAAAGGCAGCAAGGCAGAAAACGTGAGAGAGAAAATGGGAAAGAAATGATGAACGAGTTGGTAAAAGGAGATGATGAAAACGTGACTAGGAGTGTTATTCTCCAGCTATAAGATACTGCTATAAGATGGGGATTAAACTAAGGAGTGACCAGGAATGAGACTAACAGTGAACCGACTGAAGTAGAGGGGAACAGAGGAGCTCTCTCTGCTGAAGTTGAGAAAAAAAATATAGAAAAGGTAATGTTATTGCTGGAAACAGAAGAACACCGTCCTCTTCAAGAAACTGAAGCTGCAGTAGAGAAAGAAGTAGAAAAATAGAACTGAAGCAGGGTCTTGATATGTCGAAACCGAGAAGTAAATAGAATACAGAAAAGAGAAAAAAACTAGAGCAGAAAAATCAGCGGAAATCGAGACAAGTAGGAGACATGTTAGCTTGAAGGGTGTTGAAAACCGAAAGGCAATAGCTGAGAGAGTGAGTAAGAAACAGAAAACGTGAAGTCAAAAATGAAGAAGATGTTGAACTGGAAGAGAACTGAAACAGGGGAGTTGCTTCCTTTTTTTTTATTGCTGGAAAACTGGAATTGAAATAGAGGTGTCGGGGCTGGTGGAGTAGCCATGGAAGAGGTGGTCGGAAGAATTTCGATCACCAACACCGGACGAAAGGAAAACGACCAGAGAGGAAAGAGGAGGGAAAACCAGGAAGATGAGAAGGAGAAGCTGGAACCGGGAGTGACTGTGTTCATGGATTGGAACCGTGAAGCCAGGGAAACAGAGGAAGAGGACGGTGGTTAGAAAAGGGGAACCCAACAGAGGCGTTGGAACCAGAGTGATCAGAAGGGACCACTGGTGCCGGACGGAACCATCAAGACCGAGGGAGGAGCAGTACTAGTAACGATGAAGGAAGGTGAACAGTAGATCGCGTCATACTAGAAAAAAATAATAAGAAGAAGAAGGGAAGAAAGAAATTTGGCGGGAAGCCAAATTTAAAAAAAAAAAGAAAGAAAGAAAGAAGGAAAAAAAAATATATATATATATATATATATGTATATATATGATTTTATATATGTATGTATATATATATATATATAGAAATGTTGGAAAATAAAATAATGTGCATGGAGAATTCGGGAAAATTCGAGGAAAAAGGCGATCGAAAATATCTATTTGAAATTTTTGATCAAATAAGTCGGGAGGGTCGGATTCGTCGACTCGCTAAGTCGAAGTAATCAAGGTTTATGGACAAACACCGAGGTAATAAATTTATACGAGTTTTAGAGATAATTGTACGTATTTTATAATTTCGAGTGTATTTTCCCTAGGTAAGCAAGGTTACGATTTTGACGCATCGTAGGTAATTCGAATAAATAGGATACTAAGAATACAAATTTCGGTGTAGGAGAATCGTAGAAGGATTAAGGGAGATACTAGGAGGCGTCACCACTCGAATTCGGGATTTTCGTTAAATCGAGGTAAGGGGTATTATTTAACTTAGTTCTGATAATGCATTTTTGTGTCACCAATAAATGATTTTATGAAAGAGTATATGATTTGAAGTGGTTTATCAATGCTTTTATACTTGTGAAACTATTTACGATGCATGTTTTAATTTATCAAAATATTTCCCGAGTACTTTCTATGTTGTGAAATGAATAAGGTAAGTGTATGGATGTTTTACATTTATTTATGTTTTTATATCTATATTGTTAAAGAAACTTCGACAATTTCAAAAGTATTTAAGAAAAGAAATTGTTTTCGAAAGGGGATTGTGGGGGCCATCTCTTGAGTCCTACGGGAACAAAGTGCCACACAATCTTTCTGTTTTATGAAAGAGTTTTTAGATTACAAGGAATTCGATTTTATTACTCGATGTGAGTTTATGGGTTATAAATGTCACGACCCAAACTACCCAAAAATCAGAGTTAATTTTTCGCGTTTTATTATTTACTTAAATTCTTACCTGTTCTCGAATCGTGACCACACTCCACTAATAATTGGGTTGTGCGTCAATGCCAGTCCCACCATACATTTCTCATTTAACTTATTTATTCTCCAGTCATTTATAATTGTTTATATTATTTATACATCCCCTAAAGTTACTTACAAACATGCTACTGTGCTATACTTATGTAGATACAATATGTACAAGTGTATATATACCTTATGTCGATGGGTAGCAGCGGATATCCGGAATGCAGTACTGAGTCGCCTCAACTTCAACTGGAGATTATCTGTGGGAGAAAATGAAAGGGGTGAGCACATCAAGCTCAGTAAGGCAATCCTACGAACAAGTAGGTAACCATACTACCTACATGAACGTGGTTACATGCATAAACCACCCTTTCTCCACACATTTTAAAACATATGATATGAAAGTTATGATGTTATGTAAATCAAGTTTGCACGGAAAACTCAACATGCAATTATTTTAAATCATTTCTTTCTCTTTAAAAATTTCACAATGAAGTCAGGACTCGACCCCTCCTTCGGGTGATCCTGACTCACACAAAACCATGGAAATTGAGTTTCTCAAAAGCATCGATATCGAAAACATACGTATATATATATATATACAAGATACGAGACTAGGCAATACTGTATATCGGTAATAACCAGGACTGGCCAATATGTCCTCGTGAGTCCCTCTAGCTTCACGGATCCCAGTGTGCGAGGTCTCACCCTGATCGGGAACTGCCCGGGAGGTGGGTCAATCCAACCCGTCAGTCTTATCCGATCTCACGCATCCGAAGATGCCGTATCCGAAGATACCCCGTATCACAAAGATACTGTATCACAAAGATACCCCGTATCACAAAGATACCGTATCCGAAGATACCCCACGGTACATCGTACTCCATGCTACTTGCACGGTACATCGTACTCCATGGACCCATATCACTCTAGGTACTCCAGCCCAATGGCCTGCTTCCCACAGAGAGGTTTTGTTTCTCAATACTCATTGCCATGTCTCAAAACGCACGTGCGAGCCTATTTAATCGGTGACACACAGTCTATCCGATGCTCCAAGCACGGCTTATCGTATATTCTCATAAAATCGGTGCGAGCGATGCTCAGCACTCTATCAAGTCAAATAAAACTGGTAGAGCCCGCTTTACATCCCCACAAGGCCGCCAACCTCATCCCTCACTCTCACCCTACTTAAGAGGTCTTTTGAGCATGTTGGGCCTTTTGGCTGACTCCAAGGGCAGACAGCGCTACTCCACAAATCCAGTAAAACTAGTGCGAGCTAAGCTCAGCACTCTGTATATAAATCGTATGAAAATCTTATAAAATCTGGTGCGAGTTAAACTCCCGCACCCTGTCATGAAAATCATGTAAAATCTGGTGCGAGTTAGACTCTAGCACCGTGTCACGCAAAAGCATGTGAAATCTGGTGCGAGTTATACTCTAGCACCTATGCATGTAAAACTCTAGTGCGAGCTCTCGCTCCAGCACTAATGCATGCATCACACAAATCAAACATCGTGCGAGTTGAGCTCTAGCACGTCACATGTAAATAAAAACATGTAGGCGGCTCGGTTATTTCCAAATAGTTTTCACAGAAATCACATCAATTAAGATATGCAATGCTATGCATTTTTCTTTAAAAGTGAGCCAGCCTACTCATGCATGTGTTGAAATACCTCCAGAACGAGCAGGAATCTCTTGTCCTTGCTCCTCCCAATTTTTCCTAAATTTTTAGAATTTACCCTTAGCAAGGGTATTTTAGTAATTTGCCCATTCGGGGCACTAAAATTATTAATTGACCTCTAGACCCTTCAGATAAATTTTAAAGACTGCATATGAATTTAAAATTTTGTAGAGTTTACCTCTAGCAGTCCGTAGAATTCCCTTACCTTATTTTCCTGTCGAGTCTGACCTTTTTCTTTTCCACTGTTATCTCGTCGCGCAGTCCGTTATGCTCCCAATCAAATGTCCGGAACTGCGTATTAATATTCCTCAGGTCAGATAACATACAATTTAATCGTATTTAATCTTTTCTGGGCTTAATTTAAATCATTGGGCCCATTTACCCCTATTGGGCCCGATTGCACCTTAATGGGCCTTAATCGGCCTTAAGCCCGTTTACCACTTAATTTTCACTTTATCGAGGCCTATTGGGCTCATTGGGCCCACCAATAATTTATCGGGCCTCGTTCTAATTCTCGAATAGCTAAATTGATTATTTACGACAATTTATCTAAATTTCCATAATTTAATTCAATTTATGCGAAAATTAAATCAATATTACGCATAACGAGGTAATTGTCGTAAATAAGGGTTACTTACCCGAGATTCCATGCTAGTCCATAGATCGAGGCTATCTCGAGCTCTCGGTGGATGCCAATCGTCGAGCTACACAATTAAATATATTTTTCGGGTAAACTTTCATTCGATAATTAATTAAATAAAATATTTCAAATTTAAATCGGGTCAATTTGACCGCTTATCGACTTACCCGAAGCTCGATTGCATCATAGAAATTTTCCCCAATTTTTTTTCCTCTTTTTCTTTTTCCCTTTTTCTTCCTTTTTTCCTCCTCTTTTTGGCTGAACCGGTTCAGTCCGGTTCGGACCGGTTCAGACCGTCGATTTTCTCTGGTTCGGCCGGTTCACCGCCGGTTCACAGCCTTGCCGGCCGGTTCACAGCCTTGCCGGCCGGTTCTCCGTCGGCTTCCACCGCCATTCGCTCCGCTGGGTCGTCCGCAGCCCGAATCTACCCTCGGTTTGGGTCAAGCTCGCCGGAACGCGGCCGGTCCGGCTCTTCTCCCTCGGCCGTCAGACCCATTCTCCTCCTCTTGGCCACCGCCGGCGATTCCCGCCGTCTCGTCGGGTGCTATCGGTCTCAAAAGCACCGCCGTCGCCTGGGCTCTCGAAATCGGGCCTCGGTTCCACCCGGATCGCAGCCGTTCGCCGGGACCAAGCCCCTCAATCCCGTCGGCCTTTCTCTCCTCCGATCAGCTTCCTCCGGCGTCGGTTGGGCGTGCTGCCGGTACCAGTGAGGTCGTCGGCCTCTCCTCTACCTCCTCGTGGCCTCGTCGGAGCCGTTGGTCGCCGGACGGGGGTCCGGTCTTCCTCGGTTGTCGCGGCTTCCATTTTGTTTTCTGTTTCTTTCTTTCTCTCTTTCGGACCCATTTTCTCTTTTTTTTTTTTAGATTCTTTTTTTTTGTTTTATTATTTTTATTATTATTATTATTTATTTTAATTATTTTACTATTCAATAAAATACTCCATAAAATCCCAAAATATCTACCTTATATTATTTTTATTCTACTTTAATTTATTTAATTTAAATTTAATTTATTAATTATATTTTTCTCTAAATTTCGATATTATTTTCTTCGCGTTTTTCGAGATATCGTTCCGATAATTTTTTTTTTCGATATTTTTAAAATTTTCGAATCTTGATCAATCGACCCAAAATTTATAATTTCCTTATTATCGATCAAGACATTTTACATCCGTATTTTTAATTAAAATTTTCTTATCGTCTTAACACCGGGTTTTGGTATTTTTACCATTTTACCCCTGCTCTTGTTTCGAAAATCAATCTAACCTGACCTTCCTTCATACTTCCCCCATATTTTCTTATTTAATTCCCGTATTTTATTTAAATTCGGGTCTTACAATAAAACCCAAGAAAGATTTTGAAAACTCTGTTTTGAGACTATAGGCTTCATGCATGGTTACTTCTTATGGTGTTCCGGCTACACCACTTGGGGTGCCGGTACGTTGGCCCCTTTAGCACTTAACTCAACCTGTGTGGAAGATGTCGTGCTACTGGTGGTTTACGATGATGTTTTGGTAGTATCTCATGCCTGCGCAGCACGCAATTATGTTCCCCGCACGGTGAGTGCCACAGGTGCCCGTACCCTAGCTATGTGCTAGTATATGATAAGAAATAAGAAAATACTACCCATGTTTATGATTATGATTGCTGTACGAACCTGATCCAGTCTACAGCCCCCTTACCATGGCCATAGGTATGATGACTCTCTAGAAGAATGACACGTATCGCATGACTTAGTTATAGCCTAGTCTCCTCGATTTGATTATGAAAAATTGACTATGATGAATGAATATGTGTTTTCATGATTACGAAATACTCATGAAATGTTTACGAAATGATTATGAATTATTCATGAAAAGTTTACGAAATGATTATGAAATATTCATGAAATGTTTACGAAATGATTATGAAATATGCATGAAATGTTTACGAAGTAATTATGAAATATTCATGAGATGTTTATGAAATATTCATGAGATATTTACGAAATGACTATAAAATATTCATGAAATGTTTACGAAATGATTTATGAAATGTTCATGAAAGGTTTATGAAAAGTGGTAAAATGGTTAAGCATGTGATTTGTTTTAAAGACACGCATGCTTTATGACGATTATTCATGAAATGGAAATTTATGTATTGCATTAAGTTTCATTCTATGAACAACTTCAAATGTTTTTATATATCAGAACTACTTTAAGAGCATTACCTTACTGAGCTTTTCCCCAAAAGCTCACTCCTCCACCTCTCAGATTTTTGCAGTGAATTACAGCTAATAAATGCTGCGTAGATGACGTTGGCTGGCAGATATGAGCTTCCCCAGACTATCTTTTGTATATGCATGAGGTATACATTCTTATCTCTTTACCAGACTATTTGTATACGCAGACATCTATTGAAAATAATTTGTCGGGATGAAATCTGCATAAGCATAAATGAAATGAAATATTTTTAAAGATTGACACTGAATAGGAATACAGCCTAAGTGAATAAGGGAATAAGTGAGTAAATTAAGTTAAAAAAAATCCCTCGATTTTCCAGGGTCAACGATCATTACATGGTACCTTTAATCACATCCAAAGAAGTCTCTGCATATGCCTGGTCCAATGCAAGCACTCGCCCTCTACCAACAGCTTGTTTCCTTTTCTCTTCAGCTGTAGCCTTCCTCTTAGGTGTAAGTGTCTCAACCGTAGCCTTCTCTGGCTCTTTACCCTTCTATGGGGCTGTATCAATCAACTCTGGGCATCCACAAGCTATGTGCCCTGGTTTACCACACCTATAACATGATCTCATCGATAATGGGTATGGTCTACCCCTATGATATCTATCAGATAACCTGCACTGCTCTGTGGTAGGTCGAGGTCCACCAATAACTATGCCCCTCGATGCTGATGAACTGGAGGCTTCGCAGGCCTCTCTCGTGTCTCCTCAATCTTTGGCCCCTTATCGAATAACCTTCAACCCTTTCGAAACCCTCTATCATCAATCGACCTCTTACGGTCTCTATCTCTACCTTTACCACTCCTGATCAATTTTGAGGCGTGCAACTCATAATCTTGCTCACACAATTGAGCTCTGCGTACTGCCTCAACATAAGTGGTAATGTCCAATGGAGCTAGTCGAGCTCTGATGGAAGGTCTTAGTCCCTCAAGAAATTTTTAAGCCTTTCTGTCTTTAAGGCTCATAGTGACTGTATCATATCTGTCCAAGGACATGAATCCAAACTCATACTCGTCCATTGTCCGGTTCCCCAAAGGTAATGTCATGAATTCAAGTTGCATCTTTCTCTGAGCAGTAGCTAGAATGTATTGCCTTCTGAAGGCATCCAAGAATATATCCCATGTCATAACCGGGTGTCGTGCACTCAACATCGGCTGTGGGGCCATCTACTAATGCTTGACCTCATCCTCTAACACAAATGAAGGTGGTCTGAACTTCTGGAACTCTCTCAATCTACCCAGATCACAATCGTAAACTCCCTCACCACCAACCTGTTGTGGAGCTATAAGATCCTAAACTGGTGGGGGAATGTCCTGAACTGAAGGGGGTACAGGTATCTCTTCCTCTACATCTCAAGGTCTCAGTGCAAGTTGTGCTGGCTCTTGCCTCTCTGGTGCAGCAGCCTGACCAACAGGGTTCTCTTGTCTACCTTCAAGTCTGGCCATAGCCTGTGTAAACATCTCCATAACTGTGTCTACACTATGCTGTAACTACGCTATACGCTCCTCAACGGCCTCATTAACACCGGGTGCATCTCTACTAGAACTAGACTCACTGTGTCTCTTGGGCTCATCTTTATGCCCTTGAGAACGCGAACTCTCTCCTACGTCGTCTACCAGACATCCTGCATACTCAAAATAAGTGTCTCAATCACAATTTCTAGCTTAGTATACACATTTGTATCCTAATACTGGACAGTACTTAAGGGATGTATAATTTCCTAACTATGGATACTGACCCATACCAGACCTGTAAAACCTGATATTTTTGAGTGCATTTAAAAATGCAAAAGGACTTAAATGGTATTCTTGAAAATGTGCAAGGGCAAAATGATCAAAAGATCAAAATTCGGTATTAATCGGGACAAAAAAATTTAATTAAAAAATGGGATTAAGAAATCTTGATCAATAACGAGGAAATAATTAAATTTTGGGTTAAATTGATCAAGATATGAATTTATTGGAATAAATCAAAATTTTCGTATCGAAAAATAATCCCGAAAATAATCAAAAATTATACCGAAAAGGTAAAATCGGACTGAGAAATTCATTTACAGATCAAATGAATAAAATAGTATATTTTTAAAGATATTTTGGCAATTTTAATATATTTTATTAAATAAAATAATAATAAAATTTAATTATAAATAAATAAATAAAGTTAAAAGAAAAAAAAGAAATCTGGAATTTCGAAAACAGAAGAGAAAAGAAATAGAAACGGAGAGAAGCAGAAAACAAGCCGAGACCGAAGAGGAATCACCGACGAGCTACCGGTGACCAGGGACCCAGGCGAGGGCCGGCGAAGCAGGCCCGACACCCGCGTAACCCCCCGACAGTCGCGACGTGCGGCGAGGTGGCCAGAATCGATAGATCAGAAGAGGAAGTCCCGCGAAAGAGAAGCCCGATTGGCGGCCATCAGCGCTGTTTTGACATCACCCGAGGGTCGATTTAGGAAGCCCAGGTGCAGCCGAATCGAACGGCGGTGGAATCGACCGGAGAACCGATCGGACGGCGCCGGAATGACCAGAGGATGATTAAACCGGTCGAACCGGACTGAACCGACCGAACTGGACCGAGCTGAACCAGCGGTCTGAATCGGGTTGAACCGGACCGGACCGATTCAGCCAAAAAGAGAGGGAAAAAAGGAAGAAAAAGGGAAAAAGAAAAAGAGAAAAAATTGGAGAAAATTCAAGTGATGCAATCGAGTTTCGGGTAAGCCGGTAAGCGGTCGAATTGATCGATTTAATTTTTAGAATATTTAATTTGATAAATAATCGACTAAAAGTTTACCCGAAAATATATTTAATTTTGTAGCTCGACGATTGGCATCAACAGAGAGCTCGAGACAGCATCGATTTGAGTACTATCATGGAATCACGGGTAAGTAACCCTTATTTATGACAATTTACATCGTTATGCGAGTTGATGAATTTCGGATTTAATTTTCGCATAAATGAATTAAATTTTGGAAAATTGGGATAAATTGTTGTAAATAATTCATAAGCTGTTTGAGAATTTAGAACGAGGCTAAATAAATACTGATGGGCCTAATGAGCCCAATAGGCCTCGATAAAGTGTGGTAAACGGGCTTAAGGCCGATTAAGGCCCATTATGGTACAATCGGGCCCAATATGGGTAAACGGGCCCAATTATTTAAATTAAGCCCAGAAAATATGAAATACAATTAATTATATTGTAATTGACCTGATGAATATGTATGCACAGTTCCGGAGATTTGATTTGGATTGAGAGCAAATCGGACTGCGTGACGAGACATCAGTGGGAAAGGTCAGACTATACAGAAAATGAGGTAAGGGAATTGTGTGAGTAGCTAGAGGTAGCTACGCGTATTTTAAATAGTTTTTCTGTACACTGATTATGTATGTATACACGATTATTGTATAATGATCCTAAAAGTGGTTTAAATGATTTTAAGGATCGAATTAGGTGAAAAGACTATTTTACCCTATTGAGGGAAGTTCACCTAAGGATGGTGAAAGCATGACATGCATGGAATGCATGATTTAAGGAATTTTCTGAATTAAGGAATTTTATTTGTTTTAATCAAAGCAAATCGATAAATTGGCCAGAAATTATATAATTTTACAAGATAACACTACGTAGGTGTTATTAATATTTAAATGAAATTTCTTTGGAAAATAGGCCAACTATCAAGTTTATATGGAAACAGATAGTGCCGACACGTAGTTCGCACTATATCTACATTTGTGAATGTGCATAAATGTGCTTGAGCGGTTGCTCGCACCGATTTGTATGACATCATATGCATGAAATGTGCTGGAGCGGTTGCTCGCACTGATTTTATTATTGTGAAATACATGAGAAGTGCTGGAGCCTAGCTCGCACTCTATTTTGACATGTTTTGACATGCTTTGATTTGTCTTGACGTGGTATGCATAAAATGGTGCTGGAGCGATTGCTAGTACTAGTTTTACTGATTTGACATGCATGAGAGATGCTGGAGCTTAGCTCGCATCCTATTTTGATTTGATATTGCATAAAGCCGTGCTGGAGTGTAACTCGCACGAGATTTGATTTAATTATGCATAAAGTCGTGCTGGAGTGTAACTCGCACGAGATTTGATTTACTTTACCATTTATTTGTGCTGGAGCTTGCTCGGACAAAGTTTTATATGGTTTTTATAATTCATTTGAATGTCGTACTGGAGTTTTTCTCGTACGAGGTTTTCACTGAGTTTCTATACATATCCGTACTAGAGCATTGCTCGTACGTGAATTTTACTTGAAATTATAATCAGTTTAAGTCGTACTGGAGCTCTGCCCGTACGTTGATTTTACTGATTTTCATGATACCGTGCTAGAGCTTCGCTCGCACGAGGTTTTTAGATATCATGAATATGCATGGAGCCGTACTAGAGCTTCGCTCGCACAGGGATTTACATTACATGCATATAGCCGTGTTGGAGCCACCTGTAGACTGTGTGTCACAGTGAGATGATATGCTCACACGTGCATTCTGAAATAGAGATGATTTTGGTGGATAAGACCTATTACAGGCACCCCTGACTGAGCTTGGGTTCGCGGAGTACTTTGTACCGTGTATATCACCCGGAGTACGCTGTACCGTGGGGATTGTTGGAGTGGAGTGGCATTAGTCACGAGGCAGCAAGCCTTGCCCTCGCAATCCTGGTGTTATGCTGTTCTGGCGGCTAGGACGACCCACCTCCCGTTTTAGGTGTGATACCCCGCACACTAGGTACCGTGTTGCCAAGGATCACTAGGATATGGCCATAGTCCTCGATGTTACTGATATAATCAATTACATGTCTCACATGATATAACTTATGGTCTGTTAGACCAGGGTAGACCCGAAGGAGGGGTCAGGCCCCCGATTTGACGAATTTATGATTTCATATGATTTTATGATATGTGACCCTGAAAGAATGGTGGTTTTATAACCGAAGTTTTATAATGAAATTTTAACGAATTGTTTTATGAGTTTGAAATGGAATTATGAGATTGTTTTATGAGTTGATTGACCCGAAAGGGTTAGTTTTACTGCAGTTTTAATGTATTGATTTAAATGCAGTAGCATGTGAAGTTTTCCATGCTTTCAATTGAAATCCATGATTTGTCTTACATGACATGAAAGACTGCATGATCTTGATTAAATTCATGCTTAATATGATTTAATGATGTCACATAAAATGCTTTGAATGCATGAATTACATGATTTATATATGCACAAATAGTTTTGGATAAACTATGGCATTGAATATGCATGACTTTGTGCATGAACTTTTAAATGAAAAGAAATGGATTTAAGGGCATGGCATTATGAGCATGTAGATAGTGGAGCTATCTACTTACTTGTATAATTGCCTTTCTGAGCGTGTGGTTTGCTCACCCCCTTATTTTCCCATCTTTTCAGAGCACTCATAGAAATTAGTAAGCGATTGAGGACTTGCAAGCTTGGTATCCGCTGCTTCCGATCGAGAGACAGGTATACACATTTGTATAGTTTTATATCTAAATATGTAATGCACAGTACTGTAAACGGATATGATGTTGGGGATGTAGTGTTATAAATACCATTGGGTATATATTTATTTAAAGTCAAAAGATAGTAAACTCTGATAAATGAATGGGATAATGAAAGTGGAATGGTAAATAGTGTGAGGTGATTAACACCGAACCATAGCCCAACTGTTTGTAGGATGGTCACGATGAGAGAAAGATAAGAATTAAATAATAAATGAAAAAGCGAAAAAAATTTACTCTGATTTTTAGGTAATTTGGGTCGTGACAGGTTTAATGGTATCAGAGCTTGAGTTGGCCTGATATGAGTCGGTGTTAGTGGTTAAGGAAGTTTACATCCCCATATACTGTGCATTGTTTAGATACAATTGTGTATATCGAGATGGAAGTGCAGCTAAGAATTTGATTTTTAAATGTAAGTATAGACTCATTAACTGATAGCCGCTATGGTTGAGAGGCGAGTACACGAGCTCGAGGCCGTAGAGGTAGGCCCAAGAGTTGTACTGAGTCGCCACATGAGACTCGAGATGAGATTGACGTGGTGGCTGATGTTGAGCATGCCCCATAGAGTCCGACAGAGAGATCGGACAGAGTCTGACAGAGAGATCAAACAGTATTGAGATACGCTTCACGAGGTTGGAGAGGAGTGTGGAGAATATTTTACGAGCTAATTGCTCAGGGTATATATGATATTTGAGGGCGAGTCGGAGTATTGGTGGAAGTCCGCTCGACCCATCTTAAGATTTTGACATCCAGAATGGACATGGAAAAGTAATTCTTGATGTATTCCGGTGACATAATATCCCGGACATTGTTTAAAGGAAATTACTGATAAAATTATTTACTCTGACCCAGAGGAACTGGTTGATTAACGAATATGAAGCTCAGTTTATATTCCTGGGCAGATGTGACTCGGACACGATGAACAGTGAGAGTCGAGATGTCATGAAAGTTCATGAAAGGACTCAGATTGTTAATTAGAGTCCGATTGGGCCGTTAGATACCACTACCTATGCCGAGGCAATGCGCAGACTACAGTTGTGTAAATAAGATCATGAGTTGCACGCTTCTGAGATTAGGAAAGGTAGTAAGGGCAAAACTAGAGACAAAAGAGAATAAAAAATGATAGAGATATCAGAATGAAAAAAAAATAGTTTGGTAAAAGCTTAGAGATGATTAGTCATGGGGTAAGTTGATTGATAAACCCCAGTATATCTAATTTCAATACTTACGAGGGGTATTATGATTTAAGGACCCCGACCTGCTACGTAACAGTATAACAGAGTAGCAATGTGAACAGTGTAAAATGTGTGGTAGTTACCACGGAAATAAGATGTTGGACGAGGGCGAGTGTATGCCTTGGACCAGGACACTATTGATGTTTCATCGGATGTGGTAGAAGATACCACACTGGTTGTGAATAATGAAGTGATTATTTTAATTGATCCTGGTGCCACGCATTTATTCATACTGCCTTCAGTTGCTTATAAGTTAGTGAAAAATGTGAAGCCTATACCCTTAGGCATGAGGATGATAGTTAGTTGATTTTCACTAACTGAATATGGGTATAGAGATTGTAAGTTGAAAATATGGGTGAAAACATCCCTGAAAAGTGTATTGTAAGTTTGACAAGTAATGAAAGAGTTGTTATAAGTGATATATTAAAGGAGATATATTGGAATAAGAGACGTATGTAAGGTAAGGATATCATTGATATGCAAAGTAAGGATTAAGCAATATGTAGTGTATATGAATTGCGACCAAGGATAAGGGGTGGATATATTTACACCCAGTATGTGGTCAAGTCTGAGGGTTAATAAAGGTATTTCAAAATACTTTCCTGCCTGAAGATTTGACAGCGTTTAGAAGCGCACACATAACCAGAAATTGAAATTGACAGTCATAATATATACATTAAAATTTGGGTACCTTTACTGGTACGATAAAGAAAGATAGAATTTGAGTAATCACGAAGGTTTAAAAAATTAAAATTATATAAAAGCCGTTAATATAAGAAAAAAAAGGAAATGACGCGGGTTACTAGCTTGACCAGAAGCTATTTCGAAATGACGTTATACGTTTATGAGTACATAGGTCAAGGATATGAGTGAATGAAGTATTTAGTGAAACTCAACTACGAAGAGGTATTTAAACCTTACCTGGACTGATTGGTTGTCATCATTAGCAATGATATTACGATGTATTCGAAGTCCAGGGAAGAGAATGAGTAGCAACAGGAAACTATCTTACAGAGAAGTGTTATGAGTTTCTTGAAATTGGCTGCTCAGTTGATACGTCTCATTCGGGAAAAGATTTCATATGAGTGGTATGATAAGTATGAAAATGGCTTCTGTGAGTTTTGGTATATTGAAGTAATGAACTGACCACCGTAAGTATTCTCACCATGACTAACAGCTTAAGAGGTTTCAGTGTGTATGGATACCTCCAAATAAGGATTGGACTGTGTATTGATGTAAAAATAGGGAGATAATCATTTATGGATCCAGATAGCTTAAGGATCATGACAGAAACTATCCGACTCATGATTTAGAGTTGGCAGTCGTAGTGATTACACTAAAAATATGGCGCCACCATTTATACTATAAGAAATTTCAGGTTTGCACTGATCGTAAAAGCCCCGAGTATCTGTTTTCACATAAAGAGGAGAATATGAGATAACTAAAAGGGTTAGAGCTTCTAAGGATTATGATTGTGAACATTATACCACCCAGGAAAGGCTAATGTAATGGTTGATGCCTTGAGCAGAAAGAGCCTCGAGATGGTATCACATAAGATGGTCAGGGAGCGTGAGCTGCTAAAGCAGTTGTGAGCCTCAGTAGTGATGTAATCCCTTCTGATGATGACGGTGATTGCGTGACAGCTAGCCTGAGGTTAGAACCGAATTTGTGTGACCGGATTTACCAGGCTTAGCATGATGATCGGCATGGTGTTGATAGTGTGGGTCAGATTCAGAAGGGTGTAGTGACAGAGTTCACAGAGAGTCATGATGATTGACAGAGGTTCAGAGATAGTATAAGTGCTCCCCAGGACCATAGTTGCTGAGATAGTGTTATAGTCAGAAGCTCACTCTTTGGGATATACAATGCATCCGAGAAATAATAAATATATCGGAATCCTTGAAAAGGATATTGGTTGTCAAATATGAAAATAAATATTGTAGAGATTGTAGCAAAGTGTCTCGTATGTCAGCAAATTAAGGTAGAGCAAAAGAAGTTGCAGTATTATTGCAGCCTCTACCTATATTAACATGGAAATGGGAACAAGTTACCATGAATATTGTGATGGGTTACAGAGGACCCGGATGGATCACGAGGCTATCTAGGTGATAGTCGATAGATTGATTAAGTCTATCCACCTTCTGGCTAAGGTAATCCCTAGATACTCTAAGTGTGTAGGCGGATTTATGTGTATGGAAGGTTGTGGAACATTATGTAGCGTTCCAGTGAGCATGGTATTAGATAGGGATTCCCGCTTCATTTCCCACTTCTAGGAATATTATTTCAGGAAGCTATGGGAACCCGATTGTGTGTTAGTACAGCTTTCGTCCTCAGACAAATGGTCAGTCAGAGAGGACTGTACAGGTTCTGGAGGATGTGATGAGAGCGTGTGCCATTGATTTGATGAGCTCCTGGGATGATCAGTTGTGACCAATCAAATTCGCCAATAATGACAGTTGTCACTTGAGTATCGGGATGACATTATATGAGGCATTGTATGGCCGTAGGGAGTTGTTCCCGACTTGGATAAAAAGTGGGTGACAGATAAAGAATTGTTCCCAAATTGCTTAGACTAACCTCTGAGGATCTTCAATTGATTTATGAGAGATTAAGAACACCTCAGAGCAGATAGAAAAGCTATGCTGACAAGAGACAGAAATCATTGGAAATTCATCGAGGGTGAATCAGTATTGTTGATAGTTACTTGTCCTAAGAGCATAAAGACGTAACAAGATTCGGATAGAGATATTGGACAAGTGGGAGATAAGACCTGTAGGTTGGCGTTACCACTTGAATAAACAGGCATCCACAATGTGTCCCATATTTTGATGCTTCGAAAATACTATCCGGATCCAGCATATGATCGGATATAGCTCCAACAGTTTAGCTCAATGAAAGAGTAATGTATGAAATCGAGTTAGTTATTAAACATGAAAGAAAAAGTGTTGAGGTTTGAGATGATCTCCCTAGTTAAGTATGTTGGTAGTATTACACTCCGGAGAAAGTCACTTGAGGATGACAATATATGATACGATAGATGTACCTGGAGTTATTTATCGACTCATTTGCCTTAGTTCTAATTTGGAGGACCAAATCTCTTAAGTGGGGGAGATTGTAAGACCTGATATTTTCGAGTGCATTTAAAAATGCAAAAGGACTTAAATGGTATTCCCGAAAATGTGCAAGGGCAAAACGGTCAAAATATCAAAATTCTATATTAATCGGGACAAAAAAATTTAATGAAAAATATGGGATTGAGAAATCTTGATCAATAATGAGGAAATAATTAAATTTTGGGTTAAATTGATCAAGATATGAATTTATTTGAATAAATCAAAATTTTCGTATCGAAAAATAATCCCGAAAATAATCAAAAATTATACCGAAAAGGTAAAATCGGACTGAAAAATTCATTTACAGATCAAATGAATAAAATAGTATTTTTTTTAAAGATATTTTGGCAATTTTAATATATTTTATTAAAGAAAATAATAATAAAATTTAATTATAAATAAATAAATAAAGTTTAAAAAAAAAAGAAATTTGGAATTTCGAAAACAAAAGAGAAAAGAAACAGAAACGGAGAGAAGCAGAAAACAAGCCGAGACTGAGGAGGAATCACCGGCGAGCTACCGGCGACCAGGAACCCAGGTGAGGGCCGGCGAAGCAGGCTCGACACCCGCGCAACCCCCCGGTAGTCGTGACGTGCGGCGTAGTGGCCGGAATCGACAGATCGAAAGAGGAAGTCCCGCGGAAGAGAAGCCCGATTGGCGGCCATCAGCGCCGTTTTGACACCACCCGAGGGTCGATTTAGGAAGCCCAGGTGCAGCCGAACCGAACGACGGTGGAATCGGCCGAAGAACCTGTCAGACGGCGCTGAAACGACCAGAGGATGACTGAATCGATTGAATCGGACTGAACTGGCCAAATCGGACAGAGCTGAACCGGCGGTCTGAACCGGGTTGAACCGGACCGGACTAGTTCTGCCAAAAAGATAGGGAAAAAAGGAAGAAAAAGGGAAAAAGAAAAAGAGGAAAAATTGGGGAAAATTCTAGTAATTCAATCGAGCTTCGGGTAAGTCGGTAAGCGGTCGAATTGATCGATTTAATTTTCAGAATATTTAATTTGATAAATAATCGACTGAAAGTTTACCCGGAAATATATTTAATTGTGTAGCTCAACGATTGGCATCAACTGAGAGCTCGAGACAGCCTCGATTTGAGTACTATCATGGAATCACGGGTAAGTAACCCTTATTTATGACAATTTACATCGTTATGCGTGTTGATGAATTTCGGATTTAATTTTTGCATAAATGAATTAAATTTTGGAAAATTGGGATAAATTGTCGTAAATAATTCATAAGTTGTTTGAGAATTTAGAACGAGGCTAAATAAATACTGATGGGCCTAATGCGCCCAATAGGCCTCGATAAAGTGTGGTAAACTGGCTTAAGGCCGATTAAGGCCCATTATGGTACAATCGGGCCCAATATGGGTAAACGGGCCCAATTATTTAAATTAAGCCCAAAAAATATGAAATACAATTAATTGTATTGTAATTGACCTGATGAATATGTATCCGCAGTTTCGGAGATTTGATTTGGATTGAGAGTAAATCGGACTGTTTGACGAGACATTAATGGGAAAGGTCAGACTGTACAGAAAATGAGGTAAGGGAATTGTGTGAGTAGCTAGAGGTAGCTACGCGTATTTTAAATAGTTTTTCTGTACACTGATTATGTATGTATACACGGTTATTGTATAATGATCCTAAAAGTGGTTTAAATGATTTAAGGATTGAATTAGGTGAAAAGACTATTTTACCCGATTGAGGGAAGTTCACCTAAGGATGGTGAAAGCATGACATGCATGAAATGCATGATTTAAGGAATTTTCTGAATTAAGGAATTTTATTTGTTTTAATCAAAGTAAATCGATAGATTGGCCAGAAATTATATAATTTTACAAGATAACACAACGTAGGTGTTATTAATATTTAAATGGAATTTCTTTGGAAAATAGGCCAACTATCAAGTTTATATGGAAATAGATAGTGCCGACATGTAGTTCGCACTATATCTACGTTTGTGAATGTGCATAAATGTGCTTGAGCGGTTGCTCGCACCGATTTGTGTGACATCATATGCATGAAATGTGCTGGAGTGGTTGCTCGCACTGATTTTATTATTGTGAAATGCATGAGAAGTGCTGGAGCCTAGCTCGCACTCTGTTTTGACATGTTTTGACTTGCTTTGATTTGTTTTGACGTGGTATGCATAAAATGGTGCTGGAGCGATTGTTCGCACTAGTTTTAATGATTTGACATGCATGAGAGATGCTGGAGCTTAGCTCGCATCCTATTTTGATTTAATATTGCATAAAGTCATGCTGGAGTGTAACTCGCACGAGATTTGATTTAATTATGCATAAAGTCGTGCTGGAGTGTAACTCGCACGAGATTTGATTTACTTGAGCATTTATTTGTGTTGGAGCTTGCTCGCACAAAGTTTTATATGGTTTTTATAATTCATTTGAATATCGTACTGGAGTTTTTCTCATACGAGGTTTTCACTGAGTTTCTATACATATCCGTACTAGAACATTGCTCGTACGTGAATTTTACTTGAAATTATAATCAGTTTAAGTCGTACTGGAGCGCTGTTCGTATGCAGATTTTACTGATTTTCATGACACAATGCTAGAGCTTTGCTCGCACGAGGTTTTTAGATATCATGAATATACATGGAGTCGTGCTAGAGCTTCGCTCGCACAAGGATATACATTACATGCATATAGCCGTGTTGGAGCCTCCCATAGACTGTGTGTCACAGTGAGATGATATGCTCACACGTGCATTCTGAGACAGAGATGATTTTGGTGGATAAGACCTATTATAGGCACCCCTGACTGAGCTTGGGTTCATGGAGTACTTTGTACCGTGTATATCACGCGGAGTACGCTATACCGTGGGGATTGTTAGAGTGGAGTGGCATTAGTCAGGAGGCAACAAGCCTTGCCCTCGCAATCCTGGTGTTATGCTGTTCTGGCGGGTAGGACGACCCACCTCTCGTTTCAGGTGTGATACCCTACACACTAGGTACCGTGTTGCCAGGGATCACTAGGATATGGCCATAGTCCTCGATGTTACTGATATAATCAATTACATGTCTCACATGATATAACTTGTGGTCTGTTAGACTAGGGTAGACCCGAAGGAGGGGTCAGGCCCCCGATTTGACGAATTTATAATTTCATATGATTTTATGATATGTGACCCTGAAAGAAGGGTGGTTTTATAACCGAAGTTTTATAATGAAATTTTAACGAATTGTTTTATGAGTTTGAAATGGAATTATGAGATTGTTTTATGAGTTGATTGACCCGGAAGGGTTAGTTTTTACTGCAGTTTTAATGTATTGATTTAAATGCAGTAGCATGTGAAGTTTTCCATGCTTTCAATTGAAATCCATGATTTGTCTTACATGACATGAAAGACTGCATGATCTTGATTAAATTCATGCTTAATATGATTTAATGATGTCAAATAAAATGCTTTGAATGCATGAATTACATGATTTATATATGCACAAATAGTTTTGGATAAACTATGGCATTGAATATGCATGACTTTGTGCGTGAAATTTTAAATGAAAAGAAATGTATTTAAGGGCATGGCATTATGAGCATGTAGATAGTGGAGCTATCTACTTACTTGCATAATTGCCTTACTAAGCGTGTGGTTTGCTCACCCCCTTATTTTCCCATATTTTCAGAGCACTGACAGAAATTAGTAAGCGGCTGAGGACTTGCATGCTTGGTATCCGCTGCTTCCGATCGAGAGACAGGTATACACATTTGTATAGTTTTGTATCTAAATATGTAATGCACAGTACTGTAAACGGATATGATGTCGGGGATGTAGTGTTACAAATACCATTGGGTATGTATTTATTTAAAGTCAAAAGATAGTAAAATCTGATAAATGAATGTGATAATGAAAGTGGAATGGTAAATAGTGTGAGGTGACTAACACCGAACCATAGCCCAACTGTTTGTAGGATGGTCACGATGAGAGAAAGATAAGAATTAAATAATAAATGAAAAAGCGAAAAAAAAATTTACTCTGATTTTTAGGTAATTTGGATCGTGACAGGTTTAATGGTATCAGAGCTTGAGTTAGCCTGATATGAGTCGGTGTTAGTGGTTAAGGAAGTTTACATTCCCATGTACTGTGCATTGTTTAGATACAATTGTGTATATCGATATGGAAGTGCAGCTAAGAATTTGATTTTTAAATGTAAGTATAGACTCAATAACTGATAGCCGCTATGGTTGAGAGGCGAGTACACGAGCTCGAGGCCGTAGAGGTAGGCCCAAGAGTTGTACTGAGTCGCCACATGAGACTCGAGATGAGATTGACGTGGAGGATGATGTTGAGCATGCCCCACAGAGTCCGACAGAGAGATCGGACAGAGTCTGACAGAGAGAACAGACAGTATTGAGATACGCTTTGCGAGGTTGGAGCAGAGTATGGAGAATATTTTGCGAGCTAATTGCTCAGGGTATATATGATATTTGAGGGCAAGTCGGAGCATTGGTGGAAGTCCGCTCGACCCATCTTAAGATTTTGACATCCAGAATGGACATGGAAAAGTAATTCTTGATGTATTCCGGTGACATAATATCCCGGACATTGTTTAAAGGAAATTACTGATAAAATTATTTACTCTAACCCAGAGGAACTGGTTGATTAACGAATATGAAGCTCAGTTTATATTCCTAGGCAGATGTGACTCGGACACGATGAACAGTGAGAGTCGAGATGTCTGAAAGTTCATGAAAGGACTCAGATTGTTAATTAGAGTCCGATTGGGCCGTTAGATACCACTACCTATGCCGAGGCAATGCGCAGACTACAGTTGTGTAAATAAGATCATGAGTTGCACGCTTCTGAGATTAGGAAAGGTAGTAAGGGCAAAACTAGAGACAAAAGAGAATAAAAAATGAGAGAGATATCAGAATGAAAAAAAAAAGTTTGGTAAAAGCTTAGAGATGATGAGTCACGGGGTAAGTTGATTGATAAACCCCAGTATATCTAATTTCAATACTTACGAGGGGAATTATGATTTGAGGACCTTGACCTGCTACGTAACAGTATAACAGAGTAGCAGTGTGAACAGTGTAAGATGTGTGGTTGTTACCACGGAAATAAGATGTTGGACAAGGGCGAGTGTATGCCTTGGACCAGGACACAATTGAAGTTTCATCGGATGTGGTGGAAGATACCACACTGGTTGTGAATAATGAAGTGATTATTTTAATTGATCCTGGTGCCACGCATTTATTCATACCGCCTTCAATTGCTTATAAGTTAGTGAAAAATGTGAAGCCTATACCCTTAGGCATGAGGATGATAGTTAGTTGATTTTCACTAACTGAATATGGGTATAGAGATTGTAAGTTGAAAATATGGGTGAAAACATCCCTGAAAAGTGTATTGTAAGTTTGACAAGTAATGAAAGAGTTGTTATAAGTGATATATTAAAGGAGATATATTGGAATAAGAGACGTATGCAAGGTAAGGATATCATTGATATGCAAAGTAAGAATTAAGCAATATGTAGTGTATATGAATTACGACCAAGGATAAGGGGTGGATATATTTACACCCAGTATGTGGTCAAGTCTGAGGGTTAATAAAGGTATTTCAAAATACTTTCCTACCTGAAGATTTGACAGCGTTTAGAAGCGCACACTTAACCAGAAATTGAAATTGACAGTCATAATATATGCATTAAAATTTGGGTACCTTTACTGGTACGATAAAGAAAGATAGAATTTGAGTAATCACGAAGGTTTAAAAAATTAAAATTATATAAAAGCTGTTAATATAAGAAAAAAAAGGAAATGACGCGGGTTAGTAGCTTGACCAGAAGCTATTTCGAAATAACGTTATACGTTTATGAGTACATAGGTTAAGGATATGAGTGAATGAAGTATTTAGTGAAACTCAACTACGAAGAGGTATTTAAACCTTGCCTGGACTGATTGGTTGTCATCATTAGCGATGATATTATGATGTATTCGAAGTCCAGGGAAGAGAATGAGTAGCAACAGGAAACTATCTTATAGACAAGTGTTATGAGTTTCTTGAAATTAACTGGTCAGTTGACACGTCTCATTCGGGAAAAGATTTCATACGAGTGGTATGATAAGTATGAAAATGGCTTCTGTGAGTTTTGGTAGATTGAAGTAATGAACTGACCACCGTAAGTATTCTCACCATGACTAACAGCTCAAGAGGTTTCAGTGTGTATGGATACCTCCAAATAAGGATTGGACTGTGTATTGATGTAAAAATAGGGAGATAGTCGTTTATGGATCCAGATAGCTTAAGGATCATGACAGAAACTATCCGACCCATGATTTAGAGTTGGCAGTCGTAGTGATTACACTGAAAATATGGCGCCACCATTTATACTGTAAGAAATTTCTGGTATGCACTGATCGTAAAAGCCCCGAGTATCTGTTTTCACATAAAGAGGAGAATATAAGATAACTAAAAGGGTTAGAGCTTCTAAGGATTATAATTGTGAACATTATCCCACCCAGGAAAGGCTAATGTAATGGCTGATGCCTTGAGCAGAAAGAGCCTCGGGATGGTATCACATAAGATGGTCAGTGAGCGTGAGCTGCTAAAGCAGTTGTGAGCCTCAGTAGTGATGTAATCCCTTCTGATGATGACGGTGATTGTGTAACAGCTAGCCTGAGGTTAGAACTGGATTTGTGTGACCAGATTTGCCAGGCTTAGCGTGATGATCGGCATGGTGTCGATAGTGTGGGTCAGATTCAGAAGGGTGTAGTGACAGAGTTCACAGAGAGTCATGATGATTGACAGAGGTTCAGAGATAGTATAAGTGCTCCCCAAGACCATAGTTGCTGAGATAGTGTTATAGTCAGAAGCTCACTCTTCGAGATATACAGTGCATCCGAGAAATAATAAATATATCGAAATCCTTGAAAAAGATATTTGTGGTCAAATATGAAAAAAATATTGTAGAGATTGTAGCAAAGTGTCTCGTATGTCAGCAGATTAAGGTAGAGCAAAAGAAGTTGTAGGATTATTGCAGCCTCTACCTATATTAACATGGAAATGGGAACAAGTTACCATGAATATTGTGATGGGTTCTAGAGGACCCAGATGGATCACGAGGCTATCTAGGTGATAGTCGATAGATTGATTAAGTCTACCCACCTTCTGGCTAAGGTAATCCCCAGATACTCTAAGTGTGTAGGCGAATTTATGTGTATGGAAGGTTGTGGAACATTATGTAGCTTTCCAGTGAGCATGGTATTAGATAAGGATTCCCGCTTCATTTCTCACTTCTGGGAATATTATTTTAGGAAGCTATGGGAACCCGATTGTGTGTTAGCACAGCTTTCGTCCTCAGACAGATGGCCAGTCAGAGAGGACTATACAGGTTCTGGAGGATGTGATGAGACCGTGTGCCATTGATTTGATGAGCTCCTGGGATGATCAGTTGTGACCAATCAAATTCGCCAATGATGACAGTTGTCACTTGAGTATCGGGATGACATTATATGAGGAATTGTATGGCCGTAGGGAGTTGTTCCCAACTTGGATAAAAAGTGGGTGACAGATGAATATGATAATGGTGATGATCATAATGAAGTTGTAAATTTGTGTTTTATGGTAGATGAAGAATCATCATATTCTTCTAATTTTTGTGAGACTAAGGACTACTCATTTGAAGAGCCACAAGATGCATTTAAAAAATTAGAAAATGAGTATATTATGATAAGTGAAAAGCATAAAAGGACAATTGCCAAACTAACTAGTGAAAATGAGAACTTGGCAAAGAGTAAGGTAGAGCTCGAAGGTATGATAGAAAAAATTTAGTTTATAAAAGAAGAGCTTGAAAGAAATGACATAAATTTTTAAAATTCTATATAACTCAACAGAAATTAGATCAGATGTTAGAATCTGAATGAGCTTTCTTTGATAAGGACAGACTAGATTATAGCAATGTAGAGAAGGAATCTCAACTTAAGAGGTTCCTTATTAAAGAAGGAGAGGCTCAAGCTAATTTTCTTAAGTGTAGTTATTGTCTTAAATTAAAACATAGGTAAATACATGTTTGGTAATTCTATTAAAATAAAATTATTTATGCTTAATTTCTTAATTAATTATTTTAATCCCCATATTATTTTATTAATTATCCCCTTAATTTAATTAAAATTCTTTAATGTGCAGATAAAATAAATCCAGATGAAACTCAGTCGTTTCAATAGAAAACGGACTGAAAATGGGCTAAAAGGAGACTGGACCACTTCCAATTCGTAGACCGAGTCACTATTCATCTAAACACGTGTGATGTCGGGTGTTTGTATTTTGTTCGCTTCAAAAAGATAAGATCGACAAATATCGTGCCCACCTTCTGGAAGACACACGTTGGGCCACATCACACATCCAAGTGGACAAAAAGACAAGTGACATGGAAATATCTACTCTGCAGCGAATGGAATGAAGACAAGTGGCCAAACAATGCCAACTCATCTAGGATTGAAAATTACCATTGTACTCCTAATTTTGTGTATAAATAGAACATGATGAGCAATTGAAAAAGTAGTGTAGGCAGGGTAGAAGTAATTTTAGCGTAGAAGTAGTGTAGGTAGGGTAGAATAGAGGTAGCCTAGGGTAAAGTAGTATAGTTTTTTAGGTTAAAGTTTTTAGGGGTTATTTTTTTTCTAGTATATTCCAAGCTTTTCCGATTAGTTTTTTTTAGCCACCATTTTTATTCTATTCTACTTAGCTACTGTTCATGTCAACTTTTATTGGTTATATTTTATGAAAAGCTTTATTGTTCCAATTTTTTTAGTATTTCACAAAACTTTCATCTACTCTGTTTTTCATTCTCGGTTTCACAAGTTCTTTCTTGTTTTTAAGTTTTTATTAAATTTATTTATTTTTTATGAAAAGTTTCCTTTCAGTTAGTAGTTTATGTTACTTATTTTTCTTTAGTTCTCATTTTGCACTTTTTTTTCCTTGTTCTGGTTGCTGATTGCCAAACCAGAGAGCTACGAGTGAGGGAGGCTTTCATATTCTACTTTAGCTTTTTCCATTTAGTGTACTGTGTGGTGTCGAGAGGGCCTTTAGTGGAGGCGAGACGGGCTAGACAAGGTTGCTGGTTGCTGGTCTAAACAGCAGCAAACCGTAGCTTTGCAGAAGTTGGTGGAACAGCTACCAATTGATGAAGAACAGAGAACCATAGCCCTAGCTCTCAGTTTCTTTCAAAGTTACCGATTATGCTTTTGTTTACTACTCTAAGCTTTTATTAGCTGTATTTCTTCTGGTCTATAACATTATTGATATTGTGTTTTAAAGAACCATAAATCTCCTATGTTCGGCTACAGTTTAGTTTAGTGTTACTATTCATATTAGCTATCTTGTTATCCTGCATTGTTGTCGATTCCAAATGGTGAACTAGTAGTTTACTTAGCTGTTGTTCAGTTCTTTTTTATTTCTGTTCTAAGTGCAGTAGGTCCAAGAGCAGTTTTTCTTTCTTTTCTCTTTTGTTTCTTTTCGTTTTATGTCATAGCATGAGTTTAATCATCTTTATTATTTTCTTACACTTTTAAGTTCTGTTAATTCCTTGTTGTTTGTTGCAGTTAGGTGTGTTTGCTGAGCGTGGCATCAGTGGGAGGAAAACGTTATTTGCTGGTTTATGGTTGAATACAAGGCAGAATAGGACTGACTTCCTTCCTTGCTCTGTCCCGAGCTCAAGCTACTGTTCACCTTAGTTTTTCTGAATATTTTACTCCATTACACTAAAGCTTTGGTTGCTGTGTGTGTGCCATTTAATTTGTTTAGCATCTTTTTGTTTCCAGGTAGTTCTTGATTTACAGGACATAGTTGGTGCTGCTATATTGTGTACTGGAGGCACGGCAGACAGGAAGCAGTTGAGTGAGGAATGCGGCGTGCAGTTAATGCAGGGACGGGTGATGTTTTGCACGTTCATTTTTAGAGAATGAAACAAAAAATGTTGCTGGCTTTTTCTGGTGTAAGGACAGTCGAAATTAGCAATGCAGGAGCCCGTACAGCAGCAGTGCAGGACCACTCGGCATCTCATAGCAGCGAGTTGCGGACGGTACCAGGAAGCAGGAGCAGGATAGCAGCCTGGATGCAGAGCCAAAAAGAAGGAACGTGCACAGTACATGCACGGGTTCATTCAGCTGGCTGGGAAATTTGGCTAAGGCCACGTTTGGCAGCCCTTATATTTCAAATCTGATTATCATGATTTATATTTTTTGTTAAGTATTTTATTGCCTCCTATTTTTGTTTGTTAACTTAGGTAAAAATGGTTTTAAAATAATTTTGCATATTCATTAATTGTTCTTGCCTATTTTTAAGACTCGAATTTATTTAAAAACACAAAATGAATGAGTATTCGTGAAGGGAAGTCAGGTTAAATTAATCCTGAACATGTGCAAGGGTAAAACGGTCAAAAGATCGAAAGCCAAAATAAATTCGATAAGAAAATTTAATTAAAAATAATGGATTTGAGAATCTTGATCAATAACGAAGAAATAATTAAATTTCGAGTCCAATTGATCAAGATCTGGAATTTTTAGAAATACCAAAAAGTTATTCGAGACAATATCTCGAAAATACGAAGAAATTATACCGAAAAAAATGATTAAAAATATAATAAATAAATTAAATTAAATTATTTGGAATAAATTAATAGATTTTGTAGATATTTTAGAATATATTTGAATATTTTAATGAATATTTTAATAATAAAATAATTTATAAATAATAATAATAATAATAATAGAAAAAAAAGAGAAATCTGAAAATCGGGATAAACTCGAAACAGAAACCGAAAATGACCTGCGAGAACCGACTAGCCCGAGGACACACCGGCGATCCTTGACTGCCGACGAGCAGCCGAGGAGAAAGAGGAGAGGCCGACGAAGCTATTGGCAACGGAGACGCGCCGTCAGGAGGCCGAAAATCGCCGAACGGAGGAAGAGAAGTCGACAAGGAAAACATGGTCGATTCTGGCGATCCACGGCAGCTGGGCTCGAACGGCGGGCACCGGCGTGTTTGGGAAGAGGATGCGGTTCTTTTGATACTGGTATCGGCCGGCAAAACCGTCGAAATCTGACGGATCGAGGGAGAGAAGGCCGAGAGGGAGAAGAGAGGAACAAGGGCCATCGGCGGTGATTTGGTCCCGATCGAGGCCAGTCGAAGGTTGCCCGGCCAAAGACGAGTTGAATGACGTCAGAAACGAGCCGAGAACGGGTCGAAAACGTCATGAACGACGATGGGAAGGTCTGAACTGGTACGGATCGGTTCAGCAAAGAGGTGAACCGAACTGAACCGGATCGGTTTGAACCTGGTTGAACCGAACTGAACCAGTTCAACCAAGAAAGAAAGGAAAAAAGGAGAAAAAGAGAAAAAGAAAAAAGGGAAAGAATTTTCAGGATACACCGGACTTCGGGTAAGTTGATATGAGGTCAAAAGTGACCGATTTGATTTTCGAGAAATTTATTTAAATTATATTTAATCAGAAATTAACCCGAAATTAAATATATAATTGTGCAGTTTTACGACAAAGCCCGAACGAGAGCCGATTGAGCTCCAATTTTTGTACCCCGTATCATATTGGGTAAGGATATTTTAATTTCGGCAATATGAGTTCTTTAATACAGAGTTTTGATTATTTTACGGAATTTACGGATTAATTCTGTATAAAAAGGAATATTAATCGAAATTGCAATGTAATTACCGTAAATAGTATACGGGATATCCAATGAGTTTGGAACGAAGCCCGATGATTATTGGTAAACTGAATGAGCCCAGTAAACCCGAAGAAGGGATTTAATAAGTAAAAACGAGCTGAAAATGGGTCGAGGCCCATTAAGGTGCAATTGGGCCCAATAAAGCAAAACGGGCACAGTACGTTAGATTCGATCAGTAAATGTGATATACTGATAAAAATAAATGAATTAACCCAAAATATGTGGTTATATGCAGTTTCGTAGACTTGGTTGACGTGCAGTTGGACTGAGAGATCAGATATTATCGAGACGAGATAAGTTTACACGTAAATCGAGGTAAGAGAATTTTGTAGGTGCATAGAGATTTCTATACGTATTTATTATGGGGATTTACAGGGCTTAGAATTCCTTAAAGTGTCTAGAAATGAAATAATAATTTTTGTGAAAATCAGGGCATAGGTGAATAAAGAAAAAGATGATTTTGCCCCTGAGAGTAAAATTTACAAAAAGGGTAGTAAGGCAGATAAATTGCATGATTTCATGTTTTTAATGTTTTATATGAATGTATTGCTTTGATTTAAGCAAATATGCACATAGGTTGGCTGTTGATTTCGTGAATTATACGAAAGGGTACCGGTTTGTACCGGTTACTATTTTAAAAGATGTTTTATCAATATTGAGCCACCTATCATATTTATTCGAGTAAAAAAGAGTGCTAGAGTCTCACTCGCACTAAACTTTACTGATTTATTACTCATGAAAGCCATACTGGAGCATTGCTCGTACGAGAAATTTGTGTGTGCACAAAATCGAGCTAGAGCTTCGCTTACACGAGATTTTAGATATCATGATATGCATAGTGTGGTGCTGGAGCTTCGCTCGCACTAGACGTGAGTTGACACGCATATAGTCGTACGGAAGCCTCCTGTAGACTGTGTGTCACAGAGAGTTTAGATGCTCGCACGTATACTTTGAGACATGGGTTGGTTATTGACATAGTATTGGGGTGGATAAGACCTATGGCAGGCACCCCCAGACTATGATATGGGTCTACGGAGTACGATGTACCGTGTATGTCACACGGAGTACGCTGTACCGTGCAGTCATGATGACTCGATGATGTTACTTGATATTCTGATGGGTAGGATTTGACCCCACCTCCCGTTGCAGTTGTGATACCCCACACACCAGGATCCGTGTAGCTTGGGATCATAGGAACACAGTATGGCCATAGTCCTCAATTTTTCATACAGTAACCTACATGCCTCACATGATATCATACGGTCTGAATAGACCAGGACAAACCCGAGGGAGGGGTAATGTCCCAATTTATGTTGTTAAAAGAGATACAATTTAATGAATCAAGGTATTCTCGAGAGATGGGTTTGACCTTGATGAGGTTGTTTTATGATGAAACAAATGAGTTTTAACGTGATGAGTTTATGATGAATACAAATAAGTTTTAAATGTGACGAGCATGAGATGTCATACATGATGATTTTTCCATGTTTGATTTATATGTCGACTTCATGATTTCTTTTATATGATATATACATACATGTGGCATCGTTTTAGTCATACCTCATGCTCCAAATGTAAACAATTTTATATCATGACATTATCAACACGTAGATAGTATAGTTATCTACCTGCTTACATTATTGCCTTACTGAGCTGTTTATGCTCACCCTTTCATTTTTCACCCCACAGGGTACATTCAGTAGAAGAGAACGACAGTAGTCTTGCATTTCGGTTATCTACTGCTTTTTATCAAGACCAGGTATACACATTTGTATAATTTTTGTATCTGAACATATAGAGGCACAGTACTGTACATAGATGTAATATTGGGGATGTATTTTTTAAAAATAAATTGATATGTAAATGAAATATGAAAATGAAATGATAAATAGGTGAGAAGTGACTAATACCGAATCATAGCCCAACTGTTTAGTAGTGTAACTGTTCACGACGGGTAAGGAAATGAAAAAGCGAAAAATTTACTCTGATTTTTAGGTAATTTGGGTCATGACAGAAAAGGTGGTATCAGAGCAGAGTTGGCCCGATATGAGTCGGTGTTAGTGGTTAAGTAAATTTACATCCCCATGTACTGTGCATTGTTTAGATACAATTGTGTATATCAAGGTGGAACAGCAGCTAAGAATTTAGTTTTGAATGCAATAATATAATTTTTATAACTGATAGCCGCTATGGTAGAGGGGCAAGCACACATGCTCGAGGCCGTAGAGATAGGCCTAAGAGTCGAATGAGTCGTCACATGAGACTCAAGATGAGAGTGAGGTGGAGGCTGATGATGAGCATACTCCACAGGGTCCTATAAAAAGACCAAACAGTGTTGGGACACGCTCCGAGAGGATGGAGTGAAGTGTAGAATATATTTTGGAGTTGTTTACTCAATATATGTAGGTAGTTGAGGATAGGCAGGTAAAGCCTAAACAGATGCCTCAGACTATAGAGATTTTCCCACCCCTCCGATATATAGCGAAGTAAAGAAATCAATAGTTACTGAGGACTGGGTGAATGAGATAGCGAAATTGTATGGATTCTTTCGGTGTATGTCGACTGAGAAGGTGACTTTTAAATACGTTTATGTTAGAGGGCGAGGCAGAACATTGGTGGAAGTCCGCTCGACCCATCTAAAGAGTTAGACGTCTAGAGCCGACATGAGAAATATTTCTGGATGTATTCCGGTGACAGAATATCCCGAACATTGCTTAAGGGAAATTACAGGTACAATTTCTTACACTGACCCAAAGACATTGGTTGATTGATGAGTATGAAACTCAATTTATATCTCTGGGCAGGTGTGAACCTGATACCATGGGCAGTGAGAGTTGAAAAAGCCCAAAAGTTCATGAAAGGGCTCAAATTATCCATTAGAGTCCGATTAGCTCATTACCTATGTCGAGGCAATACGCAGAATACAGTTGCGTGAAAAATATCATGTGTTGTACGCCTCTGAGATTGGGAAAGGTAGTAAGAGCTGAAATAGAGACAGAAGAGAATAGAGAATGATCGAGATGTCAGAGCGGGAAAGAGACCAGTTGGTAAGAGATTAGAGCTGATGAGTTATGGGGTAAGATGAGTGGTAAGACGGGCCAATTATTTAATAATTGCTCAAAGTTGGGTGAGACTGCCCCATAGAAGAGTAAAGAGACAGAGAAAACCTTATTGGTATCTCTGCACCAAAAAGGGAGGCCACAGTCGAAGAGAAAGGCAAAGTAGGCTGTTGGACGAGGGCGAGTGTATGCCTTGGACCAGGACACTATTGATGTTTCATATGATGTGGTGAAAGATACCACACTAGTTATGAATAAAGAAGTAATTATTATAATTAATCCTGGTGCCACGTATTTAGTCATACCGCCTTCATTTGTATATAAGTTAGTAAAAGACATGAAATGCCTACACCCATGGGCACAATGCTGATAGTTAGTACCCCAATGAAGGAGGGTTAACTAACAGAGTAATTATGAAGAGATTATAAGTTGAAAACGGGGGAAGAAGTATAAGTCAGCCGATTTTATTCAATAGACTATGAATAATTTGAAGTAATATTTGAGAATAAATTAGTTGGCTGCAAATTATGATGTTCAGAGTTCTATTCTAAGATAGTGTTGTTTTACCCCTGGAAAGTATACGGTAAGTTTTGAAAAGTAATAAAAGGGGAGTAGCGATTGAAATTAAAGGAGTAAATGATTGTACTCACGGAATGAGAAAGGAAAGAGTTTTTGTTATAAGTGAATATGAAAGGAGATATGATAAATCCTGGATATGAGATAGACTGGAAGAGGCGTATGCAAGGTACGAATATCTATGATACATGAAGTAATTTGGATTAAAGCAATTAGTGGCGAATATGAATTGTGACCACATGGACTAATATGTAAAGTAATTGCGGTCAAGTCTAAGGGTTAATAAAGGTATTTCAAAATACCTCCTCGCCTGAAGACTTGACAGCGTCTAAAAGTATACACAACTTATAAATTGAAATCGACAGTCGTAATATATAAATTTAAAATTAGGGTACCTTTACTGGTACGATAAGAAATATAAAATTCGATTAGTCAGGAAGGTTTAAAAAAATTTTAAAAAAAATTAATTAAAAATTTTATAAAAGCCGTTAATATAAGAAAAAAAAAGGAAATATCGTGGGTTAGTATCTTGAACAGAAGCGATTTTGAAATGACATTATACGTTTATGCGTACATAGGTCAAAGATATGAGTGATTGAAATATTCAATGGAAGTCAACTATGACAAGTTATTTAAACTTACCTGGACCGATTTGTTATCATCCTTATTGATGATATTTTGGGTGTATTTACAGTCCAAGGAAAATCATAAGCAACAATTAGAAACTGTTTTTACAGATGATTTGTTAAGAGTTCTCGAAATGGACTACTGTATTGACACGTTTAACTCAGAAAAAGTTGTATTGGAATGGGATGATAGACGTGACAGGAGTTTTGGTGTACTGAAGTAATAAACTGACCACCGCATTTATTCTCACCATACCCATCAGATGAAAAGGTTTCTCATGAGTCTATGGATACCTCAAAATAATGAATGGGCTGTGTATTGATGCAAAAAGGGAAGATAGTCGATTATGGATCCAAACAGCTCAAGGATCATGAAAGGACTATCCGATCCATGATTTAAAGCTGACAGCAATAGTGGTTGTATTGAGTATATGACACTACTATGTACACGGTGAGAAAGTTCAGGTATGCACTGATCATAAAAGCCCCGAGTATCTGTTTTCACAGAAAGAGTCGGATATGAAATAATAAAGAGGATTAAAGCTTCTGAAGGATTATGATTGTGGAAATTGTACCACCCAAGAAAGGCTAATGTAATGGCTGATGCCTTGAGCAAAAAAGAGCATCGGGATGATATTACAAATGATGGTCAGGGAGCGTGAGCTGCTAGAGCAGTTGTGAGCCTCAGTCGTGATGTGATCCCTTCTGATGATGACATTGATTATGTGACAGCTAACCTGAGATTAGAACAGGATTTGAATGAATGGATTTGACAGGCTTAGCGTGATGATCGGCAGGGTGTCGATAGTGTGAGTCAGATTCAGATGGGTACAATGACAGAGTTCACAAAAAGTGATGATGGTACTGAGGTTCAGAGACAGTATAAGTACTCCATAGGACCACAATGATGAGATAATGTTATTGTCAGAAATTCATTATTCGGGATATACAGTGCATTCGAGAAGTGACAAATATATCAAAATCTTAAAAAAAGGGTATTGGTGGTCAGATATGAAAAGAGACATAGTGGAGATTATGAAGAAGTGTCTCGTATGTCAGCAAAGTAAGGTAGAGCAATAGAAGTTTGCAAGGGTATTGCAGTTTCTACCTATATTGACACGAAAATGGGACCAAGTTACCACGAATTTCGTGATGGGTTACAGAGGACCCGGATGAATCATAAGGCTATCTGGTGATAGTCGATAGATTAATTAAGTCTACCCACCTTCTGGCTAGGAAATTCCCAGATACTCTGAGTGTGTAGGCAGATTTATGTATATGGAAGATTGTGGAACACCAAGTATCTTTCCAGTGAGCATTGTATCATATAGGGATTCCCGCTTCACTTCTCACTTCTGGGAACGTTTTTCAGGAAGCTATGGGAACCCGATTGAGTGTTAGCACAGCTTTTCATCCTCAGACAGGTGGCAAGTCAGAGAGGACTGTACAGGTTCTGGAGGATATGATGAGAGCGTGTGCCATTTATCTGATAAGCTCTTGGGTTTATCAATTGTTACTAATCGAATTCATCAATAATGACAGTTGTCACTTGAGTATCGGGATGACCTTAGATGAGGCATTGTATAGCCGTAAGGGTTGTTTCCCCGATTTGGATAAGAAGAAGTGGGTGATAGATAGAGAATTGTTCCCGAATTGGTAAGACAAACCTCTGAGGATGTTCAGTTAATTGTGAAGGATAAAGAACACCTCAGAGTAGATAGAAAAACTATGTTGACAAGAGACAGAAACCATTGGAATTCACCGAGGGTGAATTAGTATTATTGGAAGTTACATGCCCTTAGGACATAGCATAAGGACATAACGAGATTCGGAAAGAGATTGGACAAAGTGGGAGATAAGACCTGTAGGTTAGCCTTACTACCTAAATAAACAGGCATCCACGATATGTCCCATCTTATGATGTTTTGAAAAATATTATCCGGACCTAGTGTATGTGATCAGATATGAGCTTCAACAGTTTAGCTCAATGAAAGTATAACATATGATTGAAAACTTGATTCGGGTATTAAAACGAGAAGGAGAAAGTGTTGAGATTTAAGACGATCTCCCTAATTAAAGTTCTTTGGTAGTAGTACACTCCGAAAAAGTCACATAAGAGTTAAAGAGTATGATATGTGTGAAATATCCCGAGTGATTTACAGACTAACTTGGTTCTAATTTGGAGGACCAAATTTCTTAAGTGGGGGAGATTTTATAAGACCCGAATTTATTTAAAAACACAAAATGAATGAGTATTCGTGAAGGGAAGTCGGGTTAAATTAATCCCAAACACGTGCAAGGGCAAAACGGTCAAAAGATCAAAAGTCGAAATAAATTCGATAAAAAAATTTAATTAAAAATAATGGATTTGAGAATTTTGATCAATAACGAAGAAATAATTAAATTTCGAGTCCAATTGATCAAGATCTAGAATTTTTAGAAATACTGAAAAGTTATTCGAGACAATATCCCGAAAATACGAAGAAATTATATCGAAAAAAAATGATTAAAAATATAATAAATAAATTAAATTAAATTAATTGGAATAAATTAATAGATTTTGTAGATATTTTAGAATATATTTGAATATTTTAATGAATATGTAAGACCCGAATTTAATTAAAATACGAAAATTAAATAAGAAAAGATGGGGGATGTATGAAGGAAGGTCGGGTTAAATTAATCCCGAATATGTGTAAGGGCAAAATGGTCAAAAGACTAAAGGTCGGTATAATTTCGATAAGAAAATCTAATTAAAAATATGGATTTAAGAAATCTTGATCAATAAAAGTGAAATAAATTTATTTCGGGTTAAATTGATCGAGATATTAGTTTATTGAAATTAATCGGGATTAATTGGAATTCTTAGTACGGAAAAATAATCTCAAAAATAATCGAAAAATATACCGAAAAGTCATTCGGGACAATATCCCGAAAATACGGAGGAATTATACCCGAAAAAGGGTTAAAATATAATAAATAAATTAAATAAAATTAAATTAATTAATTTAGAATTAAATAATAATTTTAAGGATATTTTAAGGGATATTTGGGTAATTTTAATGTATTTTAATGATTAAAATAATAATAAAAATAATTAATAAAAAAAAAAGAAGAATCAGAAAGTTTCGGGGAGAGAGAAAGAAAAGGGAAACGGAGAGGGGAGACCGCGCGTGGCTCGTCCGACGGACGGCCACCGGGCACCGACAGCCTCCGACGAAGGGCCGAGCAGCAAGAGGAGAGGCCGGCGAAGCCAATGGCACCGGTGACGCGCCGTCAGGAGGCCGGAGATCGCCGAACGGATGAGGAGAAGACCGCGGGGAAAATGGAGTCGGTGCCGGCGATCCACGGCAGCTGGGGGCGAACGGCGGGTACCGGTGTGATCGGGAAGAGGAGCCGGTTCTTTTGAGACGGGTGTTGGCCGGCGAAACCGCCGGAATCCGCCGGATCGAGAGGTGGCAGCCGCGGGGGAGAAGAGGTGATTCGCCGGCGATGGCTGCGTTTCGACCCTAATCGAGGCCCGATTCTGAATGCCCAGGTGTAGCCGAGCCGAACGGCACCGAAATCGCACCGGGAACCGGTCGGACGGCGCCGAAATGAGCAAATGGGGATTGAACCGGTCGAACCGGCCTGAACCGGCCAAAACTGAACCGAACCGGATCGAGCTGAACCAGCGGTCTGAACCGGTCCGAATCGGACTGAACCGGTTCAGCCAAAAAGAGAGGAAAAATGGGAAAAAGAAAAAGAGAAAAAATTGAGGAAAAATTTATGTGGTGCAATCGAGCTTCGGGTAAGTCGATAAGCGGTCAAATTGACCCGATTTAAATTTGGAGTATTTTATTTAATTAATTATCGACTGAAAGTTTACCCGAAAAATATATTTAATTGTGTAGCTCTACGATTGGCATCCACCGAGGGCTAGAGACAGCCTCGATTTACGGACTAGCATGGAATCTCGGGTAAGTGACCCCTATTTACGACAATTACCTCGTTATGCGTGATATTGATTTAATTTTCGCATAAATTGAATTAAATTATGGAAAATTAGTTAAATTGTCGTAAATATTAAATTTAGCTATTCGAGAATTAGAACGAGGCCCAATAAATTATTGGTGGGCCCAATGAGCCCAATAGGCCTCGATAAAGTGAAAATTAAGTGGAAAACGGGCTTAAGGCCGATTTAGGCCCATTAAGGTGCAATCGGGCCCAATAGGGGTAAATGGACCCAATGATTTAAATTAAGCCCAGAAAGTATTAAATTCAATTAAATTGTATGTTATCTGACCTAAGGAATATTAATACGCAGTTTCGGGTATTTGATTGGGAGCATATCGGACTGCGCGACGAGACAACAGAGGAAAAGAAAAGGTCAGACTCGACAGGAAAATAAGGTAAGGGAATTCTACGGACTGCTAGAGGTAAACTTTACGCAATTTTAAATTCATATGCAGTCCTTAAAAATGTTCTGGAGGGTCTAGAGGTCGAAGAATAATTTTAATGCCCCGTATGGGCAAAATTACCGAAATACCCTTGTTAAGGGTAAATGTTTCCAACTTTAGGAAAAATTGGGAGGAGCAAGAACAAAAGGTTCCTGCTCATTCTGGAGGTGTTTTGATGCATGCATGAGTAGACTGGCTCACCTTGAAAGAAAATGCACAGCATTGCATACTTTCAACGTGATATTGTTTTGAAAACTGTTTTGAGGAAACAGAGCCGCCTACGTGTTTTATTGACATATGACGTGCTAGAGCCCAGCTCGCACGATATTTGATTTGTGTGATGCATGCATTAGTGCCGGAGCGAGAGCTCGCACTAGAATTTTACATGCATAGGTGCTAGAGTATAACTCGCACCAGATTTCATATGCTTTTTCGTGACAAGGTGCTAGAGTCTAACTCGCACCATATTTTTATAAGATTTTCATGTGATTTATATACAGAGTGCTGAGCGTAGCTCGCACTAGTTTTACCAGATTTGTGGAGTAGCGCTGTCTACCCTTGGAGTCAGCCAAAAGGCCCAACAGGCTCAAAATACCTCTTAAGTGGGGTGCGAGTGAGGGATGAGGTTGGCGGCCTTCTGGGGATGTAAAGCGGGCTCTGCCAATTTTATTTGACTTGATGAGAGTGTTGAGCATCGCTCGCACTGATTTTTATGAGAACATGCGATGAGCCGTGCTTGGAGCATCGGGTAGACTGTGTGTCACCGATTAAATTGGCCCGCACGTGCGTTTTGAGACATGGCATGAGTATAGAGATATTTTATGGGTCCACGGAGTACGATGTACCGTGCAAGTAGCATGGAGTACGATGTACCGTGTGGTATCTTCGTGATACGTTGGATTTGTTGACGTTGTTGCACCACCCGTTGTTAGACCACCAGCGTTGTCGATGGGCCCAAGAAGGGTTGCCATGGCCGTTGGCAGGGGTTGGCCGGGCAGGGGTTGGCCGTCACGATATGATACATTAGCATCTTCGGATGCATGGGATCGGATAAGACCGACGAGATGGAGTGACCCACCTCTCGGGCGGTTCCCGATCATGGTGAGAACCCGCACACTAGGATCCGTGTAGCTGAGGAACTCCCGCGGACACATATGGCCATAGTCCTGGTTATTGCCGTTATACAGATATTGCCTCGTCTCGCATGTCGACGATTTCGATGATTTAAACTGGGTTTTTAATTAAATGTGCATGATGGTTATTTTCATGCTTTTCAAACCCATGTGTAAATGTAATCCATTTTTATGGTTTCGTGTGAGTCAGGATCACCCGAAGGAGGGGTCGAGTCCTGACTTTATTGTGAAATTTTTAAATGAGAAAGAAATTATTTAAATGAATTGCATGTTGAATTTTCCGTGCAAACTCGATTTACATAGCATCATAATTCATATCATTTGTTTTAAAATGTGTGGAGAAAGGGTGGTTTATGCCTGGCACCACGTTCATGTAGGTAGTATGGTTACCTACTTGTTCGTAGGATTGCCTTACTGAGCTTGATGTGCTCACCCCTTTCATTTTCTCCCACAGATAATCTCCAGTTGAAGTTGAGGCGACTCAGTACTGCATTCCGAATATCCGCTGCTGCCCATCAACATAAAGTATATACACTTGTACATATTGTATCTACATAAGCATAGCACAGTAACATGTTTGTAAGTAACTTTAGGGGATGTATAAATATTGTAAACAAATATAAATGACTGGAGAATAAATAAGTTAGATGGTAATGGTATGGTGGGACTGGCATTGACGCATAGCCCAATTATTAGTGGAGTGTTGGTCACGATTCGAGGACAGGTAAGAATTTAAGTAAGAAAATAATAAAACGCGAAAAATTAACTCTGATATTTGGGTAGTTTGGGTCGTGACAATTACTATGGTATCAGAGCACAATTGGTCTGATGTGTGTCAGTGTCAGTAATTAGGAAATTACATCCCCGTGTTACTGTGCTTAGTTAGATACAATAGTGTATATTGAGATGGGCTTGACTAAGAAATGGTTGAGAATGCAGGAATGCTTAATATGAGTCGCGTTAGATGAGAGTGCACGAGGCAGAGGTCGTAGAGGTAGACCTGAGTCTGCTAAGTCGTGCTGAGTTGACCTGTAAGAACCAGGATGAAATTAAAATGGAGGTTAATATTAAGCATGCCCCACTGAGTCTGACAGAGAGATCGGACAGTATTGAGACACGCTTCGCGAGATTGTAGCGGAGTGTAAAGATTATTTTGAGGAGCTAATTGCTCAGATTATGAATAAGATCAGAGGGCGCAGCGGAGCATTGGTGGAAACCCGCTCGACCCATCTTAAGTGTTAAACATCCAGAGCTAAGACGAGAAATGTTTATGGATGTATTCCGGTAACAGGATATCCCGGACATGATTTAAAGGAAAAATTTCTTACATTGCCCAGAAATACTAAATTGATTATGAGTATGAAAACTCAGTTATAATTTTTGGCAGATATTACCTCGACACTATGAACAAGTGACAGTCGAGATGTCTAAAAGTTTATGGAAGGGCTCAACTTTTCAATTAGAGTCCGATTGACCCGTGAGATATTGCCTATACCGAGGCAGTGCACAGATTTACAGTTGGGTAAATAAGAACATGAATTGCACGCCTCTGAGATTGGGAAAGGTATTGAGGGCTGAAATAGAGACAGAAAAGAGAATCGAGAAATGTCAGAAATGTTAAAATGAGAATGGTAATTGGTAAAAGATTAAATTTGACGAGTAATGGCTAAGATGATTGGTAAGGCCCCAGTGCATCCAATTTTGGCACTCTTGGGGGGCATTGTGATTGGAGGACCCCGACCTGCTATGAAGCAGTGTAGCAGTGTAAGCACTGTAAGCAGTGGGAGATGTGTGGTGGATACCACAGAAAGAGGGTCTATACCTACACTGTATTGATGAAAATGGCCGTTAAGTGTGATAAGACGGACCATTGATTTTGATTACACAGAATTGGGCGAGATCGTCCCTCAGAAAAGTAAAGAGAGAAAAACTTCGTTGGTATAGCTGCAACGAAAAGGGAGGCCATGGCCAAAAAGAAAAAGGAAAGTAGGTGTTGGACGAAGGTGAAAGGACATCTTGGACCAGGACGCTATTGATGTTTCATGGATGTGGTGTAAGATACCACACTTGTTATGAATAATGAAGTACATATGTTCATTGATCCTGGTACCACACACTTATTCATACTGCCTTCATTCGCATATAAGTGAGTAAAAGGCATGAATGCCTACATCATTGGGCACAATACTGATAAATGAGTACCCCAATAGAGGAGGATTAATTAACGGAATATGGATATAGAGATTTTAAGTTAATAAAAAGGGGTGCGACGGTTGAAATTACAGGAGTAAAGGATTGTACTCACGAAATGAATAATGAAAGAGTTTTGTCATGATTGGTATACGAAGGAGATGTGTTTTGATCCCAAATACAAGATGTATTGGAGTAAGAGATATATGCTAGGTAAGAACATCCTTACGATATGGAGTCATTAGGATTAAAACAATTAGTCACGAATATAAATTGTGACCACAGAGACTGAGATATAACGTAGTTGTGGTTAAGTCTGAAGGTTAATAAAGGTATTTCAAAATACCTCCCCGCCTGAAGACTTGACAGCGTCTAAAAGTATATATATATATATAATCTATAACGTGAAATCGATCGTCGTAATAACTACCTTTAGCATTAGGATATTTTTACTAAGACGATAAGAATATTAAAATTCGACAAATCATAAAGGTTAACATAGTAAAATTTAATAAGAGCCGTTAAGATAAGAATAGAAAATGGCGCAGGTTAGTACCTGAAAACGTAAGCGGTTGAGAAGGATCTTATACGCTTATGCGTAAATAAGTCAAGGATTGGAATTGTAATCAGCAGTATCGGTGATATGCCGGGTGTAGTTAAAGTCTAGGGCGATTTATAAGCAATAATGGGAAATTGGTTTACAGATGGTTGCTGCGAGTTCAAAAAGGATATACTTGGTTGACACGTTTAATTAAGAAAACGTGATCTTGGAATGAGATGATAAATAAGATGATAGATGTGACGTGAATTTCGGTGTAGTGAAGTGTGAACTGACTACCGTGATTAATTTCGTCATACCCAACAGCTCAAGAGGTTCCCAGTGAGTATAGATACCTCGAAATCATGATGGAGCTGTGTATTGATGTATAATGGGAAGATAGTCAAGTATGGAGTTAGACAACTCCTTGATCGCGAAATAAACTATCTGACCCATGATTTAAAATTGACAGCAGTAGTACTTGTACCGAGGATATGGTACTATTATGTACATGGTGAGAAATTTTGGATATGCACTGATCATAAAGCCCGAGTATCTGTTTTCACAGAAAGAGGCGAACATGAGAATACATAGTGGGTTAGAGCTTCTGAGAGATTTTGATTGTGGAAAATTATACCACCCAGGAAAGGCTGATGCCTTGAGTATAAGAGCCTCGGGATGGTACCACATATGATGGTCAGGGAGCGTGAGCTGCTAGAGCAGTTGTGAACCTCAGTATTGATGTGATCCCTTCTGATGATGACAGTGATTGTGTGACAGCTAGCCTGAGATTAGAACCGGATGAGAGTGCCTGGATTTGACAGGCTTAGCGTGATGATCGGCATGATGTCGATAGTTTGGGCCAGATTCAGAAGGGTACAGTGACAGAGTTCACAGAATACGATAATGATTTACAGAGAGGTTCAGAGACAGTATAAGTGCTCCCCAGGACCACAGTTGATGAGATAGTAATATTGTCAGAAGCTCACTCTTTGGGATATACAGTGCATACGGAAGTAAAGAAATATATCGAAATCTCGAAAAGGGTATGGCAGGTCAGATGTGAAAAGAGATATGGTAGAGATTGTGGAAAAGTGCCTAGTATGTCAGCAGAGTAAGGTAGAGTATTAAAAGTCTGCAGAGTTATTGCAGCACCTACCTATATCGACATGGCACGGAAAATGAGAGCAAGTCTCCATGAATTTCGTGATGGGTTACAGAGAACCCAGGTGAATTACGAGGCTATTTGGATGATAGTCGATAGAGTGACTAAGTCTACCCACCTTTTGGTTATGAAATCCCCCAAATACTCAGAGTATATATGAGGATTTATGTGTAAGGAAGATTGTGGAACACTAAGTAGCGTTCCAGTGAGCATGGCATCATATAGGGATTCCCGCTTCACTTCCGATTTCAGAGGATATTTTCAGGAAGCTATGGGAACCCGACTGAATATTTGCACAGCTTTCCATCCTCAGACAGATGGTCAGTCAGAAAGGACTGTACAAGTTCTGGAGGATCCGATGAAAGCATGTGCCCTTGATTTTTATAAGCTCCTGGAATGATCAGTTGATTTCTAATTGAATTCGCCAATAGCGACAGTTGCCACTTGAGTATCGGGATAACAAGATATGAGTGTATGGCTGTAGGGGTTGTTCCCCAAATTGGATAAGAAAAAGTGGGTGACAGGTAGAAATTATTTCTGACTTTGGATAATAAGTCTCTGAGCATGTTTAGTTAAGGATGAGAGATTGAGAACACCTCAGAGCAGATAGACAAGTATTGAAATTCACCCTTGGTGAATTAGTATGATTGAAATGTTTCTTGTCCTAAGAGAATAAGGACATAGCGAACTTTTGGAAGAAGGTAAATTGAGTTGCGCTGGATGAAATATTTTGAGAGATTGGACAAGTGGGAGATAAGACCTGTAGGTTGGCGTTATCACTTGAATTAACAGGCACCCACAATGTGTCCCATCTTTTGGTGTTTCGGAAATACTATCCAGATCCAGCATAGGTAATCGAATATGAACTCCAAAAGTTCAGTTTAATGAAAATATAAGAATATTGATAAGTTGATTCGGGCATTAAACAGGAAAAAGAAAGTATTGAGGTTTAAGATGATCTCCCCAATTAAAGTCCTTTGGTAGTAATACACTCCGGAGAAGGTCACGTAAGAATTAAAGAAGTATGATACGATCGATATACTCGGAGTTGTATATGGACTCATATGACTTGGTTCTAATTTGGAGGACCAAATTCTTTAAGTGGGGGAGAGTTGTAAGACCCGAATTTAATTAAAATACGAAAATTAAATAAGAAAAGATGGGGGATGTATGAAGGAAGGTCGGATTAAATTAATCCCGAATATGTGTCAGGGCAAAATGGTCAAAAGACTAAAGGTCGGTATAATTTCGATAAGAAAATCTAATTAAAAATATGGATTTAAGAAATCTTGGTCAATAAAAGTGAAATAAATTTATTTCGGGTTAAATTGATCGAGATATTAGTTTATTGAAATTAATCGGGATTAATTGGAATTCTTAGTACGGAAAAATAATCCCAAAAATAATTGAAAAATATACCGAAAAGTCATTCGGGATAATATCCCGAAAATACGGAGGAATTATACCCGAAAAAGGGTTAAAATATAATAAATAAATTAAATAAAATTAAATTAATTAATTTAGAATTAAATAATAATTTTAAGGATATTTTAAGGGATATTTGGGTAATTTTAATGTATTTTAATGATTAAAATAATAATAAAAATAATTAATAAAAAAAAAAAAGAATCAGAAAGTTTCGGGAGAGAGAAAGAAAAGGGAAACGGAGAGGGGAGACCGAGCGTGGCTCGTCCGACCGACGGCCACCGGGCACCGACGGCCTCCGACAAAGGGCCGAGCAGCAAGAGGAGAGGCCGGCGAAGCCAATGGCACCGGTGACGCGCCGTCAGGAGGTCGGAGATCGCCGAACGGAGGAGGAGAAGACCGCGAGGAAAATGGAGTCGGTGCCGGCGATCCACGGCAGCTGGGGGCGAACGGCGGGTACCGGTGTGATCGGGAAGAGGAGCCGGTTCTTTTGAGACGGGTGTTGGCCGACGAAACCGCCGAAATCTGCCGGATCGAGAGGTGGCAGCCGCGGGGGAGAAGAGGTGATTCGCCGGCGATGGCTGCGTTTCGACCCCAACCGAGGCCCGATTCTGAATGCCCAGGTGTAGCCGAGCCGAACGGCACCGAAATCACACCGGGAACCGGTCGGACGGCGCCGAAATGAGCAAATGGGGATTGAACTGGTCGAACCAGCCTGAACCGGCCAAAACTGAACCGAATCGGACCGAGTTGAACCGGCAGTCTGAACCGGTCCGAACCGGACTGAACCTGTTCAGCCAAAAAGAGAGGAAAAAAAGGAAGAAAAAGGGAAAAAGAAAAAGAGAAAAAATTGAGGAAAAATTTATGTGCTGCAATCGAGCTTTGGGTAAGTCGATAAGCGGTCAAATTGACCCGATTTAAATTTGGAGTATTTTATTTAATTAATTATCGACTGAAAGTTTACCCGAAAAATATATTTAATTGTGTAGCTCGACGATTGGCATCCACCGAGGGCTCGAGACAGCCTCGATTTACGGACTAGCATGGAATCTCGGGTAAGTGACCCCTATTTACGACAATTACCTCGTTATGCGTGATATTGATTTAATTTCCGCATAAATTGAATTAAATTATGGAAAATTAGTTAAATTGTCGTAAATATTAAATTTAGCTATTCGAGAATTAGAACGAGGCCCAATAAATTATTGGTGGGCCCAATGAGCCCAATAGGCCTCGATAAAGTGAAAATTAAGTGGAAAACGGGCTTAAGGCCGATTTAGGCCCATTAAGGTGCAATCGGGCCCAATAGGGGTAAATGGGCCCAATGATTTAAATTAAGCCCAGAAAGTATTAAATTCAATTAAATTGTATGTTATCTGACCTGAGGAATATTAATACGCAGTTTCGGGTATTTGATTGGGAGCATATCGGACTGTGCGACGAGACAACAGAGGAAAAGAAAAGGTCAGACTCGACAGGAAAATAAGGTAAGGGAATTCTACGGACTGCTAGAGGTAAACTTTACGCAATTTTAAATTCATATGCAGTCCTTAAAAATGTTCTGGAGGGTCTAGAGGTCGAAGAATAATTTTAATGCCCCGTATGGGCAAAATTACCGAAATACCCTTGTTAAGGGTAAATGTTTCCAACTTTAGGAAAAATTGGGAGGAGCAAGAACAAAAGGTTCCTGCTCATTCTGGAGGTGTTTTGATGCATGCATGAGTAGGCTGGCTCACCTTGAAAGAAAATGCACAGCATTGCATACTTTCAACGTGATATTGTTTTGAAAACTGTTTTGAGGAAACAGAGCCGCCTACGTGTTTTATTGACATATGACGTGCTAGAGCCCAGCTCGCACGATATTTGATTTGTGTGATGCATGCATTAGTGCCGGAGCGAGAGCTCGCACTAGAATTTTACATGCATAGGTGCTAGAGTATAACTCGCACCAGATTTCATATGCTTTTTCGTGACAAGGTGCTAGAGTCTAACTCGCACCATATTTTTATAAGATTTTCATGTGATTTATATACAGAGTGCTGAGCGTAGCTCGCACTAGTTTTACCGGATTTGTGGAGTAGCGCTGTCTACCCTTGGAGTCAGCCAAAAGGCCCAACAGGCTCAAAATACCTCTTAAGTGGGGTGAGAGTGAGGGATGAGGTTGGCGGCCTTCTGGGGATGTAAAGCGGGCTCTGCCAGTTTTATTTGACTTGATGAGAGTGTTGAGCATCGCTCGCACTGATTTTTATGAGAACATGCGATGAGCCGTGCTTGGAACATCGGGTAGACTGTGTGTCACCGATTAAATTGGCCCACACGTGTGTTTTGAGACATGGCATGAGTATAGAGATATTTTATGGGTCCACGGAGTACGATGTACCGTGCAAGTAGCATGGAGTACGATGTACCGTGTGGTATCTTCGTGATACGTTGGATTTGTTGACGTTGTTGCACCACCCGTTGTTAGACCACCAGCGTTGTCGATGGGCCCAAGAAGGGTTGCCATGGCCGTTGGCAGGGGTTGGTCGGGCAGGGGTTGGCCGTTACGATATGATACATTAGCATCTTCGAATGCATGGGATCGGATAAGACCGACGAGATGGAGTGACCCACCTCCCGGGCGGTTCCCGATCATGGGGAGAACCCGCACACTAGGATCCGTGTAGCTGAGGAACTCCCAAGGACACATATGGCCATAGTCCTGGTTATTGCCGTTATACAGATATTGCCTCGTCTCGCATGTCGACGATTTCGATGATTTAAACTGGGTTTTTAATTAAATGTGCATGATGGTTATTTTCATGCTTTTCAAACCCATGTGTAAATGTAATCCATTTTTATGGTTTCGTGTGAGTCAGGATCACCCGAAGGAGGGGTCGAGTCCTAACTTTATTGTGAAATTTTTAAATGAGAAAGAAATGATTTAAATGAATTGCATGTTGAATTTTCCGTGCAAACTCGATTTACATAGCATCATAATTCATATCATTTGTTTTAAAATGTGTGGAGAAAGGGTGGTTTATGCATGGCACCACGTTCATGTAGGTAGTATGGTTACCTACTTGTTCATAGGATTGCCTTACTGAGCTTGATGTGCTCACCCCTTTCATTTTCTCCCACAGATAATCTCCAGTTGAAGTTGAGGCGACTCAGTACTGCATTCCGGATATCCGCTGCTGCCCATCAACATAAGGTATATACACTTGTACATATTGTATCTACATAAGCATAGCACAGTAACATGTTTGTAAGTAACTTTAGGGGATGTATAAATATTGTAAACAAATATAAATGACTGGAGAATAAATAAGTTAGATGGTAATGGTATGGTGGGACTGGCATTGACGCACAGCCCAATTATTAGTGGAGTGTTGGTCACGATTCGAGGACAGGTAAGAATTTAAGTAAGAAAATAATAAAACACGAAAAATTAACTCTGATATTTGGGTCGTTTGGGTCGTGACAGAATATTTTAATAATAAAATAATTTATAAATAATAATAATAATAGAAAAAAAGAGAGAAATCTGAAAATCGGGATAAACCCAAAACAGAAATCAAAAACGACCCGTGAGAACCAACAAGCCCGAGGACACACCGGCGATCCTTGACCGCCGACGAGCAGCCGAGGAGAAAGAGGAGAGGCCGGCGAAGCTATTGGCACCGGAGACGCGTCGTCAAGAGGCCGAAAATCGTCGAACGGAGGAAGAGAAGTGTAAGACCCGAATTTAATTAAAATACAAAAATTAAATAAGAAAAGATGGGGGACGTATGAAGGAAGTCGGGTTAAATTAATCCCGGACACGTGTAAGGGCAAAATGGTCAAAAGACCGAAAGCCGGTATAATTTCGATAAAGAAATTTAATTAAAAATATGGATTTAAGAAATCTTGGTCAATAAAAGTGAAATAAAATTATTTCGGATTAAATTGATCAAGATATTAATTTATTGGAATTAATCGGGATTAATCGGGATTTTTAGTTCGGAAAAAAATAATCCCGAAAATAATCAAAAAATATACCGAAAGGTCACCCGGGACAATATCCCGAAAATACGGAGAAATTATACCCGAAAAAGGATTAAAATAAATTAAATTAAATTAAATTAATTAATTAAGAATAAAATAATAATTTTAAGAGGTATTTGGGTAGTTTAATATATTTTATTGAATAGTAAAATAATTAAAATAAATAAAAATAATAATAAAATTGATAAAATAAGAAGAAAAAAAAAAGTAATTGAAAAAAAAAAAAAAAGGGGGGGTCGGGGAGAGAGAAAGAAAGAAACAGAAACAGAAAAGCAGAGAAACGGAAGCTGTGTCGGGGGAAGAGGCCGAACGACCACCGGCGATCCCTGTCCCAGGCCGCCCACCGGAAAAGGAAGCCCGACGCCCGACGAACACGATGGTACCGGCGGTGCAGCTTACCGACGCCGGAGGAAGCCGAACGGAGGGAGAGAAACCCGCGGGGAAAACGGTGTCGATGCCGGCGATCCACGGCAGCTGGAGGCGATCGGCGGGTACCGATGTGACCAGGAAGAAGAGCCGATCCTTTTGAGGCCAATACCGACCGGCGAAATCGCCGGAATCCGCCGAATCGGGAGGAAACAGCCGCGGGGGAGAAGAGCTGATTCCCGGCGATCGGCGGCGATTCAGGCTCGGCCACCCCTAGCCGAATGTCCCCGAGGCCAAGGCGAGTCGATCGGTGGTAGCCACAACCGTCGAAGTGGCCGAAAAACGCCGGAAACGGCGGAGGAAGGGAAATGGGTCCGACGGTCGAGGGAGAACTACCGGACCGGCGGTGTTCCGGCGAGCTTGACCCAAACCGATGGCAGATCTGAGACGCGGACAACCTCACGGAGCCACTGGCGGTGGAAGCCGGCGGAGAACCGGCCGGCAAGGTGGTGAACCGGCGGTGAACCGGCCGAACCGGAGTGAACCGGCGGTCTGAACCGGTCCGAACCGGACTGAACCGGTTCAGCCAAAAAGAGGAGAAAAAGGGGAGAAAAAGGGAAAAGGAAAAAGAGAAAAAAATTAGGGAAAATTCCGGTGATGCAATCGAGCTTCGGGTAAGTCGATAAGCGGTCAAATTGACCCGATTTAAATTTGGAATATTTTATTTAATTAAATTTCGACCGAAAAGTTTACCCGAAAATGTAATTAAATGTGTAGCTCGACGATTGGCATCAACCGAGGGCTCGAGACAGCCTCGATTTGCGGACTAGCATGGAATCTCGGGTAAGTGATCCCTATTTACGATAATTTTCTCGTTATGCGAGATGTTGAGTTAATTTCCGCATAAATTGAATAAAATTATGGAAATTTAGATTAATTGTCGTAAATAGTGAATTTAGCTATTCGAGAGCTAGGACGAGGCCCAATAAATTATTGGTGGGCCCAATGAGCCCAATAGGCCTCTATAAAGATAAAACTAAGTGGAAAACGGGCTTAAGGCCGATTAAGGCCCATTAAGGTGCAATCGGGCCCAATAGGGAAAAATGGGCCCAGCGATTTAAATTAAGCCCAGAAAGTAATAGATACAATTAAATTGCATAATATCTGACCTGAGGAATGTTAATACGCAGTTCCGGGCATTGGATTGGAAGCATATCGGACTGCGCGATGGGACTACATTGGAAAAGAAAAAGGTCAGACTCGACGAGAATCGAGGTAAGGGAATTCTGCGGACTGCTAGAGGTAACAGTACGCAATTTTACATTCATATGCAGTCCTTTAAAACTAATTGAAGGGTCTAGAGGTCGAAAAACAATTTTAGTGCCCCGTATGGGCAAAATTACTAAAATACCCTTGCTAAGGGTAAAATTCTAAAAAATTTAGGAAAAATTGGGAGGAGCAAGAACAAGAGGTTCCTGCTCGTTCTGGAGGTATTTCAACGCATGCATGAGTAGGCTGGCTCACCTTGAAAGAAAATGCATAGCATTGCATATCTTAACTGATGTGATTTCTGTGAAAACTATTTGGAAATAACCGAGCCGCCTACATGTTTTTATTTACATGTGACGTGCTAGAGCTCAGCTCGCACGATGTTTGACTTGTGTGATGCATGCATTAGTGCTGGAGCGAGAGCTCGCACTAGAGTTTTACATGCATAGGTGCTAGAGCATAACTCGCACCAGATTTCACATGCTTTTGCGTGACATGGTGCTAGAGTCTAACTCGCACCAGATTTTACATGATTTTCATGACAGGGTGCGGGAGTTTAACTCGCACCAGATTTTATAAGATTTTCATACAATTTATATACAGAGTGCTGAGCCTAGCTCGCACTAGTTTTACTGGATTTGTGGAGTAGCGCTGTCTGCCCTTGGAGTCAGCCAAAAGGCCCAACAGGCTCAATAGACCTCTTAAGTAGGGTGAGAGTGAGGGATGAGGTTGGCGGCCTTGTGGAGATGTAAAGCGGGCTCTGCCAAGTTTACTTGATTTGATGAGAGTGCTGAGCATCGCTCGCACTGATTTTTAAGAGAACATACGATAAGCCGTGCTTGGAGCATCGGGTAGACTGTGTGTCACCGATTTAATAGGCTCGCACGTGCGTTTTGAGACATGGCAACGAGTATTGAGTTATGAAAACCTCTGTGGGAAGCAGGCCAATTGGGCTGGAGTACCTAGAGTGATATGGGTCCATGGAGTACGATGTACCGTGCAAGTAGCATGGAGTACGATGTACCGTGGGGTATCTTCGGATGCGGTATCTTTGTGATACAGAGTATCTTCGGATACGGTATCTTTGTGATACGGGGTATCTTTGTGATACGGTATCTTCGTGATACGGGGTATCTTCGGATACGGCATCGACGGATGCGTGAGATCGGATAAGACTGACGGGTTGGATTGACCCACCTCCCGGGCAGTTCCCGATCAGGGTGAGACCTCGCACACTGGGATCCGTGAAGCTAGAGGACTCACGAGGACATATTGGCCAGTCCTGGTTATTACCGATATACAGTATTGCCTAGTCTCGTATCTTGTATATATATACGTATGTTTTCGATACCGATGCTTTTGAGAAATTCTATTTCCATGGTTTTGTGTGAGTCAGGATCACCCGAAGGAGGGGTCGAGTCCTGACTTCATTGTGAAATTTTTAAAGAGAAAGAAATGATTTAAAATAATTGCATGTTGAGTTTTCCGTGCAACTGGATTTACATAACATCACAACATCATATCATATGTTTTAAAATGTGTGGAGAAAGGGTGGTTTATGCATGGCACCACGTTCATGTAGGTAGTATGGTTACCTACTTGTTCGTAGGATTGCCTTACTGAGCTTGATGTGCTCACCCCTTTCATTTTCTCCCACAGATGATCTCCAGTTGAAGTTGAGGCGACTCAGTACTGCATTCCGGATATCCGCTGCTGCCCATCAACATAAGGTATATACACTTGTACTTATTGTATCTACATAAGCATAGCACAGTAACATGTTTGTAAGTAACTTTAGGGGATGTATAAATAATATAACAACTATAAATGACTGGAGAAGAAATAAGTACTGGGGTAGATGTATGGTGGGACTGGCATTGACGCACAGCCCAATTAGTAGTGGAGTGTTGGTCACGATTCGAGGACAGGTAAGAATTAAAGTAAGAAAATAAACAAAAACGCGAAAAATTCACTCTGATTTTTGGATAGTTGGGTCGTGACAATTATTTTGGTATCAGAGCATAATTGGTCTGATGTGTGTCAGTGTCAGAAGTTAGGAAATTACATCCCCGTGTTACTGTGCTTAGTTAGATACAATAGTGTATATCGAGATGGGCTTGACTAAGAAATGGTTGAGAATGCAGGAATGCTTAACATGAGTCGCGAAAAATGAGATAGTGCACGAGGCAGAGGTCGTAGAGGTAGACCTGAGTCTGCTAAGTCGTGCTGAGTTTGACTTATGAGAACCAGTGTGAAATTGAAATGGAGGCTAATGTTGAAAATGCCTCACAGAGTCCGACAGAGTGATCGGACAGTATTGAGACACGCTTCGCGAGATTGGAGCGGAGTGTGGAGATTACTTGAGGAGCAAATTGCTCAGATCATGTATGAGATCAGAGGGCGCAGCGGAACAGTGGTGGAAACCCGCTCGACCCATCTTAAGAGTTGAGATGAGAAATATCTTGGATGTATTCCGGTGACAAAACATCCCGGACATTATTTAAAGGAAATTTCGAATTAAAGTCCTTACTCTGACCTAGAGGATTTAATTTATTGACGAGTATGGAGACTCGGTTATGTTCTGGGCAGATATTACCTCGACACTATGAAAAGTGACAGTCGAGATGTCTAAAAATTTATGGAAGGGCTCAGATTGTCAATTAGAGTCTGATTGGCCCGTGAGATATTACCTATACCGAGGTAGTGCACAGATTTACAGTTGGGTAAATAAAAACACGAATTGCACGCCTCTGTGATTGAGAAAGGTAATGAGGGCCGAAATAGAGACAGAAAGAGAATCGAGAAATGACAAAGATGTTAAAAATGGGAAAATGGTAATTGGTAAAAGACTAGATTTGATGAGTCATGGAGTAAGATAATTGGTAAGGCCCCAGTGCATCTAATTTTGGGCACTCTTGTGGGCATTGTGATTGGAGGACCCCGACCTGCTACGAAGTAGTGTAGCAATGTGAGCACTGTAAGCAGTGTGAGATGTGTGGTGGATACCACGAAAGGAGGGTCTATACCTATACGGTATTGGTGAAAATGGTCGTCAAGTGTGATAAGACAGACCATTGATTTTGATTGCTCAGAGTTGAGCGAGATTTTCCCACAGGAAAAGTAAAGAGACAGAAAAAAAAAAATTTCGTTGGAATAGTTGCAACGAAAAGGGAGGACATAGCCGAAGAGAAAAAGGAAAGTAGGCTATTGGACGAAGGCGAGAGGATGTCTTGGACCAGGACACTATTGATGTTTCATGGATGTGGTGTAAGATGCCACACTTGTTATGAATAATGAAGTACATATGTTCATAAATCCTGGTACCACACATTTATTCGTACCGCCTTCATTCACATATAAGTGAGTAAAAGGCATGAATGCCTACATCATTGGGCACAATATTGATAAATGAGTGCCCCATTTGAGGAGGATTAATTAACGGAATATGGCTATAGAGATTTTAAGTCAAAAATAGGGGTGCAACAGTTGGAAATTACAGGAGTAAAGGATGTACTCACAGAATGAATAAAGACAAGAGTTTCATTATAATTGATACGCAAAGGAGAAAATCTTCGAGATAAGATAGATCCTAAGTACAAGATGTATTGGAGTAGAGATATATGCTAGATAAGGAATACCCTTAATATGCGAAGTAATTGAGGTTAAACAATTAGTAGCGAATACAAATTATAACCAAGGATAAGGATGGGTATAACCATAACCAGTAGTTGTGGTTAAGTCTGAAGGCTAATAAAGGTATTTCAAAATACCTCCCCGCCTGAAGACTTGACAGCGTCTAAAAGTATATATATATATATAACCTATAACGTGAAATCGATCGGCGTAATAGATACCTTTAGCATTAGGATACCATTACTAAGACGATAAGAATATAAAAACTCGACAAATCATAAAGGTTAACATAGAAAAATTTAATAAGAGCCGTTAAGATAAGAAAAGGAAATGACGCAGGTTAGTACCTGAAGACGTAAGTGATTTTGAAGGATCTTATACGCTTACGCATAGATAAGCCAAGGATTGGATCGAGTTGAAATCATCATTATCGATGATATATTGGGTGTAGTTAAAGCCTAGGGCGATTTATATGCAACAATTAGGAAATGGCTTTTACAAATGGGCTGCTGCGAGTTCAAAATGGATATACTTGGTTGACACGTTTAACTAAGAAACGTGGTCTTGGAATGAGATGATAACTAAGACGATGGATGTGATATGGATTTCGGTGTAGTAAAGTATGAACTGACCACCGTGATTAATTTCGTCATACTCAACAGCTCAAGAGGTTCTCAGTGAGTATGAATACCTCGAAATAATGATGGAGCTGTGTATTGATGTGTAATGGGAAGATAGTCAAGTATGGAGTCAGACAACTCCTTGATCATGAAATAAACTATCTGACCCATGATTTAAAATTGACAACAGTATTTGTACCGAGGATATGGTACTATTAGGTACTCGATGAGGAATTATGGATATGCACTGATCATAGAGCCCGAGTATCTGTTTTCACAGAAAGGGGCGAATATGAAAATACATATTGGGTTAGAGCTTCTGAGAGATTTTGATTTATGAAAATTGTACCACCCAGGAAAGGCTAATGTGATGACCGATGCTTTGAGTAGAAAGAGCCTCGGGATGGTACCACACATGATGGTCAGGGAGTGTGAGCTGCTAGACGCAGTTGTGAACCTCAGTATAGATGTGATCCCTTCTGATGATGACAGTGATTGTGTGACAGCTAGCCTGATGATTAGAACCGGATGAGAGTGCCCGGACTTGCCAGGCTTAGCGTGATGATCGACAGGATGTCGATGGTTTGGGTCTGATTCAGAAGGGTACAGTGATAGAGTTCACAGTGGGTGATGATGAGTTACTGAGGATTCAGAGACAGTATGAGTGCTCCCCAGGACCACAGTGGATGAGATAGTAATGTTGTCAGAAGCTCACTCTTCGGGATATACAGTGCATACGGAAAGTAAAGAAATATATCGAAATCTCGAAAAGGGTATAGGTGGTCAGATATGAAAAGAGATGTGGAGAGGTTGTAAAAAAGTGCCTAGTGTGTGTCAGCAGAGTAAGGTAGAGTATTAAAAGTCTGCAGAGTTATTGCAGCACCTACCTATATCGACACGGCACGAAAAACGAGAGCAAGTCTCCATGAATGTCGTGATGGGTTATAGAGGACCCGGATAAATCAGGAGACTATTTGGATGATAGTCGCCAAATTGATTAAGTCTACCCACCTTCTAGTTATGAACTCCCCAGATACTCAGAATGTGTATGAGGATTTATGTGTAAGGCAGTTTGTGGAACATTATGTAACGTTCCAGTGAGCATGGTATCATATAGGGATTCCCGCTCCACTTCCTACCTCTGGAATATTTTTAGGAAGCTATGGGAACCCGACTAAGTATTAGCACAGCTTTTCATCCTCAGACAGATGGTCAGTCAGAGAGAACTGTACAAGTTCTGGAGGATCCGATGAAAGCGTGTGCCACTGATTTTATAAGCTCCTGGAATGATCAGTTGATTTCTAATTAAAGTTGCCAATAACGACAGTTGGCAGTTGAGTATCGGGATAACAATATATGAGACAGTGTACGGCTGTAGGGGTTATTCCCCGAGTTGGATAAAAAAAAAAAGTGGGTGACAGATAGAATCATTCTGATTTTGGGGATAATAAGTCTCTGAGGATGTTTAGTTAAGGATGAGAGATTAAGAACACCTCAGAACAGATAGAAAAATATTGGAATTCACCCTTGGTGAATTATTATGGTTGAAAGTTACACGTCCTAAGAGAATAAGGACATAGCGGAACTTTTGGAAGAAGTAAATTGAGTTGAGCTGGATCGAATCCTTGAGAGATTGGACAAGTGGGAGATAAGACCTGTAGGTTGTTAATCACTTGGATTAACAGGCACCCACAATGTGTCCCAGCTTATGATGCTTCGGTACTACTATCCAGATCCAGCAGAGGTGATAGGATATGAACTCCAAAAGTTCAGTTTGAGGAAAATACAAGTATATTGAAGAAGTTGATTTGGGCATTAAACAGGAAAGAGAAAGTATTGAGGTTTAAGACGATCTCCCTAATCAAAGTCCTTTGGTAGTAATACACTCCGGAGAAGGTCACATAATAATTTAAAAGTATGATACAATCGATATACCTGGAGTTGTATATGGACTCATATGACTTGGTTCTAATTTGGAGGACCAAATTCCTTAAGTGGGGGAGAATTGTAAGACCCGAATTTAATTAAAATACAAAAATTAAATAAGAAAAGATGGAGGACGTATGAAGGAAGTCGGGTTAAATTAATCCCAGACACGTGTAAGGGTAAAATGGTCAAAAGATCGAAAGCCGGTATAATTTCGATAAAGAAATTTAATTAAAAATATGGATTTAAGAAATCTTGGTCAATAAAAGTGAAATAAAATTATTTCGGATTAAATTGATCAAGATATTAATTTATTGGAATTAATCGGGATTAATCGGGATTTTTAGTTCGAAAAAAAATAATCCCGAAAATAATCGAAAAATATACCGAAAGGTCACCCGGGACAATATCCCGAAAATACGGAGAAATTATACCCGAAAAAGGATTAAAATAAATTAAATTAAATTAAATTAATTAATTAAGAATAAAATAATAATTTTAAGAGGTATTTGGGTAGTTTAATATATTTTATTGAATAGTAAAATAATTAAAATAAATAAAAATAATAATAAAATTGATAAAATAAGAAGAAAAAAAAAAGTAATTGAAAAAAAAAAAAAAAAAAGGGGGGTCGGGGAGAGAGAAAGAAAGAAACAGAAACAGAAAAGCAGAGAAACGGAAGCTGTGTCGGGGGAAGAGGCCGAACGACCACCGGCGATCCCTGTCCCAGGCCGCCCACCGAAAAAGGAAGCCCGACGCCCGACGAACACGATGGTACCGGCGGTGCAGCTTACCGACGTCGGAGGAAGCCGAACGGAGGGAGAGAAACCCGCGGGGAAAACGGTGTCGATGCCGGCGATCCACGGCAGCTGGAGGCGATCGGCGGGTACCGATGTGACCAGGAAGAAGAGCCGATCCTTTTGAGGCCAATACCGACCCGCGAAATCGCCGGAATCCGCCAAATCGGGAGGAAACAGCCGCGGGGGAGAAGAGCTGATTCCCGGCGATCGGCGGCGATTCAGGCTCGGCCACCCCTAGCCGAATGTCCCCGAGGCCAAGGCGAGTCGATCGGTGGTAGCCACAACCGTCGAAGTGGCCGGAAAACGCCGGAAACGGCGGAGGAAAGGAAATGGGTCCGACGGTCGAGGGAGAACTACCGGACCGGCGGCGTTCCGGCGAGCTTGACCCAAACCGAGGGCAGATCTGAGACGCGGACAACCTCACGGAGCCACTGGCGGTGGAAGCCGGCGGAGAACCGGCCGGCAAGGTGGTGAACCGGCGGTGAACCGGCCGAACCGGAGTGAACCGGCGGTCTGAACCGGTCCGAACCGGACTGAACCGGTTCAGCCAAAAAGAGGAGAAAAAGGGGAGAAAAAGGGAAAAGAAAAAAGAGAAAAAAATTGGGGAAAATTCTGGTGATGCAATCGAGCTTCGGGTAAGTCGATAAGCGGTCAAATTGACCCGATTTAAATTTGAAATATTTTATTTAATTAAATTTCGACCGAAAAGTTTACCCAAAAATGTAATTAAATGTGTAGCTCGACGATTGGCATCAACCGAGGGCTCGAGACAGCCTCGATTTACGGACTAGCATGGAATCTCGGGTAAGTGATCCCTATTTACGACAATTTTCTCGTTATGCGAGATGTTGAGTTAATTTCCGCATAAATTGAATAAAATTATGGAAATTTAGATTAATTGTCGTAAATAGTGAATTTAGCTATTCGAGAGCTAGGACGAGGCCCAATAAATTATTAGTGGGCCCAATGAGCCCAATAGGCCTCGATAAAGAGAAAACTAAGTGGAAAACGGGCTTAAGGCCGATTAAGGCCCATTAAGGTGCAATCGGGCCCAATAGGGGAAAATGGGCCCAGCGATTTAAATTAAACCCAAAAAGTAATAGATACAATTAAATTGCATAATATCTGACCTGAGCAATGTTAATACGCAGTTCCGGGCATTGGATTGGAAGCATATCGGACTGCGCGATGGGACTACATTGGAAAAGAAAAAGGTCAGACTCGACGAGAATCGAGGTAAGGGAATTCTGCGGACTGCTAGAGGTAACAGTACGCAATTTTACATTCATATGCAGTCCTTTAAAACTAATTGAAGGGTCTAGAGGTCGAAAAATAATTTTAGTGCCCCGTATGGGCAAAATTACTAAAATACCCTTGCTAAGGGTAAAATTCTAAAAAATTTAGGAAAAATTGGGAGGAGCAAGAACAAGAGGTTCCTGCTCGTTCTGGAGGTATTTCAACGCATGCATGAGTAGGCTGGCTCACCTTGAAAGAAAATGCATAGCATTGCATATCTTAACTGATGTGATTTCTGTGAAAACTATTTGGAAATAACCGAGCCACCTACATGTTTTTATTTACATGTGACGTGCTAGAGCTCAGCTCGCACGATGTTTGAATTGTGTGATGCATGCATTAGTGCTGGAGCGAGAGCTCGCACTAGAGTTTTACATGCATAGGTGCTAGAGCATAACTCGCACCAGATTTCACATGCTTTTGCGTGACATGGTGCTAGAGTCTAACTCGCACCAGATTTTACATGATTTTCATGACAGGGTGCGGGAGTTTAACTCGCACCAGATTTTATAAGATTTTCATACAATTTATATACAGAGTGCTGAGCCTAGCTCGCACTAGTTTTACTGGATTTGTGGAGTAGCGCTGTCTACCCTTGGAGTCAGCCAAAAGGCCCAACAGGCTCAATAGACCTCTTAAGTAGGGTGAGAGTGAGGGATGAGGTTGGCGGCCTTGTGGAGATGTAAAGCGGGCTCTGCCAAGTTTACTTGATTTGATGAGAGTGCTGAGCATCGCTCGCACTGATTTTTAAGAGAACATACGATAAGCCGTGCTTGGAGCATCGGGTAGACTGTGTGTCACCGATTTAATAGGCTCGCACGTGCGTTTTGAGACATGGCAACGAGTATTGAGTTATGAAAACCTCTGTGGGAAGCAGGCCAATTGGGCTGGAGTACCTAGAGTGATATGGGTCCATGGAGTACGATGTACCGTGCAAGTAGCATGGAGTACGATGTACCGTGGGGTATCTTCGGATGCGGTATCTTTGTGATACAGAGTATCTTCAGATACGGTATCTTTGTGATACGGGGTATCTTTGTGATACGGTATCTTCGTAATACGGGGTATCTTCGGATACGGCATCGACGGATGCGTGAGATCGGATAAGACTGACGGGTTGGATTGACCCACCTCCCGGGCAGTTCCCGATCAGGGTGAGACCTCGCACACTGGGATCCGTGAAGCTAGAGGACTCACGAGGACATATTGGCCAGTCCTGGTTATTACCGATATACAGTATTGCCTAGTCTCGTATCTTGTATATATATACGTATGTTTTCGATACCGATGCTTTTGAGAAATTCTATTTCCATGGTTTTGTGTGAGTCAGGATCACCCGAAGGAGGGGTCGAGTCCTGACTTCATTGTGAAATTTTTAAAGAGAAAGAAATGATTTAAAATAATTGCATGTTGAGTTTTCCGTGCAACTGGATTTACATAACATCACAACATCATATCATATGTTTTAAAATGTGTGGAGAAAGGGTGGTTTATGCATGGCACCACGTTCATGTAGGTAGTATGGTTACCTACTTGTTCGTAGGATTGCCTTACTGAGCTTGATGTGCTCACCCCTTTCATTTTCTCCCACAGATGATCTCCAATTGAAGTTGAGGCGACTCAGTACTGCATTCCGGATATCCGCTGCTGCCCATCAACATAAGGTATATACACTTGTACTTATTGTATCTACATAAGCATAGCACAGTAACATGTTTGTAAGTAACTTTAGGGGATGTATAAATAATATAACAACTATAAATGACTGGAGAAGAAATAAGTACTGGGGTAGATGTATGGTGGGACTGGCATTGACGCACAGCCCAATTAGTAGTGGAGTGTTGGTCACGATTCGAGGACAGGTAAGAATTAAAGTAAGAAAATAAACAAAAACGCGAAAAATTCACTCTGATTTTTGGATAGTTGGGTCGTGACAATTATTTTGGTATCAGAGCATAATTGGTCTGATGTGTGTCAGTGTCAGAAGTTAGGAAATTACATCCCCGTGTTACTGTGCTTAGTTAGATACAATAGTGTATATCGAGATGGGCTTGACTAAGAAATGGTTGAGAATGCAGGAATGCTTAACATGAGTCGCGAAAAATGAGATAGTGCACGAGGCAGAGGTCGTAGAGGTAGACCTGAGTCTGCTAAGTCGTGCTGAGTTTGACTTATGAGAACCAGTGTGAAATTGAAATGGAGGCTAATGTTGAAAATGCCTCACAGAGTCCGACAGAGTGATCGGACAGTATTGAGACACGCTTCGCGAGATTGGAGCGGAGTGTGGAGATTACTTGAGGAGCAAATTGCTCAGATCATGTATGAGATCAGAGGGCGCAGCGAAACAGTGGTGGAAACCCGCTCGACCCATCTTAAGAGTTGAGATGAGAAATATCTTGGATGTATTCCGATGACAAAACATCCCGGACATTATTTAAAGGAAATTTCGAATTAAAGTCCTTACTCTGACCTAGAGGATTTAATTTATTGACGAGTATGGAGACTCGGTTATGTTCTGGGCAGATATTACCTCGACACTATGAAAAGTGACAGTCGAGATGTCTAAAAATTTATGGAAGGGCTCAGATTGTCAATTAGAGTCTGATTGGCCCGTGAGATATTACCTATACCGAGGTAGTGCACAGATTTACAGTTGGGTAAATAAAAACACGAATTGCACGCCTCTGTGATTGAGAAAGGTAATGAGGGCCGAAATAGAGACAGAAAGAGAATCGAGAAATGACAAAGATGTTAAAAATGGGAAAATGGTAATTGGTAAAAGACTAGATTTGATGAGTCATGGAGTAAGATAATTGGTAAGGCCCCAGTGCATCTAATTTTGGGCACTCTTGTGGGCATTGTGATTGGAGGACCCCGACCTGCTACGAAGTAGTGTAGCAATGTGAGCACTGTAAGCAGTGTGAGATGTGTGGTGGATACCACGAAAGGAGGGTCTATACCTATACGGTATTGGTGAAAATGGTCGTCAAGTGTGATAAGACAGACCATTGATTTTGATTGCTCAGAGTTGAGCGAGATTTTCCCACAGGAAAAGTAAAGAGACAGAAAAAAAAAAATTTCGTTGGAATTGTTGCAACGAAAAGGGAGGACATAGCCGAAGAGAAAAAGGAAAGTAGGCTATTGGACGAAGGCGAGAGGATGTCTTGGACCAGGACACTATTGATGTTTCATGGATGTGGTGTAAGATGCCACACTTGTTATGAATAATGAAGTACATATGTTCATAAATCCTGGTACCACACATTTATTCGTACCACCTTCATTCACATATAAGTGAGTAAAAGGCATGAATGCCTACATCATTGGGCACAATATTGATAAATGAGTGCCCCATTTGAGGAGGATTAATTAACGGAATATGGCTATAGAGATTTTAAGTCAAAAATAGGGGTGCAACAGTTGGAAATTACAGGAGTAAAGGATGTACTCACAGAATGAATAAAGACAAGAGTTTCATTATAATTGATACGCAAAGGAGAAAATCTTCGAGATAAGATAGATCCTAAGTACAAGATGTATTGGAGTAGAGATATATGCTAGATAAGGAATACCCTTAATATGCGAAGTAATTGAGGTTAAACAATTAGTAGCGAATACAAATTATAACCAAGGATAAGGATGGGTATAACCATAACCAGTAGTTGTGGTTAAGTCTGAAGGCTAATAAAGGTATTTCAAAATACCTCCCCGCCTGAAGACTTGACAGCGTCTAAAAGTATATATATATATATAACCTATAACGTGAAATCGATCGGCGTAATAGATACCTTTAGCATTAGGATACCATTACTAAGACGATAAGAATATAAAAACTCGACAAATCATAAAGGTTAACATAGAAAAATTTAATAAGAGCCGTTAAGATAAGAAAAGGAAATGACGCAGGTTAGTACCTGAAGACGTAAGTGATTTTGAAGGATCTTATACGCTTACGCATAGATAAGCCAAGGATTGGATCGAGTTGAAATCATCATTATCGATGATATATTGGGTGTAGTTAAAGCCTAGGGCGATTTATATGCAACAATTAGGAAATGGCTTTTACAAATGGGCTGCTGCGAGTTCAAAATGGATATACTTGGTTGACACGTTTAACTAAGAAACGTGGTCTTGGAATGAGATGATAACTAAGACGATGGATGTGATATGGATTTCGGTGTAGTAAAGTATGAACTGACCACCGTGATTAATTTCGTCATACTCAACAGCTCAAGAGGTTCTCAGTGAGTATGAATACCTCGAAATAATGTTGGAGCTGTGTATTGATGTGTAATGGGAAGATAGTCAAGTATGGAGTCAGACAACTCCTTGATCATGAAATAAACTATCTGACCCATGATTTAAAATTGGCAACAGTATTTGTACCGAGGATATGGTACTATTAGGTACTCGATGAGGAATTATGGATATGCACTGATCATAGAGCCCGAGTATCTGTTTTCACAGAAAGGGGCGAATATGAAAATACATATTGGGTTAGAGCTTCTGAGAGATTTTGATTTATGAAAATTGTACCACCCAGGAAAGGCTAATGTGATGACCGATGCTTTGAGTAGAAAGAGCCTCGGGATGGTACCACACATGATGGTCAGGGAGCGTGAGCTGCTAGACGCAGTTGTGAACCTCAGTATAGATGTGATCCCTTCTGATGATGACAGTGATTGTGTGACAGCTAGCCTGATGATTAGAACCGGATGAGAGTGCCCGGACTTGCCAGGCTTAGCGTGATGATCGACAGGATGTCGATGGTTTGGGTCTGATTCAGAAGGGTACAGTGATAGAGTTCACAGTGGGTGATGATGAGTTACTGAGGATTCAGAGACAGTATGAGTGCTCCCCAGGACCACAGTGGATGAGATAGTAATGTTGTCAGAAGCTCACTCTTCGGGATATACAGTGCATACGGAAAGTAAAGAAATATATCGAAATCTCGAAAAGGGTATAGGTGGTCAGATATGAAAAGAGATGTGGAGAGGTTGTAAAAAAGTGCCTAGTGTGTGTCAGCAGAGTAAGGTAGAGTATTAAAAGTCTGCAGAGTTATTGCAGCACCTACCTATATCGACACGGCACGAAAAACGAGAGCAAGTCTCCATGAATGTCGTGATGGGTTATAGAGGACCCGGATAAATCAGGAGACTATTTGGATGATAGTCGCCAAATTGATTAAGTCTACCCACCTTCTAGTTATGAACTCCCCAGATACTCAGAATGTGTATGAGGATTTATGTGTAAGGCAGTTTGTGGAACATTATGTAACGTTCCAGTGAGCATGGTATCATATAGGGATTCCCGCTCCACTTCCTACCTCTGGAATATTTTTAGGAAGCTATGGGAACCCGACTAAGTATTAGCACAGCTTTTCATCCTCAGACAGATGGTCAGTCAGAGAGAACTGTACAAGTTCTGGAGGATCCGATGAAAGCGTGTGCCACTAATTTTATAAGCTCCTGGAATGATCAGTTGATTTCTAATTAAAGTTGCCAATAACGACAGTTGGCAGTTGAGTATCGGGATAACAATATATGAGACAGTGTACGGCTGTAGGGGTTATTCCCCGAGTTGGATAAAAAAAAAAGTGGGTGACAGATAGAATCATTCTGATTTTGGGGATAATAAGTCTCTGAGGATGTTTAGTTAAGGATGAGAGATTAAGAACACCTCAGAACAGATAGAAAAATATTGGAATTCACCCTTGGTGAATTATTATGGTTGAAAGTTACACGTCCTAAGAGAATAAGGACATAGCGGAACTTTTGGAAGAAGTAAATTGAGTTGAGCTGGATCGAATCCTTGAGAGATTGGACAAGTGGGAGATAAGACCTGTAGGTTGTTAATCACTTGGATTAACAGGCACCCACAATGTGTCCCAGCTTATGATGCTTCGGTACTACTATCCAGATCCAGCAGAGGTGATAGGATATGAACTCCAAAAGTTCAGTTTGAGGAAAATACAAGTATATTGAAGAAGTTGATTTGGGCATTAAACAGGAAAGAGAAAGTATTGAGGTTTAAGACGATCTCCCTAATCAAAGTCCTTTGGTAGTAATACACTCCGGAGAAGGTCACATAATAATTTAAAAGTATGATACAATCGATATACCCGGAGTTGTATATGGACTCATATGACTTGGTTCTAATTTGGAGGACCAAATTCCTTAAGTGGGGGAGAATTGTAAGACCCGAATTTAATTAAAATACAAAAATTAAATAAGAAAAGATGGGGGACGTATGAAGGAAGTCGGGTTAAATTAATCCCGGACACGTGTAAGGGCAAAATGGTCAAAAGACCGAAAGCCGGTATAATTTCGATAAAGAAATTTAATTAAAAATATGGATTTAAGAAATCTTGGTCAATAAAAGTGAAATAAAATTATTTCGGATTAAATTGATCAAGATATTAATTTATTGGAATTAATCGGGATTAATCGGGATTTTTAGTTCGGAAAAAAATAATCCCGAAAATAATCGAAAAATATACCGAAAGGTCACCCGGGACAATATCCCGAAAATACGGAGAAATTATACCCGAAAAAGGATTAAAATAAATTAAATTAAATTAAATTAATTAATTAAGAATAAAATAATAATTTTAAGAGGTATTTGGGTAGTTTAATATATTTTATTGAATAGTAAAATAATTAAAATAAATAAAAATAATAATAAAATTGATAAAATAAGAAGAAAAAAAAGTAATTAAAAAAAAAAAAAGGGGGGTCGGGGAGAGAGAAAGAAAGAAACAGAAACAGAAAAGCAGAGAAACGGAAGCTGTGTCGGGGGAAGAGGCCGAACGACCACCGGCGATCCCTGTCCCAGGCCGCCCACCGGAAAAGGAAGCCCGACGCCCGACGAACACGATGGTACCGGCGATGCAGCTTACCGACGCCGGAGGAAGCCGAACGGAGGGAGAGAAACCCGCGGGGAAAACGGTGTCGATGCCGGCGATCCACGGCAGCTGGAGGCGATCGGCGGGTACCGATGTGACCAGGAAGAAGAGCCGATCCTTTTGAGGCCAATACCGACCGGCGAAATCGTCGGAATCCGCCGAATCGGGAGGAAACAGCCGCGGGGGAGAAGAGCTGATTCCCGGCGATCGGCGACGATTCAGGCTCGGCCACCCCTAGCCGAATGTCCCCGAGGCCAAGGCGAGTCGATCGGTGGTAGCCACAACCGTCGAAGTGGCCGAAAAACGTCGGAAACGGCGGAGGAAAGGAAATGGGTCCGACGGTCGAGGGAGAACTACCGGACCGGCGGCGTTCCGGCGAGCTTGACCCAAACCGAGGGCAGATCTGAGACGCGGACAACCTCACGGAGCCACTGGCGGTGGAAGCCGACGGAGAACCGGCCGGCAAGGTGGTGAACCGACGGTGAACCGGCCGAACCGGAGTGAACCGGCGGTCTGAACCGGTCCGAACCGGACTGAACCGGTTCAGCCAAAAAGAGGAGAAAAAGGGGAGAAAAGGGAAAAGGAAAAAGAGAAAAAAATTGGGAAAAATTCCGGTGATGCAATCGAGCTTCGGGTAAGTCGATAAGCGGTCAAATTGACCCGATTTAAATTTGGAATATTTTATTTAATTAAATTTCGACCGAAAAGTTTACCCGAAAATGTAATTAAATGTGTAGCTCGACGATTGGCATCAACCGAGGGCTCGAGACAGCCTCGATTTGCGGACTAGCATGGAATCTCGGGTAAGTGATCCCTATTTACGATAATTTTCTCGTTATGCGAGATGTTGAGTTAATTTTCGCATAAATTGAATAAAATTATGGAAATTTAGATTAATTGTCGTAAATAGTGAATTTAGCTATTCGAGAGCTAGGACGAGGCCCAATAAATTATTGGTGGGCCCAATGAGGCCAATAGGCCTCGATAAAGAGAAAACTAAGTGGAAAACGGGCTTAAGGCTGATTAAGGCCCATTAAGGTGCAATCGGGCCCAATAGGGGAAAATGGGCCCAGCGATTTAAATTAAGCCCAGAAAGTAATAGATACAATTAAATTGCATAATATCTGACCTGAGGAATGTTAATACGCAGTTCCGGGCATTGGATTGGAAGCATATCGGACTGCGCGATGGGACTACATTGGAAAAGAAAAAGGTCAGACTCGACGAGAATCGAGGTAAGGGAATTCTGCGGACTGCTAGAGGTAACAGTACGCAATTTTACATTCATATGCAGTCCTTTAAAACTAATTAAAGGGTCTAGAGGTCGAAAAACAATTTTAGTGCCCCGTATGGGCAAAATTACTAAAATACCCTTGCTAAGGGTAAAATTCTAAAAAATTTAGGAAAAATTGGGAGGAGCAAGAACAAGAGGTTCCTGCTCGTTCTGGAGGTATTTCAACGCATGCATGAGTAGGCTGGCTCACCTTGAAAGAAAATGCATAGCATTGCATATCTTAACTGATGTGATTTCTGTGAAAACTATTTGGAAATAACCGAGCCGCCTACATGTTTTTATTTACATGTGACGTGCTAGAGCTCAGCTCGCACGATGTTTGACTTGTGTGATGCATGCATTAGTGCTGGAGCGAGAGCTCGCACTAGAGTTTTACATGCATAGGTGCTAGAGCATAACTCGCACCAGATTTCACATGCTTTTGCGTGACATGGTGCTAGAGTCTAACTCGCACCAGATTTTACATGATTTTCATGACAGGGTGCGGGAGTTTAACTCGCACCAGATTTTATAAGATTTTCATACAATTTATATACAGAGTGCTGAGCCTAGCTCGCACTAGTTTTACTGGATTTGTGGAGTAGCGCTGTCTGCCCTTGGAGTCAGCCAAAAGGCCCAACAGGCTCAATAGACCTCTTAAGTAGGGTGAGAGTGAGGGATGAGGTTGGCGGCCTTGTGGAGATGTAAAGCGGGCTCTGCCAAGTTTACTTGATTTGATGAGAGTGCTGAGCATCGCTCGCACTGATTTTTAAGAGAACATACGATAAGCCGTGCTTGGAGCATCGGGTAGACTGTGTGTCACCGATTTAATAGGCTCGCACGTGCGTTTTGAGACATGGCAACGAGTATTGAGTTATGAAAACCTCTGTGGGAAGCAGGCCAATTGGGCTGGAGTACCTAGAGTGATATGGGTCCATGGAGTACGATGTACCGTGCAAGTAGCATGGAGTACGATGTACCGTGGGGTATCTTCGGATGCGGTATCTTTGTGATACAGAGTATCTTCGGATACGGTATCTTTGTGATACGGGGTATCTTTGTGATACGGTATCTTCGTAATACGGGGTATCTTCGGATACGGCATCGACGGATGCGTGAGATCGGATAAGACTGACGGGTTGGATTGACCCACCTCCCGGGCAGTTCCCGATCAGGGTGAGACCTCGCACACTGGGATCCGTGAAGCTAGAGGACTCACGAGGACATATTGGCCAGTCCTGGTTATTACCGATATACAGTATTGCCTAGTCTCGTATCTTGTATATATATACGTATGTTTTCGATACCGATGCTTTTGAGAAATTCTATTTCCATGGTTTTGTGTGAGTCAGGATCACCCGAAGGAGGGGTCGAGTCCTGACTTCATTGTGAAATTTTTAAAGAGAAAGAAATGATTTAAAATAATTGCATGTTGAGTTTTCCGTGCAACTGGATTTACATAACATCACAACATCATATCATATGTTTTAAAATGTGTGGAGAAAGGGTGGTTTATGCATGGCACCACGTTCATGTAGGTAGTATGGTTACCTACTTGTTCGTAGGATTGCCTTACTGAGCTTGATGTGCTCACCCCTTTCATTTTCTCCCACAGATGATCTCCAGTTGAAGTTGAGGCGACTCAGTACTGCATTCCGGATATCCGCTGCTGCCCATCAACATAAGGTATATACACTTGTACTTATTGTATCTACATAAGCATAGCACAGTAACATGTTTGTAAGTAACTTTAGGGGATGTATAAATAATATAACAACTATAAATGACTGGAGAAGAAATAAGTACTGGGGTAGATGTATGGTGGGACTGGCATTGACGCACAGCCCAATTAGTAGTGGAGTGTTGGTCACGATTCGAGGACAGGTAAGAATTAAAGTAAGAAAATAAACAAAAACGCGAAAAATTCACTCTGATTTTTGGATAGTTGGGTCGTGACAAGAAGCCCGCGAGGAAAACATGGTCGATTTCGGCGATCCACGGCAGCTGGGCTCGAACGGCGGGCACCGGCGTGATCGGTAAAAGGATGCGGTTCTTTTGAGACCGGTATCGGCTGGCGAAACCATCGAAATTCGACGTATCGAGGGAGAGAAGGCCGAGAGGGAGAAGAGAGGAACAGTGGCCACCGACGGTGATTTAGTCCCGATCGAGGCCAGTCGAAGGTTGCCCGACCAAAGACGAGTCGAATGACGCCAGAAACGAGCCGAGAATCGGCCGAAAACGCCATGAACAGCGGCGGGAAGGTCTGAACCGGTACGAACTGGTTCTGCAAAGAGGTGAACCGAACTGAACCGGCTGAACCGGACCGATCTGAACCGGGTTGAATCGGACTGAACCGGTTCAGCCAAGAAAGAAAGGAAAAAAAAGAGAAAAAGGAAAAAGGGAAAGAATTTTCGGGATACATCGGATTTCGGGTAAGTTGATATGAGGTCAAAAGTGACCGATTTGATTTTCAAAAAATTTATTCAAATTATATTTAATCGGAAATTAACCCGGAATTAAATATATAATTGTGCAGTTTTACGACAAAGCCCGAACGAGAGCCGAATGAGCTCCGATTTTCGTACCCTGTATCATATTGGGTAAGTATATTTTAATTTTGGCAATATGAGTTCTTTAATACAAAGTTTTGATTATTTTACGGAATTTACGAATTAATTCTGTATAAAAAGGAATATTAATCGAAATTACAACATAATTACCGTAAATAGTATACGGGCTATCCAATGAGTTTGGAACGAAGCCCGATGATTATTGGAAAGCTGAATGAGCCCAGTAAACCCGAAGAAGGGATTTAATAAGTAAAAACGGACTGAAAATGGGTCGAGGCCCATTAAGGTGCAATTGGGCCCAACAAAGTAAAATGGGCCCAGTACGTTAGATTCGATCAGTAAATGTGATATACTGATAAAAATAAGTGAATTAACCCAAAATATGTGGTTATATGCAGTTTCGTAGACTTGGTTGACGTGCAGTTGGACTGAGAGATTGGATATTATCGAGATGAGATAAGTTTGTACGTAAATCGAGGTAAGAGAATTTTGTAGGTGCATAGAGATTTCTATACGTATTTATTGTGGAGATTTACAGGGCTTAAATTCCTTAAAGTATCTAGAAACGAAATAATAATTTTTGCGAAAACCAGGGCATAGGTGAATAAAGAAAAAAACGATTTTGCGAAAATCCTTAAGTATCAATACATTTATTTTTAAATTATAAATCGAAACAAATATAAAATTTTAGATTATTTTAGTAATATTTTATTTAAACTTAATTACACATTATAAATTAAAATTTTATCGAATTTTGTTTTTTTTTTAAGTTTTAACAACTAAACAATAAATTATATTTTAAACAAAAAACTATATAAATTTATATATAAAGGGAAATTGTAACGAAATTTGCGACAGAATTTTGTCGCAATTGCTGGAGTTAAATTTTTTAAAATTTGCTTAATTTAATATCATTTTTTATTTTAAAAAATGAAATTTTCTTAGCATTAGTGTCTCGAGTTCCGTCGCTAATGACCATTACATTTTTAAAAAATCAACATTTTTTACATTTTAATTCAAAAATTCTTTTTTCAAGGCATTAGTGATGGAATTCGTCGCTATGCTTTTTTTTTATTAATAAAATCATTTTGCCTTTTTTGAATAAAAATATTATTTTCTAATAAAGTTAGCGATGAAATTTCGTTGCTAATGCCTATTCATTTTCAAGAAAATCATTTTGTTTTTTCAAAATTAAAACTTAGGATAATTAGGGATTGATTAAGTATCGATACATTTATTTTTAAATTATAAATTGAAATAAATATAAAAGTTTTAGATTATTTTAGTAAAATTTTATTTAAACTTAATTACACATTATAAATTAAAATTTTATCGAATTTTTTTATCTTTTTAAGTTTTAACAACTAAACAATAAATTTTATTTTAAACAAAAAACTATATAAATTTATATATAAAGGGAAATTGTAACGAAATTTGCGACAGAATTTTGTCGCAATTGCTGGAGTTAAATATTTTAAAATTTGCTTAATTTAATACCATTTTTTTATTTTTAAAAATGAAATTTTCTTAGCATTAGTAACGCGAGTTCCGTCGCTAATGACCATTACATTTTTAAAAAATCAACATTTTTTACATTTTCATTCAAAAATTCTTTTTTCAAGGCATTAGTGACGGAATTCGTCGCTATGCTTTTTTTTGTTTTAAGAAAATCATTTTGCCTTTTTTGAATAAAAATATTATTTTCTAATAAAATTAGCGATGGAATTTCGTTGCTAATGCCTATTCATTTTCAAGAAAATCATTTTGTTTTTTCAAAATTAAAACTTACGATAATTAGGGATTGATTAAGTATCGATACATTTATTTTTAAATTATAAATTGAAATAAATATAAAAGTTTTGGATTATTTTAGTAAAATTTTATTTAAACTTAATTACACATTATAAATTAAAATTTTATCGAATTTTTTTTATCTTTTTAAGTTTTAACAACTAAACAATAAATTTTATTTTAAACAAAAAACTATTTAAATTTATATATAAAGGGAAATTGTAATGAAATTTGCGATAGAATTTTGTCGCAATTGCTGGAGTTAAATATTTTAAAATTTGCTTAATTTAATATCATTTTTTTATTTTTAAAAATTAAATTTTCTTAGCATTAGTGTCGCGAGTTCCGTCGCTAATGACCTTTACATTTTTTAAAAATCAACATTTTTTACATGTTAATTCAAAAATTCTTTTTTCGAGGCATTAGTGACGGAATTCGTCTCTATTCTTATTTTGGTTTTAATAAAATCATTTTCTTTTTTTTGAATAAAAATATTATTTTCTAATAAAATTAGCGATGGAATTTCGTTGCTAATGCCTATTTATTTTCAAGAAAATCATTTTGTTTTTTCAAAATTAAAATATTATTTTCTTAGGGTGTTAGCGACGGAATTTCGTTGCTAATGCCCGTAAAATTAGCATGTGCCTTTATTTTTTTATGGCCCGAATGTAGGTATTAGTGACAGAATTTCGACGTTAATATTGTCGCTAATAGTCTAGCGTCAATTCTCATTTTTGGCATGAATGGATTAGCGACATAAGCATCGGAATAGCTATCGCTAATCATCAACAACGACTACAACCAAATTTTTAATGAAATTTTGTCGCTATTGTGACCGCCGCTAATTTTTCATCCCTAATAATGTGTTTTCTTGTAGTGGGGTTTCACCTCATTTGGTGACCAATAATCCCTAGTATTAACTATCCAAATGTTGAAGAAAACTTTTATGTTACTTACTATAAGTGATCATGTGTTTTATTGTAGGCATAAAAACAATTGATATAATTTAATCAACTAAATTAATTATTTTCAAAAGAAATAAATCATATTCATTATCTCTAATTAAATTTAATATAATTAAGGATAAAATCAAAAGTGATTAACTTCTTTTAGAACTCTCTGTCACTTAAGCATATAAATAGAGGCTTATCCAAGCTATTAAGAGATAAAATCGAGAAAGAAGAGAACGCTAGCTTCCATAAAGATTCTCAAGCCTCCCCGACCTTTTCTCTAAGTTCTCCAAAGTCCAAGACTTCCAAGTCAAATCTCCAAACTTATAAGTTAAATCTTAAAACTTCCAAATCAAATCCCTAAAGTCCAAGACTTTTGTTGAGTTAATGTATTTTTGAAATGACAAAACATGTTAAAACAATAATGTTAAGATGGTATACAAACATGTTTAGAAGATATCAGGACCAGAACTTAGAGTTCTGCTGATGAGAAATCGATCTGGGGTATGAGAGATCGATCTCCTGGGATTATACTTGATGAGAGATCGATCTCATGATGGAAGAGATCGATCTGGCAAGCCTTAAAACGGTGTAAAGGGTTTAAGGTAAAAAGAGATCGATCTGCAAGGGTTAAGAGATCGATCTGCTCAAAGTCAGTGAGCTTTAGAGATCGATCTGGTGTATTGAGAGATCGATCTTGCCTCAAACAGAGAGGATAGGAGATCGATCTGCCTATTCGACAGATCGATCTGCCTCTGCCTATTTAAACTAACAGATCGATCTGGTAATGTATAAGATCGATCTCCCTGTGTATTTGTGCTTTGTCATTGCAGGATTTAAAACTAGGAGATCGATCTGGCCAAGATAGGAGATCGATCTGTCTGACCACTGGAGGTTCCCAACGGCTATTTTCTTCAAATCTCAACGGGAAAAACTGCATTTAATGCTCCAACTACCCAACCTTCAGTATATAACCAAGCATTGAAGACAAAGCAAAGAGAGAGACTATCACTGAATATTCCAAACATTCTCAAGCTTTAATTCTTTCATTCATTGTATCTCTATTGCTCATTTTATTGAGATTAATTGTACAAGCTTATGTACTACAAGCTTTGTTAGTCCTACCCACTAAAAAGCCTTATTCTGTATTCATCCACACCTTAAAAGAAAAGAGGATTGTTCCTCAGTGAGTATTATTGTAAAAGGGTGAATACATTTTCTGTATTGCTAAGGGTAGAGAGGTTATTCCTTAACCTGTAAAAGGAACTTTGTAAACTCTGTTGAAAGAGAGAAAGAAACCACTTGACAAGAAGGTCAAGGAGAGAGGACGTAGGCAAGAGTTGGCCGAACCTCTATAAGTCGCTGTGTTTGTTTCTCTTTCCCTCTCTTTGCATTAAATTGTTATATTGCACTGTTTTATTCATTATCACTTGTGTTTAAATTGTGATTGTTTTAAAATCTCCCATAATTGTTAGAAAACCGATTCACCCCCCCTCTCGGTAGAGCCAACAATTGGTATCAGAGCTAGGACTCTCTAATCACATAGGAACAACTTCCTAAGAGTAGAAACGATCAAATGGCTCATAACAATGTAGCAACTAATTTGATAGGAGAGGGGCACTCCACTGTTAGACCTCCCATGTTCAATGGTGAACATTATTCTTATTGGAGGACTAGGATGATGCTATTTATTCAAGCAAACGATTATGAAGTATGGAGAATTATAGTTAAGGGACCTCAAATCCCTACGAAGAAAATAGAGGGAAGAGATATTCCCAAAGAAGAAGATGAATGGGATTCTAATGACATCAAATGTGCACAGCTAAATGCTAAAGCTATGCACACATTATTTTGTGCTTTAGGTCCTAATGAATATAATAGAGTCTCCGGGTGTGATAATGCCAAGCAAATATGGGATAAATTGGCAATAACTCATGAGGGTACAACCCAAGTGAAGGAGACAAAAGTAGGTATGCTCACACATGATTATGAGCTCTTTAGAATGAAGGAAGAAGAATCCATTAGTGATATGTTCACTAGGTTTACAGATATAATTAATGGATTAAAATCTTTAGGAAAAACATATTCTAATATTGAAATGGTAAAGAAAATTCTAAATAGCTTACCTAAGTCATGGGAAGCTAAAGTGACAGCAATAGAGGAATCAAAGGACCCACACACACTGTCCTTAGATGAATTAATAGGTTCCTTGCTAACTTATGAGATGAAGCTTAAAAGAAATGAAGAGCCACCCAAGAAAGTGGGTGTTGCTCTAAAATCCACTACTGAAAAAGAAATTAAAAATGAGAGTGGCAGTGAGGAGGATATTGAAATGGCAATGTTTGCCAAAAGATTCAATAAATTCATGAGGATGAGAGCTGGTAATAGCTATAGGAGAAACAATAGGAGAGAACAAGAGGAATTAGGTAGAAAAGACTCTATTGTATGTTTTGAATGTAAAAAACCTGGACACATAAAGTTTAACTGCCCTCTTCTCAAAAGATCTAATGATAGGTTTCATAAAAAGAAGGCGATGGTAGCAACATGGAGTGACAGTGATTGCTCCGATGATGAATCAAATGAAGACATTGCCAACCTATGCTTCATGGCAATTGATGAGGATGAGAAGGTAACATCTAATATCAATGAATACTCTTTTGACGAACTGCAAGATGCATTTGATGATTTAGCATTAGAGTATGAATCTATGAGCATGAAGTATAAAAAGTTAATATCTAAATTAAAAAGGGAAAATGAGATAATGTTACAAGATAATTTGGAATGTGAGAAGAAACTAGAGATTGCAAATCTAGAAATTTCTGACCTTAAGGAGAAAAATAGGAATTTACATAACTCCTTTAATAGGTTTCACATGGGGCAACAAAAGCTAGATAGCATGTTAGAAACCCAAAGAGCATTTTTTGACAAAAATGGCTTAGGGTATAATGCACAAAGTAGGGAGACCCATCTTAAGAGTTTCATTGCTAGGAAGAGCATGAATAAACCTGAAATTACTTGTTCATATTGTAATAAGAAGGGACATAAGTCACATTATTGCAATATAAAGATAAGGAATCTTAAAAGAAAAATTGTAAAAAGAATATGGATTCCAAAAGAGGTAATTCATTCCAAGGACTGCAATGCATTAGCAAAATGGATCCCAATGAGATCAAGAATTGCATTTACTAACCTTCAAGGACCCAAGAGAATTTGGGTACCTAAGACTTGAGTGTGTTTATTTTTGTTTGTTATAGGTGATTGAGCATAGCCACAAAGCTAAAACAAAAGAAGCTTGGTACTTAGATAGTGGATGCTCAAGGCACATGACGGGTGATAAAAGCCATTTCAATTCCTTCAAATCGAAAATTGGTGGAGAAGTCACTTTTGGGGACAACTCCAAAGGCCAAGTGGAAGGGAGTGGCTCAATAGGTAATGATCATTTCTCCTTAGAAAAAGTATTACTTGTTAGGGGTCTAAAGCATAACTTGCTAAGCATTAGTCAACTTTGTGACAAAGGTTACAAAGTAATTTTTGATTGCATGAAATGTAATGTTATAGATCCTAAGTCAAATAAAATTCTTCTTCTAGGTCATAGGCAAGGTAACATATATATAGTATACCTTAATGAACTCAAAAATGAAAACATATGCTTAATGGTAGATAATAAAAAGGAATCTTGGTTATGGCATAGAAGACTAGGCCATGCAAGCATGAGTGTGCTATCTAAGTTAGCTAGAAAGGATCTAGTTGTAGGCTTACCCAAAATACCCTTTGAGCATGAAGAAATATGTGAAGCTTGTGTTAAAGGAAAACACAAGAGGACAACCTTTAAGCCTAAGAATAGTGTATCCACCTCTAGGCCTCTTCAATTACTACATTTAGACTTATTTGGACCCACTAGAACCACTAGCCTAGGTGGAAAACACTATGGATTTGTAATAGTTGATGATTACACTAGGTACACTTGGGTGTTCTTTTTGAGAGTAAAGAATGAAGCCTTAGAGAAATTCATAACTTACTCAAAGGTGACTCAAAATGAAAAAGGATATACAATAACAAGCATTAGAAGTGATCATGGCAAAGAATTCGAAAATATAGGATTTGATGAGTATTGCAATGATCAAGGAATTAGTCATAACTTTTCAGCCCCTAGGACACCACAACAAAATGGTGTAGTTGAGAGAAGAAATAGAACTTTGGAAGAGATGGCTAGGACCATGTTATGTGAAAATAACTTGCCAAAGTACTTTTGGGCTGAAGCAATAAACACATCATGTTATATAATCAATAGAGCTATGATAAGACCCATGCTAAAGAAAACTCCTTATGAGCTCTACAAAGGTAAGAAGCCTAACATTAGTTACTTCCATCCTTTTGGCTGCAAATGCTTTGTTCTAAATAATGGAAAAGATAATTTAGGAAAATTTGATGCCAAAAGTGATGAGGGAATATTTCTAGGATATTCATTGAATTCAAAGGCTTATAGAATTTATAACAAAAGAACATTAATGGTTGAAAAATCTATTCATGTTGTATTTGATGAATCAAATAATATATCTAAAGATTCAACCAACAATGATGAAAATGTTGAGATATTTGATGAAGGCTTAGAAGATGACTTTCTAGAAAAGCTTGATTTGAATAAAGAAGATGAAGAAGAAATAGAAGTTTTAGAAAGAGAACCTAGAGCACCAAGAGAGTTAGGATATGTAAAAGATTGTGAAATAGTAGGAGATCCAACTCTTGGAGTTAGAACTAGGTCATCCTTAAGGAATATGTGCCAATATATAGCCTTTGTATCTCAAATAGAGCCTAGGAATGTCAATGAAGCCTTAGAGGATAATAATTGGTTCCTAGCAATGCAAGAAGAGTTAAATCAATTTGAGAGAAGCAAAGTATGGAAACTAGTTCCAAGGCCTAGTGATCACTCTATAATTGGAACTAAATGGATATTCAAGAACAAAATGGATGAAAATAGTGTGATCATAAGGAATAAGGCTAGGCTAGTTGCTCAAGGCTATAGACAAGAGGAAGGCATAGACTATGATGAAACATATGCACCGGTAGCTAGATTAGAGGCAATAAGAATGTTACTTGCCTTTGCATGTTATAAAGATTTCAAGTTATATCAAATGGATGTAAAGAGTGCATTCTTAAATGGTTTCATTAATGAAGAAGACTATGTAGAGCAACCTCCCGGATTTGAAAATCATGAATTTCCTGAACATGTTTTCAAATTGTCTAAGGCACTTTATGGGTTAAAACAAGCTCCTAGAGCTTGGTATGAAAGGTTGTCAAAGTTCTTAATAGAAAAAGGATTCTCAAGAGGAAAGGTAGACACCACATTATTCATCAAAAATAAAAATAAGGACTTACTAGTTGTACAAGTATATGTAGATGATATTATTTTTGGTTCAACTAATGAGTCTTTATGTCAAGAGTTTGCTAAGATCATGCAAGGGGAATTTGAGATGAGCATGATGGGAGAACTCACATTCTTCTTGGGACTTCAAGTGAAGCAAACAAAGGATGGAACATTCATCAATCAAGCAAAGTACACCAAGGACTTGCTCAAGAGATTTGGGATGGACAATTGCAAACCTCAAACCACTCCAATGGGCACCAACATCAAGCTTGACAAAGATGAAAGTGGTAAGTGTGTAGACACTAAACTCTATAGGTCTATGATTGGCTCTTTGCTTTATTTAACTGCTAGTAGACCAGATATATTGTTTAGTGTGTGCCTTTGTGCTAGATTTCAATCCTCTCCTAGGGAATCACATCTATTGGCAACTAAGAGAATTTTTAGATACCTCAAAGATACTCCCTCACTAGGACTTTGGTATCCCAAAGACTCCACTTTTGCCCTTCATGCTTTTTCATATGCTGATTTTGGAGGCTGCAAAATAGATAGGAAAAGTACTTCAGGTACTTGCCAATTCTTAGGAAATAGGTTAATTTCTTGGTTCTCCAAGAAGCAGAACAGTGTTGCTCAGTCCACAACTGAACCTGAGTATATAGCAGCTGGTAGTTGTAGTGCTCAAGTGTTGTGGATTAAACAACAAATGAGAGATTATGGCATTGACATGAAACAAGTGTCTATTAAATGTGATAATACCAGTGCCATTAATCTGTCTAAGAATCCTATACAGCACTCCAGAACCAAGCACATAGAAATTAGACATCACTTCCTTAGAGATCATGTACAAAAAGGGGATATAATCTTAGAGTATATTGATACTACACATCAAATAGCTGATATATTCACCAAACCCCTTGATAGAGATAGGTTCTGTATCCTTAGAGGTGAATTAGGACTCATGAGTATGCCTTAGGACTTTCATGTTGTAAAAATCTTGATTTCAAGTCGATTTTTAAAGAGTTTTTGCAAAACTTTTCTGGCAAAGAGGATGAGAGATCGATCTCCTTGTGATATAGATCGATCTCCATGCTTCTATCAAGCCTAAATTATCAAGGTTAAGCTAAGCAGATCGATCTTCTAACCATAAGATCGATCTCCTTTCGTCTCTGTTTAGAGGCAGATCGATTTGTCCACACGACAGATCAATCTCATCAAGCTTCCGCATTCTGCAGATTGATCTGTGCATGTACCAGATCGATCTCCTTAAGCCTCTGTTTGCGACCAGATCGATCTGTCCCTACGACAGATCGATCTCTCTTCGCTTCTGGGAGTACCAGATCGATCTGTCGCCTCGACAGATCGATCTCCTATGCCTTGGAGTATAAATACCCGCGAAAAATCCCCAAATCTCCCAAAACCTAAAATTCAAATTCTCCAATTCCCTCGCATCCTCTTCTTCAATTCCTCCTCAGATCGATCCTCGTACAGTCTTCCTTGCGTCTCGGTGTCAAAATTTCGGTATAGTAACCTACATTTCTCACGAATTTCTCAAAAATTTTCTCTGATTTGTGTTGTTATTCATTCTAGGGCAACTTAGGTACTGTTTCATTGCTTCTCTCTTTGTTGAATTCATTTAGCAAATCTTTAAGGTCTAAGATAATGCCTAGGAAGTCAGTAGCAAACAAACCCCCTAGAACCACAGGAGAGGCAGGTTCCTCATCCCAACCCACTTCCATCGCTTCTTTCAATAGGTGTTTTAAAACACCTGCAAAAAGGAAGCGATACGAAGAGTTCTTCTCAAACATGCCAATTAAGCATTGGCGGACTATAGATTTTTCCTTCCTCAATCACATAGACTTTCCATACCTCACAAAATTTGAGGAATTTGGTTGGGTGAAATTCTTGAGAATCAACACTCCTGTCCCTCCAAATCTCGTTCGTGCATTCTTTTCAAATGCCGAACTCGTTAATGACCCCGATGACACCTGCAAAACCCTTGCCTTCAGAACCTTCGTCATGGGTCAATCAATAATAATTGATTCTGAAGTTATAACCAAAGTATTTGATATACGCGATGAAGGCTTAACTAATGAGGATGAGGAAGTCCCCTTTGCATTTGAACTCCCCGGGGACAAGGCGAGCAACCTCCCAATGCACCTTCGGTTACTCCACCTCATAATCTCATGGAATCTCCGCCCTTACGGTACCCGTCACTCTACCGTTAGGCGTCTAGACCGTTTTTAGCTCCATCACATTCACACCACCAGCCAAAAGCCTAACCTCCCTCACTTCATATACGAAGACTGGCTGAAGATTGTGCGTGGACAAGCTACCACAATCGTTTTTCCACAACCGGTAGCCTATCTTCTCCGTCGCCTTGGCATCGACTGCAGCGGCGAAACTGGCGAACTTTCATCTCCTAAAAGCGAGCTTAATATTGGGACCCTACATCATATGGGGTACTACAAAGATTTTCGGGGAGAGTGGACGAAAAAGCAAGAACAGCAACCTGCTGAGGCTGAGGATGACCACACTGCTGAACCAGCACCTGCAGCACCCGCTCCAAAACCGTCGTCCTCCACGGCTGCGCCAACTGCACAAACATCATCTCCTGCTGACTTGGCACTGATCGTGAAGATGATAAGCGACCTCAGTCAGAGGATCGATGAAGGACATACCACTCAGCAGCGTATGATTGCCGAATTGACTCAACGAGTGGATAGGATTCAAGACACTCAAAAGGCGATGTTCGATAGATTTCAAGACACTCAAGAGGCAATGTTCGATGAACTCCAAGTGACGCGCACGCATGTTGAGGAGCTTTTGGATCGTGATCCTCCCTCACATTAGGCATTAGGTGCTTAGATTTAGTGTAGTTGCAAAATTGTTAAGCTACTTAATGTTCTTTGTGAAAAATTTGCTTGAATGAAATGTTGATTGACTTGTGTTAATGAAATGTCATTCTTGTGTTAATGCAAAATATTATTTTGAAATGATGAGTATTCCATTCTTGTCTTATTGATATGACAAAAAGGGGGAGAAGTCACATAAGAAACAAACATGCATGTTGTTATGTTTGTGTTCATAGCTTACAAGAATGATTTAATTGAGGGGGAGTTAAGACATGTGTAAGGATGATAGGATGATTTAATTAAGGGGGAGTTAAGAGCTAGAGCTGACTAAGGGGGAGTTAAGATTTAACTAAGGATGAGTTAAATCTTTAACAAAGTCAAAAGCTCACAAAAAGGGGGAATTTTGAAAATTCACTAAACATGTTTATTGGATGAGTTTTGTCATATCAAAAAGGGGGAGATTGTTGAGTTAATGTATTTTGAAATGACAAAACATGTTAAAACAATAATGTTAAGATGGTATACAAACATGTTTAGAAGATATCAGGACCAGAACTTAGAGTTCTGCTGATGAGAGATCGATCTGGGGTATGAGAGATCGATCTCCTGGGATTATACTTGATGAGAGATCAATCTCATGATGGAAGAGATCGATCTGGCAAGCCTTAAAACGGTGTAAAGGGTTTAAGGTAAAAAGAGATCGATCTGCAAGGGTTAAGAGATCGATCTGCTCAAAGTCAGTGAGCTTTAGAGATCGATCTGGTGTATTGAGAGATCGATCTTGCCTCAAACAGAGAGGATAGGAGATCGATCTGCCTATTCGACAGATCGATCTGCCTCTGCCTATTTAAACTAACAGATCGATCTGGTAATGTATAAGATCGATCTCCCTGTGTATTTGTGCTTTGTCATTGCAGGATTTAAAACTAGGAGATCGATCTGGCCAAGATAGGAGATCGATCTGTCTGACCACTGGAGGTTCCCAACGGCTATTTTCTTCAAATCTCAACGGGAAAAACTGCATTTAATGCTCCAACTACCCAACCTTCAGTATATAACCAAGCATTGAAGACAAAGCAAAGAGAGAGACTATCACTGAATATTCCAAACATTCTCAAGCTTTAATTCTTTCATTCATTGTATCTCTATTGCTCATTTTATTGAGATTAATTGTACAAGCTTATGTACTACAAGCTTTGTTAGTCCTACCCACTAAAAAGCCTTATTCTGTATTCATCCACACCTTAAAAGAAAAGAGGATTGTTCCTCAGTGAGTGTTATTGTAAAAGGGTGAATACATTTTCTGTATTGCTAAGGGTAGAGAGGTTATTCCTTAACCTGTAAAAGGAACTTTGTAAACTCTGTTGAAAGAGAGAAAGAAACCACTTGACAAGAAGGTCAAGGAGAGAGGACATAGGCAAGAGTTGGCCGAACCTCTATAAGTCGCTGTGTTTGTTTCTCTTTCCCTCTCTTTGCATTAAATTGTTATATTGCACTGTTTTATTCATTATCACTTGTGTTTAAATTGTGATTGTTTTAAAATCTCCCATAATTGTTAGAAAACCGATTCACCCCCCCTCTCGGTAGAGCCAACAACTTTCAATCATCCCTCTAACTGCCAAGACAACCAAGTCAAATGTCTGTCAAAGACACTACAATTCAACTAAAGCCAATTGATCTACAAGAGGATAACAAATCTCTAGCCATTTTCTCTAAGATCTACCAAAGCCAATTGATCTATAAGAAGACAAGTCTCTAACAGTTTCTCTCAGGATCTACCAAGCTATTTCAAATCCATAATCTACCAAGCTACTGCGAATCCATGAGGAACCATAAGTCTTCGACCATTCCTTCCAACAACTACTCATTCCAACTTTGTCGAGATAAATTGTAGGGATAAAGCGTCAAGCCCTCAACAAATTTGTTTTATTCTAAGGAGATTAAATCAAAAGATTATTTCTTATATAGAATTCAAAATAGAGAATTGTACCTTTTAATTAAATAAAAATTTGAATTTTGTCACTTAAATTATGTTATAATTTTTAGACATAAAAATTATTTGTACAAATTTAGCACGCCCGATGGGACATCTCTACCTCTCATCTTTTTCTCTTTCATCAATCAAGTCAACTGTTATGGCTCTGAAGAAAGTTTTGACCGCAACATTAAACCATAAATTGAACCTACTGTAACTATGTAACTTAGCTACTTAGAGCAACAACTCGTGCTAAGGTATGATGTGTTGCCACACAAGATTAAGATCTAGTTGGACCAATCAAAAACAATACTGGTCAACCTATGATCTCATTAGATCTTTGGGCAGGAAAAAAGTTTGCTCCGCAATCAAACTATGCCTACCATGGTTACTAATGCAACTACTTTGGAAAAAAGGACCACTGAGATGGAAAAGATGATGGCTAGTTTGAATAAGATAGTGGAAGAAAAAGATGTTGAAATTTTGATGTTTAAAAGTCAATTAAAATGTAACACGCTGAAGAATCCACTGATGATCAAGTTAATCCTTCTGATTTTATACCAAGCAAATCAAGTGTTGATACCTCTTCTACACCAAATAAATCAAAAGTCGTTGCCTTTAAAAAATTAAAAGGAGTGCAAGATGCTAAGAACTCCGAGGTTAATGGTTCATCACCAATATCGATTGTATCATTGTTTGTTCAACAGTTGCAAGATATGATCGCAAATACCATTAAGGCACAGTGTGGAAGATCATCCAAATCATATCATACACATACCAAGCCATACACTCGAAGAATTGACGAGTTAATGATGTCATAAAATTACCAACCTCCAAAATTCCAACAGTTTAATGAAAAAGGAAACATTTGTTGTCTATGGCTCACTTCATTGAAACATGTAATAATGTTGAAATTTATGGAGATCTTTTTGTCAAGAAATTTATGCGGTCACTCAAAGGAAAAGCTTTTAACTAGTATATTGATTTGGAGTTTAAATCCATTAACAATTGAAAACAACTTGAAAGATAATTCCTTAATTTTTTTTTTTTAGCACTCGTTGCATAGTGAGCATGACGAAGTTAACAAGCATGAGGTAAAACAAAGATGAGCCAGTTATTGACTACATCAACATGTAGAGAAGTCTTGATTGCAAGGATAGACTATTAGAAACCTCGTCTGTTGAAATGTGTATTCAAGGCATGCATTTAGGATTTTTTTTCTTACATTCTTTAAGGGATTAAGCCTCATACTTTTGATAAGCTTGCGACTTGTGCACATGTTATGGGAGTGAGTATTTCTAGCCTTAAAAACGTGCATCCTCCATTTGCTAACTCAAAGAGTGAAAAGACCTCAAAAAGTTATGCCAAATAGTTCATGTTCATCTCCAAAAAAATTATAAGAAAGGAAAGAAAGATCATTCTCGAATGAAAGATAAACATTGTGCGTCTCTTCACAAAAATGAAGCAAAGAAATACCCATTCCCTAATTCTAATGTTCCTAAAACGTTTGAACAACTTAAACAAAATATAATTGAGTTACCCGAATCAAAGCAACCAGAGGAAAAAGATAAAATTCATGACCCTAAAAATTACAGATATCATCGTATCGTTAGTCGTCCAACTAAAAAGTGCATCAAGCTTAAGGAATTGACTTTGAAGCTTGAAGTTGATGTAAATGATACAGCAAAAGCAAATCAAACCTTTACGTCACCATCTGATCTGTCAACTTTACTTAAATCTCTTCGAAGCAATGATCTTGAATAGAGGCAATGTGGCAATCATTTAGCTTTTATCATTAGAACCTGTCATTACGAAAATTACAACGGAAAACTTTGTGCACAAATCTGTTGAAGAAGTTGAGTCTGATCTCAATGGCATTGGGTGAAAGCTCATGAAGTGACAAAAGTGGCTAGACCTATACGCTCCTCAGGCAACTTCTCAATATAGAAGAAAGGACTCTCAGTCTTATGCTAGAAGAAACAATCCTGATAGTGATAATTGTCTTGAGAAATTCTTTGACAATGAAGCTATGGACAAAGTTCTCACAAATCAATAACTTTAAAAAAGTTCTTTCCTAGCAAATTCTTTAATGAAGATCAAGTCATGTAGCTTTTCACATGGTGTTTTTGGATGAAATTCCAAAAAAAAAAAAGACAGAGTATCGTGTATCCGTGTTTGACTGTCTAAATACTTCCAAACCATAAATCTATGTTTGACAAGTTAGATGGTGTAGGACCCGATTTTTATCGAAATTCCTTATGATTCACGTGCACGGTTGAATGTAAATTGAATCATAAGAAGAGTTTTCCATGATTGAAAAAAGCAAATGGAATGAATAAAAATTTTTGAATGCATTTAAAGATCAAATGAAGGATTGAAATGGTCACAAATTAAACGAATGAGATTCGGACTGGAGATAAGGATTTAAAACACGAAATGATTGAGTGTTCATGAAGGGAAGTTAGACTGGTTTGATTTCGAACACGTGAAAAGGTAAAATGGTCAAAAGATCAAAATTCAGTATAAATTCGATAAGAAAATTACGTTAAAAGTATGAAATTGAGAAATCTTGATCAATAAAGAAGAAATAATTAAATTTCGAGTCCAATTAATCAAGATATGAATTTATTGGAATTAATCGAAATTTTCACATCAAAAAATTATCCCGAAAATATTAGAAAGATATACCGAAAAGATAAAATTAGACTGATAAATTCATTTATGGATTAAATGAATTAAATAAAAAAATTTTAGATATTTTGGGATTAAATAATATTTTAATTAATAAAATAATAATAAATATAAATTATAAATAAATAAACAAATTTAAAAAAAAAAAAGAAATCGCGAATTTGCGATTTCTGGAGAAACAAAATGCGAAGAGAAACCAAAGCCGACCCAAGGAAGAAGAGACTCATCGACGAGCCACTAGCGGCCAGGAACCCTAGGCGAGGGCCGACGAAGGGTGACGAACCTCGTGGGAATCACCGGCAGCAGCGACGCGCTGTGAGGTCGTCGAAATCGGTAGATCGGAAGAGGAGAGCCCGCGGGAGAGAAGATGGGATTCACTGGCGATGGTGCCATTTCGACTCCAAGCGAGGCCCGACGAAGGAAGCCCAGACGATGATGCACGGATTGGTGTCGGGAACTGATCAGAGACACCATGAACGGTGAAGTGAGGCCTGAATCGATATGGACGTGTTCAGTGCAGTGTAGTTTTGCTGAACAAGACCGGACCGGTTCTGCCAAAAAGAAAAGAAAGAAAAGAAAAGAAAAGAAAAAGAAAAAGGGAAAAAGAAAAAGAGGAAAATTGGGGAAAAATCTTGGTGGCGCAATCGAGCTACAGGTAAGCCAGTAAGCGGTCGAAATTGACCGATTAAAATTTTGAAATATTTAATTTGATTAATATTCGACTGAAAATTTACCCAGAAAAATAAGTAATTGTGTAGCTTGACAATTGACATCAAATGAGAGCTCGATTCAACCTCGATTTGCATACTATCATGAAATCTCGGGTAAGTGGCCCTTATTTACGACAATTTACATCATTATGCGTGCTAAAAATTACCACATAAATTACGAATTTAATTTTCGCATAAAATGTATTAAATTCTGGAATTTGAGATAAATTGTCGTAAATAATTAATTGAGTTATCGGAGAGTTTAGAACGAGATCCAATAAATACAAATGGGCCTAATAAGCTCAATAGGCCTCGATAATATGAATTGTAAGTGGGAAATGGACTTAAGGTCGATTAAGGCTCATTATGGTGCAGCCGGGCCCAATAAGGGTAAACAGGCCCAATGATTTAAATTAAGCCCAGAAAATATGGAATACAATAAATTGTATTGTATTTGACCTGATGTATATTTATACGCAGTTTCGAAGATTTGATTGAGAGCAAATCGGACTGCATGACGAGTCATCAGTGGAAAGGTCAGACTGTATAGAAAAATGAGGTAAGGGAATTGTGTGAGTAGCTAGAGGTAGCTACACGTATTTTAATAGCTTTTGTATACACTGAATATGTATAAAGGTCATAGAAATGATTTAAAGATTTTAAAGACTCGAAAATAGGAAAAGACTATTTTACCCATATTGAGGGAATTCACCTAAGGATGGTGAAAGCATGACATGCATGAAATGCATGATTTAAGAAACTTTCATGGTTTTTAAGCAAAACAAATCGATAAATTGGTCAGTAATTGCATAAATTTCACAATATAACACTACGTAAGTGTTATTTAGATTTAAATGAAATTTTTTTGAAAAATGGGCCAACTATCAAGTTTATATGGAAACAGATAGTGCTGGCACATTGCTCGCACTATATCTGAGTTTGTGAGTGTGTATAAAGTATGCTATAGAGGTTGCTCGCACCGATTTGTGTGACATCATATGCATGAAATGTGCTATAGCAGTTGCTCGCATTGATTTTTATTATTGTGAAATGCATGAGAGGTGCTAGAGCCTAGCTCACACCCTGTTTTGACTGTTTTGACTTGTTTTGATTTGATATACATAAAAAAGGTGCTAGAGCGATTGCTCGCACTAGTTTTAATGATTTGACATGCATTAGAGGTGCTGGAGCTTAGCTCGTATCCAGTTTTGATATGATAATTGCATAACAGCCGTACTAGAGCCTTCCTCATACGTGATTTAATCAATTTAATTTCATAAGTCGTGCTGGAGTGTAACTCGCATGAGTTTTGATTTACTTGAGCATTCATTCATGCAAGAGCATTGCTCGCACAAGGCTTTGATGGATTTTCTGCATAAAACCGTGCTGAAGCTTGCTCGCACGTGGTTTTATATGGATTAATAACTATTTTAAAGTCGTACTGGCGTGCTACTCGTACGCAGATTTTACTGATTTTTATGAAACCGTGCTAGAGCTTTGCTCGCACGAGATTTTTAGATATCATGAATATGCATAGAGCCATGCTAGAGCTTCGCTTGCACAAGGATTTATATGATATGCATATAGCCGTGTTGGAGCCTCCTGTAGACTCTGTGTCACAGTGAGATGATATGCCACACGTGCATACTGAGACATAGATGGTATGGGTGGATAAGACTTATTACAGGCACCCCCTGACTGAGATTGGGTTCATGGAGTACGTTGTACCGCGTATATCACATGAAGTACGTTGTACCATGGGGATTGTTGGAGTGGAGTGGCATTAGCCACGAGGCAGCAAGTCTTGCCCTCGTAATCCTGATATTATGTTGTTCTGGCAACATGGTTGACCCACCTCCCATTTCAGGTGTGATACCCCGCACACTCGGTACCGTGTAGCCAGGGATCACTAGGTTATGGTCATAGTCCTCGATGTTACTGACATAGTCAACTACATGTCTCACATGATATAACTTTTGGTCTCGATAGACCAGGGTAGACCCGAGGGAGGGGTCAGGCTCCCGATTTTATTATTTTCACTGAGATGTGATTTTCTACTATAATGATAGATTTTCAGAGGATTTTATGATATGTGACCCTAAAAGAAGGGTGATTTTATAACAGAACTTTATAACAAATTGATTTATGAGATGATTGACCCAAAGGGGTTATTTTATACTGCAACTTTAATGAAGTGATTTAAATGCAGTAGCATGATGAGTTTTCCATGCTTTAATGATAAATTCATGAAAAGATTGTTTCTCATGATTTGTTTCACATGGCATGAATTAATGCATGATCTTGATTTATTTCATGCTAATTATGATTTTATGATTTTTAATAAAATGCCATTGATGCATGAGTTGCATGATTTCTATATGCACAAATAGGTTTTATAAACTATAGCATTGATGCATGCATGATTTTGTGCGTAAGATTTAAACAAAAAGAAATGGATTTTAAGGGCATGGCATTATGAGCATGTCGATAGTGGAGCTATCTACTTACTTGCATAATTGCCTTACTGAGCGTGTGGTTTGCTCACCCCCTTATTTTCTCATCTTTTCATAGCACTCGCAGTAGTTAGTGAGCGACTAAGGACTTGCATTCTTGGTATCCATTGCGTCCCATCGAGAGACAGGTATACACATTTGTATAGTTTTTATCTAAATATGTAATGCACAGTACTGTAAACGTATATGATGTCGAGGATGTAAGGTTATGTAAATATCATTGTAAATGTATTTAGTTAAAGTCAAAAGATAGTAAATCCTGATGTGTGAATGTAAATAGGGAAATGGAATGGTAAATTGGTGAGAATGGACTAACACCGAATCATAGCCCAACTATTGGTAGGATGGTCACAATAAGAGAAAAGGTAAGAATTAAATAATAAACAAAAAGTGAAAAATGAAAAATTTGTAGTGATTTTAGGTAATTTGGGTCGTGACAGTTTTTGGTATCAGAGCTGAGTTGGCCTGATATGAGTCGGTGTTAGTGGTTAAGGAAATTTATATCCCTATGTACTGTGCATTGTTTAGATACAATTGTGTATATCGAGATGGAATTGCAGCTAAGAATTTGGTTTTGAATGCAAGAATCTAATTATTTTAACTGATAGCCGCTATGTTAGAAGGGCGAGTACACGAGCTCGAGGCCGTAGAGATAGGCTTGAGAGTCGTACTGAGTCGCCACATGAGACTCAAGATGAGATTGAAGTGGAGGCTAATGTTTAGCATGCCCCACAGCGTCCAATAGAGAGATCGGACAGAGTCCGACAAAGAGATCGAACAGTATTGAGACACGCTTCGCGAGGTTGGAGTGAAGTGTGGAGAATATTATAGAGCTAATTGCTTAAAGTATGCATGAGATTTGAGGGCGAGTCGGAGCATTGGTAGAAGTCCGCTCGACCCATCTTAAGAGTTAAACATTTAGAATGTACATAGAAAATAATTCTAAATGTATTCCAGTGATAGAATATCCCGGACACTGCTTAAAGGAAATTACAAATAAAATGATTTACTCTGACCCTGAGGAACTGGTTGATTTATAAGTATGAATCTCAGTTTATATTCCTGGGCAGGTATGACCTCGACACTATGAACAGTGAGGGTCGAAAAGTTTGAAAGTTCATGGAAGGACTTAGATGGTTAATTAGAGTCCGATTGGCCCCGTTAGATATTACTACCTATGCTGAGCCAGTGCGCAGACTACAGTTGTGTGAATAAGATCCTGAGTTGCATGCCTCCGAGATTGAGAAAGGTAGTAAGGGTTAAAATAGAGACAGAAAGAAAATAGAGAATGACAGAGATGTCAGAATAGGAAAAAAAGTAGTTTGGTAAGAAATTAGAGTTGATAAGTCATGGGATAAGATGATTGGTAAGGCCTCAGTGTATCCAATTTCAACACTTTGAGGGGTATTGTTATTGGAGGACCCCGACCTGCTACGAAGTAGTGTAGGATGTGTGGTAGATATCACGGAAGTAGGGCCTACACCTACACTTTATTGACTAAAATAGGCGTTAAGTGTGGTAAGACGGGCCATTTATTTAATGATTGCTCAGAGTTGAGTGAGACAGCCCCACAGAAGGGCAAAGAGACAGAGAAAACCCTATTGATATCTCTGTACCGAAAAGGGGGGCCACAGCAGAAGAGAAAGGGAAAGTAGGCTATTGGACGAGGGCGAGTATATGCCTTGGACCAGGACACTACTGATATTTTATCTGATGTAGTGGAAGATACCACACTGGTTATGAATAATGAAGTATTATTTTAATTGATCTTGGTGCCACGCATTTATTAATACTGCCTTCAGTTGCTTATAAGCTAGTGAAAGATGTAAAGCCTATACACTTAGGCAAGATGACGATAGTTAGCTGATTATCCCTAACTGAATATGGGTATAAGGATTGTAAGTTGAAAACGGGGGAAAAAGGATATGTCAGTCAATTTTATTCAATGGAATATGAATAATTTTGAAGTACTATTTGAAAATGAATTTGTCGGCTGCAAACTATGCTGTTAGATTGCTATCCTAAGATAGTGATGTTTTCACTCCTGAAAAGTGTACTGTAAATTTGACACGTAATGAAAGAGGTGTATAGATTATAATTAAAAGAGTAAATGATTGTACTCACGAGATGAGTAAGGATGGGAATGTTTCATTGCTTGTGTGGTTGGTATGGATAAGGCACATCTGATATCTTCTAGGATAATCTACCAGGGCTACCATCAGATAAAGAGATAGACTTTTGTATTGATTTAGTACCTGGTACTGAGCCGATATCCAAACCACTGTATAAAATGGTATTAGTGGAACTGGAAGGAATAAAGAAACAATTACAGGAGTTATTGGATAAATGTTCCTCAAACCGAATGAGTAACTTGAGGAGCACTTGTTATGTTTGTGAAGAGAGAATGGAAGCCTCCAATTATGTATTGAATTTTGATTTTCGAATAAGGCTAACATCAAGAATAAGTGTTTCCTCCCACTATAGAAGATTTATTGGATTAGCGGTGAAAAGCGCATATCTTTATAGAGATCAATTTGAAGTCTGGGTAACAACCGTTAAGAATTCGAAAGGTGAATGTGCCGTAACTTTTAGGACATTGATGAACAAGGTATTTAAACTTTACCTGGACCGATTGGTTGTCATCTTTAACGATGATATTTTGATGTATTCAAAGTCCAGGGAAGAACATGAGCAGCAACTGAAAACTATTTTACAAATGAATTGTTGAGAGTTTCTCGAAATAGGCTGCTTAGTTGACACATTTCGTTCGAAAAAAGATTACATAGAGTGAGATGATAAGTATGAAAGTAGCTTCGAAAAGTTTTGGTGTATTGAAATAATAAACTGACCACCGTAATTATTCTCACCATAACCAATAGCTCAAGAGGTTTCTCAATGTATATGGATACCTCAAAATAATGAGTGGGCTGTGTATTGAAAAAAATGGGAAGATAGTCGTATATGGATCCAGATAGTTCAAGGATAATGACAAAAACTATCCGACCCATGATTTAGAGTTGGTAGCCATAGCGTTTACACTGAAGGTATGGCGCTACCACTTATACGGTAAGACATTTTGAGTATGCACTGATCATAAAAAGCCTCGAGTATCTGTTTTCACAGAAAGAATCAAATATGATAACAAAGAGGGTTAGAGCTTCTGAGGGATTTGATGTGGAAATTGTACCACCCAGAAAAGGCTAATGTAATGGCTGATATCGTGAGCAGAAAGAGCCTCGGGATGGTACCACATATGATGGTCAGGGAGCGTGAGTTGCTAAAGCAGTTGTAAGCCTCAGTATTGATGTGATCCCTTCTGATGATGACAGTGATTGTGTGACAGCTAGCCTGAGATTAGAACCGGATTTGAGTGACCGAATTTCACAGGCTTAGCTTGATGATCGGCATGGTGTCGATAGTGTGTGTAAGACCCGAATTTAGTTAAAAACACGAAATGAGTATGTTCGTGAAAGGAATGATTGAAATGGTCCCAAATTTAAACGAATGGGATTCGGACTGGAAATAAGGATTTAAAATGCTAAATTAATTAGTATTCGTGAAGGGAAGTCGGGTTAAATTCATCCCGAACACGTGCAAGAGCAAAACGGTATAAAGACTGAAACTCGGTATAAATTCAATAAGAAAATTTAATTAAAAATAATGGATGAGAATCTTGATCAATAACGAAGAAATAATTAAATTTTGAGTCCAATTGATCAAGATCCGAAATTTTTAGAAATATCGAAAAGTCATTCGGGACAATATCCCAAAAATACGGAGAAATTATACACGAAAAAGGGTTAAAAATATAATAAATAAATTAAATAAAATTAAATTAATTAATTTGAATAAAATAATAATTTTGGTAGATATTTTTTATTCTTTAATATATTTTATTGATTAAAATATTAATAAAATTAAATAATAAATAAAATTAAATTAATTCAAAAAAAGAGAAATCGAAAATGTCGGGGAGAGAGAAAACCCATAGAAAATGAAAAACGGAACCGAGGAAGACCCGAACCACCGTCGACCATCCTGCGACCAATCGGCCAAGTGAGGGTCGAAAAAGGAAGAGGAGAGGCCAGCGACCTCCCTGGTACCGGCGGCGCAGCCCACCGACGTCGAAATCCGACGAAATCGAAGGAGAGAGAACCCGAGGGAGAAAAGGAGATCGACGACAACCGGCGCCGATCTAGCCCTAATCGACCCCAACCGAGGCTTCCCTAGGCCAAGACGAGCTGATTGGTGGTGGCCACAACCGCCGAAACCGACGGACCGCGTCGAAATCGATGGAAAGAGGGAGAACCACCGACGCCGAAGAGGAGAAAGGTCGGACCGGCCACTTTCCGGCAGCCTTGAACGAAACCAACTCTAGATCCGTGCATCGGACGGCCCAGCGGACCCACTAGTGGTGAAAGCCGGTAGAGAACCAGCCGACGCAGCCCTGAACCGGCCGAACTGGAGTGAACTGAACTGAACCAGACCAGTCTGAACCGGGTTTGAACCGGACTGAACCGCTTCAGCCAAGAAAGAAGGGAAAAAATGGAAGAATTTTCGGGGATACACCGGACTTCGGGTAAGTCGATACGAGGTCAAAAGTGACCGATTTGATTTTCGAGAAATTTATTTAAATTATATTCAATCAAAAATTAACCCAGAATTAAATAATTGTGCAGTTTTACGACAAAGCCCGAAACAAGAGCCGATTGAGCTTCGATTTTCGTACCCCGCATCATATTGGGTAAGTATATTTTAATTACGATAATATGAGTCCTTTAATACAGAGTTTCGATTATTTTACGAAATTTACGGATTAATTCTGTATAAAAAGGAATATTAATCGAAATTGCAACGTATTACCGTAAATAGTATACGGGCTATCCAATGAGTTTGGAACGAAGCCTGATGATTATTGGTAAGTCGAATCAGCCCAGTAAACCCAAAGAAGGGATTTAATAAGTATAAACGGGCTGAAATCGGGTCGAGGCCCATTAAGGTGTGATTGGGCCCAATAAGAGTAAATTGGCCCAATTAGTTAAATCGACTATAGTAAACGCGAGAACTATATTTATTGGGTTAAATTGACATGATAAATAATTATCTGCAGCCCCAGAGACTGGATTAGCAGCATATCGGATTGGATGAGCCTCCGACAGTGGAATCTGGATACGCGCTCGACGAGAATCAAGGTAAGGGAATTTTGTAGGTGCATAGAGATACCTATACATCTTTTTGAGGGGATTTATAGGGTCTAGAATTTCTTAAATTAGAATTTCTTAAATTATCTAGAAATGAAATAATAATTTTTACGAAAATCGGGGCATAGGTGAATAAAGAAAAAGATGATTTTGCCCCTGGGAGTAAAATTTATAAAAAGGGTAGTAAGGCAGATAAATTTTGCATGATTATCCTGTTTTAATGTTTTATATGAATGTATTGCTTTGATTTAAGCAAATATACACATAGGTTGGCTATTGATTTCATGAATTATACGAAAGGGTACCGGTTTGTACCGGTTACTATTTTAAAGGATGTTTAATCAAGATTGAGCCACCTATCATATTTACACGAGTAAAAAGAGTGCTAGAGTCTTACTCGCACTAAATTTTACTGATTTATTACTCATGAAAGCCGTACTGGACCATTGCTTGTATGAGAAATTTGTGTGTGCACAAAACCGTGCTGGAGCTTCGCTCGCACGAGATTTTAGATATCATGATATGCATAGCATGGTGCTGGAGCTTCGCTCGCACTAGACGTGAGTTGACATCCATATAGTCATGCGGAAGCCTCTTGTAGACTGTGTCATAGAGAGTTGAGATGCTCGCACGTATACTTTGAGACATGGGTTGGTTATCGACATAGTATTGGGGTGGATAAGACCTATGGAAGGCACCCCCAGACTATGATATGGGTCCACGGAGTACGATGTACCGTGTATGTCACACGGAGTACGCTGTACTGTGCAGTCATGATGACTCGATGATGTTACTTGATATTCTGGTGGGTAGGATTTGACCCCACCTCCCGTTGCAGTTGTGATGCCCTGCACACCGAGATCCGTGTAGCTTGGGATCACATGGACAAAGTATGGCCATAGTCCTCGATTTTCATACTAACCTACTTGCCTCACATGATATCATACGGTCTGAATAGACCAGGACAAATCCGAGGGAGGGGTAATGTCCTGATTTATGTTTTTAAATGAGATGCGTTTTAATGAATCAAGGTATTCCCGAAAGATGGGTTTAGCCTTGATGTGGTTGTTTTATGATGAAATAAATAAGTTTTAATGTGATGAGTTTATGATGTGGTTGTTTTATGATAAAACAAATAAGTTTTAATGTGACGAGCATGAGATGACATACATGATGATTTTTCCATGTTTGATTTATATGTCGATTTCATGATTTCTCTTATATGATATATACATACATGTGGCATCGTTTTAATCATACCTCATGCTCCAAATGTAAACGATTTTATATCATGACATTATCAGCACGTAGATAGTATAGTTATCTACCTGCTTACATTATTGCCTTACTGAGCTGTTTATGCTCACCCTTTCATTTTTCACCCCACAGGGTACATTCAGTAGAAGAGAACGTCAGTAGTCATGCATTTCGATTATCCGCTGCTTTTTATCAAGACCAGGTATACACATTTATATAATTTTTGTATCTGAATAGATAGAGGCACAATACTATATATGGATGTAATATTGGGGATGTATTTAGCTTAGATTAATTGATATGTAAATGAAATATGAAAATGGAATGGAAAATAGGTGAGAGGTGACTAACACCGAATCATAGCCCAACTGTTTAGTAGTGTAACTGTTCACGACGGGTAAGGAAATGAAAAAGCGAAAAATTTACTCTGATTTTTAGGAAAAATGGGTCATGACAGTGTGGGTCAAATTCAGATGGGTACAGTGATAGAGTTCACAGTAAATAATGATAATCACTTACAGAGGTGCAGGGACAGTATAAGTGCTCCTCATGACCACAGTTGATGAGATAGTGTTATTGTCAAAAGCTCACTATTCAAGATATACAATGCATCCGGGAAGTAATAAATATATAGGAATCTCTAAAAAGTGTATAGGTGGTCAGGTATTAAAAGAGATATTGTAGAGATTGTGGAGAAGTGTCTCGTATGTTAACAGAGTAAGGTAGAGTACTAGAAGTCTGCAGGATTGTTGCAGCCTCTACTTATATTGACACGAAAATGGGAACAAGTTACTATAGATATTGTGATGGGTTACAAAGGATCCGGATAAATCACGAGGCTATCTGGGTGATAGTCGATTGATTGACTAAGTCTACCCACCTTCTGGCTATGGAAATCCCCAGATACTCTGAGTGCGTAGGCGAAGTTATATGTAAGGAATATTGTGAAACATTATGTAGCGTTCCAGTGAGCATGGTATCAGATAGGGATTCTCGTTTCACTTCTCACTTCTAGGAATATTTTTAAGCTATGGGAACCCGACTGAGTGTTAGCACAGCTTTTCGTCCTCAGACAGATGGTTAGTCAGAGGGGACTGTACAGATTCTGGACGATATGATGAAAGCGTGTGCCATTAATTTTATAAGCTCCTGGGATGATCAGTTGTTACTAATTGAATTTGCCAATAATGACAGTTATCACTTAAGTATCAGAAAAACATTTTATGAGACATGATATGGCTTTAGGGGTTGTTACCCGACTCGGATAAGAAGAAGTGGGTGACAGATGGAGAATTGCTCCCGAATTGGTAAGATAAACCTCTAAGGATGTTCAGTTGATTTGTGAAAGATTAAGAACACCTCAGAGCAGACAGAAAAGTTATGCTGACAAGAGACACAAACCATTAGAATTCACCGAGGGTGAATCAGTATTGTTGGAAGTTACATGCCCTTAGGACATAACGAGATTCGGAAAGAAGGCAAATTGAGTTTCATTAGATTGAGTCCTTTGAGAGATTGGACAAAGTGGGAGATAAGGCCTGTAGGTTGACGTTACCACTTAAATTAGCAGGCATCCACAATGTGTCTCATCTTTAATGCTTCGAAAATACTATCCGGACCCAGCATATGTAATCGGATATGAGCTATTGAAGCTCAATAAAAGTATAACGTATGTTGGAAAATCGATTTGGGTTTTAGACGGAAGGAGGAAGTGTTGAGGTTTAAGATGATCTCCCTAGTCAAAGTTCATTGGTAGTATTACACTCCAGAAAAAGTCACATGAGGATTAAAGAGTATGATGCGATAGACGTACCCGGAGTTGTTTATGGACCTATTTGACTTGGTTCTAATTTGGAGGATCAAATTTCTTAAGTGGGGAAGATTATGTAAGACCCGATTTTTATCAAAATTTCTTATGATTCACGTGATGTAAACATGGTTGGATGTAAATTGAATTATAAGAAAAGTTTTACAATAATGAAAAATGCAAATGGAACAATAAAAATTTTCGAATGTATTTAAAGATCAAATGAATGATTAAAATGGTCACAAATTAAACGAATGGGATTCGGACTGGAGATAAGGATTTAAAAACACGAAATAAGTGAGTCTTCGTGAAGGGAAGTTGGACTAGTTTGATTTCGAATACGTGTAAGGGTAAAACGGTCAAAAGACCAAAATTCGGTATAAATTAGATAAGAAAATTTCGTTAAAAATATGGAATTGAAAAATCTTGATCAATAAAGAAGAAATAATTAAATTTCGAGTCCAATTGATCAAGATATGAATTTATTCGAATTAAACGAAATTTTCATATCGAAAAATTATCCCGAAAATATTGGAAAGATATACCGAAAAGACAAAATCATACTGATAAATTTATTTATGGATTAAATGAATTAAATAAGAATTTTTTTAGATATTTTGGGGATTAAATAATATTTTAATGAATAAAATAATAATAAAAATAAACTATAAATAAATAATTAATAATTAAAAAAAAAAGAAATCGCGAATTTGCGATTTCTAGAGAAACAAAATGCAAAGAGAAACCGAAGCCAACCCGAGGAAGAAGAGACTCACCGACGAGCCACCGATAGCCAGGAACCCCATGCGAGGGCCGGCGAAGGGCGACGAACCTCGTGGGAACCACCGGCAGCCACGACGCTCTGTGAGGTTGCCAGAATTGGCAGATCAGAAGAAGAGAGGCCGCGGGAAAGAATATGGGATTCGCCGGCGATGGTGCCATTTCGACTCCAACCGAGGCTCGACGAAGGATACCCAGACGATGGCGCATCGATTAGTGCCTGAATCGTGCCGAGAACCGGCGAGAGACTCCGTGAACAGCAAAGTGAGGCCTGAACCGGAACGGATCGGTTCAGTGCAATGCAGTTTTGCTGAACCGGACCGGACTGATTTAGCCAAAAAGAAAAGAAAGAAAAGAAAAGAAAAAGAAAAAAGGAAAAAGAAAAAGAGGAAAAATTAGGGAAAAATCTCGGTGACGCAATCAAGCTACGGGTAAGCCGGTAAGTTGTCGAAATTGACCGATTTAAATTTTGAAATATTTAATTTGATTAATATTCGACTGAAAATTTACCCAGAAAAATATGTAATTGTGTAGCTCGACAATTGACGTCAAACGAGAGCTCGAGTTAGCCTCGATTTACATACTATCATGGAATCTCGGGTAAGTAACCCTTATTACGATAATTTACATCGTTATGCGTGTTAAAAATTACCGCATGAATTACGAATTTAATTTTCGCATAAAATGAATTAAATTCTGGAATTTGAGATAAATTGTCGTAAATAATTAATTGAGATATCCGAGAGTTTAGAACGAGATCCAATAAATACGTATGGGCCCAATGAGCCCAAAAGGCCTCGATAATGTGAATAGTAAGTGAGAAACGGGCTTAAGGCCGATTAAGGCCCATTATGGTGCAATCGGGTCCAATAGGGGTAAACGGGCCCAATGATTTAAATTAAGTCCAGAAAATATGAAATACAATCAATTGTATTGTATTTGACCTGATGTATATTTATACGCAGTTCTGGAGATTTGATTTAGAGCAAATCGGACTGTGTGACGAGTCATCAGTGGAAAGGTCAGACTGTACAGAAAAATGAGGTAAGGAAATTGTGTGAGTAGCTAGAGGTAGCTACGTGTATTTTAATAGCTTTTGTATACACTAAATATGTATAAAGGTCCTAGAAATGGTTTAAAGATTTTAAGGACTCGAAAATAGGAAAAGATTATTTTACCCCTATTGAGGGAATTCACCTAAGGATGGTGAAAGCATGACATGCATGAAATGCATGATTTAAGGAATTTTCTGATTTAAGAAATTTTCATGGTTTTTAAGCAAAGCAAATCGATAGATTGGCCAGTAATTGCATAAATTTTACAATATAACACTACGTAAGTGTTATTTAGATTTAAATGAAATTTCTTTGAAAAATGGGCCAACTATCAAGTTTATATGGAAACAGATAGTGCTGGAGCATTGCTCGCACTATATCTGAGTTTGTGAGTGTGCATAAAGTGTGCTAGAGCGGTTGCTCGCACCGATTTGTGTGACATCATATGCATGAAATATGCTAGAGCGGTTGCTCGTACTGATTTTTATTATTGTGAAATGCATGAGAGGTGCTGGAGCCTAGCTCGCACCCCGTTTTGACTATTTTGACTTATTTTGACTTGATATGCATTAAAAAGGTGCTGGAGCGATTGCTCGCACTAGTTTTAATGATTTGACATGCATGAGAGGTGTTGGAGCTTAGCTCGCTTCTAGTTTTGATATGATAATTGCATAACAGCCGTACTAGAGCCTTGCTCGTACGTGATTTAATCGATTTAATTTCATAAGCCGTGCTGGAGTGTAACTCGCACGAGTTTTGATTTACTTGAGCATTCATTCGTGCTGGAGCATTGCTCGCACGAGGCTTTGATGGATTTTATGCATAAAACTATGCTAGAGCTTGCTCGCACGTGATTTTATATGGATTAATAACTCTTTTAAAGTCGTACTGGCGTACTACTCGTACGCAGATTTTACTGATTTTTTTGAAATCGTGCTAGAGCTTCGCTCGCACGAGATTTTTAGATATCATGAAAATGCATGGAGCCGTGCTAGAGCTTCACTCGCACAGGGATTTATATGACATGCATATAGCCGTGTTGGAGCCTCTTGTAGACTGTGTGTCACAGTGAGATGATATGCCACACGTATATACTGAGACATAGATGGTATGGGTGGATAAGACCTATTGCAGGCACCCCCTGACTGAGATTGGGTTCACGGAGTACGTTGTACCGTGTATATCACATGGAGTACGTTGTACTGTGGGGATTGTTGGAGTGGAGTGGCATTAGCCACGAGGCAGCAAGTCTTGCCCTCGTAATCCTGATATTATGTTGTTCTGTCAGCATGGTTGACCCACCTCCCGTTTCAGATGTGATACCCCGCACACTAGGTACCGTGTAGCCAGGTATCACTAGGTTATGGTGATAGTCCTCGATGTTACTGACATAGTCAACTACATGTCTCACATGATATAACTTTTGGTCTCAATAGACCAGGGTAGACCCGAGGGAAAGTTTAGACCCCTGATTTTATGATTTTCACTGAGATGTGATTTTCTACTATAATGATAGATTTTCAGAGGATTTTATGATATGTGACCCTAAAAGAAGGGTGATTTTATAACAGAATTTTATAACAAATTGATTTATGAAATGATTGACCCAGAGGGGTTATTTTATACTGCAGCTTTAATGAAGTGATTTAAATGCAGTAGCATGATGAGTTTTCCATGCTTTAATGATAAATTCATGAAAAGATTGTTTCTCATGATTTGTTTCACATGGCATGAATTAATGCATGATCTTGATTTATTCGTGCTAATTATGATTTTATGATTTTTCATAAAATGTCATTGATGCATGAGTTGCATGATTTCTATATGCACGAATAGTTTTTATAAACTATAGCATTAATGTATGCATGATTTTGTGCGTAAGATTTAAACGAAAAGAAATGGATTTTAAGGGCATGGCATTATGAGCATGTAGATAGTGGAGCTATCTACTTACTTGCATAATTGTCTTACTAAGTGTGTGGTTTGCTCACCCCCCTTATTTTTCCATCTTTTCAGAGCACTCATCGTAGTTAGTGAGCGGCTAAGGACTTGCATTCTTGGATCCGCTGCGTCCCATCGAGAGACAGGTATACACATTTGTATAGTTTTATATCTAAATATGTAATGCACAGTATTGTAAACGTATATGATGTCGAGGATGTAAGGTTAAGTAAATACCATTGTAAATGTATTTAGTTAAAGTCAAAGGATAGTAAATCCTAATTTGTGAATGTAAATAGGGAAATGGAATGGTAAATAGGTGAGAAGGGACTAACACCGAATCATAACCCAACTGTTAGTAGGATGGTCACAATAAGAGAAAATGTAAGAATTAAATAATAAACGAAAAGTGAAAAACGAAAAATTTGTAATGATTTTAGGTAATTTGGGTCATGACAGATGATCCCCTCTTCAAGAAAAATCAATTCATTCAAGTAAATAAGTCAATGCTTAATCGATTAAGGTCTTCAAGTTCTTCAATCCCAAAAATATGCCAAAAGATTAGAATTAAAAAAGACAAGCAAAAGGATGATAAAGAAACTTGTAGTCATATCTCATCTCAAATGAAGAGATGCTTGTTTCTTGAAGTTGACATTGATGGACCATTAAGGTAAAAATCATGTTGTTGTGCACACAAACTCATATCCAAAGCAAAATGAATATGAAAGTGAAGTTGTGCATAGTCAAGTTAAAGTTGAAGAAACTGTGACCTTTCTTGAGAAAAGAGGGCAAGTAATTGTTAATGAGCTTAAAGGGATCTTTAATGTCTCAAAATATTGGACAGTGAAGTTTCAAGAAAGTGACTTTATCAAAGACGATTCTTGAAGCAGCATTTAAAGATTGTCTTGCTCCTAAGTAAAAGCCTAAACTGTGAAAAGAAATGGGAAAAAAAAGAAATGAAAAGAAAAGAAAATAAACAAAAAAAAAATGATGAACTATGTGATGACTGGATCGTTCTTTCCAAAAGGTACGTAGGCAGCTTAGGAAAAAAATCTTCAACTTAAGTTTAGTGGCACCAAAAAACATCTAAACGAAACTCTTAGCTCAAAAAAGTATAAACTATGAATGGCAAAATAAGCCAAAAATATCCCGTGTTGGACAAGTTTTAAGAAAATTGCACTCCAATCAAGGTGGCAAAATAATTAATCTCCTATTGCTATTTGGCCATCAAGCAACCATGAGGTTAACTGATTTCAAAGTGCAATTCTGCTCCATCAATTAAGTTAGAATAGGACTTCAAAGTGTCCTAATTTTTTAATTAGGTGTATACTCTAATTGCAAAGTGTATGCAAATGTTAGCATAAATTAAATAGAATTCGAGACTTGTCTACTTGCTGCACTTAAAAAAAATATTGTTGTGTCTGTAACCCAAGCTTAAGAGGGCATTTGTAGGCATAAAAAAATGATATAATTTAATCAATTAAATTATATTTAATTGATTAAATAAATTTATCAAAATCACTTAATGATCAAGATTAAAAAAAAAGATTTATCAAAAGAAATAAATCATATTCATTATCTCTAATTAAATTAAAAGAATTAAAGATAAAATCAAAAGTGATTAAGTTCTTTTGAAACTCTATCATTTAAGTACTACAAATAGAGCTCCTCCAAACTATTGAAAGACAATTCCAATAAGGGAGAAAACGCTAGCTCAGAAACCTCTGTCGACCTTTTCTCCAAGTTCTCTAGAGTTCCAGACTTCTAAGTCAAATCCCCTAAATTTAAGACTTTCAAGTCATCTCTCCGAATGTCAAAACAACCAAGTCAAATTTCTGTCAAATCCAATTCTCACTGGGTGTTTTTTTTTTTTTTTTCCATTTTTTGATACGAAGTTTAAGTTTATAGCATTTTATGCAAATTGTGTTAAAATTTAATTTTTGTCATTTAGTTGATTAGTTCTAAAGTGAATTGTTTCTTAAAATTTATACAAATTTGGTAAATTTAAGTTGATATCATTTATCTCTGAAGTGATTTATTAGAAAGAAAGATTGAGAACTGAATACATGCCTTAGCCGTTCTTGTCATAGTAATATTGCTTGTGTTCAAGCATGTTACTTAGTACTAGGCCAGTGGGGCACCCCAACCTTCACGGTTGGTTAGCAGCAAGAGAACTCAATATATGCCTTTTTGAGAGTGGGTCTAATTATAATCCCAAAATGAAGTGCGAGAACTAACCTAGTAACAATTAAAGAGAACCTAAATTTATACTTGATAAGCATATTATAAGTTCAAGATGTCTAGTGTTTAAGCATGACCGAGCTTGTGATGGAAGAGAATCAAATTCTTTGATTTTTTTCCTTTAGGTTCTAGAATGGACTGCCTCATCATGTATATGGTTTAATTCATTTTTAATTTTTATGTTGGATTTTTAGTTATTCTTTGATTTCTATCATAATTTGTATTCGGACGTGCAATCTCATCAATACAATAAGCAAAACAGTTAAAAGGAATAAAAAGTTGTCTACTGGAAAAAGTAATAAAAGTTTAATAACCAAGTTGATAGATAACCTAATACTAGGAAAAAATAAATAAAAAAGGAAGATACCTACATTAAATTATATCTAACATATATATATATATATATATATATATTTGAAATGCTAGAATTAGCCCATATCATAATTCATGAAGGCTATTGTACTCTCAAATATAGACCACAATTCCTGACCCAGTTTTGATTGAAAATTACTTACATTTTAAATACCAAACCATACCATACCACTTTACAAGCAGTAAATGTAGCATTTAAACTTTGAAGTACTACAAAACCATATACTATGTGTGTGATAAAACATAGATAACACTAAGGCCTCGTTCTTTCCCACATTCAATATACAAAAAATGCTTAAGTCTGAAAAGTTTAGCTCAAAACTGACCGTGTAGGATTATCTGGCTCTGGACAACTGTATAGCTTCTTGGTCTACGCTTGAATCTTCAACCCAACTGAACTGGTGAGAGAAAAGCATGAATTCTCGATTCCTTGCTTGCTCAAGCACCTCCCATTCAGCCCATCTCTCAGCCAGACCAACTCCTTCCAGCATTTTCACTACTTCCGTCATCTTTGGACGGTCTTCAGGTGAGTTCTGAGTGCAGAGCAGTGCAACTCGAACAATAGTCTCGACTTCCTTGGGATCGTAAATTTTCAAGTTTCTGTCTACAATGTCATCGACTCTATTTTCTCTCAGCAGCTTCTTAATCTGTTAATATCACAGTTCCATCAACCTAAAGAATCCTCATAAAAGGAACAAGTTCAATAATACAAGTTGCTTACATTTTGATCCAAAATTTATAAATGGAGATACTACACTACAAGCACGCAAACACATATACCAACTAAAATTTAAAAAAAAAAAAAATGGAAGAAAGAGGAGGAAGTTTGAAGCTACATAGGCAGGCATGGCCAGAAAAATATTATGTTTATGGGTCATCAAATCAATGAGCTTGGTGTTGGAAATTAGTAGAAGTCGGCTCAAACTAGAGGATTTTACAAACTTACAATTGCCACCCATCCAAAAACATTATGAGAAATTAGCTTGTATATCTTGAATAGAGTTTTTAAATTTTATCGACAAAATCAACGGAAGAACACATATCCTTAATATATTAAAAAATAAAAATTAAAAAATTAATTAAAAACTAGAACATGTGACAATTTCGTTCATAGACTTCAAAAAATCTACTTTAAGCGTATCAAAAGCAAACTCAAAAATCATACTTCGCTATACTAACAGTTCGACCAAAAAACATGTCAATTAAATTCATAGAAGTTATTTGGCTTATATAAAAACTTATGAACTAAAATTAAATCATCATCCAAACCTTATTATTTTATTGCAATCAATTGAACCTTTAAATATTTATTTTCACTAAATTAAGCCATCGATTGGACGGAAATTAGTTAACAGCCGTCTCAATCGCTTTGCACCTGCGACTAAATTTTTGTCCAATCAAATAATCAAGAGAAAATAAATGTTTAATGACTTAATTGGTTACAATGAAATGATAAAGATTTAGATAATAATTAATTTTAGTTCAAAGCCTCTTTTATAATTAAGCCAAATAATTTCGTGATTCTTTTGTTCCTGTTCTAATCCAAAGTTTTCAAAAGCATTTGCTGATCAATTTTTCCTTCAAAACCAGACAAAGCCTGCAGCAGGGTTTTTTGGGCAACATTTAGTCATTTAGTGTAGCCATAACATGGATTTTGCTACCCTCCGCCAAATAAGGCCTGGAAGTTCTATTTTTGATATAATAGATCTTTATCCATACATTTTGATATAAACAGTTGCAAACACAATTTTCTCTACGTGCTTAGATGGTTTGACATGCTAAGTATCAAACTTAGTAACACAATAATGCTAGTTAAACAGATTCTATTGACAGTACCTATACTTCATGGTACTCACCAAGAAAGAAAATTTTCTTTCAAGCAAAAGATCAAGAAGGATTATTGGTTGATTCATTTTTTACTAGCAAATGAAGAACAGGACTGGGAGTTTCAAGTATTTAATAACTCAGGGAGTTAACATCTTATGAGAAAAAAGAAGTGGGGGAGGAATGCTAAAAACTATGAAACAGATAAACAAACAGGGATAAAAACTAAAAACTCAATAAAAATCAAAGACATCGAAGGTCACAAAGGAAAATCAGATATCGCAGAGATCATATATGCATAAAAGATTTGGGAGAGGCGAACCTATATCAAATCTTACATGATCCAGTAGAAGAACATCCTCTTCCTCTTCTAGACGGGCAAAATCTATTGCACGCTGGCCAGTAACAAGTTCCAGAAGCATTATACCATATCCAAAGACATCTGTTTTTTCAGAAGATTTTCCCGTGGACAAATATTCTGGGGCAATATGACCCATGGTTCCACGCACTTGAGTGGTAACATGAGTGAACTTAGCATCAACAAGTTTTGATAGCCCAAAATCTCCAAGAACAGCTTCAAAATTGTCATCTAAGAGGATGTTTGCAGCTTTTAAATCACGATGTATTATCTTAGGATTGCAATGCTCATGTAGATACTCCAAACCATGTGCTGCACCAAAAGCTACATGTTTTCTTGTTGGCCAGTCCAAGCCCTTCTCTTCAGGTTTTAAATCTATAGAAAATTTCAAATGTAATATATTATAGAAATGATCTATGACTGCCACAAGTATGACTAGTCATATTAAGTTAAGTTAATATAGTTTCGGTAAATAAAATATAGTTCGACTCTCGACATCTTCTGCAATTTTTTTGTCTAGCTTCTTTTCTTCTACTTTTTCATGGTAAAATATTAATAGCTATGGATCCTAAACATCATTTTCCACCATCACTTCCTATAAGTTGTATTTCTTTTCCCCTTACATGTATAATATTAATACGCTTACTAACTATCCTAATTATCTTTTCCACAAGAACTTCCTATAAGTTGCATTTCTTTTTACCTTTACATGGGTATAACATAAGCTTCTAAGGATCACAAGCACTATTTTTACATATTTAAGAACCCCATCCCTGCCTTCCTCCCCTACCCACAAGTATAACTTTGTTCTCCATTTAAGACGAAAATTATTTAGAAGAAAGCAGAAACGAACATGCATTGTATGGCAACAAAAGATAAATGCTAATCCTATAGGACAAAGTACCTCTCAGTTGATATGCCACACTTAAATTTTGCATGAAAGGATAAACAAGAATTCTTTCAGATGATGTTGTGCAGAACCCAATCAGCCTTAGAAGATTTTTATGAACAGCAACACTTATGAGTTGAACTTCCCTTTGGAATGCAGCTTCTCCACCGGGACTATAATAATCTGCAAGGCGTTTCACAGCAACCTTTGTGTTGTCAGAGAGGACACCTTTATAAACTTTTCCAAACCCTCCTTGTCCAATTATGTTGCACTCATTGAAATTGTCAGTTGCAAGTTGGATTTCACGCCATGAAAATCGCCTAAGCTGGCCAAAGGGAATTTTGAGGTCACCTTCACCTAAAATTTAAAAATTGAGAGTGTTAATTTCTATAAAATGTCTATATTAATCCCAAAAAAAAAAAATCAAATAGACTTTACCAGGATTCTTACAATGCAAATGCGAGAAATAACAGCCATAACAATAGAATGTAATATCTATCCCTATAAGGGAATACACACTGTTCTAGCTGTATAGTCTTTAGGGCTTGTATCATTTGTGTAAGTTTTTTCTTCAATACAATACTCTCATTTTCCAACCTATAACACTGACTTGGATCATGGATGAAGAAAATTATGGAATAATAGAGAAAATAATGGCTGGGACTATATACAATAATTCATAGAAAAAATTGATTAGTTTACAATGCGGCTGTTATGTTTTCTCTGTTCCATCAATTAATTTAATGATGGCACTTGCAAAGAGTGAAACTACTCAAGAATGCATATGCTGATCAACTCAGTGAGAAGGTGGAATTTCAGGGTTCTCCATACTAGCTGTATTAAAATTTGCAAAATTCCGGCACATGATAAAATGTTGCTTATGTAGGTGGGAAGAGGAAGTGGAAGTGAGAAGTGACCCTGCAGAAGTTGCAGAGATTAAGCGTGAAGAAGAAGTCCACCTTTACCAATGCAAGTCAGAATTTCGGTCCACAAATGGCAATGAAAAGGAAATCCCAAAAATGAAAGGTTATAAATTCCTCTAAATCAGTCAATGGTAAAACTAACTGAAGAGAGCAATATTTTATTTTATTTTATTAGTTCAAGAGAAAAAAGAAGGGTGGTGAGGCGCCTTACCAGACAACAGATGAGGTTGGTCAGCAGTCATGCAAAACGAAGCAATCAAACATCTTATAATTTGGAATGGGTAGGGTAATTGTGATGAGGTTGGACCTTATACCATGTCCAGTTCCCATGGAGACAAGTAAAAAAGCAAGTAGCGAAAGCAACAAACTAAATCTGAGTGTAAAGAGTGCATTAACTACTCATTTTACCTTTCCAAATATACCACCTAACTTTATACATGATGAAACTTAGTGATCAATGGTTCCATGGTTGCTAGTGTAAATGCTTTATGAGAATTAGTAGAGGACTCAATGTGTTTGACCTTGATTTTTAGGTCTAGGGCATGGCACATTTCCTTCCATATTATCTATAATATATATACAATAATGAACATTCAGGACTACAGAGTATATGTTCTTCATCCCACACATTCTAACATTCAGGACTACAGAATATATGGTCTTCATCCCACACATTCTTTCCTTTGAAGTTTTAAGAATTTCTAGAACAATGTCATAACACCCCACTACACTTTAAAATCTGACAATTCTTACATCAAGGTGATGATTCCATTATGTTAGGATCTTCTAGAGCAGCTAATCTTTTTTCTTTTTTAATTTTGTTCAATTTTTATGAAGCACATGTATGTTTGCATTAACACGCACCAAGTAAGAACATTTAGTTATGTTTTGTGAGGCTTGATATCTTACAATCAAAGCATAAGGAAGCTAACTACCCCTTAGCAGTTTTAACTCAGCAAATCAAGGCTTCAAATCTTCTAAAGTATGATGTGAAAAATAACTATTCTCATGGAAGCAGCTGTAAGGATTACTAAGCCTAAAAACAGAGTAACTGCTCTTGAAATTTGGGAAGAGGCCATGAATTAGGAATTTATTATGTTGAAATGGTATATTTTGTAAATATTCTACTTGCAAACTAAGACAAAATTCTATGGCTGAAATATATCTTGGGAAAGAAAAAGAAAGAAAAAGAAAAGTACCTGCAACATCAACAGAAAAAGAAAAGTACCTGCAACATCAACAAAAACATCCCGCCTAAGATTGTGGACTTGATAGTACCGGAACATAAAGAGAGCCCCAAGTGATAAAAGTATGAGAGCACCACAACTTGCGGAGGTTACAACAATTCTAATTTTAGACCTGTTGGTTGAAACTGCCAAAACATCAAAAGTTTAAGCATATATGTAACACAAATGAAATTTATATGGTAAAAAAGTTGGTCAAGAGAACAAACCAGGGAGTGTAGTGGTTGAAACACAAGGTTGTTCCAAGCTTAAGCCACAAGCAAGATGTGTTTCTGAGTAGCTGACAAAATAACAATGTAATAAGTAGCAAGCAGCAAGTTGTTTAATGTGAAGCTTTAACATAAGAAAGCTAGAAATGCCATACATCTAATCTGAGACTTTGTATTGACATAAGCACTGTGCGGAGATCACTAAATTTCAGAATATATTTGCTCTCATGATGGTTGTAAGCATTGGATTAAGTTAACCTGACATTAAAATACTACAAATTGAAGTGGAACATATATATGTATATATAGTTTTTGTTAGTAATGAACAGACTAACCAAATTCTCAGCTGAAAAACCATTTTATACCATCATTCACAGCAACTACATTCAAGGAACAATAAGTTCTTCAAGGTTTCACATCTTTGCAATTCTTATGTATTGTTATCATAACTGTGAAGTCTAGTGTTCATAGATAAATCTCCAGAAAATTCAATGATCTTGATATTCTCCTCTATATTTTTTCTAGATGAATGTTTCCAAGCATCCCAAATCTACTTTGATTTATTAGCTTGATTAATGGACAATATACTGTACATATCATTTCAAAAGAAATTGTGAATTTCAAGAGTGTCTAGAAATTTGAAAAAGCTGAAAATGATTGTTTATAACTTATAAGGAAAGCAATCCGGAAGACTTAATATCATATCATCTACCAGAAATTTTCAACAATCTAGTTATTTATTAAAGATAAACTTGTTTCATCTATCAAAAGACCACTATTGAAAATTAGGAAATGATATATTTTAAGTAGACTAATGAACAGTACTTTCACTGCAGAATTGACGTTAATATTTCTGTAACTAGAAACTTTTCCTACTTTAGGAAGCAAAGATAGCACTATAATATAATAGTTACTTGAATTTAAAGGAGATAGAATTTCTTATGAAGTGTACTTGATTGTTGGAACCAAAAATAATTGCCTTGGAATTCTACCACTTAAATTGTTGGATGAGAGATCCCTGTCAAATAAAAAGATTTGTGAGTATGACTTGCGAAGTCAATTTAGCATACAAGCAAAGACCCAAAAAGAGACCAAAGTAGAGAAATAAAGACCACCCATATAAGGCCTAGATACAGGTTCGATACTGTTTATCAAACAAGAATTTTATGATTAGAATGGAAATAGATATATAAATGTTCCCGCTAAATACCAAAAATTATAGATAATATTAACAATTCTAGTTCTCAAAAAGTTGTCCAACCTAGGAAAAAACATAACTAAAACTGTGAAAAGTAGACCTAGTTTCTGCACTTTGCTTATGATAAAGGGAAGAATAGAATTCAACAAGAGTAAAGCAGTCTTACAAATGCTTTAAATTGGAGAGTTGAGCCCAACTTGCAGGAATAGAACCACTGAATTTATTATTTGCAAGATTCAGACTTTCTAGTTGCACCATATCACCAAGAAAATCAGGTAGTAAACCTGATAGATTATTGTTTTGCAAATCCCTGCAAAAGTATATTAATGTTTTTAAGACTCATTCACTACGATGGAAAGATAACTAAAAGTCTACTAAACTAAGTGTTCAAAATTAGAGTTTGGCATGAGAAACAAACATATCCTAACAGAATTCATTGTCAGAAAGGCATAACAAGTTCAGTTCTCAACAAAAGCACCTCTCATATATGAAATCGAAGTGCTACAACGTCAAAATTTTTGTTTCTTTCAATCTACAAGAAACATATCACACATAAAGCGGATGTTTCCCAGCTTTACCAAATTGCTTATGAAGCTCAGTAACATCTCAAAAACTGAAAACTGATGACATCCAAAATAAGAAAAATAAATCAAAAAGAATCCGACTCACTAAAAAGGATGTTCCATCTCCATCATGCAGATAGCATTAAAAGATAGGAATATGCCTCTTGTGATTAAGTACAATGGTTGAAATGATAATTTAGTATTGCCGAATTAATAAGCAAGCAACTGTTCTTTACAAACAATAAGCACTTTCAGACATCCTTCACTAAAAGGGGGAGGAGGGGGAAGATATGAATTATATACAATAGATGACTAACACACAGTCACAAAATTACACAGAGAGAGCGAACCCATTTACAAATCTAGAAACCTACTAATTAGGAGACCAATAGTGTAAAGTGCGAAAGAAAAAAAAAAGGAAACGAGAAAAGATTGGTCACAAGCTTGGAGTACTCTTTCCAGCTAAATATTCCAAACAGCCAAACACTAACATTACTATTGCCAATAATCTCCAGAGCAACTAAGCAGTAAAATCTTCCTAACAAATGACTGATAGCCGAGCTCTATCCCTCTCCAACAGAGAAGAAACTTTAAAACCATCTTAGGCCATTCAATAATATCCAATGAATGTCAAAAAGAGTAATATTCAACAGAACAAGACTCATAATATGGTAAGCAACAGAGAATTGGTACACTGCTGCAACATCCCTATTACACCAGCCGTTTGGGGAAACTCCCTCATTCGAACTCTCTTTCACAGCTTTAAAATGTAAATTAAACTAAAATGGTTCGGTACTAATAAGCCTCCAACTGAACATGTCATCCTAACCATCAAGTCAAGAACTAGAGAAGCAACCAAACACGATCTTCAACCCAAATATCCCAGCTACTGGTTCTCAAATCCCAAAAAAAAAAAAAGGTTTAACCTTTAATTTGCCAGATTCACAGTGGTCCCTCATCAGCTCAACCATTCCCCACTTGCTATCTTTACCCTTTGACATGCAGAAAATTTGAAAGAAATTACCAATTATTTATCATGCAACCCACATGTCCATTACTAATATACATCACCAAATATTCATATTTTAAATTTCCAAACCATATAACTAACATACAAACCACATTAATTGTATAAATATATATGTGTTCGTAGGTGTGTTATCTATATGTTTTTCCATTTTTTATTTTTTGAGACTAGCATGCTTTTTCTCTTTCTAGTGCCAACAAGCAGTATGTATACATTATATACTATCCTCTCACATAAACCTTTTTCGCATATGCACCAGATTCAATGAATGCTGATGAAGAAAGCCCCATTATACAACAACATTATAACTTACAAGTTAGCCAGAAACTTCAGTTTCTTTATTGAAGCCGAAAGAGTTCCTGAAAATCCCTTTGAAGCCAGGTTCCTGCCAATTAATAGATTCACAAGTTATTTTTGTTGTTGTTGTTGTTGTTATCATTATTATTATTAAAAAATTGAAGACATTGAGCTAGCTTAGTTGATAATGTAAAGTAGGGTCTGGTTAAAGATCTTAACTATTCGAAACTAATGGACTCATACTTAAAGCAATGTCAATAAAATATAATATGGGTAATACAACTATTGACAAATAAGCAAGTTTTACAAAGCAAATTAACCATAATTCAATTAACATTCACATAGAAGGACTTACAAAGATATGACGTGTCCATCATTCCCACAGAAGACATTAGACCAGCTAAAGCATGGACTGACAAAATGATCATTCCAATCAGTTATTTGACAATTGGAATCATTGAGAACCTTGAGAAACTCAATCAAAGCTTCTCCTGAAGATTTCCAAAAATATAAAACCCAGTCATTAAACATGAAAAATAAATGAGGCAGCCAATGAAAGATGGCAACAAGAACATACAATATAATTCTTACTGAGATTAGAGATAGAGAGAGAGAGAGAGAGAAACCAAGAGATGGAGTGTTTGAACAGTTGTCCATGCCTCTATATAATATGATTGTTGACCAAGGCTTTTGGACAACTATTGGCAATTGGACGAGTATTGTAACATGTTAAATAAAATTTGCAATGAGATGTTTTAGAGGCCGATGAATAGCTCACCAATGAATCAACTATTGGCACTAAAATGTTATAAAATATACAGAGCATGAGATGTTTTAGAGGCTGCAAAATAGATTATAACATGTGTTCAATAGTCTGAAATACCAATGCCAATAGAAAATCTAAATCATATTCTGGAAACTTAAAGTGGACTAGACAATGACAACATACACAAATTCAACAACTAAAAATTAGTCTGTATAATAGATGAAGATGGAAAGAAAAAAAGAATTTTTTTTTTTTCAGAATCAAGCCTAGAAGGTACTTCAATCAGAAATATGGTTCTTGGTTTACAAGAATCAGGTCCCTTATATTTTGAATCCATCATTGGAGCTCTTTTTAGTGGCTTGTGTATAGTTTAGTGGTGGAGATACATAAATTTCAACCTGTAGAGATTTCTTCATAGTCAATTTCCTTCTAGCATCAGACTCATAAGATATTAAAATTTGAAAATCCATCTGATGGTGGTCCTACTATCACCGTCCACGTGTACCAGGATCAACGAATCAGAGATCGCCACGTGACAAACACAGGAGAAGCCACGTAGCTCCTACCGCGCCAGAGCCTCACACGACAGAGTAGCGTGATAGGCAACACAATATGGCGACAGATACTCTACCGCACAGGTCTGTGCCGCACAGTAGTCGCGACAGGCTCCATCGCCTCTATCGCGATATTGGTCTCTCGCACAGCATGCGGCATAGTCTCCCGCGCAGACCGCGGTAGAGGTCCCCCGCACAGCATGTGGCATAGTCTCCCGCACCGATCGCTGTAGAAGTCTCCCGCACAGATCGCGGTAGAGGTCTCCCGCACCTCACGCGATAGAGGACTCCCGCACCTCACGCGGTAGAGGACTCCCGCACAGACCGCGGTAGAAGTCTCCCGCACAGCATGCGGCATAGTCTCCCGCACAGACCGCGGTAGAGGTCTCCCGCACGAACAGCGGTAGATGTCCCTCGCCCAGCGTAGTGGCAGAGCAGCTCCCGCTTAGACAGCGGTAGAGGTCCCTCGCCCAGCGTAGCGGCAGAGGTCTCCCGCACCAATAGCGGTAGAGGTTCCATGCATACTCTGCCGCCAGACTACTTCCCCGCAAGTTGCATGGCCCGAGACGCGACAGAGTGCTCTATAACTCTGTCGCGGCCCAGACACGCGCCTGGGTCTCAGCCCGAACCGCCTCAGGAACCTATAAATACCAGGTGAGCTCTCTGAAAAGGGAGGATCCGATCCAAAAAAGAAAAAAACAGGGAGAAACACTTAAACCCTTTGATTTAAGCAATACTTTCTCCTTTTCTTACATACACCAACTCCCGATCACTGACTTGATCGTCGGAGTGCGCGTGCAGGGACAAATCCCTGCCCCCTCTAATTCCTATTGTTTTTGCAGGATATACGAAGAACACGTGGAGCAAACTGTGACGATTGACTTAACCGTCAACAGTACAATCCGATCACGTGGAAAGCAAAGCACTGTTGCTGTCAGGTGGGCAACATCAATTGGCGCCGTCTGTGGGAATCTCGACAAAAAGTCAAGTTCTCTATCGAAATGGTGAGGACACGCTCAACAGCAGAATTGACAGGAGGGCAGAACTCTGTAAGTCCCCCTGTCAGATCAGAACAGCGAAGAAGACACAGTGAAAGGGCTCAAGGGGAACCCTTAGTCTCCCTAGAGGAATTTGAGGCTCTGAAGCGTCAGAATGAGGAGACGACGACAGCGTTGAGAGCTGTGGTGAACTTCTTCAAGAACGCTCTCCCGCAGTTTAGCTTACCCCCAGAAGTGCAGCAAATGGTGGATGAGAACACCCCGAGGCAGACCTGCGAGAGAGGTGAACCCTCCACCCTGGTAAACGCTGGACAAGAGGCAGGAACACAAAATAATGCCACTGCAGATCCAGCAAGGCAGAGTTCTCCCGCGGCTCATTGGCTGCAGAGCTCACCCCAGGCACATTGGCGGCAGAGCTCACCCGCAGCTCATAGGCGGCAGAGCTCGCCCGCAGATCGCAGACGGCAGAGCTCTCCCCCAGCACGTTGGCGGCAGAGCTCGCCCTCAGCTCTCGGGCGGCAGAGTTCTCCCGCGGCACGTCGGCGGCAGAGCTCACGCCCGGCACATAGGCGGCAGAGCTCGCCCGCGTATCACGGGCGACAGAGTTCTCCCGCAGATCATAGGCGGCAGAGTTCTCCTGCGGCATTTAGGCGACAGAACTCTCTCGCATGGCCCAATATTTCTCCAGAGGAGTTGGAGCATGAATTTGAAGATCATGGGTCTGGGGAGCGACGAAGACGGAAGGGTCTTGACCCCCGAGACTCTTTCGAGGGCACAAGGTCAAATCCCAGAATGAAAGGTGCTGGAAGGGGTGCTTATCAGTCGTACTCTTCTAGACCCGAAGGGACAAAGCCATGCTCAGCTCGAGGGTCGGAGGACGTGGAGAAGGTCGTCCAAAGGATCCTCGAGAAGAAAAAACTGGTATCTCCGGACGATGGCCAAAGGAGGAGGATCCCATTCAGTCCTGAGATCATGAACAAGCCTTTGCCGAAGAAGTTCAAAATGCCTTCTATGGCCACTTACACCGGCAAAGCAGACCCCTATGATCACATACAGAGTTATGAGTCCCTCATGCTGTTGCATGGGCGGGAGGACGAAATCATGTGCAGGGCTTTTTCTCTCACATTGTCCGGGCACGCTCTGAAGTGGTTTAACGGGTTGAGCGAAGGTTCAATCTTCTCTTTCGATCAATTGAGGAATGAATTCCTCAAAGTCTTCATGATCCACAGCCAGAGAAAGAAAGACGCTACCTACCTACTCACGCTTAAACAAGGAAATAGAGAATCCTTGAAAAGCTATGTAGATCGCTTCCGAGATACAACCTTGGAGGTGGAAGATCTACCAGTAGGGGTAGCCTTGGCTGCGATGCTGTAAGGGACAAGCTCAGAGAAGCTGCAAGAATCCCTCTCTCTTGATCAACCAATGACCATCTCCGACCTCTTTGCTAGGGCCAATAAGTATGTGGCCCAAGAAGAGGTGATGAGTTCGATCCCTCGGGGACGCGAAAGAACACCGTGAGGGGAACCCTTGGTTCGGGCCCTGCGAACGCAGGCTGCCAGTGGGCCGTATCCAAAGCGGACTATGTCCTGAGTTCGATCCCCTGGGGACGCAAGAGAAAACCGTGAGGACTGTTACCTTTGAGCTCGGGCCCTGTGAACGCAGGCTGCCATGGGTTGAACAGCTCCAAAGCGGACAATACGGTTGAGTGGGCCTCCCGTCCATATGGCGGCGTACATTCAGAAGAGCCGTAAGAGCCTGAGGCGCTATGCGTCACTGTGGCCAGGCGTAGTTCAACCGACCGTAAGAGCCTGAGGCGCTATGCGTCACTGTGGCCAGGCGTAGTTCAACCGAGCCGTAAGAGCCTGAGGCGCTATGCGTCACTGTGGCCAGGCGTAGTTCAACCGAGCCGTAAGAGCCTGAGGCGCTATGCGTCACTGTGGCCAGGCATAGTTCCACCGAGCCGTAAGAGCCTGAGGCGCTATGCGTCACTGTGGCCAGGCGTAGTTCCACCGAGCCGTAAGAGCCTGAGGCGCTATGCGTCACTGTGGTCAGGCGTAGTTCAACCGAGCCGTAAGAGCCTGAGGCGCTATGCGTCACTGTGGCCAGGCATAGTTCCACCGAGCCGTAAGAGCCTGAGGCGCTTTGTGTCACTGTGGCCAGGCATATACTCAAAAGAGCCGTAAGAGCCTGAGGCGCTATGCGTCACTGTGGCCAGGCATATACTCAAACAAGCCGTAAGAGCCTGAGACGCTCTGCGTCACTGTGGCCAGGCGTACAATTAACCAAGCCGTAAGAGCTTGAGGCGCTATGCGTCACTGTGGCTAGGCATAAAAGATCTAATTAACCGAATCCTCTTTCGCAGGAAAAATTCCCGCCAAAGAGTGGGGAGCAATTGATGGTGGTCCTACTATCACCGTCCACGTGTACCAGGATCAACGAATCAGAGATCGCCACGTGACAAACACAGGAGAAGCCACGTAGCTCCTACCGCGCCAGAGCCTCACACGACAGAGTAGCGTGATAGGCGACACAATATGGCGACAGATACTCTACCGCACAGGTCTGTGCCGCACAAGGTCTGTGCCGCACAGTAGTCGCGACAGGCTCCATCGCCTCTATCGCGATATTGGTCTCTCGCACAGCATGCGGCATAGTCTCCCGCGCAGACCGCGGTAGAGGTCCCCCGCACAGCATGCGGCATAGTCTCCCGCACCGATCGCGGTAGAAGTCTCCCGCACAGATCGCGGTAGAGGTCTCCCGCACCTCACGCGATAGAGGACTCCCGCACCTCACGCGGTAGAGGACTCCCGCACAGACCGCGGTAGAAGTCTCCCGCACAGCATGCGGCATAGTCTCCCGCACAGACCGCGGTAGAGGTCTCCCGCACGAACAGCGGTAGATGTCCCTCGCCCAGCGTAGTGGCAGAGCAGCTCCCACTTAGACAGCAGTAGAGGTCCCTCGCCCAGCGTAGCGGCAGAGGTCTCCCGCACCAATAGCGGTAGAGGTTCCATGCATACTCTGCCGCCAGACTACTTCCCCGCAAGTTGCATGGCCCGAGGCGCGACAGAGTGCTCTATAACTCTGTCGCGGCCCAGACACGCGCCTGGGTCTCAGCCCGAACCGCCTCAGGAACCTATAAATACCAGGTGAGCTCTCTGAAAAGGGAGGATCCGATCCAAAAAAGAAAAAAACAGGGAGAAACACTTAAACCCTTTGGTTTAAGCAATACTTTCTCCTTTTCTTACATACACCAACTCCCGATCACTGACTTGATCGTCGGAGTGCGCGTGCAGGGACAAATCCCTGCCCCCTCTGATTCCTATTGTTTTTGCAGGATATACGAAGAACACGTGGAGCAAACTGTGACGATTGACTTAACCGTCAACAGTACAAACCGATCACGTGGAAAGCAAAGCACTGTTGCTGTCAGGTGGGCAACATCACCATCACTTCAATTTAACAAAAAAGTTTAATATCAACAAAAAAGATTTTCCTTAAAATATAGGAAATAGTAGCATACAAATAAATTACTTTGAATAATAAATATCAAAAAGAAATCCTGACAATCTCTTTCTATAATCTTTCTCACTTATGCAAATTACTAACTATTTGACTTATGCTTGTCACTTTATAATAGCTATCTGTTTGGCTTACACCCTAATTGGACGCATGTCAACCCTCTAATTCCACTTGAGGAGCTAAAAACTCTACCTCCCCTGTCGATATAGGATAATTTTCCAACAACCAAAAGATCAAACAAACCAAGAAGGGAAATATCAGAGGGCATTTATGCAATAATCACGGGAATGATACAAACAGAATTGTATTGAGTAATAATCATTGTTACTGCTTTCAATATCTGTTCTCCGTGTAGAGGTATATAAGCTCATTCTAGAACTGATACCATATTCTTTTTTTTTTCTATCACCAAATGGATAATAATATTAATTTAAACAAGAATCAGATCCAAATGCAATGGATGACACAAAAGCCAAAAATAAAATGGCATGGGAGAATTAAGATTACGTTAAATAATAAACTGAAATCATCAAAAACGACCAAAGTTACAGTTACCATACCCTCAACATCAGGCTCCTTGAATGAATAACTGATTCTTATGAAAAGCAGTAGGAGCCAGATTGTAACAAGCTTTAGAGGATGCCATTTGGGAAAAGCTTCAAATTTATATGTTCCTTTATTCCCCCAGGAAGATGGACCGAACAACCTCTCAACACCTTTAAAAAGAGCAGGAAAATGGAAATTATTTACTTTGCACAAACATACAAAGAAGATATATAACTTAATTTTTGTTACACATCAAAAATCAAAAAGTTTATCTTTAGCAAACAATAGAACGTAGAGAGCATATCAAAGTTCTGGGCTGGTGCGATTACTGCAGTAAATAGGAAGATGGGAGTTGACTTGGTAAGATTGAGTAGCCAACAGTCGTGATCAAGTTGAATTTTTAATTTCAGTGATAGTGATCGGGGCTTAACCCCGACAATCTCTAGCATCAAGAAATATATAACTGGTGTGGATAAGCAGTCTCCAATCTTATCAAATCAACTCCCCTCCATTTACTCAGGTACTTCAAAGATGTGAAAATGGAAGTCGCTTTCACTCTAAATGGCAACATTCTAAATGATAAATTCACATTGTAGAAATTAAGATTTTTGACTTCTGATCCAGTGGTTCAAGTACAGATGACATAGAGCGAATTTCAGAAAGTATGCCCGCGTAGCGTTATTGTTTGGCAATTGGCGAAGGTTCGAAATTTTGGGATTTTAGGGCTTACGGTTTTAAAACCATTTCTGGTTTGATTCAATTGAAACTTGATTCCAGATGGGGATGACAATGGAGGAAAAGGATACTGGGAATTCTGGGTAATGAGCATTCGAAAAAAGAAAAAGTTTGAATTGATTTTTTAAAAAATGGAAAATATTTTGAAATGTGCGGTGAACGATAGACAGCAGTACTGTAGTAATTGAGTGTTAGATCCTAACTACTTGAACAGGCGCTCAGCTCGCAAGGGATCGATTGGGAGCGCTGTGACGAGTGCAGAGCACGGAAAAATTTTGCACGGGGCGCAACGGGACGCGCACCGAAACAGGCAAGACAGGCACTTGGCTTGGACCGATTCCCAAGCATGAAACAAAGATGCTAACGGGCGATGATTGTAATTTACGGGTAGCAAGCTAAGGCGAATCCTTAAAAATCGGGATAATGATAAATGCGGGTCATAAGCTAGGATAAGTGGAGAAGTCTTGGCAGACCGAATCACTGGAGATTATCACAGATATAAACTCTGAAGAGCATTGAGGTGGCGATCATCCGGAGAGTCCTTAGTTTAGTAGGAATTAATCCTATAGAGTTTCTGTTGTAATCAAACTCAGTTGCCTACGTGAGGAGAATGTCCTCACTTGCCTATATAAACCCCAGGGGAGGGGGTAGAATGTATTCAATCATCATTCAGTGAGAGAATCATTCAGGGAGAAAGAGAGTGATAGCTAAGAGCGGTCTTCTTGGCTAAGTTTGTAATCTTTTTATTGCGGATTAATAGAAAGACTCTTTTCTCTAAAGCTTGAGTGTTCTTTGCTTTATTGGTATACTTTGTCGAGTCCTTTTCTTGCTCGAGTGTTATATCGCTGCGTATTGACCCGAAGTTGAGTTAGTGTGGAGATTGGCTGTACTAAGTTGCGGAGAACTTAGGCCATCACTGGGAAAAGTTCTATAGGAGAGAACGACCCCGTGACAATTTGGTATCCGAGCTGAGTTTTGGATCATGACACACGAGTTGGCTGACAGAGTTGCTGTACTTGAAGCAATGGTGGGCGTACCGCAAGAGGAGGCGGGTACAATGGCTAAGCAGATTCAGGCCATGGCAGGTAGTGTCCAGGAGCTAACACAGCTGTCATTTGACATGCCAAAAGGAGCATACTAATCGCTACACCAACATCATGCAGCATGTTCGTGATCTATCGGATAAATTTGAGGTGTAGTTAAATTCCTTGAAGGCTGATGTTTTACTGATGAAACGCGCAATGACTGCTACAGACCATGGGGAGGCGTCTAGTAGTAGTAAGGGGGTGATAGTAGCGATCTTCAGAAGAAGATCAAGGTGCCTGAACCTAAGGAGTTCGCAAGAGTTCGCAATGCGAAGGAGCTTGAGAATTTTCTTTGGGATATGGAGCAGTACTTCAAAGTTGCCCGAATACCGGAGCAGGACCAGGTTACAATCACTAGCATGTACCTCTTAGGTGATGCTAAGCTATGGTGGCGAAGCATACTAGCAGATGATGATAGTGCTGGTCGTCCGAGGATTGAAACATGGGACACACTGAAGAAGGAGTTACGGGATCAATTCCTTCCCTTGAACGCGGCATGGGTTGCGAGAGAGGTACTCAAGAAATTGAAGCACACGGATTCTGTGCGAGATTATGTCAAGGAGTTTAGCTCTTTGATGTTGGACGTCAAGAATATGTCAGAGGAGGATAAGTTGTTCAACTTTTTCTCAGGACTTCAGCCATGGGCTCAAGCTGAGTTACATAGGCAGAACGTGAAGGATCTACCAAAGGCAATTGCGGCTGCAGACAGTTTGGCGGATTACAAACTATGTTCTTTTTTGAACATTGGGGAAAGGAAGAAGAACCATCCTGATGGAAATAGGGGGAAAGGCAAGAAGGACTGGAAAAAGTACCAGAGAAACAAGGAGAAGGCTGAGTCTTCTAAGCCGAAGGGACCGGATCCACCCCAAAGCAAAGGAGATTGGAGTTGTTTCTTGTGTAATGGGAATCACAAGGCCCGAGATTGCCCTAGACGGACCAAGTTGGCAGCCCTCATGAGTAAGGAGGATCCGGATGACGAATGTCCAAGAGTTGCCCCGATGCAGTTGCTCAACGCTATTCGGACCGAGCAACAAGCTCCTCATAAGAGATTAATGTATGTTAAAGCTAAGGTGAATGGGAGACTGATTCGAGCGATACTTGATACAGGAGCGACCAACAACTTCGTTTCATTGAACGCAGTTGAGCATCTTGGCCTGAAAGTCACGAGGAGTAACAATCAGGTGAAAGCAATCAATTCTAAGGCTCAAGGTATCCAAGGAACGGCTACCGCATCGGTTAAGATAGGGACTTGGCAACAGGATTGTAAGTTCTTGGCTTTACCTATAGATGATTTTGATGTGATCATGGGCATTGAATTTTTTGTGCAAGCAAAGGCATTTGCTATTCCACATTTGGGTGGATTGATGATATCTGACGAGACATTTCTAAACTTTATCCTTGCGGAGAGAGGACAAGGTGTTGAGAAGCCGTTGCTACAGTCGGCTTCACAAGTAAACATCGGGTTGAAGAATGGGGAGACAACCATACTTGCTGCCCTGGTTGAGGTGAAACCAGACACGATTGTCGAGGTACCGGATGAAGTAGCAGCGGTGCTGAACGATTACAAGGATGTAATGCCCCCAGAATTACCCAAGGCGCTACCACCTAAACGCGCCATTGATCATAAGATCAAGTTGGAACTAGGAACTAGACCACCTGTACAAGCACCTTACAGGATGAGTCCTTTGGAGTTAGCCTAGTTAAGGAAACAGCTTGGTGAGTTGTTGGATGCGGGATATATCTAACCGTCGAAGGCACCATATGGAGCCCCAATTTTATTCCAGAGGAAGCAGGATGGCACACTGAGGATATGTGTAGATTATCGAGCCCTGAATAAGGTAACGGTCAAGAATAAGTATCTAGTTCCAAATGTCGTTGATCTGTTCGACCGATTGTCGAAGGCAGCATATTTTACAAAGTTAGACCTGAGATCAGGATATTAGCAAGTAAGGATTGCCGAAGGAGATGAAGCTAAGACAGTTTGTGTGATGAGGTATGACTCTTTTGAATTTGTAGTTATGCCTTTTGGTTTAACTAATGCACCTGCGACATTTTGCAACTTGATGAATGATGTCCTTTATGAGTACCTGGATCACTTTATGGTGGTATACCTAGACGATATTATGGTGTATAGCCAGACGCTTGCAGAACATGTGGAGCACCTCAGGGTGGTGTTTGAAACCTTGAGAAAGCATTCTCTCTATGTGAAGAAAGAGAAGTGTGAGTTTTGCCAGCGAGAGATTATGTTCCTAAGTCACAAAGTTAGCAGTGAGAGAATACGGATGGATGAGAGGAAGATCCAAGCCATTGTCGAATGGCAAGCCCCTGCAAAGGTCCCGGAGTTGCGGTCTTTCTTAGGACTGGCCAACTATTACAGATGGTTCATCAAGGGATATAGTAAGATGGTGAGTCCTTTAACTGATCTTTTGAAAAAGGACAAGAAGTAGGTGTGGTCTGATGAATGTGAGCAGGCTTTTCGGAAAATCAAGGAGGCAGTGACATCCGAGCCAGTGTTGAGACTGTCAGATTTCAAGCTACCATTTGAAGTTCACACGGATGCCTCAGACCGAGCCATTGGAGGGCTGCTTGTCCAGGAAGGACACCTCATTGCTTATGAAAGTCACAAGCTGAAAGATGCAGAAATGCGATATTCAGCTCATGAGAAGGAGATGACGGCGGTTGTGCATTGTTTAGAGGTGTGGAAGCATTATCTGTTGGGAACAAAATTTATGGTGGTGACAGACAATGTGGCTAACACTTATTTCAAGACACAGAAGAAGCTGAGCCCGAAGCAGGCACGATGGCAAGAATTCCTTGCAGAGTTCGATTTCACCTGGGTACATAGACCAGGAAGGGAGAACCAGGTGGCGGACGCGCTGAGTCGTAAGATAGTCCAGTCTTATGTTGCTTCATTATCCGCTATTGAGACTATCCTGATTGACAAGATAAGGTAGCAGGCATCAGCAAATAAGACTTATGAACAGCTCAGGGAGAACGTAAAGTTGGGCAAAGTTCGTAGGTATTGGCTCGAGGGGGATTTACTGTATACCAAAGGCAATCGACTCTATGTTCCATCTGACGGGGGACTAAGGAAAGAGTTGCTGAAAGAAACCCACGACCCTCAGTGGGCAGGACATCTTAGAGTGGAGAGGATGTTGGCACTGTTGTCAAGGACATATTACTGGCCGAAGATGGAGGAAGACATCGAACTATATGTCCGAACATGCCACATATGCCAGATTGATAAGACCGAGAGGAAGAAGCAAGCGGGTTTGCTTCAACCACTGCCTATCCCTGAGAGGATATGGAAATCAGTTTCTATGGATTTCATTACGGGATTTTCGGAGATAAACAAGATGAAATCTATAATAGTGGTGATAGATTGTTTTTCTAAGTATGCTGTGTTCATAGCAGCCCCACATGCATGTACCGCACATGAAGCTGCAGAGTTGTTTTTGAATCATGTGGTGAAGATCTTTGGATTGCCCAAAGATATAGTGAACGATCGGGATACTCGGTTTACTGGGAGATTCTGGACTTATTTGTTTAAGTTGAGAGGTTCAGAATTAAAGTTTTCAACGGCTAATCATCCGCAGACAGATGGCCAGACGGAGTGGATTAATGCATTGTTGGAAGAGTATTTGAGGCACTATGTGACCGCAAGCCAAAAGAATTGGGTGAGTCTGCTCGATTCTGCACAGTTTTGCTATAATATGCATAGATCATCTTCCACGGGTATGAGTCCAGCGGAGTTAATATTTGGACATCAACCTACTACACCTTTGGAGATAGCAAAGACTAAGTCCCAAGGAGAATGCCCAGCGGCATACAGATTTGTGCAAGACCGTCAAGAATTGATGGAACAGGCTAGGGAGAGCTTGGAGAAGGCACAAAGGAGGATGGTGAAATATGCGGATCAACATAGGCGGGCACTAGAATTTAAGGTGGGTGACAAGGTGTTACTCAAACTGACACCTCAGATATGGAGACAAGTCATAGACAAGCGGTATCACAAAGGTTTAGTGCAAAAATACGATGGCCCTTTTGAAGTTATAAAGCGAGTAGGCGCGGTGGCTTATCAGCTGAAACTGCCAAAGAGGATGAAGTTGCATCCTACCTTTCACGTGAGCTTTTTGAAGCCTTACCACGAAGATGTTGATCCGGGGAGACAACAGGTAAGGAAAGCTCCACCTATTGTGAGAAGCCATTTCGAGAAGAAGGTGGCAAAGATACTTGACCGCAAGGTTGAGGGAACTAGTAGGAAGAATCGGAGAACCTACTACTTGGTGTAGTGGGAAGGTGAAGATGAGGCAGACGCTACTTGGGAGAAAGACACTTCTTTGTGGCAATTCGAGGATGAGATCAAGGCGTATTTGGAGCTCATTCCAATGAGGACATCGGCCTTCCTCCGACGGGGGGAGGGTTTGTTAGACCCTAACTACTTGACCAGGCGCCCAGCTCTCAAGGGATCGACTGGGGGCGCTGTGACTAGTGCGGAGCACGGGAAAGCTTTGCACGGGGCGCAACGGGACGCTCACCGAAATAGGCAAGACAGGCACTTGGCTTGGGCGGATTGCCAAGCATGAAACGGAGATGCTAACGGACGATGATCGTAGTTTGCGGGTGGCAAGCTAAGGCGAATCCTTAAAAATTGGGATAAGGATAAATGCGGGTCATAAGCTAGGATAAGCGGAGAAGTCTTGGCAGACCGAATCACTGGAGATTATCACAGATATAAACTCTGAAGAGCATTGAGGTGGCGATCATCCAGAGAGTCCTTAGTTTAGTAGGAATTAATCCTATAGAGTTTCTGTTGTAATCAAACTCAGTTGCCTACGTGAGGGGAATGTCCTCACTTGCCGATATAAACCCCAGGGGAGGGGGTAGAATGTATTCAATCATCATTCAGTGAGAGAATCATTCAAGGAGAAAGAGAGTGATAGCTAAGAGCGGTCTTCTTGGCTAAGTTTGTAATATTTTTATTGCGGATTAATAGAAAGACTCTTTTCTCTAAAGCTTGAGTGTTCTTTGCTTTATTGGTATACTTTGTCGAGTCCTTTTCTTGCTTGAGTGTTATATCGCTGCGTATTGGCCCGGAGTTGGGTTAGTGAGGAGATTGGCTGTACTAAGTTGCGGAGAACTTAGGTCATTACTGGGAAAAGTTTTATAGGAGAGAACGACCCCGTGACATTGAGAGAAAAGCATAATAGAATGGACGGCAGGGGCTCTAGCCATATTTCATGACTGACATCGCTACATTTTGTGAAGGCCAGGCTCGTGAAGGAAGGGTTAATTTTTATTTCTATCTCCAATCCTCACTAGAAATATAAATTGAACTAGCATTATTTACTGATCGTACATTATTATGATCAACCATTCAATGCTATTCTCACGTGTACATTTTTAAAGTTTATAGATTTTGAACTTAGATCAATAAATAATAATTCTTAGATTAAATATAATTAATATAAATTATTGATTAAATTTCTAAAGCAAAAGGAGTATTATTGTAAAACTATTATACATAATCTTACAATTATTATACATAAGCATAACATTGATGAGATTCGTAAATTATACATAGTAATTGACTGCTAATAAAGGTAGTCAATTATCCTTGAAATTATGTTGATTTTATTCATGGCAATCTACTTACTTTTTTTTTTGGATATTCTAACATAAAAACAATGAAAATTAATATTAATATGTCACTTAATTTTTTAAAATTTGATATTTATATTGTTGTTTTTTGAATGGATAAATATATAATTTAGAATATCTTTATTAGTTAATTAGATAAATAAGATAAGTAAAATTATATTTCATTAAAGCAAAGTTTATTTATTGACTTGTTCTACCATTATTTACATTTTTTAAAATTATATTATTCATTTAGTTTATCATGAAATATTAAATATCTCACAACCTTACAATGTGATCAATATTTTACGACCTTATTGTAAACAAATCCATTCTCACAATGTTTTTAGAAAAAAAAAAACTTTCCTTCATTCAATGATGTAAAGCAATAACATGTTTAATTAAATTCGGACAATCATCTACTCTCTTTATTATAATCAATTCCATATATTGACAAAAATGTGTATTAGAGCATTCCCTTCACATATTGTACGCATAAAAAGAAACAAGTTCTGAAATATGTCAGTTTATTCCTACCATTTTCAAATTGTAGTGCCAATATCTGAAAGATAAGTTTCTTTTGACCTTGATTTTTTTTTTATAACTATAAAATTATCTCTCTCAAGCTCGATTTCATCCAACCCCATATTTAAAGCGAACTTCAGCCATTGCCTTTACTATATATAGGTTTGTTGAGTTTGGTAATCTTGAATAGGTTCCCATTTCCTTTTATATTTCAAATCACCACTCTAAATGCTCCCACCTTATCTTCTTTGTTGAACGCACCATCAAAATTTACTTTATATTTTTCCCACCCTAAGTGGCTGCCACCTTTGGTTACTTATTGATTCTTCGATGCTCTTTGTCAATTGAGCTTTATTATGTTCCGCGTAATATTTGACGAAGTTAATTGTTGAGGACATCTTTTCTCCTCCATTGTAAGTCACCATCTTTGCTATTCCATATAGCCCATAATGTGGTTACAAAATGTTGAACTTGCTCTCAAGTAAGCTTTTCCATTACATTTGTAAACCAATCAACTTTTTTTTTTCACCAATATTATTGTCCTAGGAAAAGTTAAGGCTTCTAGACTTATATTGCATGTGGATATGTCTTCAATGCATGAAATATTGTATCATCTTCTTCTTAGCATCTCACACAATTATTGTCCACTTGAATTTTCCTCTTCATTGAGTTTTCCATTAATGGTAATATCCTATGTTTCACCTTTCACGTAAAAACCTTAACCCCTATTTTATGTATTTGCTACCCATAGCTTCTTGCATACCCTTTCAATTTTCACTTCACTTTGTGTTGCCATAACATTTACTTCTTCACTAAGTACTTTATAGCCACTCTTCAACCTATATACACCCTCCGTATTGTGATGCTACACCAACAAGCCAGATGATCCCAATATTTTTCATGGCAAAAAAAGCTACGCTTTCTACTTACTCTCTAAAAAACTTTACGTGAACCCGACTTCAACTCCATTGCCTTAAGTGATCTTATATCGAATCACTAACTTAGCTATCCTCATCCCACTAATCTATTGGGGTAAAAAAAGAAGTTAAAAGTTAGCCATTTATGCTTCCAAATATTGATAGCTTGACCATTGTCAACCCTCCATTACATCTTTTATTGTAATATAGTCCTTAACATCCATATGTTTCTCTATATGAGGATGGATTATGTTCAAGTTTAAAATTAAGAAAAGAGTCCTCTAAAAAAATTTGGCTTCTATAGTCTCCAACCTTGCTTGATTAATAGTGTTCTATTAAATTTTCACAGATTCCAAAAGCCCATCCTTTTCCATTCATGGCTTTGCACATAGTGAGCTAACTCATCCAACATATCCCATGTTTCTCTTTATCATGCCTTCACTAGTAATTACTTATCATATTGTTAATTTCATTACATAACTATTTTGGCAAAAAAAAAAAAAATTGCATGTATTGGGAAGACTTAAATTATGATTTTAAGAAAAATTTCCTTCCATCCTTGTGATAAAACTTTGAACTCAGTCATTCATTGTTGATTATATTCTATCATTTAACTCTCTAAAAGCTCATTTACGATCTCTTCCAATAATGGTAGGCAATCTAAGATATTTTTCAATATTGGTTGTATCTTGGATTTCGAGCATTTTTTTATTTCATTCTTCCACAACTCACTTACAATATCACTAAAAAATAAAGTTAATTTGTCGAAGTTTATCCTTTGGCATAAGCCTTCCTCATATCTCTTTAAGATGTACTTCACCTTATTGTTTTCACTTATATTTCCTTTAATAAATAGTACGTTGTCAACAACAGAGAAAATAAGGGTGGTACTAGGTCCATCCTAAACCCTAAACCCTAAACTCTCTTCCTAAACAAAAGAGTGAGTGACTAAGCCATTAACCACTATTATGTAAGACACAAAGGTTACACATTTCATGATATTCCTTATTCAAGGAGAATGGAAACCTAACCTGGCCATCATGCTTTTAAAGAAAACCAATTCCATTTGATCATATGCCTTACTCATATCTAATTTTAAAACATATATATATATATATATTTATATCATCCCATTTCTTTTCTTTTTAAGAGCATGTAACAATTCATAAGCTACTAAAATATTATCAGAGAGTAATCTACCAAAGATGAAATCACTCTTGGAATCACTTATACACACATAAAGAATAGTTTTTAAACTATTTACAAATACTTTTACTATGATTTATATAAGACACTATACAAACTAATAGAATAAAATTGTTTAATTTTCCTTGGCTCTTTTATTTTAGGAAACAAGACAATATAGGTTTCATTGATTTTTTTTTCTTAATTCATATTACCATTTAGACAATATAAGTAGAACTTAACAACATCATCCCTTATTATATGCCAATATTTTTAGAGAAATAATGCACACATACCATCAGTTAGTGATACTTTAGCAGGGTGCATTTGCTTTACTGTTTTTTGTATTTCCTCCACCTTGAATTGTGCAAGAATGTGGTTGTTCATCTCATCCAAGACATAAGGTTCCATTACCTTAAAAATATCTTCATAATGATTTGGTTTTTAGGATTTTAATAAAATTTTAAAATAAATAATAGTATTATTTTGTATATCATCTTCATTTTCACACCAAATCCTATTTTCATTATCTAATCTTTTTACAATATTCATTCCATTCCTTTATTGCTCAAGCATGAAAAAAGCATGTGTTCCAATCGCCTTCTCTTAGCCAATTGACCTGTGATTTCTACATCCATAATGTTTATTCTTTTTCCATTAGCAAATTTAGCTCTTCCCATATTGCTCGTTTTTGTTCAAAAAGTTCATCATCTAGGTTTAGTTTATTAATTTTCTATAAGTTCGAATTAGCAACTCTATTTTCTTCTTTGCACTTTTGAAGGTTTTTTCATGTCATGGGTTCAATTTCCTAGTGTGTTTCACTTTGTCTTGTAATTGTGCCATTATGTTCTTTTTCTAAGCACTGCCCACAATCTCCTCACTTACCTTTACTTTGTTCCACCTAGCTTCAAAGTGGAATCTTCTCTTTTTTTCTCTTTAGTCTTGGCTCTTTCCTTCCTTATATGTTAACCATTATAAAATATGGTTTGAGACTAGAAATGATTAATGGAACATCTTATACGAGGTAAAACGAACACTCCATTCTTTTGTAGAAAGGCATTTATTCAATCTTTCTCATATATTGTTGGTTGTTGTTTTTCCTCTCTCCCATGTATACCAAGACTAGTGAAACTAAGATCATTCAGTTGATAATCTTTCGCAGTTTCCCTGAAAGATATCATCTAATTTTTTCCTCATTTGACAATTACTTATTCTTATGTGGTTCTAAAGAATATCATTGAAATCTCCCTTGGACACTCATAATTTATCATTCTACTTCGCCAAATTTCTCAACAACCTCTGTGATTCCTCTCATTCTTTCATGTTAGGTTCCTTATGAAATCCTATTAACCTTTATTGACCAGTGCCTAGACCTTCATCCACTACCATACCTACGTGATTATTGGGGAAGCTGGTTAGTGAAACTTTTTCACTTTAGAGCATTTCTAGGCCACCATTGCTTGCATTTGAACTAACACGAAAACAAGCCTTCATCCATACTTTATCCTTATTCTTTTTAGCTTTATTTCATGTAGTTTGGTTTCATTAACAAAATTACATAAGAATCTTTTGTTTTTATTATCTCCTTAAAAGTTTTAATTGCTCATGGGTTATCATGCCTACAACAGTTCCAAGCCATGCGCCTTTTTGTTCTCGACGAGGTTGGTGATTAGTCTCAATCATTTATCAAGTTGTCTTTACACTACCCAACATCCCTTTTATACAATGTTTCTTCAATTAGTCTATCTCTACTAGTTCCGCAGTTGATTCTTTCTTACCATGTTTCCTCTTACTTGATGTTTCTTTTTTAACACCCTACTTCTATCCAACCAACCTTGCCAATATTTTCCATGTGTGCTTCCTTTAATTATACAACATACTTCCTTCAATTGCCACCATGCATGCCATGTTCGCTTTTCAGAATTTGCCTCGTCATTCTTGATTTGTAAATCCATGTTAGCTTCAAATGCCATATTAGATGGTTGACTAGGATTTACTCCATGTATGATTATAGCCCCCATGCCCTCTATTTGCCCTTTTGTTAATGATAACTTCTCGTTCTCTTTATTATTAGTGTAAGGATATTCGTGATCACCATTCTCACTCTCATCCCCTTACTCCACTGACCCTAATTAATTGGGATTATGTTGATCTTTTGTAATCTCATTTATAGCCCCTTGATCCTTCACTTTTTTAATGTCACCTTAAATTTCTCTGAAAAACAATTTACTTTACATATATAACTTTTGATTCACAAGTCTAGTGCTCTCTATCGAATAGAGTCTTGCTTTGGACAACCATCTTCACCATTCATCCTTTTTTGTAATACTTGGTACACTTCTTTTAGGATATCATAACCCATTTTTTATAATACATTATTGTTGGATCACCAAAATAAGATGAGGATTATCTCATTTCCATCGATAAAACTCTTAAGCATTCTCCTAACTACTTGATTAGTTTATTTTCATCCACCTTAATTATTTTTGTTTGAAACTTGCTTGTATTCCCTAAAACCCCACATTCATGGAAAACAAATGGGCAACCTTTCATAACTAGCCCTTCCCTAATCATCATCTTCTTCATACTAGCTAGGTTTACAAAGCACCTCAAAGGTTATGTTATGTCTACGTGTACTCTTATCCTAATAAATTTACCCAAACTTATTAGCCCCCTGAAGGTTCCTAAGTTCTTCCTTATCTTTTATAATGCTTCCTAAGTCATCATCTTTAGTAGGAGTCCATATACTCTAAACCGAAAGCTTTCATTATTTAAAACATATTTTGATGGTCTTAAATTTCAATCGTAGTCCTTAAACATTATTAGATGCTTATCAAAAGACCATAAAGATCCCTCCATGATTCTTTCCTTGTCTTTTTTTATTGCAAACTTAAGAACATAAAAAGGTTTGAATCCAGGGCCATGACCTCTAAGTTTCCAAACCACTCATAGTGTTCCTAGCATAGGTTTCTTGGTTAAAAAAAAAAAAAACACTAAGTCATGAGTTTCGACATCAACCAATTCTACCTTTCTTATGGATAATTAGCCTTTTATAATCCCATTAATCTCCACACTGTCTTTCTCATCTTTTGTTAACATAAGAAAATGTCATGCATCTTTTAGTTCATCTTTCATCATCCTCTTTTCATCCTCTAGTACTATCCCTAAAGTTACTACTTACTTTATATTATTACCAATTGCTGAAAACTATCTCAATCCATAATGATCTATGTCTAAGAAATCTTGAGGATAAAATTGTTAGTGTATGCCTTAGAGCCAACTCACTTGATGAGAGACATGGTACAATGGCAAAGCATGATCACTTATAGTAAGTGACATAAAAAATTTCCTTCACTATTTAAATTAACAATAATAGGGATTATTTTCTTCTAAATATGCGGTGAAGCCCATGGAACAAAATTGGCCTTGTAAAGGAATTATAAAATGTTGTAATTATGAGATTCTAATGCATCAAAGTCCTGTTTCTAAAAAGATCTCCTAGTCAATATATTAAGAATTGGCATAACAATGATATAAAGATTAGCACGTGTTAAGCCTTTTACTTGTGAAGTAAGCAATTGATCTCATAAATTGAATTGTCCTGATAACATGTTGGTGCTTGCTAGGAAACAAGTTTGCTAAACTTGACCTGACATGAGAATTTCATTTGGTAGTATTGACTTCAGTGTTTATGAAAACATTCTCATGTGATAATTGTGTAAATGGTCCTTTGACTTATAACAGCAGGTCATCTTATATGTATAACATCACACTTTGATTTTACTTCTATAGGTTTGGATGGCTAAATGTCTAAAATGGGTGTTTTTAGTTGTGGCCAGAAGCATATGAAGGTGGATGAGTGGTCCAAAGAGGATCTATCACCTCAAATGAATTTAAGATATATATCTCGATTGTTCTTAACTTAGAATTGACTTGATTAAATCTATGCATGGTATAATGAATTAAGTTGAATAGTGAATTTTACATATATTCATTAAAGTAAAATCTTAAAGTTGTAAGAACTAACCTGCGAAATCGAATAAGTAGACAATACACCATGCTTATTTATTCCTTAAGGTATGGTTGATAGAAGGATATTAATTATACTAAGAGTCTAATCACTGTAAAGCTTGAGTTGAAAATCACTTCTAAACTCTAGCATTTTTGGGTCATGATGAATTGCTAGATGTCACTCTTAATCTATAAATTAAATAAAGATCCAATTGATTGTTAACTTGTTAGGAGCTTAATGGGTCACACACAAAAGAGCTCTTAATGGATGAAAAGGGATTGATCTAGGAAATTTGGAATTTTCCATTTGGACTTATTGGATAGAATTATAATTAAGCTTAATTAAATATGTTTAATTAAGTAAACATAATTAAAAGAGTTTTAATTAAATTATTGGGCCAAATTATAATTAAAAATGGATTATTAGAATTAATTGAAAGAGTTTAATTAAGTTGTAGTTCTCTACCTTTAATTATAATTTGGGCTTAGCCTCTAATTAAATAATTTAATAAAAGATGAGGACCTAATTGCAATTAAAATAAGTTTAAGGGTTAAATGATCAATGTGCCAATTAATGAAACACATTTCACTTAGCCTATAAATAAATTATTATGGTATGCCTCCCTAAGATAATGATTAATATGTTAGGTTGCAACCTGCCCCAAGGGTGTACTGTTTATGCTCGCTCTTACTTTTTTTTCTTGCTCAAGAAGAAAAAAGTTTCTTCATGGTTTTGAGTTTCAAGAGATTGAGAAATGGCTGGAGGTGAGTTTATGAAACTCAATCTTCTAGCATGGTAACCTCTTGAAGGCTTCATTTTTACTTATGTGGACTTACATTAGAGACTATCACACTTGGGGTGGTTTATGATTCAAGACAAAAAAATCAAGCATCATCAATAAAGAGCAAGCCTTAGATTATGATATCTAAAGCTTAGGTATGGTTCTTGAAACCTTTTTTTTTTATGATTTTTGATATGTGTTTCGATGAAAATTGAAGGTTCTTGATCAATTAGATCCATGAAAATTTTTTTATTCCAGTTGTGATTCCATTGTGTATATTCTGATTTTTCAATGAATGATCCACCTATGCATCACCCAAGAAACTTTCAAAAACCTTATGCTCAGACAAGACTAGGACATTTCACCCACAAAACCAAGGTTCAAAGGGGACTTATAATTCAAAGAAAAAATTACTTGATTAATCAACCATATGACATTTTATTCTTAAATTGTTAAAACATGGAATTAGAATAAATTCTAGTAGATTTTTTTTACTCTTTTATAGAAAACAAGTTTTTGGTGATGTTACTAATGATATGCCTATATATGTATGTATGTATATATTATATTATATGTGAAAAATAAATAAATTTATTAGTGTATGACCTAGGGCCAACTTACTTGGCCAGAGGAGACTTACATGTCAATGAGAATATTACTTGATTAATTAACAAAAATGACATTTTATTCTTGCATTGTTAAAACGTGGAATTGGAATAAAGTTTTGTTATTTTTGAATTTTTTTTATGTAAAACAAGTTTATGGTGATTTTACTAATGATATCACATATATATTATATCATACAAGCAAAATGAATATGTTAGTATATGCCCTAGAGCTAACTCACTTGGTGAGAGGCATGGTATCATGGCAACGCATGATTATTTATGGTAAGTGATATAAAAGTTTCCCTTCATTATTTAGATCAACAACAATAAGGATTGTTCATCACTAAATATGGTGAAGCCTATAGAATAAAATAAGCCTTCAACAGGAATTATAAAGGGTTATAATGATGAGATCCTTATGTATCAAAGCATTATTGCTAAAACCCATTCTTAATATGTATTGTTAAGAATAGGCATCAACAGTGCTCTAAAGACTAGTACATGTTAAGCCTCTTAATTGTGAAGTAAGAAATTGATATCATAAATTAAAGTATGCGAAATACTTGAGGATAACATATGAGTGCTTGTTATGAAGCAAGTTCACTTAACATTACCCATCACGATAATTCCATTTGCTAGTATTCACTCTAGTATTTATGGAAATACTCTTGTGTAATAGCCCTGTAAATGATCATTTGACTTGTAACACTAGGTTATGACGATGTGGAATGCCACACTTTGATTTCACCTTTACAGGTTTGTAATTCCAAATGCCTAAAATGGGTGTTTTAGGTGTGGTTTGAAGCATATGAAGGCAGCTAAGTGGTCTAGAGAGAATTTACCACCCTTAGTGAATTTAAAGGATATATTTTCGTTTTCCTTAACTTGGACTTGACTTGATTAAATCCATGGCTATGGTACAATGAATTAAGTTGAATAGTGAATTTCACTTAGATTCATTAAAGTCAAATCTTGAAATTTCAAGAACTAATATAAGGAATTAAATGAGCAGATATTGGACTATGCTTATTTATTTCCTGAGATATAGTTGATGAAAGGATATCAATTTCATTAAGAGGCTAATCAATGAAAAAGCTTGTGTTGAGAATCACTCTTAACCTTTCTAACATTTTAGTGGTTGTGATGCATTACTAGATACCACTCTTGATTTATGAATTGATAAAGATTCAACTCATTGCCATGACATTAGGAGCCTAATGGGTCACACACAAAATAGTAGTGAATGGATTAAATTGGATTGAAAATGGTTTAGGAAAATTTGGAATTTCCATTGACTTATTAAAAAAGAGAAATTAACTATTGGATTTAATTAAAGAGTTTAATTAAATCATAAAGCCCAACTTTAATTAAAAGGGTTTAATTAAGTTGTAGGCTCATTTATCATTAAGAGGGTTTAATGAATAAGGATCAGGTATAATTTAATAAGTCTAAAGGCTAGTAAAATTTGGAAAAATCCTAGCCTAAAAAACCTTGTTATGGCCGACTTCCCCCAAGAAACAACACTAGTAGCACATGCATTGACGACAACCCTAAATGGTAAGTCGGGTGTGCAGCAAAGCCAAGAAAGGCTTATGCTCATAGTCGTCCCCTTCCCTAGTCCCTCTCTCATGTTCTTCCTCTTTCTTGATCAAGATAAAAATTGGTTTCTTCATGATTTTCAAGCTTCAAGAAATGGAGAGATGACTGGATGTGAGATGAATGGATGTGAGTTTATGAAACTTGAGCCATTATCATGATGATAATCATAATACAGTTCATCTTTCCAAAGGCTCCATCTCAACTTGTGTGGATCACCATTAGAGGCTAGATGTGTGGATGACTTACCTTTGTGATTCAAGACCAAATAGATCAAGCATCATCAACAAGGAGTAACCTTGTATTACAATATCCAAAAGTTAGGTATGTTTCTTGAAACCCCTTTTGTGATTCTTCATGTTTTTATTTGCATGAGATCATTTTCTTGGTTGAATTTTTTTTCTTATGATCTCGCTATGTATATTCAGATTTCATATGTATGATCCACCTATATATGACCCAAGAAACCATAAAAATATACATTAATTTTTAGAGAACATAAATTGCTTTAAAGATTAGGGATGTAATTGAGCCATGTGGAAACGATTGAGTGCCAAGTTCGAGTTCGACTTGACTCAAAACCTCGAAGTTTGAAACTTGGTTTAACTTGATCGAGTTTATTTTTTCAAGTTCTAGCTTGACTAGATAAAATATTCAAAGTGCTCAAACTCGACTCAATAAGTCCGAACTTGAGTTGATATACTTGATCTTTTAATTTTTAATCATATATTATGAGAATAAAATGATAAAATAATAAATAGATATCAATAATACATATTAAAAAAAGTTTTATTGAACTTGTAAGTCACTTAAGTAAGAAATTAATATACTTAAACTCAACTCGAAAATAAAGGAGTTTAATTAAAATATTCATCTAATTGAATTTGAATATTTCACAAGTAGTTTGATTCAATTATATTGTTAGAATTTTCCAATTGGTGGACTACTATTAACCGACAATTTTGACTTTTAATAAAATTGGCTGATAATTTAGTCTTGATATGAAAACATGCAAGTGAGTTCAATTAGTTAATTGTAATCAACAAGTATAGGTTTTTGCGCATCTTATTAGATCAATGTGGTGCGCATCTTAAACTTAATAGTTTTTTATGTGGATTGTTAGGTTTGATTATAAATATATAGCTAGGTCCCCTCTTTACTACTGATATATATTGGTATCTATCCATTGAGAACCACCCTAAGGAAAAGAATAAGATGAAGACTAGCCTAATCATAATCCTAGTAATTATTCTTCAACTTTCGATGAAATCAGGCAAATAGGTACACATAATTAATTGTTTATATGAATTTGGTGTTTTAATTTTTACATAGGGAATTTATAAATTTAATTTTACATATATATATATATATATATATATATATATATATATAGAAGAACTTAAATTAGAATGATCCAAAAAAGTGGATGTTTTAAGTACTGATAAAATAATGACACATCATTTTTTTAAATAAATATAATAATTATTTTATACTCATTTTCACCAAATCAACTCTTATTAAATTAATTTATTAAAGGTCAAAACTTATTAATTAATCATGTTAATTTAATGAGGATGATTGTAAGATAATTATTACATATATTTAAAAAAATATAAGGTGTCATTATTTTATTGGTACCTAAAACATCTATTTTTTAAAATCATCCTAATATAAATTATTCTCATATATATTATATATATAAGTGTATACATATTTACTAAGTTAATTGTAAATACCCGTAACAAAATTCCAAGCGAAAATAATTTAGAGGGGACGTAGGCATGTATCAAATATTTAGCCAACCTGGTCCCTTTACTACACTTTTACTTTTGCCTAAAGCATATAACAAAACAAAATAAGCATATATATGCATTCTGTTGGAATACAACGGTAAAGAAAGTAGCAAAACACATCCAGCAAATAGAAGCCGTGACCATTATGCTAACCACAATATGTAACATCAGTTTTCAGAAATCTAACAACATATATTCATTACATGCATCAAACTAACAGCATCATCGTCATCTAAAGGGACAATTAATAAACAACCAAACATGTTTTTAAAAAAGAACAGACAGAGAATATTAAAGAGAAAAAAAGATAAAGAATGGATTATACCTGATTTAGCCATGGGTGCTGCAGCAAATCCAGGGATCAATGGAGAAAACAAAAAAGTGCGCAAGATGACAAGAAGAAGAAGAAGAAGAAGAAGAAGAAGAAGAAGAAGAAGAAGACGAAGTCGAATAGATAAGAGGTGATGGATAAAAACATTAATCAAGATCATGTGAAATGAATGATGTCTTCAGTGCAGGGTCCCCACCCAGCACTTTAAAGAAAGAAAATGTGATAAGTGACGAGCACAAGGGCATTGTGTAGCCAATAATATATGTGGAATAGAATATATTTGTCTGACTAATATTAGAATAGAATATATGTATTGTCCATGTTTTGGGAATTAGATTTGGGATTTAAAGGTGGGATGAGAATGAGAATCCCACTAATTATTAATGCGCTGTCTCTGCTTTATAATGTGCATGGACTAAAGAAGTTCAATAATTGATATTTTCTAATTTTTTTACTTTTTTTTTAATTACGATACGTTCTCATATCATGTCAGATATAAAATTAATTTTTATTTACATTTCTTAATTAGTGTTAATCTAATAAAATTTAACTTGATAAATATTTGAATGTGAAACTTTTTTTTATGGATTGTCTTCTCTAAAAAATTAAGAGGACTTTACACTATAAAGTTAACTCATTTAATTTTACTTTTTTTTGTTTTTATTTTATTTTAATTTATGATAGAAATGATATGATAATAATAAAATAAAGATTCTATTTATCAGAATTCTGAAAATATTCTTGAAAATTAGTTAATTTTTTTTTTTTTGTAATAATTTTGTATTAAATGTAAGATTTGATAATTTTATTTAATAATCTTAATATATAATGCATTAAAAAAGTACTCGCCAATAAACAAAACGATATAATAAATGGATGCTGAAAAACATAGACAGACATATCTGAATTTTGGAGGGTGGAGTAAGGTAGTTTCCGCTGACATTATTAATATTAAATTCTCCGGTTGTCATCCTGATTTCATTTGTTTTCGTTTTCCATGACAACAACATTCTCTAATCTTATTCCCAAAAGATATTATTCTCTCACAGTTTACACGCACCCGTACAGCTAGACAAGCCCGAAGAAGTTTTGAGTCGGCATGGGCCTACGCCTTTATCTCACCACACGTGTGATCCAAAGAGCTCAGATCAGGACGCATGGCCAACTAAATAAAGGAGTCGCAAGCTTATTTGTTAAAGCATTGACACCTTTTGACTCGTTGAAAGTAAAAGTTTTCAACAATTTAATATTTTTGCAGCGATTGATGATGTTTTTTAAAATCAACGTAAAAAAAATTTTCATTTAGAGAAAATTGAATAAGATAATTTTAGAAAGATCTATTTATCACTTAATGTAAAAAATTTTTGAAATAATATCTTATACACTCTTAATAAAATTTTTTAATTTTACGAACAGAGTTAACATGATAACATATATCTTTTAAAATATTAATAAAATAATAAATAAATAAATAAATAAAATAAAATAAAATAAATAATATTATCTTAACCCAATTTATGAAATTAAAAAATATTACTAATGGTATATAAGATAATTATCCGAAACTTACTGTCAATATATCTATAAAAAATGAACCACTCTATCCTAAAAACCTACATCATTATCTATTCATTCATGAGGATTAGATACTCGATCACCAAACTCATCAGTTTTTCATTTCTTTGAAACTCCCAATTTTTCATTTCACAATCCTCAACTATTGACATTAGATTTTTAAGTCAAGGTTTAGGTAACTCAATTAAATTAGGCGTAAGAAACTTCAGATAAGAAATAACAGGATAGACTTGGCTTTTCTTAGAGTGGATTGATAATGAAAACGACAATAATTTAAGATATCTCAAAATAATAATGAAAGTCTACCCCACGGAAGAGGAAAAACAATATAATTTAAGGCCTTATTTGGTTTACAGAAAATGATTTTTGAAAAATAATTTTTACATTTACATATGTTTGGTTCGTACAAAATTGATTAGTCAACAAAAAATAATTTTTTAGTCAATGAAAAATTAGGTCATTTTTTTAAAATTCTCTTATACTTTTGAAAATGGAAAGATATTTTTTGAAAAATAGTTGTCTATTTGTAAGGTTATTTGCCTAACTTGTTAGTATAATTCTATTCAAGTTATACCTAATATATAATTTTTTGGAATTTTAATTTAATTTAATCTTACATAAACTATTATTATATTAATAATTTTTTATTCAATTAGATTACAAATTTTAAAAATTAAAATATTAACATTAATATTTCAATAATAAACAATATTATATTATTATTTTAAAAATAAATAATTAAAAATAATTAAATAAATAATTTATTTATTAATATTTTAATTTCTGATATAACGCTTTTATATTTTATTTACAAATTTTATATTAATATTTTAATAATAAATGTAAATAAATAATGCTTTTGCTACGATTTTAATAATAAATAATTTTAGCATAAAATATAATTATTTTAATATTATGAATATTTTAATTTCAAAATTAAATATTAATATATTCTTAATGTTTTATATATTAAAATATTAAGATTACTTCAAATTTTTAAAAATATTAATACAAGCAATGATAACTAGTTTTCTTTTAATTGTTTGATAATATAATATTTTTAATATTGAATACTATTTAAAAAATATAATTATTTTTTAATATTAATTAATTAATTAATTAATAATATATAATTTTTTATTTTTTATTAGTTAAGAAAACAGATTTTTTTAAAAACAACCAAACAACAGAAAATATATTTGTTGACTCATCTAAACAACAAAAAAATCTTTAGCTTTTCAGAAAATAAAAATATTTTTTAGAAATCATTTTTTGAAAGTCATTTTCAGTGAATTAAATTAGGTTTAAGAGAAAAAAGAGCAAACCAACTATTAATCATTAAATTTAATTATTTATTATAATTGAAACTTATTTTAAACATTTTTTTTGAAGTTTATAATGTTTTAAATTTAATAGTAATATTATTTTCTCATATTTCAAACTTGTATTATGAAATAGAATATATCAATAAAAATTTGATTTTGTTTGAAATAATATGACATTAGTGGTAAAAATATAAAATAACAAAATTTAAAAATTCAGCATTTATCGTTTTCAAGCAATATATTTATTTGCAGTACTTAATTTGTAGTAAAATACGAAATAGTTATAATTTAAATTCAATACTTATTAGATCTCTAGTGCTTAATTTTTCAGCACTTAATTTTTTTAATTTGCCAAATAGCGCCTTAGTCTAATGAATTAGGAGGCCCGTGCCTTACAACTGATATTACTTTTATTTAGAAAATTTAACTTTTAAAGTATTTTTGTAATATATATATATATATATATATATATATATATATATATATATATATATATATAAAATAAATCTGCTAGATTATCTTTTTTCTTTTTTTTCTTTTCATAATTTTATTACCTACTCCAGGAATTTCTCAAAGGAGCCGAAAAGTTAAAGCTAAGGTATGAGTATTTCTTTCTCTCTATTTGCTATTTGCTATTTGCTATTTGGATCAATTTTTTTTTTTTTTTTTCCTTTGGGAGGAAATGAGTCAAACCGTGCGCAGGTCCAACAGACGTCGAAAACATTTTCAAGAATGAACGGCGCCGCGGAATTGCCTTGACTCGAAAGAGTTAACGGTGTTTGAGTTTGGGTCTGTAACCGCGGCTACTGATAAGATTTTGCTCCGTGTCCAACGAGCTCGAGCCTTGCCACTGGGAAATCCTGCCCGTGAATGGATCCTATGCTCCCTAGTTTTGCGTCATCTTTCGGCAATGAAAATCCGGCTGTAAGTCACCAAATAATATATATATATATATATATATATATATATATATATATATATATATTCATTGTAAGAAAGTTAACGTTAACCGGAAAAGGAAATAAATAAAAATTTTCGAGTGCATTTAAAGATGCAAAAGGATTGAAATGGTATTTTCAAAAATGTGTAAAGGCAAAACGGTCAAAAGATTGAAATTCGGTATTAATCAGGATAAGAAAATTTAATTAAAAATATGAGATTGAGAAATCTTGATCAATAATGAAGAAATAATTAAATTTCGGGTTAAATTGATCAAGATGTGAATTTATAAGAATAAACCAGAATTTTCCTATCGAAAAATAGTCCCGAAAATAATCGAAAAGGTAAAATCGGACTGATAAATTCATTCACGGATTAAATGAATTTAATAGAATTTTTTTTATATTTTTGGAAATTTTATTATTATTTTATTGAATAAAATAATAATAAAATTTAATTATAAATAAATAAATAAATAAATAACGAAATCTAGAAAGAAGTTATCGGCGAGAGAGAAAAGGAAACAAAAGGAAACAGAAACGAAACAGAGAAGCGAGGAAGCCGAGACCGAGAAAGAAGAGATCGTCGGACGAGCCACCACCGACGGGGCAGAGGGGCCGGCGAGGACAAGCGAAGGTAGCCCCACACCAGGCGAACCACCAGCGGCCAGGATGCGCCCTGAATGTCGTCGAAAAACGTCGAAAACGGAGGAGCTTGCCGCGGGAGAGAAGCCTCGATTCGCCGGCGATAGCGCCGATTTGGTCCAACCCGAGGCCCGATTTAGGAAGCCCAGGCCGTGGCGTGCCGATTGGTGGCGGAATCACGCCGGGAACCGACCGGACGACGCCGGAATGACCAAATGGTGACTGAACTGGTCGAACCGGACTGAACCGGCCGAACCGAACCAGACCGAACTGGCGGTCTGAACCGAACCGGACCGGTTCATCTAAAAAGAAAAGGAAAAAGGAAGAAAAAGGGAAAAGGAAAAAGAGAAAAAATTGGAGAAAATTTCAGTGATGCAATTGAGCTACGGGTAAGTCGGTAAGAGGTCGAATTGACTGATTTAAATTTCAGAATATTTAATTTGATTAATATCCGACTGAAAATTTACCCGAAAAATTATTAAATTGTATAGCTCGACAATTGGCATCCACCGAGAGCTCGAGACAGCCTCGATTTGTGTACGATCATGAAATAACGGGTAAGTGACCCTTATTTACGATAATTTACATCGTTATGCGTGATTGATATTTATCGCATAACTTACGGATTTAATTTCCGCATGAAATGAATTAAATTTTGAAAAATTGAATAAATTGTCGTAAATACTAAATTGAGATATCCGAGAATTTAGAACGAGGCTAAATAAATACTGCTGGGCCCAATGAGCCCAATAGGCCTCGATAAAGTGTGGTAAACGGGCTTAAGGCCGATTAAGGCCCATTATGGTGCAAACAGGCCTAATATGGTGCAAACGGGCCTAATATGGGCAAACGGGCCCAATGATTTAAATTAAGCCCAGAAAATTGTGAACTACAATTAATTGTATTGTATTTGACCTGATGAATATTTATCCGCAGTTTCAGAGATTGGGTTCGAAGCAAATCGGACTGCGTGGCGAGACATCAGTAAGAAAGGTCAGATTGTACAGAAAATGAGGTAAGGGAATTGTGTGAGTAGCTAGAGGTAGCTACGCTTATTTTAATAGCTTTTCTGTACACTGAAATGTATGCATACATTGATATTGTATAATGATCCTAAAAATGGTTTGAATGATTTTAAGGATCGAAATAGGTGAAAAGACTATTTTACCCCTATTGAGGGAAGTTTCACCTAAGGAAGGTGAAAGCATGACATGCATGAAATGCATGATTTAAGGAAATTTATGGTTTAAGGATTTTATTGGGTTTAATCAAAGCAAATCGATAGATTGGCCAGTAATTGCATGAATTTCACAAAATAACACTACGTAAGTGTTATTGGTATTTAAATGAAATTATTTGGAAAACGGGCCAACTATCAAGTTTATATGTAAACAGATAGTGCCGACACGTAGTTCGCACTATATCTGCGTTTGTGATTGTGCATAAATGTGCTTGAGCGCTTGCTCGCACCGCTTGTGTGACATCATATGCATGAAATGTGCTAGAGCATGGTGCTCGCACTGATTTTTATTATTGTGAAATGAGAGCTGCTGGAGCCTAGCTCGCACTTTGTTTTGACATGTTTTGATTTGTTTTGACGTGGTATGCATAAAATGGTACTGGAGCGATTGCTCGCACTAGTTTTAATGATTTGACATGCATGAGAGATGCTGAAGCTTAGCTCGCATCCTGTTTTGATATTATATTGCATAAAAGTTGTGTTGGAGTGTAACTCGCACGGGATTTGATTTATTTATGCATAAAGCCATGCTAGAGTGTAACTCGCACGAGATTTGATTTACTTGAGCATTTATTTGTGCTGGGCATTGCTCGCACAAAGTTTTATATGGTTTTCATAACTCATTTTAAAGTCGTACTGGAGTTTTTCTCGTACGAGATTTTCACTGAGTTTTTATGCATATCCGTACTAGAGCATTGCTCGTACGTGGATTTTACTTGAATTTATAATCAGTTTAAGTCGTACTGGAGCGCTGCTCATACGCAGATTTCATTGATTTCTATGAAACCGTGCAAGAGCTTCGCTCGCACGAGATTTTCAGATATCATGAATATGCATGGAGCCGTGCTAGAGCTTCGCTCACACAGGGATTTATATTACATGCATATAGCCGTGTTGGAGCCTCCTGTAGACTGTGTGTCACAGTGAGATGATATGCTCACACGTGCATTCTGAGACAGAGATGATTTGGGTGGATAAGACCTATTACAGGCACCCCTGATTGAGCTTGGGTTCACGGAGTACGTTGTACCGTGTATATCACGCGGAGTACGCTATACCATGGGGATTGTTGGAGTGGAGTGGCATTAGCCACGAGCCAGCAAGCCTTGCCCTCGCAATCCTGGTGTTATGCTGTTTTGGCGGGTAGGATGACCCACCTCCCGTTTCAGGTGTGATACCCCGCACACTAGGTATCGTGTTGCCAGGGATCACTAGGATATGGCCATAGTCCTCGATGTTACTGATATAATCAGCTGATTGTCTCACATGATATAACTATTGGTCGATAGACCAAGGCAGACCCGAGGGAGGGGTCAGGCCCCCGATTTTATGATTTTATACTGTGATATGAGATTTCAGATGATGTTATGATATGTGACCCTGAAAGAAGGGTGGTTTTATAATCGGAGTTTTATAATAAACTTTACTGAATTGTTTTATGAGATGATTGACCCGGAAGGGTTAATTTTTACTGCAGTTTTAATGGATTGATTTAAATGCAGTAGTATGATGATATTTTCCATGCTTTCATTTGAAATCCATGATTTGTCTTACATGACATGAAAGACTGCATGATCTTGATTTAATTCATGCTTATTATGATTTAAGGATGTCACATAAAACGCTATTGATGCATGAATTACATGCTTTCTAGATACACAAATAAATTTGATAAACTATGTCATGGATATATGCATGGTTTTGTGCTTGAGATTTTAATGAAAAGGAATGGGTTTTAAGGGCATGTCATTATGAGTATGTAGATAGTGGAGCTATCTACTTACTTGCATAATTGCTTTATTGAGCGTGTGGTTTGCTCACCCCCTTATTTTCTCATCTTTTCAGAGCACTCGTAATAGTTATTAAGTGACTGAGGACTTGCATGCTTGGTATTCGCTGCTTCCCATCGAGAGTCAGGTATATACATTTTTATGGTTTTGTATCTAAATATATAATGCACAGTACTGTAAATGGATATGATGTCGGGGATGTAAGGTTATGTAAATACCATTGGGTATGTATTTAATTAAAGTCAAAAGATAGTAAACTCTGATATATGAATGTGATTATGGAAATGGAATGGTAATAGGTGAGAGGTGACTAACACCAAATCATAGCCCAACTGTGTTGTAGGATGGTCACGAAGAGAGAAAGGTAAGAATTAAATAATAAATGAAAAAGCAAAAAATTTACTCCGATTTTTAGGTAATTTGGGTCGTGATAGTTATTGGTATCAGAGCTTGAGTTAGCCTGATATGAGTCAGTCTTAGTGGTTAAGAAAGTTTACATCCCCATGTACTGTGCATTGTTTAGATACAATTGTGTATATCGAGATGGAAGTGCAACTAAGAATTTGGTTTTGAATGCAAGAATATACTTATTAACTGATAGCCGCTATGGTTGAGAGGCGAGTACATGATTTCAAGGCCGTTGAGGTATGCCCGAGAGTTGTACTGAGTCGCCACATGAGACTCGAGATGAGATTGAAGTGGAGGCTGATGTTGAGCATGCCCCACAGAGTCCTATAGAGAGATCGGACAGAGTTCGACAAAGAGATCGGACAATATTGAGACACGCTTCGCGAGGTTGAAGCGGAGTATGGAGAATATTTTGTGAGCTAATTACTCAGAGTATGCATGGTATTTGAGGGCGAGTTGAAGCATTAATTGAAGTTCGCTCGACCCATCTTAAGAGTTAGACGTCCAGAATGGACATGAAAAATAATTCTATATGTATTCCGGTGACAGAATATCCCGGACACTACTTAAAGGAAATTACTGATAAAATTATTTACTCTAACCCAGAGGAACATGTTGATTGATGAGTATGAAGCTCAGTTTATATTCCTGGGCAGATGTGACTCGGACACGATGAACAGTGAGAGTCGAGATGTCTGAAAGTTCATGGAAGGGCTCAGATTGTCAATTAGAGTCCGATTAGCCCGTTAGATATCACTACCTATGACGAGGCAGTGCGCAGACTACAGTTGTGTTAAATAAGATTATAAGTTGCACACCTCTGAGATTGAAAAAGGTAGTGAGGGCCGAAATAGATACAAAATAGAGTAGAGAATGACAAAGATGTCAGAATAGGAAAAAGGTAGCTTGGTAAAAGATTTGAGTTGAGGAGTCACGGGGTAAGATGATTGGTAAGGCCCTAGTGTATCCAATTTCAATACTTTTGAGGGGTATTGTGATTTGAGGACCCCGACCTGCTACGTAACAGTATAACAGAGTAGTAGTGTGAACAGTGTAAGATGTGTGGTAGTTACCACGAAAATAAAATGTTGGATGAGGGCGAGTGTATGCCTTGGACCAGGACACTATTGTTGTTTCATAGGATGTGGTGGAAGATACCACACTGGTTAAGAATAATGAAATAATTATTTTAATTGATCCTGGTGCCACGTATTTATTCATACCGCCTTCAGTTGCTTATAAGCGAGTGAAAGATGTGAAGCCTATACCCTTAAGCAAAACGATGCTAGTTAGCTGATTAGCACTAACTGAATATGGGTATAGAGATTGTAAGTTGAAAATAGGAGTGAAAACATCACTGAAAAGCGTATTGTAAGTTTTAACAAGTAATGAAAGAGATTTTTATGAGTGATATATGAAAGGAGATAAACTTTGAGATGTGATAGATGTTGATTACGAAATATATTGGAATAAGAGGCGTATGCAAAGTAAGGATTAAGCGATATATAGTGACTATGAATTGTGACCACATGGACTGATATGTAAAGTAATTGTGGTCAAGTCTGAGGGTTACTAAAGGTATTTTAAAATATTCCCTGCCTGAAGATTTGACAACGTCGATAAGCGCACACATAACCTATAAATTGAAATCGACAGTCGTAATATATGCATTTAAAATTCGGGTACCTTTACTGGTAGAATTTGATTAATCATGAAGGTTTAAAAAAAAATTAAGATCTTATAAAAGCCGTTAATATAAGAAAAAGGAAATGACGCGGGTTATTATCTCGAACGGAAGCGATTTCGAAATGACTTTATACGTTTATGCGTACATAGGTCAAGGATTGAAATATTTAGTGAAACTCAACTACGATGAGGTATTTAAAGCTTACCTGGACCGATTTGTTGTCATCTTTAGCGATGATATTTCGATGTATCCGAAGTCCAAGGAAGAGTATGAGTAGCAATTGGAAACTGTCTTACAGATGAGTTGTTGAGAGTTTCTCGAAATGGGCTGCTCAGTTGATACATCTCGTTTGGAAAAAGATTTCATACAAGTGGTATGACAAGTATGAAAATGGCTTCAGTGATTTTTGGTATGTTAAAGTAATGGACTGACCACCGTAATGATTCTCACCATGACTAACAGCTCAAGAGGTTTCTCAATGTATATGGATACCTCAAAATAAGGATTGGGCTGTGTATTGATGTAAAATGGGGAGATAGTCATTTATGGATCCAGTTAGTTCAAGAATCATAAGAGAAACTATCTGACCCATGATTTAGAGTTGGCAGACGTAGCATTTACACTAAAAGTATGGCGCTACCACTTATATGGTAAGAAATTTCGGTATGCACTGATTATAAAAAGCCCCGAGTATATGTTTTCACAGAAAGAGTAGAATATGAGATAATCAAGAGGGTTAGAGCTTCTAAGAATTATGATTGTGAAAACTGTACCACCCAGGAAAGGCTAATGAAATGACTGATGCCTTGAGCAGAAAGAGCCTCGGGATGGTATCACATATGATGGTCAGGGAGCGTTAGCTGCTAGAGCAGTGTGAGCCTCAGTAGTGATGTGATCCCTTCTGATGATGACGGTGTTTTTGTGACAGCTAGCCTGAGGTTAAAACTGGATTGGAATGACCGGAATTGCCAGGCTTAGCATGATGATCGGCATGGTGTCGATAGTGTGGGTCAGATTCAGAAGGGTATAGTGACAGAGTTCACAGTGAGTGATGATGACTTACAGAGGTTCAGAGATAGTATAAGTGCTCCCCAGGACCATAGTTGATGATATAGTATTATTGTCATAAGCTCACTCTTCGGGATATACAGTGCATCCGAGAAATAATAAATATATCGAAATCTCTGAAAAGGGGTATTGGTGGTCAGGTATGAAAAAGAGATATTGTAGATATTGTAGCAAAGTGTTTCGTAAGTCAGCAGATAAAGGTAGAGCAAAAGAAGTTGCAGGGTTATTGCAGCCTCTACCTATATTGACACGAAAATGGGAACAAGTTACCATGAATTTCGTGATGGGTTACAGAGGACCCGGATGGATCACGAGGCTATCTAGGTGATAGTCGATAGATTGACTAGTTTACCCACCTTCTGGTTATGAAATCCCCAGATACTCTGAGTGCGTAGGCGGATTTATGTGTATGAAAAATTATGAAACATTATGTAGCGTTCCAGTAAGCATGGTATCAGATAGGGATTCCCGCTTCACTTCCCACTTTTGGGAATATTTTTCAGGAAGCTATGGGAACCCGATTGTGTGTTAGCACAACTTCTATCATCAGACAGATGGTCAGTCAGAGAGGACTGTACATGTTCTGGAGGATGTGGTGAGAGCGTGTGCCACTGATTTTATAAGCTCCTGGGATGACCAATTGTTACTAATTAAATTTGCCAATAATGACAGTTTTCACTTGAGTATTGGGATGAGATTTTATGAGGCATTGTATGGCCGTAGGGAGTTGTTTCCCGACTTGGATAAGAAGAAGTGGGTGACAGATTGAGAATTGTTCCCGAATTGGTAAGATAAACCTCTGAGGATGTTTAGTTAAATTGTGAGAGATTAAGAATAGCTTAGAGCAGATAGAAAAGCTATGTTGATAAGAGATAGGAAATCATTGGAATTCACCGAGGATGAATCAGTATTGTTGATAGTTACTTGTCTTAAGGACGTAACGAGATTCGGATAGAGATATTGGACAAGTGGGAGATAAGACCGGTAGGTTGGCGTTACTACTTGAATAGACAATCATCCATAATGTGTCCTATCTTAAGATGTTTCAGAAATAATATCCGGAACCAGTATATGTGATCAGATATGAGCTTCAACGGCTTAACTCAATGAAAGTATAACGTATGATTGGAAAATCGATTCGGGTATTAGACGGAAGGAGAAAGTGTTGAGGTTTATGACGATCTCCCTAATTAAGTATGATGGTAGTATTACACTCCGGAGAAAGTCACTTGAGGATGACAGTATATGATACAATAGATGTACCCGGAGTTATTTATGGACTCATTTACCTTGGTTCTAATTTAGAGGACCAAATTTCTTAAGTGGGGGAGATTGTAAGACCCGATTTTAACGCAAAAGCAAAAGGGAATAAATAGAAATTTTCGAGTGCATTTAAAAATGCAAAAGGACTGAAATGATATTTTCGAAAATGTGCAAGGCCAAAACGGTCAAAACACTGAAATTCGATATTAATCCGGACAAGAAAATTTAATTAAAAATATGAGATTGAGAAATCTTGATCAATAACGAAGAAATAATTAAATTTCAGGTTAAATTGATCAAGATGTGAATTTATTGGAATAAACCAAAATTTTCCTATCGAAAAATAACCCCAAAAATAATCGAAAAATATACCGAAAAGGTAAAATCGAACTGATAAATTCATTCACGGATTAAATGAATTTAATAGAATTTTTTTTGATATTTTTGAGAATTTTATTATTATTTTATTAAATAAAATAATAATAAAATTTAATTATAAATAAATAAAAAAATAAAAAAAATGAAATCTAGAAAGGAGTTATCGGCGAGAGAGAAAAGGAAACAAAAGGAAACAGAAACGAAATAGAGAAGCGAGGAAGCCGAGACCGAGAAAGAAGAGATCGTCGGACGAGCCACCACCGGCGGGGTAGAGGGGCCGGCGTGGACCAGCGAAGGTAGTCCCACACCAGGCGAACCACCAGCGGCCAGGATGCGCCCTGAATGTCGTCGAAAAATGCCGAAAATGGAGGAGCTTGCCGAGGGAGAGAAGCCTCGATTCACCGGCGATGGCGCCGATTTGGTCCAACCCGAGGCCCGATTTAGGAAGCCCAGGCCGTGGCGTGTCGATTGGTGGCGGAATCACGTCGAGAACTGGCCGGACGACGTCGGAATGACCAAATGGTGACTGAACCGGCCGAAACGAATCGGCGGTCTGAACCGGGTTGAACAGGACCAGACCGGTTCATCCAAAAAGGAAAGGAAAAAGGAAGAAAAAAGGAAAAGGAAAAAGAGGAAAAATTGGAGAAAATTTCAGTGATGCAATTGAGCTACGGGTAAGTCGGTAAGAGGTTGAATTGACTGATTTAAATTTTAGAATATTTAATTTGATTAATATCCGACTGAAAATTTACCCGAAAAATTATTAAATTGTGTAGCTCGACAATTGGCATCCACCGAGAGCTCGAGACAGCCTCGATTTGTGTACGATCATGGAATAATGGGTAAGTGACCCTTATTTATGACAATTTGCATCATTATGCGTGATTGATATTTATCCATAACTTACGGATTTAATTTCCGCATGAAATGAATTAAATTCTGAAAAATTGAATAAATTGTCGTAAATACTAAATTGAGATATCCGAGAATTCAGAATGATACTAAATAAATACTGCTGGGCACAATAAGCCTAATAGGCCTCGATAAAGTGTGGTAAACGGGCTTAAGGCCGATTAAGGCCCATTATGGTGCAAACGGGCCTAATATGGTGCAAACGGGCCCAATATGGACAAACAGGCCCAATGATTTAAATTAAGCCCAGAAAATTGTGAACTACAATTAATTGTATTGTATTTGACCTGGTAAATATTTATCCGCAGTTCCAGAGATTGGGTTCGAAGCAAATCGGACTGTGTGGCGAGACATCAGTAGGAAATGTTAGTTTGTATAGAAAATGAGGTAAGGGAATTGTGTGAGCAGCTAGAGGTAGCTACGCGTATTTTAATAGCTTTTCTGTACACTAAAATGTATGTATACATTGATATTGTATAATGATCCTAAAAATGGTTTGAATGATTTTAAGGATTGAAATAGGTGAAAAGACTATTTTACCCCTATTGAGGGAAGTTTCACCTAAGGAAGGTGAAAGCATAACATGCATGAAATGCATGATTTAAGGAAATTTATGGTTTAAGGATTTTATTGGTTTTAATCAAAGCAAATCGATAGATTGGCTAGTAATTGCATGAATTTCACAAAATAACACTACGTAAGTGTTATTGGTATTTAAATGAAATTATTTGGAAAACGGGCCAACTATCAAGTTTATATGGAAACAGATAGTGCCGACACGTAGTTCGCACTATATCTGCGTTTGTGATTGTGCATAAATGTGCTTGAGCGCTTGCTTGCACCGACTTGTGTGACATCATATGCATGAAATGTGTTAGAGCATGGTGCTCGTACTGATTTTTATTATTGTGAAATGAGAGGTGCTGGAGCCTAGCTCGCACTTTGTTTTGACATGTTTTAATTTGTTTTGACGTGGTATGCATAAAATGGTGCTGGAGCGATTGCTTGCACTAGTTTTAATGATTTGACATGCATGAGAGATGCTGGAGCTTAGCTCACATCCTGTTTTGATATTATATTGCATAAAAGCCGTGTTAGAGCGTAACTCGCACGAGATTTGATTTATTTATGCATAAAGTCGTGCTAGAGTGTAACTCGCACGAGATTTGATTTACTTGAGCATTCATTTGTGCTGGAGCGTTGCTCGCACAAAGTTTTACATGGTTTTCATAACTCATTTTAAAGTCGTACTGAAGTTTTTCTCATACGAGGTTTTCACTAAGTTTTTATGCATATCCGTACTAGAGCATTGCTCGTATGTGAATTTTACTTGAATTTATAATCAGTTTAAGTTGTACTAGAGCGCTGCTCGTACACAGATTTCATTGATTTCTATGAAACCGTGCAAGAGCTTCGCTCGTACGAGATTTTCAAATATCATGAATATGCATGGAGCCGTGCTAGAGCTTCGCTAGCACATGGATTTATATTACATGCATATAGCCGTGTTGGAGCCTCTTGTAGACTGTGTGTCACAGTGAGATGATATGCTCACACGTGCATTCTGAGACAGAGATGATTTTGGTGGATAAGACCTATTACAGGCACCCCTGATTGAGCTTGGGTTCACGGAGTACATTGTACTTTGTATATCACGCAGAGTACGCTGTACCGTGGGGATTGTTGGAGTGGAGTGGCATTAGCCACGAGGTAGCAAGTCTTGCCCTCGCAATCCTGGTGTTATGCTGTTCTGGCGGATAGGACGACCCACCTCCGATTTCAGGTGTGATGCCCCGCACACTAGGTACCGTGTTGCCAGGGATCACTAGGATATGGCCATGGTCCTCGATGTTACTGATATAATCAGCTGATTGTCTCACATGATATAACTATTGGTTGATAGACCAGGGTAGACCCGAGGGAGGGGTCAGGCCCCCGATTTTTTGATTTTATACTGTGATATGAGATTTCAGATGATGTTATGATATGTGACCCTGAAAGAAGGGTGGTTTTATAGCCGGAGTTTTATAATAAACTTTATTGAATTGTTTTATGAGATGATTGACCCGGAAGCGTTAGTTTTTACTACAGTTTTAATGGATTGATTTAAATGCAGTAGCATGATGATGTTTTCGATGCTTTCATTTGAAATCCATGATTTGTCTTACATGACATGAAAGACTGCATGATCTTGATTTAATTCATGCTTATTATAATTTAAGGATGTCACATAAAACGCTATTGATGCATGGATTACATCCTTTCTAGATACACAAATAAATTTGATAAACTATGTCATGGATATATGCATGGTTTTGTGCTTGAGATTTTAGTGAAAAGGAATGGGTTTTAAGAGCATGGCATTATGAGTATGTAGATAGTGGAGCTATCTACTTACTTGCATAATTGCCTTACTGAGCGTGTGGTTTGCTCACTCCCTTATTTTTCCATCTTTTCAGAGCACTAGCAATAGTTATTGAGCGGCTGAGGACTTGCATGCTTGGTATTCGCTGCTTCCCATCGAGAGTCAGGTATACACATTTTTATGGTTTTGTATCTAAATATATAATGCACAGTACTGTAAATGGATATGATGTCGGGGATGTAAGATTATGTAAATACCATTGGGTATGTATTTAATTAAAGTCAAAAGATAGTAAACTCTGATATATGAATGTGATTATGGAAATGGAATGGTAATAGGTGAGAGGTGACTAACACCGAATCGTAGCCCAACTGTGTTGTAGGATGGTCACGATAAGAGAAAGGTAAGAATTAAATAATAAATGAAATAGCGAAAAATTTACTCTAATTTTTAGGCAATTTGGGTCGTGACAAATACATTATTCTTATGGGGGTGGGTTCCTCTGTGATAGGCAGCCGATATGATAAGGGCCTTTAAATTAAATGATGGTCGATGGGGTGACGTGGGTACTGGGTAGTGTGCTTCCAAGGTAGGGTTTTGCAAGTCAAGTTGGAGCAAAATTTGATTGATGATGGTTGGGAGATTTAAATTGCAGTCTTGACTGTGTTTATTGCGGCAGTGGATATAAATTATGGCGATTATTGTGGTAATTGCAGTCGTAAATGTAACGACTCTTGACCCTTGAAAATTGAGAGATTTGTTTTTGAACTATAAATATTTAATTTACCCACTTATTCCCTTATTCACTTAGGTTGTATTCCTGTTCAGTGCCAAATCACTTTTCCTAAATCTTTATCCGAATTGATATTTAAATTTCATACTTTGACTTATATGGCCGATAGAAATTTCGATAGTATAACGGCTTATATATGAGCCTACCCACTTGCAAATAAATTGTTTTAACAATCCTAGATATCCACAACTACCAAACATACTTTCCAAATCCACATTTGCAACCCAACACATCCATTTCGATTCAATACCAATCATTTCAAAATATAATCCCAAAAGTAATATTATTTACATTGTTTTCCTTACAAATTACATCCCAACAAAATATTTTCAATATAAGTCTATGCATACAAATATGTCTGGTAAAGGAATGTAATTATATACCTTTTTCGCATGTACAAAAAGTAGCCTAGGGTAGCTCTTTCCCACCAGTCTACGTCGTGTACATGATAGGTAGCGCCTACGGATCACTGCAAATAGTCTGAATGGTAGAGGGGTGAGCTTTCGAGAAAAAGCTCAGTAAGAAAATGCATTTAAAACGGTCTTAGTGAATCAAATATGTAGAAAAACATAATAATACGTGTAATGACTACTCTCTAAAACTATTATAAAGGACCTTCAAAATTAAGAAAATTGAAAATATTGTGATTCAAAACGTAATTCTTTGTCACGACCCAAATTACCTAAAAATCAGAGTAAATTTTTCGCTTTTTAATGTCCTTACCCGTCGTGAACAGTTACACTACTAAACAGTTGGGCTATGATTCGGTGTTAGTCACCTCTCACCTATTTACCATTCCATTTTCACCTTTCATTTACATATCAATTTATTTAAACTAAATACATCCCCAATATTACATCCATATACAGTACTGTGCCTCTATATGTTCAGATACAAAAATTATTCAAATGTGTATACCTGATCTTGATAATAAGCAGCGGATATGACTACTGTCGTTCTCTTCTACTGAATATATCCTGTGGGGTAGAAAATGAAAGGGTGAGCGAAACGTGCTCAGTAAGGCAATAATGTAATACGTGCTGATAATGTCATGATATAAAATCTTTTATATTTTGAGCATGAGGAATGACTAAAACGATGCCACATGCATGTATATATCATATAAGGGAAATCATGAAATCGACATATAAAACACACATGGAAAAACCATCATGTATGACATCTCATGCTCGTCACATTAAAACTTATTAGTTTCATCATAAACTCATTACCTTAAAACTCATTTGTTTCATCACAAACTCATCACGTTAAAACTCATTGTTTCATCATAAAACAACTTCATCAAGGTCAAACCCATCTCTCGGGAATACCTTGATTCATTAAATCACATCTCTTTTAAAACATAAATCGAGACATTACCCATCCCTCGGGTTCGTCCTGGTCTATTCAGACCGTATGATATCATGTGAGGCATGTAGGTTACTGTATGAAAAATCGAGGACTATGGCCATACTTTGTCCCTGTGATCCCAGGCTACACGGATCCTGGTGTGCGGGGTATCACAACTGCAACGGGAGGTGGGGTCAAGTCCTACCCGCCAGAATATCAAGTAACATCATAGAGTCATCATGACTGCATGGTACAACGTACTCCGTGTGACATACACGGTACATCGTACTCCGTGGACCCATATCATAGTCTGGAGGTGCCTGCCTTAGGTCTTATCCACCCCAATACTATGTCGATAACCAACCCATGTCTCAAAGTATATGTGCGAGCATCTCAACTCTCTATGACACACAGTCTACAGGAGGCTTCCGCACTACTATATGCATGTCAACTCACGTCTAGTGCGAGCGAAGCTCCAGCACCACGCTATGCATATCATGATATCTAAAATCTCGTGCGAGCGAAGCTCCAACACGATTTTGTGCACACACAAATTTCTCGTACGAGCAATGCTCCAGTACGGCTTTTCATGAGAAATAAATCAGTAAACTTGAGTGCGAGAAAGACTCTAGCACTCTTTTTATTCATGTAAACACGATAGGTGGCTCAATCTTGATAAAATATCTTTTAAAATAGAAACGGGTACAAACCGGTACCCTTTCGTATAATTCATTAAGTCAACAGCCAACCTATGTGTAAATTTGCTTAAACCAAAGCAAGATAGTCATATAAAATATCAAAACATGAAAATCATGCAATTTATCTGCCTTACTACCCTTTTTGTAAATTTTACTTCCAGGGGCAAAATCGTCTTTTTCCTTTATTCACCTATGCCCCGATTTTCACAAATTTATTATTTCATTTCTAGATGCTGTAAGACATTTCTAAGCCCTGTAAATACCCTCAAAATACGTATAGGCATCTCTATGCACCTACAAAATTCCCTTACCTTATTTTTCTGTAGAGTCTGACCTTTCCTTTTTTCACTATTGTCTCGTCGCGCAGTCCGATATGCTCCCAATCAAACCTTCGGAACTGCGTATAAATATTCCTCAGGTCAGATATTATACAATTTAATTGTATTTCCTATTTTCTGGGTTTAATTTAAATCATTGGGCCCATTTACCCCTACTGGGCCCGTTTGTACCTTAATGGGCCTTAATCGGCCTTAAGCCCGTTTTCCACTTAATTTTCACATTATCGAGGCCTATTGGGCTCATTGGGCCCTTCAACAATTTATTGGGCCTTGTTCTAACTCTCGAATAGCTAAATTTATTATTTACGACAATTTATCCGACTTTCCAAAATTTAATCTATTTTATGCGGTAATTAAATCCGAATCATGCATAACGATGCAAATTGTCATAAATAAGGGTTACTTACCCGAGATTCCATGCTAGTCAGCAAATCGAAGTTGTCTCGAGCTCTCTTTGGATGCCAATTGTCGAGCTACACAATTTCATAATTTTTCGGGTAAATTTTCCAGTCGAAAATTAATTAAATAAAATATTCCAAAATTCAAATCGATCAATTTTGACCGCTTATCGACTTACCCGAAGCTCGATTGCATCACTGAAATTTTTCAAAAATTTTTTCTCTTTTTCTTTTTCCCTTTTTCTCCTTTTTCCTTCTCTTTTTGGCTGAACCGATTCAGTCCAGTTCAGACCGCCGGTTCAGCTCGGTCCGGTTCGGTTCAGTTTGGTCGGTTCAGTCCGGTTCGGCCGGTTCAGTGTGAGAACCCTGCTGCCTGCCCCACACCAGGTCACAGGCTTACAGGAACTCATCACCTCCACGTATTGTCCGCTTTGGGCTGGCCCACAGGCCCCCTCACGGTTTTGCTCCACTGGGGGGGCAAACCCATCTCCCAGAGACGAGTCACGGAGGCTTGAACTCGGGTCTTCACCCTTGTTCGCGCACTCCTAATGCCACTGAGCTCGTGAGCTCAAGTGGCATTAGGAGTGCACGAACAAGGGTGAAGACCCGAGTTCGAGCCTCCGGGACGCGTCTCCTGGGAGATGGGCTTGCCCCCCCAGTGGAACAAAACCTTGAGGGCCAGTGGGCCCAGAGAGGACAATACTGGTTTGTGATGTGTTCGCCGTAAGCCTGTGACCTGGTGTGGGGCGGGCAGCAGGGTTCTCACATAAAAACGCGCGTTTTTAATGTGAGAACCCTGCTGCCCGCCCCACACCAGGTCACAGGCTTACAGGAACTCATCACCTCCACGTATTGTCCGCTTTGGGCTGGCCCACAGGCCCCCTCACGGTTTTGCTCCACTGGGGGGGGCAAACCCATCTCCCAGGAGACGCGTCACGGAGGCTCGAACTCGGGTCTTCACCCTTGTTCGCGCACTCCTAATGCCACTGAGCTCGCGAGCTCAAGTGGCATTAGGAGTGCACGAACAAGGGTGAAGACCCGAGTTCGAGCCTCCGGGACGTGTCTCGTGGGAGATGGGCTTGCCCCCCCCCCCAGTGGAGCAAAACCTTGAGGGCCAGTGGGCCCAGAGAGGACAATACAGGTTTGTGATGAGTTCGCCGTAAGCCTGTGACCTGGTGTGGGCGGGCAGCAAGGTTCTCACATAAAAAATATAATCATATAAAACATTAAAATCATGAAATTCATGCAATTTCATAGCCTTACTACCCTTTTTGAAATTTTCCTAACTGGGGGCAAAATAGTCATTTTTCACTATTTCCATATTTTTTTTCACAAAAATTATTATTCTGTTTTCGGGTAGCCTAATGAATTTAACGTAATGTAAATCCCCTCAAAATTACGTACAGCTACCTCTAAGTGCTCATAAAATTCCCTTACCTGGAATCGCGCGCAGACTTAACCTGTCTCGATGATACCGAAACTCTCGGCCCAAGTGCGCTCCAACCAAAGGTACGTAACTGCATATAACCATATAGTCGAGGTTAATTCACTTATCTTGATCGGTATATCGCATTTACTGACCAACTTTAAGGTATTGGGCCCTATCTACCTTATTGGGTCTCGGCCCAATTCAGCCCTTTTATATTTATTAATTCCCTTCTTCGGGTATACCGGGCTTATGCAGCTTACTAATAATTATCGAGCTTCGTTCCAAATTCATTGGATAGCCCGTATACTATTTACGGTAATTTATTATAACTCCGAATTAATATTCCTTTCTATGCGAAATTAATCCATAATTTCGTAAAATAATTAAACTCTGTATTTAAAGAACTCATATTGCCGAAATTAAACTGTACTTACCCGATATGATGCGGGGTAAGAAATCAGAGCTCAATCGGCTATCGTTCGGTCTCTGTCGTAAAGCTGCACAATTAGGTAAATCCGAATTATTTTCCATTAAAATAATATTAAATTAAATTTCCAGAATTTACCCGTAGGTCAATTTCGACCCTCGGTCAACTTACCCGAACCTCGAGTCTGTCCCCGGTAAATTTCTTTCCTTTTTCCCCTTTTTCCTTTCTTTTTCTTTTTTTTTTCCCTTTTCCTTCCTTTTCCTTCCCTTTCCTTTCGGCCAAACGGTACCGTTTTCCTGCCTATTGCCGTCGCCGGCGTTTCCGACCGTCTCACCGGCCAAGACCGGTCTCAAAAGAATCGGTTTCTTCCTCTGAGTGCGTCGGTAGTCTCCGTTTCAGCCCAGATGCGATGGTTCACCGGGAATCAGCTCGTTTTTCCGTCGGTCTTCCTTCGCTCCGATCGGCCTGCTCCGGCCACCTGACGGCGTGATTCCGGTGCCCACGTGCTCGCCGGTCTCCCCTTTTCCTCCTGGTAGCTTCGTCGGAGGTGGTCGGTCGCCGGTGTGCTGGAATCGGGGGTCGGTTCTCACGGGTCGTCTTTCGGTTTTGTTTCTCGGGTTCTCCCGATTTTCAGGCTTTTCTCTCTTTTTTTTCTTTTTTTTTTGTTATTATTATTTAACATTTGTTTTATTATTAAAATATTCATTGAAATAGTCTAAAAAAATCTGAAAATATCTACAAAATTAATATTTTATTTCAAATAGATTTATTTAATTTTATTTAATTTATTTATTATATTTTTACCCTTTTTCGGGTATAATTTCTCCGTATTTTCGGGACATTATCCCGAGTGACTTTTCGGTATTTTTAAAATTTCTGGATCTTGATCAATTTAACCCGAAATTGTATTATTTCTTCATTATTGATCAAGATTCTCAAATCCATTATTTTTAATTAAATTTTCTTATCGAATTTATTCCGACTTTCGGTCTTTTGATCGTTTTACCCTTGCACGTGTTCGGGATAAATTTAACCCGGCTTCCCTTCACGAATACTCATTCGTTTCGCAGTTCGAATTCTTATTTCCAATCCGAATTCCATTCCTTTAAATTTGTGAACATTTTTCTACCTTATAAAATTTACGATTTAATTTCGGTTCTTACATTCAGTCCCCATTTGGTCATTCCGGCGCCGTCCGGCTGGTTCCCGACGCCTCACCACCGCCGTTCGACGCGTCTGCACCTGGGCATCCAAGATCGGGCCTCGGCTGGAGTCGAAACGCAGCCATCGCTGGTGAATCTTTCCTTCTCCCCTCGCGGCTGTCACCTCTCGATCCGGTGGATTCCGACGATTTCGCCGGCCGATATTGGTCTCAAAAGAACCGGCTCCTCTTCCCGATCACGCCGGTGCCCGCCCGTGGATCGCCGAAACCAACTCCGTTTTCCCCGGGGCTTCTTTTCCTCCATGCGGCGATCTCCGGCCTCCTTGGCGCGCGTCGCCGGTGCCAACAGCTTCGCCGGCCTCTCCTCTTCCTCCTCGGCTGGTCATCGGCGGTCAAGGACCACCGGTGCGTCCTCGGGCTCGTCGGGTTCCCTCGGGTCTTATTCGGGTTTCCATTTTCTGCTTCTCTTTCTTCTCTCTCCCCGATTGAATTCTGTTGTTTTGTTTTGTTTTTTTTTTCAATTCTTTTTCTTAAATTATTATTATTATTTTAATTATTATTTATTTTAATTATTACACTATTCATTAAAATACTCTATAAAAATCCAAAATATCTACAAACTATATTATTTTATTCCAAATTTAATCTATTTAATTTAATTTAATTTATTTATTATATTTTAATCCTTTTTCGGGTATAATTTCTCTGTATTTTCGGGATATTGTCCCGAATGACTTTTCGGTATATTTTTTGATTATTTGCGGGATTATTTTTCCGAACTAAAAATTTCGATTAATCCCGATTAATTCCAATAAATTGATATCCTGATCAATTTAATCCAAAATAAATTTATTTCACCTTTATTGACCAAGATTTCTCAATCCATTATTTTTAATAAATTTTTCTCATCAAATTTATTTCGACTTTCGGTCTTTTTGACCGTTTTGCCCTTACACGTGTTTCGAGATTAATTTAACCCGACTTCCCTTCACGAATACTCATTTATTTCGTATTTTAATTAAATTCGGGTCTTACATTCTTTAAGTGCTTGAACTTAACAGATATCACATAACCTTTTTGTATATTCAGAATTCCAAAAAAAAAATGAATACATGTAAAATCACATATCATAAAGTCAGATTTTGAAAAATAGAGTTTAATTCAGACAGAGACTACATTGACCCATATAATTATCATGCGGCAATAACAAAATCATCCTCCGTAAAGGGAATTCAGAACCTATGGCCATGGTAAGGCTGTAGACGTGATCAAGGTCGTACAACGTTCAGACATCCGAAGGTGGAATTCAGACGCCACAAAGGCGAAGTTCAGACGCCACACAGGCGAAGTTCAGACGCCACACAAACGAAGTTCAGATGCCACACAGGCAAAGCTCAGACGCCACACAAGCGAAGTTCAGACGCCACACAGGCGAGCATGATAAGCGTTCACTTACAACATAAGTGGCCCTTAGTCTCAAAACATACTACAGTTTTCATATATAAAAACATCGAAATACAACCGTCTTATTCAAAAGATAATTTCAGAGGACATGCTCTTATTCAGAAGTCAAATTCAGAAATATGCAATTATTCCAAATACAAATTCAGAGAACATACTTTTATTCAGAAAAACCAATTTCAGAAATCACGTTCTTACTCAGAAAACAAAAGCAGAGAACATGTTCAAAAATCATAATTCAGATCCTTGTAAGTTTTTCTTAATCATGATTCAGAAAGTAAACTATTACCGTTTTAAATTACACTCCCTTACCTCGATTTATTGAAAATTTTGAATTCGAGTAGTGACACCTCCTAGTAACTCCCTTAGCTCCTTTTACGATTCTCCTACACCGACACTTGTATTACTCAGTATCCTATTCATACGAATTGTCCGAAATGCGTCAAAATCATAACCTATTCGTTACTACCTCGTGTGTACGTATAATTGTACATACCTAGGCTATTACGTGTGGTTATGTATTTTTCTTACTATATATATATATATATTTTTGTATGTACATATACTAACATACACATTCATTATATACACCTATATGTATATACACACATATATATATACACACATATATATTATTATTTGTTTTCATTATTCATTATCATATATATTTATTTATTTGTCTACTTCTCATCTTTCCCATTTATTTTCCATGTCTAATCTAATTTACATTATCATGCCTATAAATACAACACATATATATACATGTACATTAAATATATTTATATATATATATATTTTACCTTTTCTTTTTCAATTTCCAGCTTTTCTTTTCTTTTTTTTTCTTTTCTCATTTTCCTTTCTTCTCTCTCGGCCAGCCCAGCCTCAGTTTGCTTGGTCTTCTTCCTCCTTCTGCTCTCGAGTCCTGCTTTCCTCACTCTCGGTTTGCTCCTTCAACTCTTCTCTTCCTCGATTTTGTTTCAATTTCCAGGTTCTGCTTCAATTTCCCCTCGGTCTGCTCTTCTTCTTCCTCGGTTTTGTTTCTTCCTTCAGCCCCCTCTCGGTTTGCTTCTCCTCCAATCGGCCAACCTCTCCTCCCTTCCTTTCTTTTCTCTCTTCTTTCTTTCTTCTCTTTCCTTCTCCCTCGGCTGACCAGCTCTCCCTTCCTCTTCTTTTTCTTTCCTTCATTTTCTCTCCCGGCCAGCCCACATCTTCTTTCCTTTCTTTTTTTTCTCTTCTTTTCCCGCCCAGCTAATGACTCTGCATTTCGAATTGCAGAGTTGCGGAATTGGCTTTCTTTGAAAGCCAATTTCGTACAACGATATATATATATATATATATTATATTATATTAAAATATATATATATATATATTATATTAATATATATATTATATTAATATATATATATATATTATTTGTTTGTTGTTTAGTGTTATTATTATTTTTTTTGTTTTATTTGTTTTGTGTTCATTTCCATTTCATTTTTCATCTTCTTTGTCTCATGCTTTGTTTATTTTTATTTACTAATACTTATATATTACATACTATACATTACATAATATATATTTGTTATATATATATATATATATATATTATTATCTGTCTATTTTAAATTTGTCTAGTATATATATATACATTTTTTTTTTATAAAATCATCCAATGACAATATTCATGCCTTCCATGAAATTTTCATTATTTCGAGAATGAAATATTCTTGGGATTTCATCATTCCTTATAAATCCCCAATATAAGTTTTTAAATCAAAATTATTTTCGATTCCTCCATGCTTGCATTCGCTTCATCACTTCTTGTATTTCGGGCTCTCCGTCTTTCACGAGCATCTCGGCTCCCATACTCCTCGAGCCATACAATGAATATTCCCACTTCTATTAAAACCTATTATTTTTATTCTTATATAGTCTAATTAAATATAAGAATTTTGTGGTGTTTACAGTAAATTTGTTTTTTGAATTCGTACAACTTTACTTAAAATATAATATTTGAAATTATAATCATAATATGTCTTATTTTATAATTTTTAAAGCAATTTATGATATGTTAATTTTATTATTTATGTAAAGAAAGTTATTCATAATTTTTAATCATAGTAAAACATTGTAATTTAACAAAATTACCTATGATAATTGAAAAATAACAAAGGTAGAAAATAAAGATCAATAATTACATATTAATAAGAATTAATGTATTAATTATTTAACATAACTATTTTTCATCTAAATTATTAAATAATTCTTTCATCAAAATTTTGTCAATTCTTTGTCTAAATTAATTATGCCAATATTTCTCTTTTTTTTTTCTCTTCTATTTGAATTTCTACAAATATTAATAATTAACTAAACAAAACATGTTTAAATCAATCCACTATAAAAAAAGATATATATTTCAAATTTTACACGTTACCATAGAGTGAAATGATAAGGAGGATCAAATTCTCCCTCTTCACTTTTAGAGCCATGTTGACTCGACCTTTGTGACCTTTGTCCAGAAGTCAAACCATATATTTGTTCTTGATACATTTGCGAGGGTAGAATGTAAGACCTGAAAATTAATCGTAAATTTTTATGAGGGATGAAAATGGTCACAAATTTAAACGAATGAGATTCGGACTGGAAATAAGGATTTAAAATGTGAAATGAATGAGTATTCGTGAAGGGAAGTAGGGTGAAATTAATCCCGAACACGTGCAAGGGTAAAACGGTCAAAAGATTGAAATTCGGTATAAACCCAATAAGAAAATTTTATTAAAAATATGGGATTGAGAAATCTTGATCAATAACAAAGAAATAATTAAATTTCGGGTTAAATTGATCAATATATAAATTTATGGGAATTAATCAGAATTAATCGAGATTTTTACTTCGAAAAATAATCCCGAAAATAATAAAAAAATATACCAAAAAGTTAAAATAATACTGAGAAAATTATTTATTGATTTATTGAATAACATATGAATATTTTTAAATATTTTTGTCAAATAATAATAAAATAATGAATATAATAATAATAAACTAATTTATAAATAATACTAAATAAAAATAGAATAATTAATAAAAAAATTGAAATCGAAAATTGTCGAAGAGAGAGAAGAAGGAAGCCGACTGAAAAATCGAGGAAGAAGAAGGGACCGAACGGCCACCGTCCGGCGACCAATCGACCAGGTAAGGGTCGAAAAATGAAGAGGATAAGACCTACGGCAGGCACCCCTAGACTATGATATGGGTTCACGGAGTACGTTGTACCGTGTATGTCACACGGAGTACGCTGTACCGTGCAGTCATGATGACTCGATGATGTTACTTGATATTCTGACGGGTAGGATTTGACCCCACCTCCCGTTGCAATTGTGATGCCCCACACATCGGGATCCGTGTAGCCTGGGATCACAAGGACAAATTATGGCCATAGTCCTCGATTTTCATACAGTAACCTACATGCCTCACATGATATCATACGGTCTGAATAGACCAGGACAAACCCGAAGGAGGGGTAATGTCCCGATTTATGTTTTTAAATGAGATGCGATTTAATAAATCAAGGTATTCCCGAGTGATGGGTTTAGCCTTGATGTGGTTGTTTTATGATGAAACAAATAAGTTTTAACGTGATGAGTTTATGATAAAACAAATAAGTTTTAATGTGACGAGCATGAGATGTCATACATGATGATTTTTCCATATTTGATTTATATGTCGATTTCATGATTTCTCTTATATGATATATACATACATGTGGCATCGTTTTAGTCTTGCCTCATGCTTCGAATGTAAACGATTTTATATCATGACATTATCAGCACGTAGATAGTATAGTTATCTACCTGCTTACATTATTGCCTTACTGAGTAAGTTTCGCTCACCCTTTTATTTTCCACCCTACATGGTACATTTAGTAGAAGAAAGCGACAGTAGTTTTGCATTTCGGTTATCCGCTGCTTCTTATCAAGACCAGGTATACACATTTGTATAATTTTGTATCTGAACATATAGAGGCACAGTACTGTACATGGATGTAATATTGGGGAGGTATTTATTTAAAATAAATTGATATGAAAATGAAATATAAAAATGGAATGGTAAATAGGTGAGAGGTGACTAACACCGAATCATAGCCCAACTGTTTAGTAGTGTAACTGTTCACGACGGGTAAGAAAATGAAAAAGTGAAAAATTTACTTTGATTTTTAGGTAATTTGGGTCGTGACATAGAAACATTTGAGATGGTGGATACATTTGTGGTAAGGATACATTTAAGGATAATAAGACATAGGACGAATAGGGAATGATTGAGGTAGATAATAACCTTATAGAGAGAGATAATAACCGTGAGCAGGTTGATAATGTAAATGTGGTCCTGATGGATAATAACCTTGAGTATTAAATGATTCATTGCTAGAAGTTAATCCTCTAGATGAAAAGCCTCCAAAAGTATTATGTTGGTGCTTATTAGCTTTTCCATTTGATCGAGCTCAACCTTAACTTCTATCCCTACTAGATTTAGCAGATGGATTTATTCCATAATGTGACATATCAATGAATAATCCAACAATAGCAAGAAGCCTATATTCTCCTCTAAGTGGACTAAAAGGTCTATTTTCAACCCCATCTCCATTATAATAAGCAATACTACCATCATCACCACCACCATCATCATCATTAGATGGCCTTGAACCCTTATCATCATCACTCTAAGTTGGTGTCAGATTTGTACTTGACTAAGGCACATTTTCTTCTTTTGATTGATGTGATTGTTCATCATTCATTTCATTATCAGAATTATTCGCAGACAACCAATCAAAACTTTGACCATCTAATAAAGGTCTTTATCTCTCTTGCAGCCATTCTGAAAGTGGATACTCATCTTCAAATATATGGTCAAGTTTAATAGGATTGAAACTATCATTTATCTCATCAACACTCATTCTTTTTCTTATGTCTCATCCTTAGCCTCATATTATAATAAGTATATACTAGTGATGGTTGTCGAAACCAACAATATTAAATAACTTGCTCAAACAAATAATTAGTAGTATAGGGAGCAAGGTCGTGTCCCAAGAGAGATTGATTAAATCTGATTTACTTTTCTGCAAATAAAAGAAAAATAAAACAAAAGGGGTTTGAAAGATTGATTAACTAAAATAACAAAACTTAATAGAAAGAAAACAAAATTGAGTAGAAGAATTCAATAATTTGAGAAATCCAACCCAAGGAGTAATTTTCAGATTTGGTTCGGTAAGTTGATCATTGACGCAAGATAATTTTTCTTAATCCCAAATAAACTGGTTATGGTTGTTGGTACGACCTAACAACCTGTCTATTCTTACCGCTTCGACAATCAGGAAACGTTCTCTAATTGCTGCTCTTACCAATAAACAATCCTAGATACGATCTTAGGATTTAATTTACTAATAGCATTGAAGACTAAAGAGACTACCAATTCTAATCAACAAACACATATGTAGGTTTATTTAAATCAGATCTTATAATCACATAACAAAGACTAAAAACCAGAAGTGCAATTAATCTTGTTACTTACCAGTTGTTATTGAAACAACCAAACAACTACGGATTTAGATATTTCAATTGGATGTATATTGCCTTGTGAATGAATCAATAAGCCTTTTGAAGCAACCATAAAACAATAATAATAATGAAGTGCATAAATTATAAGAAGAAAAGATTAAAGAAAATAAATAAGAACAATTAGATCTCACAACTTATAAACCAAATCTTCAATTATCCTTAAATTGGAAAAAGAGTTTAGCAACCCATGAATATATGGTAAAAGCGATGAAATTCTTGTATGAGAAAATTTAATCAAAAGTCTCCCCCTCCACCTAGATCTTCAAAAGCCTATTTATAACTAAAAATAGAGATAAAAACCCTACTCCTAGTTGGACTTAAAGTCCTTACATTTAATTAAAACAATAATCCGATAAAAAGTCTTCAAAGTAATTGAAGAAGTCAAATCTAGAGAGGAGAGAGAAAATCATCGTATTGGATACTTAGGCAAGAGTCTCGCCTAAGCCTTGACCTGTTTCTGTCCAACAAATTGAAGTCAGCACGTCAAGAAGACCCTTAGGCAAGAGTCTTGCCTAAGCCTGCATCTGGCTCTGCCCTGAATTAAGAACTGCACAGTGAAGGGATCCTTAGGCGAGAGTCTCGCCTAAGGCTGTACCCAACACTGACCAAACTCGTACTCATCATTCCTCACTTCTTCCACATGATTTCTCTTGTTCCAAAATCAGTATAAATCATCCTTTAATTCATCAATTCCATGAATTCCTACAATTATTCAAGAATGATCAATTATCCATAGATTAAGTATAAAATTCATACAAAACCATAGGAAAACAAGGTAAATAATGTGCATAAATAATGACTTATCATATACCCCCACACTTAAACCTTGCTTGTCCTCAAGCAAACATTAGTTCAAACTTATAACCTTCCATTCATTTATGCTCAACTTTAACCCATCCAAAACATTTTAGCATGCATAAATATATTAAGTTCATGTGAATTCTCACCAATAACACATAATGATAATCAAATCAAACTTAAAACACATAGATCTTAGCACCCTCACAAAGGTTTCACTAATTACACTCAAAGTGTTTTGATTTATCATTTGAGCACTCAAGTTAATGCATAGAAAGTTCTTACCATAAGCTTGCCATTAAATCACATCTCTTCCTCCTTCAATGGAACAAGATACATAAATCAAGAGTGTAAAAGGGTGTAATGGGGCTTAGGTAAGGTATGTTAAGGCTATTTCGGTTTAAGGGAATTGGAATAATCAATTCAAACATAAACATAAGAGACTTACTTGAAATTCAATCATTCTTCTTGCTTTTCTTCCTTCTCTTTTTGTTGTGAATTTTCCTTTTTTTTTTCTTTTTTTTACAAGGTTCAAATCTTTTTTCTTTTCATTAAGGAAGAATCGATCATTAACGAACATGGGTCATACAAAACAATCTTTTTCCTAATGAATTCAAGTTTCCTATATCTAAGTTCAAATAATTTCCAATTCAAGGTTCAAAAATATGTTTGGATAAAAACAAGAAAAGGGATTTCATTGGCTTATAACGTGGTTTAAAAACAAAGAAAAGGCTTAAAGCTCAAAGGGGGTTCACTAAGGGTCTAATAAAGGGTAGGTTAACAAGAAAAAATTGTAAAATTCAAATGGTTTAATCCTAATGCTCTTATTTTTTTTATCAATGCACCATATTAATCAAAGTGGTTGATAGAGACATGTATAACATGGAAAGTTCTAGAATTACTAACTATGCATTTCAATCACACATAAAGGAATAAAGAGCATGATGTAATGAATGCTCATTAGGTTCAAATCTCACAACGGTGTAATGTGCTAATCTATGCATTTGTTCATTCAATTCAATAATCATAAGCATCAAGATGAAAATTCAAAATAATTTCGCATACAAGAAGATCATAAATTCAGTTTGAGGATGAGTATAAGAAGATCATAAATTTCATAGATGATAATTAAGAAAGAACACATGTTCACTAGTGAACTAAGATCATCTTGAATAAAATTTTACAGAAATTTGATCAAATAAAACAAATAAGAAATAAAATCAACTTATATAACATCCTAAACACCCCCCACACTTAGATGGGACATTGTCCCCAATGTCACAAATGCTCAATATTTAAAAATTGAAAATCAAAGGAAAAAGAATACTCCTATGAAGTTATTGAGGATTGAAAGCCATGGTGGCTTACTGTGGTGTGGTGGTGGCGATGGTGGGAAAGGTGGGTTGAAGCCCATGTGTGCATAAAATGCCAATTGATTTTGCTCCATCTGGAATTGGTCTTGTTGCAATTGCCTTATCATCTGAGCTTGGTTTTGCTACATTTAGTTTTTATCAATAGCCAATTGTGAAACTTGGTTTCGTAGATCGGTTAGTAGTTCAGAGGCTTGATGTGATTGCCCCACATCGTTATCTTCTTGTTCATGAACATGTGGAAGTATCCTTCTGGCCTTCTTCTTATACGGTCTTGGACCTTGGAAACTGTATGTTCCATCGTCATTCTGCCTTATAAGATTCTGGTGAATTAATGACCAGATGTCTAGTGGTTGTATTACCCTGCCACTTGAAGTAACGCATCATTTGGATCTAACAAACCTGCATGAACAACTAAAGCAGTAATCTTAGAACTAAGAATCAAAGGCTTTTTAAAATCTCCTACGCTGTTAAATTGGGAAGCCAACCAATATCTTAAGTTAACTTTAAGACCCTTTGACATGCATCAAAGAAAGTAACTCTCGGCCTTAGTTAAAAGAGACGCATTTGCTACTCTACCAGAAAAACTATAGGCTAAAAGCCTATGCATGTATTGTTGAGCAGGCTCTTGAAATTCACTATCAGTGGTGTGACTGAGGTCATAATACTTATGAGGTTTCCCTATCAATTCATTTCTATAAAATTGCATGGCATCAAAATCAAGATCATAATCACAAAGGCTGCTAAGGTATTCCTCACTTTCAGCAAATTCATTGGTAATAAGCCCCAAAGCAATATTAAATTGAGTTATAGATAACTCAAATTTCTTGCCCATGATCCTAAATTTCACTACTTTGGGAGTATTGAGGTTGTACTCCGCTGGAGGAGTATACTTATAAGTTGCGTAAAACTCCCTGCATAGTTCGATATAAGTATGACAAGTAATTTCAAAGAATGGTCTCCAACCTATGTTGTCAATATAAGTATGAATTTTTTCTCGAATCCCTAAGATTTCCAAGGTTGGGTCATCGTATTGCTTGCCCGATACAATTGTTTTACCACATAAATTGTCATACCTTTTCTTTTCGATTTTTGTAGTGAAGTCTAAGTTACCATGTAGATTGACTTTAGGTAATACCACATTTTTCTTTGATACTCTTGCCCTTTGTTGATGGGATGGTGATGGTTTGCTTCCACTCATTTTCCTACAAAATATTGATCAATAAGTACATATCTCTCTTACTTAGCATAAATCAATCCAATTTCATCACCCTAATTCACACATTACCCTTCATCATTCATCTTAGTACATACTATGAAATTTTTTAAAATCATACCAAGAACATATATTCATGAACAAGCCAAAAATGAAAATTTAAAGCATTATTTATGAATATAAATTCAAAATCAAAAGGAAAATATGAAAATAATAATTACTCATCATACTTGTTTTTATCCTCAGCATATTCATGGTAGATGAGAGAAAATGAGTATGAAATTCTTACCTTAGATAATGATAGATCTTACAATATGAAAATAGGAATGGGTTTTGTGTTTTTAGGTTGAAATATGGAGAAATTTTATGCTTTTGGTAGAGGATTTGTATGGGATTGAGTTTTGGCTTAAATGGGAAAATGAGGGAAAAGGATGAAGAAGAAAATAGGAGAAAGAGAGAGAGAGGGTCGACTTTTGAGGGAAATTTTTTTTTGGTCAAAGGGTCACCTTAGGCGAGAGTCTCGCCTAAGGTGCGACCCGTCTCTGTTTTCGCTTTTTTTTTTAACCTAAGACTGACACATATACTAAAAATGCATGAAAACAAGTAAATAAATAAAAATAAAAATAATAAAAATTGGATTGCCTCCCAACAAGCGCCTTTCTTTAACGTCTTTAGCTAGACGTTGTTACCTCTCATTCGTACTTAGGATACTCTAAATCAATTAGATCAACCTTGTGCACTTGAAACCCTTCATAAAAAGGCTTTAAAAGATGACCATTAACCTTAAAAATCTGACCCGTATCCATACTTTGTATTTCAATTGCACCATGGGGAAAGATGTTAGTTACAACAAAAGGGCCCTGGCCATTTAGAGCATAATTTTCCAGGAAATAACTTAAGTCTAGAATAAAAAAAAATAACTTTTTGACCAACAAAGAATTATTTCGTGGAGATCATTTGATCATGGAAGGCCTTTGTCTTATCCTTGCAAATCTTAGAATTTTCATATGTATCATTTCAGATCTCTTCCAGTTCTTGCAATTGAAGCTTTCTCATTTCACCGGCTTTATTTAAGTTCATATTGCACTGCTTGATTGCCCAATAGGCCTTGTGCTCCAATTCTATGGGAAGATGACATGATTTTTCATAAACAATGCGATAAGGAGACATACCTATGGGAGTTTTGTAAGCCGTTCTATATGCCCAAAGTGCATCTTCAAGTCTTGTGCTCCAATTCTTTCTATTTGGGTTCACTATCTTTTCGATGATGGACTTGATTTCTCTATTTGATATCTCAGCTTGACCATTTGTTTGAGGATGATAAGCGGTAGATACTCTATGAGTTACATGATATTTCTTCATTAGTGCTTCCACCACCTTTTTGCAAAAATGGGTTCCTCTATTGTTTATTATTGCTCTCGGTGTCCCGAACCTAGAAAAGATGTTAGATTTGACAAAATTGACAACAACTTTAGCATCGTCAGTTCGGGTTGCCTTAGCTTCAACCCATTTCGAAACATATTCTACAGCAAGCAAGATATATACATGATTATTAGAAATAGGAAAATGGCCCATAAAGCCAATACCCCATACATAAAAAATTTCACAGATTAGAATATGTGTTAAAGGTAATTGATCTCTATGTCCTAAACTTCTTGTTTTTTTACACTTCTCATAAGTTTTACAGAACATATAAGAATCTTACAATAAATTTGGCTAAAATAATCCATATTCGAGTACCTTGTGTGCTATCCTCTTTGGATCGAAATGTCCACCACATGCATATGAATGGTAAAAATTTAAGATAGAAGAGATTTCATGGTCAAGCACACATCTTCTAATGACTTGATCGGCATAATATTTTCATAAGTAAGGTTCATCCCAAGCGAAATACTTAGCATCTCTTTTTATCTTATCTTTTTGAGACCTAAACAAGTCATTATGCAAAATTCCCGTAGCTAAAAAGTTAGCAATATCAGCATACCATGGTTTTGTTTCATAAATGGAAAAAAGATACTCATCTGGAAATTCATCTCTAAAGGGTGAAGGTTCTTCACTTGTGATGAGTCTACTAAGGTGATCAGCCACCGGGTTTTCGGCTCCCTTCTTATCATTGATTTCTATATTGAACTATTGTACTGATGAGTCTTGGTTTTGCTTCTTTCTTTGAGAGTAAATACTTGAGAGCTGCATGATCAGAATAAATAATCACTTTAGCTCATAGTAAATAAGAACGAAATTTTTCTAAAGCAAAAACAATGGCTAGAAGTTCTTTTTCCGCTGTGGAATAGTTGCATTATGCACTATCAAGGGTTCGTGAGGCATAGTAGATGACATGTGGAACTCTCTCCTCTTTTTGTCCAAGTACAGCTCCTACTGCGTAGTTACTTGCATCGCACATGATTTCGAACGGTAGATTCCAATTTGGGGGTTGGATGATCGGTGTGGTGGTCAACATGTCTTTGAGTTTGTCAAATACCTTCTTGCATGTCTCATAAATTTCGAATGCTACGTTCTTTTGTAGTAATTGACATAGAGGTTGGGTGATCTTGGAGAAGTTCTTAATAAATCGCCTATAAAATCCTGCATGTCCAAGAAAAGAGAAAACTTCCCGCACAGATGTGGGGTAAGGTAAAGATTTTATCACTTCTATTTTTGACTTATCCACTTCTACCCCTTAGAAGATACTATATGCCCTAGAATAATACCTTGATCAACCATAAAATGGCATTTTTCATAATTAAAAATAAGGTTACTTTCTATGCATCTATTGAGGATTTTAGTGAGGTTAGCTAAGCATTCATCAAAGGTATTTTCATGAATAGTAAAATCATCCATGAACACTTCTATTATATCTTCTACATAATCAAAACATATACTAACCATACATCTCTGGAATGTGGCTGGAGCATTGCATAGACCAAAGGGCATGCGCTTGTAGGCAAAGGTTCCAATCGGACATGTAAAGGTAGTCCTTTCCTGATCTTCGGGTGCCACCGAAATTCGATGAAAACCTGAATATCCATCAAGACAACAATAATGAGTTTTACCTGCCAATTTTTCAAGCATTTGATCAATAAAAGGAAGAGGGAAGTGGTATTTTCTTGTAGATGCATTCTACTTCCTATAATCGATGCATACTGGCCACCTATTTTGAATTCGGGTAGCTACCAACTCACCATCTGGGTTGTATAATCGTTATACCCGTTTTCTTCGGAACCACTTGGACTGGACTTACCCATTTGCTATCCAAAATTGGATAGATCATACCTGTATCAAGTAGTTTCAAAATCTCCTTTTTAACTACTTCCATCATTGGTGGGTTGAGTCTTCTTTGTGCTTGCCTAGTAGGCTTACATTCCTCTTCCATAAGGATCTTGTGCATGCAAGTTGTTGGGCTTATTCCCTTGATGTCCACTATTGTCCATCTGATAGCTTCCTTGTATTCCTTGAGCACTCTAAGCAACTTCTCTTCTTCTAAATTGGATAGTTTATTGGAGATGATCACCAGAAGTGTTTCCCTATCACCTAAGAAAACATATTTGAGGTGTTCTGGAAGAGTCTTCAATTCTAAATCTGGTGCCTGCACAATAGAGGGAAAAATTTTTGTATGAGATAATGACAATTAAATGTGAGAAACATCAAACCTCATCGTGCGCAGTGATCCTAGCTCTTGGACCGTTTCCAATAATTTCGGTTCCCATGCAAACTTCTCCAATCTCTTTGAATCCTCAAGCGTGAGGTGCCTACTCAAAACAACTTTCAATTTATCCTCATCACAAATGTTCAAATACATGTCATTTAAAGGATCAATAATATCTAAAACAAAAATAGAAGACATATCTCTAGGGTATTTCATGGCATTATATATATTGGATTTTATAACTTCACCATCAAATTCCATAGTAAGAGTGCCATATTAAACATCTATTTTTGTTCTAGAGGTTTTGAGAAAAGGTTTGCCCAATAAAATCAAAGATGTATCATCTTCCTCTATGTTTAAGATATAAAAATCTGCCGGGAAGATTAAATCATTAACCTGCACAAAAACATCTTCTAACACCCCTTCGAGATAAACATTAGATCTATCAGCCAATTGAATTATCACATCAGTATTTTTCAATTTGCCTGTAGTCATAGACTTGTAGATGGATAATGGCATGACATTAATTGAAGCTCTTAAATCTAACATGGTTTTTTCGATCTTTAAATTGCCTATTTTACATGGGATAGTGAACATACCTGGATCCTTGCATTTGGGTGGTAACTTTTTCTGGAGGATTGCAGAAACATTCTCTCCTATGTTCACATACTCATTTCCTTTAAGCTTCCTCTTATTGTTGCACAATTCCTTGAGAAACTTGGCATACTTTGGAACCTGTTTGATAGCATCTAATAAGGGAATATTTACCTCGACTTTTCTGAAGGTATCTAGAATTGCCTTTTCTTCCTTTTCTTTTTTGGACTTTGATTTTGGAGGAAAATGAGGTATTATCTCTGGTATCTTCATACTCCCTTCAGTGGTTGTTTCGGATTGAAGTTGAGGTGGTTCAACTCTTTTTTTTTGTTTCTTCACTCTTGTGCTATGGGTTCGGATTTGAGGTTCTTTCAGTTTGGTTTCGCTTCTCAAAGTGATTGCATTTACGTTTTGCTTAGGGTTAACTATGGTTTACGATGGCAATCTTCCCTGGGATTCTAGCTTGCTTACTGATGGGGCTAGTTGGTTCACTTGATCTTTTAATTCCTTGAGGTTGGACCTTGTTTCCTATTGAAATTGTTGAGTACTATCAACAAGGGATTTAACAACCTCTTCAAGAGACATAGTTGAATTTGATGATTGCTGCATTTGTTGAGGAGGTTGCCTAGGTTCGTAGTTTTGGTATTGCGGCCTTTGTCCATAACTGAGGTTTGGATGATCCCTCCATCCTGGATTGTAAGTATTGGAATAGGGATTATATTTTCTTTGGGAAGGCCCTTGGTATCCTCTAATCGTATTAGCATGCTCTTGTGAATCTTCTTGAAGTGTAGGACACATATCGGTTGGATGTCCACTAGCACAAATTCCACAGACCTTGGCTTGTTGCATATTTCCCACTCCTAAAGTAAGTTATTGCACAATAGAGGTTAGATTAACAATTTGATTGTCAATTGAAGATGTACTCACCTCATTCACTCTTCTAGGCACATCCTGTCTAGTCCCGAATTGTTGAGAATTTGCAGCCATGGTGGAAATTAAATTCCTAGATCCGGTGGGGGTTTTATTAACTATTACTCCTCCACTAGCAGCATCCATCATTCTTCTTTCCATTGGCAAGAGTCCTTCATAGAAGTATTAGATGAGTAGTTGTTTATAAATCCCATGTTGTGGGCAGCTAGCGTAAAGTTGTTTGAATCTTTCCCAATACCCATGAAGATTTTCGGTATCTCTTTGCTTGATTCCAATATCTCCCTTCTTATGTTTGCGGCCCTAAAAGCTGGAAAAAAGTTGTCAAGAAAGCATTTTACCATGTCAGTCCATGTTGTAACCGAACCTAGAGGAAGGTAGAATAACCAATCCTTAGCTCTATCCGCGAGTGAGAATGGAAAGGCCCTAAGCTTGATTTGATCATCCGTAACAGCTTGTGGCTTCATGCTAGAGCAAACCATATGAAATTCCTTGTGATGTTTATGAGGATCTTCATTTTCCAACCCATGGAACTTTGGAAGAAGGTGGATAAGTCTCGATTTCAGTTCAAACTCTGTTTGCAAAGCAGGATATTGAATACATAATGGTTGTTGATCCAAAGCTGGAGCGGTAAGTTGCCTAAGAGTTCTCTCTTGATTGTTGGCTATCTCTCGCTCGGATTCGGAATCACTTGATGATCTTCAAGGTCTAATGCAAGATTCAATCTTGGTGATGATGTAGAGCTTTCTTCATGCTTATGATTTCTAGCTTCTTTCCTAAGTCTTCTCTCAGTCTTCTCGATGTCAGTATTGTATGGAATTAATTCACCTGTACGAGAAGAAAGAAGCATCAAAATAAATCCAAATTAAATTTAATCTCCCCAGCAACGACGCCAAAAATTGATAGTTGTCGAAACCAATAATATTAAATAACTTGCTCAAACAAATAATTAGTAGTATAGGGAGCAAGGTCGTGTCCCAAAGAGAGATTGATTAAATCTGATTTACTTTTCTGCAAATAAAAGAAAAATAAAACAAAAGGGGTTTGAAAGATTAACTAAAATAACAAAACTTAATAGAAAGAAAACAAAATTGAGTAGAAGAATTCAATAATTTGAGAAATCCAACCCAAGGAGTGATTTTCAGATTTAGTTTGGTAAGTTGATCATTGACGCAAGATAATTTTTCTTAATCCCAACTAAACTGGTTATGGTTGTTGGTACGACCTAACAACCTGTCTATTCTTACCTCTTCGACAATCAGGAAACGTTCTCTAATTGCTGCTCTTACCAATAAACAACCCTAGATACAATTTTAGGATTTAATTTACCAATAACATTGAACACTAAAGAGACTACCAATTCTAATCAACAAACACACATGTAGGTTTATTTAGATCAGATCTTATAATCACATAACAAAGACTAAAAACCAGAAGTGCAATTAATCTTGTTACTTACCACTTGTTATTGAAACAACCAAACAATTACGGATTTAGATATTTCAATTGGATGTATATTGCCTTGTGAATGAATCAATAGGCCTTTTTGAAGCAACCATAAAACAATAATAATAATGAAGTGCAGAAATGATAAGAATAGAAAAGATTAAAGAAAATAAATAAGAACAATTAGATCTCACAACTTATAAACCAAATCTTCAATTATCCTTAAATTGGAAAAAGAGTTTAGCAATCCATGAATATCTGGTAAAAATGGTGAAATACTTGTATGAGAAAATCTAATCAAAAGTCTCCCCCCTCACCTAGATCTTCAAAAGCCTATTTATAACTAAAAATAGAGATAAAAACCCTACTCCTAGTTGGACTTGAAGTCCTTACATTTAATTAAAATAATAATCCGATAAAAAGTCTTCCAAGTAATTGAAAAAGTCAAATCTAGAGAGGAGAGAGAAAATCTTCGTATTGGATGCTTAGGCGAGAGTCTCGCCTAAGCCTTGACCTGTTTCTATCCAACGAATTGAAGTCAGCACGTCAAGAAGACCCTTAGGCGAGAGTCTTTCCTAAGCCTGCATCTAGCTCTGCCCTGAATTAAGAACTGCACAGTGAAGGGATCTTTAGGCGAGAGTCTCGCCTAAGGCTACACCCAACACTGACCAGACTCGTACTCATCATTCCTCACTTCTTCCACATGATTTCTCTTGTTCCAAAATCCTTCTAAATCATCCTTTAATTCATCAATTCCATGAATTCCTACAATTATTCAAGAATGATCAATTATCCATAGATGAAGTATAAAATTCATACAAAACCATAAGAAAACAAGGTAAATAATGTGCATAAATAATGACTTACCATATACCCCCACACTTAAACCTTACTTGTCCTCAAGTAAACATTAGTTTAAACTTATAAGGAGTCAGGTATTGCCATATTTGTTGAGAATCTCTCTCGCATAACCGACCACTCTGTCGCTCATTCTCGCGCACTTTGTCGCCACTCTCTCGCGTACATCACTACTCTTTCGCGTCTCTGTCGCCACTCTATCGCGTTATTCTCGCACAGTATACCGTAACTCTGTCGTAACATTCTAACGCTGTTATTCAGTGTCTGCATTCATTCCTGGTGCTTTGCTGGTGTACCTTTGTTGGATGTTGGTAAAACTCTGTCGCCGATCACTTTTTCTTTGTAGTTTTTCTTTAGTCCAAAATGGCTAGTCATGGTGTAGGAAAGCATATAGAACTAGGAGTTAGATCGACTTTGAAAGAAGCTGACATCCAGGATCTCACGTCTAGATTTCCATTACCCGATGAACACTCCTATAGTCGTCCAAACCCTTAAAAGAATGACATACGTAGTGTGTCCGATGAGGTAGTTATTTTCAGAGCATCCCTAGAGCTAGGATTTCGTTTTCCAATTTCTGTCTTCGGATCTTCTTTTCTTAGGGCACATAGGATTGCCCCCGGACAACTACATCCTCACGCTTGGATGCAATTAATTGGCTTTACTGTGCATTGCCGATTAAAGGGTGTTTCTCCGTCTCTTCCCTTATTTTATGCTTTTTTTAGGTTTTGAGGTAGCTCCGATTTAGTTCCTTATTCCCTTCAACGGGTGTATAAGCCTGGATTTGAAAATAGATTATTCAAAAAACCTACAAATAAGCTTCATGGATTTGAATCGGAGTGACTTATTGTGGAAACACCTAGGGGCCTTGACTTCCCTACTCGTTGGGAAACTAGACGTGAAATCCCTAAAGGCCCCCGGATTTCTACACTTAGGAGACAATTGTCTTTAGATATTAATAAACTATTAGTTGACAACCCTATTAATCTTGATATTCTTTTATCAAATGAAAATTTGGTGTTCGTCGATTGGGGTGTGGGTTCCGTTCTTGTTGTCGGCCCCTCTGTTCCTCCTTCAAATCTTCCATCATCTATTCCTTTCGAGTTGAACCCTGAACTTTTATGGTCGCAAGGGGATGTAGGGAGCATAAATAGAGAGTCTAGCTCTGAGAGTAATGCCTTAGCCGATGTGAGCGACTGGGAAGCATTTGGTTCTAGTTTTATGGTCCTCCCAGATGATGACATGTTAAACATAGAGTCCCTTCAAGAGCATTTTGATTCTCCTGATGCTAACCTTTCATGATTTTCAATTTATCATTGTTAGTTCTGACTACGTTTCTGACAACTTAGTTTTTCTTTTTTGTAGAAATGAGCCATATTAGACGTTCTTTGGCACATTAGAGGGTGGAGGAAGGTTCGTCTAGTGATCCTGCTAGAAAAAGACCTCGCTTGATAGATGTTATTCCCAGTCAGGCACTAGTTCCACCTCCATTTCCCTGAGCTCAGACTCCGTCTCCTCTTAGACAAGAGATTCCCCCTCCTACTGAATCTAGGGATCCTTCTCGGGATAGAGGGAAGGCTCCTTCCTTTTCAAGGAGAGCTTTCGATTCTTCGGGACGATCTTGGTCTGAAGAGCGTGCCGAGTGTAATATAATATCTTCTCAACGAAAGAATCAGAGGCATTTGTACATTGAACCGACAATAGGGAAGAGGTTAATTCTTCCTAAGATGGGTCTCGTCGATGAGAGGTCCTCTCCTGTAGATGGCGGTTTCATAATGAGGGGGTCAGAGTTTCGGGTGTACCCGAGAGTACGTGACAATGATACCTTGGATACTCCCAGGGTGGCTTCTTGGTTGAGTTGGGCCACTATTCTTCCAAGGGACAAACATTGATTATTCAAAAATTTTTCGAAAGGGGAAGACTTGGCTGACGTGGAAACGTTGAGGGTAATTTTCAGATCCTCTTTCGTTTTATTTCTTTTTGCTTTACTTTGCATTTGAATTTTTATGTTCCTTTTTAGCTTGCTCAGAGGACCGTAGCCAACAATGACCAACACCGAGCCTATCAGGAGCGAACTGATAAAGAATTCAGGCATTAAGGGACAAAGTTATGGAATTGATAAACGTTATAAACCAATTATCTGGGCTACCTGATGTGGTACGAAATTTAGAGGATCAGGTTTCAAAAGCTCTTCAGGATTTGAATCATGTCAAAGGGGATCTTACTGTCGAGACGGTTAGGTCTAGCAAGCTTAACCAAGACCTTCAGCAGGCGCAAACAAAGTTAGATAGTATGCAGTCTAAGTATGAATCCCTAATAGATCGCAATCAGGAGCTGGAACAACACGTCGCTGAACTAGAGAGTCAAGCCACTCCTTCTCTTAATCAAGTTGAGATTGATAGTATCAGGGCGGAAGCTGTGAAGGAGTACAGACTTTCTAAAGATTGCTTGAGGCGAAAAGAGGACTTTTCAGTGCCATATGTGAAATATGGTTTTTACCTCACTAGATCTTGGTTGGAGAAGCATAGGGAAGGCGAAGAGTTCTCTGAGCTTCGATATACGCATGAAGCAATGTTATTTGAAGCTCCTGATTGGACAAAATATGAACCTGAGGCTGAGCCCCCTGATGAGCTTTTTAAGAAGGCTGCACGAGATGATCTCGAGAACCTGACCGATCCTTAGCAGCCCGTGAGTCTAGATGATGTCCCTGAGTCCATCGGTGCCCTTGATGACCTGGATGGAGAGGACTCGTCGTTGCCCGATCCCCCGCTTCAAGAACATACGAAGGTGGCTAGATTTCTATTTTTCTTTTTTTTTGAATATTTCATCGTTGTAAAGACTTTTGAATTTATGAATAAAGTTTGTCTATTCCTACTCCATATTGTTTATGAATGTTGTTTATTTAACTTTCGCTATTATCGCTTATCTATATATTTGTTTTACCCATATGTTTATTTATCTTCTTATGCTTTCCAAATTCTTGATAGAAAGACAATACTTTTAGAAAGAATTACATATTTAAACATACCTTTTTCTGAAGCCTGACCACCATGACGTGAGTGCGCTTTTGGTTCTTACGGCTAATATGTTTCCATCGCCTGACCACAGTGACGTTATTGCGCCTCAGACTCTTACGGCTTTTTCTTCTTCGATGCCTAGCCACAGTGATGTTATTGCGTATCAGGCTTTTACGGCTTCTTCGTCTGTCTTTTACGCCTGGCCATAGTGACGCTATTGCACCTCAGGCTCTTACGGCTTGTCTGATTTTTATGCCTGACCACAGTGACACTATTGCGCCTCAGGCTCTTACAGTTCGTCTGTCTTTTACGCCTGGCCACAGTGATGCTATTGCGCCTCAGGCTCTTACGTCTCGTCTGATTTTTACGCCTGGCCACAGTGACGTTATTGCATCTCAGGCTCTTATGGCTCGTCTCTCTTTTACGCCTGACCACAGTGACGCTATTGCGCCTCAGGCTCTTACGGTTCGTCTGATTTTTATGCCTGGCCACAGTGAAGCTATTGCGCCTCAGGCTCTTACGGCTCGTCTGATTTTTACTCCTGGCCACAGTGACGCTATTGCGCCTCAAGCTCTTACGGCTCGTCTGATTTTTACGCCTGGCTACAGTGACACTATTGAGCCTCAAGCTCTTACGGCTCGTCTGATTTTTACGCCTGGCCACAGTGACACTATTGAGCCTCAGGCTCTTACGGTTCATTTGATTTTTACGCCTGGCCACAGTGATGCTATTGCACCTCAGGCTCTTATGACTCGTCTGTTTTCTATCACAAGATTCATATGCTTAAATGTTGAAGATATAATAGAAAAGTAGAGAAGCAACTTGCATAATGACCATATAAATGCATTAAAATGAATAGATAATAATGCGAGAATATAAAAGTTTAGACAGAAGACATTATAATAGTATCTTATGGCAATGTCTCCTTTCTTTATACTCCTTTACCGGCGGTGGAGGCAATATAACATGTGCGAGCGCTCTTTTGATCTCCTTGTACTTGCCCGACTCTGTTAGGAGTAGCGAACTTCATTAACATGTAGCTAGAAGATATCATCACCCTCATATCATTTAACACAGGCCTTCCCAAGATCATGTTGTAAGCAGCTGAGGTTGATCTCACAACCATGAACAATACCTGTCGAGTCACGTCCTTTGGGCTTTCCACTAGAGTCACAGGCAACTCTATAGACCTGACAACCTTCACTTTCTCGCCAGCAAATCCATACAATGGCATCATAACGGGCCTTAATCTATCTTCGGATACATTTATTTTCTCAAAGCAATTCCAATAGATTAAGTTCACCGAACTTCCTTTATCGATCAGGATTCTGCTAACTGGATGTTTTGCAACCACCGCTGATATCACCATTGGGTCATCATGAGGCATGATAATATCACCCCTATCTATCGGAGTGAACATAATGGGTTCTTCACCTGTTTTTTCCTTCATCACAACTTGAATTTAATACGCTTGTCTCGCGTAACTTTTACAAGATGTAAGACCCGAATTTAATTAAAATACGAAAATTAAATAAGAAAAGATGGGGGATGTATGAAGAAAGGTCAGGTAAAATTGATTTTCGAAACAAGAGCAGGGATAAAATGGTAAAAATACCAAAATCGGTATTAAGGCGATAAGAAAATTTTAATTAAAAATAAGGATGTAAGATATCTTGATCGATAATGAGGAAATTATACAATTTGGGTCAATTGATCAAGATTCAGAAATTTTAAAAATACCGAAAAATTACCGGAACGATATCTCGAAAAGCGCGAAGGAATAATATCAAAAATTTGAGGAAAAATATATTTAATAAATTAAATTTAAATTAAATAAATTAAATTAGAATAAAAATAATATAAGTGTAGATATTTTGGATTCTATGGAGTATTTTAATGAATAGTGAAATAATTAAATATATAATAATAATAATAATAATAATAAATAAAAAAAGGGAATTGGAAACAAAAAAAAAAAGAGAAGAAGAGAGAAACGGGTCGGGGAGAGAGAGAGAAGCGGAGACGAAACAGAGCCTGACGAACCCGAGGGAGATCGGCGAGCCGTCCGGCGGCCAACGGCCAGGCCAAGGGCCGGAAAAGGAAGAGGAGCTTCAGGCGATCTCCCTGGCACCGGCAGCACGACCAACCGATGGCGAAATTCGACGAATCGGGGAGAGAAAGATCGACGGAGAGAAGAGCTCGGTCCCGGCGAACGGCGGCGTCTTGGCTCCGATCCGACCCCACAAAATGATCCCCAGACCGAGACGGTTCTGTTGAGGCCATTGGATGCTGGCGAAACGGCGGGAATCGTCAGCGACGGCCAAGGGAAGAAAATGGGTTTTCGATGCTGAGGAGAAGAGGCCGAACCAGCGGCGTTTCGGCGAGCTTGACCCAAACCGAGGGCAGATCTGAGATGCGGACGACCCAGCGGAGCGATTGGTGGCGAGAACCGGCGAAGAACCGGTCGGCAAGGTGGTGAACCGGCGGTGAACCGGTCGAACCGGAGTGAACCGACGGTCTGAACCGGTCCGAACCGGACTGAACCGGTTCAGCCAAAAAGAGGGGAAAAAAAGGAGAAAAAAAGGGAAAAAGAAAAAGAGAAAAAATTGGGGAAAATTTTTGTGATGCAATCGAGCTTCGGGTAAGTCAGTAGTGGTCGAAATTGACTCGATTTAAATTTTGGAGTATTTAATTTAATTAATTTTCGACTGAAAATTTACCCAAAAAATTATGAAATTGTGTAGCTCGACAATTGGCATCCAACGAGAGCTCGAGATAGTCTCGATTTGCAAGTAGCATGGAATCTCGGGTAAGTAACCCTTATTTACGACAATTACCTCGTTATGCGTGATATTGATTTGATTTTCGCATAAATTGAATTAAATTATGGAAATTTAGATAAATTGTCGTAAATAATAAATTTAGCAATTCGAGAATTAGAACGAGGCCCAATAAATTATTAGTGGGCCCAATGAGCCCAATAGGCCTCGATAAAGTGAAAATTAAGTGGAAAACGGGCTTAAGGCCGATTAAGGCCCATTAAGGTGCAATCGGGCCCAATAGGGGTAAACGGGCCCAATGATTTAAATTAAGCCCAGAAAAAGATTAAATACAATTAAATTGTATGTTATCTGACCTGAGGAATAATTATACGCAGTTCCGGGCATTTGATTGGGAGCATAACGGACTGCGCGATGAGACAACAGTGGAAAAGAAAAGGCCAGACTCGACAGGAAAATAAGGTAAGGGAATTCTACAGACTGCTAGAGGTAAACTTTATGAAATTTCAAGTTCATATGCAGTCTTTAAAATTTATCTGAAGGGTCTAGAGGTCAAATAATAATTTTAGTGCCTCGAATGGGCAAATTACTAAAATAACCTTGTTAAGGGTAAAATTTACAAATTTAGGAAAAATTGAGAGGAGCAAGAACAAGAGGGTTCTGCTCGTTCCGGAGACATTTTAATGCATGCATGAGTAGGCTGGCTAACCTTGAAAGAAAATGAACAGCATTGCATACTTTCAACGATATAACTGTTTTGGAAACTGTTTTGAGAAAACAGAGCCGCCTACGTGTTTTTATTTACATGTGACGTGCTAGAGCTCAGCTCGCACGATGTTTTGATTTGGGTGATGCATGCATTGGTGCTGGAGCGAGAGCTCGCACTAGAGTTTTACAGGCATAGGTGCTAGAGTATAACTCGCACCAGATTTCACATGCTTTTTCGTGACACGGTGCTAGAGTCTAACTCACACCAGATTTTATAAGATTTTCATGTGATTTATATACAAAGTGTTGAGCTTAGCTCGCACTAGATTTACTGGATTTGTGGAGTAGCGCTGTCTGCCCTTGTAGTCAGCCAAAAGGCCCAACAGGCTCAAAAGACCTCTTAGGTGGGGTGAGAGTGAGGGATGAGGTTGGCGACCTTGTGGGGATGTAAAGCGGGCTCTGCCAGTTTTACTTGATTGATGAGAGTGCTGAGTATCAGCGGACAATACGTTGGACTTGTTGACGTTGTTGCACCACCCGTTGTTGGACCCCCCGTTGTTGACCACCAACGTAGTCGATGGGCCCAAGAAGGGTTGCCATGGCCGTTGGCAGGGGTTGGCCGGGCAGGGGTTGGCCGTCACAATAAAATCGCTCGCACTGATTTTATGAGAACATGCGATGAGCCGTGCTTGGAGTATCGGGTAGACTGTGTGTCACCGATTAAATAGGCCCGCACGTGCGTTTTGAGACATGGCATGACTATAGAGATATTATATGGGTTCACGGAGTACGATGTATCGTGCAAGTAGCATGGAGTACGATGTACCGTGTGGTATCTTCGGATACGGCATCTCCGGATGCAGCATCTTCGGATGCCTGGGATCGGATAAGACTGACGGGATGGATTGACCCACCTCCTGGGCGGTTCCTGATCATGGTGAGAACTCGCACACTAGGATCCGTGTAGCTGAGGAACACCCGAGGACACATATGGCCATAGTCCTGGTTATTTGCCTATATACAGACGTTGCCTAGTCTCGTATGTCGACGATTTTGATGAGATCAAGCCGGGTTTTAAATTAAATGTGCATGATAGTTGTTTCCATGCTTTTAAAACCCATATGTGATGTAACGGATTTTCATGATTTTGTGTGAGTCAGGATCACTCGAAGGAGGGGTCGAGTCCTGACTTTACTGTGAAATTTTAAACGAGAAAGATATGATTTTGAATATAATTGCATGTTGAATTTTTCGTGCAAATGTGTTTTATATAACATTATAACTTTCATATCATCTGTTTTAAATGTGTGGAGAAAGGGTGGTTTATGCATGGCACCACGTTCATGTAGGTAGTATGGTTACCTACTTGTTCGTAGGATTGCCTTACTGAGCTTGATGTGCTCACCCCTTTCATTTTCTCCCATAGATAATCTCCAGTTGAAGTTGCGACGACTCAGTACTGCATTCCGGATGTCCGCTGCTGCCCATCATTTAAGGTATATACACTTGTACATATTGTATCTACATAAGCATAGCACAGTAACATGTTTGTAAGTAACTTTAGGGGATGTATAATTAATGTAAACAATTATAAATGACTGGAGAAGAAATAAGTTAGATTGTAAATGTATGGTGGGACTAGCATTGACGCACAGCCCAATTTGTTAGTGGAGTGTGGTCACGATCAGAGGACAGGTAAGCAATGAAAGAAAATAATAAAACGTGAAAAAATTAACTCTGATTTTTGGGTAGTTTGGGTCGTGACAGATTTTATGGTATCAGAGCAGAAATTGGTCTGATGTGTGTCAGTGTCAGTAATTAGGAAATTACATCCCCGTGTTACTGTGCTTGGTTAGATACAATAGTGTATATCGAGATGGGTTTTGACTAAGAAATGGTCGAGAATGCAGAAATGCCTAATATGAGTCGCGTTAGATGAGATAGTGCATGAGGCAGAGGTCCTAGAGGTAGACCTGAGCCTACTAGTCGTGCTGAGTTGACCTGTGAGAACCAGGATGAAATTGAAATGGAGGCTAATGTTGAGCATGCCCCACTGAATCCGATAGAGAGATCGGACAGTATTGAGACACGCTTCGCGAGATTGAAGTGGAGCATGGGAATTATTTTGAGGAGCTAATTGCTCAGATTATGAATGAGATCAGAGGGCGCAGCGAAACATTGGTGGAATCCCGCTCGACCCATCTTAAGTGTTAAACATCCATAGCTAAGATGAGAAATCTTATTGGATGTATTCCGGTGACAGGATATCCCGGACATGATTTAAAGGAAAAATTTCTTACACTGCCCAGGAATACTAAATTGATTATGAGTATGAAACTCAGTTATATTCTTTGGCAGATATTACCTCGACATTATGAACAAGTGATAGTCGAGATGTCTAAAAGTTCATGAAATGGCTCAACTTTTTAATTTGAGTCTGATTGGCCCGTTAGATACTACCTATACCGAGGCAGTGCGTAGATTTACAGTTGGGTAAATAAGAACATGAATTGCACACCTCTGAGATTGGGAAAAGTAGTAAGAGCTGAAATAGAGACAGAAAAGAGAATCGAGAAATGACAGAGATGTTAAAAATGGGAAAATGGTAATTGGTGAAAGATTTAATTTGATGAGTCATGGAGTAAGATAAATGGTAAGACCCTAGTGCATCCAATTTTGGCACTCTTGAGGGGCATTGTGATTGGAGGACCCTGACCTACTACGAAGCAGAGTAGCAGTGTAATCACTGTAGGATGTGTGGTGGATACCACGGAAGGAGGATCTATACTTACACTGTATTGATGAAAAATGGCCGTTAAATGTGGTAAGACGGACCATTGATTTTAATTGCACAGAGTTGGGCGAGATCGCCCCACAGAAAAGTAAAGAGACAGAGAAAAACTTCATTGGTATAGCTGCAACGAGAAGGGAGGCAATAGCCGAAAGGAAAAAGGAAAGTAAGTTGTTGGGTCTTGGACCAGGACACTATTGATGTTTCATGGATGTGGTGTAAGATACCACACTTGTTATGAATAATGAAGTACATATGTTCATTGATCCTGGTGCCACACATTTATTCGTACAGCCTTCATTCGCATATAAGTAAGAAGAAGGCATGAATGCCTACATTATTGGGCACAATACTGATAAATGAGAACCCCAATAGAGGAGGATTAATTAACGGAATATGGATATAGAGATTTTAAGTGATAAAAAGGGGTACAACAGTTGAAATTAAAGGAGTAAAGGATTGTACTCACGGAATCAATAATGAAAGAGTTTCGTCATGAGGGATATACGAAAGGAGATAATCTTTAAGATATGATATGCTTGATTTTAAATACAAGATGTATTGGAGTAAGAGGCGTATGCTAGGTAAGAACACCTTTACGATATGGAGTTATTAGAATTAAAGCAATTAGTAGCGAATACAAATTGTGACCACATGGACTGACATATAAAGTAATTGTGGTTAAGTCTGAAGGTTAATAAAGGTATTTCAAAATACCTCCCCGCCTGAAGACTTGACAGCGTCTAAAAGTATATATATATATAACCTATAACGTGAAATCGATCGTCGTAATGAATACCTTTAGCATTAGGATACCTTTACTAAGACGATAAGAATATAAAAAATTCGACAAATCATAAAGACTAACATAGTAAAAATTTAATAAGAGCCGTTAAGATAAGAAAAAGAAATGACGCAGGTTAGTACCTGAAAACGTAAGCGATTTTGAAGGATCTTATACGCTTATGCGTAAATAAGTCAAGGATTGGATCGAGTTGTAATCATCATTATCGATGATATGTTGGGTGTAGTTAAAGTCTAGGGCAAATTGTAAGCAATAATTGGAAATTGCTTTTACATATGGGTTGTTGCGAGTTCTCAATATGGTCTACTTGGTTGACACGTTGAACTAAGAAAACGTGGTCTTTGAATGAGATGATAAATAAGATGATAGATGTGACGGGAATTTGGTGTGATGAAGTATGAACTGACCACCGTGATTAATTTCACCATACGCAACAGCTCAAGAGGTTCTCAGTGAGTATGGATACCTCAAAATTATGAAGGAGCTGTGTATTGATGTATAATGGGGAGATAGTCAAGTATGGAGTTAGACAACTCCTTGATCATAAAATAAACTATCTGACCCATGATTTAAAGTTATCAACAGTATTTATACCGAGAATATGGTGCTATTATGTACATGGTGAGAAATTATGGATATGCACTGATCATAAAGCCCGAGTATCTGTTTTCACAGAAAGAGGCGAATATGAGAATACATAGTGGGTTAGAGCTTCTGAGAGATTTTGATTTGTGAAAATTGTACCACCTAGGAAAGGCTAATGTAATGGCTGATGCTTTGAGCAGAAAGAGCCTCGGGATGGTACTACATATGATGGTCAGGGAGCGTGAGCAGCTAAAGCAGTTGTGAACCTCAGTATTGATCCGATCCCTTCTGATGATGACAGTGATTGTGTGACAGCTAGCCTGAGATTTGAACCGGATGAGAGTGCCCGGATTTGACAGGCTTAGCGTGATGATCGGCACGATGTCGATAGTTTGGGTCAGATTCAGAAGGGTACAGTGATAGTTCACAGAGTATGATAATGATTTCAGAGAGGTTCAGAGACAGTATGAGTGCTCCCCAGGATCACAGTTGATGAGATAGTAATTTTGTCAGAAGCTCACTCTTCAAGATATACAGTGCATACGGAAGGTAATAAGAATATATTAAAATCTCAAAAAGGGTATTGGTGGTCAGATGTTAAAAGAGACATGATAGAGATCGTGAAAAAGTGCCTAGTATGTCAACAGAATAAGGTAGAGTATTAAAAGTCTGCAGAGTTATTGCAGCACCTACCTATATCGACACGGCACGAAAAATGAGAGCAAGTCTCCATGAATTTTATGATGGGTTACAGAGAACCCAGGTGAATTACGAGGCTATTTGGATGATAGTCGATAGAGTGACTAAGTCTACCCACCTTTTGGTTATGAAATCCCCAAATACTCGGAGTGTGTATCAGGATTTATGTGTAAGAAAGATTGTGGAACATTAAGTAGCGTTCCAGTGAGCATGGTATTATATAGGGATTCCCGCTTCACTTCCCACCTTTGAGGATATTTTTAGGAAGCTATGGGAACCCGACTGAGTATTAGCACAGCTTTTCATCCTCAGACAGATGGTCAGTCAGAGAGGACTGTACAAGTTCTGGAGGATCCGATGAAAGCGTGTGCCATTGATTTTATAAGCTCCTGGAAATGATCAGTTGTCACAAATTGAAGTCTCCAATAACGACAGTTGGCAGTTGAGTATCGGGATAACAAGATATGAGACAGTGTATGGCTGTAGGGGTTGTTCCCCAAATTGGATAAGAAAAAGTGGGTGACAGATAGAATTATTTTTGACTTTGAATAATAAGTCTCTGAGGATGTTTAGTTAAGGATGAGAGATTAAGAACACCTCAGAGCAGATAGAAAAGTATTGGAATTCACCGAGAGTGAATTAGTATGATTGAAATGTTTCTTGTCCTAAGAGAATAAGGACATAGCGAACTTTTGGAAGAAGGTAAATTGAGTTTCGCTGGATTGAATTTTTGAGAGATTGGACAAGTGGAAGATAAGACCTGTAGGTGGCATTTCCACTTGAATTAACAGGCACCCACAATATGTCTCAGCTTTTGATGCTTCAGAAATACTATCCAGATCCAGCATAGGTGATCGAATATGAACTCCAAAAGTTCAGTTTCATGAGAATATAAGTATATTGATAAGTTGATTCGGGCATTAAACAGGAAAGAGAAAATATTGAGGTTTAAGATGATCTCCCTAATTAAAGTCCTTTGGTAGTATTACACTCCGGAGAAGATCACATGAGAATTAAAGGAGTATGATACGATCGATGTACCCGGAGTTGTATATGGACTCATATGACTTGGTTCTAATTTGGAGGACCAAATTCCTTAAGTGGGGGAGAGTTGTAAGACCCGAATTTAATTAAAATACGAAAATTAAATAAGAAAAGATGGGGGATGTATGAAGGAAGGTCAGGTAAAATTGATTTTCGAAACAAGAGCAGGGGTAAAATGGTAAAAATACCAAACTCGGTATTAAGGCGATAAGAAAATTTTAATTAAAAATAAGGATGTAAGATATCTTGATCGATAATGAGGAAATTATACAATTTGGGTCAATTGATCAAGATTCAGAAATTTTAAAAATATCGAAAAATTACCGGAACGATATCTCGAAAAGCGCGAAGGAATAATATCAAAAATTTGGAGAAAAATATATTTAATAAATTAAATTTAAATTAAATAAATTAAATTAGAATAAAAATAATATAAGTGTAGATATTTTGGATTCTATGGAGTATTTTAATGAATAGTAAAATAATTAAATAAATAATAATAATAATAAATAAATAAATAAAAAAAGGGAATTGGAAACAAAAAAAAAAAGAGAAGAAGAGAGAAACGGGTCAGGGAGAGAGAGTGAAGCGGAGACGAAACGGAGCCCGACGAACCCGAGGGAGACCGGCGAGCCGTCCGGCGGCCAACGGCCAGGCCAAGGGCCTGAAAAGGAAGAGGAGCTTCAGGCGATCTCCCTGGCACCGGCAGCACAACCAACCGACGGCGAAATCCTGCGAATCGGGGAGAGAAAGTCGGTCCCGACGAACGGCGGCGTCTTGGCTCCGATCCGACCCCACAAAATGATCCCCAGACCGAGACGGTTCTGTTGAGGCCATTGGATGCTGGCGAAATGGCGGGAATCGTCGACGACGGCCAAGGGAAGAAAATGGGTTTCCGACGCCGAGGAGAAGAGGCCGAACCGGCGGCGTTCCGGTGAGCTTGACCCAAACCGAGGGCAGATCTGAGATGCGGACGACCCAGCGGAGCGATTGGTGGTGAGAACTGGCGGAGAACCGACCGGAAAGGTGGTGAACAGGCGGTGAACCGATCGAACCGGAGTGAACCGGCGGTCTGAACCGGTCTGAACCGGACTGAACCGGTTCAGCCAAAAAGAGGGGAAAAAAAGGAGAAAAAAAGGGAAAAAAGAAAAAGAGAAAAAATTGGGGAAAATTCCTGTGATGCAATCGAGCTTCGGGTAAGTCAGTAGTGGTCGAAATTGACTCGATTTAAATTTCGGAGTATTTAATTTAATTAATTTTCGACTGAAAATTTACCCGAAAAATTATGAAATTGTGTAGCTTGACAATTGGCATCCAACGAGAGCTCGAGATAGTCTCGATTTGCAAGTAACATGGAATCTCGGGTAAGTAACCCTTATTTACGACAATTACCTCGTTATGCGTGATATTAATTTGATTTCCGCATAAATTGAATTAAATTATGGAAATTTAGATAAATTGTCGTAAATAATAAATTTAGCTATTTGAGAATTAGAACGAGGCCCAATAAATTATTAGTGGGCCCAATGAGCCCAATAGGCCTCGATAAAGTGAAAATTAAGTGGAAAACGGGCTTAAGGCCGATTAAGGCCCATTAAGGTGCAATCGGGCCCAATAGGGGTAAACGGGCCCAATGATTTAAATTAAGCCCAGAAAAAGATTAAATACAATTAAATTGTATGTTATCTGACCTGAGGAATAATTATACGCAGTTCCGGGCATTTGATTGGGAGCATAACGGACTGCGCGATGAGACAACAGTGGAAAAGAAAAGGTCAGACTCGACAGGAAAATAAGGTAAGGGAATTCTACGGACTGCTAGAGGTAAACTTTACGAAATTTCAAGTTCATATGCAGTCTTTAAAATTTATCTGAAGGGTCTAGAGGTCGAATAATAATTGTAGTGCCTCGAATGGGCAAATTACTAAAATACCCTTGTTAAGGGTAAAATTTACAAATTTAGGAAAAATTGGGAGGAGTAAGAACAAGAGGGTTCTGCTCGTTCCGGAGACATTTTAATGCATGCATGAGTAGGCTGGCTAACCTTGAAAGAAAATGCACAGTATTGCATACTTTCAACGATATAACTGTTTTGGAAACTGTTTTGAGAAAACAGAGCCGCCTACGTGTTTTTATTTACATGTGACGTGCTAGAGCTCAGCTCGCACGATGTTTTGATTTGGGTGATGCATGCATTGGTGCTGGAGCGAGAGCTCGCACTAGAGTTTTACAGGCATAGGTGCTAGAGTATAACTCGCACCAGATTTCACATGCTTTTTCGTGACACGGTGCTAGAGTCTAACTCGCACCAGATTTTATAAGATTTTCATGTGATTTATATACAAAGTGTTGAGCTTAGCTCGCACTAGATTTACTGGATTTGTGGAGTAGCGCTGTCTGCCCTTGGAGTCAGCCAAAAGGCCCAACAGGCTCAAAAGACCTCTTAGGTGGGGTGAGAGTGAGGGATGAGGTTGGTGGCCTTGTGGGGATGTAAAGCGGGCTCTGCCAGTTTTACTTGATTGATGAGAGTGCTGAGCATCAGCGGACAATACGTTGGACTTGTTGACGTTGTTGCACCACCCATTGTTGGACCCCCCGTTGTTGACCACCAACGTTGTCGATGGGCCCAAGAGGGGTTGCCATGGCCGTTGGCAGGGGTTGGCCGGGCAGGGGTTGGCCGTCACAATAAAATCGCTCGCACTGATTTTATGAGAACATGCGATGATCCGTGCTTGGAGTATCGGGTAGACTGTGTGTCACCGATTAAATAGGCCCGCACGTGCGTTTTGAGACATGGCATGAGTATAGAGATATTATATGGGTTCACGGAGTACGATGTACCGTGCAAGTAGCATGGAGTACGATGTACCGTGTGGTATCTTCGGATACGGCATCTCCGGATGCAGCATCTTCGGATGCCTGGGATCGGATAAGACTGACGGGATGGATTGACCCACCTCCTGGGCGGTTCCTGATCATGGTGAGAACCCGCACACTAGGATCTGTGTAGCTGAGGAACTCCCGAGGACACATATGGCCATAGTCCTGGTTATTTGCCTATATACAAACGTTGCCTAGTCTAGCATGTCGACGATTTTGATGAGATCAAACCGAGTTTTAAATTAAATGTGCATGATAGTTGTTTCCATGCTTTTAAAACCCATATGTGATGTAACAGATTTTCATGATTTTGTGTGAGTCAGGATCACCCGAAGGAGGGGTCGAGTCCTGACTTTACTGTGAAATTTTAAACGAGAAAGATATGATTTTGAATATAATTGCATGTTGAATTTTTCGTGCAAATGTGTTTTACATAACATTATAACTTTCATATCATCTGTTTTAAATGTGTGGAGAAAGGGTGGTTTATGCATGGCACCACGTTCATGTAGGTAGTATGGTTACCTACTTGTTCGTAGGATTGCCGTACTGAGCTTGATGTGCTCACCCCTTTCATTTTCTCCCACAGATAATCTCCAGTTGAAGTTGCGACGACTCAGTACTGCATTCCGGATGTCCGCTGCTGCCCATCATTTAAGGTATATACACTTGTACATATTGTATCTACATAAGCATAGCACAGTAACATGTTTGTAAGTAACTTTAGGGGATGTATAATTAATGTAAGCAATTATAAATGACTGGAGAAGAAATAAGTTAGATGGTAAATGTATGGTGGGACTGGCATTGACGCACAGCCCAATTTGTTAGTGGAGTGTGGTCACGATCAGAGGACAGGTAAGCAATGAAAGAAAATAATAAAACGTGAAAAAATTAACTCTGATTTTTTGGTAGTTTTGGTCGTGACACAAGAAGCAGAGGAACTTCCTGCCATCGATTCTCCCCCTGTAATAACATTTATAGCCAGGCCGATGGGTTCATTATCCAACCGGTTGTCTCGGGGTCAGGCCTAGCTACTTCTTCATTTCTTGGCCTGTTTCTCCCATTATCATTATTTTATCTATTCCGCGGAGGATCATTCCTTCGATCACGTGGAGGATAACAGGGCCTTTCACTTCTCCACAGGAAGCGGTTAATTTTCCCGTTTCTAGCAAGCCTCTCTAACGATCCATCAGATCTCTGCATCTTTCAGTAGGATGACCATGAACGACATGAAATTCACAATAAGCATCAAGATTTCAGCCTATATCTTCAATCTTCTTTTTAGGAAACTCCAACAGTCCAGTTCCTTCAATAGCGGCTAGTATGGTGGCATGAGGCTCATTTAGCTTGATATAATTTTCATACCTGAGTCTAGAAGTCTTGTCCAATCTGTCAAGTCTTGAAGAACTTCTTTCAGGAACATCTCTCTCTCTCTCTCTCTCTTACTTCCCTTGCTTCTTGAGACTGTATCATCCTCATCACTTCCTCTTGAGCTACGTACTTATTTGCTCTAGCAAATAGATCGAAAAGAGTGGTTGGCTGATCAAGGGACAGGGATTCTTGTAACTTCTCAGATTTCGTCCCCTGAAACATTACTGCCATGGCTACAGGGTTCATTATCTAGCCGATTATCTCAGGGGTCAAGCCTAGCTACTTCTTCATTTCTTGGCCTATTTCTACCGTTATCATTATTTTGTCTATTCCATGGAGGATCATTCCTTCGATCACGCGAAGGATAACAAGGCCTTTCACTTCTCCACAGGAAGCGGTTAATTTTTTCGTTTCTAGCCAACCTCTCTAACTGAACCATCAGATCTCTATATCTTTCTGTAGGATGACCATGAGCAGCATGAAATTCACAATAAGCATCAAGATTTCGGCCTATATCTCCAATCTTCTTTTTAGAAAACTTCAACAGTCCAGTTCTTTCAATAGCGGCTAGTATGGTGGCATGAGGCTCATTTAGCCTGGTATAATTTTCATACCTATGTCTAGGAGTCTTGTCCAATCTATCAGGTCTTGAAGAACTTCTTTTAGGAACATCTCTCTCTCTCTTCCTTCCCTTGCTTCTCGGGATTGTATTATTCTCATCACTTCCTCTTGAGCTACGTACTTATTTGCTCTAGTAAATAGATCGAAAAGAGTCGTTGGCTGATCAAGGGACAGGGATTCTTGTAACTTCTCAGATTTCATCCCCTGCAACATTACTACCATGGCTACTCCCACTGGTAGATCTTTAATCTCTAAGGTCGCATCTCGAAAATGATCCATATAGTTTTTCAACGATTCTTTGTTTCCCTATTTAAGGGTCAATAAATAAGTCTTCCGTTGGCTGTTGATCATGAAGGCTCTTAGAAATTCACTTTGTAATTGATCGAAGGATGAGATAGAACCCTCGCTTAACCCATTAAACTATTTTAATGCGTGCTCGACAATGTGAGCGAGAAGGCTCTACACGTGATTTCATTTTCCCATCCATAGAGCAACATAAGAGACTCATAACTCTGTATATGGTCATATAGGTCAGTTTTGCCGGCATAAATAGCCATAGAAGGCAGCTTGAACTTTTTCGACAGTGGTTTATCCATAATCTCGGGACTGAAAGGAACTCTCCTTCTCTGACTGTCTTCGGGGGACACTAACTTCTTCCTTTCCAGAATCCTTTCCACAACTTTCTCAACATTTTTTGACCCTCGGGTCGAGTGTGCTCCCCTTTCTTCAGCACTAGAAGAGTTTGAGTAATAAGAATCCCTTCTCCCTCTATTTTTGGGAATCTACACACGGTCTGCTCCTCGACTAGGGATCTCCTCATTATCCACGGTTTCTCTCTCTCTAGGAGCCCGCACTATATCCCTTCTTCCTGCACCTCCCATTCTGTAATTTAATCTTGGCTCTTCAAAATATTCTTGGGAGTCATGACTATCCTGTCTCTATCACTCCTTCGATCCGTGAACTTCGAAGTCATGTTGCTTAAATTCTGCTGGAGCAGTCTAAGTCCTGAACTCTGCGGCAGAGGTCTACCTCCTGTACTCTACAGCAGAGTTCTGTAGTGCGACAGGGTTTAATGCTCTCAGACCTGCGACAGGGTTTTGACTTCTGATCCCTGCAGCAATGTTCATCCACCTCAGACCTGCGGCAGGGTTCACCTCTCGCAACCCCGTAGTAGGGCATCTCCTCATAGCTGTGACAGTGTTATCCTCCAAACTTATGATAGGGTTCTCCCTTAGAACTGCGGTAGAGTTCTCCAGACCTGCGGTAGGGTTAACCTCTCGCAACCCTACGGCAGGGCGCCTCCTCAGAGCTGTGGCAGGGTTATCCTCCAGACTTGCGACAAGGTTCTCTATTAGACCTGCGGCAGAGTTCACCAAACTTGCGGTAGAGTTCACCCTGAGAACTGTGGTAGGGTCTTGCATCAGTCTTCCAGTAGTATTTTGCACCCCTTCTCCTTATTTTGCATTCACCACCATAAAGGGTTGGCCCCTTTCATAAGTTTGCATCGGAACATTCTCTCCTACCATCTGCTGTACTTCTGGAGGCAAACTAAACTGCGACAGTCCATCTTTGAAGAAATCAATCATCGCCTTCAATGCCGTAGTCGTCTGCTCATTTTGGCACTTCAAAGCCTCGAATTCGTCGAGGGAAACTGTAGCCACCTTATCTTATTCTTCATTTTGCTCTTGTCCTCTCCCAGGTTTGGCGAAAGTCACGAAATTCTCTTCTCCCAAATTTGTAGCTGCGGTCGAACGTGTTCTCACCATCTTAATAAAGAATCTGACTTTTTGTTCTGATTCCCACAGATGATACCAATTGTTGTTGTACTAAACAACAATGATTGAATGATACTGATGTGGTCTTCTCTGCTATCTTCTCCACGTGTACTAAAAATTTTGCAAAAACAGTAAAGGTCAGAGAGGCGAAGGGATTTGTCCCTACGCGCGCACTCCGATGCTTAAGTAAGAAAAATGTTGAAGCAAAGTCTCAGAAAGCAAAATAGAGCCTAGGGTTTTTTTTATCATACCTGGGTATTTTTTAGATATTTTTGGTCGGCTTTATATTTTTTCAGGGCTTATGAATATTTAGGACCAAAACTATATGGTTTTGGGCGGTACGGATCTAAGGCCCAGACGCGCGTCTGGGCAGGTGGCAGAGTTCATAGATACTCTGTCGCAAGACTCAGAAGTCTGCCATTGTGCGGATTAGTACTTACGGGCGACAGAGGTTCGAAGACGTCCTACCACATATTTGGGTGTAGAGGTCTGCCGCCGCTTACTCTGCTGCTACACATAGGACGCAGAGGTCTGTCGCAGGTATACTCTACCATAGAGGTCTACCGCGGGCTCACTCTACCGCTAGACTTAGAGCGTAGAGGTCTATCGTTGGACATACTCTACCGCAAGACCTCTGTCACAGGGTTACTTTGTCGCGAGATATTTCCTCTGCCGCCAACATACGTGCCACGTGGATCATGACTTTTCATTGATTGCCACGTGGCCTACGGCCTGTCGCGTGGCTGTCCTTTGCTGGTCGATGTTTACCTATGTGGACTTTCAGAATCTGACCTCTATCATATATGAAACAAGTAACTTTCTGTAAAGCCCCCATGAATTTTCATGTAATAGGTTTTAATCATGAATAGTAAATTAATCAATTGGGATTAAAAAAGTGATCTTAGTGGATGATTGAATTAAATCATAATTTTGGCATAAGAGATTTAGATGAATTCAAGCAAATAAATATATTATCTCGTAGTATAAATAAATGCAAAACTATAGGTGATAACAATTGGAATAAGATGTAATATTATACCCCCATTAATCAAATTATGTTGTATTATAAATATTAGACCATTTTAATATTTTAAAAAGGAATAAGGAATTGCTTTCAAAGAAACCAAACTGATATGCGCGTACAAGAGGATGATTTAGTACGATCAAGGAAACATATGGATTGAGAATTGAAACAGCTAAAACGCAAGTTGGGCGAAAATAATGATCGTAGACTTTGAATGGAAAATAGAATGACAACCTAGACCCGAAGTCTAAAGAGACTTGAACCAAAGGTATTGGACCTTGACCCTACGAATATAAAGTTTAAGAACCTAAGGTATAATAACACGCCCTAAACGTATTACCGCAAGTGCACGGGTCGTACAAGTAATAATGAGATTTGAGTCCCGAAATTATCGTCCCTCAGAGAAGTTGGTTAGCCTAATTAACTACCGGTTAATCTTACCCTAAGTATATTCTAGCAAATTATAAAATTGAAGTGGGTGACCTAAGTTAAAAATACTGGAAAGCAATAAAATAAAAAGAACTAAATAAAACCAAGCAAAATTACTTACACTGCTCCACCGCAATTAAAATAAAAAAACCTATAAAAGAAAATTAAAACAATTAATTACGCAATCAAAATAAAATGCTAAAATAAAGAACAATATTAATTAAGCTAAAATTAAACAAACCTAAGGTAAAATGTGAATGTAATTAAACTAATTAAGAAAATACAATTTAAACTAACTTAAAGTTTAATAAGATAAAAATCTACTTACCTAAAGTAATTCTTAACTCTAACTAAATGCTAATAAAACAAAATTTAACTAATGCATGCAAATAAATTTAATCTAAATTAATTCTGAATATAACTCATAAAATAATAAACAAAAAATTAAATCTTAACATGTATAAACTAAAATTAACTATTGACTAAGACTTAAAACTAAAGATTAAATTAACAACTTAAAATATTAAATTCATCTATCAATTACCACTATCCTAACTAATACTAATGAAAACAATAAAAAATGCAATAAACATGAAATTGCAAAGAATCCATAACCAAACGTGGCCTTAGACAACATTAAAACAGAAGCAAAGTGGTCCCGATTTTGTCACTATTCATTTATCTTCTTGTAATTTGCATTTCCAGGCATGCTCGGTTATATCCTCTGCTCAGGTCCTTCATACGTGCTCTCGGTCTGCTTTCAGAAACGCACGTCCAGGCCTGTTATCTTCTGCATCCAGTCTGTCCACTGATGCTCAGTTATGCTGCATGGGGCTGTTGTGCTCGACCTGTCACGACCCGAATTACCTAAAAATCAGAGTAAATTTTTCGTTTTTTCATTTATTATTTAATTCTTAACTTTCTCTCGTCGTGACCATCCTACAACACAGTTGGGCTATGATTCGGTGTTAGTCACCTCACACTATTTAACATTTCATTCCCATAATCATATATCAGAGTCTACTATCCTTTTGACTTTAAATAAATACATACCCAATGGTATTTACATGACTCTACATCCCCGACATCATATCCATTTACAGTACTGTGCATTACATATTTAGATACAAAACCATACAAATGTGTATACCTGTCTCTCGATGGGAAGCAGCAAATATCAACCATGCAAGTCCTCAGCCGCTCAATATCTATTGCAAGTGCTCTGAAAAGATGGAAAAATAAGGGGGTGAGCAAACCACACGCTCAGTAAGGCAATTATGCAAGTAAGTAGATAGCTCCACTATCTACATGCTCATAATGCCATGCCCTTAAATCCATTTCTTTTCATTTAAAATTTACACGCACAAAGTCATGCATATTCAATGCCATAGTTTATCCAAAACTATTTGTGCATATATAAATCATGTAACTCATGCATTCAAAGCATTTTATGTGACATCATTAAATCATATTAAGCATGAATTTAATCAAGATCATGCAATCTTTCATGCCATGTAAGACAAAACATGGATTTCAAATGAAAGCATGGAAAAACACATCATGCCACTGCATTTAAATCAATTCATTTAAAACGCAGTATAAAATAACCCCTCTGGGTCAATCATCTCAAAACTCATAAAACAATTCGTTATACTTCATTATAAAACTTGAGTTATAAAACCACCCTTCTTTCAGGGTCACAATTTCATAAAATCATAAAATCGTCAAATCGGGGGCCTGACCCCTCCTTCGGGTCTACCCTGGTCTAACAGACCACAAGTTATATCATGTGAGACAATAAGGTAATTATCAGTAACATCGAGGACTATGGCCATATCCTAGTGATCCCTGGCAACACGGTACCTAGTGTGCGGGGTATCACACCTGAAACGGGAGGTGGGTCGTCCTACCCGCCAGAACAGTATAACACCAGGATTGCGAGGGCAAGGCTTGCTGCCTCGTGGCTAATGCCACTCCACTCCAACAATCCCCACGGTACAGCGTACTCCGCGTGACATACACGGTACAAAGTACTCCGTGAACCCAAGCTCAGTCAGGGGTGCCTGTAATAGGTCTTATCCACCCATATCATCTGTCTCAGAATGCACGTGTGAGCATATCATCTCACTGTGACACACAGTCTACAGGAGGCTCCAACACGGCTATATGCATGTAATATAAATCCCTGTGCGAGCGAAGCTCAAGCACGGCTCCATGCATATTCATGATATCTGAAAATCTCGTGCGAGGGAAGCTCTAGCACGGTTTCATAAAAATCAGTGAAATCTGCGTACGAGCAGCGCTCCAGTACGACTTAAACTGATTATAATTTCATGTAAATTCCACGTACGAGCAACGCTCTAGTACGGATATGTATATAAATTCAGTGAAAACCTCGTACGAGAAAAACTCCAGTACGGCATTCAAATGAATTATGAAAACCATATAAGACTTTGTGCGAGCAACGCTCCAGCACAAATGAATGCTCAAGTAAATCAAATCTCGTGCGAGTTATACTCCAGCACGGCTTTATGCATAACTAAATCAAATCTCGTGCGAGTTACACTCCAGCACGGCTTTATGCATAACTAAATCAAATCTCATGCGAGTTACACTCCAGCACGGCTTTATGCAATATTAAATCAAAACAGGATGCGAGCTAAGCTCCAGCATCTCTCATGCATGTCAAATCATTAAAAGTAGTGCGAGTAATCGCTCCAGCACTATTTTATGCATACCACGTCAAAACAAATCAAAACATGTCAAAACATGTCAAAACAGAGTGCGAGCTAGGCTCCAGCAGCTCTCATTTCACAATATTAAAAATCAGTGCGAGCACCATGCTCTAGCACATTTCATGCATATGATGTCACAAGTCGGTGCGAGCAATTGCTCAAGCACATTTATGCACATTCACAAACGCAGATATAGTGCGAACTACGTGTCGGCACTATCTGTTTCCATATAAACTTGATAGTTGGCCGTTTTCCAAAGAAATTTCCATTTAATTATTAATAACACCTACGTAGTGTTATTTTGTGAAATTAAACAATTTCTGGCCAATCTATTGCTTTGCTTTGATTAAAACCAATAAAATTCCTTAATCATCAAAAATCCTTAAATCATGCATTTCATGCATGTCATGCTTTCACCATCCTTAGGTGAACTTCCCTCAATAGGGGTAAAATAGACATTTCACCTATTTCGATCCTTAAAATCATTCAAACCATTTTTAGGATCATTATACAATATCCATGTATACATACATACTCAGTGTACAGAAAAACTATTAAAATATGCGTAGCTACCTCTAGCTACTCACACAATTCCCTTACCTCATTTTCTGTACAGTCTGACCTTTCCCACTGATGTCTCGTCACGCAGTCCGATTTGCTCCGAATCCAAATCAAATCTCCGGCACTGCGGATACACATTCATCAGGTCAAATACAATACAATTAATTGTATTTCATAATTTTTTTGGGCTTAATTTAAATCATTGGGCCCGTTTACCCATATTGGGCCCGATTGCACCATAATGGGCCTTAATCGGCCTTAAGCCCGTTTACCACACTTTATCGAGGCCAATGGGGCTCATTGGGCCCATCAGTAATTTATTTAGCCTCGTTCTAAATTCTCAGATAGCTTATGAATTATTTACGACAATTTATCCCAATTTCTAGAATTTAATTCATTTATACGTAAATTAAATTCGTAATTCATGCGTTAAATATCAATCACGCATAACGATATAAATTGTCGTAAATAAGGGTTACTTACCCGTGTTTCCATGATAATACTCAAATCGAGGTGGTCTCGAGCTCTCGGTGGATGCCAATCGTCGAGCTACACAATTAAATATATTTTCGGGTAAACTTTCAGTCGATTATTTATCAAATTAAATATTCCGAAAATTAAATCGGTCAATTCGACCGCTTACCGACTTACCCGAAGCTCGATTGCATCACTGGAATTTTCCCCAATTTTTTCTCTTTTTCTTTTTCCCTTTTTCTTCCTTTTTTTCCCTCTCTTTTTGGCTGAACCGGTCCGGTCCGGTTCAACCCGGTTCGGACCGCCGGTTCAGCTCGGGTCCAGTTCGGCCGGTTCAGTCCGGTTCGGCCGGTCCAGTTATCCTTTGGTCGTGCCGACGCCGTCCGACCGGTTCTCCGACCGATTCCACCGCCGTTCGGCGCGTCTTCGCATGGGCTCCCTAGATCGGGCCTCGGTTTGGCTCGAATCGACGCCATCGCCGACGAATCGAAGCTTTTCTCCCGCGGGTTCCTCCTCCGTTTTCGGCGATTTCCACCGTTCTCGGCGCGCGTCTGGGCTGCTGGAGGTTCGCCCGAGGTCGGTCGACCTTCGCCGACCCTCACCGGCCCCTCAGCCTCGCCGGTGGTGGCTCATCCGGCGTCTCTTCCTCGGTTTCGCCTTTCGCGTTTCTTCTTCTCTGTTTCTGTTTCTTTTCTTTCTGTTTCACGTTTCAGACTTTCGTTTCTTTTTTTTTTCTTTTTTTTTTTTATTTCATTTTATTTATTTATAATTTATTTTTAATATTATTTTAATCAATAAAATAATATTAAAATACACAAATTCTTTTAAAAAATATATTTTATTCATCTAATCTGTAAATAATTTTCTCAGTCCGATTTTACCTTTCCGGTATATTTTTCTATTATTTTCGGGATTATTTTTCAATACAAAAATTTTGATTTATCCCAATAAATTCATATCTTGATCAATTTAACCCGAAATTTAATTATTTCTTCGTCATTGATCAAGATTTCTCAATCTCATATTTTTAATTAAATTTTCTTGTCCCGATTAATATCGAATTTTGGTCTTTCGACCATTTTGCCCTTGCACGTATTCGGGAATGTCATTTAAGTCCTTTTGCATTTTTTAAATGCACTCGAAAATATCGGGTCTTACAATCTCCCCCACTTAAGAAATTTGGTCCTCCAAATTAGAACCAAGTAATATGAGTCCATAATTAACTCCGGGTACATCTATCGTATCATATACTGTCATCCTCAAGTGACTTTCTCCGGAGTGTAATATTACCATCATACTTAACTGGGGAGATTATCTTAAACCTCAACACTTTCTCCTTCCGTCTAATACCCGAATCGATTTCCAATCATATGTTATACTTTCATTGAGCTAAACCGTTGAAGCTCATATCCGATTACATATATCGGGTTCGGATAATATTTTCGAAACATCAAAAGATAGGACACATAGTGGATGCCTGCTAATTCAAGTGGTAATGTCAACCTACAGGTCTTATCTCCCACTTGTCCAATATCTCTATCCGAATCTTGTTACGTCTTTATGACAAATAACTGTCAACTATACTGATTCACCCTCGGTGAATTCCAATGATTTCCTGTCTCTTGTCAGCATAGCTTTTCTATCTGCTCTGAGGTGTTCTTAATCTCTCACAAATCCACTGAACATCCTCAGAGGTTTGTCTTACCAATTCGGGAACAATTTTCTATCTGTCACCCACTTCTCTTATCCAAGTCAGGGAAACAATCCCTACGACCATATACTGCCTCATATAAAGTCATCCCGATACTCAAGTGACAACTGTCATCATTGGCGAATTTGATTAGTAGCAACTGATCATCCCAGGAGCTCATAAAATCAATGGCACATGCTCTCATCACATCCTCCAGAACCTGTACAGTCCTCTCTGACTGACCATCTGTTTGAGGGTGGAAGCTGTGCTAACACACAATCAGGTTCCCATAGCTTCTTGAAAAACGTTCCCAGAAGTGGGAAGTGAAGCGGGAATCCCTATCTGATATCATGCTCACTGGAACGTTACACAATGATCCATAATTTTCCATACACATATATTCGCCTACACACTTAGAGTATCTGAGGATTTCCATAACTAGAAGGTGGGTAACTAAATCAATCTATCAACTATCACCTAGATAGCCTCGTGATTCATTCGGGTCCTCTGTAACCCATCACGAAATCCATGGTAACTTGTTCCCATTTCCGTGTCAATATAGGTAGAGGCTGCAATAACCCTGCAACTTTTTGTACTCTACCTTAATCCGCTGACATACGAGACACTTTTCCGCAATTCTCTACAATATCTCTTTTCATACCTGACCACCCATACCTTTTTCAGAGATTCCGATATATTTATTACTTCTCGGATGCACTGTATATCCCGAAGAGTGAGCTTCTGACAATAGCACTTTCTTATCAACTATGGTCCTGAGGAGCACTTATACTGTCTCTGAACCTCTGTGAGTCATCATCACTCACTGTGAACTCTGTCACTATACCCTTCTGAATCTGACCCACACTATCGACACCATGCCGATCATCACGCTAAGCCTGGCAAATCCAGTCACACAAATCCGGTTCTAACCTCAGGCTAGCTGTCACAAAATTACCGTCATCATCAGAAGGAATCACATCACTACTGAGGCTCAAACTGCTCTAGCAGCTCACGCTCCCTGACCATCATATGTAATACCATCCCGAGGTTCTTTTTGTTTAAAGCATCAGCCTTTACATTAGCCTTTCTTGGGTGGTACAATATTCACAATCATAATCCTTAGAAGCTCTAACCCTCATGGTTATCTCATTTTCTACTCTTTCTGTGAAAACAGATACTCGGGGCTTTTACGATCAGTGCATACCCGAAATGTCTCACCGTTTAGGTGGTGGCGCCATACTTCTAGTGTAAACATTACGACTGCCAACTCTAAATCATGGGTCGGATAGTTTCTGTCATGGTCCTTGAATTATTTGGATCTATATACGACTATCTTCCCATTTTACATCAATACACAGCCCAATCCTTATTTGGAGGTATCCATACACACTGAAACCTCTTGAGCTGTTGGTTATAGTGAGAATACTTATGGTGGTCAGTTCATTACTCCAATATACCAAAACTCATTGAAGCTATTTTCATACTTATCATAACACTCGTATGAAATCTTTTCCCGAATGAGACGTGTCAACTGAGCAACTCATTTCAAGAAACTCATAACACCTTGTCTGTAAGGCAGTTTCCTGTTGCTACTCATACTCTTCCCTGGACTTCGAATACATCATAATATCATCATTAAAAACGATAACCCTATCGGTCCAGGTAAGGTTCAAATACCTTAACGTAGTTGAGTTCTACTCAATATTTCAATTTTTCATATACTTGACCTATGTACGCATAAACGTACAATGTCATTTCGAAATAGCTTTCGTTCAAGATACTAGCTCACGTCATTTCCTTTTTCTTATATTAACGGCTTTTATAAAATTTTAAATTTTAAACCTTCTTGATTAATCAAATTCTATATTTCTTTATCGTACCAGCAAAGGTACCCAAATTTTAATGTATATATTATGACCGTCGAATTCAGTTTATAAGTTATGTGTGCGCTTATCGACGCTTTCAAATATTTAGGCAGAAAAGTATTTTGAAATACCTTTATTAACCCTCAGATTTAACCACATCGACTGGGTGTAGATATATCTACCCCTTATCTTGGTCGCAATCCATATACACTACATATTGCTTAATCCAAATTACTTTGCATATCAATGATATCCTTACCTTGCATATGCCTTTTATTCCAATATATCTCGTATGCAGGATCTATCACATCTCCAATCTTATCTCCTTTCATATATCACTTATGGCAAACTCTTTCCTTACTTGTCAAGTTACAATACACTTTTCAGTGATATTTTCACCCCTATTTTCAACTTACAATCCCTATACCCATATTCAGTTAGTGAAAATCAACTAACTATCATCCTCTTTATGCTTAAAGGTATAGGCTTCACATTTTTCACTAACTTATAAGCAACTGAAGGCGGTATGAATAAATGCGTGGCACCAGGATCAATTAAAATAATTATTTCATTATTCTTAACCAGTGTGGTATCTTCCACCACATCCTATGAAACATCAATAGTGTCCTGGTCCAAGGCATACACTCGCCCTCGTCCAACATCTTATTTTCGTGGTAACTACCACGCATCTTACACTGTTCACACTGCTACTCTGTCATACTGTTACGTAGCAGGTCGGGGTCCTCAAATCACAATACCCCTCAAAAGTATTGAAATTGGATACACTGGGGTTTATCAATCAACTTACCCCGTGATTTATCAACTCTAAGCTTTTACCAAACTATCTTTTCTTGTTCTGACATCTTTGTCATTCTCTTTTCTCTTTTTGTCTCAATTTCGGCCCTCACTACCTTTCTCAATCTCAGAGGCATGCAACTCGTGATCTTATTCATACAACTATAGTCTGCGCACTGCCTCGGTATAGGTAGTGATATCAAACGGGCTAATCGGACTCTAATTGACAATCTGAGCCCTTCCATGAACTTTCAGATATCTCGACTCTCACAGTTCAGTGTTCGAGTCATATCTGCCCAGGAATATAATCTGAGTTTCATACTCATTAATTAACCAATTCCTCTGGGTCAGAGTAAATAATATCATCTGTAATTTCCTTTAAACAGTGTCCGGGATATTCTGTCACCGAAATTCATATAGAATTTTTTTTTTCCATGTCCATTCTGGACGTCTAACTCTTCAAATGGGTCGAGCGAACTTCAATTAATGCTCTAACTCGCCCTCAAATCTCATACATATTCTGAGCAATTAGCTCGTAAAATATTCTCCACACTCCGCTCCAACTTCGCGAAGCGTGCCTCAATACTGTCTGATCTCTCTGTCAGACTCTATCCGATCTCTCTATCGGACTCTGTGGGGCATGATCAACCAGCCTCCACGTCAATCTCATCTCAAGTCTCATGTGGCGACTCAGTACAACTCATGGGCCTACCTCAACGGCCTTGAGCTCGTGTACTCGCCTCTCAACCATAGCGGCTATCAGTCAATGAGTCTATTCTTGCATTTAAAACCAAATTCTTAGCTGAACTTCCATCTCGATATACACAATTGTATCCAAATAATGCACAGTACATGGGGATGTAAACTTCCTTAACCACTAACACCGACTCATATCAGGCCAACTCAAGCTCTGATACCATTAAACCTGTCACGACCCGAATTACCTAAAAATCAGAGTAAATTTTTCGTTTTTTCATTTATTATTTAATTCTTAACTTTCTCTCGTCGTGACCATCCTACAACACAGTTGGGCTATGATTCGGTGTTAGTCACCTCACACTATTTAACATTTCATTCCCATAATCATATATCAGAGTCTACTATCCTTTTGACTTTAAATAAATACATACCCAATGGTATTTACATGACTCTACATCCCCGACATCATATCCATTTACAGTACTGTGCATTACATATTTAGATACAAAACCATACAAATGTGTATACCTGTCTCTCGATGGGAAGCAGCAAATATCAACCATGCAAGTCCTCAGCCGCTCAATATCTATTGCAAGTGCTCTGAAAAGATGGAAAAATAAGGGGGGTGAGCAAACCACACGCTCAGTAAGGCAATTATGCAAGTAAGTAGATAGCTCCACTATCTACATGCTCATAATGCCATGCCCTTAAATCCATTTCTTTTCATTTAAAATTTACACGCACAAAGTCATGCATATTCAATGCCATAGTTTATCCAAAACTATTTGTGCATATATAAATCATGTAACTCATGCATTCAAAGCATTTTATGTGACATCATTAAATCATATTAAGCATGAATTTAATCAAGATCATGCAATCTTTCATGCCATGTAAGACAAAACATGGATTTCAAATGAAAGCATGGAAAAACACATCATGCCACTGCATTTAAATCAATTCATTTAAAACGCAGTATAAAATAACCCCTCTGGGTCAATCATCTCAAAACTCATAAAACAATTCGTTATACTTCATTATAAAACTTGAGTTATAAAACCACCCTTCTTTCAGGGTCACAATTTCATAAAATCATAAAATCGTCAAATCGGGGGCCTGACCCCTCCTTCGGGTCTACCCTGGTCTAACAGACCACAAGTTATATCATGTGAGACAATAAGGTAATTATCAGTAACATCGAGGACTATGGCCATATCCTAGTGATCCCTGGCAACACGGTACCTAGTGTGCGGGGTATCACACCTGAAACGGGAGGTGGGTCGTCCTACCCGCCAGAACAGCATAACACCAGGATTGCGAGGGCAAGGCTTGCTGCCTCGTGGCTAATGCCACTCCACTCCAACAATCCCCACGGTACAGCGTACTCCGCGTGACATACACGGTACAAAGTACTCCGTGAACCCAAGCTCAGTCAGGGGTGCCTGTAATAGGTCTTATCCACCCATATCATCTGTCTCAGAATGCACGTGTGAGCATATCATCTCACTGTGACACACAGTCTACAGGAGGCTCCAACACGGCTATATGCATGTAATATAAATCCCTGTGCGAGCGAAGCTCAAGCACGGCTCCATGCATATTCATGATATCTGAAAATCTCGTGCGAGGGAAGCTCTAGCACGGTTTCATAAAAATCAGTGAAATCTGCGTACGAGCAGCGCTCCAGTACGACTTAAACTGATTATAATTTCATGTAAATTCCACGTACGAGCAACGCTCTAGTACGGATATGTATATAAATTCAGTGAAAACCTCGTACGAGAAAAACTCCAGTACGGCATTCAAATGAATTATGAAAACCATATAAGACTTTGTGCGAGCAACGCTCCAGCACAAATGAATGCTCAAGTAAATCAAATCTCGTGCGAGTTATACTCCAGCACGGCTTTATGCATAACTAAATCAAATCTCATGCGAGTTACACTCCAGCACGGCTTTATGCATAACTAAATCAAATCTCGTGCGAGTTACACTCCAGCACGGCTTTATGCAATATTAAATCAAAACAGGATGCGAGCTAAGCTCCAGCATCTCTCATGCATGTCAAATCATTAAAAGTAGTGCGAGTAATCGCTCCAGCACTATTTTATGCATACCACGTCAAAACAAATCAAAACATGTCAAAACATGTCAAAACAGAGTGCGAGCTAGGCTCCAGCAGCTCTCATTTCACAATATTAAAAATCAGTGCGAGCACCATGCTCTAGCACATTTCATGCATATGATGTCACAAGTCGGTGCGAGCAATTGCTCAAGCACATTTATGCACATTCACAAACGCAGATATAGTGCGAACTACGTGTCGGCACTATCTGTTTCCATATAAACTTGATAGTTGGCCGTTTTCCAAAGAAATTTCCATTTAATTATTAATAACACCTACGTAGTGTTATTTTGTGAAATTAAACAATTTCTGGCCAATCTATTGCTTTGCTTTGATTAAAACCAATAAAATTCCTTAATCATCAAAAATCCTTAAATCATGCATTTCATGCATGTCATGCTTTCACCATCCTTAGGTGAACTTCCCTCAATAGGGGTAAAATAGACATTTCACCTATTTCGATCCTTAAAATCATTCAAACCATTTTTAGGATCATTATACAATATCCATGTATACATACATACTCAGTGTACAGAAAAACTATTAAAATATGCGTAGCTACCTCTAGCTACTCACACAATTCCCTTACCTCATTTTCTGTACAGTCTGACCTTTCCCACTGATGTCTCGTCACGCAGTCCGATTTGCTCCGAATCCAAATCAAATCTCCGGCACTGCGGATACACATTCATCAGGTCAAATACAATACAATTAATTGTATTTCATAATTTTTTTGGGCTTAATTTAAATCATTGGGCCCGTTTACCCATATTGGGCCCGATTGCACCATAATGGGCCTTAATCGGCCTTAAGCCCGTTTACCACACTTTATCGAGGCCAATGGGGCTCATTGGGCCCATCAGTAATTTATTTAGCCTCGTTCTAAATTCTCAGATAGCTTATGAATTATTTACGACAATTTATCCCAATTTCTAGAATTTAATTCATTTATACGTAAATTAAATTCGTAATTCATGCGTTAAATATCAATCACGCATAACGATATAAATTGTCGTAAATAAGGGTTACTTACCCGTGTTTCCATGATAATACTCAAATCGAGGTGGTCTCGAGCTCTCGGTGGATGCCAATCGTCGAGCTACACAATTAAATATATTTTCGGGTAAACTTTCAGTCGATTATTTATCAAATTAAATATTCCGAAAATTAAATCGGTCAATTCGACCGCTTACCGACTTACCCGAAGCTCGATTGCATCACTGGAATTTTCCCCAATTTTTTTCTCTTTTTCTTTTTCCCTTTTTCTTCCTTTTTTTCCCTCTCTTTTTGGCTGAACCGGTCCGGTCCGGTTCAACCCGGTTCGGACCGCCGGTTCAGCTCGGGTCCGGTTCGGCCGGTTCAGTCCGGTTCGGCCGGTCCAGTTATCCTTTGGTCGTGCCGACGCCGTCCGACCGGTTCTCCGACCGATTCCACCGCCGTTCGGCGCGTCTTCGCATGGGCTCCCTAGATCGGGCCTCGGTTTGGCTCGAATCGACGCCATCGCCGACGAATCGAAGCTTTTCTCCCGCGGGTTCCTCCTCCGTTTTCGGCGATTTCCACCGTTCTCGGCGCGCGTCTGGGCTGCTGGAGGTTCGCCCGAGGTCGGTCGACCTTCGCCGACCCTCACCGGCCCCTCAGCCTCGCCGGTGGTGGCTCATCCGGCGTCTCTTCCTCGGTTTCGCCTTTCGCGTTTCTTCTTCTCTGTTTCTGTTTCTTTTCTTTCTGTTTCACGTTTCAGACTTTCGTTTCTTTTTTTTTTTCTTTTTTTTTTTTATTTCATTTTATTTATTTATAATTTATTTTTAATATTATTTTAATCAATAAAATAATATTAAAATACACAAATATCTTTTAAAAAATATATTTTATTCATCTAATCTGTAAATAATTTTTTCAGTCCGATTTTACCTTTCCGGTATATTTTTCTATTATTTTCGGGATTATTTTTCAATACAAAAATTTTGATTTATCCCAATAAATTCATATCTTGATCAATTTAACCCGAAATTTAATTATTTCTTCGTCATTGATCAAGATTTCTCAATCTCATATTTTTAATTAAATTTTCTTGTCCCGATTAATATCGAATTTTGGTCTTTCGACCATTTTGCCCTTGCACGTATTCGGGAATGTCATTTAAGTCCTTTTGCATTTTTTAAATGCACTCGAAAATATCGGGTCTTACACGACCTGTCCAGCTAACAGGAAATATCGTCCTCCTCGAAATGGTCTGTTCAGGTGCTCTCGGTGTTCTCTGATTTTGTCTGACTGCTCTACAACCAGTTGCTACTCACAATTCTGTACTGTGCTGCTATGGCCATACTCCCCAGCTGCTGTCCAGGTGCTGCACACGTCCTCTGCAATCAGCAATGCTCTGCCCAGCTAACGTTGGCTTCTTCATGCACCCACACACGTTGCTAGCTCTGTTATATATATCCCAATCTGCAACTCGTTAGCAGTAGTTTTCAAGCGTTAACTAATAACCATCCTCGGCATGCTGCTGTAAAGTAGAAATTAAAACACAAAAAGCAACGGTTAACAATGAAGTCTAAAGCAATAACTGCACACTAAAAATGTAAAAATAGATTAAAACCAAGTTAAGAAAAATAAAGATGATGAACAATATAAATATTCTAAAACAGAGGAGAACAGAGGAATGAATTTTCTGGGTTGGTCATCTGTCATGGTGCAGTTGGTTTCGGCTTAGTGAGGTCCATCCGATTAGCAACTTCTTCATACCAATCGGCCTTTGCTTCTCAGTTCAGCCTTTTTCGATTCTATTACTTCATACCCAATCAGCCTTTAAATTTGCCACACTCACTATACTATCACAAACAATCTAACATGCCCGATTATCTTACTCAGTTCTGCTCTTCACCTCCAATCGGAATCATAATACCGAAACTATATTGACAAAAATATTTTTTTTCAAGAAATCAGAAAACCATGCATACTAAATGATCACTGGACAATAAAAAATTTTTTCAAACATAAAGAAAACCAACTGGCCACACCGGATTAATAAAGAAGAAATAACAACAAAAAAATTTTAAATTAACAAAGGAGTAAAACAAACTTGTATAACCCGCGAGTAACAATATAAAAATAATAACTTTTAATTAAACTTCAAACAGTAAAATAATAGTGGAATGGAAATTGAACAAAACCTAGAAGAAATATGGTGAATGGTGGCTGCTGTCACCAGCCGAAAAGATTAAAAGAAAACCTAAAAAAAAAACTAAAAACTAACAATAAAATGTTTAACATAAAAAAACTAAAGCTACTGCTTTTTCAATTGCCATCATATTCTATTTATACACACACTTAGGGGTACAATTGTAATAATTTTTTTTATCTTAGATGAGTTGGCATTGTTTGGCCACTTGTCTTCACACCATTGGCTCCTTAAAAAATAATATTTCCATGTCATCTGTCTTTTTGTCCAATTGGATGTGCTAAGCTCGTGTTGTCCGCGTGGTTCAATCTCGATTTTAGCTCAATTTTGGTCCATTTTCTACCGAAATATTTAAAATTCATCCGGATTTAATTTATCTGCAAACATGAGAATTTTAATTAAATAAAGGGGATAATTAACAAAATAAATTGGGGATTTAAATAATTAATTAGGAAATTAAGCACAAATAATTCTAAAAATATAGAATTATCACACTCCTAAACTTGAGCTTTTGCTTGTCCTCCAGCAAAACAAAATAATTGTAGGAATGACAAGTACTAAACACAATAATTTCCCCAATATTATCCTCAAAGAAAAAGTACAGACTATGATCTTAAAGATTCATAATTACAAGTCCAACATTCAAAATTATTCAATCATAAGTCCTAACCTAAATTGGATCCCTCGTGTGTGTGTGAAAATGTCAAAGTCACTTCAGAGTACATTACCCGGATCAGATTATGCGAACATAGTGAATGCAAAGTCAATGACATGTGATCATTCCCATAAGTTTGCTTTTCACTTCTCTCTCTACTAATGTAGTCACACTCAATCAAAGATCAATAGGACTTCATTAAGCTTGTAATGTAAGGCTGGGGCTAAGGTATGATAAAGTCGATTTAGGTTTAATTACCCTTTAACATGCATTACTTCTGGATCTTAATGTAAAAGCTCAAATTATTTCCACCAAACTTATTTATTTCACTAGACATTTTATTATTTTTTTCTTTTTTTTTTCTTTTCTTTTTCTTTTTCTTTTTTTCTTTTATTATTTTATTTTATTTTATTTATTTATTTATTTTTTGAACTTTCACTATCATCAGATACCCATATGTACAAAGCTCAAAATATATCCAATGACTTTCCATGCTTTCGAGGTAAGGGATAGGAAAAGAGTTTAGGCTAAGGAAATTATGCAGGTGTATTTACAGAGAAAAGCTTATTTGGCTCAGATAGGTGACTAGGGTAAAGTATGCACAAGGATGGCTAGAAAGGCTCAAACGATCCAAAGATGGCCTAAATCATCTCCCTAATTAAGTGTGATCTAATATTTCACCTCGAGATCAGATCAAACAAATTCTAGCATATGATGCACAAAATCAACTGAACAAATGCAATCCTAGGTTCACATAAGCTTTCTCTAAATAAATATACAGATTCATGACATGACATGTGCATAAGATGAGGAAATCACAATTAGAATCAAGATAAATTCAAGAACTCAACTTCATGCTTTTCCTATAATCATACTTCTCAGTCAATCAAAATCATACTTAATCACGAGGTCATATCATCGGGATATGGGAAAACTGCATGCTAAGCACTAAATCATCCCAAAATCAAACAGTTTAAGATCAGATTTTCAAAAAAATTTGGAAAATTTTTTCAATTTTGCTCAAATTTTCAAAAAAATACTCAAGTGATATCCCTTCCCCCAAACTTAAAGTGCACAGTGTCCTTAGTGTGCAAATAATATAAAAATTGAAGTTCAGGAACAAAGTACTCCCCTTTTTGATGATGATGAACAACTGAAGCTTTTATTGAAAGTGTAAAACTAGAAAATAAACCTACAAAACAAACAAACAAAGAAACAACAGAAAAGAAAAAGAAAAAGAACTATATACAAAGTGAAAAGGAAAACACAGCCACTTCAAATGCAGCTAAAGAACACAACACACAGCAGCAGTACGAAGAGTAGGAGGATCATCCAGAATGGTGACAAAATATCAATAGTTAAATCCTCCTTAACTCTATCTACTTCCCTCATTCTTTCATATTTCTTATGCTCAAGCCTTATATCCTCCTCAATCTCTATCTTAAAACACTCTTGCGAGTCATTAGGGAGCTTCAAAGGTTTGAAAACATTAAACTTCACTTCCTGATCCTGAACTCACATTGTTAACTCCCTCTTTTGTACATCAATTAAAGTTCTACCAGTCGCTAGGAAAGGTCTGCCTAAAATAATGGGGACTTCCCTGTCTTCCTCCATATCTAGTACAATAAAATCTGTAGGGAAAATAAACTTGTCCACCTATATTAAGACATCTTCAATGACCCCCTTTGGACATTTAATGGATCGATCTGCTAGCTGAAGGGTCACTGTGGTAGGGTTGATATCCTCTATTCCTAACTTTTGGTAGATAGACAAAGGCATCAGATTGATATTGGCTCCTAAATCACACAGGCTCTACCAAAGAATAGATTTCCAATAGTGTAGGGTATGGTAAAACTCCCGGGATCCTTGAGCTTGGGGGGTAATTTCCTCTGGATAATTGCACTACATTCCCCAGTTAAGGCCACCGTCTCATAATCTTCCAATCTTCTCTTCCTCAAGAGGATATCCTTTAGAAACTTCACATAACTTGGCATTTGCTCTAAGGCATCTGCAAAAGGAATGTTGATGTGAAGCTTCTTAAAAACCTCAAGAAATTTAGCAAATTGTTGTTCCAGTTTTTGATTTTAGAACCTCTGAGGAAAAGGTACTGGTAGTTTAACTAGAGACAATGTAGTGGGAACTTGTGTAAAATCAGAGGACGAGGAAGGCAATGAAGAAGAAGAAGGTATAGATGAAGAAGCGCCTAGCTTGGATTCTTTTGCAGCCTGATCCTGATGTTCTTGCTCTTTCTGAGCTGCCTCGTTAGAACTTAAGGATTCTTCAACTATGTTCTGTTCAGGTTAGGACTTAACTTGTGGATCATCATCTAGCTCTCTGCCGCTCCTAAGGTTAATGGCTTTCACATGTTCTTTACCCTCCTTTTTCCTAACAGGATTAGCTTTAGTGTTACTAGGAAGGGTCCCTTGAGGACATTGGCTAAGAGCCTTTGCTATTTGTCCCACCTGAACCTCCAAGTTCTTAATTGAAGCTGGTTGATTTTGTAGGATCGTTGAGAACATCTCCTCTAATGTAGGCTTCTTCTCAGTTGCTGGTGTGTGGTAATGTTGGGGTTGCACAGGTTGTGGTGGTGGTGGTGGTGGTGGTGATGGATGATATTGAAATTGAGGTGGGGATGGATGATGTGGTGGATGGTATGGATATTGCGGCTGTGGTGGTACCTACACTGGTGGAGCTTGAAAACCAGGGAGTCCTAAAGGTCTAGAGCTAGAAGTTTACCCTTGGTTTTGGCTTCAGGAGAAGTTAGGATGGTTCCTCCACCCTGGATTATAGGTGTTTAAAAAAGGGTTGTTCTGTTGCGTTTGAGAAGGGGCAACATACTAAACCGATTCTAAGTTGAGCGGACACCTATCTACAGAGTGGGTACCACTACACAGCTCGCAGGAAAGAAAAGGACTTTGGACAGAATAAATCGGATTAGGACTGGTAGAAGGATTATGCTAGGTACTGAGCGACTCTACCTTCTTCGTAAGATTAGCGATTTGAGAGGTCAAGGTAGACAGCGTGTCGAGCTCATAAATACCCGTCGACTTCTTTAGCAATTTCCTCTTTGAGGACCATAAATAGTTGTTAGCAGCCATCTTTTCTAACAACTCGTAAGCTTCCTCCTCTGTTTTGTACATCAGGGTTCCACCCGCAGCAGCATCAATAATGGTCCTATTTTGGCTTGTAAGTCCATTGTAGAAGGTCTGAACTTGCAGCCACAAAGGTAGGCCATGGTGAGGGCACTTCTTAAGAAGCTCCTTATATCGTTCCCATGCTTCGTAAAGAGATTCAGAGTTGTACTGGGCAAAGGAAGATATATTACTACGGAGTTGGGCCATTTTAGAGGGAGGGAAAAACTTAGATAGAAATTGATGGGCTAACTCGTCCCATGTAGAAATGGATCCTGGAGGCAAGGAGGTTAACCTGTGTCTCGCCCTATCCCTAAGTGAGAAGGGGAATAATCTAAGCCTAAGCGCATCATCAGATAATTCATTGTGTTTAAACGTGTTGCACAAGTCCAAGAATTGCCCAGGTGAGCATGTGGGTCGTCATGAGAGAGCCCACTGAACTGCAATGAAGTTTGAATCATCTGGAGGATTGCGGGCTTAATTTTAAAGTTATTTGTAGGGACAGCTGGTGGCCTAATGTCGAAATAATATCCTCTAATCATCGGCATTACATAATCTCCAACGATTCTAATTTCCCTATTTTCTGTCATCGTGTTTTGCATTGGAGCTATAAATTTCCTAGAGTCCTTTCGAATTTTTCTAAGTATTCGTTCAATTTCAGATCTAAAGGAAAGCAATCATAACTTCTGGCTCTACGCATGCAAACATCATAAAGTCCTTAAAATTTTTTATTTCTTTTTTTAATTAAATGGAGAAAATTAACTAAACTACAGACCTAAATATTTACAAGCTAGAATTGCACCTAAGCATAATTTCACCGATATTAATTACTGACTAATTAAAACTTCCCCGGTAACAGCGCCAAAAACTTGACACTCCCTAAACGTATTACTGCAAGTGCACGGGTTGTACAAGTAATAATGGGATTTGAGTCCCGGAATTATCGTCCCTCAGAGAAGTTGGTTAGCCTAATTAACTACCGGTTAATCTTACCATAAATATATTCTAGCAAATTATAAAATTGAAGTGGGTGATCTAAGTTAAAAATACTGAAAAATATTAAAATAAAAAGAACTAAATAAAACCAAGCAAAATTACTTCCAGTGCTCCACCCGCAATTAAAAAAAAAAACCTACAAAAGAAAATTAAAACAATTAATTACGAAATCAAAATAAAATGCTAAAATAAAGATCAAAATTAATTAAGCTAAAATTAAACAAACCTAAGGTAAAATGTGAATGTAATTAAACTAATTAAGAAAATGTAATTTAAACTAACTTAAAGTTTAATAAGCTAAAAATCTACTTACCTAAAGTAATTCTTAACTTAACTCTAACTAAATGCTAATAAAAAAAAATTTAACTAATGCATGCAAATAAATTTAATCTAAATTAATTCTGAATATAACTCATAAAATAATAAACTATAAATTAAATCTTAACATGTATAAACTAAAATTAACTATTGACTAAGACTTAAAACTAAAGATTAAATTAACAACTTAAAATATTAAATTCATCTATCAATTACCACTATCTTAACTAATACTAATGAAAACAATAAAAAATGCAATAAACATCAAATTGCAAAGAATCGATAACCAAACGTGGCCCTAGACAGCATTAAAACAGAAACAAAGTGGTCCCGATTTTGTCACTATTCATTTGTCTTCTTGCAATTTGCATTTCCAGGCATGCTCGGTTATATCCTCTGCTCAGGTCCTTCATACGTGCTCTCGGTCTACTTCCAGAAATGCACGTCCAGGCCTGCTGTCTTCTGCATCCAGTCTATCCATTGATGCTCAGTTCTGCTGCACGGGGCTGTTGTGCTCGACCTGTCCAGCTAGCAGGAAATATCGTCCTCCCCAAAATGGTCTGTTCAGATGCTCTCGGTGTTCTCTGTTTTTGTCCGACTGCTCCTGTAACCAGATGCTACTCACAATTCTGTACTGCGCTGCTATGGCCATACTGCCCAGCTGCTGTCCAGGTGCTGCACACATCCTCTGCAATCAGCAATGCTCTGCCCAGCTAACGTTGGCTTCTTCATGCACCCACACACGTTGCCAGCTCTGTTGTATATAGCCCAATCTGCAACTCGTTAGCAGTAGTTTTCAAGCATTAACTAATAACCATCCTCGGCATGCTGCTGCAAAGTAGAAATTAAAACACAAAAAGCAACGGTTAACAATGAAGTCTAAAGCAATAACTGCACACTAAAAATGTAAAAATAGATTAAAACCAAGTTAAGAAAAATAAAGATGATGAACAGTATAAATATTCTAAAACATAGGAGAACAGAGGAATGAATTTTTTGGGTTGGTCATCTGTCATGGTGCAATTGGTTTCGGCTTAGTGAGGTCCATCCGATTAGCAACTTCTTCATACCAATCAGCCTTTGCGTCTCGGTTCAGCCTTTTTCGATTCTATTACTTCATACCCGATCAGCCTTTAAATTTGCCACACTCACTATACTATCACAAACAATCTAACATGCCCGATTATCTTACTCAGTTCTGCTATTCACCTCCAATCGGAATCATAATACCGAAACTATATTGACAAATTTTTTTTTCAAGAAATCAGAAACCCATGCATACTAAATGATCACTGGATAATAAAAAAAATTTCAAACATAAAGAAAACCAACTGGCCACACCGGATTAATAAAGAAGAAATAACAATAAAAAAAATTTAAATTAACAAAGGAGTAAAACAAACTTGTGCAACCCAAGAGTAACAATATAAAAATAATAACTTTTAATTAAACTTCAAACAGTAAAATAATAATGGAGTGGAAATTGAACAAAACCTGAAGAAATATGGTGAATGGTGGCTGCTGTCACCAGCCGAAAAGATTAAAAGAAAACCTAAAAAAAAAAACTAAAACCTAACAATAAAATGTTTAACCTAAAAAAAAACTATAGCTATTGCTTTTTCAATTGCCATCATATTCTATTTATACACACACTTAGGGGTACAATTATAATAATTTTTTTATCCTAGATGAGTTGGCATTGTTTGGCCACTTGTCTTCACACCATTGGCTCCTTGAAAAATAATATTTCCATGTCATCTGTCTTTTTGTCCAATTAGATGTGCTAAGCTCGTGTTGTCCGCGTGGTCTAATCTCGATTTTAGCTCACTTTCGGTCCATTTTCTACCGAAATATTCAAAATTCATCCGGATTTAATTTATCTGCAAACATGAGAATTTTAATTAAATAAAGGGAATAATTAACAAAATAAATTGGGGATTTAAATAATTAATTAGGAAATTAAGCACAAATAATTCTAAAAATATAGAATTATCATATAACAATGGTGGTTGGTGAAGAGGGAGGCGTCATAAGGAAGAAGACCTTGATAAGCCTAGCTGAGAGGGAACCCTAGAAAGAGGCAAACTCAAATTTCTGAAAATTCAATCTAATCTCTTCTTTTTTTAAGAGCATTTGCAAAGTGTTTATAATAATATCTAGCACTTAAGCCCTTAAACAAGTGGGTTGGAATTAACACCAAACAGAAAATAAGACTAGAACTTAAATTCACGCATAAGCCTAGTTACATAGGATAATTGGTCTAAAACGCTATAAAACTCAAAAGTGGGCTATTTAAACACTTAACCTAACTTATTACTAAACCAAAATTCATGTCGTTTGGGCTTCTAAGCAAATATAGAGGGCTCGAGTAATTGGACCTCCTTGGATGACCCATAGATCCTTGGCATCACGATCATCATGAGCATCACGAGCAAGTGGACCTCTATCATTCCCCCTCTCCTCAAAAGGATTTGTCCTCAAATCGCATGTACCTTGTTTGTACTTAATCACGTACAAGAACGCCTCAATGAACTCAATCCACTTGGCATGACACTTGTTCAACTTACTTTGTCTTTTTAGATGCTTCAAGGACTCGTGATCAGTGTAGATGACGAATTCTTTGGGCCACAGGTAATATTGCCATGTCTCCAAGGCCCTTCCTAACGCGTACATCTCCTTGTCATATGTAGGATAGTTAAGTGCTGTCCCACTTAACTTCTCACTGAGGAAGGCAATTGGGCGTATTTCCTGCATAAGCACAGCTCCAATTCCTACACCTGAGGCCTCACACTCAATCTCAAAAGTTTTAGTAAAGTCAGGCAGAGTTAACAAAGGAGCAGAACAAAGTTTATCCTTGAGCAAATTAAAAGCATGCTCTTGTGCAAGACCCCAATGAAATGCAACATTCTTTTTGACCACTTCGGTCAAAGGTGCGGCTCTAGTGCTGAAGTCTCTAACGAATCGACGATAGAAACTAGCTAAGCCTTTGAAACTGCGCACTTCAGAAACAGACTTAGGTACAAGCCAATCTCCAATTGCCTTTACCTTCTCATCATCAACAGAAATGCCATGTGAAGAAAATACATACCCAAGGAAAATAACCTTATCAGTGCAGAATGTACATTTCTTAGAATTGGCAGACAAACTTTCATTCCTCAAAACAGTAAGAACATTCTTAAGATGCTCAACATGCTCATATAGACTTTTACTATAAATTAGAATGTCTTTGAAGTAGACAACCACATACTTACCAATGAAAGCACGTAAAATATAGTTCATGAAACGCATGAAAGTACTGGGTGCGTTAGTCAAGCCAAAAGGCATGACTAACCACTCATAAAGACTGTGTTTAGTCTTAAATGCGGTTTTCGATTCATCACCTTCTTTCATACGAATTTGGTGATATCCACTCTTTAAATCAATTTTAGAAAATATGCCTGCACCATGCAACTCATCAAGCATGTCATCTAGCCTAGGAATAGGATATTGATACTTTACAGTGATTTTATTGATAGCTCGACAGTCAACGCACATCCTCCACGTCCCATCCTTTTTAGGCACAAGCAATACGGGTACAGTGCATGGACTCATGCTCTCTCTCACGTAACCTTTCCTCATGAGCTCTTTAACTTGCCTTTGAAGCTCCTTCGTCTCCGCTCAATCCTTGCAAAGCGAGCCTCAGTACTCTCGGGCCTCTCCTCTGGACCCTATGGAGCGTGCTCAACATCAGCCTCCACCTCAACATTCTCCTGAGCCTCGTGTGTTTCTGGCTCAACACGACCCCCAGGCCTACCTCTACGGCCTCGAGCCGGTGCTCTCATCCCTCTACCGCGACTGGTATTAGGCATACTTACTCAGTTCCCTACATTCACAACCAATTACTTAGTCAACCCATCGACATACACTATTTGTATCTAAACAAGCACAGTAACTTGGGGATGTAATTTTTCACTTATTAAGTATTTTAGACACGACACACGTCAGACCAACTCGAGCTCTGATACCAACTTCTGTCACGACCCTCAACTTACCAAAATACGTACAAATTTTTTGCATTTTCATGCATCAATCCTTAATCATCCTTCCTCGATCGTGAACAACCACACACTTAACAGTTGGGCTGTGTGTCGACGTCTAACTCACTCCACCATACCAATTCAATTTGAAACATTATTTATGAGTAAACACTTGTATAAATGTATATATATCAGAGTTGTTACATGTGTTTACATTGTTTTACATCCCCAGTGGTTACATACAAAATGCTACTGTGCTATGTCTAGTTTAGATACAAAATAATTCAAGTGTGTATACCTTTAGCGATGGGATGCAGCGGATTACCAAAAAGGGAACGCCTCCAGTCACGTCCAATCTATACTCAAATCTCTGTAGAGAGGGGAAAATAAGGGGGGTGAGCAAACCACACGCTCAGTAAGGCAATCATGCGAACAGGTAGATACTGCACTATCTACGTGATCGTGATGCCATGCTCAAAAGCATTTAATTCATTGTTTATCTCGAAACATGAGTGTATGATTGTGTTAATGGTATGTAAAGCATTCATGCTATTAAAATTCAGTGCACATTTCAACTCAAAGCATGGTATATATCATCATGCATAATTCACAATAAAAGCATGGCATTAAACATCATGCATTTTCACAATAAAGCATGGCATTAAACATCATGCATCCGTGCACTTTAAAAACCATTAACAAATTAATTTCAACATTGGTCAGGTCTCGGCCCATCCCTCGGGCTTTCCTGACCCACAAATCATTTTCAAACATGGATTTAATCTTAAATAGCAGTAGACATGTGAGATAGGCAGTTCAACAATAGGTAATAACCTCAAGGCCTATGTACATAACCTGTGATACCGGCTACACGGATCAGGTGTGCGGGATATCACCACTATCTGCTTCCACACGGGAGGTGGGTCAAATCCTACCTGTCGGTCCATAGCAGATCTCGTCCGAAGACGACACATCATAACTCAACACGGTACAATGTACTCCATGCTACATGCACGGTACGATGTACTCCGTGGACCCAATCAACACATCATATCACGCCACATCTCAAACGCATGTGTGAGCCTATTTAATCGGGGCGACCTCTTGTCTATCCGAAGCTCCTAACACGGCTAATTAATCATGTCAACACAATGCACGTGTGAGCCTATTTAATCGATGTGACACCCAGTCTACTCGAAGCTCCAAACACGGCAACATACAAGGTGGGCATCCAGTGCGAGACAAACTCGAGCACAATGCCAAAACAATTATGAAATCCATGTGAAAACTAGTGCCTCTTGCACTCTTTCATACTCACGAAATCATGTAGGTGGCTCAAAACTTGCAAAATATGATTAACAAAACCAAAACACACTCATCTCTTTTGCAAATCATTTCAATGTTAGCCAACCTACCAATCATTTGCTAAAAAGCAATAAAACATGATTTTCAAAGCAATATGCTTTTGTTTTCATGCACATATCTCAAACTCCCAATTTTTACCCTTCAATCACCCAACAACATTTCCTAATCTCATGTATTCTAGCAAAACATTTAAGCGCCCAAATTGCGCACAGATATCTCTAAGAGTCCACACAATTCCCTTACCTCGATTTACTTGGTGTGACTCCTTTCCTTTTAGCTTCTCACGCTCTTGGCTCAACTCGCCTCGGCGTATCCTCGAAAGCTGCGATTCATTCATTAAATCGATTGAGTCAACGTATTTAACCCATAATTGACCTCACTAGTCAATATTATTCACTTATGCATTTTACAAATGCCTTAATCCACATTTTACCTCTTTTAGAAAAATCTCACAATTTATCCACCAACAACATCTTAAAATCATACCCATAACACTATTAATAACTTCTATATATATATATCTCATTTCTCATTAATCTCCATCAATTTCACTTTCTCACACTAAACCATTTCTAGGTCAAAATCATTCCAATGCATTCTAGATAGTTTCTAACCATCCATACTCATGCCAAACAACTCCAAAATCACTTAAATAAATAATGCACCATAGTTGGAGTGTTAGAATCTTACCCAATTTGATTTCTCCTCTTGCTCCAAATGGCAATGCCCTTAACTTCTTCAATATCAACAATGGGAAAATGCTTTCCAACTATGTTGTTCTTCTCTTTGATAGGAACAACTTTGTCTCTAATGGTCTCTCTTCAAACCTCACTGAAAATGACTGATTTTTGAGAGAGAAAGTTAGGTTTTTGGGTTAAAAGTGGAAGGTTAGTGTTTTTCCCAAAATTTTCTGATTTTCAGCACTCCTTATATAGAATTAGCTTGAGGAGATCGATCTGGTCCAAGAGGAGATCGATCTGGTCCCATAAAATCCCTCTTTTTCACGGCATTTTTAAGCTTGAGATCGATCTGTCGAAGCATGAGATCGATCTGTCAAGGCATGAGATCGATCTGTCGAAGCATGAGATCGATCTGCTCCCAAACAGAGAGCTAAGGAGATCGATCTGGTCCATTGGAGATCGATCTGTTCTATTCTTTTGCTCAAATAAGAGCATTCTGGCTCTTCCAGATCGATCTCTCATCCCATGAGATCGATCTGCCCTTCAAAATTTCCAGATTTTCTGCAGTTCCTCTGCAACAACACTTGCCAAACATCCTTAATTTGCTACCATGATCATTTTCTCATTTATTCATCTTTGAGACTTGGAAATGGTATCCATCCACACTTCATACACAATAAAACTTGTGTAGAATCCTTGTATGACCAATGGTACTTAGTATAAACAAATGGAAGTGCATACTCATGCAAATCTTCATTCCATTTACCACATTACTCATAATCCATTCTATTCACATTCTCCACATATTTGAGTCCATTTCTTTACATTCATACAAAATGAAACTTGTATGTACAATCACAATTCTTATTACATGTGTGTACATTACTTATGGACTTACATCACATATACTTCACTCATGAATTCATAGTACAACTCTATTTACACTTCTATGTACATATATACCCTTATACATATACGGGGTCTCACATTCTCCCCCACTTAGAAAATTTGGTCCTCCAAATTGGAACCAATTATTCTGTGAACAACTCGGGATACCTCTCCCTCATCAAACTCTCCAATTCCCATGTGGCTTCTTCCACAGTGTGATGTTGCCAAAGTATCTTCACCAAGGGAATTGTCTTTGTCCTCAGCACTTTCTCTTTTCTGTCCAATACCTGAACTGGCTTCTCAACATAGGTCATACCCTCATTGAGCTCCAAAGGCTCATATCTTATCCCATGTGCTGGGTCCGGGTGATACTTCCTCAACATGGATACGTGGAAGACGTTATGCACACTTGCCAACTCTGGTGGCAATGCCAACCTATACGCCTTGTCACCCACCTTATCAAGTATCTCAAATGGCCCTATATATCGAGGGCTCAACTTTCCTTTCTTCCCAAATCTCATAATTCCCTTCGAAGGGGAAACTTTCAAACACACTGACTCACCCACCTCAAACTCTAGTGGTCTCCGTCTCTTGTCAGCATAACTCTTTTGCCTGCTCTGAGCTGTCCGTAACCTCTCACATATCAATTGGACATCCTCAGAGGCTTGTCTAACCAAGTCGGGAGCAAAGATCTGTCTGTCACCAACCTCTTCCCATCCAATAGGGGAACGGCATCTACGCCCATACAATGCCTCATATGGTGCCATCCCGATACTCGCATGAAAATTGTTATTATACGCGAACTCTGCGAGTGGCAAATGGTCATCCCAGGAGCCTCCAAAATCCAATGCACACGCTCTCAACATGTCCTCCAGGGTCTGTATAGTCCTCTCTGACTGACCATCTGTCTGAGGATGAAACGCGGTGCTAAAATTCAACTGGGTCCCCATCGCTTCCTGAAAATGTTCCCAAAAGTGGGAAGTGAAACGGGCATCCCTATCAGAAACAACGCTCACTGGAATTCCATGTAGCCTCACTATCTCGCGCACATATAGGTTCGCTAACTGGCTCAGAGTATCGGTAGCTCTCATAGCTAGAAAATGGGCTAATTTCGTCAACCGATCCACAATCACCCATATGGCATCATGACCTCTTCGGGTCCTCGGTAATCCCATCACAAAATCCATGGTGACATGCTCCCACTTCCATGTCAGTATCGGTAGAGGCTGCAATAACCCTGCAGGCTTCTGATGCTCTACCTTTACCTGCTGACAAATGAGACACTTAGCAATATATTCAGCAATGTGCTTTTTCATTCCCGACCACAAATAAACCTTTCGAAGGTTTTGATACATTTTGGTACCCCCTGGATGTATCGTATACTTCGATGAGTGAGCCTCTGTTAAGATCAACCATCTGATCTCTACATCATCAAGAACACATATCCTACCTCTGAACCTCAACAATCCATCCGGACTCAACCTAAACTCCATCTCTATACCCCTCTGTATCTGCCCGACAATATCACTACACTGCTGATCAACTCGCTGAGCCTGTCGGATTCGATCTACCAGATCCGGTTCCAACTGCAGGCTAGCTATCATATATCCACTATCAGAATCAGGCGGGGTCATATCCAAACTGAGGTTCGTGAACTGTTCCAACAGCTCGTGTTCCCTGATCATCATAAATGATACCATCCCGAGATGCTTCCTACTCAATGCATCAGCAACCACATTTGCTTTACCCGGGTGGTATAGGATTTCACAATCATAATCCTTTAACAGCTCTAGCCATCTCCTCTGTCTCATGTTCAACTCTTTCTGTGAGAACAGGTACTTAAGGCTCTTATGATCTGTATAAATCTGAAATCTCTCACCATAGAGGTAGTGGCGCCATATCTTCAACGCAAACACCACCGCTGCCAACTCCAAGTCATGGGTCGGGTAGTTCCTCTCATGATCCTTTAACTGTCTTGATCCATAGGCTACTACCTTCCCATCCTGCATCAATACACAGCCCAGTCCTAGGTGTGAAGCATCCGCATACACCGAGAAACCTCCTGAGCTGGTAGGAATGGTGAGTATTGGAGCTGTAGTTAATCTCCTTTTCAACTCCTCAAAACTGTCTTCACACTTTTTGTCCCACACAAACTCTACATTTTTCCTCGTGAGACGTGTCAAAGGAGCAGCTAACCTCGAAAATCCCTCTACAAACCTTCGATAATACCCAGCTAAACCCAGGAAACTTCTGATCTCTGTCACTGTCTGGGGTCTCTACCACTGAACTACGGCCTCAATCTTAGATGGATCCACTGATACTCCATCCTTTGATACTATGTGACCCAGAAAAGAGATCTGTTCCAACCAAAAGTCGCACTTACTGAGTTTAGCGTACAACTTCTTCTCTCGGAGGGTTTGTAGCACTATCCTTAAATGCCTTTCATGCTCCTCTCTAGACCTTGAATACACGAGTATATCATCAATAAACACAATAACAAATCGATCCAAGTACTTGTGGAATACCTCATTCATCAAAGACATAAAAGCTGCGGGAGCACTCGTCAACCCGAATGGCATAACCATGAACTCATAATGTCCATACCGGGTGCGAAAAGCTGTCTTGGGTACATCTCCACCTCGTATCTTCAATTGATGGTACCCTGATCTCAGATCTATCTTGGAAAAGACCTGCGCTCCCTTAAGCTGATCCAACATATCATCGATGCGTGGAAGGGGATACTTATTCTTGATGGTGGCCTTATTCAACAACCGATAATCTATACACAGTCGGAGGCTTCCATCCTTCTTCCTTACAAATAGAACCGGTGCTCCCCAAGGTGAGACGCTCAGCCTGATGAACCCCTTCTCCAGCAACTCTTGTAATTGTTTCCTTAACTCCTCTAACTCAACTTGAGCCATTCTGTATGGTGGCTTGGACATCGGCTCTGTACCCGGTGCCAAGTCTATACCAAACTCCATCTCCCTATCTGGAGGTAACCCTGGTAACTCATCCGGAAAGACATCTGAAAATTCCCTAACCACTGGTATGTCTTCCAATTTCGAACGTGCCTTATCCGTCTCAATCACAAAAGCGATGAATCCTTCACATTATTCTTTCCACTATTAGTATCACAAATCATCACATCACATACATAAATGAAATCAAATTTATCTTTCATACATCATGTATCAAGATTGTACTCATCACACTTATAATAATCATGTTCTTTAATTTCATTTCACAAAATTAACTACAAGATTGTCTATCTTTGGAAACATCAAAGTTTTTGCATGACAATCCATAATAACATGATTGGCAGCCAACCAGTCCATTCCTAGGATCACATCAAAATCACTCATGTTTAATAAAATTAAATCGGCTGCCATCTCTTTACCTCCTATCTTCATTTTACAATCCCGATATATATGCTCAGTCAACTGACTATCATTCATAGGGGTAGATATCAATAACATCTTATTAAGCAGCGTGGGTTTTACATGCTTCAACAATTTACATGCAAAGGATGGCGAAATAAAGGAATGCGTGGTACCAGGATCAAACAGTACATAAGCTTCTAAATCAAAGATTTGGATGATACCTTTTACCACATCTGATGATTGATCTGCAGTATCCTGATCCAGTGCGTGCACTCGTCCTCTGCTTACACCCACTGCTTGCTTCCCTTTTTCCTCCGCTGTAGCCCTCCTCCTCGGAGCAGCTGTACCAACTGGAGCTCTCTCTGGCTCCTTGCCCTTCTGTGGGGCTCTCTCTATCATCTCTGGGCAATCTCTGATTACGTGCCCTGGCTTCCCACATCTGAAGCATACTACAGGAGATCCATAGCATGGTCGAGTACCATGGTACCTACCACACTTGCCACACTGTTCCGTAGTAGGCCGTGGTCCTCCAATCACGATTCCCTTAGCTGGAGCAATGGTCGGATACATGGGAGTATCAACTGTCCTCTCCCGGATCTCATCAATTCTCGACCTCTTTCCAGAGAATATCTTGCTTCCTTTATAGCTGAAGCCTCTTTCCATCATAGGTCTCTTCTTATCTCTGTCCCTCATCTTACCAACCTTTCCAAACTCCGAGGCGATTCTATCAACATCTTGTTCACATAGTTGCGCCCTGCGCACTGCCTCCTTATAGGTCGGTATATCCAGGGAACCAATCTAGACCTGATGGTCGGTCTCAATCCATCCACAAATTTTTGGATCTTCTCGACCTCATTACCCATCGTGTTGGGATCATATCTACCCAGGGATATAAAAGCAGTCTCATACTCATCCACAGTCTTGCTCCCTTGGGTCAGTCCCAAAAATGCCATCTTTAGCTTCCGCTGCGCGGTATCCGGGACATACTGTCTCCGAAAGGCCTCTAGAAACACATCCCAGCTGATCTCAGTATGCCGGGCTCTCAAAATAGGCCTGGTGGATTTCCACCAATGTTCTGCTGATCCCTTCAGCATAAAAGTGGCAAATGCTGCCATCTCGGTAGTAGTGCACTCAAAGAACCCATATAATTTCTTGATCTCATTGATCCAATCCTCAGCCGCTACTGGGTCCTTTACTCCACTGAAAGACGGCGGTCCAAACTTCTGGAACTGCTGCAGTCTATCAAATCACATCCATATCCCCAACCTCTACTGCCTGGCATAGCAATCGGCGTAGGCACATCCTGTGTGGGTGGGGTATCTGTCGTCTGAGGTCCTTGGGCTTACCTCACCCGTGCCTCGGGAGCTGCTGCCTGCTAGGCATCACCCTGTGTAGCGGGACTCTGTCTACCGCCAACTCCAGATAAAGATTGGGTGACCAACTCCACAATCATCTCAATGCTCCGCTCAATCCTCGCGAAGCGAGCCTCAGTACTCTCGGGCCTCTCCTCTGGACCCTGTGGAGCGTGCTCAACATCAGCCTCCACCTCAACATTCTCCTGAGCCTCGTGTGTTTCTGGCTCAACACGACCCCCAGGCCTACCTCTACGGCCTCGAGCTGGTGCTCTCATCCCTCTACCACGACTGGTATTAGGCATACTTACTCAGTTCCCTACATTCACAACCAATTACTTAGTCAACCCATCGACATACACTATTTGTATCTAAACAAGCACAGTAACTTGGGGATGTAATTTTCACTTATTAAGTATTTTAGACACGACACACGTCAGACCAACTCGAGCTCTGATACCAACTTCTGTCACGACCCTCAACTTACCAAAATACGTACAAATTTTTCGCATTTTCATGCATCAATCCTTAATCATCCTTCCTCGATCGTGAACAACCACACACTTAACAGTTGGGCTGTATGTCGACGTCTAACTCACTCCACCATACCAATTCAATTTGAAACATTATTTATGAGTAAAGACTTGTATAAATGTATATATATCAGAGTTGTTACATGTGTTTACATTGTTTTACATCCCCAGTGGTTACATACAAAATGCTACTGTGCTATGTCTAGTTTAGATACAAAATAATCCAAGTGTGTATACCTTTAGCGATGGGATGCAGCGGATTACCAAAAAGGGAACGCCTCCAGTCACGTCCAATCTATACTCAAATCTCTGTAGAGAGGGGAAAATAAGGGGGGTGAGCAAACCACACGCTCAGTAAGGCAATCATGCGAACAGGTAGATACTGTACTATCTACGTGATCGTGATGCCATGCTCAAAAGCATTTAATTCATTGTTTATCTCGAAACATGAGTGTATGATTGTGTTAATGGTATGTAAAGCATTCATGCTATTAAAATTCAGTGCACATTTCAACTCAAAGCATGGTATATATCATCATGCATAATTCACAATAAAAGCATGGCATTAAACATCATGCATTTTCACAATAAAGCATGGCATTAAACATCATGCATCCGTGCACTTTAAAAACCATTAACAAATCAATTTCAACATTGGTCAGGTCTCGGCCCATCCCTCGGGCATTCCTGACCCACAAATCATTTTCAAACATGGATTTAATCTTAAATAGCAGTAGACATGTGAGATAGGCAGTTCAACAATAGGTAATAACCTCAAGGCCTATGTACATAACCTGTGATACCGGCTACACGGATCAGGTGTGCGGGATATCACCACTATCTGCTTCCACATGGGAGGTGGGTCAAATCCTACCCGCCGGTCCATAGCAGATCTCGTCCGAAGATGACACATCATAACTCAACACGGTACAATGTACTCCATGCTACATGCACGGTACGATGTACTCCGTGGACCCAATCAACACATCATATCACACCACATCTCAAACACACGTGTGAGCCTATTTAATCGGGGCGACCTCTTGTCTATCCGAAGCTCCTAACACGGCTAATTAATCATGTCAACACAATGCACGTGTGAGCCTATTTAATCGATGTGACACCCAGTCTACTCGAAGCTCCAAACACGGCAACATACAAGGTGGGCATCCAGTGCGAGACAAACTCGAGCACAATGCCAAAACAATTATGAAATCCATGTGAAAACTAGTGCCTCTTGCACTCTTTCATACTCACGAAATCATGTAGGTGGCTCAAAACTTGCAAAATATGATTAACAAAACCAAAACACACTCATCTCTTTTGCAAATCATTTCAATGTTAGCCAACCTACCAATCATTTGCTAAAAAGCAATAAAACATGATTTTCAAAGCAATATGCTTTTGTTTTCATGCACATATCTCAAACTCCCAATTTTTACCCTTCAATCACCCAACAACATTTCCTAATCTCATGCATTCTACCAAAATATTTAAGCGCCCAAATTACGCACAGATATCTCTAAGAGTCCACACAATTCCCTTACCTCGATTTACTTGGTGTGACTCCTTTCCTTTTAGCTTCTCACGCACTTGGCTCAACTCGCCTCGGCGTATCCTCGGAAGCTGCGATTCATTCATTAAATCGATTGAGTCAACGTATTTAACCCATAATTGACCTCACTAGTCAATATTATTCACTTATGCATTTTACAAATGCTTTAATCCACATTTTACCTCTTTTAGAAAAATCTCACAATTTATCCACCAACAACATCTTAAAATCATACCCATAACACTATTAATAACTTCTATATATATATCTCATTTCTCATTAATCTCCATCAATTTCACTTTCTCACACTAAACCATTTCTAGGTCAAAATCATTCCAATGCATTCTAGATAGTTTCTAACCATCCATACTCATGCCAAACAACTCCAAAATCACTTAAATAAATAATGCACCATAGTTGGAGTGTTAGAATCTTACCCAATTTGATTTCTCCTCTTGCTCCAAATGGCAATGCCCTTAGCTTCTTCAATATCAACAATGGGAAAATGCTTTCCAACTATGTTGTTCTTCTCTTTGATAGGAACAACTTTGTCTCTAATGGTCTCTCTTCAAACCTCACTGAAAATGGCTGATTTTTGAGAGAGAAAGTTAGGTTTTTGGGTTGAAAGTGGAAGGTTAGTGTTTTTCCCAAAATTTTCTGATTTTCAGCACTCCTTATATAGAATTAGCTTGAGGAGATAGATCTGGTCCAAGAGGAGATCGATCTGGTCCCGTAAAATCCCTCTTTTTCACGACATTTTTAAGCTTGAGATCGATCTGTCGAAGCATGAGATCGATCTGTCAAGGCATGAGATCGATCTGTCGAAGCATGAGATCGATCTGCTCCCAAACAGAGAGCTAAGGAGATCGATCTGGTCAATTGGAGATCGATCTGTTCTATTCTTTTGCTCAAATAAGAGCATTCTGGCTCTTCCAGATCGATCTCTCATCCCATGAGATCGATCTGCCCTTCAAAATTTCCAGATTTTCTGCAGTTCCTCTGCAACAACACTTGCCAAACATCCTTAATTTGCTACCATGATCATTTTCTCATTTATTCATCTTTGAGACTTGGAAATGGTATCCATCCACACTTCATACACAATAAAACTTGTGTAGAATCCTTGTATGACCAATGGTACTTAGTATAAACAAATGGAAGTGCATACTCATGCAAATCTTCATTCCATTTACCACATTACTCATAATCCATTCTATTCACATTCTCCACATATTTGAGTCCATTTCTTTACATTCATACAAAATGAAACTTGTATGTACAATCACAATTCTTATTACATGTGTGTACATTACTTATGGACTTACATCACATATACTTCACTCATGAATTCATAGTACAACTCTATTTACACTTCTATGTACATATATACCCTTATACATATACGGGGTCTCACATCTGCGATGGACCGATGAGTAGGATTTGACTAACCTCCCGTGTGGAAGCAGATAGTGGTGATATCCCACACACCTGATCTGTGTAGCCGGTATCACAGGTTATGGCCATAGTCTTAGAGGTTATTTCCCTTATTGAATTGCCTATCTCACATGTCTTTTGCTTTGCGAATAAATCCATGTTTGAAATGATTTGTGGGTTAGGATTCAGGATAGTCCGAGGGAGGGGCTGAGTCCTGACAAGTGTTGAATTGTTTTGAGATATCGGCTTGTTAATGGTTTTAAAGTGCACTGATGCATGATGTTTAGTGCCATGCTTTACATATGAAAAATGCATGATGATTAATGCCATGCCTTACTTATAAAATACACATGATGGTTAATGCCATGCTTTGAATTGAATTGTGCACTGGATTTTAATAGCATGAATGCTTTACATACCATTAACACCAGCATGAACTCATATTTTGAGAAAATGATGAAATGTATGCTTTGAGCATGGCATCACGATCACGTAGATAGTGTAGTGTCTACCTATTCGCATGATTGCCTTACTGAGCGTGTGGCTTGCTCACCCCTCTTATTTTCCCCTCTCTATAGAGATTTGAGTATATTGAGCGTGATTGGAGGCATTCCCTTTTGGTATCCGCTGCATCCCATCGCGTAAAGTATACACACTTGAATTATTTTGTATCTAAACTAGACATAGCATAGTAGCATTTTGTATGTAAACATTGGGGATGTAAAGCAATGTAAACACTTGTAGATAGTAACTCTAATGTATTTATAAAAGTGTTTACTTTTGAAATTAAATTGTTATGGATGGATGAGGTAGACATTGACACACAGCCCAACTGTTGAGAGTGTGGTTGTTCACGATCGAGATAAGGTAAGAATACATAATAAATAAAGTATAAAAATGAAAAATTTATGCGTATTTTGGTAAGTTGAGGGTCGTGACAGAAGTTGGTATCAGAGCTCGGTTGGTCTGATATGTGTCGATGTCTAAAATACTTAATAAGTTGGACAATTACATCCCCATGTTACTGTGCTTGTTTAGATACAATTGTGTGTGTGTCAATGGGTTGACTAAGAAATTAATGTGTATGCAGGGAAGTGAAATATTATGCCTAATACCAGTCGTGGTAGAGGGGCGAGAGGACGAACTAGAGGCCATAGAGGTAGGCCTGGGGGTAGTGTTGAGCCGGAAACACATGAGACTCAGGATGAGGTTGAAGTGGAGGCTGAGGTTGAGCATGCTCCACAGGGTCTAGAGGAGAGGCCTGAGAGTACTGAGGCACGCTTCGCGAGGATTGAGTGGAACATAGATATGATATTGGAGTTGGTCACCCAATCTTTACCTGGAGTTGGCGGTAGACAGAGTCTCGCTACACTGGGTGATGCCAAGCAAGCGATAGCTCCTAAGGCACGAGTACGGCCAGCCCAGAGACCTCAGACGATAGATACCCCACCCACACAAGATGTGCCTACGTCAGTTGCTACACCAGGCAGTGGAGGTTGGGGATATGGATGTGATTTGGACAAATTGTGGCAATTTCAGAAGTTTTGATCACCGTCTTTTAGTGGGTTAAGGACCCAATAGCTGTCGAGGATTGGATAAATGAGATTGAGAAGCTATACAAGTTCTTTAAGTGCACTACTATCGAGATGGTAGCGTTTGCAGCGTTTATGCTGAAGGAATCAACAGAACATTGGTGGAAGTCCACCAGGCCTACTCTGAGAGCCCGACAAATAGAGATCAGTTGGGATGTGTTTTTAGAGGCCTTTCAGAGACAGTATGTTCTGGATACAGCTCAGCGAAAGATGAAAATGACATTTTTGGGACTGACCCAAGGGAGAAGAATAGTGGATGAGTATGAGACGACCTTTATCTCCCTTGGCAGATATGATCCCAACACAATGAGTAATGAGGTCGAGAAGATCCAAAAGTTTATGGATGGATTGAGACTGACCATCAGGTTCAGATTAGTCCCCTTGGATATACCGACCAATGAGGACGCAGTGTGCAGGGCGCAATTGTGTGAGCAAGATGTTGACAGAATCACCTTAGAGTTTGGAAAGGTTGGTAAGATAAGGGACAGAGATAAGAAGTGATTAGTGATGGATAGAGGCTTTAGCTATAAGGGAAGCAAGAGGTTTTCTAGAAAGAGGCCGAGGATCGAGGAGATCCGGGAGAGGACAGTTAATCCTCCTATGTATCTGGCTCTAGGTCCAGCGAAGGGAGTTGTGATTAGAGGGTCACGACCTACTACAGAACAGTGTGGCAAGTGTGGCAGCTACCATGAAACTCGACCATGTTATGGACCTTAGATAGTATGCTTCAAATGTAGGAAACCAGGGCACATAATCTGAGATTGCCCAGAGATGACAGAGAGAGCCCTACAGAAGGGCAAGGAGCCAGAAAGAGCTCCAGTTGGGACAGCTGCTCCGAGGAGGATGGCTACAGCTGAGAAAAAGGGGAAGCAGGCAGTGGGTGTGAGCAGTGGACGAGTGTACGCACTGGACCAGGACACTGCAGATCAGTATTCAGATGTGGTAAAAGGTACCATCCAAATATTTGATTTAGAAGCATTTGTATTGTTTGATCCTGGTGCCACGCATTCTTTTATATCGCCATCCTTTGTAGATAAATTGATGAAGCATGTAAAATCCACACTGCTTGATAAGATGTTGTTGATATCTACCCCTATGAATGATAGTCAATTGACTGAGCATGTATATAGGAGTTGTAAATTGAAGATAGGAAGAAAAGAAATGGCAGCCGATTTAATTCTACTAAATATGGGTGATTTTGATGTAATCCTAGGGATGGATTTGTTGGCTGCAAATCATGTTATTATGGATTGTTATGCAAAAACTTTGATGTTTCCAAAGATAGACAATCTTGTTGTAAATTTGGTGAAATGAAATGAAAGAATCTGTTATTGCAATTGAGAAGAGTATAATCTAGTTACATGATAATTTAGAGATGAATTTAATTTACAATTTATAATATGTGATGTGATGATTTATGATTTCGAATGGTGGAAAGAATAATGTGAAGGATACATTGCTTATGTGTTTGAGTTAGATAAGGCGCATTCGGAGTTGATAGACATCCCAGTGGTCAAGGAATTTCCAGATGTCTTTCGGATGAGTTACTAAGGTTACCTCCAGACAGAGAGATGGAGCTTAGTATAGATTTGACACCTGATACAGAGCTGATATCCACGCCACTATATAGAATGGCTCAAGTTGAGTTGGAAGAACTAAGGAAACAGTTGCAAGAGTTGCTGGAGAAGGGCTTCATCAAGCCGAGCGTCTCACTTTGGGGAGCACCAATTCTGTTTGTAAGGAAGAAGAATGGAAGCCTCCAACTGTGTATAGATTACTGGTTGTTGAACAAGGCCACCATCAAGAATAAGTATCCCCTTCCATGCATCGATGACTTGTTGGATCAGCTTAAGGGAGCGCAGGTCTTTTCCAAGATAGATATGAGATCTGGGTACCATCAGTTGAATATACGGAGTGGAGATGTACCTAAGACAGCTTTTCGCACCCGGTATGGACATTATGAGTTTATGGTTATGCCATTCGGGTTGACGAACTCTCCCGCAGCTTTTATGTCGTTGATGAATGAGGTATTCCACCAGTACTTGGATCGATTTGTTATTCTGTTTATTGATGATATATTGGTGTACTCAAGAACTAGAGAGAAGTATGAAAGGCATTTAAGGATAGTGCTACAAACCCTCCGAAAGAAGAAGCAGTATACTAAACTCAGTAAGTGCGACTTTTGGTTGGAACAGATCTCTTTTCTGGGTCATATAGTATCAAAAGATGGAGTGTCAGTGGATCCATCTAAGATTGAGGCTGTGATTCAGTGGAAGAGACCCTAGACAGTGACAGAGATTAGAAGTTTCATGGGTTTAGCTGGGTATTGCCAAAGGTTTGTAGAGGGATTCTCAAGATTGGCTGCTCCTTTGACACGTCTCACAAGAAAGAATGTGGAGTTTGTGTGGGACGATAAGTGTGAGGAAAGTTTTGAGGAGTTGAAAAGGAGATTAACTACAGCTCTGATCCTCACCATTCCTACCAGCTCAGGAGGTTTCTCGGTGTATACGGATGCTTCACACCAAGGACTAGGCTGTGTACTTATGCAAGATGGGAGGGTAGTCGCATATGGATCTAGACAACTGAAGGATCATGAGAGGAACTACCCAACCCATGACTTAGAGTTGGCAGCGGTGGTATTTGTGCTGAAGATATGGCTCTACTACCTTTATGGTGAGAGATTTTAGGTTTACACAGATCACAAGAGCCTTAAATACTTGTTCTCGCAGAAAGAGTTAAACATGAGAAAGAGGAGATGGCTCGAGCTCTTAAAGGATTATGATTGTGAGATCTTGTACCACCTGGGTAAAGCAAATGTGGTTGCTGATGCATTGAGTAGGAAGCATCTCGGGATGGTATCATTTATGATGATCAGAGAACACGAGCTGTTGGAACAGTTCACGAACCTCAGTTTGGATGTGACCCCGCCCAGTGCTAATGGTGGTGTTATGGTAGCTAGCCTGCAGTTGGAACCGAATCTGGTGGATCAAATTCAACAAGCTTAGCGGAGTGATCAACAGTGCAGTGATATAGTCGGGTAGATACAGAGGGGCACGAAGATTGATTTTGAGTTGAATTCTGATGGATTGTTGAGGTTCAGAGGAAGGATATGTGTTCTTGATGATGCAGGAATCAGAAGATTGATCTTGATCGAGGCTCACTCATTAAAGTATACGATACATCTAGGGAGTACTAAGATATATCAAAACCTTCAAAAAGTTTATTGGTGGTCTAGAATGAAAAAGCACATTGCTGAATATGTTGCTAAGTGTCTCATTTGTCAGCAGGTAAAGGTAGAGTATCAGAAGCCTGCAGGGTTATTGCAACCTCTACCGAACTGACTTGGAAGTAGGAGCATGTCACCATGGATTTTTTGATGGGATTACCGAGGACCCGTGGAGGTCATGATGTCATATAGGTGATTGTGGATCGGTTGACGAAGTCAGCCCATTTTCTAGCTATGAGAGCTACCGATACTCTGAGCCAGTTAGCGAACTTGTATGCGCGCGAGATAGTGAGGTTACATGGGATTCCAATGAGCGTTGTTTTTGATAGGGATGCCTCATTCACTTCCCACTTTTGGGAATGGTTTCAGGAAGCGATGGGGACCCAGTTGAGTTTTAGCACCGCATTTCATCCTTAGAAAGATGGTCAGTCAGAGAGGACTATACAGACCCTGGAGGATCTGTTGAGAGCATGTGCATTGGATTTTGGAGGCTCCTGGGATGACCATTTGCCACTCGCAGAGTTCGCCTATAATAACAATTTTCATGCGAGTATTAGGATGGCACCATATGAGGCATTGTATGGGCGTAGATGTCGTTCCCCTATTGGATGGGAAGAGGTTGGTGACAGATAGATTTTTTCTCCAGACTTAGTGCAATAGGCATTTGAGGACGTCCAATTGATATGTGAGAGATTACGGACAGTTCAGAGCCGGCAAAAGAGTTACACTGACAAGAGATGGAGACCACTAGAGTTTGATGTGGGTGAATCAGTGTTTTTAAAAGTTTCTCCTTCAAAGGGAATTATGAGATTTGGTAAGAAGGGCAAGATGAGCCCTAGATACATCGGACCCTTCGAGATTTTGGAGAGAGTGGGAGACAAGGCTTATAGGTTGGCATTGCCACCAGAGTTGGTAAGTGTACATAATGTCTTCCATGTATCCATGTTGCAGAAGTATCAACCGGACCTGGAACATGTGATAGGGTATGAGCCTTTGGAGCTCAATGAAAGCATGACATACATTAAGAAGCCGGTTTGGATATTGGATAGAAAGGATAAAATGTTGAGGATAAAGACAATTCCCTTGGTGAAAGTCCTTTGGTAACATCACATTGTGGAAGAAACCACATGGGAATTAGAAAGTTTGATGTAGGAGAAGTATCCCAAGTTATTCACAGATTGAATTGGTTCTAATTTGGAAGACCAAATTTTTTATGTGGGGGAGAATGTGAGACCCCGTATATGGATAATTATATATATATATGTAAATGAATTCATAAGGGTGGTTATATACTTGTAATGAGAAGTATATGTGATGAAAATCCACAAGTTTAATGTACACGCTTGTAATAAGAGTTGTGATTGTACGTACAAGTTGCATATGTATGAATGTGAATGAATGGACTTTGATATGTGATGAATGTGAGTAAAATGGAAAGTGAGTAGTGTGGTAAAATGGAAGGAAGATTTCATAAGTTGTGCACTTTCATTTGGGTTATATCATGGACCTCTGGTTATACAAAGGTTCTACACAAGGTTTAATGTGTATGAAGTATTAATGGATGCCATTTTCAAGTCGCAAAGATGATTGGATGAAAAAATGACCATGATAGCAAATTTAAGATGTTTTGGGCGAAGTTGCTGTGAAAAACTGCACAAAATCTGGAAAATATGAACGTCAGATCGATCTCAAAGGATGAGAGATCGATCTGGAAGAGCCAAAATGCTCTTATTCTAAGCTATGGAATAGGATAAATCGATCTCCAATAGAGCTAGATCGATCTCCTAAGCATTCTGTAAAATACTGATCGATCTCCCCTAAGACCAAATCGATCTTCTGAACCTTTTGTAAAATGCAGATCGATCTTCCCCAAGACCAGATCGATCTCCTTAACCTTCTGTTTGAAGCAGATCGATCTTAAGCCTCGATAGGTCGATCTCCCGCCTTCAAATGTCATGAAAAAGAGGAATTTTAAGAGGACCAGATCGATCTCCACCCAAGGCAGATCGATCTCATTAAGCTGAATCTATAAATAAGAGTAGTTAGATATGCAGATTTCGAGAACAACCAAACTTCTTTCATCTTCCAATCCAAAAACCTAGATTTTACCCTCTAAATCAACACATTTTCAGTAAGATTTGAGGAAAAGCTATTAGAGACAAAGTTGTTCACATCAAAGAGAAGAACAATATAGTTTGAAGGCATTTCCCTACTTGTTGGATTGAAGGATTAAGGTGCATTTTCATTTGGAGCAAAGAGGAAAACAAACTAGGTGAGTTTCTAATGCAAATACTCAAGTACATTGTTTGGATATTGATGTGGGAATGATTTGGTATGCCTAGAAATGGTAGAAACTACCTAGAGTAGAATGAATCCTCCATGACCTAAAAATAGTCTAGTGTGAGAAAGTGAAATGTATTGAGATTAATGATGAATGAGGTATCTTGAAGTGATAATAGTGTTATGAGTATGATTTTAAGATGTTGTTAGTGAATAAATAGTGAGATTTACCAAAAAGGGATAAAATGTGGATTAAGGCATTGGTAAATGCATAGATGAATTATATTGACTAGTGAAGTCAAAATACGAGTTAACAACATTAACTCAAGTGACTTGGATGAATGAATCGCAGCTCCAAAGGATACACCGGAGCAAGCCGAACCGAGACCACAATAGGCTAAGAGGAAGAGAGAGTCGCACTAAAGTAAATTGAGGTAAGGGAATTCTGTAGACTCTTAGAGATATCTGTGCACAATTTGGGTGCTTAAATGCTTTGCTAGAATGCATGAGATATTAGGAAATGATATTGGGTGATTGAAGGGTAAAAAGTTGGTTGTTTGAGAAAAGTGCATGAAAATAAAAGCATAATGCTTTAGAAAATCATGTTGCATTGCTTTTTAGCGAATGATTGGTAGGTTGGCTAACATTTGAAATTTTTGCAAAAGAAATAAGATGTTTTAGTTTGTTAACTATACTTTGCAAAGAATTGAGCCACCTACATGGTTTTCGTGAGCATGAAATCGTGCTAGAGTATGACTCGCACGAGATTTGATATGTTTTATACGCATGAGTGCTGGAGCTTAGCTCGCATTGGCTTTCACATGGATTTCATACTAGTTTTAGCATGGTGCTTAGAGCTTAGCTCGCACTAGATGCCTACCTTATTTGTTGTCGTGCTTGGAGCTTCGGGTAGACTGAGTGTCACACCGATTAAATAGGCTCGCACGTGTATTTGTGATATTTTGACATGTTGATAGCCGTGTTTGGAGCTTCGGGTAGACAAGAGGTCGTACCGATTAAATAGGCTCACATGTGCGATTGAGATGTGGCGTGATATGATATGTTGATGTGGGTCCACCAAGTACGTTGTACCGTGCAGGTAGCATGGAGTACGTTGTACTGTGTTGAGATGTGATATGTCATCTTCGGACGAGATCTGCTTGGACCGACGGGCAGGATTTGACCCACCTCCCGTGTGGAAGCAGATAGTGGTGATATCCCACACACTTGATCCGTGTAGCCGATATCATAGGTTATGGCCATAGTCCTAGAGGTTATTTCCCTTATTGAATTGCCTATGTCACATGTCTTTTACTTTGCGAATAAATCCATGTTTGAAATGATTTGTGCGTCAAGATTCAGGATAGTTTGAGGGAGGGGCTGAGTCCTGACAATTGTTGAATTGTTTTGAGATATTAGCTTGTTAATGGTTTTAAAGTGGACTGATGCATGATGTTTAATGCCATGCTTTACATATGAAATATGCATGATGATTAATGCCATGGCTTACATATAAAATACGTATGATGGTTAATGCCATGCTTTGAATTGAATTGTGCACTGGATTTTAATAGCATGAATGCTTTACATACCATTAACACCAGCCTGAACTCATATTTTGAGAAAATGATGAAATGTATGCTTTGAGCATGGCATCACGATCACGTAGATAGTGCAGTATCTACTTGTTTGCATGATTACCTTATTGAGCGTGTGGTTTGCTCACCCCCTTATTTTCCCCCTCTCTACAGAGATTTGAGTATAGATTGAGCGTGACTGGAGGCGTTCCCTTTTGGTATCCGCTGTATCCCATCGCTTAAGGTATATACACTTGAATTATTTTGTATCTAAACTAGACATAGCACAGTAGCATTTTGTATGTAAACATTGGGGATGTAAAGCAATGTAAACACTTAAACAGTAACTCTATTGTATTTATAAAAGTGTTTTCTTTTGAAATTAAATTGTTATGGATGGATGATGTAGACATTGACACACAGCCCAACTGTTAAGAGTGTGGTTGTTCACGATCGAGATAAGGTAAGAATACATAATAAATAAAGTATAAAAGGGAAATATTTGTGCGTATTTTGGTAAGTTGAGGGTCGTGACAAGGTTGGCCTGATATGAGTCGATATTAGGAGTAAGAGAAAATTTGAAAAGTTCACCTCCCCAACATTACTGTACATTGTTTAGATACAAACGGGTATACTTGGCTGTGTTTTATTGAGAAGTTGTGTCATTGAATGAAGGAAAACTAATAGATATGGGTGGTAGGTGTTACAACCATATAAGCAGACGAGAGGAAATCAGTTCTGGAGGCTATAGGGATAGGCTCGGGAGATATAGTGATCCTCAATTGACCGTGCACCTTATAGCTTAACCGAAAAGTTTGAAGCCCGCTTTGTAAGATTAGAACGGGGTATGGAGACAATGATGAAATTGTTGGGTCAAGTGATAGCAGCGTAATAATAATGATGAGGTATGACTGTGACTTAGAGAAAGACCGAGACAGTTTCAGAAGATAGTACACTATCAGTTACTGGGGTAGGAATCTAATTATAATAGAAAACTGGACTAATGAATATAGATTCTTAAGGTGTACTACGATAAAGAAGGTAGGTTTTGCAACATTAATATTGAAATGAGAAGTTGAACCTTAATGGAAGTTTCCCTGATCTAATTTGAGGACCCAATATTAGGGGTTACAAGGGATATATTTTTGGATATCTTTAGATGGTAATACATCCCGGATATGGCACAACAATAATTACTAAATGAAATATTTGAATTGGACATAAGGTATAAGTCTGTGGATGAATATGAATAAAAAATTATAGTTTTGGAAAAAGTATAATCCGGATACGTTAAGTTGTGACATGAAGAAAGTCTAGAAACTCATAGGAGATACTGAAATCCTCAATCGAGCTAAGTTAGCTCCATTGATGTTATTATTTATGAGGAAGCAGTGCACAAGACACAACTGTGTGGATAAGACACAACTGTGTGGATATGAGATGCATGTCTTCGAAGTACTAAAAAAGGAAAGGTAAAGAGCGTGACAAAATGAGATCTACTGTAACTGGAAGAATGAATTACTGAACTAACTATATGAATGAAATATTTAAGCTCTACCTGGATAAATTTGTTTTAGTATTTATCGATGATATTATGGTGTATCCTAAGTCCTGGAAAGAAACAAAAATAGTAATTGAGAACTGTTTTAAAAACCCTTAGAGAGAAGAGAATGTATACCAAGTTCGATAAATGTGAATTTGATTATAACAAATATATTTCTGGGTCACGTTGTATCAAGAACGGGTGTCAATTGGATTCTCCCAGGACAGAGATTATAGATCAGTAGGAAAGACCCAAAACAGTTAAGAAGATTTGGAGCTTTTGGGTTATAAAGAGACTTTGGAATATGAAATATATTTCGAATATAAGGATTGTAATTTGTATGTGCTTATGTTTTGAATGCGAGACTTAATTCGAATAAGGAAAAAGGTTTTGTTATACTTGATGTATGAAATGAGACAAGTTTTGAAGCATGATAAATTTTGAATACAGATCACATTTGATTAAGAAATGTTTTCGGCATATGAATATTTTTAGGTATGTGAAGTGATTCGGATTAAGTGATATGATTGAGATTGGTTGTCCAAAGGATAAATGAGGATTGCGATAAACTTTATTTTCTACATTCGACCATAAGTTGAATTTTGAACCTTTATGATTATATTTAGTTCATGTGGTCAGGTTTGATGACTAATTAAGGTATTTCAAAATACCTCTTCGCTTGAGAAACTTGACAGCGTCTAGAAATGTCTTAGTCCATGACACATAATTTACAACCGTAATATTTACGTTGAGGTTAAGGCACCACTACTTGTGTGGTGAGAAATCATAGATTCTTATTAATCATAAAAGTCTTATATATTTGTTTTCACAGAAGTAATTGAATATAAGGTAAAAGAAATGACTAGAGTTAGTGCCTTGAGACAGTGTTATATATATAATGGTCAGGAAATGCGAACTATTGGAACATCCTATGAACCTCAAATTGGATGCGATTCTTTTAATATTGTGGTTATTGTACTGTAGATAACCTAAGATTTGAAAACTAGACTGGATTGATCAAATCATATAGGCTTAGCCAGATGATAAGTACCGTATTGATGTAGCTATCAGATCTAGATGGGTACTACAACAAATTTTGGTATTGGTACTGATGGTTTGTTGAGGATAAGAGATAGAAAATATGTACCCGATGATTCATAATCAAAGAAGAAAATTCTATGAGAAGCTCATTCATCGAGATATACTTTATGTCCGGAGAGTAATAAGATGCATCAAAATCTCCAAAAGGTATATGGGTAATCAGATATGATAAGAGATATAACCAAATTTGTGGCCCGATGTCTTGTGTGTCAGCAAGTTAAAGTAAAGCATTAGAAACTTGCAGGGTTGTTACAGCCTCTACCAATACCGACATGAAAATGGGAGCATGTTACCATGGATTTCATTGTGAGATTGCCAAGGACCCAGAGAAATCATGATGCAATTTGGGAAATAGTTGACAAACTAACAAAGTCCGCCCACTTCCTGGCTATGAAGTCCACTGATACTTTGAGTGCCCTAGCGGATCTGCATGTGCGGGAGATTGTAAGATTACATGGTGTACAAGTGAGCATTGTGTCTGATAAGGATTACGGGTTCGTTTCGCACCTCTGGGAACATTTCCAAGAAGCAATGGGAACCCAACTGAATTTTTGCACAGCTTTCCATCCTCAAACAGATAGGTAATCGGAGAGGACTATTCAGACATTAGAGGATATGTTGAGAGCATGTGCTTAAGATTTTAAAGGCTCCTGGGATGACTATTTACCGCTAGCAGAGTTCACATGTAATAATAGTTACCGCTCAAGTATCGAAATGACACCGTATGAACCTTTATGTGGTCGAAGGCATCGTTCACCAATTGGATGGGAAGAAGTAGGTGAAAGGAAGATAATTGCTCCCGATCTGGTTAAGCAAGCTTCTGAAGATGTTCAATTGATTTGTGAGAGGTTGAGAATAGCTTAGAGCAGACAAAAAAGTCATGTTGACCAAAAACGAAGACCTTTGGATTTTTCAGTTGGAGATTCAGTATTTGTAAAAGTTTCTCCTTCCAAAGGTATAATGTGGTTTGGAAAGAAAGGAAAGTTAAGTCCCTGTTATATTGGGCCTTTCGAGATCTTAGACCGAGTGGGAGACAAAGCTTACGATTGACGTTATCATCGGAATTGTCGAATATCCATAATGTCTTCTACGTTTCGATGCTACGCGAGTACCATCCGGATCTGATTAAGTATAAATCGTTAGAATTGAAGGAGGATATGACCTATGTGAAGAAACCGATACAGATCTTGGACAAGAAAGAAAAAAAAGTGTGACGCTCTAAGACGATTCCTCTGGTTAAGGTTTTGTAGTAGTATCACACTTCGGAAGAGGCCACGTAGGAATTGGAAAATTTAATGCGAGAAAGATACCCACATCTGTTTAAAGACTGATGTACTTTTAAATTTGGAGACCAAATTTCCTAAGGTGGGGAGAATATAAGTCTTCACGAATTTTCATGTAATTGGTTTTAATCATGAATAATAAATTGATCAATTGTGATTAAAAATGTGATCTTAATGGATGATTAAATTAAATCATAATTTTGGCATAAGAGATTTAGATGAATTCAAGCAAATAAATATATTATCTCTTAGTATAAATAAATGCAAAACTATAAGTGATAACAATTGGAATAAGATGTACTATTATACCCCCACTAATCAAATTATATTGTATTATAAATATTAGACCATTTTAATATCTTAAAAAAGAATAAGGAATTGCTTCCAAAGAAACCAACCCGACTTATTTCAATGAAGGTTTGGCAAGCATGGAATAAATGGAAGAAATACAAGCAATAGTAATAGCTCATAGGAATGTGTCAACGTATCATACATCAAGGAAGGTAAGGATGTAATCGGTGGAAGAAAACAAATGAATGAATGAAGATGGGGTTTAGGTCACAGAAAAACGTGGGGGAAAGAGATGTTGCAGAGGGTAGAAAAGTGATTTGGTGAGATGAGGAAAATGGCTCACAACAAGGGAAAGCAAAGACAATTCAAGAACATATGGATTGGCTTTTAAATGAAACCAATGCCGAGGGCAGAAGTTCTACTGAACAACAAAAGTAATTACACTAGGAAAAAAATAATGTTAAAATGGTAGAGTGGTGTCTAATCGACCTAGGAAAAAGGGAAGAAAGATAGTGATGTTTCATTGACACAAAGAAATATAATATATAGTAGATAGATAAAAGTAAACTGTAGCAAGAAAAAGAGGGGGAGGCGTAATGTATAGCTGGGAAAACAGTAAGGCCATAAAAAAAGGATAATGGAAACGACTTAAGGGAGAAATGGCAGCGGGGAAATAAGTGGTGATGGGATGGTTTTTGGTAGCGTTAGGAAAATGATTAATGAAACAAGAAAATTGAAGTATAAAAGGCTGAGAAACAGAAGTTGAACAAGTACAGGAAACTGCAGCAGTGAAGCAATAACTGAGAAAGGAAATGAAGTGGGAGTAGTTTAAAGCTGGCCTAACAAAACCGAAAAGAACAAAGAAATAGACCTAAAAAATAGACAGAAGAAAAAGAGACGTTAAAGCTTCTGCAGATTCTGAAACGTGAAGATGGTAGAAACTGCTGCCATGGGAAGATGAAACCGAGTCGAAGGGATGGCAAGGCAAGAAAGAAATAAATATAGTAGGACACTTGTAGTGACATGGTAAGAAAATGAGTGAAACGTGGGTACAGAGGCTAGTTTGAGTACCCGAGGAAGGCATGGGAATGAAATGTGCAGCAGAAGCAGTAGGCAGTAAGGGCACGATGGAAACAGGAAGTAAAGGGAAGCGATGAAGCTGGGTCAGTAGAAAGTAGGAAACGTGAGACAGGAAATGTGAATTATATATATGCATGAGTACTGAGGCTGCAGCATAGCATCAGACCAAAGCAGAAAAATGTGAATGTATGGAGCTTGGCGAGATAGAGAAGTAACTCGAGAGAGTGTTTTATTGCAAGAAACATGCCGAGAGAGAGATGAGTGGGAGAGGTGAAACTGAGAGAGGAAAAGGTTGAGGAAGTTGAGAGAAATTTAAGGAAGAGTTGCTGACGAGAGAATGACATGTTGAACTGAAAGCTTGGAGAAAGAAAACGAAAATCGTGATAAGAGGAAGACACACAAGGAAGTAGAAAAACGAAGCTAAAGTTGGAGCCAAGAGAAAAATGAAGCAATTAGCAACTTTTGTGGAAAAAAATCGAAGTAGTTTAGGTGGAAAGAGACCTAGCCGTTCGATGCTATCATGGTTGGAAAATTAATCCAACCGAGAGCAAGGGAAGCTGGTGGGAATCTAAAGATGATAATGAAGGACTAAGAAACGAAAGAAAGAGCTGGAAAGGTGGATGAAGAATGAAACAGAAACAATTGGCAGTGGACAAGGTGTGATCGTGTTCCTGCTAGAGAAAAGGTAAGTAAGCTGGAAATCGTGGCACTTGGATGACATTACTGATGCCAGTAGCTTTATGAACCGAGACCCAATGTGAGCAGGGGAAGGAGAAAAAGATACGACCAACAGTGAAGTTAAAAAAAAAAGGGAACGGGATTGAACAGACCGTTCAACTTATTGTACCAAAGTATAAAAGAACTACCGTAGGTGAGAAAAATTATTGTGTGTTGTTAGTGATAATTACACGTATTTTTTATTGATTCATAGATATAAAATTTAGAAAAAATTTTATTGTATAGAAATTTTTGTACGTTGCTATAGATAATTATGCGTAATTTCTGCGAAATTATAGATAAAAAATTTTAAGTTGAATTTCATAGTTACCAAAATTACATAAAAATACAATGCCAATTTTATAACTCGAAAAATTATACATTTTTGGCCTAAGTTAAACAGTCTAGTCTTACCGTTATAAATCTAATTTGTTTGCAGAGACACTGATATAACGTGAATACTGGGATTTTGACCGAAAAAAGGGCAAGTTAGCTCATTTTAAATTGCTTTATGCATTGTACTGAGTTTTAGAACTGTTTTGATGAAAATAATTTGCTTATAAATTAGTACTGATAAATGTGCTTGAGCATGTACTGAGTGTGTATCGCACGGTCAGACTCAAACTAGTTTTGAGACAAAGACGATGATTAGTCATGTTGCACTATTACTATTACTGAACTGTTACTGAACAATTACTGTTATTGTGGTCCACAGAGTATAATGTACCATGCAACACACATGCGAGTATGTTGTACCGTGTTACTAGTCTTCGGACATATTGTACTGTGAGCCGTCTGGGTAGCTGACCACTCCTACGATGATTGACATCCCGGTACACATGATTAGTGATACCCGGAGTCACTGACATTGACCAATTGTCATACTAATTATTATTTATAGCATGTTATGCCTTGTCTTGTCTATTTGATCAACTGAATTGACCCTATGAACTATTTTATCGTATGGAACTCTATTATTTTATTGTATTTAGAGATTGTGGGGGTCACCTCTTGAATCCTGTGAGAACAAAGTGCCACACAGTTGTCACAATAAAACACTGTATAAAGTTTTAAAAATCTTGCATTTAATTGCAGTAAAATTTTTATCTATCGATATTGATACAGCCAATAATTTTGACTCTGATTTTTACCGAACTGTCAACAACTCTGTATATTTTTATGAATAGTTTATTTTACAGATATATGTAGATAGTGTAGTTATTTACCTGCTACGTAGTTTTTCTTACTGAGCACGTTGAGTTCGCCCTTACTTTCCTCCACAAATCTTTATTTGTAGCTGGGACCACTTTCGTAAGTAGGGCTCTTGTGCACAGTCATACGTCAGCAAAGCATTCATCTGCATAAAGGTATACCCAGTATAGACACCTATTTTGTATCTAAATTTTTGTACGTACAATAACGTGTATGGAAATGTGTCTGGAGAATGTGAACATGAATATTTTGTAAAATAACAATTAAGTGATTAAATTTGAAAGTATTACCATTAGTTTTATTTAAATTTGTTACCAAAAAATAAAATTGAATAGACGGATATATTGTTCTGACCTATTATCGACTCGTAGCCCAACCAAAATGTACATAAATCGGGTTATTACACTTTCTTCTCCTCCTCCAATACTTTTTCAACACTTGGCCTTTTGCTAATATCTTTAAGGCATAAATCCAAGCAATGAGCTGAACAAACCATCCAGTGTAAATGTTTCATTTTTTCCATTAACTTTTTTCCAGTAGCCTTAAATGTTGCCTCATTGTTAGTAGCTATTTCGATAATGTATTCTTCTCCAATCTCTTCTACAATATAATCCAATAGTTTATAGTCAAATTTAATATCTCTAGTACGAGCACTAGAGACATCTACAGATTTCCAAAAAATGGTCCTTTTACTACAATAAATGAAGAAATTAATTATATACATTTGGTTTAAGTTGTTTGTCCAAGCATCACATATTAGCGTAACACCTAGTTCACTCTAATGAACTTTAATACATCAACCCATTCTTTCATTTCTTCATACTTTGTGTAAGACCCGATTTTTATCGTAAGAGCAAAAAGGGAATGAATAAAAATTTTTGAGTGCATTTAAAAATGCAAAAGGATTGAAATGATAATCCCAAACACGTACAAGGGCAAAACCGTCAAAAGATCGAAAGCCGGTATAAATTCGAGAAGAAAATTTAATTAAAAATATGAGATTTGAGAATCTTGATCAATAACAAAGAAATAATTAAATTTCGGGTTAAATTGATCAAGATATAAATTTATTTGAATAAATCAAAATTTTCACTTTGAAAAATAATCCTGAAAATAATCGAAAAATATACCGAAAAGTCGAAATAAGACTGAAAAATTTATTTATTGATTAAATGAATTAAATATAATTTTTTAGATATTTTGACAATAATAATAATATAATAATGATTAAAATAATAATAATAATAAATTTTTAAAAAAAGAAAGTGAAAATCGCGAAACGCGATTTTCTGAGAAAAACGAAGTCGAGCCTGACCTCTACCTTCATCGATGGACGGAGACCACTGGTGACAGTGAGCCCTGGCAAGAGGCAGCCCAGCTGAGGCCATCGTCAGCGCTGGTAGGTGGAAGAGAGGCGGCGAACGGCGAGAGAAACGAAATCGAGCGAAACCGAGAGGAAGGAAGGAATTTGCATCCCCCGGCGTCGATTCGGGCCCGGCCACAGACACCCAAAGGTAGCCCACGCCAAGGCCGATCGATCAGTGGCTGAATCGGTCGGTGGGGCGGCTGCTAGCGTCGAAAAACGGCGAGGAAAGAAACGATACCACCGGTGGAGGAGAGAAGAGCCGAACCGGCCAATTTTCGATGACCTTGGATGAAACCGAGACCAGATCCATGCATCAGACGGCCCAGCGGAGCCGTTGGCGACGAAAATCAATGGAAAACCGATCGACAATCCATTGAACCGGCCGAATCGGACTGAACCAGCGGTCCGAACTAGGTTGAATCGGATCGAACTGGTTCAACCAAAAAGAAAAGGAAAAAAGGGAAAAAGAAAAAGAGGAAAAATTGAGAAAAATTCCAGTGATGCAATTGAGCTACGGGTAAGTCGATAAGTGGTCGAATTGACCGATTTAAATTTTGGAATATTTAATTTGATTAATATTCGACTGAAAATTTACCTGAAAAAATATGTAAATTGTGTAGCTCAACAATTGAGGTCAACCGAGAGCTTGAGACAGCTTCGATTTACGTACTATCATGGAATCACGGGTAAGTAACCCTTATTTACGATAATTTTGTATCGTTATGCGTGATTGATATTTATCGCATAAATTATGGATTTAATTTTCGCATTAAATAAATTAAATTCTGGAAATTGGAATAAATTGTGAGACCTCGTATATGTATAGCTATGTATATAGGAACATGGGAATGTAAATAAAATCATAAGTAAAATGATGTATTGTAATGTGAAGTGTATGCAATGTAAGTTCATAAGATTATGTACGCACTTGTAGTAAGAATTGTGATTATACGTACAAGTTGCATTACGAATGAATAGGAAGAAATGAACTTGAATACGAGAAGAATGTGATCGAAATGGGATATGAGTAGTATAGTAAAATGGAAGGAAAGATTTACATAAGTGTATATTTCCATTCGAGTAATATCGTTTATATTTGGTCATAAAAAGATTTTACACAAGTTTTAATGTGTATGTAGTGAGAATGGATCCCATTTTCAAGTCTCAAAGATGAATGAATGAGGAAATGATCATGGTAGTAAATTAAGGGAGTTTGGTAAGAGTTGTTGCAGAAAAACTGCAGGAAATCTGGAATTTGTGAAGACCAGATCGATCTCATAGGATGAGAGATCGATCTGGGAGAGCCAGAATGCTCTTATGTGAGAAATGGAAGGGAACAGATCGATCTCCAAAGGAAGCAGATCGATCTCCTTAGCTCTCGGGTTGACAGCAGATCGATCTCCCCTAAGACCAGATCGATCTCTTTAGGTCTCGGGTTGGAAGCAGATCGATCTCCCCTAAGACCAGATCGATCTCCTTAAGCTTCTGTTTGACAGCAGATCGATCCCCAGTCTAGACAGATCGATCTCCTACCTTTAAAACGTCTCAGAAAAGAGGGATTTTTGAGGAACAGATCGATCTCCACCTAAGGAAGATCGATCTCATCAAGTCAAAACTATAAATGGGAGCAGTTGGATCATCAGAATTTCGGGACAAACATTTCCATTTCACTTCAACTCAAAGAAATCTAGTTTCTCACTCCTAAATCCAGCCATTTTCAGTGAGATTTAAGGAGAGGCTATTAGAGACAAAGTTGTTCACATCAAAGAGAAGAACAACATAGTCTAGAGGCATTTCCCCATTTGAAGGATTGAAGAAATAGAGGGCAATCCTAATTGGAGCAAGAGGAAATCCAATGAGGTAAGTTCTAATGCACAAATCCAAGTACATTGGGTTAGTTAATGATTATAAAGATATTTGGGTGTGCATATTGTGGATAGAACTACCTAAAATGGTATGAAATGACTATAACTTAGAAATGGTCAAGTGTGAGAAAGTGGAGTGTGGGAGTGCTTATGATGAGTGAGATATCTTGAGTGGATGAGTATGTTGTGGAAATGGTTTGGAAATGTTGATATTAGGACAGATTGGGAGATTTACCACAAAGGGTAAAAAAAAAAATGTGTAATTAAGGCACTGGATAAATGCTTAGTTGAATAAGAGTTAGAAACATTAACTCAAATGTTGGTGGATGAATTTCAGTTTCGAATGATACGTCGGAGCAAGTCGAGATGAGAACGTGAGAACCATAAAGGCGGATAGTTGCACACAAGTAAAACGAGGTAAGGGACTGTGTGTTAGCTATAGAGATGTTCGTACGTAATTACAGCAATTTCGTAGATATATTGCTAGGACTAGTACGATAATATAAGTTTATGAAATGATATGGAAGTATGAAAAGCACTATGATGTATATATGTATTGAGAAATGGGATAGGGTAAGGAAATAGCATGATATGCATGTTTTCAATGAAATTCTCAATTCTATATTGTTATTGATGATTGAGAAATGTTGATGATAGGTTGGCTAATTTTACATGTTTTAGCATGAAGAGTCATGCTGTATGAATAAACGTGTTTTGAGTTTTAAAAGAGAAAATAGCCATCTATCAGTTTTGAGATGAGATTTGGTGTTGAAGCGTTAGCTCACACCCGGTTTAAAGCCTTGATGTACCGTGCGGGAGTTTTAACTCGCACGAGGGTTTTGAGAAAGTGCGGGAACCTTGCTCGCACCTGTTTTGTTGAGTTAAGGTAAACCTGGGGGTCTGGGACCCAAGGGGATACCAGTCGACGGCCAATTGAACGGGCTGGGCCTTAACGATAGATCGTACCGCGCTGGAGCCTTGCGTCGACTGTGTGTCACGCTGCTTGCTCGCCTGGTATATGAGACATGGTTTAAGGATAAAAAGTCCATCGGAGTTGGAGTATGGACTTGGGTCCACGGTTGTACGTCGAACAGTGTAGTCACCCGTTGGTATACTATGTACCGTGCTGGGTGCACGTGAGTACGAGTATCGCGTAGATGACACACGACGTATCTTCACCGCGAGTATACGAGGAGATGAGGTGGATTGAAATGAGCCGGAGGGTAGGACTGACCCATCCCCCTTCAGGCGAAGTGATACCCTGTGTACACCCGATCAGTGAGGCCTGGGATCACTGACTGTGGCCATAAGTCGTGGATATTTGATTGCCTAAAATTCCATGCCTGTCTCAGAGAATCGAGAAACAGAAACAATCTCAGAAAAGAAAGAGATTTACGAGAATGAATGATTTGAGAAGTGAAAGAGATTTCGTGTTTTAATAAATCTCTGATTTCACATTCGTGCCATGAGGGCACTATTTATGAGCATGTTTTAAATGGAAGTTTGACATTTGATTTACACGAAAATGCTATTGAGAAATATGTGTTTAAATGCATTGTTCGTATGATATTTCCATTTATAACGAAAACATGGTTTTGGTTTATGCATGCATGGGCTATGTAGGTAGTACGATATCTACCTGCTAGCATACATTTCCTTACTGAGCCATGCTTTGCTCATCCCACTACTTTTCCCCCTCCAGGTACTGAGAAGTAAGAGAGTGGTGATCTCTAGATCTTTTGTGCTAAACAGCTCCCACAATCCGCAAAGGTATAAGATTTGTATACACGAATATTTTGTATCTACTATATCGTATCGCACAGTTATAACTTGGAATTGTAACCAGTATTATGGGGATGAAATGTAAGCACATGGTATTTATACAATTAATTTTGTGTATTTACACACACACCTGGGAGTGTGACTTAAAGTCTTAAATATTCCGCTGTAAATAAATAAATTTTTAGTAATTGCATCTTCTCACAGCCCAACCGTAGTAGAGAATGTATGGATAGAAGGATTCCCGAAAGCGGGGCGTGACATAAATTGTCGTAAATACTAAATTGAGTTATTTGAGAGTTTAGACCGAGACTCAATAAATACTGATGGGCCCAATGAGCCCAATAGACCTCGATAATGTGAATAGTAAGTGAAAAACAAGTTGAAGGCCGATTAGGGCCCATTATGGTACAATCGAGCCCAATATGGGTAAACGGGCCCAATGATTTGAATTAAGTCCCAAAAAATATGAAATACAATTAAATTGTATTGTAATTGACCTGATGAGTAATTATCTGCAGTGCTGGAGATTTGATTTGGATTGAGAGCAAATCGGACTACGTGACGAGACATCAGTGGAAAGGTCAGACTGTACAGAAAAATGACGCAAGGGAATTGTGTGAGTAGCTAGAGGTAGCTGCGCGTATTTTAATAGTTTTTGTATACACTGATTATGTATGTATTCACGGTTATTGTATAATGATCCTAAAAGTGGTTTAAATGATTTTAAGGATCGAAATAGGTAAAGACTATTTTACCCTTATTGAGGGAAGTTCACCTAAGGATGGTGAAAGCATGACATGCATGATTTAATGAATTTTCTGAATTAGGGAATTTTATTGGTTTTTAAGCAAAGTAAATCGATAGATTGGCCAGTAATTGCATAAATTTCACAAGATAACACTACGTAAGTGTTATTTATAATTTAATGAAATTTCTTTGGAAAACAGCCAACTATCAAGTTTATATGGAAACAGATAGTGCTGGCATAAAGCTCGCACTATATCTGCGTTTGTGAGTGTGCATAAATGTGCTTGAGTGGTTGCTCACACCGACTTGTGTGACATCATATGCATGAAATGTGCTAGAGCAGGGTGCTCGCACTGATTTTTATTATTGTGAAATGAGAGGTGCTGGAGCTTAGCTTGGACTCTGTTTTGACATGTTTTGACATGTTTTGACTTGTTTTGATCTGATATGCATAAAAAGGTGTTGGAGCAATTGCTCGCAGTAGTTTTTATGATTGGCATGCATGAGAGGTGCTGGAGCCTAGCTCGCATCCTGTTTTGATATGAAATTTCATAAAGTCGTGCTAGAGTGTAACTCGCACGAGATTTAATGTATTTATGCATAAAGCCGTACTGGAGTGTTGCTCGTATGAAGTTTTGATTTACTTGAGCATTCATTCGTGCTGGAGCATTGCTTACACGTGATTTTATATGAATTTATAACTCATTTTAAAGTCATACTGGAGTGCTACTTGTACGCAAGTTTTACTGATTTTTATGAAACCGTGCTAGAGCTTCGCTCGCACAAGGTTTTCAGATATCATGAATATGCATGGAGTCGTGCTAGAGCTTTGCTCGCACAGGGATTTATATGACATGCATATAGCCGTGTTGGAGCCTCCTGTAGACTGTGTCACAGTGAGATGATATGCTCACACGTGCATACTGAGACAGAGATGATATGGGTGGATAAGACCTATTGCAGGCACCCCTAACTGAGCTTGGGTTCACAAAGTACGTTGTATCCTGTATGTCACGCGGAGTACGCTGTACCGTGGGGATTGTTAGAGTGGAGTGGCACTAGCCACGAGGCAGCAAGCCTTGCCTTCGCAATCTTGGTGTTATGCTGTTCTGGCGGGTAGGACGACCTACCTCCCGTTTCAGGTCTGATACCCCGCACACTAGGTACTGTGTTGCCAGGGATCACGAGGTTATGACCATAGTTCTATGTTGTTACTGATAATCACCTACTTGTCTCACATGATATTACTATTGGTCGATAGATCAGGGTAGACCCGATGGAGGGGTCAGACCCCCAATTTTATGATTTTATGATATGTGACCCTGAAAGAAGGGTGATTTTATAACTGAAGTTTTATAATGAATTTTAATGAATTGTTTTATGAGTTTGGAATTGAATTATTAGATGCTTAACCCCTTTGGGTTAGTTTATACCGCAGTTTTAATGAAATGATTTGAATGCAGTAGCATGATGATGTTTTCCATGCTTTCATTTCAAATTCATGATTTGTCTTATATGACATGAAAGAATGCATGATTTTGATTAAATTCATGCTAAGTATGATTTCCTGATGTCACATAAAATGCCTTTGATGCATAAATTACATGATTTCTATATGCACAAATAGTTTTGATAAACTATGTCATAGATATATGCATGATTTTGTGCTTGAGATTTTAATAAAAAGAAATAGATTTAAGGGCATGGCATTATGAGCATGTAGATAGTGGAGCTATCTATTTACTTGCATAATTGCCTTACTAAGCGTGTGGTTTGCTCACCCCCTTATTTTTCCATCTTTTCAGAGCACTCACAGTAATTAGTAAGCAGCTGAGGACTTGCATGCTTGGTATCCGCTGCTTCCCATTGAGAAAAAGGTATACACATTTGTATAGTTTTGTATCTGAATATATAAATGCACAGTACTGTAAACGAATATGATGTCGGGGATGTAGAGTTATAAATACCAATGTGTATGTATTTAGTCAAAGTCAAAAGATAGTAAACTCTGATATATGAATGTGATTATGGAAATGAAATGGTAAATAGGTGAGAGGTGACTAACACCAAATCATAGCCCAACTGTTTGGTAAGATGGTCACGATGAGAGAAATGTAAGAATTAAATAATAAGATTTTTAGGTAATTAGGGTCATGACACTTTGACTCTAAATGCACATCAGAAACCTCAAAAGGTGTTGGGAGCTTTACATATTGCCTAACTTCTACTGCTACAGAAACGAAATTGTGCAACCATGGAGAGTTTGCTAACTAAAAAGGAAGCCAATCGTGTGTCAAAAATTTAGTTACTGATTCACCCAACTTTTTTCTCAATTTCTTTAAAACCTAATCATTTACTTTTAGTTGCTTTGAACTCTTACTTCTAACCAATACAAGTATAGCTCCTTTTAATGAAAATTCGAAGTCACTTGGAATAGATTTCCATGTTCGTTTATCAAAATAGTCAACAATTGAGCCATGAAAGCTCAACTTCTACTAAAATCACCAGTTCTTTGCCTAAATTCTTACCCTATATGCCACTTATGTTGTGATTGGACATCATCTCGCATAACTTGTCTTGTAGCAACATCTTCATCCATGAATCATTCATAATCATAATCCTCTCCTCTTAATTGAGACAAGAATTCATCTTTTCTCCTTTTGTTATCAAGTTTCTTTGATTTACTTTGTTGAAGGAGTTTCATCATACTTTTTTTAACAATACCTATTAATAATATAATTGAGAAGAAGAAAAAAATTAGCTGCATATGTTAATGTAATTTTATAGTCTTCATTGAGAAATTATTAATAATATTTATAACTAACCAGTAATATTGAGGCACGGTATAGCATTGCCAGTCTTATAAGCAATATGCTCCTTGAAGTGTTATTCCTCCTTTTACCACTTTCCCATAAAGTTTACATGACACATTTCCTTTTATATTTGGTATAGGTATTTCGAAATATCAACCGGCATCGCCACTTGGCGCGTCTTCTACTCCTTTACTTGGAAACTCCTCACGTGGTAGCATGCTTGATATTTTCTATCAAATAAATAATTATGAACAAGTATAATAAAAACATCACATTCTTCATACATAAATGAAAATTGAATTTAATTTATATATAAAAAAAAGAGAATTGAATTTGAACTACTAATTATTCACATTTTACAATAATATTTTATTACATTAAAAATTTAATATTAATTGGCCATTATCAATTAATTTAAGCTATTACATTTACATTATCAAATATCAATATCAATATTGTTTTTTCTCTTGAGTTACAATAATATTTAATGATGTATATTTAAACATTAATACCATAAATTTGACAATTAAAAATTCTACTAAAAAATTACATTTAAAAATTAATCTTACCTTATTTGAGATAATTACTAAACATTTTTTTAGATAATTATTAAAAATTTACTTAAAAACACTCATTAATCCCAAAAATCCCTACCCCAGACTCCCTTCCCTCTGCTCTCGCTCCTTTTCCCTCGCTCTACCTTCACTCTTCAAGAAGCTCTAATGTCCTTTCCCACGAATCTCGCCCTCACCCTTACCCTCACAAACACGACATCACCAACGGTGACGACGGCGACGCTCGATCTTCCCTCTGCCATTCTACTCTACGATCGCCCTTCACCATGTCATTCTTTTTTCTCCCAAGTTGGGCTCGGTAGTTGGTAGCAACACTGCTCCTCTATGGCCTTGAAATAGATGCTCATAGCCTACCATCATAGCTGACCTCAGCTCAACTCAATGTTTACAAAGTCCTACGTCCTCTAACAAAATCCCCATCCCATGTTTCAAGTTTCAACAGATCAGTTTCTCCCTTTTCCATATCTGGATTTCTTTAACCTAAAACATAAATTGATTCAACAAAAGGTAAATACTTTTAACTTTGATGTAAATTGCTTACTTTCAAAAGCCAAATGTAAGACTCGTAAATTTCTATGTAATGTATATGATTATTTGATGTACAAACAAGTTACATTACATATGAATTTCAAGAAATAAACGTTTTTAAGTTCTAAGTGTGAATGGATTGATAAATGAGTCTTAAAGTCATTGACTATGAGTTTAACTGGGAAAATTGCTGCAAAAATGATGCAGGATGAAGGCCAGATCGATCCCATGCAAGGAGAGATCGATCTTATGACCTGGAGAACACAATGCCAAGCATTCTGCAAGAGGGAGATCGATCCCTCACTCAAGCAGATCAATCTTCATTAGTCTCTGGACAGGCCCAGATCGATAGCCTCTTAAGGCCAGATCGATCTCCTAAACCTTCTGCCTAAAATGGATCGATCTCATTAGCATGAGCAGATCTATCTCATGTACTACAATAGACCGATCCCCTGCCTGCAAATGGTCAAAATTCTGAAGGATTCAAGTGGGCCAGATCGATCTCCACCCAATGCAGATTGATCTCCTAAGGCGTTTCCTATAAAAATTGGGCAGTTGGATCTGTATTTCATGGGAGCAAACACATTTCCTCCATTTTTAACCTTAACCTAGCTTTCTCACTCTAAAACCATCACATTTCCATAAAGATTTGAGAAAAAGCTATTAGAGCAAAGTTATTCATTATAAAGAGAACAACAATATAGCTTGAAATTAACACTTCATTGGTTAGATTGAAGGAGCAAATGAGTGTTCTTATTTAGAGCAAGAAGAAAGTCAAGCTAGGTGAGTTTCTATTACACCAACCCAAAGTATATTTATCTAGTTGATGTTGTGAGTTGATTTGGTGTGTATTGATGATTGAAACTACCTAGAATGTAATGGAACAAGTATGACCTAGAATGCGTCTAGTGTGAGAAAATGTGATGTGGTTGAGTTGATGATGAATGGCTTGAACAAAAGTTTTAGTGAGGTGATATGTATGACTTTAAGATGATAGAATAAAGCTACATTGTGAGATTTGTCAAGTTAAGAAAATAAGTATATGAGGTGTTTGATAAATTGTCATAGTGAAGTAAATGGTGGACTAAAGGCACTATGAGCTTAATATCGATTTAGTGTGAATCAATAGGCCTAAAAGAGTTCAATAGACTCTCGAGAAATTAATAAAGCGATGAAAATAGACTTAAGAGGAAGTGAGGCCTTATAAGTGTTAATGAAAACTATAGATCGAATCGACTATAGTAAACGCAAGAATTGTGTTATATTGGACTGAATTGATGTGATATATGATTTCGTGCAGTCCTAGAGATTTCGTTTGAGGTGAATCGAACTGCACAAATGAGCAGCTCTGAGGAACTGGAATCACTCGACGCGATTGCAAGGGAATTTTGTGAGTATATAGAGATAGCTGCACATATTTTGAGGGTGTTTATAAGGATTTATGAATGTTTGATTATCTAGAAAAGAAATGATGATTGCATGACAAACTTTGAATATAAATGATTTTGGCTTGGAAACGAATCTTACAAAAAAGGGATAGTAAGGCTAATAATTGCATAAATCAATTGTTTTAATATTTCTACAAATACATTGCTTTGCTTTAATCAAAATTGGTGGATAGGCTGGCTAGTGATTTCATGATTTGTGAAATAGCACAAGTGAGGTGTTAACTTTGGTTTTGAGAATGTTTTGTTGAAATAGAGCTGCCTATCATACTTATATGAGTTAAATCGTGCTAGAGCCTTGCTCGCACTGGATTTTGATATTTTCAATATATATGAAACGTGCTGGAGCCTAGCTCGCACCATATTTTGAGTCAATGATGTTTTATAAGCCGTACTGGAGCTGATAGCTCGTACGTGGATTTTCCTTGACTTACTTATGCATATAACTGTACTGGAGCTATGCTCGTACGTTATTTCTTTATTATTTGTTATGCATAAAGTTGTACTAGAGCATTGCTCGTACGAGGGTATTTGCTGATTATGCATAAGATCGTGCTAGAGCCTTGCTCGCACTAAGTTTTTCACACTGTGATATATAATGAGTCATGTTGGATGCCTCGTGTAGATTGCTAGTCACACGGATGAGATGCTCGCACGTGCACTTGAGACTGAGTAGGTTATGCATGGCATAGGGTAGATAAGACCTACGGCAGGCACCCCCAACCATAATATAAGTCCACGAAGTACGTTGTACCGTATAGATCACATGGAGTACGCTGTACCGTGTGGTTGTGATGTTAATTTAAAAGTCTGGCATAGGACTAACCCACCTTCGTTCCAGCATGATGACCCACACATCGGGATCCGTGTGGTCTGGGATGATTATGACATAGTTGGCCAACAGAGTCCTTGGTTTATCGTGACCGCCTGTCTCACATCATATCACATGGTTTTAGATACCGATGATGATTTATGTTGTCCAAGGTTGTGATAATTCTATGGAAATAGAATTATTTGTGCTTAATTTCCTAATTAATTATTTAAATCCCCAATTTATTTTGTTAATTATCCCCTTTATTTAATTAAAATTCTGTAATGTGCAGGTAAATTAAATCCAGATGAAACTCAGTCATTTCAATCAAAAATGGGCTGAAAACGAGCTAAAGGAAACTGGACCACTTCTAGTTTGCAGACCGAGTCACTAGTCATTTCGACACGTGGGATGCTGGGTGTTAGTATTTTATCCGCTTCGAAACGATAAGATCGACGAACACCGTGCTAACCTTTTGGAAGACACACGTCGGGCCACATCGCACAGTCAAGTGTACTAGAAAACGGGTGATGTGGAAATATCTACTCTGCAGCAAATAAAATGAAGACAAGTGGCCAAACAATGCCAATTCATCTAGGATGGAAAATTACCATTGTACCCCTAAGTGTGTGTATAAATAGGACATGATAGCAATTGAAAAAGAAAGTAGTTAAAGTAGCGTAGGTAGAATAGTTTCCTTTGTTTTCATCAAGCTTTCCCGTAGTTTTTGTCAAGCCACCATTTATTTTTGTTTCACTTGGCTACTGTTTATGACACACTTAAGATTTGTTTAAGGAGAGAAGATTTTCAATTAACCTTTCTTCCAATATCGGTTTCACTTTTTACTTTAATATAGTTTTCATAATTTTCAACCTGATGGCAACTGTTTCATTTTTGTTTCTTGCAAATTTATTTTATACTTTGTTTATCTTCCATTAGCTAGTTTATATGCTTCATCATTTGGTCCGAGATAGTTTTCATTCCTGGAGGCTACCGATTGCTTTACTTATTTAGGTACAGTGTTGAGAAAATATGGGTAGCTGAGAATGTGCTTAGGAAACTATACTATCTCTTTTTGTTTTTAACCCAATCCCTCCTTCGATTCTTCAAGTCCATTTATATAGTACTATTTTATTTTTATTTTATTTGTAGCTATTTTCTATTTTAGTTTCTTGTATATTCTGGTTGGGTTCATCTCTGTTTATTTGGGAAACTTTTACTTAATGTTAGCAGCTTACTTTTTTTTTTTTTATGTTTAAGATTTTATTTATTTACTTTTTGTTTTATGGAATTTTTTTTTATTTTTTTATTGACTAGTTTATATCTCTTATTTCCTTTTAACTCTTGGTTTGCAAATTTCTCTTTATTATTTCTTTGTTCCGCTTTTGATTCCTTAGAGCACTACATTTATGCCATTGTTGTGTTCTATTTTGAGAATCCGGTTTGAGATTATGACCAAAGTTCTCCCATGTACTGCTGCATTATTGGACTGGCAATGAGGTTGCCCTTTTTGAGTGGAAACTGTGCTAAAGCATGCTCACTGCCTAGCGGTACAAAGCAACAGTAGTGCAGGAGACACAAAACGAGTTGGACAAGTGAAACATTACAGAAGATGGTGGGACGACTGCCGCGATTGCAAAACCGATCTTGGACTGTTGTTTGGAAGCAACATGGGGCAGCTTTACACCTTTGTTTTGCCCTGTTTTAAACCATTTTTACTGTTCATTTTCATTTTTTTGGTTATGTGCAATTGTTTATGTCACGACCCAAATTACCTAAAATCAGAGTAAATTTTTCACTTTTTAATTTCTTTACCCGTCGTGAACAGTTACACTACTAAACAGTTGGGCTATGATTCGGTGTTAGTCACCTCTCACCTATTTACCATTCCATTTTCATATTTCATTTATATATCAATTTATTTTAAATAAATACATCCCCAATATTACATCCATGTACAGTACTGTGCCTCTATATGTTCAGATACAAAAATTATACAAATGTGTATACCTGATCTTGATAAGAAGCAGCGGATAACCGAAATGCAATACTACTGTCTGTCTCTTCTATTGAATATACCCTGTGGGGTGAAAAATGAAAGGGTGAGCATAAACAGCTCAGTAAGGCAATAATGTAAGCAGGTAGATAACTATACTATGTGCTGATAATGTCATGATATAAAATCGTTTGTATTTGGAGCATCAGGTAAGACTAAAACGATGCCACATGTATATATATATCATATAAGAGAAATCATGAAATCCATATATAAAACAAACATGGAAAAATCCTCATGTATGTCATCTCATGCTCGTCACATTTAAAACTTATTTGTTTCATCATATACTCAACACTCAAAAACTTATCTGTTTCATTTCAAACCCTTCTCGTTAAAACTTATTTGTTTCATTTCAAACTCTTCTCGTTAAAACTTATTTGTTTTATCATAAAACAACTTCATCAAGGTCAAACCCATCTCTCGGGAATACCTTGATTCATTAAATCACGTCTCTTTTAAAAACATAAATCGGGACATTACCCCTCCCTCGGGTTTGTCCTAGTCTATTCAGACTGTATGATATCATGTGAGGCATGTAGGTTACTGTATGAAAATCTAGGACTATGGCCATACTTTGTCCCTGTGATCCTAGGCTACACGGATCCCAGTGTGCGAGGCATCACAACTGCAACTGGAGATGGGGTCAAGTCCTACCCGCCAGAATATCAAGTAAAATCATAGAGTCATCATGACTTCACGGTACAGCGTACTCCGTGTGACATACACGGTACATCGTACTCCGTGGACCCATATCATAGTCTGGGGGTGCCTGCCGTAGGTCTTATCCACCCCAATACTATGTCGATAACCAACCCATGTCTCAAAGTATATGTGCGAGCATCTCAACTCTCTGTGACACACAGTCTACAGGAGGCTTCCGCACGACTATATGCATGTCAACTCACGTCTAGTGCGAGCGAAGCTCCAGCACAGTTTTGTGCACACACAAATTTTTCGTACGAGCAATGCTTCAGTACGACTTTTCATGAGAAGTAAATCAGTAAACTTGAGTGCGAGAAAGACTCTAGCACTCTTTTTATTCATGTAAATACGATAGGTGGCTCAATCTTTATAAAACAAATAAATCAGTAAACTTGAGTGCGAGAAAGACTCTAGCACTCTTTTTATTCATGTAAATACGATAGGTGGCTCAATCTTTATAAAACATCTTTTAAAATAGTAACCGGTCCAAACCGGTACCCTTTCTATAAATCACGAAATCAACAGCCAATCTATGTGCATATTTGCTTAAATCAAAGCAATATATTCATATAAAGCAATAAAAACATGAAATCATGCAATTTATCTGCCTTGCTACCCTTTTTGTAAATTTTACTCTCAGGGGTAAAATCGTGTTTTTCTTTATTCACCTAAGCCCCGATTTCGTAAAATTATCATTTTGTTTTCTAAATACTTTAAGTAATTCTAGACCCTGTAATTTCCCTCAAAATTACGTATAAGTATCTTTATGCACCTACAAAATTCCCTTACCTCGATTTTCGTCGAGCGCGTATCTAAATTCCACTGTCGGAGGCTCATCCGATCTGATTTACTGCTAATCCAGTCTCTGGGGCAGCAGATAATTATTTATCATGTCAATTTACCCCAATAAATATAATTCTCCTCTTTACTACAGTCGATTTAACTAATTGGGCCAATTTACTCTTATTGGGCCCAATCGCACCTTAATGGGCCACGACCCATTTTCAGCCCGTTTTTACTTATTAAATCCCTTCCTCGGGTTTACTGGGCTCATTCAACATACCAATAATCATCGGGCTTCGTTCCAAACTCATTGGATAGCCCGTATACTATTTACGGTAATTACGTTGCAATTTCGATAAATATTCCTCTTTATACAGAATTAATCCATAAATTTCGTAAAATAATCGAAACTCTGTATTAAAGGACTCTAATTGTCGGAATTAAAATGTACTTACCCAATATGATGCGGGATACAAAAATCGGAGCTCAATCGGCTCTCGTTCGGGCTTTGTCGTAAAACTGCACAATTATATATTTAATTCCGGGTTACTTTTCGATTAAATATAATTTGAATAAATTTCTCGAAATTCAAATCGGTCACTTTTGACCTCTTACCGACTTACCCGAAGTCTGGTGTATCCTCAAAAATTCTTTCCCTTTTTCCTTTTTCTCTTTTTCTCCTTTTTTCCCTTCTTTCTTGGCTGAACCGGTTCAGTCCGGTTCAACCCGGTTCAGACCGATCCGGTTCAGCCGGTTCACCTCTTGCTGAATCGATCCGTACCGGTTCAGACCTTCTCGCTGCCGTTCACGGCGTTTTCGACCGGTTCTCGGCATGATTTTGGCTCCATTCGACGCACCATCACCTGGGAGTTCAAAATCGGGCTTCAGTGTAGGTTGAAACGGCACCATCGCCGACGAATCTTCCCTTCTCCCCCGCGGTAGTCACCTCTCGATCCGACGAATTCTGGCGGTTTCTTCGGTCGATACTGGTCTCAAAAGAACCGGCTCATCCCCCCGATCACACCGGTGGCCTCTGTTCACGCCCAGCAGCCGTGGATCGCCGGTATCGACGATGTTTTCCCCGCGGGCTTCTCTTCCTCCGTTCGACGATTTTCGGCCTCCTTGGCCCGCGTCGTCGGTGCCAACAGCTTCGCCGGCCTTTGCTCTTCCTCCTCGGTCCTTCGTTGGGGCCGTCAGTCGCCGGTGGCCGTGCGTCGGTCGGGCCACGCGCGGGCAGCTTCTTCGGTTTCCATTTCGATCTTCTCTCTCCCCGACAATCATTTTTCAGATTTCTATTTTTTTATTTATTATTATTTATAAATTAGTTTATTATTATTTATTTCATTATTTTAGTCAAAAATATTCTAAAATATCTACACAATTATTTTTTTATTCCAAATAAATAAATTTAATTTAATTTAATTTAATTTATTTATTATATTTTTAACCCTTTTTCGGGTATAATTTCTTCGTATTTTCGGGATATTGTCTCGGGTGACTTTTCGGTATTTTTAAAAATTTCGGATCTTGATCAATTGGACTCGAAATTTAATTATTTCTTCATTATTGATCAAGATTCTCAAATCCATTATTTTTAATTAAATTTTCTTATCGAATTTATTTCAGCTTTCGATCTTTTGATCGTTTTGCCCTTGCACGTGTTCGGGATTAATTTAACCCGACTTCCCTTCATGAATACTCATTCATTTCGCATTTTAAATCGTTATTTCCTGTTCGAATCCTGTTTCATTTAATTTGGGACTATTTTCAATTCTTTATAAGAAATTACGATATAATTTTCGGGTCTTACATAATCTCCCCCACTTAAGGAATTTGGTCCTCCAAATTAGAACCAAGTCATATGGGTTCATATATAACTCCGGGTATGTTTTCTCATATCATACTCTTTAATTCCCTTGTGACTTTTTCGGAGTGTACTACTACCAAAGGACTTTAATTAGGGAGATCATCATAACCTCAATACTTTCTCCTTTCTGTTTTAATACCCGAATCAAGTTTTCCAATCATACGTTATACTTCCATTGAGCTTCAATAGCTCATATCCGTTCACATATATCGGGTCCGGATAATATTTTTGAAACATCATAAGATGGGACACATTGTGGATGCCTGCTAATTTAGGTGGTAACGCCAACCTACAGGTCTTATCTCCCACTTTGTCCAATCTCTCAAAGGATTCAATATTACAAAATTCAATTTGCTTTCTTTCCGAAACTCGTTATGTCCTTATGTTATGTCCTAAGGACATGTAACTTCCAACAATATAAATTCACCCTCTGTGAATTCTAATGGTTTCTGTCTCTTGTCAGCATAGCTTTTCTATATGCTCTGAGGTGTTCTTAATCCTTCACAATTAACTGAACATCCTCAGAGGTTTGTCTTACCAATTCGAGAATAATTTTCTATCTGTCACCCACTTCTTCTTATCCAAATCGGGGAAACAACCCTTACGACCATAAAATGCCTCATCTGAAGTTATCCCGATACTCAAGTAACAACTGTCACTATTGGCGAATTTGATTAGTAATAACTGATCATCCCAGGAGCTTATCATATCAAGCACACACTCTCATCATATCCTCCAGAACCTGTATAGTCCTATCTGACTGACCATCTGTCTGAGGATGGAAAGCTGTGATAACACTCAGTCGGGTTCCCATAGCTTCTTGAAAAACGTTCCCAAAAAATAGGAAGTGAAGTGGGAATCCCTATCTGTACCATGCTCACTGGAACGCTACATACTGTTCAACAATCTCTCTTACACATAAATCCGCCTATACATTCAGAGTATCTAGGGATTTCATAATCAGAAGGTGGGTAGACTTAGTCAATCTATCGACCATCACCCAGATAGCCTCGTGATTCATTCGAGTCTTCTATAACTCATCATGAAATTCATGGAGACTTGCTCTCATTTCTGTGCCGTCGATATAGGTAGAGGTTGCAATAACTCTACAAACTTTTAATAATCTACCTTATTCTGCTGACATACTAGGCACTTTTCCACAATCTTTACCATGTCTCTTTTCCTATCTGACCACCAATACCCTCTTCTAAGATTTTGATATATTTATTACTTCTCGGATGCACTGTATATCCCAAAGAGTGAGCTTCTGACAATAACTATCTCATTACTGTGGTCCTGGGGAGCACTTATACTATCTCTGAACCTCAGTAAGCCATCATCTCTCTCTGTGAACTTTATCACTGTACCCATCTGAATCTGACCCAAACTATCGACACCATGCCGATCATCACGCTAAGCCTGTCGAATCCGGGCACTCTCATCCGGTTCTAATCTCAGGCTAGCTGTCACACAATCACTGTCATCATCAGAGGGAATCACATCACTACTGAGGCTTACAACTGCTCTAACAACTCACGCTCCCTGACTATCATATGTAATACCATCCCGAGGCTCTTTCCGCTCAAGGCATTAGCCATTACATTAGCCTTTCCTGGGTGGTACTATTTCCACAATCATAATCTCTCAGAAGCTCTAACCCACTATGTATTCTCATATTCGACTCTTTCTTGTGAAAATAGATACTCGGGGCTTTTATGATCAGTGCATACCTAAAATTTCTCACCGTATACATAGTAGTGTCATATACTCAGTACCACTATCGCTGTCAACTTTAAATCATGGATCGGATAGTCCTTTCATGATCCTTGAGCTGTTTGGATCCATAATCGACTATCTTCCCTTTTTGCATCAATACAATCATTCATTATTTTGAGGTATCCATAGACTCATGAGAAACCTCTTAATTTGTTGGGTATGGTGAGAATAAATGCGGTGGTCAATTTATTACTTCAATACACCAAAACTTTTGTTACGTCTATCATCTCATTCAAATACAACTTTTTTCTAAGTTGAACGTGTCAACAAAGTAGTCCATTTCGAGAAATCGCAACAAATCATCTATAAAAGCAATTTCCAAATTTTGCTTATAATTTTCCCTAGACTTTAAATACACCCAAAATATCATCAATAAGGATGATAACAAATTGGTCCAGGTAAAGTTTAATTAACTTGTCGTAGTTGACTTCCACTGAATACTTTAATTACCCATTTCTTTGACCTATGTACGCATAAACGTATAATGTTCCTTTCGAAATCGCTTCCGTTGAAGCTACTAACCCGCGTCATTTCCTTTTTAACGGCTTTTATAAAATTTTAAAATTTTAAACTTTCTTGATTAATCGAATTCTATATTTCTTATCGTACCCGTAAAGGTACCCTAATTTTAAATTTATATTTTACGACTGTCGCTTTCAATTTATAGGTTGTGTATACTTTTAGACGTTGTCAAGTCTTCAGGCGGGGAGGTATTTTGAAATACCTTTATTAACCCTCAGACTTGACCACAATTACTTTACATATCAGTCTATGTGGTCACAATTCATATTCGCTACTAATTGCTTTAATCTAAATTACTCCACGTATCACAGATATTCTTACCTTACATACGTCTCTTATTTCAATATAACTCGTATTCAGGATTTATCACAAAACTTATCTCTTTTTGTATATCACTTATAACAAAACTCTGTCATTACTCATTCCGTGAGTACAATCATTTACTCCTTTAATTTCAATCGCTACTCCCCTTTTATTACTTGTAAAAACTTACAGTATATTTTTCAGGTGTAACTATATCACTATCTTAGAATAGAACTTTAAACATCATAATTTGCAGCCGACCAATTGAGATTTATTCTCAATATTACTTCAATTTATTCATAGTCCATTGAATAAAGTCGGCTAACTTATACTTCTTTCCCCGTTTTCAACTTATAATTTCTTAATAATTATTCCGTTAGTTAACCCTCCTTCATTGGTGTACTAACTATGAGCATTGTGCCCAAAGGTGTAGGTATTCACGTCTTTTACTAACTTATATACAAGTGAAGGCGGTATGACTAAATACGTGGCACCAGGATTAATTATAATAATTATTTCTCTATTCACCACCAGTGTGGTATCTTTCACCACATCATATGAAACATCAGAAATGTCCTGGTCTAAGGCATACACTCGCCCTCGTCCAACAGCATACTTTCCCTTTTCTCTTTGGCTGTGGCCTCCCTTTTTGGTGCAGAGATACCAACAGGGTTTTCTCTGTCTCTTTGCCCTTTTGTGGGGCAGTCTCACCCACTCTGAGTAATCATTATAAGTAGTCCATCTTACCACACTTAACGCCTATTTTAGTCAGTAAAGTGTAGGTGTAGGCCCTACTTCTATGGTATCTACCACACATCCTACACTGCTTACACTGCTACACTACTTATACTGCCACACTGCTATACTGCTCACCCTGCTATGGAGCAGGTCGGGGTTCTCCAATCACAATACCCCTCATAAGTGTTAAATTGGATATACTGGGGCTTTACCAATCATCTTACCCCGTGACTCATCAACTCTAATCTCTTACCAATTGGTCTCTTTTCCGCTCTGACATCTCTGTCATTCTCTATTCTCTTTCGTCTCTATTTCGGCCCTTACTACCTTTCCCAATCTCAGAGGCGTGCAACACATGATATTATTCACACAACTGTATTTTGCACATTGCCTCGACATAGGTAATGAACCAATCGGACTCTAATCAAAAATTTGAGCATTCCATGAACTTTTGGGCTTTTCGACTCTCACTGTCCATAATATCGGGCTCATACTTGCTCAGGGATGTAATCTGAGATTCATACTCATCAATCAACCAATGACTATGGGCAGTGTAAGAAATTTTACCTGTAATTTTCCCTCAAATGGTGTCCAAAATATTCTGTCACCAGAGTACATCCAGAAACATTTCTCATGTAGGCTCTGGACGTTTAACTCTTCAGATGGGTCAAGCGGATTTCCACTAATGCTCCGCCTCAGCCTCTAACATAAACGTATTTAAAAGTCACATTCTCGGTCGACATACACCGAAAGAATCTATAGTACTTTGCTATCTCATTCACCCAGTCCTAAAAAACTATTTGTTTCTTTACTTCGCTAAATACCGGAGGGGTGTGCAAATCTCTATAGTCTGAGGCATCTGTTTAGGCTTTACCCTGGTTATCCTCAACTACCTGTATAGACTGAGTAAACAACTCCGAAATATTTTCTACACTCCACTCCATCCTCTTGGAGCGTGTCTCAATACTGTTTGGTCTCTTTATAGGATCCTGTGGAGTATGGTCAACATCAACCTCCACTTTACTCTCATCTTGAGTCTCATATGACGACTCATTTGATTCTCAGACCGATCTCTATGGCTTCGAGCAGGTGTACTTGCCTCTCTACCATAGCGGCTATCATTTATAAAAACTAGATTCTTGCATTCAAAACTAAATTCTTAACTACTGTTCCATCTTGATATACACAATTGTATCTAAACAATGCACAATACATGGGGATGTAAATTTACTTAACCACTAACACCGACTCATATCAGGCTAACTCAGCTCTGATACCATCTTTTCTGTCACGACCCAAATTACCTAAAATCAGAGTAAATTTTTCACTTCTTAATTTCTTTACTCGTCGTGAACAGTTACACTACTAAACAGTTGGGCTATGATTCGGTGTTAGTCACCTCTCACCTATTTACCATTCCATTTTTATATTTCATTTACATATCAATTTATTTTAAATAAATGCATCCCCAATATTACATCCATGTACAGTACTGTGCCTCTATATGTTCAGATACAAAAATTATACAAATGTGTATACCTGATCTTGATAAGAAGCAGCGGATAACCGAAATGCAATACTACTGTCTGTCACTTCTATTGAATATACCCTGTGGGGTGGAAAATGAAAGGGTGAGCATAAACAGCTCAGTAAGGCAATAATGTAAGCAGGTAGATAACTATACTATCTACGTGCTGATAATGTCATGATATAAAATCACTTGTATTTGGAGCATCAGGTAAGACTAAAATGATGCCACATGTATGTATATATCATATAAGAGAAATCATGAAATCCATATATAAAACAAATATGGAAAAATCCTCATGTATGTTATCTCATGCTCGTCACATTTAAAACTTATTTGTTTCATCATATACTCAGCACTCAAAAACTTATCTGTTTCATTTCAAACTCTTCTCGTTAAAACTTATTTGTTTCATTTCAAACTCTTCTCGTTAAAACTTATTTGTTTTATCATAAAACAACTTCATCAAGGTCAAACCCATCTCTCGAGAATACCTTGATTCATTAAATCACGTCTCTTTTAAAAACATAAATCGGGACATTACCCCTCCCTCGAGTTTGTCCTAGTCTATTCAGACCGTATGATATCATGTGAGGCATGTAGGTTACTGTATGAAAATCTAGGACTATGGCCATACTTTGTCCCTGTGATCCTAGGCTACACGGATCCCGATGTGCGGGGCATCACAACTGCATGGTACCCGCCAGAATATCAAGTAACATCATAGAGTCATCATGACTGCATGGTACAACGTACTCCGTGTGACATACACGGTACATCGTACTCCGTGTGACATACACGGTACATCGTACTCCGTGGACCCATATCATAGTCTGGAGGTGCCTGCCGTAGGTCTTATCCACCCCAATACTATGTCGATAACTAACCCATGTCTCAAAGTATATGTGCGAGCATCTCAACTCTCTATGACACACAGTCTACAGGAGGCTTCCGCACGCCTATATGCATGTCAACTCACGTCTAGTGCGAGCGAAGCTCCAGCACCGCGCTATGCATATCATGATATCTAAAATCTCGTGCAAGCAAAGCTCCAGCACGGTTTTGTGCACACACAAATTTCTCGTATGAGCAATGCTCCAGTACGGCTTTTCATGAGAAATAAATCAGTAAACTTGAGTGCGAGAAAGACTCTAGCACTCTTTTTATTCATGTAAATACGATAGGTGGCTCAATCTTTATAAAACATCTTTTAAAATAGTAACCGGTCCAAACCGGTACCCTTTCATATAAATCACGAAATCAACAGCCAACATATGTGTATATTTGCTTAAATCAAAGCAATATATTCATTTAAAGCAATAAAAACATGAAATCATGTAATTTATCTGCCTTACTACCCTTTTTGTAAATTTTACTCTCAGGGGTAAAATCGTCTTTTTCTTTATTCACCTAAGCCCCGATTTTCGTAAAATTATCATTTCATTTTCTAAATACTTTAAGTAATTCTAGACCCTGTAATTCCCCTCAAAATTACGTATAGGCATCTCTATGCACCTACAAAATTCCCTTACCTCGATTTTCGTCGAGCCCGTATCTAAATTCCACTGTCGGAGGCTCGTCTGATCCAATTTATTGCTAATCCAGTCTCTGGGGCTGCAGATAATTATTTATCATGTCAATTTACCCCAATAAATATAATTCTCCTGTTTACTACAGTCGATTTAACTAATTGGGCCAATTTACTCTTATTGGGCCCAATTGCACCTTAATGGGCCTCGACCCATTTTCAGCCCGTTTTTACTTATTAAATCCCTTCTTCGGGTTTACTGGGCTCATTCAACTTACCAATAATCATCGAACTTCGTTCCAAACTCATTGGATAGCCCGTATACTATTTACGGTAATTACGTTGCAATTCTGATAAATATTCCTCTTTATGCAGAATTAATCCATAAATTTCATAAAATAATCGAAACTCTGTATTAAAGGACTCTAATTGTTGAAATTAAAATGTACTTACCCAATATGATGCAGGATACAAAAATCGGAGCTCAATCGGCTCTCGTTCGGGCTTTGTCGTAAAACTGCACAATTATATATTTAATCCCGGGTTACTTTTCGATTAAATATAATTTGAATAAATTTCTTGAAATTCAAATCGATCAATTTGACCTCTTACCGACTTACCCGAAGTCTGGTGTATCCCCAAAAATTCTTTCCCTTTTTCCTTTTTCTATTTTTCTCATTTTTTCCCTTCTTTCTTGGTGAACCGGTTCAGTCCGGTTCAACCCGGTTCAGACCGGTCTGGTTTAGCCGGTTCACCTCTTGCTGAACCGGTCCATACCGATTCAGACCTTCCCACCGCCGTTCACAGCATTTTCGACCGGTTCCCGGCATGATTTTGGCTCTATTCGACTACCATCACCTGGGAGTTCAAAATCGGGCCTCGGTGTGGGTTGAAACGGCACCATCGCCGGTGAATCTTCCCTTCTCCCCCGCGGCAGTCACCTCTCGATCTGGTGGATTCCGACGGTTTCACCAGCCGATACTAGTCTCAAAAGAACCGGCTCATCCCCCCGATCACACCGGTGGCCTCCGTTCACACCCAGCAGCCGTGGATCGCCGGTATCGACGATGTTTTCCCCGCGGGCTTCTCTTCCTCCGTTCGACGATTTTTGGCCTCCTTGGCGCGCGTCGCCCGTGCCAACAGTATCGCCGGCCTTTGCTCTTCCTCCTCGGTCCTTCGTTAGGGCCGTCAGTCGACGGTGGCCGTGGGTCGGTCTGGCCACGCGCGGGCAGCTTCCTCGGTTTCCATTTCGATCTTCTCGCTCCCCGACAATCATTTTTCAGATTTCTCTTTTTTTATTATTATTTATAAATTAGTTTATTATTATTTATTTCATTATTTTAGTCAAAAATATTCTAAAATATCTACACAATTAATTTTTTTATTCCAAATAAATAAATTTAATTTAATTTAATTTATTTATTATATTTTTAACCCTTTTTCGGGTATAATTTCTTCGTATTTTCGGGATATTGTCTCGGGTGACTTTTCGATATTTTTAAAAATTTTGGATCTTGATCAATTGGACTCGAAATTTAATTATTTCTTCGTTATTGATCAAGATTCTCAAATCCATTATTTTTAATTAAATTTTCTTATCGAATTTATTTTGACTTTCGATCTTTTGACCGTTTTGCCCTTGCACGTGTTCGGGATTAATTTAACCCGACTTCCCTTCATGAATACTCATTCATTTCTCATTTTAAATCGTTATTTCCTATCCGAATCCCGTTTCATTTAATTTGGGACTATTTTCAATTCTTTATAAGAAATTACGATATAATTTTCGAGTCTTACAGTTTATGCTGTTGACAGCCTGTTTATGCTGGTGTTGTTGCAGGAGCTTTAAATTTTTATTGCTCCCAGATGCTGGATTGTCTTTGGTGTTTTCTGCCATGTTGAATGTGGCATCAGTTTGCAGGATTTGCTGGGGAGTTACGACTCAGACTGGAGCAGCACCTGAAGCAGATAGCTGGGACGTGCACTATACTGTGCACGGTTGGGCAGAGGACAGTGGTTTGGAGCAACGCCTGGAGACAGCACGAACTAGCAGTGGACAGACCTAGAAATGAAAATGAAGCTTGAAGCAGTTGGTGACGTGTTGTGCTGTGCTGCAGGGAAGGGAGCTGTACACGGAACCGAGAGCAGGAGTTGGTGGAAGTTGCAGAGGACAGCACCCAGACTTGGAAATGAAAATGTGCACAGTGCCAGTAGTCAGGACCGAGGCAGCTGGGAAACTAAGCAAGGCCATGTTTGGCACTTAAGAATTGAGGCAGATTAATATTATATGCTTTTATATTGTTTTGTTAAATGATGTTTATTACATTTTATTATTTGTTAGTCTAGGTATATATTAATTTGCATATTAGTTTAATTTTCTTAGTTTATTAGTTTAAAGTTTAGTTTAATTTTATTATTAGCTAATTGGTGACTATATTAGAATTTAGGAATTAGATGTTACACTTAGGATTAAATTAAAGGACTATTATTTTATGCATTTTTAAGTTTTCATTTTAAATTGAAAAATCCAAAAATATTATTTCTCATTCATTAATTAGATTTTGTTTTAGTGTTAGTAATTAGTTAGAGTTAGATTTAATTTAGGATTATTTTATATAGGTAGTTAATTTCTTAGTTAGATTTAAGAATTTCCTTAAGTTAATAGGATTTTATTTCATTAGACTTTAGGTTAGTTTAATTTGCATTTCTATTAATTAGTTTAATTACATGCATATTTTATGTTTAGGATTGTTGAATTTTAGTTTAATTAATTTTGTTTCTTATTTTCATATTTGCATTTTTAATTGTGTTAATTAATTGTTTTAATTATCTTTTGTAGGTTGTTGCTTTTAATTACTTGGAGCTCTGTAAGTAATTTTAGCTCGATTTTATTTTCTTTAGTTTATAGTTTTTATTATTTACAGTATTTCTAGCCTTGTAGATCACCCACAAAAAATTCATAATTTGCTAGGATATACTTGGGGTAAGATTAACCGATAGTTAATTAGGCTATTCAACTTTTCTGTGGAACAATAATCCGGGACTCAAATCTCATTATTACTTGTACGACCCGTGCACTTGCGGATACACGTCTAGGTCACTTAGAGTGGGCACTAGTCTCGTACCAAGTTTTGGCACCGTTGCCGAGGAAGTCTAAATTAATATCGGTGAAATTATGATTAGGTATAATTCTAGCTTGTAAATATTTAGATTGTAAATTTTTAGAGCCTTAGTCAGGTTAGTTAAATTTTCAATATCTCATCAAAATAAAAATGAGAAATGAAAAAACTTAAAAAAATTTTCTAAGGACTTTTTGATGTTTGCATGCGTAGAGCTAAGAGTTATGATTGTTTTCCTCTAGATCCTGAAATTGAAAGAACTCTTAGGAAAATTTGAAAGGATTCTAGGAAATTAATAGCTCCGCTGCAAAACACCATGGCAGAAAATAGAGAAATTAGGACCGTTGGAGATTATGCAATGTCGACTATTGGAGGAAATTATACCGGCATTAGGCCACCAGCTGTCCCTGCGAACAATTTTGAAATTAAGCCTGCAATCCTTCAGATGATCTAAACCTCGCTACAGTTCAGTGGGCTCCTGCATGACGACCCACATGCTTACCTAGGGCAATTCCTGGACTTGTGCAACATCTTCAAGCATAATGGATTATCTGATGATGCGCTTAAGCTTAGATTATTCCCCTTCTCACTTAGGGATAGGGTGCAACACTGGTTAACCTCCTTACCTCTAGGATCCATTTCTACTTGGGGCGAGTTAGCCCATCAATTTCTAGCTAAGTTTTTCCCTCCCTCTAAAATGGCCAAACTCTGTAGCGACATATCTTCCTTTGCCTAGTTCGATGAAGCTTGGGAACGATATAAGGAGCTTTTTAGGAAGTGCCCTCACCATGGCCTACCTTTGTGGCTGCAAGTTTATACCTTCTACAACGGACTTACGAGCCAAAATAGGACTATCATTGACGCTGCTGCGGGTGGAGCTCTAATGTGCAAAACAGAGGAGGAAGCTTACGAGTTGTTAGACAAGATGGCAGCTAACAATTATCTATGGTCCTCGGAGAGGCAACTGCCCAAGAAGTCAGCGGGTATCTATGAGCTCAACACGCTGTCTACCTTAACCTCTCAAATAGCTAACCTTAAGAAAAAGGTAGAGTCGCTCAGTACCCAGCATAATCCTTCCACTAGTCCTAACCCTGTTTATTATGTACAAAGTCCTTTTCTTTCCTGTGATCTGCATAATGGTGCACACTCTATAGATAGGTGTCCGCTTAACTTAGAACCAGTTCAGTATATTGCTCCACTTCAGAAGCAACAGAATAACCCCTTATCAAACACCTATAACCCAGGGTGGAGGAACCATCCTAACTTTTCCTGGAGCCAAAACCAAGGGAAATCTTCTAATTCTAGACCTGTAGAACCCCCTGGTTTTCAAGCTCCACCGGTTCATGTACCACCACAGTCGTAATTTCCATATCATCCGCCTCATCAACCATCCCCACCTCAATTTCAGCATCATCCACCTCACTTTCATCAACTACCACCACCACCATAACCTATGCAGCCACAACATTTACATGCACCAGCAGCTAAGAAGAAGCCCTCACTTGAGGAAATGTTCACAACGATCCTGAAAAATCAAGCTGTCTCAATTAAGAACTTAGAAGTTCAGGTTAGACAAATAGCGAATGCTCTTAGCTAGTGTCCTAAAGGGACCCTTCCTAGTAACAACGAAGCCAATCCTGTTAGGCAGAGGGAGGGTAAAGAACATGTGAAAGCCATCACCTTTAAGAGCGACAGAGAGCTAGATGAACCACATGTTAAGTCCAGACCTGAACAGCCCATAGTTGAAGAATCCTTAGGTTCTAAGGATGCAGCTCAGAAGGAGCAGGAACATCAGGATCAGGCTGCAAAGGAATCCAAGTTAGGTGCTTCTTCATTTATACCTTCTTCTACTGCATAACCTTCCTCGTCCTCTGATGCTATACATGTTACCACTACATCCCTTCCAGTTAGACCACCAGTACCTTTTCCTTAGAGGTTTCAAAACCAAAAGCTTGACCAACAATTCACCAAATTTCTTGAGGTTTTTAAGAAACTTCACATCAACATTCCTTTCGCAGATGCTTTAGAGCAAATGTCAAGTTATGTGAAGTTTTTGAAGGACATCCTCTCTAGGAAAAGAAGATTGGAAGATTATGAGACAGTGGCCTTAACTGAGGAATGTAGAGCAATTATCCAGAGGAAATTACCCCCCAAGCTCAAGGATCCCGAGAATTTTACCATACCCTGCACTATTGGAAATTTATTCTTTGGTAGAGCCCTGTGTGATTTAGGAGCTAGTATAAATCGAATGCCTTTGTCTATCTATCAGAAGTTAGGAATAGGGGATGCCAAGCCCACTACAGTGACCCTTCAGCTGGCTAATCGATCCATTAAATATCTGAAGGGCGTTATTAAAGACGTGCTGGTAAAGGTGGATAAATTTATTTTTCCTGTAGATTTTATAGTGTTGAACATGGAAGAAGACAGGGAAGTCCCCATTATACTAGGCAGACCTTTCCTAGCAACTGGTAGAACTTTAATTAATGTACAAAAAGGGGAGTTAACAATGAGAGTTCAGGATCAGGAAGTGAAGTTTAATGTTTTCAAACCTTTGAAGCTCTCTGATGATTCTCAAGAGTGTTTTAAGATGGAGATTGAGGAGGATATAAGGCTTAAGCACAAGAAATCTGAGAGAATGAGAGAAGTAGATAGAGCTAAGGAGGAGTTAACTGTCAACATTCTGTCACCATTTTGGCTGACCCTCCTACTCTTCACCCTGTTGCTGAGTGTTGTTTTCTTCAGCTACATTTGAAGTGGCTTAATTTTTCTTTTCACTTTGTATATAGTTCTTTTTCTTTTTCGTTGTTTCTTTCTTTGTTTACTCTGTAGATTTCTTTTTCAGCATTACATTTTCAATCAAGCTTCAATTGTTCATCATCATCAGATAGAGGAGTACTCTGTTCTTGAGCTTAATTCTTATATTATCTGCACACTGAAGATACTATGCACTTTAAGTTTAGGGGAGGGGATATCACTTGAGTAATTTTGGGAAAAATTGGAAAACTTTTCAAAATTGTTTAGAAAATCTGAGAAAGAATTTTCTAAATTTTTTTGAAAATATGAGCTTATGTTGTTTGATTTTGGGATGATTTAGTGCTTAGCATATAGTTTTCCCATATTCCGATGATATGACCCCATGATTTAGTCTGACTTTGATTGAATAAGAAGCATGATTATAGAAAAAGCATGAAGTTGAATTCTTGAATTTATCTTAATTCTGATTGGGATTGCCTCATCTTATGCACATGTCATGTCATGAATCGGTATATTTATTTAGAGAAAGCTTATGTGGACATAGGAATGCATTTGTTCAGTTGATTTTGTGCATCATATTCTAGAATTTGTTTGATCTTATCTCGAGGCGAAATATTAGATCACACTTGATTAGGGAGATGATTTAAGCCATCTTTGGATCGTTTGAGCCTTTCTAGCCATCCTTGTACATATTTTACCCCTAGTCACCCATCTGGGCCAAATAAGCTTTTCACTATAAATGCACCTGTAAAAGTTTTCCATAACTTAAATACTCTGTTCCTATCCTTTATCTTGAAAGCATGAAAAGTCATTGGGATATATTGTGAGCTATTTACATATGGGTATTAAGTGATAGTGAAGGAGTATATATATAAAAAAAAATGAAATTGAAGGAAAAAGAAAAAGAAAATAAGAAAGAAGAAAAATACAAAAATAAAATAAAAAGTTTAGTGAAATAAATAAGTTTAGGGGAAATAAATTTGAGCTCTTACATAAAGATCCTAGAAGTAATGCATGTTAAAGGGTAATGAAACCTAAATCGACTTTATCATACCTTAGCCCAGCCTTACATTATAAGCTTAATGAAGTCCTATTGATCTTTGGTTAAGTGTGACTAAATTAGTGGAGAGAGAAGTGAAAAGCAAACTTATGGGAATGATCACTTGTCATTGACTTTGCATTCACTGTGTTTGCATAATCTGATCTGGGTAATGTACTAAGTAGTGGCTTTGACATTCACGAGGAGTCCAATTTGGGTTAGGACTTATGATTGAATGATTCTGAATGTTGGACTTGTAATTGTGAATCTTTGAGATCATAGTCTGTATTTTTTTCTTTGAGGATAATATTGAGGAAATTATTATGTTGGTACTTGTCATTCCTGCATGAATTTTTTTTTTGCTTGAGGACAAGCAAAAGCTCAAGTTTGGGGGTGAAGGGTAGACCCGAAGGAGGGGTCGAACCTTGTGGTATGTTTTAAAGGAATGATACATTGTTTTGATGGGTTTTGCTAATGTTTTGACAAGGTGTTACGCTTTGAGGGAATGATTTATGATGAACTTTGTGATTTGAGATGAAATCGATAAACATTTATTATATTGAGCATGAGGGGTTTTCACATGATGATTTTCGATGTTTACATGCCTATTTCCATGTTTTTCAGTACATGATATATGTATATACATGTGGCATAGTTTTATTATTTCCTCATGCTCTGAATATAAATGATTTATGCCATGACATTATAAGCATGTAGATAGTGTAGTTATCTACCATGGTTGCATTATTGCCTTACTGAGCGTCTAGTTGCTCATCCCTTCATTTTCCCCCTCTACAGAGCACGCACAGTAGCCTAGTGAAGGACTAAGGCGTTATATTTTGATATCCGTTGCTCTCCATCGCCCAGAGGTATACACACAAGAATTCTTTTTGTATCTAAACATGTAATAACATAGTAATCATTTTGAATTGTAATATGGGGGATGTATATGTTAGCAAACATGTCATGTATAAGTATGTGACCTAACTTTCAAATGTATGAAATTGTTTTTGATTAATTGGAAAATGGATGGTAAATGATGATTATTACTGACTCACAGCCCAACTGTATTTGTGAGGGTTGTTCACGACTTGGTAAGTTAACGAATAAAGCGAAATATTTATGGTGATTTTTAGATGAAATGGATAAAAAGGTCGTGACACCAAAACAAGCTAGATTTGTGTGTTGTGTGTACTGCTGCTATTTGCATCTCTGAGAATCAATGTTGTGTTATTGATGATTGAATTGAAGATAAAATTTTATGGTTATGATTGTGATAAAGTTTGAAATTAGGGATTTTTTTTTTCGTTTTGGGTTTCTTTGAACTTTCGATCAAATTTGGAATTGATTTTTTTACTAAGTTTTTCAATAAAGTAACAGAGGATAGCAGTAATAACGAGCCGTTATTTGCCATCACCTCATTTTGCAGCGGCCAATAATAGCCATTATGGGTGTGAAAATTTTTCACACTCATTTTGTTTCCTAATAGAGGTGGCGGCCACTACCATTATCGCTATTCTGTTACGTGGCCGCTATTTGAAATCTAATGATGGCTGATGAGGTGGGTACTAGTGACAGAAGATTTTTATTTTTGTGGTAGTTGGATAGGGTAGAGTTTTCAATTTTTCTATTTTTAATCAAATGAAATTAGTTTGAAATGTAATAAATAATTAATTAAAATAAGGATAATTATCTTATACACTGTCAGTAAGTTTTTTGACTCCATAAGCGGGGTTAAGATGATGACACATGTCCTTTAAATATATTAAAAAAATAAAATAATAAAAAAAAGACATGTGTTATCATCCTAATCCTACTTGTGGAGTCCAAAAAATTTCATTGGCGGTGTATAAGATATTTAATCTTTAAAAGATATGTATGTTTTAGATATGATTTAAAAACTAAAAGTTGAATAGTTCATGAGTAATGTATGTTTTAGTCTTCATTCAGATAATGATCTTGATGATTGGTTTAAGCAGGAATGATTGGGAAGAGTCGCCATCAGAATAATCACTAATGACATGCAACATATTTGAAATATTCTATGGTTTGATGCCCTTAAAAAAGATCATTCTTTCATGGCAATCAGTGGACATTGGATCTCTGCTGATGATAATAATCCTAATGATGACGAGTCTTCTTTAATTTAGACAACCCTTAAGTTTTTCCTGTTTGTTGGTAGTAGAATGTTATGTATAACTTGATTCTTTTCTCATCTGGGGAGTTATTTTACTTGATCAAGTATGTAAAGGATGTAGTGAGTCTTGATTTGCAAGACTATTGTCATTGGAATTGTAACCTTCTGTTATGTTTCTTAAAATTTGTAATTTTGCTAATAAAATTTTTTTGCTTTTATATTTTGATCTTTTTATTTGAAATTATTCAACAGGAGAAGGCGACAATGACATACTTTAAACTTGATGAAGACTTTTACCAAAAACAACTTGTGAAGACTTCTATGTTGATGGTTTCGGCTCACGTTTAAACATACAATTAGAATTACATAGCAAATATAGGCAGAATTAAACAAAGAAACATTGAAACCATTATCGAAGTCATGTTTGATAAAACATTCAAGAAATCAGTTTATGTATTACGCATACAATAAAGTTCAAAATTTTACCTTGTTAAGAGATATCGTAATCTCAAGACGTTGATCTCCTTTGGGACTTGTATACCAAAGCTAGGTTGTCGCAACCAAAATCATCCAATCGTTCAACCTCTAATGGTATCTACACAAGTTATGAATGGCACCTTTGAGAAGGTTGAGTTGAATTACAACCATTATCGTACTAGCAAGAATCATAATCTTAATCTCGAGTAAGAACTCTTTTTTTAGAGTAAGAATATAATCCCGAAGAGCCCTTAGGGAAATGACATAGGGATACACCTTATGCTAGCCAATTTCTACAAGTTAAATCCACAGAGTTTGCATCAAGTCAACTGATAATTCTATTAAAATAGAATTATTTATACTTAATTTCTGAATTAATTATTTTAATTACCATATTATTTTATTAATTATCCTCTCATTTTAATTAAAATTCTCATGTTTGCAGATAAATTAAATCCGGATGAACTTCAGTCATTTCGGTAGAAAATGGACTGAAAATGAGCTTAAAAGGACACATTGGCCACCACATGCCACATCACACATCCAAGTGGACAAGAAGACAAATGACATGAAAATATCTTCTCTAAAGCGAATGGAGTGAAGACAAGTGGTCATACAATGCCAACTCATCTAGGATTGGAAATTACCTTTGTACCCCCAATTTTGTGTATAAATAGAACATGATGAGACAATTGGAAACAAAGTAGTTTTTAGGAAGTAGTTTTTAGAATTTTTAGGTTAAAGTTTTTTATGTTGCTAAGTTTTAGGTTTATATTTTTTCCTTTGTTTCTTTTAGCTTTTCACGTTGGCTGGTGACAGCAGCCATTGCTCCAATGCTTTGCAAGTTTTTCCTTTGATTTTGGCACATTTAAGCTTTGTTAATGAAAAGTTCATTTCCGTTTTACTAGTCCCATTCAATACTCTGTTTTCATTTCCTTAACTGTTCATTCAGGGAAGTTTGAGCTTGGTGACAGCAACTTACTCTTCACCATTTTAATGCATTCTTTACGTGTTTTCTTAAACTTAGGCAGTATATTTTAGGTTAACATTTCTTTAAATGAAAAGATTTCATTTTTCGTTGTTACTATTTCTTTTATTATTATGTTTTTCCATTTGCTCTACTGTTGAATCGGGATGGTGGAAGAGGCTGCATGACATAGCCAAACATCATCACACCGGTTGCTGCATAATTCCTTTACTGGTTTTCATAGTTTAGGGACTGAGGGATACACCCAAGCTTTATTTCGCTATTGCATTCTTTTAGTTTTTTAGTTTCTGTGTTTTCTTGAATTTTGTTTTAGGTTTTTAGTTAGTCAATATACTCATGTTACATGAAAACTCTGGTTCTTTATAAATTTTAATTAGATAAATACTATATTTTCTTATGATTGGTTTACTGTGTTAATATTTTGTTATTGTTTTTTGATCTAGGTTCTTTTAGTTTCTGGTTTAACTGTCATTTTCTAGTTTGAAGATTATGCACTGCATTAATTTTTCTCTTTTCTGCCTTTAGAGTTTTAGCTTTCTGCACTTATATTTCAACCTTTATTTTGTGTTTCATCTTGTTCTGTGTTTTGTTTTTCTCGGAACTTTCTATATTTTTGGTTTCTACTTTGCTTGCTGGTGTGGCTGTGTGGTGCCACAGGCTGGTACTTAGTGATATTGGCTATTGCACGGGGAAAGGAGGCTGAGTTGTGGTGCTGTTGCAGGACATGGTGTCGCTAGCTAATGTCCTTGGGTTCGTGTGGTGCACTGTAGGAAGATCAGAAATGAAGCAGAAGTGTAGAGTGGTATAACTGAAGCTGCTGGCGTGACAAACTGAACCAGGTGGAAAGTGTCACGACCCTTTTTATCCATTTCATCTAAAAATCACCATAAATTTTTCGCTTTTTGATTTTCTTACTCGGTCGTGATAAACTCTCACAAATAACAGTTGGGCTGTGAGTCAATATTAATCACCATTTCCATACATCTTTCAATTAATCAAAAACATATATTTGAAATTTTAAGTCATATACTTATACATGACATGTTTTCTAACATTTATATCTCCCATATTACAATTCAAAATGATTACTGTGCTTTTACATGTTTAGATACAAAAAGAATTCTTGTGTGTATACCTCTTGGCGATGGAGAGCAGCGGATATCCAAATACAATGCCTCAGTCCTCCACTAGGCTACTAATTGCGCTCTATAGAGGGGGAAAGTGAATGGGATGAGCAACCACACACTCAGTAAGACAATAATGCAAGCATGGTAAATAACTACACTATCTACATGCTTATAATGTCATGCTTAAAATCCTTAATATCTTGAGCATGAGGAAATATTAAAACTGTGCCACATGTATATACATACATCATGAATTGAAAACATGGAAATAGGCATGTAAAACATGGAAAGATCATCATGTAAAACCTCTCATGCTCATCATCATTAAAACTCATCATAAAAAGGGAAACTCAACATAAAACATCCCTCAGGATTTTATCACTTTCTCAAAACACGTCAAAATTCATCAGAAATAGCAATACCATCTCTTTAAACACAATCCCACAAGACTTAACCCCTCTTTCAGGTCTACCCTGGATAACAAAAATCATGCTCAGTATACAAAACCATGTGATATCATGTGAGGCAAGTGGTCACTATATATATCAAGGACTATGTTGGTCAACTATGTTATTATCATCCCAGACCACACGGATCTCGGTGTATGGGGTATCATGCTGAAACGGAGGTGGGTTAGTCCTACGCCAGACTTTCAAATCAATCATCATAACCTCACGGTACAACGTACTCCATGTAATGTACACAGTACAACGTACTCTATGGACCCAAATCACGGTTGGGGGTGCCAGCCGTAGGTCTTATCTACCCCATGCCATGTATAACCTACTCAGTCTCAAGTGTACGTGCGAGCATCTCATTCGTGTGACTGATAGTCTACACGAGGTATCCAGCACGGCTCGTACGAGCATCTCTTTCGTGTGACATACAGTCTACATGAGGCATCCAGCATGACTCATTACATATCACAGTGTGAAAACTTGTGTGAGCCAAGGTCCAGTACGATTCATGCATCATCAATAAATTCCCACGTACGAGCTAAAGCTCCAGTACAGTTTATAAAACATCGTAACTCAAAACATGGTGCGAGCTAGGCTCCAGAACATTTTATACATATCAAAACATCAAAATCCAGTGAGAGCAGGGATCCAGCACGATTTAACTTCTACAAATTTGATAGGCAGCTCCATTTCAGTAAAACACATTCAAAATCACAATTTTGCACCCGACTCGTGCCATTTCATGAAATCATTAGTTGGCCTATCCATAAATTCTCTTAAACCAAAGCAATGTGTTTAATAAAATATCAAAACGTGATACTTATGCAACTATTAGCCTTACTATCCCTTTTTGTAAGATTCACTTTAAAACCAAATCATATATATTCGTAGTCATTCACACAAACCATTTTTTCATTTCTAGATACCAAACAATTTCAAAGCCCTATATACGCCCACAAAATATGTGCAGCTATCTCTAAGTACTTACACAATTCCCTTACCTGGAATCGCGTTGAATGATTCCACTTCCTTAGAGCTGCTCGTTTGTGCAGTTCGATTTGCCTCTAATGAAATCTTCGAGACTACATGAAATTACGTATCACATCAATTTAATCCAATGAAATAAAATTCTTGCGCTTACTATGGTCGATTCGACTTATAGTTTTCATTAAAACTTATAAGGCCCTATTTTGATTGCTCTACTTATTTCTCGAGAGTCTATTGAATTCTTTAGGCCTATTGATTCACACCAAATCGGTATTAAGTCCATAGTGCCCTTAGTTCATCATTTACTTGACTATGACAATTTATCAAACACCTCATATGCTTATTTTCATAACTTGACTAATTTCACAATGTAGCTTCATTCAATCATCTCAAAATCATACATATCACCTCACTAATACCTTAGTATAAGCCATTTATCATCAACTCATCCATATCTTATTTTCTCATGCTAACCTCATTCTAGGTTATACTTGTTCCATTGCATTCTAGATTGTTTCAACCATAATACATACACCAATCTACTCACAACAACAACTAGATAAATATACTTTGAGTTGGTGTATTGGAAACTCACCTAGCTTGACTTTCCTCTTGCTTCAAATAAGAACACTCATTTGCTCCTTAATCCAACAAATGAAGTGTTGATTCCAAGCTATGTTGCTCCTCTCTTCACAATGAACAACTTTACTCTAATAGCTTTTCCTCAAATCTTTATGGAAATGTGATGGTTTTAGAGTAAGAAAGCTAGGTTAATATTGGAAGTGGAAGAAACAAATTTGTTCCAGTGAAATGTAGATCCAACTACTCCATTTGTAGAAAATGCCTTAGGAGATCTATCTACATAGGGTGGAGATTGATCTGGCCTTGCTTGAAACCTTCAGAATTTGACATTTTATAGGTAGGGGATTGATCTGTTGAATGCATGAGAACGATCTGCTCAAGGTAATGAGATCGATCTGTTTCAGGCAGAAGGCTTTGGAGATTAGTCTGGCCTTAAGAGGAGATCGATCTGGCCTATCCAGAGACCAATGGAGATCGATCTGCCTAAGGGAGAAGATCGATCTGGTCCAACCCAAGACGACATGAGATCGATATGCTTAAGTGAGTGATCGATCTCCCTCTTACAGGATGCTTGGCATTGTGTTTTCTAGGCCATGAGATCGATCTCTCCTTGCATGGGATCGATCTAGCCTTCATCCTACAGCATTTCAGCTGCAATTTTCCAAGTTAAACTCCTATTCAATCCATTCTATACTCATTTTGTGATTTATCCACACTTAGAACTTACAAAAATCTATTTCTTGTAATTCATATGTAATGAAACTTGTCTGTATATTCAATAATCATAAACATTACATAGAAATTTACGGGTCTTACAATCCTCACCTCCTTCAAGAAATTTGGTCCTCCAAATTAGAACGAAGTCAACCTGAGAATAAGTCTGGGCATTTCTCTTGTATCATGCTTTCCAATTCCCATGTAGCTTCCTCTGGAGTGTGATATTGCCAAAGAACTTTCACTAAGGGAATCATTTTTGACCTTAGCACCTTCTCTTTTCTATCTAATATCCGAACCAGCTTCTCAACATACGTTATACTCTCATTGAGCTCCAATGACTCATATCTTATCACATGAGCTGGGTCCGGGTGGTACTTTCGAAGCATAGATACGTGGAAGACGTTATGAACACCTGCTAAGTTTGGTGGCAACGCCAACCTATAAGCCTTATCTCCCACTCTCTCCAGAATCTTGAAGGGTCTGATATACCGAGGGCTCAACTTTCCCTTTTTACCAAACCTCGTTATCCCTTTCGAGGGAGAAACACTAAAAAATACTGACTCACCCATAGCAAACTCCAGTGGTCTCCATCTCCTATCAGCAAAACTCTTTTTTTGGCTTTGAGCTGTTCGTAATCTCTCACATATCAACTGGACGTCCTTAGAGTTCTGCTGCACTAAATCGGGAGCAAAAATCTATCTGTCACCAACCTCTTCCTATCTAATAGGGGATCAGCATCTGCGTCCATATAGTGCCTCATATGGTGCCATCTCGATACTCGCATGATAGCTATTATTATAGGTAAACTCGGCTAACAGTAGGTGATCATCCCAGGAGCATCCAAAATCCAGCACACACTGTCACGCCCCGAAAATGCGGAAAATAGGGCAAATTTAAAACTTTTTTACTCATTAATTCACAATTAAGGGTGCATTCCTGTGCAGTGTCATACATCATCATAATTATCATGCCTCAAGATCTCATCATAATATAGTGTATATTGTATCATATACATTAATCCATCTTAAGTTAATTAATCCTAATACATCCCATACAATGATATACATCAAGTGTCTGCAATTACAATAATTGTCTGGGTACATGAAAAGATAAAATATACCTCAAATACAATATATATGGCCTGGAGCTCGAGTCCTCCACTAGCCACTACTCCGTACGTCGCAGGGGAAATCCTTTTTCACTTGAAGAACTCTGGGGGGAAAGAAAACAGGGTGAGCTTCTAAATCGCTCAGTAAGGGGGGTGGGGTAAGGTACTCATTTCATAAACCAAAATACACATCACAAAATATTTATTTGTATGTGAAACTCGTTTGAAAACCATAGCATGAAAGTACTCAACACGATATTCTCATATCTCAAATCATGTGAAAACATGAAGTAAAAAGGCTCAGTCTAGAGCATTAACAAAACATGTGAAAATAATGCGATAAACGCTTTCTCAAATACGTGATAAAATCTCTATAATAATAATGCACACACGTGGCATAGCCATTGATTTAATTTCACACGTGGCACAGCCACTAACTCACATGGCATGGCCACTGATTTAATTTCACACGTGGCACAGCCACAGAATAGAGTTTCACGTGGCAACGGCCACTAATTAGGGGTTCTCACGTGGCAACGGCCACCAAATAGGGTTTCTCACATGGCAACGGCCACCAAATGGGGTATCACGTGGCAACGGCCACCAAGGGGGTTTCTCACGTGGCAACGGCCACCAAATGGGGTATCACATGGCAACGGCCACCAATGGGGTTTCTCACGTGGCAACGGCCACCAATGGGGTTTCTTACGTGGCAACGGCCACCAATGGGGTTTCTCACGTGGCAACGGCCACCAATGGGGTTTCTCACGTGGCAACGGCCACCAAGTGGGGTATCACGTGGCAACGGCCACCAATGGGGTTTCTCACGTGGCAACGGCCACCAAGTATACGTGGCATAGCCACAGAATGGGTTATTCTCACGTTACCAGAACGGAGAAGAAATCGGGCTTACATGCTACCAGAGCAATGCCCGATGTGTACTCACAACTACACACCTAAGTCTTATCACATAAGACTGGTTTGCCTTCACGTAGAACTCATAGGGGTTTTTCACTCATAAAACTCAATTGAAAACCGTTTTGTACTCAACACAAAACATAATAAAACTGAGTTCCAACCGGCAAAGCACGCACACATTTCTTAAATCTCGATATTGCCTTAACGTAGAGCCCAATTCGTTACTCACGCAAATTCGACGGTTTATAAAGCAATTTCACACTCAGCTTATAAACGCATAAAACAATGGGCTCCAACCGGCTATAAAAACCGTGTGTAATTATAACTCAACACAACACTCAACATGCTTGTTTTATAAACCACAAATCATGCTAAAATAGTTTACAAATCACATACACAAATGGTTTAGATTTCCCTTACCTCTTTGCAACTCGTATAGTGCAATCGTTTCCCCCGTATCACGGACTAGCCTCGCATTCCACTCTGGAACTCTCGAGCTGTCCAAACGATGTTAAAACATCAATACTCAATTATCTCATAAACCTCAATTCTCAAAAATCGAGCATAATTGCTCATAACACCTCAAATCTCTCGATTCTCGTAACTCTACCCCAAACTACACTCCCATTCACAACATCTCAACGTTCTACATTTCTCATGCCAATTATCTATGCTAATTCACCACATTGTCTAAATTTCCATTTATAGTTCAAAATTCCTAAAATTACCAAAATCGCTAAATATCATTATCACTCCAACCACATTGCAATTTCATCAATCCCTAATCATTTCTCAGCTATTTCAACTCAATGAATACCACCAATATCATCAAAATCATCTCAAATATCAAGATCGAGGTTTAGAAATTACCCAAAGCTTGTGAGATGCACAACCCACGCCTCGATTCGATTCGTCCTTCGATTTCCAAGTATGTTGTTCTCCCTTTGATGAGGAACAACTTTCCTTTTTGCCACAACTCTTGATTTGGCCGGAAATGGGTGTTTTGGATGAGTGAGAAAGTTAGGTTTCGGTAAAAATGGGGGTTGGAAGAGAGAGAAAGTGAACTTGCAGGAGAAAAATAGGGGTTCCTTATATAGACTGGAGGTAGGAGATCGATCTGGCTCTTGAGGAGATCGATCTGCGTTTAAATTTTTGGGACGATTTGGGGCAATTTATGCCTAGGAGATCGATCTGTCGAGGGGTGAGATCGATCTCTTTATGGCTTTATGAGATCGATCTGCTCCTTGAGGAGATCGATTTTCTTCCAAACAGAATCATCTGGAGATCGATCTCTTCCTCATGAGATCGATCTTCTCTCAAACAGAATCATAAGGAGATCGATCCTCTTCCATTGGAGATCGATCTGCTCCTCAAATTCTTCCTTCCTTCTCATTTTTAACTCACCAGATCGATCTCTCCTTCTCCCAGATCGATCTGATCCTTAAATTCCTTCTTCCTTGTCATTTTTAACTCACCAGATCGATCTCTCTTTCTCCCAGATCGATCTGTCCTCATAGTTTCACATTTATTTTAACACTTAACATATAAATCTCCAATTATCATTCCCACAATTCACTTAGCTCAATAAATTACACTTCAAATTATTATTACATCAATAAAATATGTCTGAAATTCTCAGATCTCACACACACGCTCTTAATATATCCTCCAGGGTCTGTTTAATCCTCTTTGATTGACCATTTGTCTGAGGATGAAAAGCGGTACTAAAACTCAATTGCCTCCCCATCTCTTCCTGAAAATGTTCTCAAAAATAGGAAGTTAAGCGGACATCCCGATAAGAAACAACGCTCACTAGAACACCATGTAACCGAACTATCTCTCGAACATACAAGTTCGCCAACTGACTCAAAGTATCGGTAGCTCTCATAGTTAAGAAATAGGCTAACTTAGTCAACTGATCCACAATAACCCAAATGGCATCATGACCTCTACGGGTCCTCTATAAACACATCATAAAATCCATGGTGACGTGTTCCCACTTTCATGTCGGTATCGGTAGGGGCTGCAATAACCCTGCAGGCTTTTGATGCTTTACCTTCACTTGCTGACAGATGAGACATCTAGTGACATATTCAGGAATGTATCTTTTCATTCCAGACCACCAATAAATCTTCTGAAGGTTTTGATACATCTTAGTACTCCCAGGATGTATCGTATACTTTGATGAGTGAGCCTCTGATAAAATCAATCTCCTGATCTCAGAATCCTCGGGAACACATCTCCTGCCCCTGAACCTCAGCAATCCATCGGTACTCAGCTCAAAATTAGTACCCATACCTGTCTGTACCTGTCTCAACCAATCGGTACACTGTCGATCACTCTATTGAGCCTGTCGAATACGACAAATCAACTCTGGCTCCAATCTCAAACTAGCCACAACATCAAATCTCTCTGTACCAGGTGGGGCTACATCCAAACTAAGGTTCGCAAATTGCGCTAACAACTTGTGTTCCTGAAACATCATATAAGATACAAACCTGAGGTTCTTCCTACTCAAGGCATTGATAACTACATTTGCCTTACCCGAGTGGTACATGATTTCACAATCATAGTCCTTCAGGAGTTCGAGCCATCTCCTTTGTCTCATGTTCAGCTCTCTCTATAAGAATAGATACTTAAGGCTCTTGTAATCTGTAAATACTTGAAATTTCTCACCACAGAGATAGTGGTACCATATCTTCAAGGCAAACACTACGACCACCAACTTTAAATAGTGGGTTGGATAGTTCCTCTCGTGATCCTTCAACTGTCTAGATCCATAGGTAACTACCTTCCCATCCTGTATAAGTACACAGCTCAGTCCCTGGTGTGATGCATCCGTATACACAGAGAAACGTCTTGAGCTGGTAGGAATAGTGAGAATCGGAGCAGTGATCAATCGACACTTAAGCTCCTAAAAACTCCTCTCACATGCCTTATCCCACACAAACTTATCATCTTTCTGCGTGAGGTGTGTCAACGGAGCAGCTAGTCTGGAGAAACCCTTTACAAATCTCCGATAATACCCAGTCAATCCCAAAAAACTTTTGATCTCAGTGACTATCTTGGGCTGTTCCCACTGTATAACTGCCTCGATCTTGGATGGATCTACTGATACCCCATCCTTCGATACAACATGGAGAAATGAGATCTGCTTTAGCCAAAAGTTACACTTACTGAGTTTGACATATAATTCCTTCTCTCGGAGGGTCTGCAGAACTAACCTCAAATGTTGTTTATGCTCTTCCCTGGACTTGGAATAAACCAATATATCATTGATAAATACTATCACAAACTGGTCTAGGTATGTCTTAAATACATCATTCATCAAAGCCATAAATGCTGCGGGGGTATTGGTCAATCCGAATGGCATAACTAAAAACTTGTAATGGCCATAATAGGTACAAAATGCTGTCTTGGGTACATCTCCACTCCGTATCCTCAACTGATGGTACCCAGATCGCAGATCTCTCTTAGAAAAGACCTGTGCTCCCCGGAGCTGATCCAACAAATCATCAATGCATGGAAGGGTGTACTTGTTCTTAATGGTGGCCTTATTCAACAACCGGTAATCTATACACAGTCGGAGGCTTCTATCCTTCTTCCTTACAAATAGAACCGGAGCTCCCTAAGGTGAGACGCTCGATCTAATAAACCCCTTCTCTAGCAAATCTTGCAATTGCTTTTTTAGCTCTTCCAACTCAATCGGAGCCATTCTATACGGTGGCTTAGATATCGGCTCTATACCAGGTACCAACTCTATACAAAACTTCATTTCCCTATTAGGTGGTAGCCCTGGTAAATCGTCCGAAAAGACATCAGGAAATTCTGCAACTACAGAAATATCTCTCAATTTCGGGTGTGCCTTATTTGTGTCAGCCACGTATGCAATGAACCCTTCACATTATTCTTTTCACCGTTGGCAACATAAGTCATAACATTAACATTCACAATTAATAACTAAATTCATCTCTTAGATATAATGGATTAAAATTATACTCTTTTCATTTACAATAATTATGTTCTTTCATTTCCTTACAACAAAACTTACAATGAGGTTATCTATCTCTGGAAACATCAATGTCTTGGCATGACAATCCATAACAACATGATTTGTAGCCAACCAATCCATTCCTAAAATCACATCAAAATCGCTCATACTCAATAAAATTAAATCGGCTGTCATATCTTTTCCCCTATCCTCAACTTACAATTCCTATATACATACTCAGTCAACTGACTATCATTCATAGGTGTGGAAATCATCAACATTCTATCTAACAATGTAGGTTTTACATACTTCAACAACTTAAGTGCAAAAGAAGGTAATATAAAGGAATGTGTGGCACCAGGATCAAGTAATACAAATGCTTTTAAATAAAAAATTAGGATGGAACCTTTAATCACATCCGTAGAAGTGTCTGTGGTGTCCTAGTCCAGTGCATGCACTCGCCCTCTGCCAACCGCCTGTTTCCCCTTTTCCTCAGCTGTAGCTCTCTTTCTCGGAGCAGCTGTCTTAATTTGAGCTCTATCTGGCTCCTTACCCTTTTGTGGGGCAGTCTCCATCATCTTTGGACAGTAACTCGCTATATGTCTGGGCTTCCAACATCAGTAACACGTAACAGGGGTCATCAGACAAGGCCTAGTACCATGAAATCTACCACATCTCCTACACGGATCGGTAGTAGGTCATGGTCCTCCAATGACTACACCTATTGGTGGAGCTAAAGCTAGGTACACAGGAGGTTTAGCAGCTCTCTCCTGCACCTCCCAAATCTTGGGACACTTCTCAAATAGTCTCTGGCCTCCTCTCCTGGCCACTCTATCTCCTAGATCTCTTCCGATCTTTATCTCTCCTGCCACTAACTTTCCCAAACTCAGAGGCATTCTGCTCAAAGTCCTGTTCACATAATTGTGCCCTGCGCACTACCTCTTCGTAGGTGAGAATGTCGAATGGAGCCAATCTAGATCTAATGGCTGATCTCAGTCAATCCATAAACTTTTGGACCTTTATAGCCTCACTACTTAATGTATCAGGGTCATACCTTCTCGAGGATATGAACCTGGACTCATATTCATCCACAGAACGGTTCCCTTGAACCAAATTCATAAACTCCATCCTCAACTTCCTCCGTGTAGTACCTGGAATATACTGCCTCCTAAAGGCCTCCAAGAAATCTCCCATGTGATCTCGGAGTGTCGGGCCTTTAGAATAGATACGGTGGATTTTCACTAGTGTTCTGCCTCACCTTTTATCATAAATATGACAAAGGCCACTTTCTTAGTCGATGTGCATCTGAAGAACCCATACAATTTATCCATCTCATAAACCCAATCCTGAGTAACAACCAGGTCCTTTACCCCTCTAAAGACTGGAGGCTTCAACTCTTGGAACTGCCTTAACCTACTCAACTAGCAGTCATAACCAAGGTCACTCTCACTCGGCTGTGGAGAGATAGGAGAAGTCGTATCCTGTATTGGGGGTGGTGTGACAATCCTTGTAGTTTGAGGCCTCTTTACCTCTGCAGCTGCTTGTCCAGTAGTAGTAAGCTGAATGGTTGGTTCTCGTCTATCGCCAATACCCAATGCTTACGTGATAATCTCAACAAGGCTCTTAATACTCCGTTCTATCCTAGCGAAGCGTGCCTCGGTATCCCCTGGTCTCTCAACAGGGTCCTGTGGAGCTTGATCAGTCTGCGACTTCGTACGACTCTCAGGCCTACCTCTACAGCCTCTAGCATGTGCATCCGCCCTTCTACCTCAACGTGTAACAAGCATACTGCCTACTTTCTTGTATCTATAACCGTTTATTAATCTCATTCCATCTCGGTATATATAGTTATATCTAAACAAAAACATAGTAATATGAGGATGTAACTTTTCTACTTATTAGTACCGACTCACATCAGGCCAACTCAGCTCGATACCAATCTCTGTCATGACCCTTTTTATCCATTCCATCTAAATATCACATAATTTTTTTGCTTTTTCATTTCCTTACCCGATCGTGATAAACTCTCTCAAATAACAGTTGGGCTATGAGTCAGTACTAATCACCATTTCCATACATCTTTCAATTAATCAAAAACATACATTTGAAAGTTTAAGTCATATACTTATACATGACATGTTTTTTAACATTTATATCCCCCATATTACAATTCAAAATGATTACTGTACTTTTACATGTTTAGATAAAAAAAAAGAATTCTTGTGTGTATACCTCTTAGCGATGAAGAGCAACAAATATCCAAATACAACGCCTTAGTCCTCCACTAGGCTACTAATTACGCTCTATAGAGGGGGAAAGTGAATGGGATGAGCAACCACACGCTCAGTAAGGTAAAAATGCAAGCATGGTAGATAACTACGCTATCTATATGCTTATAATGTCATTCTTAAAATCATTAATATCCCGAGCATGAGGAAATATTAAAACTATGCCACATGTATATACATATATCATGCATTGAAAACATGGAAATAGGCGTGTAAAACATTGAAAGATCATCATGTAAAACCTCTCATGCTCATCATCATTAAAATGCATCATAAAAATGGAAACTTAAGATAAAACATCCCTCAGGATCTTATCACTTTCTCAAAACACGTCAAAATTCATCACAAATAACAATACCATCTCTTTAAACACAATCTCACAAGGCTCAACCCTTCCCTCGGGTCTACCCTGGACAACACAAATCATGCTCAATAAACAAAACCATGTGATATCATGTGAGACAGGTGGTCACTATATATATCAAGGACTATGTTGGCCAACTATGTCATTATCATCCCAGACCATACGAATCTCAGTGTGTGGGGTATCATGCTGGAACGGAGCTGGGTTAGTCCTATGCCAGACTTTCAAATCAATTATCATAACCTCACGGTACAACGTACTTCTTGTGATGTGCACAGTACAACGTACTCCATGTGATGTACACAATACAACATACTTCGTGGACCCATATCATGGTTGGGGGGTGCCAACCGTAGGTCTTATTTACCCCATGCCATGTATAACCTACTCAGTCTCAAGTGCACGTGCGAGCATCTCATCCGTGTGACTGGCAGTCTACACGAGGCATCCAGCACGGCTCGTGCGAGCATCTCATGTAATGCCTGTAGTATTACATGTACTTCTTATGAAACTATGGTGTATATGTACAATACTACATGTGCACAATTAATAATGGATGTCGGAGTTTATGAAGTTTAATGTACAATCCATGATTTCAAGTTGTGTGCTTAAGTTTTATTATCTATGAATGATATAAAATGGATACTATTATACTTTGGTTGTGTATGAAATGTAAAATGAGGTATTAGGTAATTAAGGATGAATTACACATTGAAAAATCTACAGAAAATTGCAGTAATGAGGGTGCAAGGGAGGGACAGATCGATCTCCCATGAAAGAGAGATCGATCCCCTCTAATGAAATGTTTAAAATCAGGCTATTGGAACAAAGCAGATTGATCTCATACAAAGGTAGATCGATCTCCTTACGTCTTTGCCCGAAAGGAATCGATCTCTCACAAGGCACAGATCGATCTCCAAATGTCTCAGCCAAGGAGAGATCGATCTCCCTTAAGCAACGGATCGATCTCCCCTTTCTTAAATAGATCAATCTTGATAAGAATTGTGAGGAGAATATCAATCTCCTACAAGAGGCAGATCGATCTCCAAGAAGAATTTTGCTTGCAACAGATCGATCGAAGTCGATCTGGTAGTAGTTATGTTAGGTGAAAAGACTTCCAAACCATGCAGAGATCGATCTCCACAAGGGACTAGATTGATCTCATGTCTCTACAACTATAAAAAGAGCACGAGATTGGATTGAAAAATCAGATTTCCTTCATACCAAATCGGCACCTATCCATTTCCCTCAAAGAACCAAGCTTCTCACTGTAAATATCACTACATTCCAGCCAGATTTGGAAGAAGCTCAAGAAGGGAAAGTTGTTCCTTCAAAGTGAGGAGAACAACATACCCAAAAATCACACATTGGTTTAATCAAGAGGATGAGAATAGACTACCACAAGTTTGGCTAAGGAAAAAAGCTAAGCTAGGTAAGTTCTTCAATCCTTAAGCTTTAAATGTGAGTTTCTAGACACTTTATGGATTGAATGGCATGTGAAATATAAATAGAAATGATGATTGTAGTGATGAGTAAGTAATATTAAGAGGGAATTCATAAAGAAATACTTATGGAGAAGTGATGGAAAACTTAAGAGAAGATATAGTGATACTAGTGGAAAAAGGTGAAATATGATAAAAGGCTTGAGAAGTATGAATAGATAAATAAATGACAATGTGAATGTTTGAGAGAAGGAAAGGAAAATGACTTAATGATTTATGCGTGTAGATTAGAATACGTTGAGACTGGATAAACCCGGATCGCGAATGGAGCAACGAGACGAAGGAAAATACAAGTGCGATTCGAGTAAGGGATTGTATGTTAGCGATACAGATATTCGTACATATTTTATTACGATTTTGGTAGTTATGATGCTAGAAATATTAGGCTTAGCTATTAAACCATAAGTGAATTGAAATGTATTATGGTATAAATTGTGAAAATGGGATGTGGGAAGGAAAACAGCCTGATATGCATGTTTTTAATGCTTTTAAACTATATGTTGTTTTTGTAACTGAGAAATGATAATGGATAGGATGGCTAGTTTTACATGTTTAGCATGGAATGACATGCTACGTAAATAAACATGATTTGAGTTTTAAAAGTGAAAAATAGCCACCTATCAGAATTGAGATGTGAAATGGTGATAGAGTCTTAGCTCTCTCCTGCTTTAATGAATTGACTATGCTGGAGTTTTACTCGCATATATTTACATGTTTTGATAAACCGTGCTGGAGCGTAGCTTGCACGTGGTTTCATGATGATGATGATGTGCTGGAGCCTAACTCGCAGAAAGATTTTAAAATGATACAGTGCTGTAAGCAGATGCTCACACTGAGAGATACTGCACTGGAGCTTAGCGATGGTTGTGTGTCATGCTGATTCTGGTCGCTTGGTATATGAGACATGGTTAAGGATGATGAGTCCATCAGTGTAAGGTATATAGACTAGGTCCACAGGCGTACGTTGGACCGTTTAGTTGTCCATGAAATACTATGTACCGTACTGGGTGCACGTGGGTATGAGTATCGCGTAGATGACACATGGCGTACATTGTACCGTGAGTATATGTGATATGATGAGGACGATGATAATGATGATTGAGATGAGCCAAAGGGTAGGACTGACCCATCCCTCTTCAAGTAAGTGATGCCCTGTGCACACCTGATCAGTGAGGCCTGGGATCACTGACTATGGCCATATGTCATGGATATTTGTTTGCCTAAAGTTCCATAACTGTCTCAGAGATAAGAGAAATGTGATAAAATGAAATGTTTTGTGAAAAAGAAAAGAGATATTATGATTTGATAAATATCCCAATTTGAATGCTTGTGCTGTGACAGCACTGTTTTATGATATGTTTCTTAAACAGAATTGTTGAGCATTGGTTTTATGAAAATGCCTATGAGAGAAAAAGGTTTAAATGTATTTTCTATCGATAATTTCATTTGTAATGAATGATGATTTTGTTGATTCATGCGTGGGCTATGTAGATAGTACAGTATCAACCTGTTACCATTCTTTTCCTTACTGAGCTTTGTTTTGCTCATCCCATTATTTTTCCACTCCAGATACTGAGAAGTAGGACAGTGCGATGATCTCGAGATCCGTTTTGTGTTTGTCAGCTCCTACCAGTTATTAAGGCATAAGAAATGTATACACATAAGCATTTTGTATTTATCATTTTGTATCGCACAGTCATACATTGAAAAATGAGAAAAATTGTATGGGGATGTTATGTAATGATATTATATTTATACAATCGATTTTGTATATCTATACACATACTTGGGAGTGTGTGAATTAAAGTCTTTAATATTTTCGCTATAAATGTATGGAATTAGTAATTACATCGGCTCACAGCCCAACCATAAGTGGTATATGTATGGATGAAGGCACCCAAAGTCGGGGTGTGACAGAATTTGGTATCAGAGCTTGGTTGGTCTGATGTGAGTCGATGTTTGGGATTAAGAAAATATACATGTCCAAGTTACTGTGCTATATTTAGATACAAATGTGTATACGGAACTGGTAGTGATTTAAGAGTTTGTTATAAATGTAGGAAAATCAACAAGCTTGTGAGTTATGCCTAAGAGACACCGCAAGAGGGGAGAGAGCTCACGAGCTCATGGGTGGAAGATAGGAAAGAGAGGCATAGTAGATCGTCCTCTAGTCACGAACCCCATGATTAGATAGAGACTCCCGATCCTCGAGTAGATAGATTAGAGGAAGATATGTGTACGATGATGACCATGATAGGTCAGATCTTGTATAAATTGTAGGGTATACCCGGTACAGCAGGATAGATTGCACCAATTTCCCCAGCAGCTGCACCTAAACCAGAGGATACTGCTCCTGCTCCACCAAACCTGATAGATCATGAGGTCCTCCTATTAGGCCAGTTCCTCCTCCAATGGCCCCGTAATAGTACGAGGATGATGATTTATGGCACGATTATGACTATGATATGGAGAGGTTGAGGCATTTTATGGACTTTAAGCCTCTTTCTTTTAGTCGGGTAAAGGATCCAGCAGTGGCTGAGGATTGGATAAGTCAAAGGGAGAAACTGTTTGACTTCTGTAGATGTTCAGCTACGAAAAGAGTAGTGCTTGCGACCTTTGTATTGAGGGGCGAAGCAAAGCACTGGTGGAAGTCCAACAAACCTATGTTGAGGACTCAGGGTATGGCGATCACATGGGATATGTTTTTTGGTGCTTTTAGGGAGCAATATATCCTAGATACTGCTCAACGTAGGCTACAAATGAAATTTTTGAATCTGACTTAAGGAAACAGAATACTGGATGAGTACGAGTCACGATTCACCTCATTAGGCCGATATGATTCAGACTCTATCAGGAGTGAAGCGATTAGGGTCCACAGATTTGTTGATGGGTTAAGGCCTTCGATTAGAGCTAAATTGGCCCTGTTTGATGTTGCTACATACAGAGAAGCTGTACGATAAGCCCAGTTGTATGAGCAGGATTATGACCTGCAAATTTCAGAGTTCAGTTGGGGTAAGCACAAGGGTTTGAGGAAACTGAGAGATGGCAAAGGTGCAAGATTTGGTTGGAGATATCCTAGTAAATGTCGAAGAGAGGCAGATGAGTCACAAAAGAAGGTTGCTAGACCTTTGATGCATCCGACTCTAACACCAGCCAAGGGTATAGTGATTGGTGGACCTCGATCGACTATTGATCAGTACAACATTTGTGGTCGATATCATGGTAGTCGGCCCTGTCATTTTCAGGGTACACGATGCTTCAAATGTGGTAGAGTTGGGCACTATGAAAGGGATTATCCAGAAGCAGTTGAGGTAGTCCCGCAGAGGGACAAGGAGCCAGAGAAAGTTCCTACAGTTACACCTCTTACAAGGAAGAGAGCCACGACTGAAGAAAAAAGGAAGCAAGTTGTGGGTCAAGGTAGGGTATATGCGATAGATCAGGCAGTAGCAGATACCTCTCCTGAAGTGATAAAAAGTACAATTCTGATTTTTGAATTAGAAGTTATAGCTTTATTTGATTCTAGTGCCACATATTCTTTTATATCACCTGCATATGAATGAAAGTTAACAGGTTTTGTAAGACCCACATACTTGAATAGGACTTTACTAATAAGCACTCCAATGAGAGTTAGTCAATTAGTTGAACAAATATACAAAGACTATAAAGTGAGAGTAGGAGATAAGTACACGACAGCTAATTTGATTTTGTTGAATATGTATGACTTTGATGTAATCTTGGGAATGGATTGGTTAACTACCAATCATGTTATCTTAGATTGTTACTCTAGGTTTGTTACATTTTCCTTACCTGAGAAATCTGTTGTAAAATTTTATGAGAAGCAATGAAATCCTGATTTTGTAGTAAGAATAGTGCATTGGTACATAAATGACGTAATTATTATTTTGAAGGTTTTATTGCTTATGTGGTGGACTCGAACAAAACACATCTAGATATGGATGACATTCTCGTGGTTAGAGAATTTCTTGATGTCTTTTCAGATGTCTTTTCAGATGACCTTTCAAGATTGCCATCGGATAGAGAAATAGAATTTGATATAGACTTGACACTTGGAACAAAGCCAATATCCAAGTCACCATATAGGATAGCTCTAGTTGAATTAGTGGAATTAAAGAAGCAGTTGTAAGATATGTTAGATAAAGGGTTTATAAGACCGAGCATCTCACCATGGGGAGCCTCGGTATTGTTTGTGAAGAACAGAGATGGGAGCCTCAAGTTATGTATCGATTACCGGATGTTGAACAAGGCTACCATCAAGATTAAGTTCCCCTTGTCATGCATCGATGATTTGTTGGATCAGCTTCGGGGAGCACAGATCTTTTCCAAGATAGATCTGAGGTCTAGGTATTATAAATTGAAGATTCGAAAGGAAGATGTGCCCAAGACAGCTTTTCGCATCCGCTATGGTCATTACAAATTCCTGGTGATGCCTTTCGGGTTGACAAATGCACCAGCAACTTATATGGCTCTAATGAATGAAGTGTTCAAGCCATACCTGGATCAGTTTGTGATAGTGCTTATTGATGATATATTGGTTTATTCCAAATCCAGGAAAGATCACAAGCAGCACTTGAGGATTGTTTTGCAAACCCTCTGAGAGAGAAAGTTGTATGCCAAGCTTAATAAGTGTAACTTTTGGCTAGAGGAGATTTCTTTTCTGGGCCATGTTGTATCAAAGGATGGGGTGTCAGTAGATCCATCCAAGATTGAGGCTATTGTTCAGTGGGAATAGCCCAGGACAGTCACAGAGATCAGAAGCTTTTTGGGTATGGCAGGTTACTACAAGATATTTGGAGAGGGTTTCTCTAGATTGGTTGCTCCATTGACACGTCTTATGAGGAAGAATGTGGAGTTTACGTGGGATGAAGTGTGTGAGAGGAGTTTTCACGAACTTAAGCACATATGAACCACCGCGCCAGTTCTGACCATTCCTAACAGCTCAGGAAACTATTCTATTTACACAGATGCTTCACACCCTGGACTGGACTGTGTTTTGATGCAGAATAGAAGGGTAGTTGCGTATGGATCCAAATAGTAGAAAGACCAAGAGAAGAACTATCCTACTCACAATTTAGAGTTGGCGGCCGTAGTATTTGTATTGAAGATATGGCGCCACTATTTGTATGGTGAAAGATTCTAGATCTTTACTGACCACAAGAGTCTTAAGTATCTGTTCTCACAGAAGGAGTTAAATATGAGACAAAAAAGGTGGTTAGAGCTCCTCAAATACTATGATTGTGAGGTTTTGTACCATCCGGGGAAGGCGAATGTGGTTGCTGATGAATTGAGTAGAAAAAGTCTCGGATTGGTATCATATGGTTAGGGAGCACGAGTTGTTGGAGCAATTCATGAACCTTAGTTTGGATGTGACCCCACTTGAGATTGGTAGTCATGAGACTATAGCCAGTTTGAGATTAAAATCGGAGTTGATTAAGAGAATCCGACAAGCTCAGCAGAACAATCAATGGTGTATTAATGTAATTAGCCAAATTTAGAAATGTGAGGGCACTGGTTTTGTATTGAGTTCAGATGGACTATTAAGGATCGAAAATCGAATATTTGTCCCTAATGATCAAGAGCTTAGGAAGTTGATTTTATCAGAGGCTCACTCATCGAGATACACAGTACATCTAGGGAGCAGTAAAATGTAACAAAATCTCTGAAAAGTATATTGGTGGTCTGCAATGAAAAGAGATATAGCTGAGTATGTTGCTAGATGTCTTATCTGTCATGAGGTTAAGGTAGAGCATCAAACACCAGGAGAATTATTGCGACCTCTACTGATACCGACGTGGAAGTGGGAGCATGTCACCATGGATTTTGTTATGGGATTACCGTGAACCCATAAGAACCATGATGCTATTTGGGTTATAGTAGATCAATTAATGAAATCGGCACACATTTTAGTTATGAGATTGCATGGAGTCCCAGTGAGTGTTATTTCTGATAAGGATGCCCGCTTCACTTCCCACTTTTGGGGACATTCTCAGGAAGCGATGGGGACCCAATTGAGCTTTAGCACCTCTTTCCATCCTTAGACAGATGGTCAGTCAGCAAGTACTATACAAACCTTGGAGGATATGTTGAGAGCGTGTGTGCTGGATTTTAGAGCCTCATGGGATGATCACTTGCCACTGATTGCGTTCGCCTAAAACAACAGTTATCACTCAAGTATTGGAATGGCCACTTTTAAGGCAATATATGGTCGTAGATGCCGATCGCCTATTGGTGAGGAAGAAGTTGGTGACAGACAGTTGCTCGTTCCCAATTTCATTAGACAAGCTTCAGAGGATGTTTGGATAATATGTGACAGGTTACAAAAGGCTCAAAGTCGATAAAAGAGCTATGCTGACAAGAGACGAAGGCCACTCGAGTTCGCTGTGGGTGAGTTTGTATTTCTGAAAGTATCTCCTTCTAAGGGAATAACGAGGTTCAGGAAGAAAGGAAAACTAAGTCCTCATTACATTGGTCCCTTTGAGATTTTGGATAAAGTGGGAGACAGAGCATATAGGCTAGCCTTACCACCTGAGCTAGCAGAGGTCTACAATGTCTTCCATGTTTCCATGCTCAGGAAGTACCATTCGGATCCAGCACATGTGATTAGCTATGAGCCATTAGAGCTCAAGGAGAATATATCATATGTAGAGAAACCGATCCGGATATTGGATAAAAAGGAGAAGGTATTACGGAACAAGTCGATTTCATTAGTTAAAGTTCTGTGGCAACATCATACATCAGAGGAAGTCACCTGGGAGTTAGAGGACCTAATGAGGGAGAAGTATCCCCAACTTTTTTAGGAATGAACTTACTTCAATTTGAAGGATAAAATTCTCTAAAGAAGGGAGAAATGTAATGTCTGTAGTATTACATGTACTTCTTATTAAACTATGATGTATATGTACAATACTACATGTGTACATTTAATAAAGGATGTCGGAGTTTATGAAATTTAATGTACAATCCATGATTTCAAGTTATGTGCATAATTTTTATTGCCTATGAATGATATGAGACGGATACTATTATACGTTGGTTGTGTACAGAATGTAAAATGAGGTATTAGGCAATTAAGGATGAATTATACATTGAAAAATTTACAGAAAACTGCAGTAATGAGGGTGCAGGGGAGGGACAGATCGATATCCCATGAAGGAGAGATCGATCCCCTCTAATGAAATGTCAAATATCAGGTAATTGGAACATAGCAGATCGATCTTATACCAGGGCAGATCGATCTCCTTAAGTCTTTACCTGGAAGGAATTGATCTCTCACAAGGCACAGATTGATCTCCAAATGTCTCGGCCAAGGAGAGATAGATTTCTCTTAAGCAACAGATCGATCTCCCCTTTCTCAAACAGATCGATCTCGTTAAGAATTGTGAGGAGAAAATCAATCTCCTACATGAGGCAGATCGATCTCCAAGAAGAATTTTGCTTTGCAACAGATTGATCTCATCATGAAGAGCATATTGATCTGGTAGTAGTTACGTTAGGTGAAGTGACTACCAAACTGTGCAGATATCGATGTCCACAAGGGACCAGATCGATCTCATGTCTCTGAATCAAAAAGAGCACGGGATTGGATTGAAAAATCATATTTCCTTCCTACCAAACCCGCACCTATCCATTTCCCTCAAAGAACCAACCTTTCTCCCTTTAAATATCACTACATTCCAGCAAGATTTGGAAGAAGCTCCAGAAGGGAAAGTTATTCCATGAAGTGAGGAGAATAACATACCCAAAAATCACACATTGGTTTGATCAAGAGGAGGAGAATAGACTACCACAAGTTTGGCTAACGAAAAAAGCTAAGCTAGGGAAGTTCTTCAACTCTTAAGATTTAAATGTGAGTTTCTAGACACTTTATGGATTGAATGGTATGTGAAATATAAATAGAAATGATAATTGTAGTGATGAGTGAATAATATTAAGAGGGAATTCATGAAGAAATACTTATGGAGAAGTGATGGAAAACTTAAGAGAAAATATAGTGATACTAGTGGACAAAGGTGAAATATGATAAAAGGCTTGAGAAGTATGAATAGATAAATAAATGACAATGTGAATGTTTGGGAGAAGGAAAGGAAAATGACTTAGTGATTTATGCGTTTAGATTGGAATACGTTGAGACTCGATAAACCCGGATCGCGAACGGAGCAACGGGACGAAGGAAAATATAAGTGCGATTTGAGGTAAGGGATTGTATGTTGGCGATAGAGATATTCGTACGTATTTTACTGCGATTTTAGTAGTTATGACGCTAGAAATATTATGCTTAGCTATTGAACCATAAGTGAATTGAAATGTATTATGGTATAAATTGTAAAAATGGGATGTTGGAAGGAAAACAGCCTGATATGCATGTTTTTACTGCTTTTACAACTATACGTTGTTTTTGTAACTGAGAAATGATAATGGATAGGCTGGCTAGTTTTACATGTTTAGCTTGTAACGACTTGCTACGTTAATAAATATGATTTCAGTTTTAAAAGAGGAAAATAGCCACCTATCAGATTTGAGATGTGAAATGGTGATAGAGTCTCAGCTCAGACCTACTTTAATGATTTGACTATGCTGGAGTTTTACTCGCATATATTTACATGTTTTGATAAACCGTACTGGAATGTAGCTCGCACGTGGTTTCATGATGATGATGATATGTTGAGCTTAGGTTGCACAATGATTTTTGAGATGATACAGTGTTAGAAGCAGATGCTTGCACTGAGAGATATCGCGTTGAAGCCTTGCGATGACTGTGTGTCACGCTTATTCTGCTTGCCTGGTATTTGAGACGTGGTTAAGGATGATGAGTCCATCGGTGTAGGGTAGATGGACTGGGTTCATGGCTGTACATTGAACCGTGTAGTTGTCCGTGGAATACTATGTATCGTGCTGGGTGCACGTGCGTATGAATATTGCGTAGATGACACATGGCGTACATTTTACCATGAGTATATGTGATATGATGAGGAAGATGATGATGATGATGATTGAGATGAGCCGAAGGGTAGGACTGACTCATCCCCCTTCAGGCAAGTGATGCCCTGTGCACACCTGATCAGTGAGGCCTGAGATCACTTAATGTGACCATATATGTCATGGATATTTGTTTGCCTAAAGTTTCATACCTATCTCAGAGATAAGAGAAATGTGATAAAATGGAATGTTTTGTGAATAAAAGAGATATTATGATTTGATAAATATCCCAATTTGAATGCTTGTGCTGTGACAACACTGTTTTATGATATGTTTCTTAAACAGAATTATTGAGCATTGGTTTTATGAAAATACCTATGAGAGAAAAAGGTTTAAATGTATTTTCTATCGATAATTTCATTTATAATGAATGATGATTTTGTTGATTTATGCTTAGGCTACGTAGATAGTACAATATCTACCTGTTAGCATTCTTTTCCTTACTGAGCTTTGTTTTGCTCATCCCACTATTTTTCCCCTCCAGATTCTGAGAAGTAGGACAGTGCGATGGTCTCCAGATCTGTTTTGTGTTGGTCAGGTCCTACCAGTTGTTAAGGTATAAGAAATGTATACACCTAAACATTTTGTATCTATCATTTTGTATCGCACAATCATACATTGACAAATGAGAAAAATTGTATAGGGATGTTATGTAATGATATTAAATTTATACAATCGAGTTTGTATATCTACACACATGCCTAAGAGTGTTTGAATTAAAGTTTTTATTATTTTCGCTATAAATGTATGAAATTAGTAATTGCATTGGCCCACAGCCCAACCATAAGTGGCATATGTATGGATGAAGGCACCTAGAGTCGGGGTGTGACATAATTTAGTATCAGAGCTTGGTTAGTCTGATGTGAGTCGATGTTTAGGATTAAGAAAATGTACATCCCCAAGTTACTGTGCGATATTTAGATACAAATGTGTATACAGAACTGGTAGTGATTTAAGAGTTTGTTATAAATGCAGGAAAATCAACAGGCTTATGAGTTATACCTGAGAGACACCGTAAGAGGGGAGAGAGCTCACGAGCTCAGGGGCAGAATGATAGGAAAGAGAGGCATAGTAGATCATCCTCTAGTCACGAACCCCATGATAAGATAGAGACTCCCGATCCTCGGGTAGCCAGATTAGAGGAAGACATGCGTATGATGATGACCATGATGGGTCAGATCATGTCTAGATCGAAGGGTATACCCGATACAACAGGATAAACTACATCGATTCCCCCAGTAGCTGCACCTGAACTTGAGGATCCTTCACCCGCTCCACCCGAACCTGGTAGACCACGAAGTCCCCTTATTCAGCAAGTTCCTCCAGTGGCCCCGCAGCAGTATGATGATGATGATTTGTTGCATGGTTATGACTTTGATATGGATAGGTTGATGCATTTTATGGACTTTAAGCCTCTTTTTTTAGTGGGGTCAAGGATTCAGGAGTGGCTGAGGATTGGATAAGTCAGATGGAGAAACTGTTTGACTTCTGTAGATGTTCGGCTACGAAAAGAGTAGCACTTGCGGCCTTTGTATTGATGGGCGAAGCAGAGCACTGGTGGAAGTCCACCAGACCTATGTTGAGGACTCAGGGTATGGTGATCACATGGGATATGTTTTTGGGTGCTTTTAAGGAGGAATATATCCTAAATACTGCTCGACGTAGGCTACAAATGGAATTTTTAAATCTGACTCAAGGGAACAGAATAGTGGATGAGTACGAGTCACGATTCACCTCATTAGGCTAATATGATCCGGACTCTATCAAGAGTGAAACAATTAGGGTAGGCAGATTTGTTGATGGGCTAAGGCCTTCGATTAGAGCTAAATTGGCCTCGTTTGATGTTGCTACATACAGAGAAGCTGTACAACGAGCCCAGTTGTGTGAGCAGGACTATGACCTGTAAATTTTAGAGATCAGTTGGGGTAAGGACAAGGGTCCGAGGAAATTAGGAGATGGCAAGGGTGCCAAATTTGGTTAGAGATATCCTAGTAAACGTCGGAGAGAGGCAGATGAGTCATAAAAGATGGTGCTAGACCTTTGATGCATCCGACTCTAATACCAACCAGGGGTATAGTGATTGGTAGACCTCGACCGACTACTGATCAGTGCAGAATTTGTGGCCAATATCATGGTAGTAGGCCCTGTCATTTTCATGGTGCACGGTGCTTCAAATGTGGTAGAGTTGGGCACTATGAAAGGGATTTTCCAGAAGCAGTTAAGGTAGTCTCGCAGAGGGGCACGGAGCCAGAGAAAGTTCCTACAGTTACACCTCCTACAAGGAAGAGAGCCACGATTGAAGGAAAAGGGAAGCAAGTTATGAGTCAAGGTAGGGTATATGCGATAGACCAGGCATCAATAGATACCTCTTCTGAAGTGATAAAAGGTACAATTCTGATTTTTGAATTAGAAGTTATAGCTTTATTTGATTCTGGTACCACACATTCTTTTATATCGCTTGCATGTGCATCAAAGTTAACAGCTTTTGTAAGACCCACATACTTGAATAGGACTTTACTAATAAGTACTCCAATGAGAGTTAGTCAATTAGCTGAACAAATATACAAAGATTGTAAAGTGAGAGTAGGAGATAAGTACACGACATCTAATTTGATTTTATTGAATATGTATGACTTTGATGTAATCTTGGGAATGGATTGGTTAGCTACCAATCATGTTGTCTTAGATTATCACTCTAGGTCTATTACATTTTCCTTAGCTGAGAAATCTGTTGTAAAATTTTATGAGAAGCAATGAAATCCTAATTTTGTAGCAAGAATAGTGCATTGGTACATAAATGAAGTAAATGTTGTTTTAAAGGTTTTATTGCTTACGTGGTGGACTCAAACAAAACACATCCGGATATGGATGACATTCCCGTGGTTAGAGAATTTCTTGATGTCTTTCCAGACAACCTTCTAGGATTGCCACCGGATGGAGAAATGGAATCTGGTATAGACTTGACACCTGTAACAGAGCCAATATCCAAGCCACCATATAGGATGGCTCCAGTTGAATTAGAGGAATTAAGGAAGCAGTTGCTAGATATGTTGGATAAAGGGTTTATAAGACTGAGCGTTTCACCATGGGGATCCCCGATATTGTTTGTGAAGAAGAGAGATGGGAGTCTCATGTTGTGTATCGATTATCGGATATTGAACAAGGCCACCATCAAGAATAAGTACCCTTGCCGTGCATCGATGATTTGTTGGATCAACTTCGGGGAGCATGGATCTTTTCCAAGATAAATATGAGGTCTGGGTATTATCAATTGAAGATTCGGAAGGAAGATGTGCACAAGACAGCTTTTCGCACCCGCTATGGCCATTACGAATTCCTGGTGATGCCTTTCGGGTTGACAAATGCACTAGCAGCTTTTATGGCTCTAATGAATGAAGTGTTCAAGCCATACTTGGATCAGTTTGTGATAGTGTTTATTGATGATATATTGGTTTATTCCAGATCTAGGAAAGATCACGAGCAGCACTTGAGGATTGTTTTGCAAACCCTCTGAGAGAGAAAGTTGTATGCCAAGCTTAATAAATGTGACTTTTGGCTAGAGCAGATTTCTTTTCTGGTCCATGTTGTATCAAAGGATGGGGTGTGAATAGATCCATCCAAGATTGAGGCTATTATTTAGTGGGAACAGCCCAGGACAGTCACAAAGATCAAAAGCTTTTTGGGTCTGGCAGGTTATTATAGGAGATTTGTAAAGGGTTTCTCTAGATTGGTTGCTCTGTTGACACGTCTTACGAGGAAAAATATAGAGTTTACACGGGATGAAGCGTATGAGAGGAGTTTTCAGGAACTTAAGCACAGATTAACCACCGCTCCAGTTCTCACCATTCCTAACAGATCAAGGAACTATTCTGTTTACACATATGTTTCACACTAAGGACTAGGCTGTGTTTTGAGGTAGAATGGAAGGGTAGTTGCTTATGGATCTAGACAGTTGAAAGACCATGAAAAGAACTATCGTACTCACGATTTAGAGTTGGCGGCCATAGTATTTGCATTAAAGATATGATGCCACTATTTGTATGGTGAAAGATTCCAAATCTGTACGGACCACAAGAGTCTTAAGTATATATTCTCACAAAAGGAGTTAAATATGAGACAGAGAAGGTGGTTAGAACTCCTCAAGGACTATGATTGTGAGATTTTGTACCACCCGAGGAAGGTAAATGTGGTTGTCGATGTATTAAGTAGAAAGAGTCTCGTCTTGGTATCATATATGATGGTTAGGGAGCACGAGTTGTTGGAGCAATTCACGAACTTTAGCTTAGATGTGACCCCAACAAAGATTGGCAGTCATGAGATTATAGCCAGTTTGAGAGTAGAACCGGTGTTGATTGAGAGAATTCGGCAAGCTCAGTCGAACGATTAATGGTGTATTGATGTAATTAGCCAAATTCAGAAAGGTGAGCACATAGATTTTGTATTGAGTTCAGATGGACTACTAAGGTTCAAAAATAGAATATGTATCCCTAATGATCCAGAGCTTAGGAAGTTGATTTTATCAGAGGCTCACTCATCAAGATACACAGTACATCTGGGGAGCAATAAAATGTATCAAAATCTCTTAAAAGTATATTGGTGGTCCGGAATGAAAAGAGATATAGCTGAGTATGTTGCTAGATGTCTCATCTGTCAGCAGGTTAAGGTAGAGCATCAGAAACCAGAAGGATTATTACGACCTCTACCGATACCAATGTGGAAGTAGGAGCATGTCACCATGGATTTTGTGATGGGATTACCAAGAACCCATAAGAACCATGATGCTATTTGGGTTATAGTAGGTCGGTTAATGAAATCGACTCACTTTTTAGCTATGAGATCTACAGATACCTTGAGTGCTTTGACAAACTTGTATGTACAGGAAATAGTGAGATTGCATGGAGTCCTAGTGAGTGTTGTTTCTTATAGGAATGCCCATTTCACTTCTCACTTTTGAGGACATTTTCGAGAAGCAATGAGGACCCAATTGAGCTTTAGCATCGCTTTCTATCCTTAGACAGATGGTCAGTCAAAGAGGACTATACAGACCTTGGAGGATATGTTGAGAGCGTGTGTGCTGGATTTTAAAGGCTCATGGACGATCACTTGCCACTGATTGAGTTCACCTACAATAATAGTTATCACTCAAGTATTGGAATGGCCATTTTTAAGGTAATATATGGTCGTAGATGCCGATCGCCTATTGGTTGAGGTTGGTGATAGACAGTTGCTCACTCCCAATTTGGTTAGACAAGCTTCAAAGGATGTTCGAATAAATGTGAGAGGTTGCAAATGGCTCAAAGTCGAAAAAAGAGCTATGCAGACAGGGGAAGAAGGCCACTCGAGTTCACTGTGGGTGAGTCTGTATTTCTGAAAGTATCTCCCTCTAAGGGAATAACAAGGTTCAAGAAGAAAGGAAAACTAAGTCCTCGTTACATTGGTCCCTTTGAGAATCTAGATAAAGTGGGAGACAGAGCGTATAGGCTAGCCTTACCACCTGAGCTAGCAAAGGTCCAAAATGTCTTCCATGTTTCCATGCTCAGAAAGTACCATCCGGATCCAGCACATGTAATTAGCTATGAGCCATTGGAGCTCAAGGAGAATAGGTCATATATAGAGAAACTGATCCGGATATTAGATAAAAAGAAGAAGGTGTTACGAAACAAGTCGATTTCATTGGTTAAAGTCCTGTGGCAACATCATACATCAAAGGAAGCCACCTGGGAGTTAGAGGACCTGATGAGGGAGAAGTATCCCAAACTTTTTGAGGAATTAACTTGATTCAATTTGGAGGACCAAATTCTCTAAGGATGGGAGAAATGTAATGTCTGTAGTATTACATATACTTCTTATGAAATTATGGTGTATATGTACAATACTACATGTGTACAATTAATAAAGGAAGTCGGAGTTTATGAAATTTAATGTACAATCCATGATTGCAAGTTGTGTGCATTAGTTTAATTGCCTATGAATGATATGGAATGGACACTATTATACGTTGGTTGTGTACGGAATGTAAAATGAGGTATTAGGCAATTAAGGTTAAATTACACATTGGAAAATCTATAAAAAACTGCAATAATGAGGGTGCAAGGGAGGGACAGATCGATCTCCCATGAAGGAGAGATCGATTCCCTCTAATGAAATGTCAAATATCAAGCAATTGGAACATAGCAGATCGATCTCATACTAAGGCAGATCGATCTCCTTAAATCTCTACCCGGAAGGAATCGATCTCTCACAAGGCATAGATCGATATCTAAATGTCTCGACCAAGGAAAGATCGATCTCCCTTAAGCAACAGATCGATCTCCCCTCTCTCTAACAGATCGATCTCCTTAATAATTGTGAGGAGAAGATTGATCTCCTATAAGAGGCAAATCGATCTCCAAGAAGAATTTTGCTTGCAATAAATCAATCTCATCATGAAGAGTAGATCGATCTGGTAGTAGTTACGTTAGATGAAAGGACTACCAAACCATGCAAAGATCGATCTCCACAAGGGACCAGATCGACCTCATGTCTCTACATCTATAAAAAGAGCACGAGATTGGATTGAAAAATCATATTACCTTCCTACCAAACCCGCACCTATCCATTTTTTCTCAAAGAACCAAGCTTTCTCACTCTAAATATCACTACATTCCAGCCAGATTTGGAAGAAACTCAAGAAAGGAAACTTGTTCCTTGAATTGAGGAGAACAACATACCCAAAAATCACACATTGGTTTGATCAAGAGGAGGAGAATAGACTACCACAAGTTTGGCTAAGGAAAAAGGCTAAGCTAGGTAAGTTCTTCAACCCTTAAGCTTTAAATGTGAGTTTCAAGACACATTATGGATTGAATGGTATGTGAAATATAAATAGAAATGATAATTGTAGTGATGAATGAGTAATATTAAGAGGGAATTCATGAAGAAATTCTTAAGGAGAAGTGATGGAAAACTTAAGAGAAGATATAGTGATACTAGTGGAAAAAGGTGAAATATGATAAAAGGCTTGAGAAGTATGAATGGATAAATAAATGACAATGTGAATGTTTGGGAGAAGGAAAGGAAAATGACTTAATGATTTATGCGTGTAGACTGGAATACGTTAAGACTCGATAAACCCAGATCGAGAACGGAGCAATGAGACGAAGAAAAATACAAGTGCGATTTGAGGTAAGGGATTGTATGTTAGAGATAGAGATATTCGTACGTATTTTACTGCGATTTTGGTAGTTATGATGCTAGAAATATTATGCTTAGCTATTGAACCATAAGTGAATTGAAATGTACTATGGTATAAATTGTGAAAATGGGATGTGGGAAGGAAATCAGCCTGATATGCATGTTTTTAATTCTTTTATAATTATACGTTGTTTTTGTAACTGAGAAATGATAATGGATAGGCTGGCTAGTTTTACATGTTTAGCATGGAACGACATGCTACGTTAATAAACATGATTTGAGTTTTAAAAGAGGAAAATAGCCACCTATCAAATTTGAGATGTGAAATGGTGATAGAGTCTTTGCTCACACCTGCTTTAATGATTTAATTATGCTGGAGTTTTACTCGCATATATTTACATGTTTTGATAAACGGTGCTGGAGCGTAGCTCGTACGTGGTTTTATGATGATGATGATGTGACCTTACACCTCTCTAAGTAGGTCGGGGTCCTTCAATCACAATGCCCCTGGTTGGAGCTGAGGCCGGATAATTAGGATGCTTAACAATTCTACCTCACGACTCATCAAGATCTTTCTGTCGCTTAACAAATGACCTTTTGCCCTCTCTGACACTTCTATCTTCAGCTTACCACCTCCGATCTTGGTCCTTACCCTTGCTTACTTTACTAAACTCAGAGGCATGCTTTTCATAATCTTATTCACATAGCTGGGCCCGATGAACTGCTTCCTCATAGATGCTGATATCTAATAGGACTAGTCAGGCTCGAATCGAAGGCCTTAATCCATTCATAAATTTTTGGACCTTCCTTACCTCATTATTTATAGTGTCCGAATCATATCTTCCTAAAGAGATGAACTTGGATTCATACTCATCCACATATTTATTCCCCTGAGTCAAGTTTGAGAAATCTTCCTGTAGCCTCCTCTAGGCAGTATCCGAAATGTATTATCTCCTGAAAACATCAAGGAAGATGTCCCATGAAATCACCCGATGTCTAGCCCTTAAGATTGGCAGGGTAGACTTCCACAAATGCTCGGCCTCCTCTTTCAGCATAGATATCATAAACGTAACCTTCTTTTTCGTGGTGCATCTAAAGAACCCATACAGTTTCTCCAACTCATTAATTCAGTTCTCAGCTATCACCAGATTCTTTACTCCCACAAAAGACAAAGGCATAAACTTCTGAAATTGCCTCAGTCTATCTAATTCGCAATCATAACCCATCTCTTCACTACGCTATTGTGGGGCTACTGGTGCCGGTGATTGTGGTACAGGTGGGGTCTGTGGCAATGTAGTAGGTGGAGAAGTAGAAGGTTCTTCTGTCGATGGCGTGGGCACTGTTTGAGCAGGCACAGGTGTATTAGGTGCGGCTGTCGGAGTAGTCGATGCAGCCTGAGTAGCAATACCCGGCATATTATCCAACCTCCCCATTACATGCCCAATTAAAGTCATTATCAATTTCATGCCATGTCCCAAGCTAGTGATTTGGGCTTCGAAGCCTTCGGTAATATTATGAGCAGTCCGTTCATATGAGGAACCATCCAATCTCTCAAGCTTATCCTCATGGCCTCGGGATAACGTGCCCCTTCATCTAGTCGATCGATCGCGAGGTCGACCAGCCATAACTAACCGTTTTCCCTGCATTCAGTAGCAATTTTCAGTAAAACACAGTCAGGTATACTCAAATGTATCTAAACAATGTACAGTAACATTGGGGATGTAAACTTTCCTAATTTTCTCTAACTCCTAACATCGACTTGTATCAGGCCAACCTCGCTCTGATACCAAATTCCGTAACGCCCCAATTTCATACACTTTGGTTAGGCTATGAGTCGATGCTAGATCAGTATAGTGAATCTTTTATCATTTATATGCAAGCATAACATAAATTGCATTTAGACGTCATTGAATTAATCAAATTTCTAAATCCATCAGAGTTTATTTACAAAATATCCATGTTTACATCCCTAGATGAATTTTCATAAACATTATTGTACTTACAAAAATTTTAGATACAAAAGAATGTCTACTCTGGGTATACCTTCCACGCGAAAGAAAAACTCTGCGGTATATGGCTGGACAAAAGAATCCTTCTTACAACTTACAGTCTCAGCTACTGAAGAGACTCTGTAGAGGAAATTAAGGGGTGAGCTCAACATGGTCAGTAAGGAAAAGAGTGTAGCAGGTAGATAAATACAGTAACTATATGTGCAGAAAAGAATTACCATGTAAAATATATATATATATAGTCATTGGTATGCATTAAAATCAGAGTCGAAAAACATAGACAACATCAATATCATAGTGTAAGCATTTTGCTGCAATAATTATAGGTTCTAAAACTTTATACAGTAGGATATAATAATTTCCATGCAATAATACAAATTATACAGTCATTTCAGTAAATCAAATAGACGATACAAGGCATATATGCTAAAGGTAGTATGACAAATGGCTAGTGTCGGTGACTCCGAGCATCACTGATCAGGTGTGCTTGGATGTCAATCGTCGTGGGAGTGGTCAGCTATCCAAACAGCTCTCAGTACAGTATGTCCATAGACATAATACATGGTACAACATACTCTTATGCATGGTGCACAGAACATCGTACTCTGTGGACCACAGTGACAGTAGCAGTAATAGTGTAGCATGATTTAACTAAGCCCATTGTCTCAAGTAAGTGCGAACCAGGCAGTGTAACACATAGTCAGCACGCAGCTCCATCACATTTTATCCGGTACAATTTGATAAGCAGCTCATTTTCATTAAAATAGTTCTAAACTCAGTTTAATACATAAGATAATTTAAAAAGGAGCTAGCTCATCATTTTTCAGTTAAAAACCTCGGTATGCAGTTCATGGCAATTCAAAACTAGAGGTTTAAATTTAAAGCAATAAATTAGGTAGTAACAATATCCATGTAAATAAACTAAATTCTATTGAGTAAGTGTAAGACCCGAATTTAATTAAAATACGAAATGAATGAGTTTTCGTGAAAGGAAGTCGGGTTAAATTAATCCCGAATATGTGTAAGGACAAAATGGTCAAAAGACCAAAGGTCGGTATAATTTCGATAAGAAAAATTTAATTAAAATATGGATTTAAGAAATCTTGGTCAATAAAAGTGAAATAAATTTATTTTGGGTTAAATTGATCAAGATATTAATTTATTGGAATTAATCGGGATTAATCGAGATTTTTAGTTCGGAAGAATAATCCCAAAAATAATTGAAAAATATACCGAAAAGTCACTCGGGACAATATCCCGAAAATACGGAGAAATTATACCCGAAAAAGAGGTTAAAATTTAATAAATAAATTAAATAAAAATTAAATTAATTGAATAAGAATAAAATAATAATTTTAAGAGATATTTTGGGTATTTATAGTATTTTAAGGAATAGTGTAATAATTAAAATAAATAATAATAATAAAAATAATTAATAAAAGAAATGAAAAAAAAAAGGAAACTGGAAAGAAAACAATCGGGGAGAGAGAAACCAAACGGAAGCCAAGAAAAGAGAAGATGGCCGGCGAGCCGTCCGGCAGCCAAGGACCCCAGGCGAGGGCCGGCGAAGACGGCCCGACCTCAGGCGACCTATCAGCGGCGACGACGCGCCGTGGGAACGTCGGAATCCGGCGAAAAACGGAAGAGAAGCCGCGAGAGAAGAGATGGCCACCGGCGGTGAACGGCGACGATTCGAGCCCCACCAAGGCTCGATTTCGGAAGCCCAAGTGACGGTGAGCAGATTGGCGGTGGTGTCAGCCACCGAAACCGGCGGACGGCGCCGGAAACAGAAAGAGAGGAAAGTGGGTACCGACGGAGGAGGAGAACGGCCGGACCGGCGACTTTTCGGCGGCCTTGGGCGAAGCCGAGCCCAGATCTGAGATGCGGACGACCCAGCGGAGCGACTGGCGATGGAAGCCGGCGGAGAACCGGCCGGCAAGGCAGTGAACCGGTGGTGAACCGGTCGAACCGGAGAGAACCGACGGTCTGAACCGGTCCGAACCGGATTGAACCGGTTCAGCCAAAAAGAGAGGAAAAAGGGAGAAAAAGGGAAAAAGAAAAAGAGGAAAAAAATTGGAAAAAATTCCTATGATGCAATCGAGCTTCGGGTAAGTCGATAAGCGGTCAAATTGACCCGATTTAAATTTGGAATATTTTATTTAATTAATTATCGACTGAAAGTTTACCCGAAAAATATATTTAATTGTGTAGCTCGACGATTGGCATCCACCGAGGGCTCGAGATAGCCTCGATTTGCAGATTAGCATGGAATCTCGGGTAAGTGACCCTTATTTACGATAATTACCTCGTTATGCGTGATATTGATTTAATTTCCGCATAAATTGAATTAAATTATGGAAATTTAGATAAATTGTCGTAAATAATCGATTTAGCTATTCGAGAATTAGAACGAGGCCCAATAAATTACTGGTGGGCCCAATGAGCCCAATAGGCCTCGATAAGGTGAAAATTATGTGGAAAACGGGCTTAAGGCCGATTGAGGTCCATTAAGGTGCAATCGGGCCCAATAGGGGTAAACGGGCCCAATGATTTAAATTAAGCCAAGAAAATAGGAAATACAATTAAATTGTATGTTATCTGACCTGAGGAATAATTATACGCAGTTCCGAACATTTGATTGGGAGCATATCGGACTGCGCGACGAGACAACAGTGGAAAGGAAAATGTCAGACTCGACAGGAAAATAAGGTAAGGGAATTCTGCGGACTGCTAGAGGTAAACTTTATGAAGTTTTAAATTCATTGCAGTCATTTAAAAATTTATCTGAAGGGTCTAGAGGTCGAAGAATAATTTTAGTGCCCCGTATGGGCAAAATTACTAAAATACCCTTGTTAAGGGTAAGATTTACAAAGTTAGGAAAAATTGGGAGGAGCAAGAACAAAAGGTTCCTGCTCATTCTGGAGGTGTTTTGATGCATGCATAAGTAGGCTGGCTCACCTTGAAAGAAAATGCACAGCATTGCATACTTTCAACGTGATGTTGTTTTTTTTAAAAACTGTTTTGAGGAAACAGAGCCGCCTACGTGTTTTTATTGACATGTGACGTGCTAGAGCTCAGCTCGCACGATGTTGTCGATTTGTGTGATGCACGCATTAGTGCTAGAGCGAGAGCTCGCACTAGAGTTTTACATGCATAGGTGCTGGAGTCCAACTCGCACCAGATTCTTATATATATATGATTTTCGTGACAGGGTGCTAGAGTCTAACTCGCACCATATTTTTATATGATTTTGAGACAGGGTGTTAGAGCTTCGCTCGCACCAGATTTTTATACGATTTGCATACAGAGTGCTGGAGCTTAGCTCGCACTAGATTTACTTGATTTGATGAGAGTGCTGAGCATTGCTCGCACTGATTTTATGAGAACATGCGATGAGCCGTGCTTGGAGCATCGGGTAGACTGTGTGTCACCGATTTAATAGGCTCGCACGTGCGTTTTGAGACATGGCATGAGTATTGAGAAACAAACCTCTGTGGGAAGCAGGCCAATTGGGCTGGAGTACCTAGAGATATTATATGGGTTCACGGAGTACGATGTACCGTGCAAGTAGCATGGAGTACGATGTACCGTGTGGTATCTTCGGATACGGCATCTCCGGATGCAGCATCTTCGGATGCTTGGGATCGGATAAGACTGACGGGATGGATTGACCCACCTCCTGGGCGGTTCCCGATCATGGTGAGAACCTGCACACTAGGATCCGTGTAGCTGAGGAACTCCCGAGGACAGATATGGCCATAGTCCTAGTTATTGCCGTTATACAGATATTGCCTCGTCTCGCATGTCGACGATTTCGATGATTTAAACTGGGTTTTTAAACTAAATTTGCATGATGGTATTTCCATGCTTTTCAAACCCACATGTGATGTAAACCGTTTTCATGGTTTTGTGTGAGTCAGGATCACCCGCAGGAGGGGTCGAGTCCTGACTTTATTGTGAAAATTTTAATTGAGAAAGAAATGATTTGTAATAATTGCATGTTGATTTTCCGTGCAAATGTGTTTTACATAACATCATAACGCATATCATTGTTTTAAAATGTGTGGAGAAAGGGTGGTTTATGCATGGCACCACGTTCATATAGGTAGTATGGTTACCTACTTGTTCGTAGGATTGCCTTACTGAGCTTGATGTGCTCACCCCTTTCATTTTCTCCCACAGATAATCTCCAGTTGAAGTTGCGACGACTCAGTACTGCATTCCGGATATCCGCTGCTGCCCATCAACATAAGGTATATACACTTGTACATATTGTATCTACATAAGCATAGCACAGTAACATGTTTATAAGCAACTTTAGGGGATGTATAAATATTGTAAACAATTATAAATGACTGGAGAAGAAATAAGTTAGATGGTAATTGAATGGTGGGACTTGCATTGACGCACAGCCCAATTATTAGTGGAGTGTTGGTCACGATTCGAGGACAGGTAAGAATTTAAGTAAATAATAAAACGCGAAAAATCAACTCTGATTTTTGGGTAGTTTGGGTCGTGACAATTATTATGGTATCAGAGCAGAAATTGGTCTGATGTGTGTCAGTGTCAGTAATTAGGAAATTACATCCCCGTGTTACTGTGCTTAGTTAGATACAATAGTGTATATCGAGATGGGTTTTGACTAAGAAATGGTTGAGAATGCAGGAATGCTTAATATGAGTCGCGTTAGATGACATAGTGCACGAGGCAGAGGTCGTAGAGGTAGACCTGAATCTGCTAAGTCGTGCTGAGTTTGACTATGAGAATCATGATGAAATTGAAATGGAGGCTAATGTTGAGTATGCCCCACAGAGTCCGACAGAGTGATCGGACAGTATTGAGAGACGCTTCGTGAGATTAAAGCGGAGCATGGGTATTATTTTGAGGAGCTAATTGCTCAGATTATGAATAAGATCAGAGGGCGAGTCGGAGCATTGGTGGAAACCCGCTCGACCCATCTTAAGCGTTGATATGAGAAATATTTTGGATGTATTCCGGTGATAGAATATCTCGGACACTGTCTAAAAGGAATTGATTTATAGATGAGCATGAATTATGAGTATGAAACTCGGTTGTATTTTTGGGTAGATATTACCTCGACACTATGAACAAGTGACAGTCGAGATGTCTAAAAGTTCATGAAATGGCTCGACTTTTCAGTTAGAGTCTGATTAGCCCGTGAGATATTACTTATACCGAGGCAGTGCGCAGATTTACAGTTGGGTAAATAAGAACATGAATTGCACGCCTCTGAGATTGAGAAAGGTAGTGAGGGCTGAAATAGAGACAGAAAAGAGAATTGAGAATGACAAAGATGTTAAAATGGGAAAATGAAAATTGGTAAAAGATTTAATTTGATGAGTCATTGAGTAAGATAATTGGTAAGGCCCCAATGCATCCAATTTTGGCACTCTTGGGGGGCATTGTGATTGGAGGACCCCGACCTGCTACGAAGCAGTGTAGCAGTGTAAGCACTGTAAGCAGTGTGAGATGTGTGGTGGATACCACAGAAAGAGGGTCTATACCTACACTGTATTGATGAAAATGGCCGTTAAGTGTGGTAAGACGGACCATTGATTTTGATTACACAGAATTGAGCGAATCGTCCCACAGAAAAGTAAAGAGAGAAAAACTTCGTTGGTATAGCTGCAACGAAAAGGGAGGCCATAGCCGAAAAGAAAAAGGAAAGTAGGTGTTGGACGAAGGCGAAAGGACGTCTTGGACCAAGGCGCTATTGATGTTTCATGGATGTGGTGTAAGATACCACACTTGTTATGAATAATGAAGTACATATGTTCATTGATCCTGGTACCACACATTTATTCATACCGCCTTCATTCGCATATAAGTGAGTAAAAGGCATGAATGCCTACATCATTGGGCAATACTGATAAATGAGTACCCCAATACAGGAGGATTAATTAACAGAATATGGATATAGAGATTTTAAGTAATAAAAAGGGGGGTGCAACAGTTGAAATTAAAGGAGTAAAGGATTGTACTCATGGAATGAATAATGACAAGAGTTTCGTCATGATTGATATACGAAGGAGATAATCTTTGAGATAAGATAGATCCTAAATACAAGATGTATTGGAGTAAGAGGCGTATGCTAGGTAATAATATCCTTAAGATATGAAGTCATTAGGATTAAAGCAAGTGGTAGCGGATATAAATTGTAACCACATAGACTGAGATATAACGTAGTTGTGGTTAAGTCTGAAGGTTAATAAAGGTATTTCAAAATACCTCCCCGCCTGAAGACTTGACAGCGTCTAAAAGTATATATAGATATATAACCTATAACGTGAAATCGATCGTCGTAGTAATTACCTTTAGCATTAGGATACCTTTACTAAGACGATAAGAATATTAAAATTTGACAAATCATAAAGGTTAACATAGTAAAATTTAATAAGAGCCGTTAAGATAAGAAAAGAAAATGACGCAGGTTAGTACCTGAAAACGTAAGCGATTTTGAAGGATCTTATACGCTTATGCGTAAATAAGTCAAGGATTGGAATTGTAATCATCATTATCGATGATATGTTGGGTGCAGTTAAAGTCCAGGGCGATTTATAAGCAATAATTGAAAATTGCTTTTACAGATGGTTGCTGCGAGTTCAAAAAGGATATACCTTGTTGACACGTTTAATTATGGAAACGTGGTTATAGAATAAGATAATAAATAAAATGATAGATGTGACATGGATTTCGGTGTAGTGAAGTATGAACTGACCACCGTGATTAATTTCACCATACCCAACAGCTCAAGAGGTTTTCAGTGAGTATGGATACCTCAAAATTATGAAGGAGCTGTGTCTTGATGTATAATGGGAAGGTAGTCAATTTTGGAGTCAAACAACTCTTTGATCATTAAATAAACTATCTGACCCATGATTTAAAGTTGGCAACAGTAATTGTACCGAGGATATGGTACTATTAGGTACACGATGAGGAATTGTGGATATGCACTGATCATAAAGCCCGAGTATCTGTTTTCACAGAAAGGGGCGAATATAAGAATACATAGTGGGTTAGAGCTTCTGAGAGAGTTGATTTGTGAAAATTGTACCACCCAGGAAAGGCTAATGTGATGACTGATGTCTTGAGTAGAAAGAGCCTCGGGATGGTACCACATATGATGGTCAGGGAGCGTGAGCTGCTAGAGCAGTTGTGAGCCTCAGTATTGATGTGATCCCTTCTGATGATGACAGTGATTGGTATGATTATGTGATAGCTAGCCTGAGACTAGAACCGGATGAGAGTGCCCGGATTTGACAGGCTTAGCGTGAGGATCGACACGATGTCGATAATTTGGATCAGATTCAGAAGGGTACAGTGACAGAGTTCACAGAATATGATGATGATTTATAGAGGTTCCGAGATAGTATAAGTGCTCCCCAGGACCATAGTTGATGAGATAGTAATGTTGTCAGAAGCTCACTTTTCGGGATATACAGTGCATACGGAAAGTAATAAAGATATATTGAAATCTTAAAAAGGGTATTGGTGGTCAGATGAGGAAAGAGATATGATAGAGATTGTGAAAAAGTGCCTAGTATGTCAGCAGGATAAGGTAGAGTATTAAGAGTCTGCAGAGTTATTGCAGCCTCTACCTATATCGACACGGCACGAAAAATGAGAGCAAGTCTCCATGAATGTCGTGATGGGTTACAGAGGACCCAGGTGAATTACGAGGCTATTCGGATGATAGTCGATAGAGTGACTAAGTCTACCCACCTTTTGGTTATGAAATCCCCAAATACTCAGAGTATATATGAGGATTTATGTGTAAGGAAGATTGTGGAACACTAAGTAACGTTCCAGTGAGCATGGTATCATATAGGGATTCCCGCTTCACTTCTTACTTAAGGGAATATTTTTTAGGAAGCTATGGGAACCCGACTGAGTATTAGCACAGCTTTCCGTCCTCAGACAGATGGTCAGTCAGAGAGGACTGTACAAGTTCTGGAGGATCCGATGAAAGCGTGTGCCATTGATTTTATAAGCTCCTGGAATGATCAGTTGATTTCTAATTGAAGTTGCCAATAACGACAGTTGGCAGTTGAGTATCGGGATAACAAGATATAAGGCAGTGTATGGCTGTAGGGGTTGTTCTCCGAATTGGATAAGAAAAAGTGGGTGACAGGTAGAAATTATTTCTGACTTTGGATAATAAGTCTCTGAGGATGTTTAGTTAAGGATGAGAGATTAAGAACACCTCAGAGCAGATAGACAAGTATTGGAATTCACCCTTGGTGAATTTCTCTGGTTGAAATGTTTCTTGTCCTAAGAGAATAAGGACATAGCAAACTTTTAGAAGAAGGTAAATTGAGTTTCGCTGGATTGAATCTATTGAGAGATTTGACAAGTGGGAGATAAGACCTGTAGGTGACATTTCCACTTGAATTAACAGGCACCCACAATGTGTTTCAGTTTTGATGCTTCGGTAATACTATCCAGATCCAGCATAGGTGATCGAATATGAACTCCAAAAGTTCAGTTTAATGAAAATATAAGTATATTGAAAAGTTGATTCGGGCATTAAACAGGAAAAAGAAAGTATTGAGGTTTAAGATGATCTCCCCAATTAAAGTCCTTTGGTAGTAATACACTCCGGAGAAGGTCACGTAAGAATTAAAGAAGTATGATACGATCGATGTACCCGGAGTTGTATATGGACTCATGTGAATTGGTTCTAATTTGGAGGACCAAATTCCTTAAGTGGGGGAGAGTTGTAAGACCCGAATTTAATTAAAATACGAAATGAATGAGTTTTCGTGAAAGGAAGTCGGGTTAAATTAATCCCGAATATGTGTAAGGACAAAATGGTCAAAAGACCAAAGGTCGGTATAATTTCGATAAGAAAAATTTAATTAAAATATGGATTTAAGAAATCTTGGTCAATAAAAGTGAAATAAATTTATTTTGGGTTAAATTGATCAAGATATTAATTTATTGGAATTAATTGGGATTAATCGGGATTTTTAGTTCGGAAGAATAATCCCGAAAATAATCAAAAAATATACCGAAAAGTCACCCGGGACAATATCCCGAAAATAATGAGAAATTATACCCGAAAAAGAGGTTAAAATTTAATAAATAAATTAAATAAAAATTAAATTAATTGAATAAGAATAAAATAATAATTTTAAGAGATATTTTGGGTATTTATAGTATTTTAAGGAATAGTGTAATAATTAAAATAAATAATAATAATAATAAAAATAATTAATAAAAGAAATGAAAAAAAAAAGGAAACTGGAAAGAAAACAATCGGGGAGAGAGAAACCAAACGGAAGCCGAGAAAAGAGAAGATGGCCGGCGAGCCGTCCGGCAGCCAGGGACCCCAGGCGAGGGCCGACGAAGACGGCCCGACCTCAGGCGACCTATCAGCGGCGACGAAGCGCCGTGGGAACGTCGAAATCCGGCGAAAAATGGAAGAGAAGTCGCGGGAGAAGAGATGGCCACCGGCGGCGAACGGCGACGATTCGAGCCCCACCAAGGCTCGATTTCGGAAGCCCAAGTGACGGTGAGCAGATTGGCGGTGGTGGCAGCCACCGAAACCGGCGGACGGCGCCGAAAACAGAAAGAGAGGAAAGTGGGTACCGACGGAGGAGGAGAACGGCCGGACCGGCGACTTTCCGGCGGCCTTGGCCGAAGCCGAGCCCAGATCTGAGATGCGGACGACCCAGCGGAGCGACTGGCGGTGGAAGCCGACGGAGAACCGACCTGCAAGGCAGTGAACCGGCGGTGAACTGGTCAAACCGGAGAGAACCGACGGTCTGAACCGGTCCGAACCGGACTGAACCGGTTCAGCCAAAAAGAGAGGAAAAAGGGAGAAAAAGGGAAAAAGAAAAAGAGAAAAAAATTGGAAAAAATTCCTATGATGCAATCGAGCTTCGGGTAAGTAGATAAGTGGTCAAATTGACCCGATTTAAATTTGGAATATTTTATTTAATTAATTATCGACTGAAAGTTTACCCGGAAAATATATTTAATTGTGTAGCTTGACGATTGGCATCCACCGAGGGCTCGAGATAGCCTCGATTTGCAGATTAGCATGGAATCTCGGGTAAGTGACCCTTATTTACGACAATTACCTCGTTATGCGTGATATTGATTTAATTTCCGCATAAATTGAATTAAATTATGGAAATTTAGATAAATTGTCGTAAATAATCGATTTAGCTATTCGAGAATTAGAACGAGGCCCAATAAATTACTGGTGGACCCAATGAGCCCAATAGGCCTCGATAAGGTGAAAATTAAGTGAAAAACGGGCTTAAGGCCGATTGAGGCCCATTAAGGTGCAATCGGGCCCAATAGGGGTAAACGGGCCCAATGATTTAAATTAAGTCAAGAAAATAGGAAATACAATTAAATTGTATGTTATCTGACCTGAGGAATAATTATACGCAGTTCCGGACATTTGATTGGGAGCATATCGGACTGCGCGACGAGACAACAGTGGAAAGGAAAAGGTCAGACTCGACAGGAAAATAAGGTAAGGGAATTCTGCGGACTGCTAGAGGTAAACTTTACGAAGTTTTAAATTCATTGCAGTCATTTAAAAATTTATCTGAAGGGCCTAGAGGTCGAAGAATAATTTTAGTGCCCCGTATGGGCAAAATTACTAAAATACCCTTGTTAAGGGTAAAATTTACAAAGTTAGGAAAAATTGGGAGGAGCAAGAACAAAAGGTTCCTGCTCATTCTGGAGGTGTTTTGATGCATGCATGAGTAGGCTGGCTCACCTTGAAAGAAAATGCACAGCATTGCATACTTTCAACGTGATGTTGTTTTTTTTAAAAACTGTTTTGAGGAAACAGAGCCGCCTACGTATTTTTATTGACATGTGACGTGCTAGAGCTCAGCTCGTACGATGTTGTCAATTTGTGTGATACACGCATTAGTGCTAGAGCGAGAGCTCGCACTAGAGTTTTACATAGAGCTGGCAAAAGTTGGCCCGAGCCCGAAAATCCGCCCGAGACCGAACCCGAGACCGGACCGAATTGACCAAAAAGTCAAAGGCCCGAGTCCGAGAAAAGCCCGGCCCGAAAAAGCCCGAGCCCGATAAAGCCCGTGCCCGAAAAAGCCCGAGTCCGAAAAAACCCGAACTCGAAAAAGCCCGAGCCCGAAAAAGCCTGAACCCGATACGACCCGAGCCCGAAACCAGCCCGATCTGAAACCCAAAAAAGCCCGAATTTATAACCCGAGAAAGCCCGAATTATAATTATATAATTATTATATTAAAAAATAATTAAATAATTAAATAATAATACACTTTTTCTAATTAAAATTTATAAAATTTTAGAACAATCATTATTTATTTATTACATAATTATATCAATAATTTATTATCAACAAAATAAATATTAAATATTTACATTCAATTATTAAATAAAATTATTTTAAAACACAATATAATATTCAATATCAAATAATTTTCAATATTATGCTTATTATATTTGTAATAATAAATAATAAATATATTATTAAATATAACATTTGATTTTATTATAAAAATAATTATTATACTATTTTATTATATTTATTTCATATTAAAATTTTAATTGTAATACAATAATAAATCAAATATATATATATATATATATATATATAAATCATTATATAATTGTAACATTTATTTAAATTTGATATTTCATATAAAACATTGAATACATTATTAACAAAATTAGAATTTAAATTCTTACTCCTATAACTCGTAAATAGAAAAATAGTAATTTGTTTTTTAAATGGTGATTATACTAAAAATAAGAATTGAAAGTTAAAAAAGGGGATCATACCCTTTTAAAGGTTGTAATAACTTTTTCACTGTAAAAAAAAATTCAGACTCAACTAGGACATGTTTGCATCCAAATTCTCATGTTATTAACAAGTTAATGATTGTTATGTTCTAAATTAATCCAATATAGTAAAAAACAAACCAGCAAAGAAAACATCAAATACTTAAAGTTATAACATATAACATTACAAGAACAACAAAATAGAAAACATACAATCATTCTCATACACAGCCACCTAGTCATGAAGAAACCAATCCCTAGTCATACATTGCATGATGAACAAAACAGGAAAATACGATCATTCCATTCAACGCTAGCGGCTTGATGAATAACATACTCGAAAAAATTGTAAATGCAGGAAACAACTAAACTCTCCAAGAGCGACATTGTCTTTAAATAAGATTAATGAGGCAATGATCAATCATAATTACTCTTAATAAAAAAATTTAATTTTTTAACAATATAAATAGTAAGAAATAAAATATCAACATACGTTACAATTAGAACTCTTCATCCTCATCCATAAACCAACTAGTTCAATTTAATCCAACTTTCCTTCCAAATCTCATTGTTTCATCTTCTTCATCTAATAAAATATATAAAAATAATCATATAAGAATTTAAATAATAAAAAATTAATAAAATAATAATGACACTAAAATCTTACCACCTTTATCTATATCATATCCATACAGCCAATTACGAATGGTAATCAAAATTTCTGCATTATGTGTTATGAGACAATTTCTCCATTTGTTAATAACTCTACCACTCATACTAAATGCTGATTCAGATGCAACTGTGGTAATTGGAATACTCAATATATCCTTAGCCATAAGTGAAAGTATAGGATGTCGAAATTGATTTTTCTTCCAATAATCAAGAACATCAATTTGAATCTTATAATCTTCTCTTGATTCATTCAAATATACATTTAACTCTAATCTATATAAAAGATATCTAGAATTGAAGTTTCTAAATCCCTACAATAACAAAATAAGTTCATATATGAAATTATAATATCAAATGTAACTTAAAACTTAAAAAAGAATTACTTAATATAAAAAAATAATAATTTAATAAGTTACTAAAGCAATTTATATTACACTTTTGAACAAAAAATTTATATAAATATGTTATCAAATTAACAATAAATATTTATATGTTTCAAATTTTATTTCTAACTAGGAAATTTAAATTTTTGCAATGTCTTGTCTTTTGTATAAATTTTATTACTAAATTATATAATTTTTTTCCTCATTAATTCATATTTCATCATTTTAATTATATTTTGTCTTATAATCATTATGATTAAATTATATCAGCTTTTTGGTTTACCTATTTTATTTAAACTTCGATATTATATTTAATAATTTTTCCAAACTTAAACTAATTGCATCTATCAATTGAGAATTTAGCTACAATTATAGAACTTTAATTAGGTATAATTTAAACGAATTGATAACAATTAATTAGGTATAATTTTGTTAAGCATATATGATTATTTATTTATTTGCCTACCTTATCGGTTCATATCTATATCAGTCCACTAAAATAATATCAGTAGATATTTTTCTTGTGCATTATGTAACGTGACAATCAAGACAAACATGCATCATTACTTGATTGTGCAAAAATAATTATTTTAAGTTAATTTTTTTATTTAAATTATGTAACTAATTTATTAAAAATTAATAATTTGTTATACTTATATATGATATCTAATAAGTAAATATTTATTTTAATAATTATTTTGATAATAAATAATTAATTTTTTAACCATGTTATTATATAATATGATAATTCTGTTTGAAAATTATTAAATTAATTATATATATACATTAACGTGCAATATTTATTTTTTTCATTTTATACAATAATTTAATAATTTATCATGAAATCATATCCTTTCTTTTCTTATTCTTTGAAAGCCTATCAACAATTTCAATTATTCTATAGATAGATTATATTTATAGTCCAGTCATATTTTTATGCTCTTCAATTTTTCTTGGCTAAGGTCAAAGAAATAAGCAAAACATTCATTTAGAAAAGAAGTGAAAAAGATAACATCTAGAAGTTGGAGGAAATCTGTAAAACTAAAAACAAACTAACAGAGGAAATAAAAAAAATATTATTAAACTTTTATTAATCTAATTTTAGTGACTTCTATTTAAAATTTAAAAATTTATTATTTTAATCATAATTATCTACTTTAATTTCATAATTATTTATATTATGCTTTTTTTTAAACTCACAAAGTTTTTTTGTATAAATATATTTTTTTAGTGTATTATATCAACTACAAAATATCAATCATATGGTACTGTATAATTGTATATGATATAATTATATTAAATATTAAAAAAAATATTTTTTAATTTAATATTCTAAATTTTTAATGAGACATTTGATTAATTAATGTAAACGATTATATTTAATACAATAATATTAATTATGATTTATGTACAAATAAAAAATAAATTAGAAATAAAATAGAGCTAATTAATTGATCATTTATTCATATTAAGCATTTTTTTGGTAAATGATAATATTAATTGGTACTTTTCTTCCTATAATATCTATATGTAATATTTTCTTTTGCATTTAATGAATATAATTATATCTACTATTTTATAATAAATATTGTAAGAAATTAAAAAAGAGTAAACTATTTTTGTCAAATAATAAATATTAAAATATAAAAATTTGTTTTTATATAAATATTTATTAAAATATAAAATCATATAAAAATTAAATTAATTATCGCATTCAAAATTTTTTTAAAAAAATTTATAACTAATAAAGTTTCAAAATATTTCAAGCCGGCTCGCTAAACCCGTCCGACTAGAACCGGGATCGAACCCGAAAAAGACCGAACCCGAAAAAATCCGAACCCGAAGAAGCCCGAAACCGAAAAAGCCCGAAACCAAAAAAGCCCGAACTCGAAAAAACCCGAACCCAAAAAAGCTCGAACCCGAAAAGAACCGAACCCGAAAAAGCCCGAACCCAAAAAAACCCGAACTCGAAAAAACCCGAGCCCGAAAAGAACCCGAACCGAGCCCGCCCGAGCCCGCCCGTTTGCCACCTCTAGTTTTACATGCATAGGTACTGGAGTCCAACTCGCACCAGATTCTTATATATATATGATTTTCGTGACAGGGTACTAGAGTCTAACTCGCACCATATTTTTATATGATTTTGAGACAGGGTGTTAGAGCTTCGCTCGCACCAGATTTTTATACGATTTGCATACAGAGTGCTAGAGCTTAGCTCGCACTAGATTTACTTGATTTGATGAGAGTGCTGAGCATTGCTCGCACTGATTTTATGAGAACATGCGATGAGCCGTGCTTGGAGCATCGGGTAGACTGTGTGTCACTGATTTAATAGGCTCGCACGTGCGTTTTGAGACATGGCATGAGTATTGAGAAACAAACCTCTGTGGGAAGCAGGCCAATTGGGCTGGAGTACCTAGAGATATTATATGGGTTCACGGAGTACGATGTACCGTGCAAGTAGCATGGAGTACGATGTACCGTGTGGTATCTTCGGATACGGCATCTCCGGATGCAGCATCTTCGGATGCCTGGGATCGGATAAGACTGACGGGATGGATTGACCCACCTCCTGGGCGGTTCCCGATCATGGTGAGAACCCGCACACTAGGATCCGTGTAGCTGAGGAACTCCCGAGGACAGATATGGCCATAGTCCTAGTTATTGCCGTTATACAGATATTGCCTCGTCTCGCATGTCGACGATTTCGATAATTTAAACTGGGTTTTTAAACTAAATTTGCATGATGGTATTTCCATGCTTTTCAAACCCACGTGTGATGTAAACCGTTTTCATGGTTTTGTGTGAGTCAGGATCACCCGCAGGAGGGGTCGAGTCCTGACTTTATTGTGAAAATTTTAATTGAGAAAGAAATGATTTGTAATAATTGCATGTTGATTTTCCATGCAAATGTGTTTTACATAACATCATAACGCATATCATTGTTTTAAAATGTGTGGAGAAAGGGTGGTTTATGCATGGCACCACGTTCATGTAGGTAGTATGGTTACCTACTTGTTCGTAGGATTGCCTTACTGAGCTTGATGTGCTCACCCCTTTCATTTTCTCCCACAGATAATCTCCAGTTGAAGTTGCGAGACTCAGTGTTGCATTCCGGATATCCGCTGCTGCCCATCAACATAAGGTGTATACACTTGTACATATTGTATCTACATAAGCATAGCACAGTAACATGTTTATAAGCAACTTTAGGGGATGTATAAATATTGTAAACAATTATAAATGACTGGAGAAGAAATAAGTTAGATGGTAATTGAATGGTGGGACTGGCATTGACGCACAGCCCAATTATTAGTGGAGTGTTGGTCACGATTCGAGGACAGGTAAGAATTTAAGTAAATAATAAAACGCGAAAAATTAACTCTGATTTTTGGGTAGTTTGGGTCGTGACAGTAAGGTTATGCTATTTAACTAAGGCTAAAATTCTATAATTTCCATAGTTATAAAATTGGCCTAGAATTTATATCTATAGTTCAATAGTAGATAAATACGTGTAATTATCTCTAGCATCTCACAAAAATTTCCCTACCCTCAATGACAGACGGTATTTCCTTTAGACCTCAGTGTTGTGAGTCAATTCAGTCTATTCTAATCTATCTAATTCTCTGAAGCTTTGAATCAATATCTGCATAACATTTCCAAACCCTTTTTTTTTTTATTTCACGCCTCACTTCACTGCCCTGTCATCATCTTCATCATCCTTAACTCGTGAGGCACCATCCTCTTTTTTTTTCTCTCTGTCTTAGCTTTCTTTCTTTTTCTCCCTTGTGACTCTCCCTGCCCTCGTATCCCTTCTTTTGTTTCTATTTTTAAAGTGCCCGAACAGCCCCGATATTTACCTCATTCTCCTTCAGCCACGATGCCCTGCTCCAATCCAACTACAGCCTCCCTGTTCACACCTCTGCTTCAGCCAAGTCACCTAGTCTCTAAGAAGGTCGAGAGAAGCCCCTTGTTTTTTGGTGTCTTATTGTCATGCACGTAACAGCAGCCTAGACTACTTTACTCTGTCGTTGTAATAGGAAACAATGGCCTCGACTGGCCACTACTTCAGCTTAGCCCCTATGTCGCCTCTTGCTTCAATAAGTTTTTAGCTCCCGCACAGGTATTTGTTTCAGCTCTTCATTACCTACTCCTGCTACAATTTCTGACATTACTCTCTCGCTCATCTCTTGAATTTTGTTCTCTTCAACCTCACTATTTTCCTTTCTTCGCAGCCTCTGTTATTGCCTATCATTTCTTTCTTCCTACTCTCGGCTTATTTCTATTTAAAGTAGACTACTCCACACAAACGCTACGGCCCCCCATCATTTTGGTTCTACTCCCGATTTTTGCCCTCCACTCTCTCGGTGAGTCGCATTTCTTTTCTTCAGCAGACTAACTCAAATGGAACCGCCCCATACTTTTGGTCTATTTTTATTTCCTTTCACTGTCATACCTGTCAACTCCAATCCACATCTTTTGCAGTAAAACATTTACATCTTCCTTGGTTCTGCCTCACCTACTCACTATATCATTCAGACCATCCTCAACATAACACTTCACACAAGCTACTTCCTTCATTTCATTTCTCTCCTACTCTCGGTTTCCTACTCACTCATTCCCTCGATCAGACCTCGCCACTCCCTTTTTCTTATGTTGAAGTTGGTGCAGGTTTTATCTTTCACAGTATGGCCATCACCTTCAGCAGCAAACTATTCACATCAGCCTTCCTTTTCTTTTCAATTTGCTTCTTAACTGTGACCTTTCATTTTCCTCAGTATAGGTCTGATTGCTCAGTAGGAAACTAGTTTCTTCACAATCCATCCTAGCATTTAGGTCTGACTTTCTCTAATGTATTAAATATCATAGGCGTAGCAAGTGGGCTGCCGAATTGATGTAGATACAACTCCACTGCCTCCCCATCACTTTGGTTCAACCCTCATGACTGCCTTAGACTATTTTAAATGATTCCCCAAGTTCCTATGCTGCTAGGACATCACTATAATTCATTTCCATTTTTTTCCTTAAGCAGCGTGACCAAAGCTGCTCTTGAGATTGGCTTCCTTTTGGAAGCCAATCCTTAGTTGCATATATATATATATGTGTGTGTGTGTGCGTGTGTGTGTGTATGTGTGTGTGTGTGTATGTTTGTATTTATACTTTTACATAAATATGTATTTTATACCTAAATACTTTGACTAGAAGATTAAATAAAATATTACCTATATATATGTTTCTACATACTTAATAAATCTTCCATATAGTATTAAAATAAATTTAGTCTAATATTTAAACTTACCTATCAGAGAGAATATTATATATATATATTAATCTAGCTCCTGAAAATTATTTTTACTGCTCATAATTATTTATTCTTCAAGTTAAAATATTTTAATTAATTAAACTCATCCAAGTTTCTCATGTTTAAAATATGTTTTCAATTATTTGTCAGGAAGAATGATGGCAGCCTCAGATTATGTATAAATTACAAACTATTAAGCAAGGCTACGGGTAGAATAAATACCCCTGCCCAGAATAGATGATTTATTTGATCAGTTGAGAGGGGCTTCAGCATTTTTTAAGATTGATCTGAGGTCGAGCTATCACCAGTTAAGGATCAGAAGGGAGGATGTTCCAAAAACGACATTTAAAACTCGATATGGCCATCATGAGTTTTTAGTGATGCCCTTTGGTATAACTAATACCCCTACTGCTTTCTTGAATCTGATGAATGATGTATTTCAAGATTTCCTAGATCAGTTTGTCATAGTTTTCATCGATAACATTCTCATATATTCTAAGTCCTGGGAGGAACACACGCGACATTTGAGGACTGTGCTCCAGACACTTCGAGATAAACAGTTATATGGAAAGTTTAGTAAATTTGAATTATGGCTGGATCAAATAGCATTTCTTGGTCATATTGTGTCTAAGGACGGGGTGTCAGTTGATCCGTCTAAGGTAAAGGCTGTACTTAAGTGGAAAATACTGAGGACAGTTATAGAGATTCAGAGTTTTATGGGACTGGTAAGTTATTATAGGAGATTTGTTGAGGGATTCTCTCGGAATGCAGCTCCTTTTACTAAGCTTACATGTAAGGATGTGTTGTTTGTCTGGTTTGATCAGTTTGAGCAGAGTTTCCAGGAGCTTAAGCAGAGATTGACTACAGCACCTGTTTTGACCATTCCGAGGGGATCCGGAGGCTTCGCAGCTTACAGTGATGCTTCCTATCAAGGTCTGGGGTGCGTACTCATGCAGCATGGGAGAGTAGTTGCTTATGGTTCACACCAACTTAAGGACCATGAGCAGAATTACCCCACACATGATTTAGAATTAGCCGTTGTGCTGTTTGTTTTGAAGATATGGCAGCATTATTTATATGGAGAAAGATTCCAGATCTACACTGACCACAAGAGTTTAAAGTACATTTTTTATCAAAAGGAGCTTAATATGAGGCAGAGATGATGGATAGAGCACCTTAAGGATTACAACTACTAGATCTTGTATCATCCGAGTAAAGCGAACATAGTTGTTGATGCCCTGAGTAGGAAGAGCATGGTTGCTGTCAGGATGGTCAGGGAATGGGATTTATTAGAATAGTTTGTCGAACTCAGGATCAGCGTTGAGGAAGCAGATGTTGAATTTATGCCTAGCCTACAAATAGAGCTTAATATTTTGGATCAGATCATAGTAGGCTAGAAAACTTATCAAAGATTATTAAACATGGTTAGCTAGGCAGAGCAGGCCTTATAGTCAGACTTTTCGGTCAGTGATGATAGGTTATTAAGGTTCAGAGGTCGTATTTATGTTCTGAACAATGATACCCTAAAGCAACAAAATTTTAGAGAATCTTATTGTTCCTGTTACACCATGCACTCAGGCAGTACCAAGATCTGCGTAAGGTGTATTGGTGGATTGGTTTGAAACTGAATGTGGCAGAATTTGTGGCCAAATGTTTGGTGTGTCAGTAGGTTAAAGTTGAGCATCAAAAGCCCGTAGGACTACTTAAGTCTTTGTCTATGCCCATGTGGAAATGGGAGCATATAACAATGGACTTTATCATGGGCTTACTGAGGACCCGAAGAGGTTATGATGCAATTTAGGTGATAGTAGACAGATTGACTAAGAGTGCCCACTTCCTTCCCATTAAGAGTACAAATTTTTTGAGTGCCTTAGTAGAGTTATATGTTAGAGAGGTAGCTCAGTTTTATGAGGCTCCCATGAGTATTACATCTAATAGGGATTCCAGGTTCACCTCTAGGTTTTGGACTCATTTTTAGGAAGCCATGAGATCTCAACTGAATTTAAGCACCGCCTATCATCCTCAGACTGACGGTTAGTCCGAGCGGACCATTCAAACATTGGAGGATATGTTAAGGGCGTGTACAATAGACTTTAAGGGTTCATGGGATGACCATTTGCCCTTTGTAGAGTTTGCCTATAATAACAGTTATCATGCTAATATCAGTATGGCAACTTATGAGGCTCTGTATGACAGATGATGTAGATCCCTTGTAGCTTGGGAAGAAATGGGTGACAGGAAAATATTTACTCATGATCTTGTTAAATAAGCAACTAAAGGAGTTTAGATTATTTTTAGTAGACTCCAAGCTACTTAGAGTCGACAGAAAAGTTACGCCAATGTCTACAGATGGCCACTCAAATTACAGGTTGTGGACTTCGTATTCCTTAAGGTATCTCTGAGCAAGGGTATTATGCGTTTCGGGAGAAAAGGAAAGCTAAATCCTCGTTTCATTGGTCCATTTGTGATATTAGAGAGAGTGGGAGATGTTACATATCGATTAACTTTACCCCCATAGCTTTTTGGGGTACATAATGTCTTCCACATCTCTATGTTGAGGAAATATAATCTGGATCCCTCCCATGTCATCGAGTATGAATCCTTAGATATTCAAGGAGATATGAGTTATGTGGAATAACCTGTCCGGATCCTTGACAAGAAAGAAAAGGTACTTCGTACGAAGAAAATTCTATTAGTAAAGGTTCTCCAACAACACCACTCAAAAGAAGAAGCAACTTGGGGGCTCATATCTCTCTGAATGTCTAAAGCTTCATATTCAATGACTTGGGAGGGATCCGAATTATATCTCCTCAATATGGAGACGTGGAAGACATTATGTATCTCAGAAAGCTGTGGAGGAAAAGTTAACTAGTAAGCAACATCTCTCACTTTCTTTAATATCTCGAACGGACCAATGAAGCGAGGAATCAACTTTCCCTTCTTTCCAAAATGCATGATGCCTTTGCTTGGAGATACCTTCAAAAACACAAAGTCCCCAACCTGAAATTCAAGTGGTAGTCTACGTACATCGGGGTAACTTTTTTATCTACTTTTAAGCAGCCCTGATTCTATCACAAATGATTTGTACACCCTTAACTGCCTATTCCACAAGATCGGGAGCCATAATCTTTCGATCACCCACTTCTTCCCAAGCAACTGGAGACCTACATCTCCTGCCATACAGAGCCTCATAAGGTGTCATCCCAAAACTAGTATGGTAGCAGTTATTATTGAAAAAACTCTGCTAGGGGCAAATGGTCACCTCATGATCCCTTAAAATCCAACACACATGCCCTTAACATATCCTCTAAGGTCTGAATAGTCATCTCGGACTGACCGTCAGTCTGAGGATGATAGGCAGTGCTGAAATTCAACTGAGATCCCAAAGCTTCTCGAAAGTGTGTCCAAAATCTGGAGGTAAAACTGGAATCCCTATCAGACGTAATACTCATGGGAGCCTCATGCAATCGAGCTACCTCTCTCACATATAATTTTGCCAAGGCACTTAAAGAATCTGTACTCTTAATGGTAAGGAAGTGGGCTCTCTTAATCAATCTGTCTACGATTATCTAGATTGCGTCATGACCTCTTCGAGTCTGCAGTAATCCCATAATAAAATCTATCGTTATGTGCCCCCATTTCCACGTAGGCACGACAACGACTTAGGTAGTCCTGCAGGCTTCAAATTCTCAATCTTAACCTGCTGACATACTAGACATCTAGCCACAAATTTTACTACATCCTATTTCATACCACTCTACCAATACATCTTACGTAGATCCTAGTACATCTTGATACTGCCTGGGCATGCAGTGGGACTCTTTCAGAATCTGTTGTCTCAGGGCATCATTGCTTGGGACACAAATGCGGCCTCTGAACTTCAATAGCGTATCATCACTGATCAAAAAATCTGACCGCGAAGCTTACTTTGCCTGGCTAACCATGTCTAATAATCTCTAATCATTTCTCTGCCCTGCTTTGATTTGATCTAAAATTTTGGGCTAAATCTGTAGGCTAGCCATAAATCCAACATCAGCCTCCTCAACACTAATCTTGAGTCCGACAAACTTTTCCAATAACTCTCATTCTCTGATCATCATATACGACATCATTCTCTTCCTGTTAAGAGCATCTGCAACCACGTTCACCTTATCAGGATGATACAAAATCTCGTTGTCTAATCCTTAAGGAGCTTTACCCACTGTCTCCACCTCATATTAATCTCTTTCTAATCAAATACATACTTCAAACTCTTATGATCAGTGAAGATCTGAAATCTCTCACCGTATAAATTGTCACAACCCAAATTACCTAAAAATCAGAGTAAATTTTTCGCTTTTTAATTTCCTTACCCGTCGTGAACAGTTACACTACTGAACAGTTGGGCTATGATTCGGTGTTAGTCACATCTCACCTATTTACCATTCCTTTATCATATTTCATGTACATATCAATTTATTTTAAATAAATACATCCCCAATATTACATCCATGTACAATACTGTACATCTATATGTTCAGATACAAAAATTATACAAATGTGTATACCTAGTCTTGATAAGAAGCAGCAGATATGACTACTGTCGTTCTCTTCTACTGAATATACCCTGTGGGGTGGAAAATAAAAGGGTGAGCATAAACAGCTCAGTAAGGCAATAATATAAGCAGGTAGATAACTATGCTATCTACGTGCTGATCATGTCATGATATAAAATCGTTTACATTTGGAGCATGAGGTATGACTAAAACGATGCCACATGTATGTATATATCATATAAAGGAAATCATGAAATCGATATATAAAACAACCATGGAAAAATCATCATGTATGACATCTCATGCTCGTCACATTAAAAATTTATTTGTGTTCATCATAACCTCATCATGTTAAAACTCATTTTTTTTATCATAAAACAACCACATCAAGGCTAAACCTATCACTCGGGAATACCTTGATTTATTAAATCACATCTCTTTTGAAAACATAAATCGGGACATTACCCCCCCTCGGGTTCGTCCTGGTCTATTCAGACCGTATGATATCATGTGAGGCATGTAGGTTACTGTATGAAAATCGAGGACTATGGCCATACTTTGTCCCTGTGATCCCAGGCTACACGGATCCCGGTGTGTGGGGTATCACAACTGCAACGGGAGGTGGGGTCAATTCCTACCCGCCAGAATATCAAGTAACATCATAGAGTCATCATGACAGCACGGTAAAGCATACTCTGTGTGACATACACGGTACATCATACTCCGTGGACCCATATCATAGTCTGGGGGTGCCTGCCGTAGGTCTTATCCACCCCAATACTATGTCGATAACCAACCCATGTCTCAAAGTATACGTGCGAGCATCTCAACTCTCTGTGACATACAGTCTACAGGAGGCTTCCGCATGACTATATGCATGTCAACTCACGTCTAGTGTGAGCGAAGCTCCAGCACCACGCTATGCATATCATGATATCTAAAATCTCGTGCGAGCGAAGCTCCAGCACTGTTTTGTGCACACACAAATTTCTCGTAGAGCAATGCTCCAATACAGCTTTTATGAGTAACAAATCAGTAAAATTTAGTGCGAGTAAGACTCTAGCACTCGTTTTACTCATGTAAATATGATAGGTGGCTCAATCTTTATAAAACATCTTTTAAAATAGTAACCGGTCCAAACCGGTACCCTTCCGTATAATTCACGAAATCAACAGCCAACCTATGTGCATATTTGCTTAAATCAAAGCAATACATTCATATAAAGCATTAAAAACATGAAATCATGTAATTTATCTGTCTTACTACCCTTTTTGTAAATTTTACTCTCAGGGGCACAATCATCTTTTTCTTTATTCACCTAAGCCCCGATTTTCGTATAAATTATTATTTCTTTTCTAGATACTTTAAGGAATTCTAAACCCTGTAAATCCCCTTAATAAATACGTATAGAAATCTCTATACACCTACAAAATTCCCTTACCTCGATTCACATGCAAACTTATCTTGTCTCGATAATATCCGATCTCTCAGTCCAACTGCACGTCAACCAAGTCTACGAAACTGCATATAACCACATATTTTAGGTTAATTCACTTTTTTTATCAGTATATCACATTTACTGATCGAATCTAACGTATTGGGCCCGTTTTACTTTATTGAGCCCAATTGCACTTTAATGGGCCTCGACCTATTTTCAACCTGTTTCTACTAATTAAATCCCTTCTTCGGGTTTACTGGGCTCATTCAGTTTATCAATAATCATCGGGCTTTGTTCCAAACTCATTGGATAGCCCGTATAATATTTACGGTAATTACGTTGCAATTCCGATTAATATTCCTTTTTTTATATAGAATTAATCCATAAATTTCGTAAAATAATCGAAACTCTATATTAAAGGACTCTAACTGTCGAAATTAAAATGTACTTACCCAATATGATGCAGGATACGAAAATCGGAGCTCAATTGGCTCTCGTTCGGGCTTTGTCATTAAACTGCACAATTAATATTTAATTCCATGTTACTTTTCGATTAAATATAATTTAAATAAATTTCTCCAAATTCAAATCGGTCACTTTTGACCTCGTATTGACTTACCCGAAGTCCGGTGTATCCTCGAAAATTCTTCCCCTTTTTCCTTTTTCTCTTTTTTCTCTTTTTTTCCTTCTTTCTTGGCTGAACCGGTTCAGTCCAGTTTAACCCGGTTCAAACCGATCCGGTTCAGTCCGATTCACTACGGTTCGACCGGTTCGGGGCCTCGCCGGTTGGTTCTCCACCGGCTTTCGCCGCCAGTGGCTCCGCGGGATCGTCCGTAGCTCGAATCTGCCCTCGGTTTCATCCAAGGCCGTCGGAAAGTGGCCGGTCCGGTGTGTTCTCTCCACCGTCGGTACCCATTTCCTCTTTCCGTCGTTTTCGGCGCCGTCCGCCGGTTTCGCCGGTCGTGGCCACCACCAATCTGCTCGGCATCACGTGGGGAACCTTTAACGGTCGGTGGTTAGGGTCAAATCGGCCGGTAGCCGCCAATCAAAACTCTTTCTCCCGCGGCTTCTCTCCCCGATTCGCCGATCTCCGACGAGTTCCACGGCGCGTCGCCGACGCTGTGAAGTCGCCCGGGGTCAGGCTGCATTTGCAAGCCCTCGCTTGGGTCTCTGGCCACCGGTGGCTCGTTGGTGGTCTCCTCGGTTTTGTTCTTCCGTTTCTCTCCTCTTTCTCTTTTTTTTGAATTAATTTAATTTAATTTATTATTTAATTTTATTATTATTTTGCCAAAATATCTAAGATAAATTATTATTTAATTTATTTAATGAATAAATAATTTTCTCGGTATTATTTCGACTTTTCGGTATATTTTTCGATTATTTTCGGGTTTATTTTTTCGAAGTTAAAATCTCGCTTAATTTCCATTAATTCTCAAAAATTCATATCTTGATCAATTTAACCCAAAATTTAATTATTTCTTCGTTATTGATCAAGATTCTCAAATCCATTATTTTTAATTAAATTTTCTTATCGAATTTATTTCGGCTTTTGATCTTTTGACCGTTTTGCTCTTCAAGGTATTCGGGAATTCCATTTCAGTCTTTTTGCATTTTTAATTTCGTGTTTTGGATCCTGATTTCCAGTCTGCATCCCGTTCGTTTAATTTGGGACCATTTTAATCTTTCCTTTCATGACCATACTCATTTCGTGTTTTAACTAAATTCGGGTCTTACAAAATCTCCCCCACCTAAGAAATTTGGTCCTCCAAATTAGAACCAAGTTAGTCTGTAAATCACTCCGAATATTTCACACATATCATACTCTTTAATTCCCTTGTGACTTTTTCGGAGTGTACTACTACCAAAGGACATTAATTAGGGAGATCATCATAACCTCAATACTTTCTCCTTCCTTCTAATACCCGAATTGATTTTTCAATCATACGTTATACTTTCATTGAGCTAAATTGTTGGAGCTCATATCTGGTTACATAAGCTGGGTCCGGATAGTATTTCCGAAGCATCATAAGATAGGACACATTGTGGATGCCTGTTTATTTAGGTAGTAACGCCAACATACAGGTCTTATCTCCCACTTTGTCCAATCTCTCTCCAGATCTCGTTACGTCCTTATGCTATGTCCTAAGGGCATGTAACTTCCAATAATACTAATTCATCCTCGGTGAATTCCAATGATTTCTGTCTCTTGTCAGCATAGCTTGTCTATCTGCTTTGAGGTGTTCTTAATCCTTCACAATTAATTGAACATCCTCAGAGGTTTGTCTTACCAATTCGAGAACAATTTTCTATCTGTCACCCACTTCTTCTTATCCAAATCAGGGAAACAACCCTTAGGGCCATACTATGCCTCATCTGAAGTCATCTTGATACTCAAGTGACAACTGTCATTATTGGCGAATTCGATTAGTAGCAACTGATCATCCCAGGAGCTTATCATATCAAGCACACACTCTCATCATATACTCCAGTACCTGACAGTCCCCTCTGACTGACCATCTGTCTGAGGATAGAAAGCTGTGCTAACACTCAGTTAGGTTCCCATAGCTTCCTGAAAACGTTCCCAGAAATGGGAAGTGAAGCGGGAATCCCTATCTGTACCATGCTCTCTGGAAAATACTTGGTGTTCCACAATTTTTCATACGCATAAATTCGCCTACACACTCAGAGTATCTGGGGATTTCCTAACCAGAAGGTGGGTAGACTTAATCAATCCATCGACTATCACCCAGATAGCCTTATGATTCATCGGGGTCTTCTGTAACCCATTACAAAATTCATGGTAACTTGTTCCAATTTCTGTGTCAATATAGGTAGAAATTGCAATAACCCTGTAACTTTTTTTGCTCTACCTTACTCTGCTGACATACGAGACACTTTTTCCACAATCTCCACTATATCTCTTTTCACATCTGACCACCAACACCTTTTTTTTTTAATATTTTGATATATTTATTACTTCTCGGATACACTGTATCTCTCGAAGAATGAGCTTCTGGCAATAACATTATATCATCATTGTGATCTTGGGAGCATTTATACTGTCTCAGAACCTCAGTAAGCCATCATCACTCTCTGTGAACTCTGTCATTGTACCCATCTGAATCTGACCCACACTATCGACACTCTGCCGATCATCATGCTAAGCCTGTCAAATACGATCACTCAAATCCAGTTCAAATCTCAGGCTAGCTATCACACAATCACTGTCATCATCAGAAGGGATCACATCACGACTGAGGCTCACAACTGCTCTAGCAGCTCACGCTCCCTAACCATCATATGTAATACCATCCCGAGGCTCTTTCTATTCAAGGCATTAGTCATTACATTAGCCTTTACTGGGTGGTACAATTTCCACAATCATAATCCCTCAGAAGCTCTAATCCTCTTTGTTCTTATATTCGACTCTTTCTGTGAAAACAGATACTCAGGGCTTTTATGATCAGTGCATACCTAAAATTTCTCACCGTATACATAGTAGTGTCATTTACTCAATACCACTATCGCTATAAACTTTAAATCATGGTTCAGATAGTCTTTTCATGATCCTTGAGTTGTTTGGATTCATAATCGACTATCTTCCCCTTTTGCGTCAATACACAGCCCATTCATTATTTTGAGGTATCCACAGACTCATGAGAAACCTCTTAATCTGTTGGGTATGGTGGGAATAAATGCGATGGTCAGTTTATTACTTCAGTACACCAAAACTCCTGTCACGTCTATCATCCCATTCAAATACAACTTTTTCCTAAGTTAAACGTGTCAATAAAGTAGTCCATTTCGAGAACTCTTAACAATTCATCTGTAAAAACAATTTCCAATTGTTGCTTATAATTTTCCCTAGACTTTAAATACACCCAAAATATCATCAATATGGATGATAACAAATCGGTCCAGGTAAAGTTTAAATATCTCATCGTAGTTAAATTCCATTAAATATTTCAATCACTCATATCTTTGACCTATGTACGCATAAACGTATAATATTCCTTTCGAAATCGCTTCTGTTGAAGCTACTAACCCGGGTCATTTCCTTTTTCTTATATTAACAGATTTTATAAAATTTTAAATTTTTAAACTTTCCTGATGAATCGAATTCTGTATTTCTTATTGTACCAGTAAAGGTACCCTAATTTTAAATGTATATATTACGACTGTCGATTTCAATTTATAGGTTACGTGTATACTTTTAGACGCTGTCAAGTCTTCAGGCGGGGAGGTATTTTGAAATACCTTTATTAACCTTTAGACTTGACCATAATTACTTTACATATCAGTCTATGTGGTCACAATTCATATTCATTACTAATTACTTTAATCCTAATAACTTCACTTATCATAGATATTCTTACCTTACATACGTCTCTTATTCCAATAGATTTTGTATTCAGGATTTATCACAAAACTTATCTCTTTTCGTATATCACATATAACAACTATGTCATTACTCATTCAGTGAGTACAATCATTTGCTCCTTTAATTTCAATCGCTACCCCCCTTTTATTACTTATCAAAACTTACCGTATACTTTCCAGGGGTAACACAACACTGTCTTAGAATAGAACTCTAAACATCATAATTTGCAGCCGAATTAATGTATTCTTAAATATTACTTCAAATTATTCGTAGACCATTGAACAAAATCAGCTGACTTATACTTCTTTCCCCGTTTTCAACTTATAATTTCTTCATAATTATTTCATTAGTTAACCCTCATTTGTTGGGGTACTAACTATCAGCATTGTGTCCATAGGTGTAGGCATCACGTCTTTTACTAACTTATACGCAACTAAAGACGGTATGACTAAATACGTGGCACCAGGATCAATTAAAATAATTACTTCACTATTCATAACCAGTGTGGTATCTTTCACCACATCATATGAAACATCAGTAGTGTCCTGGTCCAAGGCATACACTCGCCCTCGTCCAACAGCCTACTTTCCTTTTCTCTTCGGCTGTGGCCTCCCTTTTTCAGTGCAGAGATATCAACAGAATTTTCTCTATCTCTTTGCTCTTCTGTGGGGCAGTCTCACCCAACTATGAGCAATTATTAATTAACTGGCCCGTCTTACCACACTTAACGCCTATTTTATTCAATAAAGTGTAGGTGTAGGCCTTACTTCCGTGGTATTTACCACACATCCTACACTGTTTACACTGCTAACTCTGCTTACACTGCTACACTGCTTCGTTGCAGGTCGGGGTTATCCAATCATAATACCCCTCATAAGTGTTAAATTGGATATACTGGGGCCTTACCAATCATCTTACCCCATGACTCATCAACTCTAATCCCTTATCAACTGGTCTATTTCCCGCTCTGACATCTCTGTCATTCTCTATTCTCTTCTGTTTCTATTTCAGCCCTTACTACATTTCCCAATCTCAGAGGCGTGCAACACATGATATTATTCACGCAACTGTATAGGAAATGAGATAATCGGACTCTAATCGATAATTTGAGTCCTTCCATGAACTTTTGGGCTTTTCGACTCTCACTGCCCATAGTGTCAGGTTCACATCTGCCCAGAGATATAAATTGAGTTTCATACTCATCAATCAACTAGTGTCTCTGGGTCAGTGTAAGAAATTTTAATTGTAATTTCCCTTAAGTAGTGTCTGAAATATTCTATCACCGGAATACATCTAGAAATACTTCTCATGTTGGCTCTGGACGTCTAACTATTCAGATGGGTTGAGCGGACTTCCACCAATGTTCCGTCTCACCCTCTAACATAAACGTATTTAAAAGTCACCTTCTCGGTCGACATACACCGAAAGAATCCATAGCACTTCGCTATCTCATTCCCCCAATCGTCAGTAACTATTGGTTTCTTTACTTCGCTAAATACCTGATGGGTGTGAAAATCTCTATAGTCTGAGGCATCTGTTTAGACTTTACCCTGCCTATCCTCGACTACCTGCATAGACTGAGTAAACAACTCTGAAATATTTTCTACACTCCACTCCGTCCTCTTGGAGCGTGTCTCAATACTATTTGGTCTCTTTATAGGACCCTGTGGAGTATGCTCAACATCAGCCTCCACTTCACTCTCATCTTGAGTCTCATGGATGACTCATTCGACACTCAGACCGATCTCTACGGCCTCGAGCATGTGTACTCGCCCCTCTACCATAGCGGCTATCATTTATAAAGACTATATTATTGCATTCGAAACTAAATTCTTAGCTGTTGTTCCACCTTGATATACACAATTGTATCTAAACAATGCACAGTACATGGGGATGTAAATTTACTTAACTACTAACACCGACTCATATCAGGCCAACTCTGCTCTGATACAATCTTTTCTGTCACGACCCAAATTACCTAAAAATCAGAGTAAATTTTTTGCTTTTTAATTTCCTTAACCGTCGTGAACAGTTACACTACTAAACAGTTGGGCTATGATTCGGTGTTAGTCACATCTCACCTATTTACCATTCCTTTTTCATATTTCATTTACATATCAATTTATTTTAAATAAATACATCCCCAATATTAAATCCATGTACAATACTGTACATCTATATGTTCAGATACAAAAATTATACAAATGTGTATACTTGATCTTGATAAGAAGCAGCGGATATGACTAGTGTCGTTCTCTTCTACTGACTATACCCTGTGGGGTGGAAAATAAAAGGGTGAGCATAAACAGCTCAATAAGGCAATAATGTAAGCAGGTAGATAACTATACTATCTACGTGCTGATAATGTCATGATATAAAATCGTTTACATTTGGAGCATGAGGTATGACTAAAACGATGCCACATGTATGTATATATCTTATAAAGGAAATCATGAAATCGATATATAAAACAACCATGGAAAAATCATCATGTATGATATCTCATGCTCGTCACATTAAAAACTTATTTGTGTTCATCATAACCTCATCACGTTAAAACTCATTTGTTTTATCATAAAACAACCACATCAAGGCTAAACCCATCACTCGGGAATACCTTGATTCATTAAATCACATCTCTTTTGAAAACATAAATCGGGACATTACCCCTCCCTCGGGTTCGTCCTGGTCTATTCAGACCGTATGATATCATGTGAGGCATGTAGGTTACTGTATGAAAATCGAGGACTATGGCCATACTTTGTCCCTATGATCCCAGGCTACACGGATCCCGGTGTGCGGGGTATCACAACTGCAACGGGAGGTGGGGTCAATTCCTACCCACCAGAATATCAAGTAACATCATAGAGTCATCATGACTGCACGGTACAGCGTACTCCGTGTGACATACATGGTACATCGTACTCCATGGACCCATATCATAGTCTGGGGTTGCCTGTCGTAGGTCTTATCCACCCCAATACTATGTCGATAACCAACCCATGTCTCAAAGTATACGTGCGAGCATCTCAACTCTCTGTGACACACAATCTACAGGAGGCTTCCGCATGACTATATGCATGTCAACTCACGTCTAGTGCAAGCGAAGCTCCAGCACCACGCTATGCATATCATGATATCTAAAATCTCGTGCGAGCAAAGCTCTAGCATGGTTTTATGCACACACAAATTTCTCGTACGAGCAATGCTCCAGTACAGCTTTTATGAGTAACAAATCAGTAAAATTTAGTGCGAGTAAGACTCTAGCACTCTTTTTACTCATGTAAATATGATAGGTGGCTCAATCTTTATAAAACATCTTTTAAAATAGTAACCGGTCCAAACCGGTACCCTTTCGTATAATTCACGAAATCAACAGCCAACCAATATGTATATTTGCTTAAATCAAAGCAATACATTCATATAAAGCATTAAAAACATAAAATCATGTAATTTATCTGCCTTACTACCCTTTTTGTAAATTTTACTCTCAGGGGTAAAATCGTCTTTTTCTTTATTCACCTAAGCCCCGATTTTCATAAAAATTATTATTTCTTTTCTAGATACTTTAAGGAATTCTAAACCATATAAATCCCCTCAATAAATACGTATAGAAATCTCTATACACCTACAAAATTCCCTTACCTCGATTCACACGTAAACTTATCTCGTCTCAATAATATCCAATCTCTCAGTCCAACTCCACGTCAACCAAGTGTACAAAACTGCATATAACCACATATTTTCGGTTAATTCACTTTTTTTATCAGTATATCACATTTACTGATCAAATCTAACGTATTGGGCCTGTTTTACTTTATTGAGCCCAATTGCACTTTAATGGGCCTCGACCCATTTTCAACCTGTTTCTACTAATTAAATCCCTTCTTCGGGTTTACTGGGCTCATTCAGCTTATCAATAATCATCGGGCTTCGTTCCAAACTCATTGGATAGCCCGTATAATATTTACGGTAATTACGTTGCAATTCCGATTAATATTCTTTTTTTTATACAGAATTAATCCATAAATTCTGTAAAATAATCGAAACTCTGTATTAAAGGACTCTAATTGTTGGAATTAAAATGTACTTACCCAATATGATGCGGGATACGAAAATCGGAGCTCAATCGGCTCTCGTTCGGGATTTGTCGTAAAACTGCACAATTAATATTTAATTTTGGGTTACTTTTCGATTAAATATAATTTAAATAAATTTCTCGAAATTCAAATCGATCACTTTTGACCTCGTATCGACTTACCCGAAGTCCGGTGTATCCTAAAAAATTCTTCCCCTTTTTCCTTTTTCTCTTTTTTCTCTTTTTTTTCCTTCTTTCTTGGTTGAACCAGTTCAGTCCGGTTCAACCCGGTTCAAACCGGTCCAGTTCAGTCCGATTCACTCTGGTTTAACGGTTCAGGGCCTCGCCGACCGATTCTCTGCCTGCTTCCGCCGCCAGTGGCTCCGCGGGATCGTCCGTAGCTCGAATCTACCCTCGATTTCGTCCAAGGCCGTCGGAAAGTGGCAGGTCCGGTGTGTTCTCTCCACCGTCGGTACCCATTTCCTCTTTCTGCCGTTTTTGGCGCCGTCCGCCGGTTTCGCCGGCCATGGCCACCACCATTCTGCTTGGCATCACGTGGGGAACCTTCGACGGTCGGTGGTTGCGGTCATATCGACGTCGGTAGCCGCCAATCGGAACTCTTTCTCCCACGGCTTCTCTCCCCGATTCGTCGATCTCCGACGAGTTCCACGGCGCATCGCAGGCGCTGTGAAGTCGCCCAGGGTCGGGCAGCCTTCGTCGGCCCTCGCCTAGGTCTCTGGCCGCCGGTGGCTCGCAGGTGGTCTCTTTGGTTTTGTTCTTCCGTTTCTCTAGTCTTTCTCTTTTTTTTTTATTTAATTTTATTTTATTTATTATTTAATTTTATTATAATTTTATTCAATATTATATTATTATTTTACCAAAATATCTAAGATAAATTATTATTTAATTTATTTAATGAATAAATAATTTTTTCGGTATTATTTCAACTTTTCGGTATATTTTTCGATTATTTTCGGGTTTATTTTTTGAAGTGAAAATCCCGCTTAATTTCGATTAATTCTCAAAAATTCATATCTTGATCAATTTAACCCGAAATTTAATTATTTCTTCGTTATTGATCAAGATTCTCAAATCCATTATTTTTAATTAAATTTTCTTATCGAATTTATTTCGACTTTCGGTCTTTTGATCGTTTTGCCCTTCAAGGTGTTCGAGAATTCCATTTCAGTCTTTTTACATTTTTAATTTCATGTTTTGGATCCTTATTTCCAGTTCGAATCTCGTTCGTTTAATTTGGGACCATTTTAATCTTTCCTTTCACGAACATACTCATTTCGTGTTTTAACTAAATTCGGGTCTTACATAAATAGTGCCGCCAAGTCTTTAAAGCAAATACAATGGTAGCTAACTCCAAATAATTTGTAGAATAATTTCGCTCATGGTCCTACAGTTACCTGGAACCATAAGCTATCACTCGACCGTTCCGCATGAGTACACATCCCAGACCCTGATGGGAGGTATCACAGTATACAGCAAATCCTCTCGATCCACTTGGAATAGTCAGGACGGGTGCAGTAGTCAACCTCCATTTGAGATCCTAAAAACTCTACTCACATGTTTCTGACCATACAAAAGGAACCCCTTTACATGTGAGCTTGGTCAGCGAAGCTGTTATCTTAGAGAAACGCTTTACAAACCTCCAATAGTACCCTACTAGTCCAAGGAAACTTTGAACCTCAATTACAATCCCTGACCTCTCCCACTTGAGTATTGTCTCAATCTTGGATAAATCAACTAGCACTCCGTCCTTAGATATAATGTGATCAAAGAAGGCTATCTGTTCCAGCCAAAATTTGCATTTACTTATTTTCTCATACAACTGTTTCTCTCGAAGAGTTTGGAGCACAATCCTCAAATGATGTTCCTGCTCCTCCCGAGACTTAGAGTAAACCAAGATATCATCGATAAAAAGAATTACAAATCGATCGAAATAATCTTGGAATACTTCGTTCATCAGACTCATGAAAGTAGCGTGGGTATTGGTCGGGCCAAAAGGCATCACCAAGAACTCATAGTGGTCATATCTCGTCCTGAAAGCTATCTTAGGAACAGCTTCCTTTTTATCTTTAACTGATGATAACCGAACCTCAGATCAATTTTAAAAAATACTGATACCCCTCTCAGCTGATCAAATTAGTCATCTATTCTGGGCAAGGTGTACTTGTTCTTTACGGTTGTTTTGTTCAATAATCTGTAGTTTATGCATAACCTGAGGCTACCATCATTCTTCCTGACAAATAGAACCGGAGCTCCCAAAGGCGAAACAATAGGTCTAATAAAATCCTTGTCAAGCAACTCTTGCAACTATTTCTTCAGCTCTTCTAATTCAACCAGTGCCATCCTGTAGGGAGTCTTAGAGATTGGCTGGGTATCTGGCACTAAATCGATAGTAAATTCTAGCTCTCTCTCCGGTGGTAATCCTGATAATTCATCAAGAAATACATCTAGGAATTCACATAAATAAGTATATCCTGAATACTCGGATGTTCCCGGCTCATATATGTAACAGAAGCTATATAACCTTCATGGAACAAAACATCAAGAGTTATGTGAATTTCGCACTTTAAAACATCGTATATTTCATTTCTTAACTACCAAACATACTTCGAATTTATCAAGTAAGGAAAAGGTTACAGTCATGGTGTAGCAGTCTAAACCTCTATTCGTGGTTAACCAATCCATACCCAAAATTACATCAAAGCCGTACATGACTAGTAAGATTAGATCTGCTATCATTACCCTATCTCCTACCTTAATTTCACAGTTCCTACACACTTTATCCGTTATTTGTGTCTCATGAATGGGTGTACTAATATGACATACATAATTTAGGAATTCATATTCTAAAGGCAGACACTTTGCAAACTGAGGTTAAATGAATGAGTCTGTGAATCCTGGATCAAATAAAACATTAGCTTTATGATTACAGACAAGAAGATTATCTTTAATGACATCAGATGAGGCATCTACTGTGTCCTGATCAATGGCAAAAACACGCCCTCAGGTGACAGGTTGTTTACCTTTTTCCTCTGTTGTAGCCCGTCTCTCGGGGGTATACCTTTGTGGAATCTATGTCGGTCTATCAGGCGGTGGCTGTGGTCGATCCTGAGGCTGTGGAGTATGTGTAGCAGACAATCCTTCATCAAGTATTCCCTCTTTTTGCACCTATAACAAACACTCGTTCGCCGTAGACAAGGACCATTGTGCATCTTACTGCACTTCGGGCAACCTCTTCTAGTCGTCTGGTGGCTTCGGGTGATCATATGGGTAGTAACAGGAGTCTTGGGCCTATCAACACTCGCTAGAGACTCATCAAGCCTCAGTCCCTTTGGCTGACTCCTTCTCGGTTCTATCATAGAGGACTCCACTCTCTTGCCCTTACTCTTAAACTTCCCACTGGATCCATATTGGGCTTGTGTAATGTTAAGAATCCTCTCTACATCCTGCGTGCACTCCAAAGCATTACTAAACTCTATAATGCAGAGTCTGAGTAGTCTATCTCAGATGACAGGTCTCAACTCGGACAGAAACCTCTACGAGCGACGCCGTTCATCTCTTACTGTTTCGAGGTAATACTCCATAAGGGTAGAAAATTTGTTCTTATACTCATCTATAGTCATACTACCCTCTGCCTACATCTTCCTCTGAGCTGTAAGAGGTACATACTGACCCCTATAAGTAAATAGGAAAATCCCCTAGGTAATCTCTGGATTTCGAGAAATCATATGCGTTCTGGTGGCTCTCCACCATACATCGGCCTGTCCAGTAAACATATATGTGGTCATTCTGAGCCTCTATGAATCTGTGCACCCCAAGTACTCAAAGATCCTCTCTAGATCTGTTAGTCACTCCTCTGCCTGTACTGGATCCTTCACCCCCTGAACTCTGGAGGGTACACCTTCAGAAAGTCCTTCATTTAGCTCTTATCTCTGTCATCTGTCACAAACTGTATCAACGGCTGAGTGACAAGAGATGCTGGAAGGACCTGTGGAGGAACAGGTGGAGGAGGATGTGTGGCTGCAGTAGCATCGCTATCTGAAATATTTGCCCCGAACTTTTAGGCAAACATAGTTGTGAGGGCACTGAGCCCATCTCTCATGCTTTGCATTCCCTACTCAAGCCTCATCATCCGAAAATCAGGGCTCTCTAGTTAAGGGGGAGGTAGTGGAGACGGCTGATCTTGCCTCCATGGGCGGCCTTGTCTACCGTTCATGGTCAATAATAAATTACCTGCACCATACCAAGAGATTTCAATTACAATTATGACAAGTATATATAAATTATAACCAGACAAGTATAGATACTTGTGATGTAAACACACTTAAACTATCCGACTTTGATAGTACTAGATAACCTTTGCTCTGATACCACGTTAACTATGACACCCTGAAAACGCAAAAATAGGGGTAAATATTTTCCTTTAATCTTATTTTCTTACATAAGTTGCATTCCTGTACAGTACAAGTTACTTAATTCTTCTTTACTTAATCCTTTAATCATTTACGATTTGCCAAAAATTTCGTCAACATAACCTCTTATATTTTGACCTGCTTTCTTGTAATGAAATACAATTTATAATCGCAATACAATTGCTTTTACTTCTTAAACTTTACCATCTCCCAATTCAAAATATATTACAACTACATCAACTATATTCATACTTAACATCATCAACATTTAGTTATTTCCCAAGACATTTATCTACAACTTCGTAACATGAGATTACATCCCAAAAGTATACATATACAATCCAGTATTTGTACAATACCACTGTCTAAAGATAAACAATAGGAAATATACCTGAGCGTGTACTAAAGTTAGTTTGAGAGGTTCAAAATTCACCAGGGTACTTGAGTGCTTAGCAATAGTTTAGCAAATTCTATTGCAGGTAATATGAAGTGGAGTAAAAAAGGGACGAGCTTCTGATAAAGCTCAGTAAGGAAAGCCTTTAAAAAAATCCTGACAAATCCCAAAAACATGGGGAAATTAGTTAACATGCTTTCGTACTTACTTAAATCCATTTGCATAAACATACATGCTTACTTTGAAATAAAACATTCGTACATATACTTATGAAATTCAATTTACATGTATACTTACTTTCTTTGAAATAAAGTATACTTACTTTGAAATAAAGTACACTTACATACATGCTTACTTTAGCAAACTTATGTACTCACTTACTTTGACATATAACAAGCATACATACATACTTACTTGCTTAAAGTTCACATACTTCTTACTTACTTTCTTTCATACTTAAAATGTTCATACATTAAAACATGGAGACTGGCTATGCCCGAATAACTATCATGTAAACATACGTCTTCCTCCGTAGAGGGAATTCTGTACCGATGGCTATGGTGGAGGTTGTAGACAGGATCAAGGTCGTACAATAAATAAACGTAGTATCTGAATAAACATTCTACTAGCACATAGCTAGGGCACGGGCACCACTGGCACTCACCGTGCTGGAGACATACATGCGTGCTATGTGAGCACGAGATACTACGAAACATGAGCCACACGTTGCGAACTCAAACACCACAAATGTGGAGATAAGCACTACACGGGCAAAACGTAATAAGCACCACAAGTGACGGAGCAGGAGCACCGTAAGTAATGGGCATGATATGCACATAGCATATGCTATAGGGTAGCCCTCTAGTCTCAGAAAAACCATACTTCTTTACTTACTTTCATTCATACGTAAGATCAATTGAAATTGAAATCTTAAAACCCTAAAGTTTCTAATATAAAATATTAGTATATTAAAACCCATGCTTGGTATACCAAAAACGGTTAGGTTCAGGAATTAAACTGATTTCTATTCCTTTTGAGAATTCCTAACGGGGCAAGTATATGCATTTGAGCATGAGGTCACTAATACCCCATCTGAAGCATTTAAAGGTAATATTTTGATTTTTGATATTAAAGCAGTGGTTTTATTTGATTCTGGTGTAACTCATTCTTTTATATCACCAACGTTTGGATGTAAATGGTCTTCCTATGTACAACCTAAACCACTAGGAAAGACGCTATCGATTAGGACACCAATGAAAGATAGTTAAACGATAAAACAAGTATACAAAGCTTGTAGGCTTAAAGTAGGAGACAAGAATATGTTAACAGACCTAATCTTATTAGATATGTATGATTTTGATGTGATATTAGGCATGGACTGGTTAACAGCAAATCTACCTGTCCTTGATTGTCACAATAGGACGATCACCTTTTATTTGCCTAAAGAATATGTTGTAAGTTTTGTCGAAAAGTAATGAATATGATTGGTAGATTTAATTACATAGTTCTGACTAACTATATGGATAATATTTTGAAGGTTATATTGCTTATGTAATCGATACTGATAAGGCAAGTTTGGAGTTGAGTGATATTCCCATGGTCAGGGAGTTTCCTGATGTATTCCCAAATGATCTACTAGGGTTACCTCCAGATAGGAAGATGAAATTCTATATTGATTTGATGCTTGGTACTGAGCCTATATCCAAACCCCCATACAGTATGACACTAGTTGAGTTAGAAGAGCTAAGAAAGAAAGTACAGGAATTGTTGGATAAGGGGTTTATCAGACCGAGTATTTCACCATGGGGTGCACCAGTGTTATTCGTTAAAAAGAAAGATGGGAGTCTCAGGATGTGCATTGATTATAGATTTCCCATCAAGGCTACCATAAAAAACAAGTATCCCCTGCCACGTATAGATGATTTACTTGACTAACTGCGAGAAGCAAAAATCTTTTTCAATATCGATCTGAGGCCAGGGTACCATCAGTTGAAGATTAGAAGTGAAGATGTACCTAAGACAACCTTCAAGACCCGATATGGACATTATGAGTTTTTGGTTTTGCCTTTCAGGTTAACAAATGCTCTTGCAGTTTTTATGGCATTGATGAATGAAGTACTTAAGCCTTATCTGGATAGATTTGTCATAGTGTTTATCAATGATATTTCACTGTACTCCAAGTCTAGAGAAGATCATAAGGAGCATTTGGGAATGGTTCTACAAACCCTCGGGGAGAAGAAGTTATATGCCAAGCTCAACAAATGTGATTTCTGGTTAGATTAAATAGCATTTTTGGGTCACCTTGTGTCAAAGGACGGGGTATCTGTGGATCCGTCCAAGATCAAGGCTGTAGTTCAATGGAAAAGACCCAAGACTGTAACTGAGATTCGAAGTTTTTTGGGTTTAGCATGGTACTATAGAAGATTTATCGAGGGTTTCTCTAAGTTAGCTGCTCCTCAGACACGATTTAGGAGAAAGAATGTCAGATTTGAGTGGAGTGACTCATGTGAATGGAGCTTTCAGGAATTAAAGCATAGACTGACCACCGCACCCATTTTGACTATACCTACCAGTTCGGAGAGCTTCTCACCAAGGTTTAGGTTGTGTATTGATGAAGAACATGAAGGTAGTTGCTTATGGTTCCCGACAGCTAAAAGACCATGAGAAGAACTATCTGACCCATGATTTGAAATTGGTAGCCATGATATTTGCACTGAAAATATGGCGTTATTACCTATATGGAGAAAAGTTTCAAATATTTACCAATCAAAAATGCCTCAAGTACTTAATTTCACAGAAAAAGTTAAATATGAGGCAGATGAGGTGGATAGAGCTTCTGAAGGACCATGACTATGAGATCCTTTAGCACCCGAGAAAGGTAAATGTAGTGGCAGATGCCTTAAGTAGAAAGAATATCGGGATGGTATCTTATATGATGATTCGAGAATACGAGTTGTTGGAACAATTTATAAGCCTCAACTTGGACATTGAACAATCAAACATTGATGAGTACGGTATGATAGATAGACTGAGGTTAGAACCAGACATGATTGACCAAATTCGATAGTCGCACCGTACTGATCAGTATTGTACAGATATGACCAGTTAAATTCAGTTGGGTACTGTGGTAGATTTAGAGATCAACATTAATGGTCTCTATTGAGGTTCAGGGGCAAAGTTTGTGTTCCCAGTGATCCACAATTGAAGAAACTAATATTATCATAAGCTTATTCCTCGAGGTATCCTTTACACCTAGGAAGTAATAAAATTTATCAAAATCTTCAAAAGGATTATTGGTGGGTAGGTATGAAGAAAGACGTAACCGAATTTATGGCCAGATGTCTTGTGTGTCAGTAGATTAAGTAGAGCATAAAAAACATGCAGGGTTGTTACAACCTCTACCAATTTCAACCTAGAAATGAGAGCATGTGACTATGGATTTCAGTATAGGTTTACCAAGAACTTGTAGAAACCACGATACGATTTGGGTGATCATAGATAGATTGACAAAGTCCACCTACTTCCTGGCAATGAAATCTATTGATACTTTGAGTGCATTGGAAAATCTATATATGCGAGAAATTGTAAGACTACATGGTGTACCAATGAGCATTATGTCAATAGGCATTCCCGATTCACTTCTCACTTTTGGGAACATTTTCAAAAAGCTATGGGGACCCAATTGAATTTTAGCACTGCCTTCCATCCCCAGACAGGTGGTCAATCAAAGAGAAATATTCAGACATTAGAGGATATGTTGAGAGCATGTGCTCAAGATTTTAAAGGCTCCTCGGATGATCATTTTCCACTAGCAGAGTTTGTGTACAATAACAGTTATCACTCGAGTATCAGGATGGCACTGTATGAAGCTTTGTATGGTCGAAGGTGTCATTCTTCAATTGGTTGGGAAGAAGTGGATGAAAGAAAGATATTTTCTCCCAATCTGTTTAAGAAAGCCTCTAAGGATGTTCAACTAATTTGTGAGAGATTGAGAACAACTCAGAGCAGGCAGATAAATTATGCTGACCAAAGACGAAGACCTTTGGAATTTTCAGTTGAAGATTTTATATTTCTGAAAGTTTCTCCCTCCAAGGGCATAATGAAGTTTGGGAAGAAAGGAAAGTTAAGTCCCCCTTATATTGGACGTTTCAAAATCTTAGACCGAGTGGGAGACAAAGCATACAGATTGGCTTTATCATCGGAGTTATCAAGTATCCATTGTGTCTTTTATCAATACTACAAAAGTAGCATCCAAATTCGACGCATGTGATAAAGTATGAACCATTGAAATTGAAGGAGGATATGACGTATGTGGAGAAATCGATACGGATCTTGGATAGGAAAGAGAAAGCATTTCGATCTAAGACAATTCCTCTGGTCAAGGTCCTGTGGCAATACCACACTTTGGAGGAGGCTATATGGGAATTAAAAAGCATAATGCGAGAAATATATCCACACTTGCTTGAGGACTGATTTAATTTTAAATTTGGGGACCAAATTTCTTAAGGTGAGGAGAATGTAAACTTCACAAATTTTATAGTATTTGATTTTAATTATGAATTGCGAAGTGGATGAATGGAATTGAGAATGGGCACATCGGTGGATAATTAATTGAAACCATATTTTAAACATGAGAGACTTGGAAGAGTTTAATTAATTAAAATATTTTAACTTGAAGAGTAAATAATTATGAGGAGTAAAAATAATTTCCATGAGCTAGATTAATATATATATATATATATATAATATTCTCTATGATAGGTAAGTTCAAATATTAGACTAAATTTATTTTAATACTATATTGAAGATTTATTAAGTATGTAGAAACATATATATATATATATAAGTAATATTTTATTTAATCTTCTAGTCAAAGAATTAAGGTATAAAATACATAAAAATGTAAAAGTATAAATACATATATATATATATGCAACCAAGGATTGGCTTCCAAAAGGAAGCCAATCTCGAGAGCAGTTTGGGTCACGCTGCTTAAGGAAAAAAATGGAAATGAATTATGGCGATGTCCTAGCAGCATAGAAACTGGGGAATCATTTAAAACAGTCTAAGGCAGTTGTGAGGACTAAACCAAAGTGATGGGGAGGTAGTAGAGCTGTAGCTACAACAATTTGGCAGCCCACTTAGAACACCTACGATGTTAAATACATTAGAGAGAGTCAGACCTAAATGCTAGGATGGATTGTGAAGAAACTAGTTTCCTACTGAGCAATCAGACCTGTACCGAGGAAAATGAAAGGGGACAGCTGAGAAGCAGACTGAAAAGAAAAGGAAGCCTGATGTGTAAGACCCATATTTTAATGTGTACTCTTTATGATTTTGTGATGTACAGACAAGTCACATTTGATATAAATCATAAGGAATGAATGTTTTTACAGTTCCAAATGTGTAAGAAATACAAAACGGGTAGTGAAGAAAATTGGATATGAATGTAACAATGAAATTCTGGGAAAATTATAGTAGAACTGCTCTAGAAGAGGAGTAGATCGATCCCTTATTCAAAGTAGATCGATCTTGGATAGGTTCTGGATAGAACAGATCGATCTCATTCAAGGGCCAAATCGATCTCTATATGATTCTGTGTAAAGCAGATCCATCTCATGCTAACGATCAAATCGATCTCCTAAGCATAAAAAGTCAAATTCTAAAGAGATAAACACAGGGCAGATCGATCTCTCATCGTTAGGAGATCGATCTCCAAAGGCAATTCTATATATACTGGACTTCCGCACTTCATTTTCTTGAGAGCACCCAATCCCCATTGAAACCAAAGTAAAACCTAACTTTCCTACTCCAAAAATCATCACCTTTCAAGCAACTTTGAGTGAGATTCATTTCAGCAAAGTTGTTCCTAATGAAGAGGAGAACAACATAGTTGGAAACTAGAAGTTGAAATCAAGGATTAAAGGAGCAAGGTGGATTTTCCCCAATTTGGCAAAAAGAGGGAAAATCAAGCTAGGTAAGATTCAATTCACCAATTCCAAGTATGTTAATATAAGTATCTTGGTGAGTTGATTGGTGTATGTTTGAGTTGCTGAAAACACCTTGATTATGTAAAATCTCCATGACCTAGAAATTGGCATGAATTTGAGAAAATGATGAGAAAGTTGAGTAAGCATGGATTTAAGGATGAAATAAGCATGTATGTATGATTGTAAGATAGTTTTCTGGAATTCATAAATTGGAATAGATGAGAAACGCAAATAGGTATATGAGATATATGGTGAAATGCCATAATGGAAGAAAATAATAAACTTGAGGAATTGAGAGAATTATGTTGGTTCAATTTGAATCAGTAGACTTGAATGAGTCTAATAGGTTCTCGAGAAATGAGTTGTAAAAATCAAAAGGAACTTAAGAGAGAGTAAAGTCCAATAAGCTGAAATAAGGATAAATTAGTATACAAGTGAAAACTAAGTATATTAAGGTATACTGATGTGAATGATTACTAACAGCTTTAGAAGTTATATTGGAAGCTGATCGGACTGCGAAAGCGAGCAGTACCGAGGAAGTGAGGTCATGTGACGTGATTCGAGGTAAGGGAATTTCATGAGTAGTTAGAGGTAGCTACACATATTTCGAATAGAATTTTGATTATTATATTGTATATGTGTGAGACCTGAGAATTTTATACACATCTAAATATGTAATGTGAACATAAGTGTAATTAATTAAGCTAAATGTGTTGTACTCATACATTGAGGAGGTAAGCAATGAAATTTCTAAATGATGAATAAGTATTGAATAAGAAATAACCAATGAAGCAAACTATGGCAATTATATGTGGAGATTTTATGCCAAGTGTACAACCATAGTGTGAAACTATGAGGCCAAATCGATCTTGAAAAAGAGGGGATCGATCTGATAAGCCAAAGTGATAAGGAATGAACAAATACAAACGAGCAGATCGATCTCCAATGGAAGAAGATCAATCTCATAGAGATTCTTTCTTAAAGAGATCGGTCTCTTATAAGAGCAGATCGATCTCCAAATGTTTTTGTAAAATGTAGATCAATCTTCTCAAAAGGAGCATATCGATCTCCTCAAGATTATGAGATCGATCTTTCCCCCTCGACAAATCGATCTGGTAGGAATAAAAAGTGCCCAAAACGTTCCCAAATTCAAAGGCAGATCGATCTCCTACAAGAGCAGATCGATCTCCTACCCTCTACCTATATAAAGACCCCTGTGTTTTGCTAGAATTCATCTTTTCTCTCTTCAAAAAATTGAAATCCCTAACACCCATTTTCGTTCGAATCAGAGGTTGTGGCAAAAAGGAAAGTTGTTCCTAATTAAAAGGAGAACAACATACTTAGAAATCGATCGGTGAATTGAGCTGAGGTGTGAATTGAGTACTACACAAGTTTTCGGTAAATTTCTAAGATTTAATCCTTGACTTTGAAGTAGATTTTTGCGATTGTGGCTGTAGATGTTGTGATGGGTAGGCTGAAAATGGTTAGGGTTGTTAGAATCATTGAGATATTGAGAAATTATGAGAATGTGAGCAAATATGCCCGATATTGAGATTTGAGACAATGTGATAATGTGTTGGTGATGTTTTTACATCATTGGTACAACCCGAGAGTTCCAGAGAGGAATGCGAGGCTAGTCCATCGTTCAAGGGAAATGATTGCATTGTACGAGGTGTAACGAGGTAAGGGATAACTTAAACTCATTTGTGTAAGTGATTTGTGATGATACTGTAGCATGAAATGTTTTGAGAAATAAGCATATTTTTATGAGTTGTGATTGAATTATTGCACACGATTTTATAGCCGGTTGGGGCCCAATTCTTTTGAGTTGTAAACAAAGGGTGAAATTATTTTACAAACTGTTTCAGTTTAAAAGTGAAACGGGATTTGGGCTCTACATTAAGGCGTACTGAGATTTGAGAAATGTGTACGTGATTTTGTCGGTTTGAGATCAATTTTCACATGTTTTGTAATGAGTACAAAAAGGTTTTCGGCTGGGTTTTATGAGAAAAACCATTATGAGCTCTACGTGAAGGCAAGACGATTTTATATGATAATGGCTATTATTGAGACTTAGGCGTGTCATGTGATAACACATTGGGCCTTGCTTTGGTAGCATGTAAGTCTGGGCCTTGCTCTAGTAGCATGTAAGTTCGATATTTCTTCACTTTGGTAGCGAGAGATGCCTCCGTTTTGGTAACGTGAGATGACCCCCGCTCTGGTAGCGCTGGGTGGCCTTGCTTTGGTAGCATGTAAGACCGATAGTGTGCATGAATAGAGGCCTTGCTCTGGTAGCATGTAAGTCCGGGCCTTGTTCTGGTAACACATAAAACCAATACACCATGTACATGACACTCTTGTCAATGTTCCCTCTTTGAGGATGCCTGGGATGCGCACCCAGAGGAGATTATTTTGATGTGCCATGACATATATTTTTATCTGAGTTTTATTTGCCTAGTCTCTGTTTTACACGTGCGATTGTGTTTAGTGGCTTTGCCACGTGCATCATTACTGAGGTGATTTCTATCACGTTTTTATGAGAAAAGCCATTATCGCATCCTGATTTTTATATGCTTGTAACTATGGTTTTTATACTGAGCCATTTACTCTCATGTTTCTGCATGATCTTAGAAAAATGAGATGAGAATGATGTTTTAATAATTTCATGCTACGTTTTCTACTGAGCTTATTGAGTTTCACTTACAAAGCAAAATGATTGTGTTGTGTAATTAATCATTTTGTTAACGAGTCTCTTACCCCCTCACTGAGTGATTTAGAAGCTCACCCTATTTTTAATATCCCCCATATTTCTTCAAGTGAAGAGAGTTCCTGCGATGTACGGAGTAGTGGCTAGTGGAGGACCTGAGCTTTAGGCCGTATATTGTATCTTGAGGTATACTTTAACTTTTCATGTACCTAGACTAAAGTTGTATTTACAGACACTTGATGAACAATGATGTATGGGATGTATTAGGATTAACTAACTCTAAATTGAGGAATGTATATGGTATGATATATAAATATTAAATGATGAGATCCTGAGGTGAAAGTTTCATAATGTATTTATGATGATGTATGACACTGCACAGGAATACACCCAGAATTGTGTATTGATGCAAATAAGTTTTAAATTTACCTTGTTGTTCGTGCTTTCGGGGCGTCACAGAGTTTATTTGGTATCAGAGCTTAGGGTGTTTAGTACTGTCAGTGTCGGTTAAGTGAAATAGGATACATCACAAGTGTCTGTATAAGTCTGGTCATGAACTGAAATTGAGGATTGAAATTTCAATCAAGTTTGATGTGTAGGCGCAGGAAACATATTGAGATTCAAAAATGAGTGGACGACGAGGTCGTTCGAGGAGGCAGGCAGAGCCACCTCCGCCACTTGCCCCATAACCGAAGAGTCCTAACTCTCGAATTAATCGGGTTGAGCAATATATGTGTTAGGGTTTCAAACAGATGGCAGCGCTATTCGCACAACATTTTGGAGTTAATACTTTGGGTACTACTCCTACACCACCATAAGGACCTCCCGCGCCCCCAGTACAGATGGACCTGGTGCCTCCCACTACTCAGCCCAATGACAGAAGTATGGTCTGACTGAAGGACTTTTTGAAAATGAATTCACCCACATTCAAGGGGAGAAATGATCCCGTAGAGGCTGAGGAGTGGCTGACTGAGTTAAGAGTCATATTTTACTATTTGGGATGCACTGATGCTGAGAGGGTCAGTATGGGTGCTTATATGTTGAAAGGGAGAGCTCGAGATTGCTGAGATACTACCCAAAGTATTCTGATGTCCCGCCAGGATGTGATTAACTGGGAAGAGTTTCAGAAGGCCTTTAGAGCCCAATATGTACCACGAGCTACCCAGAGAAGGATGCAGGCTGAGTTTTCGAGTCTGGTACAGGGCAAGATGTCTATGGATGATTATTAGAGTCGGTTTACCACTTTATTGAAATATGATCCAGAGACCTTTAAGGATGAAGAGCTCCGCACCGAGTGATTTATATATGGACTAAAGCCCATCATCAGAGATCGAGTGATATGGCTGTGTATTACTGAGTTTGGAGATGCTCTGAGATGAGCACAAGAGATTGAGAGGGGAATAAAAATTGTACAATCCCAGAATAAGTTCAGAGCAGTGGCTAGAGATAAGGGCAAGAGACCAACGATTTCTCAAACAGATGTTCGGAGAGGATCCTTCAAAAGAGGAAGGATTGAGGTATAAAAAGGCAGATTGGACAGACCCAGAGCTTATCCCATCATTAGGGAGACCCCTCGAGATGCCAGGCCTGAGATAAGGGTTTGTAGAGATGTGGCTGACCGCATGAGGGAAATTGTATTGGGTTGGTCCGTGGATGTTTTAGATGTGGAGACATGGGTTATAGAGTAAAAGATTATCCTCAACCTCAGAGACCACATGCTCTAAAGCCTACCAGATAGCAGCCTCAGAAAGTGAATCCCTTGAGGTGGGCCACAGCTACTGAGAAAAGAAAGAAGTCCGTCACCGTGGGACGTGTGTTCGCTTTGGATAAGTACTTCTGCAAAAACTATAGGAGGTACACTCTCTATCTATAATCATAAGGCTCATGTGTTGATTGACCCTAGGTCCACACATTCGTTTATTTCTGAGCATTTTGCATGTAGTTTAAATTTGATGTTTGAACCTCTAGAGTATATCCTACATGTAAATACCCCTATGTTTGAGTCCCAGAGAACGGATATGATATGTAGAGGATGTGAAATAAAGGTGAGAGATAGAGTAATGTTAGCAGATCTAATGATGTTAAATATACATGGGTTTAATGTAATTTTGGAAATGGATTGGCTGGCAACCAATCGAGTGAGTTTAGACTGCTACACTAAGATTTTAACTTTCTCCAAACCTGAACCCTACAATGTACAATTGAAATGTTGAGGAAATAAAGGTGTGAAATTTTTGTAAACAATTTGAAATTTATGATGTTACCTTTTGAGAGTATTAAATTTGCTTTTAATGTGAAGGTTATGAAGCATTCATCTCAGATGATAATTGGCAACATCCGAGGATCGAGGATATACCCGTTATGTGTGAATTTTTAGATTTTTTCCCAGATGAGTTGCCCGCTTTACCACCAGAGAGAGAGCTGGAGTTTACTATTGATTTGGTACCAGATACTCGGCTTATCTTTGACCTCCGTATAGGATGGCATTAATCGAACTAGAGAAATTGAAGAAACAACTACAGGAGTTATTGAATCAAGGATTTATTAGACCCAATGTCTCACCGTGGGGAGCACTAGTGGTATCTGTAAGGAAAAAGGATGGTAGTCTCAAATTATGCATAGACTACCGATTATTAAATAAAGCTATGGTGAAGAATACATACCCATTGCCCAGGATTGATGATCTGCTTGATCAGCTGATAGGGGCCTCAATCTTCTCTAGGATTGATTTAAGATCGGGCTATCATCAATTAAGGATTAAGGAGGAAGATATTTCGAAGACGGCCTTCAAGATAAGGTATGGCCATTATGAATTTCTAGTGATGCCTTTTGGATTGACTAACGCCCCTACAGCTTTTATGAGGTTAATGAATGAGGTGTTCAGAGACTATCTAGATAAGTTTGTGATAGTCTTTATTGATGATATCTTGGTGTACTCTCGATCTTATAAGGAGCACATGCAGCAATTGTGGTTAGTACTTCAGATACTCCGAGATAAACAATTATATGGAAAGCTTAGTAAGTGTGAGTTTTGGCTGGATCAGATAGCTTTCCTTGGTCATATAGTTTCAGCGGAGGGAGTATCAATTGATCCAATTAAAGTGAAGGCTGTGCTTAATTGGGAAAGACCGAGGACAGTTACAAAGGTATGAAGTTTCCTTGGTTTACAGGGTATTACAGAAGATTTGTTGAGGGATTTTCCAGGATTGCCGCACCTTTGACCAAGCTCACGTGCAAGGAGACTCTGTTCATATGGACTGATCAATGTGAGCTTAATTTTCAAGAATTAAAGAGGAGATTAACAGCAGTGCTTATGTTGACTATCCCTGAGGGATCAGGAGGATTTTCAGTGTATAGTGATGCTTCCCATCAAGGATTGGGGTGAATGCTCATGCAACATGGAAGAGTAGCCGCTTATGGGTTGCTACAGTTGAAAGATCATGAGCGGAATTACCCCACGTATGACTTGGAGTTAGCCGTTGTGGTATTTGCTTTGAAGATCTGGCGGCACTACTTATATGGGGAAAGATTCTAGATCTTCACTGGCCATAAGAGTTTGAAGTATCTGTTTGATCAGAAAGAGTTAAATATGAGACAAAGGAAATGGATGGAACTCCTTAAGGATTATGACTGCGAGATTCTATACCATCCGAGGAAGGCGAACGTAGTTGCTGATGCCTTGAGCTGGAAAAGTATGATATCTGCTATGATGATCAGGGAATGGGATTTATTCGAGCAGTTCATCGAGCTCCAGATCAGAGTTAAAGAGGTAGAGACTGGATTTCTAGCTAGCCTGCGAATAGAGCCCAAGATCATGGATCAAATTAGGATTGGGTAGCATGATGATCAGAGGTTGATTGATATGGTTAGCCAAGCTTAGCAGACTTCGCAGTTGGATCTCATAGTTAGTAAGGATGGATTTTTGAGCTTCAGAGAACGAATTTGTGTACCAGACGATGTTACCCTAAAGAAACAGATACTGAGAGAATCCCACTGCTCGCGATACACCATACACCCAGGGAGTACTAAGATGTACCAAGATTTGAGAAAGGTATACTGGTGGAGTGGTATGAAGTGAGACGTGGTAGAGTACGTGGCCAGATGTTTAGTATGCCAGCAAGTGAAAGTGACCATCAGAAGCCCGGAGGATTATTACAGCTTTTACCTGTGCCTACATGGAAATGGAAGCATGTCACCATGGATTTTATTATAGGTTTACTGAGGACTCGAAGAGGTCGTGACGCTATATAGGTCATAGTGGATAGACTGACAAAAGGTGCCCACTTCCTTGCCATCAAGAGCATAGATATTGTGGATGCCTTAGCAGAGTTATATGTCAGCGAGATAGCTAGATTACATGGGGCTTTAGTGAGTATTACTTCTGATAGAGATTCCCAATTTACCTCTAGATTTTAGACCTAGTTTCAGGAGTCTATGAGATCTCGATTGAGTTTTAGTACCGCCTATCACCCTCAAATAGATGGTTAGTCAGAGAGGACTATTCAGACCTTGGAGGAAATGTTGAGGGCGTGTACGATGGATTTTAAGGGATCATGGATGATCACCTACCCCTAGTAGAGTTTGCGTACAATAATAGCTATCATACGAGTATTGGAATGGTACCTTTTGAGGCTCTATATGGTAGGAGGTGTAGATCCCATATAGCTTGGGAAGAAGTGGATGATAGAAAGATAAATGCTCCCGAGCTTGTTGAACAGGTTATACAGAGTGTGAAACTTATATGTGAGAGATTACGAGCTGCACAGAGTAGACAGAAAAGCTATGCGGATGTGCGTAGATGGCCACTCAAGTTTGATGTTGGTGATGCAGTATTTCTAAAGATATCACCGAGTAAGGGTATCATGAAATTTGGAAAGAAAGGAAAATTGAGTCCTCGATACATTGACCATTCGAGATTCTTGAGAGAGTGGGTGAGGTAGCCTACAGGTTGGCATTAACCCTTTAGATGTCTAGGATACACAATGTCTTCCATGTATCTATGTTGAGGAAGTACCACCCAGACCCTTCTCATGTCATAGAGCATGAAGAGATGAACATACAAGAGGACATGAGCTACACTGAAGAACCTGTCCGAATCCTTGATAGGAAAGAGAAGGTGCTTCAGACTAAAAGCATCCTATTAGTGAAAGTTTTATGGAAGCATCACTCAATAGAAGAGGCAACTTGGGAGTTGGAAAGCCTCATGAAGAAGTACCACCATCTGTTTGACGAGTTGAGTTGAATTTGGAGGACCAAATTCTTTTAAGGTGGAGAGGATGTGAGACTTGAGAATTTTATACACATCTAATTATGTAATGTGAACATAAGTGTAATTAATTAAGCTAAATGTGTTGTAATCATACATTGAGGAGGTAAGGAATGAAATTTCTAAATGATGAATGAGTATTGAATAAGAAATAACCAATGGAGCAAACTATGGCAATTATATGTGGAGATTTTATGCCAAGTGTACAACCACAGTGTGAAACTATGAGGCCAGATCGATCTTGGAAAAGACGGGATCGATATGCTAGGCCAAAGTGATAAGGAATGAACAAATACAAACGAGCAGATCGATCTCCAATGAAAGAAGATTGATCTCCTTGAGATTCTGCCTTAAAGAGATCGGTCTCCTATAGGAGCAGATCGATCTCCAAATGTTTCTGTAAAATGTAGATCGATCTCCTCAAGATTATGAGATCGATCTTTCCCCCTCGACAGATTGATCTGGTAGGCATAAAAAGTGCCCAAATCGTTCCCAAATTCAAAGGCAGATCGATCTCCTACAAGAGCAAATAGATCTCCTACCGTATGCCTATATAAAGACCCCTGTGTTTTGCTAGAATTCATCTTTTCTCTCTCCAAAAAATCAAAATCCCTAGCTTTCACTCTCTTCCAAAACACTTATTTCTGTTCGAATCAGAAGTTGTGGCAAGAAGGAAAGTTGTTCCTCATCAAAAGGAGAACAACATACTTGGAAATCGAAGGGCGATTTGAGTTGAGGCGTGAATTAAGCACTCCACAAGTTTTGGGTAAATTTCTAAGCTTTAATCCTTGATTTTGAAGTAGATTTCTACGATTATAGCTGTAGATGTTGTGATGGGTAGGCTAAAAATGGTTAGGGTTGTTAGAATTATTGAGGTATTGAGAAATTATGAAAATGTGAGCAAATATGCCCGATATTGAGATTTGAGACAATGTGATAACATGTTGATGATGTTTTTACATCGTTGGGACAGCCTGGGAGTTCTAAAGAGGAATGCAAGGCTAGTTTGTCATTCAGGGGAAACGATTGCACTATACGAGGTACAATGAGGTAAGGGAAAACTTAAACTCATTTGTGTAACTGATTTGCGATGATACTGTAGCATGAAATGTTTTGAGAAACAAGTATGTTTTTATAAGTTGTGATTGAATTATTGCACAAAGTTTTATAGCTAGTTGGGGCCCAATTCTTTTGAGTTGTAAACAAAGGGTGAAATTGTTTTACAAACTGTTTGAGTTTAAAAGTGAAATGAGATTTGGGCTCTATGTTAAGGCGTACTGAGATTTGAGAAATGTGTGCATGGTTTTACCGGTTTGAGCTTGGTTTTGACATGTTTTGTAATGAGTACAAAAAGGTTTTCGAATGAGTTTTATGAGAAAAACCATTATGAACTCTACGTGAAGGCAACACGGTTTTATATCATAATGGTTGTTATTGAGACTTAGGCGTGACATGTGATAACACATCAGGCCTTGCTTTGGTGGCATGTAAGTCCGAGCCTTACTCTGGTAGCATGTAAGTCTGATATTCCTCCTCTTTAGTAGCGAGAGATATCTCTGTTCTGGTAACGTGAGATGGTAGCGCTGGGTGGCCTTGCTTTGGTAGCATGTAAGTCCAAGTTTTGCTTTGGTAGCATGTAAAACCGATAGTGTGCATGAGGATAGGTCTTGCTCTGGTAGCATGTAAGTTCGGGCCTTGTTCTGGTAACACATAAGACCAATACACCATGTACTTGACCTTCTTGTCGACGTTCCCTCTTTGAGGATGCCTGGGATACGCACCCAGAGGAGATTATTTTAATGTGCCATGACGGATATTTTTATCTAAGTTTTATTTGCCTAGTCTCCGTTTTACACATGAGATTATGTTTTGTGGCTTTGTCACGTGCATCATTACTGAGGTGATTTCTATCACGTTTTTATGAGAAAAGCCATTATCGCATCCTGATTTCTATATGGTTGTAACTATGGTTTTTATACTGAGCCATTTACTCTCATGTTTCTACATGATCTTAGAGAAATGATATGAGAATGATGTTTTAATAATTTCATGCTACGTTTTCTACTGAGCTTATTGAGTTTCACTTACAAAGCAAAATGATTGTGCTGTGTAATTAATCATTTTGTTAACGAGTCCCTTACCCCTTTACTGAGCGATTTAGAAGCTCACCCTATTTTTAATATCCCCCAGATTTCTTCAAGTGAAGAGAGTTCCTACAACATACAAAGTAGTGGCTAGTGGAGGACCTGAGCTCCAGACCGTATATTGTATCTTGAGGTATACTTTAACATTTCATGTACCCAGACTAAAGTTGTATTTACATACACTTGATGAACAATGATGTATGGGATGTATTAGGATCAACTAACTCTAAATTGAGGAATGTATTTGGTATGATATATAAATATTAGATGATGATATCCTGAGGTGAAAGTTTGATAACATATTTATGATGATGTATGACACTGCACAGGAATGCACCAGAATTGTGTATTGATGTGAATAAGTTTTAAATTTGCCCTGTTTTTCGCCCTTTCGGGGCGTCACAATATGAAGTTTCGTGTATAGAAAAGTCTTGGTAGGAATTGATAATGGTCAAATTGCGGTTTTATCCAGATTGAAGGGTAAAAAGCTTAGGAAGCATGTTTGTAACTAGTTTTGATAGTTGCATTGATATAATGACTAATGTTTTCATATATATGCGAAAACATCACATTTAAGTCCCAATTTGATTTGATTAAGTGAAATTTCAATTGAAATAAGCCATCTAATGTTTTGTGCGTAAACCAACTGTGTTAGAGCATAGCTCACACGAGATTTTATAAGATCTGCATCACATAGTACTGAAGTATATTCTCGTACTTGATTTCAATGTGATTTGTGCATGATAGAGTACTGGAGCGTTGCTCGTACTCAGTTTTATTGATTGATGCTTGATAAAGTATTGGAGCATTGCTCATACTCAATTTTACATGACATAGTGCTGGGAGCATTGCTCGTACTAGATTTATATGACTTGTGAATATCTTCGTCTTGGGAGTTTACTCACACGTAATGGTTTTGAAAGAGACAGCATGAAACAGTCGTGCTGGGAGTCTGTGCAGACTGTGTGTCGCACCGATTATATGCTCGAACGTGCAACATTTTGAGATATGGTCGAGGGCTATGGAAAAACTATTATCCATGGCATGAGGGCTAAGACCTATGGCAGGCACCCCGACCTTGAGACTGGGTCCATGGAGTACTTTGTACCATGTATCTCACATGGAGTACGATGTACCGTGAGTACACGATGTTATTGAGTTATGAGCTGACGATAGAGGATTTGACCCACCTCCCGTTATAACAAACATGAGACCCCGCACACCAAGTACAGTGTAGCCTAGGATCACGAAAAATGAGTTATGATCATAATCTCGAAACATGTAGTTACCTATCTCGTTTCATTCACTTGATATTTCTTGATTGAATTATCACATGATTTTATAATCTGAACATGTGATTTTGTGAATTGTGAAAAGGGTAACCCGAGGGATGGGTGAGGCCCAGATTTCCATGTTTTTAACATGACGAAATGCCATATTGTTTTGATTTAATTGAAATGGCATGATAAAATGTGATTTAGCTTAATTACATGAGAGATGCAATATTTTGCATAATTTGCTAAAGTGATTTAACCAGCATGATATCAGTTCATAACTAACGATTTGTATCTATATGTATATAATGCATAAATGTTTCAAGAAAGACACATGTTTTAGATATAAATCGATAAGGAAATGATTTTAAGGCCTGAGCATTGTATTTTTTAGATAGTGTAATTATCTACTTGCTTGCCTTATTTCCTTATTGAGCTGTGAGCTCACCCCCTTTTTATTTCCCCTCTCTACAGAGCGTTCGCAGTAGCTGAGCACGGCTGAGGACTAATATTCCTTTATCCGCTGCATATCCATATTTTGAAAGGTATACACATTCGAACGTTTTGTACTGAACAATGTAAAAACACAGTTATATAATCGAATGTACAGTCGAGGATGTATATGTACAAGTATTTGTATAATGTATATGAGTTTACTTTTAACAAAAGAGTATTTACAGTCAATACATAACTGTATTGACATGCATGTATACTTTGGAATGAATGTGGTTGAGGTGACTAATATCGAATCACAGTCCAATAGTTTGGTGTTGAGTTATGACAGAAGGAAAGGTAAGTAAAATACAAAAAATTTATGGTAGTTTTTGGTAGGCCATGGGAGAGGAGGTCGTGACATCATGTGAATGGTCTGTTGCTGGAGGTGATGGCCATACCGTGGAAGATAGATACTGCACTAACTTCACATAAGAAAAAGGGAGTGGCGAGCTCTGATCGAGGGAATAAGTGAGCAGGAAAATTGAGAGCATGAGAGAAATGATGATGAGCTGTGAAGGAAGGATAGAAAAGAAAGGAAAGAAATAGCTTGTGTAAAATGTTATGTCGAGGATGGTCTAATCGAGATAGTGAGTGGGTAAGGTAGAACCAAGGAAGATGGAAATGGCTTGCTACAGAAGATGTGGACTGGAGCTGACAAGTATGGTAGTGAAAGGAAAGAAAAATAGACAAAAAGTATGGGGTTGTTCCATTGTGAGTTGGTCTGATGAAGAAAAGAAATAAGACTGACCGAGAGAGTGGGGGCAGAAATCGAGAGCAGAATTGAAATTATAGGGGACCGTAGCGTTTGTGTGGAGTAGTCTGCTTTAAATAAAAACAAGCCAAGAGTAGGAATAAAGAAATGATAGGCGATAATAGAGGCTTATAAGAAAAGAAAATAGTGAAGTTGACGAGAACGAAATTTGAGAGATGAACGAGAGAGCAAGGTAGGAAACTGAAGCAAGAGTAGGCAATGAAGAACTGAAACAGATACCTGTGCGGGAGCTGGAAACTTATTGAAGTAAGAGGCGACATGGGGGCTAAGCTGAAAAAGTGGCCAGTCGAGGCCATTGTTTCCTATTGCAGTGACGGAGTAAGGCAGTCCAGGCTGCTGTTACATGCGTGACAGTAGGGCACCAAAAACAGAGGGCTTCTCTCGGCCTTCTTGGAGACTGGGTGACTTGGCTGAAGCAGAGCTATGAACAGGGAGGCTGTAGTTAGGCTGTAGTAGGGCGTCATGGCTAACAGAGAATGAAGCAAATATTGGGGTTGTTCAGGTACCTAAAAAACAGAAATAGAAGAAGGGATATGGGAGCAGGTAGAGTCGTGAGGGAGAAAAAGAAAGAAACCTGAGATAGAGAGAAAAAAAAGGATGGTGCCTCATGGGTTAAGGATGATGGAAATGATGACAAGGCAATGAAGTGAGGCATGAAATAGAAAGAAAAAAAAGGTTTGTAAATGTTATACAGATATTGATTCAAAGCTTTGGAGAATTAGACAGATTAGAATAGACTGAATTAACTCACAGCATTGAGGTCTAAAGGAAATATTGTCTGTCACCGAGGGTAAGAAAATTTTTGTGAGCTGCTAGAGATAATTATTCGTATTTGTTTACTGTTAAACTGTAGTTATAAATTCTAGGCCGACTTTATAACTATGGAAATTATAGAATTTTAGTCTTAGCTAAATGGCCTAACCTTATCCGATAGAATTTAATTTATTTACATGGATACTTTTGCTACCTAATTTATTGGTTTAAATTTAAACCTTTAGTTTTTAATTGCTTCGTACTGCATACCGAGGTTTTTAACTGAAAAATGATAAGCCATCTCCTTTTTAAATTGTTTTATGTACTGAATTGAGTTTAGAACTGTTTTAATGAAAATGAGTTGCTTATCAAACTGTACCGGATAAAATGTACCAGAGCGGTGTGCTGACTATTTGTTGCACTACCTGGTTCGCACTTACTGGAGACAATGGGCTAGGTTAAATCATGCTACACTGTTACTGTTGCTATCTACTATATTGTTATTGTCACTGTCGTCCACAGAGTACGATGTACCATGCACCACACATGAGAGTATGTTGTACCATGTATTCTGTCTTCAGACATACTGTATTGTGAACCGTTTGGATAGTTGACCACTCCCACGACGATTGACATCCTAACACACCAGATCAGGGATGCTCGGAGTCACCGACACTGGCCATTTGTCATACTGCATTTAGCATGTCTGCCTTATCTCACCTATTTGATTTATTTAAATGACTGTATAATTTGTATTATTGCATGGAAATTATTATATCCTACTGTATAAAGTTTAGAACCTATAATTATTGCAGCAAAATGTTTACACTATTGATATTAATGTTGTCTATGTTTTTCGACTCTGATTATATTGCATGCCAATGACTATATATATTTTTTACATGATAATCCTTCTATGCACATATAGTTAGTGTATTTATCTACTTGCCACACTCTTTTTCTTACTGAGCATGTTGAACTCACCTCTCACTTTCCTCCATAGAGTCTCTTCAGTAGGTTGGACCGCAAGTTGTAAGTAGGATTCTTTTGTGCAGTCATATACCGTGGAGTTTTTCTTCCGCGTGGAAGGTATACCCAGAGTAGACATTCTTTTGTATCTAAAATTTTTGTAAGTATAATAATATTTATGAAAATGTATCTGGAGATGTAAACGTGGATATTTTGTAAATGAACTCTGATGAATTTAGAAATTTGATTAATTCAATGACCTATTAACGTAAATTTATGTTATGCTTGCAGATAAATGATAAAAAGATTCATTGTACTGATCTAGCATCGACTCATAGCCCAACCAAAGTGTATGAAATGGGGACATTACATTCTATAGGGAGGTTTAGAGATTGGATGAGTACCTGTCACTAAATCGATAGTGAACTCTAGCTTTCTTTCCAGTAGTAAGCCCAACAACTCATCTGGAAATACATCTGAAAACTCATATACTACCGGTATATCCTCTATACTCGGATGCACCTGGTTGGTATCAGAGATGAGTGTGATATAACCACTATATCAATAAATTCATCAATAATTTCAAAAAATTATAAATATATCATAAGATTTCATATACCGAACATCACAGTTTTATTTCTTAATAGCCAAACATACACTGAATTTATCAGGTTAAAAAAAGGTTACAGTTTTAGTATAGCAGTCTAAACTTACACGATTAGTTGCTAACTAATCTAACCTAAAATCACATCAAAACCATACATATTTAACAAAACTAGATCTACTAACATTACTTTGTCTCCCACCTTAATTTCACAATTTCTACATACCTTTATCAGTCTTTTAAGATTCATGCATATATGTACTTATATACAGCATGTGACCTAGGGGTTCAGGCTATAAGTGCAATTTATAAGCACATTGTGGCAAAACAAAATAATGTGTAGATCTAAGGTCAAATAAAACATGTACTTCATTATTACAGACAAGAATGTACTTCGAATAGTCTCAGACGAAGTGCCCGCAGTCTCCTTATCCAAATCGTACACATGCCCCTATGCAATAAGCTTCTTCCCTTTCTTAGTTGCGGTATCTCATCTTTAGGGGGTCTGTCTCTAAGACTATTGTCGGGGAGGCTCCTAAGACTGTGGAGTCTTGAGTTGTGGACAATCCCTAATCATGTGACCTGTATCTCCATATCTAAAGCAGCCACCTGTAACCCGATAACAAGGACCACCATGTGGCCGACCACAATCTTTACAAATATGGATACCTTATTGGGGGCCTCGTGTGGCATCCATAAGGCCAGAAGGAGTCTTAGGCTTATCAACCATCGACCGATACTCATCAATCCTCGGTCTCTTAGGTAGACCCCTTATATACTCTGCCCGAGATGCCTCTCTCGAGTCCCATATTGTGTCTGTGTCAGATCAAGACCCCTCTCAATTTCTTGTGCTTGTTCAAGAGCATCTTTAAGCTCAATAATACGGAACCACAATAATCTATCTCTGATTGTCGATCTTAGTCCGTATAAAAATCGCTCAGTACGGCACTCCTCGTCCCTAATAGTCACCGGGTCATATCTCATTAGGGTGATGAATCTGTTCTCATACTCATCGACTGTCATACTACCCTGAACTAAATTCAAGAAATTTGATTGCATCTTCTTTTGAGCAATTCGAGGAACATACTGGGTCTTGAAAGCTGACAAAAAGGCATCTCAACTGATCACTAGTTGACTAGCAATCAATAACCTTTGGGTAGCTCTCCACCAGTGTCTAGCCTGACCTTTAAGCATGTAAGTACCCATACTGACCCTCTCGGCATCAATACACCCTAAATACTCAAAGGCCGTCTCCATTTCTATTAACCACTTCTATCCCTCGATGGTGTCCTTAACCCCCTTAAATGATGGAGGGTTCATCTTGAAAAAATCCCTTAATAGACCTATATCCCTATCATCTGGCCTGGTTTATATTGGAGGTTGAGTGGTTGGAGGTACCGAAAAAGTTTATGGAGGAGGTGGGGGCAAATCTTGTAATGGTGTGGGTGTAAGAGTCGAGGTGGGTGTGGTACCTAAAGTTTTAGCCCCAAAATGCTGGGCAAATATAGCCGCAATGTGGTCGAATCCTTGTCTCATATCCTGCTCCATCTGATTCATTCGAGAGTTAGGACTCCCTTGCTATTGGGTAGGGGATGAAGGTAGCTGCGCCTACCTTAGGGGACGATCTTGTAACGTTCAGTTTTTTTTTCTTTTCTTAATAAAATAATAATAATAATAATAATAATAATAATAATAATAATAATAATAATAGTTTTAAAAAAATGATGAAGATGAACAGAAAGGATAAAAAAAGAGGGGTAGCATGTGGCAAAGACTGGAATGAAAATGGATGGTAAGACAGGGAATAGGTGTGGTGAAATGATATGGGTGTTTGGTGAAGAAGAAAGCGGGTCTAGCAGGCCATGTGCAGGGGTTGAATGACAAGCTACAACCGCCAAACTAGTTCTGCCCCAATTTTTCTGTATATAAATAGAAAGCAAGAAAACCCAAGAGGGATTAAGGGAAAAGTGAACTTGAGAACTTAGCGAGAGAGAAAGAGAAAGGCGTGGGCGAGGATTGAAGCACAAAAAAGGAGAAAAACAAAGGCTGAAAACAGAGGACGTCAACCTCTAGAAACTGCATCATAAGCTATTGAGAGTCGTGAGTTTAAGGAAAACTGGATAAGGAAAAAGCAAGAAGAAATAAAAATAATGGGAATCCAGTGGTCGGAATCTTAATGGTAATGCAGGAGTTGGTTTGAGCTTATTAAGGTAATTGACAATATATCCTCGTAGTTTTAGAATACTGTGGTGATTAGATTGAACTGACTATAATTTTGATGTGGGCTCTATAACTGTGTAGTGAATTTATCTCTACTGGTTGAGCTTGGTGGAACACCTACGTGCTTAGGAAGTATACTGAATAATCGTTGCGTCTAGCGGGTCACGGTAAGTAAATATACAGTCTACAAATTTAATTAACTATTTTGTTCTAAAATGTTTAGCAGTGACATGAGATTTTGTTTGATATTTCGAAATTCTGTTTAAATATATATAAATATATATATATATATATATATAAGTAAATAAATAATACAATAAGCTATTCGTTGAGATATTTAAAAATATATATCTAGGTCTTTTGTACGAAAACTCCATATTTAGATAAAACCTCATGTCAAATAAATTCGATTTAAGGAAAGTAGATTAAAATTTTATTCAAAAAAAAACTGTGGGAGCCACCTCTAAAATCCCTGATGGGAACTAAGTGCTACATGTGTATTTATTGTAAGACTAAATCATTATGGTACACCTACTGTATGGGTCTCCCTGAAAAGAAATCGAGAACAGTTTGGCCTATCCTGAGGTGATAGGTGTCAGTGTCATCTGGCCCACGAGATTGGCTCAGGTCTATGATCATACATAGCGCCCTAGAAATAAGGTGTCCGTTGCACTGATAGTTACAGTGCCTTTTGATAAGGTTGTACCTAATGCATTTACGCTTTAGCATCCGTATACAACTTTTGTATATGTATCTAATTTCGGTGTTCGTATTTGATTTTGCGATATCTGTATGTATGATTGATATCTCTTTGAAATTTGATTTCTGTATCCAAAAATCTGAAATTTGCACTCGGATTCTATGTTGGATTTTGACTTTGTGATATGATTACTTTTTTTCCAAATGAAATTACCTTTCTGATGACATTGTTTTACGTAGCTTATGTTTTATAAAAAGCTATATGTTTATCTGTTTGGATTTGATTTCGAATGTAAGGCATAAGGGTCTGTATGAAACTAATTTTTATTTTCAGCAGTTGTATATTTGCTTACTAGGTTTTCCATAAAACGCACCCCCTCCTTCCTTTCCCAGATTAAGGCAGTGAAAGTTCAGAGATTTTTGTCATACTTTTGAGACAACCAGGCTTCCACCGAGGTATATTTTGTACGGTGGATATATATATATTCATATGTTGACACAGTATGAAACTTTCATGGTGTACACTTGTGAGAGGGTTGGGATGTAGACATGTTGTGGACTGTAATTTTTGTTGATGCTGATATATATATATACAGTCTTTATGATCATTACTGCGTCTGATGGAATTTAATATAATATGGATGAGATTCGAAAGTTTTCGAAATTATGGAATTTTATGTATAAATAATTGGAAATAAACTGCATGTGAAGTAGATTTCAAGAGATTATTAAGATTGTTTAAATTAAAGGATAGTCGACGGTACATGTCATAATTTAGAAAATAACTTTTAGTTAGTGGGGACCTATATTGAGTTGAAAAGAATAATTGACGCGTAGGTAGTCTACCACCAACACATACAAACGATAAGAAAAGTGAAAGCGCGAAATCGACCCAAAATTTAGCTTCCATCGCTTTACGTAAGAATTTGGGATGTGACAGTTTGGTATCAGAGCGAGAGTTTATTTGTGTAGACTGATTTCGTTAATTTATGTCCTAGTACACCATGAAAGTGTCAGCATATATATATATATATATAAAGTTTAAATTATTATTGTCAGTATTATACAAATTATAAGAAAAGTGAAAGCGCAAAATCGACCCAAAATTTTGTAGCTTCCGTGGCTTTACGTAAGAATTTGGGATGTGAAAGTTTGGTATCAGAGCGAGAGTTTGTTTGTGTAGACTGATTTCGTTAGTTTACGTCCCAGTACACCATGAAAGTGTCAGCATATATATATATATATATAAAGTTTGAATTATTATTGTCAGTATTAATCGGCACATTTCTGTATAGGATTTTGATTAGGATTATGGAGTGAAGAGGCAGGCGACCTCGAGGTAGAGGGAGATCGAGACAAGCTCCTGCGTCGCCACCTCCACAACCGCTTAGCCCGAACTCTTGGATAGGGCAAGTTGAGCACAGTTTCGGACAGCTGCAGCAGACAGTGCAGCAGCTCACCAATCTTTTGATGCAACAACATAATGGAATCCAAGCTCAAACCCCTAATGTACAGCCACCTCCACCCGAAGTTCCTCCACCACAACAGGCTGTACCACCTCATCCCCAGCAGCCAGTTGCTCCACAACCACCAGTTGAAGATTTGGTAAATCGTAATATGTCAAGGTTTCGACAATTTCAGAAGATTAACCCACCGACTTTCAGAGGTGTTAAGGACCCAGATGTAGCAGAAGCATGGGTGAAGTAATTGGAGAAACTGTTTAAGTTTATGGGTTGCAGCTCCACGAAAAGAGTTGCTCTGGTAATATTTATGTTCCGGGATAAGACAGAGATATGGTAGGAGTCTGTAGAGAAGTTATTGAGGGCCAAGAGACTAGAGATTACATGGGATACTTTTCTCGAGGTGATCTATAAGAAGTATATGATAGAGCTGATTAAGAGGAAGAGATAAGCATATTTCCTTCATCTCACTCAAGGCTCTATGACAGTGGACGAGTACGAGTCCCAATTCTCTGCCCTCTGTCGCTACGATCCTTTAATATCTAAGGATGAGTTGGCGAAGACTGTGAAATTTATAGATGGCCTCAGGCACAGTACCCGGGGTCGGTTGTTTGCATTTGATATTAACAATTATGTTGAGGCTCTTCGTCGGGCTCAGACGGTGGAGTTGGAGATAAATATGACACAGAAGGAGTCCGAGCATGAATTCAAGGGTAAAGGCAGAGACATGAGATCCAGTGAGAGGAGATCTGATAAAGGCAGGCAATAGTATGTAAAGAGACCCAAGATATCTGGCTCCCAAGCTCAGACTACAGGGTCTAATACTAGCCCCACCTGTCTAACATGTGGAAGACATCATGGCACTAAGCCATGTTACCGAGAGACAAGAGCCTGTTATCACTGTGGCAAGCGAGGCCACTTGACTAGAGACTGCCTGAGCCTCAAGGAGTCTAGCAAAGGTGCCAAGCAGTCTACAGTGGATAAGGGTAAGCGTCCGGTGACACAGGGATGAGTGTTTGACTTGGATGAGACTACTGCTCAGGCTACTGATTCTGTCATTCGGGGTAAGATTCTTATAAATGGTTTTAAAGCTTATGTTTTAATTGATCCAGGCTCTACCCACTCATTTGTTGCACCCTATTTCGCTAATAAGTTAGGAATAAAACCTACAACTTTGGACTTTCTATTGTATGTTAGTACACTTTTTAAGTCTATACAAGTTACTGATGTTGTATATAGAGCATGCAAAGTAAAGGTAGAGGATAGAGAGTTGTTAGCCGATTTGATCCTACTGCATATGTCTGATTTTGATGTTGTACTAGGGATGGATTGGTTAGCTCAGCATTATGTGTGAGATCTGAGAATTTTAGATATATTTTAATGATGTAATATGAACTTGAAGTGTAATTTATTGAGCTAAGTGAGTTGTGGGAATTATATTTGGAGATTTATATGTTAAGTGTTTAAAATAAGTGTGAAGCTATGAGGTCAGATCGATCTGGGAGAAGGAGAGATCGATCTGGTGAGTTAAAAATGACAAGGAATGAGGAATTTCAAGAGCAAATCGATCTCCTTATGATTCTGTTTGAGAGAAGATTGATCTCATGAGGAAGGGATTGATCTCCAAATGATTCTGTTTGGGAGAAGATCGATCTCCTCAAGGAGCAGATCGATCTCATAAAGCTATAAAGAGATCGATCTCACCCCTCGACAGATCGATCTCCTAGGCATAAAATTACCCCAAATCGTCCCCAAATTCAAATGCAGGTCGATCTCACCAAGAGCCAGATCGATCTCCTACCCTCAGTCTATAAAAGGAACTCCTGCTTTCTCCTGTAAATTCATTTTCTCTCTCTTCTAACCCCATTTCTGTCGAAGCCCTAGCTTGCTCACTCATCCCAAGCACCCAATTTCGTCCGAATCAGAGGTTGTGGCAAGAAGGGAAGTTGTTCCTCATCAAAGGGAGAACAACATACTTGGAAATCGAAAGACGAATTGAATCGATGCAAGAGATAAGCTCTCCATAAGTTTTGGGTAATTTCTAAACCTCGATCTTGATATTTGAGATGATTTTTGGTGATAATGGCTGTTGGTATTGTGTCAAAATAGTTGGAAAATGATTAGGGATTAATGAAATTACAATGTAGTTGGAGTAATGATGATATTCAGCAATTTTCGTAATTTTGGAAATTTTGAGCTATAAATGAAAATTTAGACAATGTGCTGAATTAGCATAGATAAGTTGATATGAGAAATGTAGAACATTGAGATGTTGTGAATGAGATCGTAGTTTGGGGTAGAGTTACGAGAATCAAGAGATTTGAGGTGTTATGAGCAATTATGCTCGATTTTGAGAATTTAGGGTACTGTGATGATGAATATTGATGTTTTAACATCGTTTGGACAGCTCGGGAGTTCCAGAGTGGAGTGCGAGACTAGTCCATGACAAGAGGGAAACAATTGCACTATACGAGGTACAAAAAGAGGTAAGGGAAACTAAACCAATTGTGTATGTGATTTTGAACTATTATAGCATGATTTGTGATTTATAAAAGAAGCATGTTTGATGTGTTGTGTTTTGATGAGAATGCACGCGATTTTTATAGCTAGTTGGAGCCCAATGTTTTTATGAGTTTATAATTGGGCTCTACGTTAAGGCGATCTTGAGATTTGAGAAATGTGTGCGTGTTTTGCCGGTTGGGACTCGGTTTCAATATGTTTTGTGTTGAGTACAAAACGGTTTTAAATGAGTTTTATGAGATAAAAACCACTATGAGTTCTACATAAAGGCAAACCAGTCTTATGTGATAAAGACTTAGGTGTGTAATTTTGAGTACACACCGGGCATTGCTCTGGTAGCATGTAAGCCCGATTCTTCTCCATTCTGGTAACGTGAGAAACCTCATTCTGTGGCTATGCCACGTATATTTGGTGGCTGTTGCCACGTGAGATTCCCCATTCTGTGGCTATGCCATGTATATTTGGTGGCCGTTGCCATGTGAGAACCCTATTTGGTGGTCTTTGCCACGTAAGAACCCTATTTGGTGGCCTTTGCCACGTGAGAACCCTAATTGGTGGCCGTTGCCACGTGAGATCCCCTATTCTGTGGCTATGCCACGTATATTTGGTGGTCGTTGCCACGTGAGAACCCTAATTAGAGGCCGTTGCCACGTGTGTTTGGTGACTGCGCCATGTACATTATTATTACAGTGATTTTATCACGTTATTGAGAAAGCGATTATCGCATTGTTTTCACATGCTTGTTACTACTCTATACTAAGCCTTTTTACTTCATTTTTCACATGATTTGAGATATGAGAATGTCGTCTTGAGTACTTTCATGCTATGGTTTTCAAATGAGTATAATGAGTTTCACATACAAATAAATATTTTGTGATGTGCATTTTGGTTTATGTAATGAGTCACTTACCCCCTTACTGAGCGATTTAGAAGCTCACCCTATTTTCTTTCCCCCTAGATTTCTTCAAGTGAAAAAGGGTTTCCCTGCGACGTACGGAGTAGTGGCTAGTGGAGGACTTGAGCTCCAGGCCATATATTGTATTTTGAGGTATCTTTTATCTTTTCATGTACCCAGACAATTAATGTAATTACAGACACTCGATGTATAACATTGTATGGGATGTATTAGGATTAATTAACTTAATATTGAGTAATGTATATGATGCGATGCATGTTATCTAGTGATGAGATCTTGAGGTATGATAAATATGATGATGCATGACACTGCACAGGAATGCACCCTTAATTGTGAATTGATGAGTAAAAAGTTGTTAAATTTTTCCTATTTTTCACGTTTTCAGGGCGTGACAGAGCTTTCTTGGTATCAGAGCTTAGGGTCTCTAGTACTATCAGTGTCGGTTAAGCGAATAGAATACATCCCAAGTGTTTGTAATAGTCTGGTCTTGAATGGAATTTGAGGATTGAGATTTCAATCGATTTTGATATGTACGCGCAGGAGGCGAGTTGAGATAGAGAATGAGTGGACGACGAGGTCGTTCGAGGAGGCAGGCAGAGTCCCCTCCACCACCTGTCCCACAACCAGAGAGTCCTAACTCTCGATTTAATCGGATTGAAACCGATGTAAGGAAAGGTTTTGAGCAGATGGCAGCGCTATTCGCGCAACACTTTGGAGTTAATGCCTCGGGAACAACTCCTACACCACCACAAGGACCTCCCATACCCCCAGTGCCTCCCGTTACTCAGCCTGAAGACAGAAGTATGGTCCGACTAAAGGATTTTATGAAGATGAATCCACCCGCATTTAGGGGAAAGAAGGATCCTACAGAGGCTGAGGAGTGGCTGACGGAGTTGAGAATTATATTTGATTATCTGGGGTGCATCGATGCTGAGAGGGTCAGTTTGAGTATCTATATGTTGAAGGGGACAGCTCGGGATTGGTGGGGTACTACCCAGGGTATTCTGATGTCCCGCCAGGATGTGATTGGTTGGGAAGAGTTTCAGACAGCCTTTAGGACCCAATATGTACCACGAGCCGCCCAGAGAAAGAAACAGGCTGAGTTTTTGAGTTTGGTACAGGGTAACATGTCTGTGGATGACTATGAGAGCCAATTCACCGCGCTATTGAGATATGACCCAGAGACCTTCAAGAATGAAGAGCTCCGCACAGAGAAATTTGTGTATGGATTGAAGCCCATTATCAGAGATAGATTGATAGGGCTATGTATTACTGAGTTTGGAGATGCTCTGAGATGAGCACAAGAGATTGAAAGAGGAATTGAAATGGTACAATCCCAGAACGAGCTCGGAGCGGTGAATAGAGATAAAGGCAAGAGGCCAGCGATTTTCTAAACAGAGGCTCGGAAAGGTTCCTTCAGAAGAGGAAGGATTGAGGTGCATAAGGGCAGAGTAGAGAGACCCAGAGGTTACCCTAACGTTAGGGAGACCCCTCGAGATGTCAGGCCTGAGACAAAGTTTTGCAGAGATTGTGGCCGAATGCATGAGGGATGTTGTACTGGGTCGATCCATGGATGTTTTAGATATGGAGACATGGGTCACATGGTGAAAGATTGCCCTCAACCTTAGAAACCACATGTCTTGGAGCCCACTAGACAATAGCCTCAAAGAGTGAACCCCCAGAGACGGGCCACTGCTGCAGAGAAAGGAAAGAGACCTGTTACACAGGGACGTGTGTTTGCCCTAGATAAGGAGACCACTGACACTTCTGCAGAAACTATAAGAGGTACACTCTCTGTCTGTAATCATGAGGCTCATGTGTTGATAGATCCAGGATCTACGCATTCGTTCATTTCTGAGCATTTTGCATGTAGATTAAATTTGAAGTTTGAACCCCTAGAGTATATACTACATGTAAATACCCCTATGCGTGAATCCCAGAGAACTGAGTTAATCTGTAAAGGATGTGAGATAAAGGTGGGAGATAGAGTGATGTTAGCAGATCTAATCATGTTGAATATACATGGGTTTGATGTAATTTTGGGGATAGATTGGTTGGTAACCAATCGAGTGAGTTTAGATTGCTACACTAAAATTGTAACTTTCACCCTACCTGAACCTTACAGTGTACGGTTGAGATATTGAGGAAATGAATATGTGGAATTCTAGTAAGTAATTTGAGAATTTTAATATTATTTTGGAGAATATTAAATATGATTGTTCATGTGAAGGTTATGAGACACTCATCTCAGACGATGATCGAGAACATCCGAGGATTGAGGATATACCTGTGGTTTGCGAATTTCTGGATGTTTTCCCAGATGAGTTACCAAGTTTACCACCAGAGAGAGAGCTGGAGTTTACCATTGAGTTGGTACCAGATACTCAGCCGATCTCTAAACCTCCCTACAGGATGGCATTAGTGGAACTCGAGGAATTGAAGAAACAACTACAGGAGTTATTGGATCGAGGGTTTATTAGACCCAGTGTTTCACCGTGGGGAGCACCAGTATTATTTGTTAAGAAGAAGGATGGTAGTCTCAGATTATGCGTAGACTATCGGTTGTTGAATAAAGCCACGGTGAAGAATAAATACCCATTGCCCAGGATTGATGATCTACTTGATCAGCTGAGAGGGGCATCAGTCTTTTCTAAGATTGATTTGAGATCGGGCTATCACCAATTGAGGATCAAGGAAGAAGATATTCCAAAGACGGCCTTCAGGATGAGGTATGGCCATTATGAATTTCTGGTGATGTCCTTTGGATTAACGAACGCCTCTACAGCATTTATGAGATTGATAAACGAGGTGTTCAGAGACTATCTGGATAAATTTGTGATAGTCTTTATTGATGATATCCTGGTGTACTCTCAGTCGTATGAGGAGCATGTACAGCATTTGTGGTTAGTACTTCAGATACTCCGAGATAAACAATTATATGGAAAGCTTAGTAAGTGTGAATTTTGGCTGGATCGGATAGCTTTCCTTAGTCATAAAGTCTCAGAGGAAGGAGTATCAGTGGATCCAAGTAAAGTGGAGGTTGTGCTTAATTGGGAGAGACCGAGGGCAGTTACTGAGGTACGAAGCTTCCTTGGTTTGGCAGGGTATTACAGAAGATTTGTGGAAGGATTTTCCAGGATTGCCGCCCTTTTGACTAAACTCACACGCAAGGAGACTCCGTTCATATGGACAGATCAATGTGAGCTCAGTTTTCAGGAGTTAAAGAGGAGATTGACAGTGGCACCTATGTTAACTATCCCTGAGGGATCAGGAGGATTTTTGGTGTATAGTGATGCATCTCATCAAGGATTGGGGTGTGTGCTTATGCATCATAGAAGAGTGGTCTCATGGATCACGACAGTTGAAAGACCATGAGTGAAATTACCCCACGCATGATTTGGAGTTAGCCACTGTGGTATTTGCCTTGAAGATCTGGCGACACTACTTATATGGGGAAAGATTCCAGATCTTCACTGATCACAAGAGTTTGAGATATCTCTTTGATCAGAAAGAGTTAAACATGAGACAAAGGAGATGGATGGAACTCCTTAAGGATTATGACTGTGAGATTCTATATCATCCGGGTAAGGCAAATGTAGTTGCTGATGCCCTAAGCAGGAAGAGTATGATATCTGCTATGATGATCAGGGAATGGGATTTACTGGAGCAGTTCGTCGAACTCCAGATCAGAGTTAAAGAGATAGAGACTGGATTTTTGGCTAGCTTGCGAATAGAGCCCAGGATCATGGATCAGATGAGAAATGGGCAGCGCAGTGATCAGAGATTGATAGATATGGTTAGCCAAGCTGAACAAAGTTCGCAGTCGGATCTCACAGTCAGTGAGGATGGATTGTTGAGATTTAGAGGACAGATTTGTGTACCGAACGATGATACCCTAAAGAGACAGATACTGAGAGAATCTCATTGATCGCGATACATCATACACCCCGGGAGTACTAAGATGTATCGAGATTTGAGAAAGGTGTACTGGTGGAGTGGTATGAAGCGAGACGTGGCGGAATACGTAACCAGATGTTTAGTATGCCAGCATTTGAGAGCTGAGCATCAGAAGCTCGGAGGACTACTACAACCTTTACCTGTACCTACATGGAAATGGAAGCATGTCACTATAGACTTTATTATGGGTTTACCGAGGACCCGAAGAGGTCGTCACGCTATATGGGTTATAGTGGATAGATTGACCAAGAGTGCCCACTTCCTCGCCATCAAGAGCACAGATACTGTGGATGCCTTAGCTGAGCTATATGTCAGCGAGATAGCTAGATTACATGGGGCTTCAGTGAGTATTACTTCTGATAGAGATTCTTGATTTACTTCCAGATTTTGGACCCAGTTTCAAGAGTCCATGGGATCTCGATTGAGTTTCAGTACCGCCTATCATCCTCAGACAGATGGTCAGTCAGAGAGGACTATTCAGACCTTGGAGGATATGTTGAGGGCGTGTACGATGGATTTTAAGGGATCATGGGATGATCACCTGCCCCTAGTAGAGTTTGCGTACAATAACAGCTATCATGCGAGTATTGAAATGGCACCTTTTGAGGCTCTATATGGTAGGAGGTGTAGATCCCCTGTAGCTTGGGAAGAAGTCGGTGACAGAAAGATAAATGCTCCCGAGCTTGTTGAGCAAGCTGTACAGAATGTGAAACTCATATGTGAGAGGTTACGGGCTACACAGAGTAGACAGAAAAGCTACGCGGATGTGCGTAGATGGCCACTCGAGTTTGATGTTGGTGATGCAGTATTTCTGAAAATATCACTGAGTAAGGGTATCATGCGATTTGGGAAGAAAGGGAAATTGAGTCCTCGATACATAGGACCATTCAAGATTCTTGAGAGAGTGGGAGAGGTAGCTTACAGATTAGCATTACCCCCACAGATGTCCAAAATACATAATGTTTTTCATGTGTCTATGTTGAGGAAGTACCACCCGGACCCTTCTCATGTCATAGAGTATGACAAGATGGACATTCAAGAGGACATGAGCTATACTGAGGAACCCGTTCGGATTCTCGATAGAAAGGAGAAGGTATTGAGAACTAAGAGCATCCCATTAGTGAAAGTTTTGTGGAAACATCACTCAATGGAAGAGGCAACGTGGGAACTAGAGAATCTCATGAAGGAGAAATACCCTCATCTATTTGACTAGTTGAGTTGAATTTGGAGGACCAAATTCTTTTTAAGGTGGGGAGGATGTGAGATCTGAGAATTTTAGATATATTTTAATGATGTAATATGAACTTGAAGTGTAATTTATTGAGCTAAGTGAGTTGTGGGAATTATATTTGGAGATTTATATGTTAAGTGTTTAAAATAAGTGTGAAACTATGAGGTCAGATCGATCTGGGAGAAGGAGAGATCGATCTGGTGAGTTAAAAATGACAAGGAAGGAGGAATTTAAGGAGCGGATCGATCTCCAATGGAAGAGGATCGATCTCCTTATGATTCTGTTTGAGAGAAGATCGATCTCATGAGGAAGGGATCGATCTCCAAATGATTCTGTTTGGGAGAAGATCGATCTCCTCAAGGAGCAGATCGATCTCATAAAGCCATAAAGAGATCGATCTCACCCCTCGACAGATCGATCTCTTAGGCATAAAATTACCCCAAATCGTCCCCAAATTCAAATGCAGATCGATCTCACCAAGAGCCAGATCGATCTCCTACTCTCAGTCTATATAAGGAACCCCTACTTTCTACTGCAAATTCATTTTCTCTCTCTTCCAACCCCATTTCTGTCGAAGCCCTAGCTTTCTCACTCTCCAAAGCACCCAATTTCGTCCGAATCAGAGGTTGTGGCAAGAAGGGAAGTTGTTCCTCATCAAAGGGAGAACAACATACTTGGAAATCGAAAGACAGATTGAATCGAGGCAAGAGATAAGCTCTCCACAAGTTTTGGGTAATTTCTAAACCTCGATCTTGATATTTGAGATGATTTTTGGTGATAATGGCTGTTGGCATTGTGTCGAAATAGTTGGAAAATGATTAGGGATTAATGAAATTACAATGTAGTTGGAGTAATGATGATATTCAGCAATTTTGGTAATTTTGGGAATTTTGAGCTATAAATGAAAATTTAGACGTGCTGAATTGGCATAGATAAGTTGACATGAGAAATGTAGAACGTTGAGATGTTGTGAATGAGATCGTAGTTTGGGGTAGAGTTACGAGAATCAAGAGATTTGAGGTGTTATGAGCAATTATGCTCGATTTTGAGAATTTAGGGTACTGTGATGATGAATATTGATGTTTTAACATCGTTTGGACAGCTTGGGAGTTCCAGAGTGGAGTGCGAGACTAGTCCATGACAAGGGGGAAATAATTGCACTATACGAGGTGCAAAGAGGTAAGGGAAACTAAACCAATTGTGTATGTGATTTTGAACTATTATAGCATGATTTGTGATTTATAAAAGAAGCATGTTTGATGTGTTGTGTTTTGATGAGAATACACGCGATTTTTATAGTCGGTTGGAGCCCAATGTTTTTATGAGTTTATAATTGGGCTCTACGTTAAGGCGATCTTGAGATTTGAGAAATGTGTGCGTGTTTTACCGGTTGGGACTCGGTTTCAATATGTTTTGTGTTGAGTACAAAACGGTTTTAAATGAGTTTTATGAGAGAAAAACCACTATGAGTTCTACGTAAAGGCAAACCAGTCTTATGTGATAAAGACTTAGGTGTGTAATTTTGAGTACACACCAGGCATTGCTCTGGTAGCATGTAAGCCTGATTCTTCTCCATTCTGGTAACATGAGAAACCCCATTCTGTGGCTATGCCACGTATATTTGGTGGCTGTTGCCACGTGAGATTCCCCATTCTGTGGCTATGCCATGCATATTTGGTGGTCGTTGCCACGTGAGAACCCTATTTGGTGGCCTTCGCCACGTGAGAACCCTAATTGGTGGCCGTTGCCACGTGAGATCCCCTATTCTGTGGCTATGCCACGTATATTTGGTGGCCGTTGCCACGTGAGAACCCTACTTGGTGGCCGTTGCCACGTGAAACCCTATTTTGTGGCTGTGCCACGTGTGAATTTAAATCAGTGGCTATGCCACGTGTGTTTGGTGGCTGCGCCACGTACATTATTATTACAGTGATTTTATCACGTTTTTGAGAAAGCGATTATCACATTGTTTTCACACGCTTGTTACTGCTCTATACTGAGCCTTTTTACTTCATGTTTTCACATGATTTGAGATATGAGAATGTCGTTTTGAGTACTTTCATGCTATGGTTTTCAAATGAGTATAATGAGTTTCACATACAAATAAATATTTTGTGATGTGCATTTTGGTTTATGTAATGAGTCCCTTACCCCCTTACTGAGCTATTTAGAAGCTCACCCTGTTTTCTTTCCCCCCAGATTTCTTCAAGTGAAAAAGGGTTTCCCTGCGACGTACGGAGTAGTGGCTAGTGGATGTAAGACCCGAATTTAATTAAAATACGGAAATTAAATAAGAAAAGATGGGGAAAGTATGAAGGAAGTCGGGTTAAATTAATCCCGAACACGTGCAAGGGTAAAATGGTCAAAAGACCAAAGGTCGGTATAATTTCGATAAGGAAATTTAATTAAAAATATGGATTTGAGAAATCTGGTCAATAAAGATGAAATAAATTTATTTTGGGTTAAATTGATCAAGATATTAATTTATTGGAATTAATCGGGATTAATCGAGATTTTTAGTTAGGAAGAATAATCCCGAAAATAATCGAAAAATATACCGAAAAGTCACCCGGGACAATATCCCGAAAATACGAAGAAATTATACCCGGAAAAGGATTAAAATAAATTAAATAAAATTAAATTAATTAATTTAGAATAAAAAATAATAATTTTTGTAGATATTTGGGTATTTTAATGTATTTTAATGAATAGTAAAATAATTAAAATAAATAATAATAATAATAAAATTAATAAAAGAAATGAAAAAAAAAGGGGTCGGGGAGAGAGAAAGAAAGAAACAGAAACAGAAACGCGAAAACGAAGCCGAAATCGGAGGCTGAAGGCCGGACGACCACCGGCCATCCAATCGGCCAGGCGAAGGTCAGAAATGGAAGAGGGGAGGCCGGCGAGCACGATGGTACCGGAGGTGCAGCCTACCGACGCCGGAGATCGGCGAATCGGGGGAGAGAAGTCGCGGGGGAAAGAGTTCCGATCGGCGGCGAACGGCGCCGATCTGGCCGACCCCGAACCCAGCCGAAGCTTCCCCAGGCCCAGACGATGCGTTTGGTGGTGGTGGCAGCCACCGAAACCGGTGGACGGCGCCGGAAACAGCAAAAGAGGAAAATGGGTCCGACGACGAAGAGGAGAAGAGCCGGACCGGCGGCGTTCCGGCGACCTCAACCCAAATCGAAGGCAGATTCGAGATGCGGACGACCCAGCGGAGCTGCTGGCGGTGGAAGCCGGTGGAGAACCGGTCGGCAAGGCAATGAACCGGCGGTGAACCGACCGAACCGGAGAAAACCGACGGTCTGAACCGGTCCGAACCGGACTGAACCGGTTCAGCCAAAAAGAGAGGAAAAAAGGAGAAAAAGGGAAAAAGAAAAAGAGGAAAAAAATTGAAAAAAATTCCTATGATGCAATCGAGCTTCGGGTAAGTCGATAAGCGGTCAAATTGACCTGATTTAAATTTGGAATATTTTATTTAATTAATTATCGACTGAAAGTTTACCCGGAAAATATATTTAATTGTGTAGCTCGACGATTGGCATCCACCGAGGGCTCGAGATAGTCTCGATTTGCGGACTAGCATGGAATCTCGGGTAAGTGACCCCTATTTACGACAATTACCTTGTTATGCGTGATATTGATTTAATTTTCGCATAAATTGAATTGAATTATGGAAATTTAGATAAATTGTCGTAAATATTAAATTTAGCTATTCAAGAATTAGAACGAGGCCCGATAAATTATTGGTGGGCCCAATGAGCCCAATAGGCCTCGATAAAGTGAAAATTAAGTGGTAAACGGGCTTAAGGCCGATCAAGGCCCATTAAGGTGCAATCGGGCCCAATAGGAGTAAATGGGCCCAACGATTTAAATTAAGCCCAGAAAAGATTAAATACGATTAAATTGCATAATATCTGACCTGAGGAATATTAATACGCAGTTCCGGGCATTTGATTGGGAGCATAACGGACTGCGCGACGAGACAACATTGGAAAAGAAAAGGTCAGACTCGACAGAAAATTAAGGTAAGGGAATTCTACGGACTGCTAGAGGTAAACTCTACGAAATTTTAAATTCATATGCAGTCTTTAAAATTTATCTGAAGGGTCTAGAGGTCGAATAATAATTTTAGTGCCCCGTATGGGCAAAATTACTAAAATACCCTTGTTAAGGGTAAAATCTAAAAATTTAGGAAAAATTGGGAGGAGCAAGGACAAGAGGTTCCTGCTCGTTCTGGAGGTATTTCAACACATGCATGAGTAGGCTGGCTCACTTTTAAAGAAAAATGCATAGCATTGCATATCTTAAATGATGTGATTTCTGTGAAAACTATTTTGAGATAACTGAGCCGCTACGTGTTTTATTTACATGTGACGTGCTAGAGCTCAGCTCGCACGATGTTTGATTTGTGTGATGCATGCATTAGTGCTGGAGCGAGAGCTCGCACTAGAGTTTATATGCATAGGTGCTAGAGTATAACTCGCACCAGATTTCATATTCTTTTTCGTGACACGGTGCGAGAGTCTAACTCGCACCAGATTTTACATGATTTTCATGACAGGGTGCTGGAGTATAACTCGCACCATATTTTTATACATGATTTTTGTGACAGAGTGCTTGAGCTTAGCTCGCACTAGTTTTATTTGATTTACTGACAGTGTTAGAGCACCGCTCGCACTACTTTCAGAGATCATACGATAAGCCGTGCTTGGAGCATCGGGTAGACTGTGTGTCACCGATTAAATTGGCCCGCACGTGCGTTTTGAGACATGGCATGAGTATAGAGATATTATATGGGTTCACGGAGTACGATGTACCGTGCAAGTAGCATGGAGTACGATGTACCGTGGGGTATCTTCGTGATACGTTGAACTTGTTGACGTTGTTGAACCACCCGTTGTTAGACCACCATCGTTGTGCGTGGGCCCAAGAGGGGTGGCCATGGCCGATGGCAGGGGTTGGCCGGGCAGGGGTTGGCCGTCACAATAAAACGCATCTTCGGATGCATGAGATCGGATAAGACCGACGAGATGGAGTGACCCACCTCCCGGGCAGTTCCCGATCATGGTGAGAACCCGCACACTAGGATCCGTGTAGCTGAGGAACTCCCGAGGACAGATATGGCCATAGTCCTGGTTATTACCGTTATACAGATATTGTCTCGTCTCGCATGTCGACGATTTCGATGATTTAAACTGGGTTTTTAAACTAAATTTGCATGATGGTATTTTCATGCTTTTCTAACCCATGTGTGAATGTAAATTGATTTTTATGGGTTCGAGTGAGTCAGGATCACCCGAAGGAGGGGTCGAGTCCTGACTTTATTGTGAAATTTTTATATGAGAAATATATGATTTTGAATATTATTGCATGTTGATTTTCCATGCAAATGTGTTTTACATAACATCATAACGCATATCATTGTTTTAAAATGTGTGGAGAAAGGGTGGTTTATGCATGGCACTACGTTCATGTAGGTAGTATGGTTACCTACTTGTTCGTAGGATTGCCTTACTGAGCTTGATGTGCTCACCCCTTTCATTTTCTCCCACAAATAATTTCCAGTTGAAGTTGCGACGACTCAGTACTGCATTCTGGATATCCGCTGCTGCCCATCAACATAAGGTATATACACTTGTACATATTGTATCTACATAAGCATAGCACAGTAACATGTTTGTAAGTAACTTTAGGGGATGTATAAATAATGTAAACAATTATAGATGACTGGAGAAGAAATAAGTTAGATGGTAATTGAATGGTGAGACTAGCATTGACGCACAGCCCAATTATTAGTGGAGTGTGGTCACGATTCGAGGACAGGTAAGAATTCAAGTAAATAAACAAAACGCGAAAAATTAACTCTGATTTTTGGGTAGTTTGGGTCGTGACAATTATTATGGTATCAGAGCACAATTGGTCTGATGTGTGTCAGTGTCAGTAATTAGAAAATTACATCCCCGTGTTACTGTGCTTAGTTAGATACAATAGTGTATATCGAGATGGGCTTGACTAAGAAATGGTTGAGAATGCAGGAATGCTTAATATGAGTCGCGTTAGATGAGATAGTGCACGAGGCAGAGGTCGTAGAGGTAGACCTGAATCTGCTAAGTCGTGCTGAGTTTGACTATGAGAATCATGATGAAATTGAAATGGAGGCTAATATTGAGTATGCTCCACAGAGTCCGACAGAGTGATCGGACAGTATTGAGAGACGCTTCGCGAGATTGAAGCGGAGCATGAGTATTATTTTGAGGAGCTAATTGCTCAGATTATGTATGAGATCAGAGGGCGCAGTGGAGCATTGGTGGAAACCCGCTCGACCCATCTTAAGAGCTGATATGAGAAATATCTTGGATATATTCCGGTGATAAGATATCCCGGACATGATTTAAAGGAAATTTCAAGGAAAAATTTCTTACACTGCCCAGGAATACTAAATTGATTATGAGTATGAAACTCAGTTATATTCTTTGGCAGATATTACCTCGACACTATAAACAAGTGACAGTCGAGATGTCTAAAAGTTTATGGAAGGGCTCAACTTTCCAATTAGAGTCTGATTGGCCCGTGAGATATTACCTATACCGAGGCAGTGCGCAGATTTGCAGTTGGGTAAATAAGAACATGAATTGCACGCCTCTGAGATTGGGAAAGGTAATGAGGGCTGAAATAGAGACAGAAAAGAGAATCGAGAAATGTCAAAGATGTTAAAATGGGAAAATAGAAATTGGTAAAAGATTTAATTTGACGAGTCATGGAGTAAGATAATTGGTAAGACCCTAGTGCATCAAATTTTGGCACTCTGGAGGGGCATTATGACTGGAGGACCCTAACCTGCTACGAAGCAGTGTAGCAGTGTGAGCACTGTAAGCAGTGTGAGATGTGTGGTAGATACCACGGAAGGAGGGTCTATACCTACACTGTATTGATGAAAATGGCCGTTAAGTGTGGTAAGACGGACCATTGATTTTGATTGCTCAGAGTTGAGCGAGATCGCCCCACAGAAAAGGTAAAGAGACAGAGAAAAATTTCGTTGGTATAGTTGCAACGAAAAGGGAGGACATAGCCGAAGAGAAAAAGGAAAGTAGGTTGTTGGACGAAGGTGAAAGGATGTCTTGGACCAGGATGCTATTGATGTTTCATGGATGTGGTGTAAGATACCACACTTGTTATGAATAATGAAGTTCATATGTTCATTGATCCTGGTGCCACACATTTATTTGTACCGCCTTCATTCACATATAAGTGAGTAAAAGGTATGAATGCCTACATCATTGGGCACGATACTGATAAACGAGTACCCCAATAGAGGAGGATTAATAAACGGAATATGGATATAAAGATTTTAAGTAATAAAAAGGGGTGCGACAGTGAAGTTAAAGGAGCAAATAATGGTACTCACGGAATGAATAATGACAAGAGTCTCATTATAATTGATACACTAAGGAGATAATCTTTGAGATAAGATAGATTTTAAATACAAGATGTATTGGAGTAAGAGATATATGCTAGGTAAAGAACATCCTTACGATATGAAGTCATTAGGATTAGAGCAATGAGTAGCGAATATAAATTGTGACCACATAAACTGAGTTATAACGTAATTGTGGTTAAGTCTGAAGGTTAATAAAGGTATTTCAAAATACCTCCCCGCCTGAAGACTTGACAGCGTCTAAAAGTATATATATGTATAACCTATAACGTGAAATCGAGCGTCGTAATAGATAACTTTAGCATTAGGATACCATTACTAAGACGATAAGAATATAAAAATTCGACACATCATGAAGGTTAACATAATAAAATTTAATAAGAGCCGTTAAGATAAGAAAAGGAAATGACGCAGGTTAGTACCTGAAAACGTAAGCGGTTGAGAAGGATCTTGTACGCTTATGCGTAAATAAGTCAAGGATTAGATCGAGTTGTAATCATCATTATCGATGATATATTGGGTGTAGTTAAAGTCTAGGGCGATTTATAAGCAACAATTGGGGAAATTGCTTTTGCAGATGGTTGCTGCGAGTTCTAAAAGGATATCCTTTGTTGACACGTTTAATTATTAAAAATGGTCATGGAATGAGATAATAAATAAGATGATGGATGTGATATAAATTTTGGTGTAGTAAAGTATGAACTGACCACCGTGAATAATTTCACCATACCCAACAGCTCAAGAGGTTCTCAGTGAGCATGGATACCTCAAAGTTATGAAGGGGCTGTGTATTGATGTATAATGGGAAGATAGTCAATTTTGGAGTCAGACAACTCCTTGATCACGAAATAAACTATCTGACCCATGATTTAAAGTTGGTAACAGTAGTTGTACCGAGGATATGGTACTATTATGTACATGGTGAGAAATTGTGATTATGCACTGATCATAAAGCCCGAGTATCTGTTTTTACAGAAAGAAGCGAACATGAGAATACATAGTGGATTAGAGCTTTTGAGAGGTTTTGATTTGTGAAAAATTGTACCACCCAAGAAAGGCTAATGTGATGACTGATGCCTTGAGCATAAAGAGCCTTGGGATGGTATTACATATGATGGTCAGGGAGCGTGAGCTGCTAGATGCAGTTGTGAGCCTCAGTATAGATGTGATCCCTTCTAATGATGACAGTGATTGTGTGACAGCTAGCCTGATGATTAGAACCGGATGAGAGTGCCCGGATTTGCCAGGCTTGGCGTGATGATCGACCGAATGTCGATAGTTTGGGTCTGATTCAGAAGGGTACAGTGATAGAGTTCACAGTGGGTGATGATGAGTTACTGAGGATTCAGAGACAGTATGAGTGCTCCCCAGGACCACAGTTGATGAGAAAGTAATGTTGTCAGAAGCTTACTCTTCAGGATATATAGTGCATACGGAAAGTAACGATTATATATATGAAATATCTAAAAAGGGTATTGGTGGTCAGATGTGGAAAGAGATAAGGTAGAGTATTAAAAGTCTGCAGAGTTATTGCAGCACCTACCTATATCGACACGGCACGAAAAATGAGAGCAAATCTCTATGAATTTTATAATGGGTTACAGAGAACCCAGGTGAATTACGAGGCTATTTGGATGATAGTCGCTAAGTTGTCTACCCACCTTCTGGTTATGAAATCCCTAAATACTCAAAGTGTGTATGAGGATTCAGGTGTAAGGAAGATTGTGGAACATTAAGTAGCGTTCCAGTGAGCCTGGTATTATATAGGGATTCCCGCTTCACTTCCTACCTCTGAGGATATTTTCAAGAAGCTATGGGAACCCGACTGAATATTAGCACAGCTTTTCATCCCCAGACAGATGGTCAGTCAGAGAGGACTGTACAGGTTCTGGAGGATCCGATGAAAGCGTGTGCCATTGATTTTATAAGCTCCTGGAATGATCAGTTGATTTCTAATTGAAGTCGCCAATAACGACAATTGGCAATTGAGTATCGAGATAACAAGATATGAGACAGTGTACGGCTGTAGGGGTTATTCCCCAAATTGGATAAGAAAAAGTGGGTGACAGGTAGAAATCATTTTCGACTTTGGATAATAAGTCTCTGAGGATGTTTAGTTAAGAGTGAGAGATTAAGAACACCTCAGAGCAGATAAACAAGTATTGGAATTCACCCTTGGTGAATTAGTATGATTGAAATATTTCTTGTCCTAAGAGAATAAGGACATAGCGAACTTTTGGAAGAAAGTAAATTGAGTTGCGCTGGATGGAATATTTTGAGAGATTGGACAAGTGGGAGATAAGACCTGTAGGTTGGTGTTATCACCTGAATAAACAGGCACCCACAATGTGTCTTAGCTTTTGATGTTTCGGCAATACTATCCAGATCCAGCATAGGTGATCGAATATGAATTCCAAAAGTTCAGTTTAATGAAAATATAAGTGTATTGATAAGTCGATTCGGGCATTAAACAGGAAAGAGACAGTATTGAGGTTGAAGATCTCCCTAATTAAAGTCCTTTGATAGTAATACACTCCGGAGAAGGTCACATAAGAATTTAAGAGTATGATATGATCGATGTACCCGGAGTTGTATATGGACTCATATGAATTGGTTCTAATTTGGAGGACCAAATTCCTTAAGTGGGGGAGAGTTGTAAGACCCGAATTTAATTAAAATACGGAAATTAAATAAGAAAAGATGGGGAAAGTATGAAGGAAGTCGGGTTAAATTAATCCCGAACACGTGCAAGGGTAAAATGGTCAAAAGACCAAAGGTCGGTATAATTTCGATAAGGAAATTTAATTAAAAATATGGATTTGAGAAATCTGGTCAATAAAGATGAAATAAATTTATTTTGGGTTATATTGATCAAGATATTAATTTATTGGAATTAATCGGGATTAATCGGGATTTTTAGTTCGGAAGAATAATCCCGTAAATAATCGAAAAATATACCGAAAAATCACCCGGGACAATATCCCGAAAATACGGAGAAATTATACCCGAAAAAGGATTAAAATAAATTAAATAAAATTAAATTAATTAATTTAGAATAAAAAATAATAATTTTTGTAGATATTTGGGTATTTTAATGTATTTTAATGAATAGTAAAATAATTAAAATAAATAATAATAATAAAATTAATAAAAGAAATGAAAAAAAAGGGGGGTCGGGGAGAGAGAAAGAAAGAAACAAAAACAGAAACGTGAAAACGAAGCCGAAATCGGAGGCTGAAGGCCGGACGACCACCGGCGATCCAATCGGCCAGGCGAAGGTCAGAAATGGAAGAGGGGAGGCCGACGAGCACGATGGTACCGGCGGTGCAGCCTACCGACGTCGGAGATCGGCGAATCGGGGGAGAGAAGTTGCCGGGGAAAGAGTTCCGATCGGCGGCGAACGGCGCCGATCTGGCCGACCCCGAACCCAGCCGAAGCTTCCCCAGGCCCAGACGATGCGTTTGGTGGTGGTGGCAGCCACCGAAACTGGTGGACGGCGCCGGAAACAGCAAAAGAGGAAAATGGGTCCGACGGCGAAGAGGAGAAGAGCCGGACCGGCGGCGTTCCGGCGACCTCGACCCAAACCGAAGGCAGATTCGAGATGCGGACGACCCAGCGGAGCTGCTGGCAGTGGAAGCCGGTGGAGAACCGGCCGGCAAGGCAGTGAACTGGAGGTGAACCGGCCGAACCGGAGAAAATCGACGGTCTGAACCGGTCCGAACCGGACTGAACCGGTTCAGCCAAAAAGAGAGGAAAAAAGGAGAAAAAGGGAAAAAGAAAAAGAGGAAAAAAATTGGAAAAAATTCCTATGATGCAATCGAGCTTCGGGTAAGTCGATAAGCGGTCAAATTGACCCGATTTAAATTTGGAATATTTTATTTAATTAATTATCGACTGAAAGTTTACCCGAAAAATATATTTAATTGTGTAGCTCGACGATTGGCATCCACCGAGGGCTCGAGACAGTCTCGATTTATGGACTAGCATGGAATCTCGGGTAAGTGACCCCTATTTACGACAATTACCTTGTTATGCGTGATATTGATTTAATTTTCGCATAAATTGAATTGAATTATGGAAATTTAGATAAATTGTCGTAAATATTAAATTTAGCTATTCAAGAATTAGAACGAGGCCCGATAAATTATTGGTGGGCCCAATGAGCCCAATAGGCCTCGATAAAGTGAAAATTAAGTGGTAAACGGGCTTAAGGCCGATCAAGGCCCATTAAGGTGCAATCGGGCCCAATAGGAGTAAATGGGCCCAACGATTTAAATTAAGCCCAGAAAAGATTAAATACGATTAAATTGCATAATATCTGACCTGAGGAATATTAATACGCAGTTCCGGGCATTTGATTGGGAGCATAACGGACTGCGCGACGAGACAACATTGGAAAAGAAAAGGTCAGACTCGACAGAAAATTAAGGTAAGGGAATTCTACGGACTGCTAGAGGTAAACTCTATGAAATTTTAAATTCATATGCAGTCTTTAAAATTTATCTGAAGGGTCTAGAGGTCGAATAATAATTTTAGTGCCCCGTATGGGCAAAATTACTAAAATACCCTTGTTAAGGGTAAAATCTAAAAATTTAGGAAAAATTGGGAGGAGCAAGGACAAGAGGTTCCTGCTCGTTCTGGAGGTATTTCAACACATGCATGAGTAGGCTGGCTCACTTTTAAAGAAAAATGCATAGCATTGCATATCTTAAACGATGTGATTTCTGTGAAAACTATTTTGAGATAACTGAGCCTCCTACGTGTTTTATTTACATGGAGTGTGGTCACGATTCGAGGACAGGTAAGAATTCAAGTAAATAAACAAAACGCAAAAAATTAACTCTGATTTTTGGGTAGTTTGGGTCGTGACAGTGGAGGACTTGAGCTCCAGGCCATATATTGTATTTTGAGGTATCTTTTATCTTTTCATGTACCCAGACAATTAATGTAATTACAGACACTCGATGTATAACATTGTATGGGATGTATTTGGATTAATTAACTTAATATTGAGTAATGTATATGATGCGATGCATGTTATCTAGTGATGAGATCCTGAGGTATGATAAATATGATTATGCATGACACTGCACAGGAATGCACCCTTAATTGTGAATTGATGAGTAAAAAGTTTTTAAATTTTTCCTATTTTCCGTGTTTTCGGGGTTTGACATTATGCATTAGTCGATTGTCATAGTAAGACTGTAACTTTTGCTCTGTCTGAGACTATTGTAATTACCTTTGTTAATAATAAGTAAGTGAAGTTTTCGTGTGTAAATTTTGATGAAATTATAAATTTTGATGTTGACTTGATATGTTTGACGTGATTATTTTTGATTGAAGGGTATTTAGCCTTTGTTGAAACGGTAGATCAGACTCAACCCAGTATTCGAGAGATTCCACTAGTCAAGGAGTATGAGGATGTTTTTCCGAAAGAATTATCGAGTTTACCTTCGTAGAGAGAGGTTAAGTTTACTATAGACTTGATTTCGAGAACCCAACCAATTTCTAAACCCCCATATAGGATGTCACCTACCGAATTTGAGGAATTAAAGACTCAGTTGTAAGAACTGTCTGATAAGGGGTTCATACGCCCGAGTGTATCTCCCTAAGGTGCTCCTGTGCTTTTTGTGAAAAAGAAGGACAGTAGTTTGAGACTCTGCATTGATTATCGACAGTTGAACAAAGTGATTGTCAAGAACAAATACCCTATGCCTCGTATTGACGATCTTTTTGATTAGTTGAGAGATGCTCAAGATTTCTCTAAGATAGACCTTAGATCTGGCTATCATCAATTGAGATTTTGAGGGGAAGACATTTTAAAGACAGCTTTTAGAACTCAGTACGAGCATTATGAGTTCCTAGTGATGCCGTTCAGGTTAACCAATGCACCAACAGCCTTTATGAGTTTGATGAATGAAGTTTTTAGGTTGTATCTGGATAAGTTCGTGATTGTCTTCATAGACGATATCTTAGTGTATTCCCCATCTTCTCTAGAACATGAGTACCATTTGTGTATAGTTCTTCAGACTCTTCGGGAGAGACAATTGTATGTAAAATTTAACAAATGTGATTTTTGGTTGGACATAATTTCTTTCTTAGAACATGTTGTGTCCAGGGGCGGGGTATCTGTTGATCCGTCTAAAATAGAGGCAATTTTGATTTGGGAGAGACCGAAAACTCCTACTAAAATTTGCAGTATTCTGGGTTTGGCTGGTTATTACAGAAGATTTGTGAAATGGTTTTCAAAGTTGGCTACACCGTTGACCCGACTCACTTGAAAGGGAGTGAACTTTGTTTGGAGTGAAGCTTGTGAGAACAGTTTTCAGGAATTGAAAAGACAGTTGACCATGACACCTATCCTTACCATTCTCTGTGGTTCCGGAGGTTTTACTATCTACAGTGATGCTTCACATCAAGGTCTGGGGTGTGTTCTGATGCAGGACGGGAAAGTTTTGGCTTATGGTTCGAGGCAGTTGAAGAACCATGAGAAGAATTACCCTACACATGACCTAGAGTTAGCTGCAATTGTTTTTGCCTTAAAGATCTAGCAACATTACCTTTATGGAGAGACATTTCAGATTTTCACTGATCAGAAGAGTCTGAAATATCTCTTCTCTCAGAAGGAATTGAACATGAGGTAGCGTCGTTGGATCGAGTTGTTGAAGGATTACAATTGTGAGATTCTCTACCACCCCGGGAAAGCTAACGTGGTAGCGGATGCTCTCAGTCAGAAGAATATAGCTATGGTCTCCTATTTCATGGTTAAACAGTGGGATCTGTTGGAACAATTTAGGGATCTGAGGATTTTAGTGGATCAGGATCAGTCTGTAGACGGTTGTTTAGTTGCCAGTATAAGAGTTGAACCAGAGTTACTTGATCAGATTAGGAAGGTACAAAAGAATGATCCTCGAATTGTAGAGATTGTCTGTGAAAATGAAGGGGATGACAATAGACATTCCGATTTCTCAGTGGGCAGTGATGGTATATTGAGGTTTCAGGGTCAGATGTGTATTCTGGATAATGACGACCTAAAGAGACTGATCTTAGAAGAGACTCACAACTCGAGATACACCATGCACCCTGGCAGCGTGAAGATGTATCATGATTTGCATGGGTTGTATCATTGGGCTGGTATGAAGAAAGACATCGCCGAGTTTGTTGCAAGATGTCTAATCTGTCAGCAAGTAAATGTAGAACATCAGAAACTTGCAGGGTTACTCCAACCTTTGCCTATACCAACGTGGAAGTGGGAGCATATTACCATGGATTTTGTTATGAGACTCCCGAGAACCCGGAGAAAGCATGATGCCATTTTGGTTATTGTCGATCAGCTTACCAAGTCAGCCCACTTTCTACCCATCAAGGTTACAGATCCATTAACTTTGCTGGCAAAATTATTTGTTAAGGAGATAGTCAGGCTTCATGGTACCCCAGTGAGCATAGTATACGATCGAGATTCCCGTTTTACATCCCGTTTTTTAGAAAAATTTCAGGAGGCTATGGGATCTCGTTTGAGCTTCAGTACTGCTTTTCATCCTCAAACTGATGGGCAGTCCGAGAGAATAATTCAAACACTCGAGGACTTGCTAAGGGCTTATGCACTTGAGTATAAGAGCTCTTAGGATGATCATTTGTCGCTAGTGGAGTTTGCTTATAACAATGGCTATCATTCAAGTATCGAAATGGCTCCGTAGGAAGCCCTTTATGGTAGGAAGTGTAGATCTCCAATTGCTTGGGTGGAAGTTGTTGATAAATTGATATATGCTCAAGAGTTAGTCAAGAAAGCCTCTGAAAGTGTTAAGGTGATATGTGATAAGCTAAAGGCTGCCAGGGATAGACAAAAGTCATATGCAGATAATCAACGAAGACCATTGGAGTTTGAGGTTGGTGATTCAGTGTTCCTAAAAGTATCACCGTCAAAAGGCATCATAAGATTTGGCAAGAAAAGCAAACTGAGCCCGAGATATATTGGACCTTTCAAAATTTTAGAGAGGATTAGAGCTGTGGCATATCGGTTAGCTTTACATCCCTAGCTAGCTGGTGTGTATAATGTATTCCATGTTTCCATGCATCGGAAATACAATCCAAATCCTTCTCATGTCATCAGATATGACACATTGAAGTTACGAGAGGATATGACATATGTGGAAAAGCCAATTAAGATTTTGGACAGACAGGAAAGAGTCTTAAGATCGAAAATTATTCCAATGGTTAAGGTACAATGGCAACAACACTTAAAAGATGAAGCCCCTCGGGAGCTAGAGAATGTGATGCGCGACAAGCACCCGTATCTCTTTTCAAAACTATAATCAAATTTGGAGGACCAAATTTCATAAGGTGAGGAGGATGTAACATTCAGTTTTTTTTTTTCTTTTCTTAATAAAATAATAATAATAATAATAGTTTTTAAAAAAAATGATGATGATGAACAGAAAGGAAGATGAACGAAAAGGATAAAAAAAAAGAGGGGTAACGTGTGGCAGAGACTGAAATGAAAAGGGATGGTGAGACAGGGAGTAGGTGTGGCGAAATGATATGGGTGTTCGGTGAAGAAGAAAGCGGGCCTGGCAGGCCATGTGCAGGGGCTGAATGACAAGCTACAATCGCCAAACTAGTTTTGCCCCAATTTTTCTGTATATAAACAGAAAGCAAGAAAACCCAAGAGGGATTAAGGGAAAAGTGAACCTGAGAACTTAGCAAGAGAGAAAGAGAAAGGTGTGGGTGAGGATTGAAGCACAAAAAAATGAGAAAAACAAAGGCTGAAAACAGATGACGTTAACCTCTAGAAACTGCATCATAAGCTATTGAGAGCCGTGAGTTTAAGGAAAACTGGATAAGGAAAAAGCAAGAAGAAATAAAAATAATAGGAATCCAGTGGTCGGAATCTTGATGGTAATGCAGGAGTTGGTTTGAGCTTATTAAGGTAATTGATAATATATCCTCGTAGTTTTAGAATACTGTGGTGATTAGATTAAACTGACTACAATTTTGATGTGGGCTCTATAACTGTGTAGTGAATTTTTCTGTACTGGTTGAGCTTGGTGGAACACCTACGTGCTTAGGAAGTATACTGAATAGTCGTTGCGTCTAGAGGGTAACGGTAAGTAAATATACAGTCTACAAATTTAATTAACTATTTTGTTCTGAAATGTTTAGCAGTGACATGAGATTTTGTTTGATATTTCAAAATTCTTTTTAAATATATATAAATATATATATAAGTAAATAAATAATACAATAAGTTATTCGTTGAGATATTTAAACATATATATCTAGTTCTTTTGTATGAAAACTCCGTATTTAGATTAAACCTCATGCTAAATAAATTCGATTTGAGGGAAGTAGATTAAAATTTTGTTTTAAAAAAAAATCGTGGGAGCCACCTCTAGAATCCCTGATGGGAACTAAGTGCTACATGTGTATTTATTGTAAGACTAAATCATTATGGTATACCTACTGTATGGGTTCCCCTGAAAAGAAATCGGGAACAGTTTGGCCTATCCCGAGGTGATAGGTGCCAGTGTCGTCTGGCCCACGAGACTGGCTCAGGTCTATGATCATAGATAGCACCCTAGAAATAGGGAGTCTGTTGCACTTATAGCAACAATGCCTTTTGATAAGGTTGTACCTAATGCATTTACACTTCAGCATCCGTATACAACTTTTGTAAATGCATCTAATTTCGGTGTTCATATTTGATTTTGCGATATCTGTATGTATGATTGATATCTCTTTGAAATTTGATTTCTGTATCCGAAAATCTGAAATTTGCACTCGGATTCTATGTTGGATTTTGACTTTGTGATATGATTACTTTTTTCTAAATGAAATTACCTTTCTGATGACATTGTTTTACGTAGCTTATGTTTTATAAAAAGCTATTTGTTTGTCTGTTTGGATTTGATTTCGAATGTAAGGCATTAGGGTTTAAATGAAACTAATTTTTGTTTTCAGTAGTTGTATATTTGCTTATTGGGTTTTCCATAAAACTCACCCCCCTCCTTGCTCTCCCAGATTAAGGCAGTGCAAGTTCAGAGATTTTTGTCATACTTTTGAGACAACCGGGCTTCCACCGAGGTATATTTTGTCCGGTGGATATATATATATATATATATTCATATGTTGACACAGTATGAAACTTTCATGGTGTACACTCGTGAGAGGGTTGGGATGTAGACATGTTGTTGACTGTAATTTTGTTGATGCTGATATATATATATTTATATATATATATATAGAGAGAGAGAGAGAGTCTTTATGATCATTACTGCGTCTAATGAAATTTAATATAATATGGATGAGATTCGAAAGTTTTCAAAATTGTCAAATTTTATGTATAAATAATTGGAAATAAACTGCATGTGAATTAGATTTCAAGGGATTATTGAGATTGTTTAAATTAAAGGATAGTTAACGGTACATGTCATAATTTAGGAAATCACTTTTAGTTAGTGGGGACCTATAATGAGTTGAAAAGAATAATTGACGCGTAGGTAGTCTACGACCAACACATACAAACGATAAGAAAAGTGAAAGCATGAAATCGGCCTGAAATTTTGTAGCTTCTGTGGCTTTCTTTACATAAGAATTTGGGATGTGACAGATCTCGTCTCCCGCTCATAATATATAATTAATTTACCTACGCATACTCAATAAACTTGGTCATAATTTTAGCATATGTTTTCAATTTATAATTAGGCAAGTACAAACACTTGGGATGTAATCTATCTTTAACTGACCAACACTGACAGTACTAGACACTTTTAGCTCTGATACCAATAGAGACTGCAACGCCCTAGTAATGTGGAAATTAGGGCTAATTTAAAATTTTCCTTTATAACTTAAACTCTTACTTAATGTGCATTCCTATTCATTGTCAAATTATAACTTATCTTTTCGTTGTTAAACTTTCTTATATTTGACAATTTCTACTTCATTTTTAACAAAATTCCGACAGTATAGCACATATACATAACCATATCCACCTGCAAGTTTCCAATCAACTATAACTAACCACAAGCAGTTGATTTTACTCATTTTTTTCAAAATTTTATTCTCAAGAATCCATGAAATGCCAATGATTGTCATTCATCTCTTAATCTCATTACACACTGTAGCACCATGGATTACATACATTTTCATTTTCATACGTATACAAAAAGTAATTACATTCCAAAATGTTTATTTACATATGAACATCTGTACTGTACAGGATGTCCGGATACAAAGTGAAATATACCTGAAGCGTGTACAAAAGGTAGCATGGGGAAAGTCTCGTCCACCAGCCTGCTTCAAGTACGCGACAAGCAAAGAAATGTTCACTATAAGTAATTTGAAAGGATGAAAAAATAGGGAGTGAGCTTTTGGATAGCCCAATAAGAAGTGCATTTAAGATAGTAATAGCATTCAAAGCATTTAATATAATGATGATGCTGAATAACAAAGTACATTTTTTGATCAAACTGTTAGAAAACATCAAAATTGCATACTTAGAACATATGCCTTCTATATACCAAAATATACTTCATATATTTTTTTTTTAATGCAAACGAAACTTCGAAATCCAATAATTGCATAACTATGCATAAAGTATAATCAAATCGTAACAAAGTCAAAACACGACTTCATAACTATACATGCATTAAAATCATATTGTTTTGAAAAATATACATAACATCGAAATGTGGAAACTAGGCAATCACTATTACTGTCATGTGGGTAATATCTATTTCATCCTCAAAAGAAGGCATCCTCGAAAAAGGAAACAGAATACCTGTGGCCATGGTAGGGCTGTAAATTGGGTCAGAGTACTACAGCATAACGAAAACGCCATACAAGTAGAAACAAAAATGCTATTAAGATGACATGACATACACATAGAATTATGCATGTTATTGTCAAAGCTCAGCCCGTTCATAGGTTGTCGGCTAGCATTCCCTTAGGCCTTTAAGTCGACCCCCAGGTTATTTTGACTCGCATGCTATGGAGAGCCCTAAGTCTCATAACATACTTCTTATCATACTAAAATCACTTTCTAATTTATTTGCATAAAAGTTTACGAAAATTCTGCCTCAGAAAACCACACATATACATGCTTAATACATAAATAATTAGAGTTATGAAATTGTACAAAAATCATGCACTTGTAGGTAAACAAACATGGTTTGTGGGTCGTTTTGAAATTCGTGCTTGTTTTACTAAAGGGTATCATGACATAAATACTTGTTTGCAGGTAAGAAATCACCATTACTAAAATAAATTACATCCCTTACCTATCGAATTCTCAGGGTAACACAGAACCGTCAAGTATCGAGCTTGCCTCGTTTTGCATGCCCACACCATGAGCTGCCACAAACAGTCTAATTAGTATCCAATTTATCTTTATTTACGTTCATATACATCTTACCACTTAAAGGTTGTTAACTAGACCCTTTTTTGCCAACTTTTCATACTTTCTCGGTTTTATCCATAAACATGCCGATTTATGTTATTGCAATAATTTCTTTTTTTTTTTTTAACTTCAAACTTATCAACTTAATGACTTAAACACTTATTCAAATCTCAAATCAACACATCACAACTTATTAAATTTCCAATTTTCACACTTTTTCCGTTTTGCACTAAACCGAGCTATAAGCCGAACTGTTTGGTATTAAACTAACATTCTACAACACATTATTCAACCAAATTTTGCCATTTTCCTAACAAACCAAGGCTGGCCGAAATTCCACCTTACTATAGAAATCATTTCTTCAATTTCTGCTTTAGTAAAAATCATCCAAAATCATCAAACATCAATATAGAACTAGATCATCATCTTTCATCAACTTTCTCACCTTGTGGACTAACTCTGACCACTCTTTCCTTCTCCAAAAATGGTCCTCAGTTGTAGATATACATGTATACAACTTATAATAATTCAAAACAAGCTTAAAAACAGCCAAGGAATCATAAATCCAAAGTTTCTCTTATCTCTGAAACAGGGCAGTTTCGGCCCCTGTTCTTCTCTCTAACTTTTCACCTAAAAAATCAACTTGTTTTATGGCTGAATGTTTTATATGTGATATAGGTATTAAGAAGGAAGATTTTGTTCTTTAGGTGACTCCTAAAAGTGGCTAGAAGGTGGCCGAAAAAATTGCACAAGTTGGAATAGGGGAGGACGTCTGCGGCAAGATTGGGGGAGGCAGATCTTTTTGGTTTCAGGTCAGTTCAGGGTGTTCTATAGCTTTACAGAAAGGGCTTTCAGTGCTATTTAGTATGGAAAAAAAATCAAGCTCGAAAGCCTTTTGGAAGCACTTCAAAATGGGCTTTCTTGTTGGGTCAACAGGGTGTTGGGCCTAGGCTACCAGTAGCCCTGTTTTCAGAAAATTCCAAAAAAATATTTTCAGCCCATTTTCTTCTATTCTTTCACTTCTTATGTGTTGTACTAAGTCCTTAGTATGTTCCATAAAAATTTTGGACCCACTTGTTTAAGAAAAGTTTCCTATTTGAGCCCATTTTACCTGATTTAGTCATTACTGATAAAAATTCCTTAAAGTTTTCGGTTTACTTTAAAAATTAATTTAACCACCGAAACCTCAAGATTTCCACTCAATTCTAATTCTCCAAGTCAAATACACCTTATATTAATTTCCTATGACCTCCAAATAATTTTTATGAATTTATGAAATTTATTTCGAATTTATTTTAATTACTAGGCCCAATTTCTCGGTTTAGTGCTAATCCGGGTTATTACTTGTTTTTTCGATTTCAATGCCTTATTTTTACCTTCTAACCACCAAATCATACTCATAAATGTATCCTCTTGAAAAAATGCTTCAACTTAAAATCTTACCTCGGGTTTCATGCCACTAATCCGGGTGCTTCGATTATTTCGGGCCCTGCATAAAATTATTTTGAGTCTCTTAATTATTTTCTAGTTTCCAAACAAACAATAAAACAAAATTTGTGGGTTTCATATTTTTCAATCAAAATTGGACCCCCAAGTTGAAAAATATGTTTTTATTGGGTAAGCTTTTAATAAAAAGGGGTATAAGTCTTTTAATCCTGTTACTAATAAAACTCATATAAGTATGGATGCGTCATTCATGGAAATACAACCATTTTTCTACAAAAGTTATCTTCAAAGGGAAAATGACGTAGAAGAAGATGATTTTTGGCAAGTATTTAACCCATTATAGAATTGATTTTATCACCAATTCACTCTGATAAACAAGAGTTGGAAATTGATGTTCAAAATAATAGAAAAAGGAAACTCGTAGTCAACAAGTACCAAGCATTGATGTATCTAAAACGGGTGATTTACTTATGAAGGATCAATTAAATCCAAACTCTGAGTTACTGGTTTATACTAAATACTCAGGTTACTTCTAAACTTTGTGCTACGTCTTCTTTAGTTGAATCATTATTCTTGATTTGTCTGATTTAGATCTTCCTATTGCCACTGAAAAAGGAGGAAGGTGTTGTACTAGTCATCTTATTGCAAGTACTTTTCTTGTCAAAACTTATCTAATAAACACAACGCTTTTATTTCAAAAATCTCTAATTTGTTTGTGCCTAAACAATTCAACAAGCACTTGGTAACCCAATTTAGAGGTTAGCAGTTAAGGACGAGATGAATGCTCTTAAAAAAATTATAACTTGGGAGATTGTTGACTTACAAACATATGAGACTATAGTGAGTTGCAAGTGCATATTTACTGTGTGAAATGTAAGGCTGATGGAACCATTGGGAGGTATAAGGCAAGATTTGTGGCAAAGGGGTTTAATCAAACCTTTGAGATGGACTATTAGGAGACATTTGCTCCAGTTGCCAAGATAAACTCAATTTGGGTCCTCTCCTTAGCCGTGATAACTAGCCATTTGTAAGACCCGAATTTAATTAAAATATGGAAATTAAATAAGAAAAGATGGGGAAAGTATGAAGGAAGTCGGGTTAAATTAATCCCGAACACGTGTAAGGGCAAAATGGTCAAAAGACCGAAAGTCGGTATAATTTCGATAAAGAAATTTAATTAAAAATAATGGATTTAAGAAATCTTGGTCAATAAAAGTGAAATAAATTTATTTTGGGTTAAATTGATCAAGATATTAATTTATTGGAATTAATCGGGATTAATTGAAATTTTTAGTTCGGAAAAAATAATCCCAAAAATAATCGAAAAATATACCGAAAAGTCACCCGGGACAATATCCCGAAAATACGGAGAACTTATACCCGAAAAAGGGGTTAAAATATAATAAATAAATTAAATAAAAATTAAATTAATTAAATTAGAATAAAATAATAATTTTAAGGGATATTTGGGTATTTTTAGTGTATTTTAATGAATAAAATAAATTGTTAAATAATAATGATAAAAAAAAAAAAGAATTGGAAAACGTTATCGGGGAGAGAGAAAGTGAAGCAGTAAAGGAAACAGAAATGGGAGACGCGCGTGGCCGACCGACGAGTCACCACCGGCGACCTTTGACCTCCGACGAAGGGCCGAGCAGCAAGAGGAGAGGCCGGCGAAGCTATTGGCGCCGGCGACACGCGCTAAGGAGGCCGAAAATCGTCGAACGGAGGGAGAGAAGCCGCGGGGAAAAACGGAGTCGGTACCGGCGATCCACGGCAGCTGGAGGCGAACGGCGGGTACCGGTGTGATCAGGAGGAGGAGCCGGTCCTTTTGAGACCAGTACCGGCCGACGAAACCGCCGAAATCCACCGGATCGGGAGGAGACAGCCACGGGGGAGAAGAGGTGATTCGCCGACGATGGCGGCGTTTCGGCACCAACCGAGCCCCGATTCTGAATGCCCAGGTGTAGCCGAGCCGAATGGCACCGGAATCGCACCGGGAACCGGCCGGACAGCGCCGAAATGAGCAAATGGGGATTGAACCGGTTGAACCAGCCTGAACCGGCCAAAACTGAACCGAACAGGACCGAGCTGAACCGGCGGTCTGAACCGGTCTGAACCGGTTCAGCCAAGAAAGAAGGAAAAAAAGGAGAAAAAGAGGAAAAGGAAAAAGGGAAAGAATTTTTGGGGATACACCGGACTTCGGGTAAGTCAATACGAGGTCAAAAGTGACCGAATTGATTTTCGAGAAATTTATTTAAATTATATTTAATCAAAAAGTAACCCGGGATTAAATATAATAATTGTGCAGTTCGACGATAAAGCCCGAACGAGAGCCGATTGAGCTCCGATTTTTGTATCCCGCATCATACTGGGTAAGTACACTTTAATTTCGACAATTAGAGTTCTTTAATACAGAGTTTCAATTATTTTACGGATTAATTCGGTATAAAAGAAATAGTATTCGAAATATTAACGTACTTGCCTTAAATAGTATACGGGCTATCCAATGAGTTTGGAACGAAGCCCGATAATTTTTAGTAAGCTGAAAGAGCTTAGTAAAATCGAAGAAGGGATTTAAAAAGTGGAAAACGGGCTTAAGGCCGATTAAGGCCCATTAAGGTGCAATCGGGCCCAATAGGGGTAAACGGGCCCAATGATTTAAATTAAGCCCAGAAAATATTAAATACAATTAAGTTGTATAATATCTGACCTGAGGAATATTGATACGCAGTTCCGGGTATTCGATTGAGAGCAGATCGGACTACGCGGCGTGACATCAGTGGAAAGGTCAGACTCGACGAGAATCGAGGTAAGGGAATTTTGTAGGTGCATAGAGATAACTATGCGTATTTTGAGAGGGGATTTACAGGGCTTAGAAATTTCTTAAAGCATCTAGAAATAAAGTAATAATTTTTAAGAAAATCGGGGCTTAGATAAATAAAGGAAAAAGATGATTTTGCCCCTAGGAGTAAAATTTACAAAAAGGGTAGTAAGGCAGGTAAATTGCATGATTTCGTGTTTTTAATGTGTTATATGAATATATTGCTTTGATTAAAGCAAATATGCACATAGGTGGGCTGTTGATTTCGTGAATTTTACGAAAGGGTACCGGTTTGTACCGGTTACTATTTTAAAAGATGTTTTATTAAAAGTGAGCCACCTATCGTATTTACATGACTAAAAGAGTGCTAGAGTCTTACTCGCACTCAAGTTTACTGATTTATTTTCATGAAAAGCCGTACTGGAGCATTGCTCGTACGAGAAATTTGTATGTGCACAAAACCGTGCTGAAGCTTCGCTTGCACGAGATTTTAGATATCATGATATGCATAGCGTGGTGCTGGAGCTCCGTAAGCCTGTGACCTGGTGTGGGGCGGGCAGCAGGATGCTCTCATAAACGCACTAGACGCGAGTTGACATGCATATAGTCGTGCGGAAGCCTCCTGTAGACTGTGTGTCACAGAGAGTTGAGATGCTCGCACATATACTTTGAGACATGGGTTGGTTATCGACATAGTATTGGGCTAGATAAGACCTACGGCAGGCACCCCCAGACTATGATATGGGTCCACGGAGTACGATGTACCGTGTATGTCACACGGAGTACGCTGTACCGTGCAGTCATGATGACTCTACGATGTTACTCGATATTCTGGCGGGTAGGACTTGACTCCACCTCCCGTTGCAGTTGTGATACCCCGCACACCGGGATCCGTGTGCCTGGGATCACAGGGACATAGTATGGCCATAGTCCTCGATTTTTCATACAGTAACCTACATGCCTCACATGATATCATACGGTCTGGATAGACCAGGACAAACCCGATGGAGGGGTAGTCCCGATTTATGTTTTTAAAAGAGATTTGATTTGATGAATCAAGGTATTCCCGAGAGATGGGTTTGACCTTGATGAAGTTGTTTTATAATGAAACAAATGAGTTTTAAAGTGAGAGTTTATGATGAAATAAATGAGTTTTAAATGAGATGAATTTATGATGAAACAAATAAGTTTCAAGGTGATGAGTTTGTGATTAAACAAATGAGTTTTAATGTGATGAGCATGAGATGTCATACATGATGATTTTCCATGTGTGCTTTATATGTCGATTTCATGATTTCTTGTATATGATATATACATTCATGTGGCATTGTTTTAATCTTACCTCATGCTCCGAAAGTAAACGATTTTTACATCATGACATTATCAGCACGTAGATAGTATAGTTATCTACCTGCTTACATTATTGCCTTACTGAGCACGTTTCGCTCACCCTTTCATTTTCCACCCCACAGGGTACACTCAGTAGAAGAGAGCGACAATAGCTTCGCAATTCGGTTATCCGCTGCTTCTTATCAATATCAGGTATACACATTTGTATAATTTCGTATCTGAACATATAGATGCACAGTACTATATATGATGTAATATTGGGGATGTATTCAGTTTAAATAAATTGAATGGTAAATAGGGGAGAGGTGACTAACACCGAATCATAGCCCAACTGTTTAGTAGTGTAAAGGTTCACGACGAGTAAGGAAATGAAAAAGCGAAAAATTTGTAGGGATTTTTAGGTAATTTGGGTCATGACACCATTACATCAACTAGATGTAAAAAATGCCTTCTTGAATGGAGATTTGGAGGAGGAAGTTCTTATGGCTCTTCCACCTAGCTTCAAAAAGGACTTGGGAGTGAACAAGGTATGTAGATTAAAAAATCCTCATCCAACAACTTGGTTCGGAAGGTTTGGAAAAACTGTAAAAAAGCTGTGGTTACTCTCAGAGCCAAGCTAACCACAATTTTTTACAAACTCTCTAGAACTAGTAAGATTGTTGTTCTAATTTTTTATGTTGATGACATAGTATTGACAGGGGATGATATTGTGGAAATTGAGGTTTTAAATACTTCCTTGGAGTTAAGTTTGCAAAATCTAAGGAAGGAATTTTTTGTGAATCATTGCGAGTATGTTCTTGTCTTACTTAGTGAGATAGGAATGTTTGGTTGTAAAGAACCCAACTTAAAATTATAAGTGAAAGACGTGTTGAAAAAGGAGCAATATCAAAGAGTTATTGGTAAGCTAATTTATTTATCACATACGCGACCTGACATAACCTTTACTGTATAGTGAGTCAGTTTATGCATTCCCCAGGCTCTAAGCACTTTAAAGCTATCTATCGAATTCATAGAAACCTAAAAGGAACACTTGGTAAAGGAATACTCTTTAGGAATCATGATCGTCTACAAATAGAGGCTTATACTAATGTAAATTGGGCAGGGAATATTGTGGATAGAAGATCAACATATGGCACCTTTATAGGTGGAAATCTTACGACTTGGAAAAGTAAAAAATAGAATGTGGTTGCAAGGCTTAGAAGCTGAGTTTGGATAGCTATTCATGGAATATGTGAAGTTTTATGGATAAAAAAGATGCAAGAAGAATTGAAATTTTCTACTCCTTCTCCAATCAAAATCTATTGTGATGATAAAGCTGCGATTACAATTTCTCACAACCCAGTTCTTCATGATAGGATAAATCATGTGAATGATGACAAGCACTTCATTAAAAAAATATATTAATAGTGGAATGATTTATATATTATACATTCCAACTGTTAATCAAGTAGTTGATGCTCTAACAAAAGGGTTGCACAAGAATAATTTGACAACTTAGTTAGAAAGCTGGCCATAGAGAATATCTTCAAACCAAGCTTGAGGGGGAGAGTGGAAAAGAGACAAATATGGATTTTATTACCCAATCCAGGTTTCCTTATTTTTTTGCCGTTTTCTTTTCCTTTGCTTTTAGTGATGAAAGTTTGAAATTAGAAAGGAATAAGAGTTATGAGATTTTTTAGGAATTGCAATTAGTATTGTTATTGTGTTTCCTATTTTTTTGTGCTCTCCACTGCTATAAAAATAGACTAATTCTGTTGTAATTAGTGTGTGATAAAATTAAAGACATTTTCTCCCTATTTTATCTCCAAATTTTAAAAGGAAAAGAAGAGATAGACAAATAATTGAGGGAATATTTTTATTAAATTTGAAGAGTTTGGAAGTCATAAATCCTAGTTGGTAAACCTTTAATATGAAAATGTGCAATAAGAATGGAATCTCCCTGTTATGGGCAAAATAAGATAGAAAATAATAATATGACGTGTCGTCAAGGCAAAGCGCCATGTGTCACGCTGAAATCAAACACAGATGAAAATAGACTTCATATCTAAAATTTAGTTTCGGACTATTTTATCCTTAGATACCTACAGTTAATATGACTGGGTAAATACGTCATTGAAGGCAAAATTCTTCCCTATAAATAGGAGACAGGTATGACATTTTAACCTAACTGAGATTTTACTTTCAAATACACTGAAACTCTGCCGAAATCTTTTTCTGACTTAAGCATCGGAGTGCTAACGCAGGGAAGACCCTGCGCTCCTTTGACTATTCTGATTTTTGCAGAAGAGCGACGTGACTGGAAGATCGAGGTACTGACGTCAGCAATCCATCACTGTTGTGCAGATCCACAACAATTGGCGCCGTCTGTGGGAAACAAAAGAAAAGCTGTGATTCTACAACGATGGTGAAGACACGATCCACGGCAATCAGGGATGCGGAGAATGAAGACACGGCCAGTTCTCTCCTGGACCGTGGAGAAGAAGCTCGGGAGGAGAGTCATATGATGACTATCCCTGTGGCAGAGTTCGAAGCGATGAGGAAACAGGGCGAGGAAACTGCCCGAGCCCTGCGCGAGATGGTAGACTTGTTCAAAGGTGCCTTTCCGCAGACAAATCTTCCACCGGCTGTCCAGAACTAGGCTGAACCGGGGACGCAGAGAAGGAACGCTTCGGAGGCTGGTGAGATTGGGGGCGAGACTGCGAAAGACTTAAGACGTCAGGGTGCTGGAACTCCGGTGCGTGTGTGTCACGCCCCGAAAATGCGGAAAATAGGGCAAATTTAAAACTTTTTACTCGTTAATTCACAAATAAAGAGTGCATTCCTGTGCAGTGTCATACATCATCATAATTATCATGCCTCAGGATCTCATCATGATATAACAAATATTGTCTTATACCCATTACTCGATTACAAATTAATTAATCCTAATACATCCCATATAATGTCATACATCGAGTGTCTGTAATTACAATAATAGTCTGGGTACATGAAAAGATAAATATACCTCAAGGTACAAAATATATAGCCTGGAGCTCGGATCCTCCACTAGCCACTACTCCGTACGTCGCAGGGAAGTCCTTATTCACTTGAAGAACTCTGGGGGAAAGAAAAACAGGGTGAGCTTCTAAATCGCTCAGTAAGGGGGGTAGGGGACTCATTTCATAAACCAAAATGCACATCACAAAGCATTTATTTGTATGTGAAACTCATTTGAAAACCATAGCATGAAAATACTCAAAATGACACCCTCATGTGTCAAGTCATGTGAAAACATGAAGTAAAAAGGCTCACTCTAGAGCATTAACAAAGCATGTAAAAATAACGCGTTAAACGCTTTCTCAAATAACGTGGCATAGCCACTGATTTAAAATCACTCGTGGCATCGCCACAAAACACACGTGGCAAAGCCACTGAATTATTTTCTCACGTGGCATAGCCACAAAATAGGGTTTCTCAACGTGGCACTGCCACCAATGGGGTTTCTCAACGTGGCACAGCCACCAATGGGGTTTCTCAACGTGGCACAGCCACCAATGGGGTATACGTGGCACAGCCACCAATGGGGTTTTCTCAACGTGGCACAGCCACCAATGGGGTTTTCTCAACGTGGCACAGCCACCAATGGGGTTTTCTCAACGTGGCACTGCCACCAATGGGTTTCTCAATGTGGCACAGCCACAGAATAGGTCATTCTCATGTTACCAGAACGGAGAAGAAATCGGGCTTACATGCTACCAGAGCAATGCCCGGTGTGTACTCACAACTACACACCTAAGTCTTATCACATAAGACGGGTTTGCCTTCACGTAGAACTCGTAATGGTTTCTCTCTCATAAAACTCATTTGAAAACCGTTTTGTACTCAACACAAAATGTAATAAAAACCGAGTTCTAACCGGCAAAGCACACGCACACATTTCTCAAATCTCAATGTTGCCTTAACGTAGAGCCCAGTTATAAACTCATAAAACATTGGGCTCCAACCGGCTATAAAATCGTGTGCAATTTAATCTCAACACAAAACACTCAACATGCTTGTTTATAAATCATAAATCATGCTATAACAGTTTACAAATCACATACACAAATGGTTTAGATTTCCCTTACCTCTTTGCACCTTGTATAGTGCAATCGTTCCCCCGTATCACGGACTAGCCTCGCATTCCACTCTGGAACTCCCGAGCTGTCCAAACGATGTTAAAACATCAATACTCAACATCACACAAACCTCAATTCTCAAAATCGAGCATAATTGCTCATAACTCCTCAAACCTCTCGATTCTCGTAACTCAACCTTAAACTACAACCCTATTCACAATATCCCAATGTTCGATATCTCTAATACCAATTATCTACGCTAATTTACCACCTTGTCTATATTTTCGTTTATAGCACAATCCTCAAAATTGCCATAATTTCCAAATATCGACATTAATCCAACTACATTACAATCTCATCAATCCCTAATCATTCCTCAACTATTTCAACACAATTTCAACCACCAATAACATCAAAATCAGCTCAAATATCAAGATCGAGGTTTAGAAATTACCCAAAGCTTGTGAGACGCACAACTCACGCCTCGATTCGATTCGTCCTTCGATTTCCAAGTATGTTGTTCTCCCTTTGATGAGGAACAACTTTCCTTCTTACCACAATAGCTGATTCGGTCGAAAATGGGGGATTTGGAGGAGTGAGAAACTAGGTTTTCAGAAAAATAGAGGTTTGGAAGAGAGAGAAAGTGAAATTTCAGGAGAAAACACAGGTTCCTTATATAGACTGGAGGTAGGAGATCGATCTGCCTCTTGATGAGATCGATCTGTGTTTGAAATTTGGGGACGATCTGGGCAATTTTATGCCTAGGAGATCGATCTGTCGAAGGGTGAGATCGATCTCTTTATGGCTTTATGAGATCGATCTGCTCCTAAGGAGATCGATCTTCTCCCCAAACAGAAGCATTTGGAGATCGATCTCCTCCTCATGAGATCGATCTTCTCTCAAACAGATTCATTTGGAGATCGATCTCTTCCTCATGAGATCGATCCCTTCTCAAACAGATTCATAAGGAGATCGATCTCTTCCATTGGAGATCGATCTGCTCTTCAAATTTCCCCTTCCTCGTCATTTCTAACTCACCAGATCGATCTCTCCTTCTCCCAGATCGATCTGTCCTCATGCTTCATGCTCATTTTACACACTTAACATATAAATCTCCAATTATAATTCCTACAATTCACTTAGCTCAATAAATTACACTTCAATTTATTATTACATCAATAAATATGTCTGAAATTCTCAGATCTCACATCCTCCCCACCTTAAAAAGAATTTGGTCCTCCAAATTCAACTTAACTAGTCAAAATAGATGGGGGTATCTCTCCTTCATGAGACTCTCTAGTTCCCACGTCGCCTCTTCCCTTGAGTGATGCTTCCACAAGACTTTCACTAATGGGATACTCTTGGTTCTCAGTACCTTCTCCTTTCTATCGAGAATCCGGACGAATTCCTTAATGTAGCTCATGTCCTCTTGTATGTCCATCTCATCATACTCTATGACATGAGAAGGGTCCGAGTGGTACTTCCTCAACATAGATACATGAAAAACGTTGTGTATTCCGGACATCTGTGGGGGTAATGCTAATCTGTAAGCTACCTCACCCACTTTTTCAAGAATCTCAAATGGTCCTATGTATCGAGGACTCAATTTCCCTTTCTTCCCAAATCGCATGATACCCTTGCTCGGTGATACTCTCAGAAATACTGCATCACCAACATCAAATTCAAGTGGCCGTCTACGCGCATCCGCGTAGCTTTTCTGTCTACTCTGTGCAGCCCGTAACCTCTCACATATGAGTTTCACACTCTGTACGGCTTACTCAACAAGCTCGGGAGCATTTATCTTTCTGTCACCGACTTCTTCCCAAGCTACAGGGGATCTACACCTCCTACCATATAGAGCCTCAAAAGGTGCCATTTCAATACTCGCATGATAGCTGTTATTGTACGCAAACTCTGCTAGGGGCAGGTGATCATCCCATGATCCCTTAAAATCCATCGTACACGCCCTCAACATATCCTCCAGGGTCTGAATAGTCCTCTCTGACTGACCATCTGTCTGAGGATGATAGGCGATACTAAAACTCAATCGAGATCCCATGGACTCCTGAAACTGGGTCCAGAATCTGGAAGTAAATCGAGAATCTCTATCAGAAGTAATACTCACTGGAGCCCCATGTAATCTAGCTATCTCGCTGACATATAGCTCAGCTAAGGCATCCACAGTATCTGTGCTCCTGATGGCAAGGAAGTGGGCACTCTTGGTCAATCTATCCACAATGACCCATATCGCATCGCGACCTCTTCGGGTCCTCGGTAAACCCATAATAAAGTCCATAGTGACATGCTCCCATTTCCATGTAGGTACAGGTAAGGGCTGTAGTAGTCCTCCGGGCTTCCGATGCTCAACTTTCACTTGCTGGCATACTAAACACCTGGCCACATACTCTGCCACGTCTCGCTTCATACCACTCCACCAATACACCTTTCTCAAGTCTCGGTACATCTTAGTATTCCCTGGGTGCATGGTGTATCGCGAGCAGTGGGATTCTCTCAGTATCTGTCTCTTTAGGGTATCATCGTCCGGTACACAAATCCGTCCTCTGGATCTCAACAATCCATCCTCACTGATGGTGAGATCCGACTGCGAACTCTGCTCAGCTTGGCTAACCATATCTATCAATCTCTGATCACTGCGCTGCCCAGTTCTAATTTGATCCATGATCCTGGGCTCTATCCGCAGGCTAGCCAAAAATCCAGTCTCTACCTCTTTAACTCCGATCCGAAGTTCGGCGAACTGCTCTAACAAATCCCATTCCCTGATCATCATAGCAGATATCATACTCTTCCTGCTCAGGGCATCAGCAACCACATTCGCCTTACCCGGATGATAAAGAATCTCGCAGTCATAATCCTTAAGGAGTTCCATCCATCTCCTTTGTCTCATGTTTAACTCTTTCTGATCAAAGAGATATCTCAAACTCTTGTGATCAGTGAAGATCTGGAATCTTTCCCCATATAAGTAATGTCGCCAGATCTTCAAAGCAAATACCACAGCGGCTAACTCCAAATCATGCGTGGGATAATTCCGCTCATGGTCTTTCAGCTGACGCGATCCATATGCGACCACTCTCTCGTGCTGCATAAGCACACACCCCAATCCTTGATGAGATACATCACTATACACCGAGAATCCTCCTGATCCCTCAGGGATAGTTAACACAGGTGCCGCCGTCAATCTCCTCTTTAACTCTTGAAAACTGAGCTCACATTGATCAGTCCATATGAACGGAGTCTCCTTACGCGTGAGCTTAGTCAAAGGAGCGGCAATCCTCGAGAATCCTTCCACAAATCTCCTGTAATACCCTGCCAAACCAAGGAAGCTTCGTATTTCAGTCACTGTCCTCGGTCTTTCCCAATTAAGCACAGCTGCTATTTTACTCGGATCCACTGATACTCCTTCCTCTGAGACTACATGCCCAAGGAAAGCTATCCGGTTCAGCCAAAACTCACACTTACTAAGCTTTCCGTACAATTGCTTATCTCGGAGTATCTGAAGTACTAATCACAAATGCTGTGCATGCTCCTCATACGACCGAGAGTACACCAGGATATCATCGATAAAGACTATCACAAACTTATCCAGATAGTCTCTGAACACCTCGTTCATCAATCTCATAAATGCTGCAGGGGCGTTCGTCAATCCAAAGGACATCACCAGAAATTCGTAATGGCCATACCTTGTCCTAAAGGCCGTCTTTGGAATATCTTCCTCCTTGATCCTCAATTGGTGATAGCCCGATCTCAAATTAATCTTAGAAAAGACTGATGCCCCTCTTAGCTGATCAAGTAGATCGTCAATCCTGGGCAGCGGATATTTATTCTTCACCGTGGCTTTATTCAATAGCCGGTAGTCCACACATAATCTGAGACTACCATCCTTCTTCTTAACAAACAGTACTGGCGCTCCCCACGGCGAAACACTGGGTCTAATAAACCCTTGATCCAATAACTCCTGTAGTTGTTTCTTCAATTCCTCAAGTTCCACTAATGCCATCCTGTAAGGAGGTTTAGAGATCGGCTGAGTATCTGGTACCAAATCAATGGTAAACTCCAGCTCTCTCTCTGGTAGTAAACCTGGCAATTCATCGGGGAAAACATCCAGAAATTCACACACCACAGGTATATCTTCAATCCTCGGATGTTCCCGCTCATCGTCTGAGATGAGTGTCTCATAACCTTCACATGAATAATCATATTTAATAATCTCCAAAATAATGTTAAAATTCTCAAATTACTCACTAGAAATCCACATAATCATTTCCTTAATATCTCAATTGTACACTGTAAGGCTCAGGTAGGGAGAAAGTTACAATCTTAGTGTAGCAGTCTAAACTCACTCGATTGGTCGCCAACCAATCCATTCCCAGAATTACATCAAACCCATGTATCCTCAACATGATTAGATCTGCTAACATCACTCTATCTCCCACTTAATTTCACATCCTCTACAGATTAACTCAGTTCTCTGAGATTCACGCATAGGGGTATTTACATGTAGTATATACTCTAGAGGTTCAAACTTCAAGTTTAATCTACATGCAAAATGCTCAGAAATAAACGAATGCGTGGATCCTGAATCAATCAACACATGAGCCTCATAATTACAGACAGAGAGTGTACCTCTTATAGTTTCTGCCGAAGTGTCTGCGGTCTCCTTATCCAGGGCGAACACACGTCCCTGTGCCACAGGTTTCTTCCCTTTCTCTGCCGCAGTGGCCCGTCTCCGGGGATCCACTCTCTGAGGCTGTTGTCTAGTGGGCTCCGAAGCATGTGGTATCTGAGGTTGGGGACAGTCCTTCACTCTGTGACCCATGTCACCACATCTGAAACATCCATGGATCGACCCAGTGCAACTTCCCTCATGCGATCGGCCACAGTCTCTACAAATCCTCATCTCCGGCCTGACATATCGTGGGGTCTCCTTGATAATAGGATAGGCTCTGGGTCGCTCCAATCTGTCCCTCTGCACCTCAATCCTTCCTCTTCTGAAGGAACCTCTCCGAGCCTCTGACTGGAAAAGTGCTGGCCTCTTGCCCTTATCTCTATTCACCGCTCTGAGCTCATTCTGGGATTGTACCATCTCAATCCCTCTTTCAACCTCTTGTGCTCGTCTCAGAGCATCTCCAAACTCAGTAATACATAGCCCCATCAATCTATCTCTAATGACGGGCTTCAACCCATACACAAACTTCTCTGTGCGGAGCTCTTCACTCTTGAAGGTCTCTGGGTCATATCTCAGTAGTGCGGTGAACTGGCTCTCATAGTCATCCACCGACATGTCACCCTGTACCAAACTCAAAAACTCGGCCTGTTTCCTTCTCTGGGCGGCTCGTGGTACATATTGGGTTCTAAAAGCTGTCTGGAACTCTTCCCAACCAATCACATCCTGGTGGGACATCAAGATACCCTGGGTAGTACCCCACCAATCTCGAGCTCTCCCCTTCAGCATATAGGCACTCATACTGACTCTCTCAGCATCGGTGCACCCCAGTAAATCAAATATAACTCTCAACTCCGTCAACCACTCCTCAGCCTCTGTAGGATCCTTCTTTCCCTTAAATGCGGGTGGATTCATCTTCAGAAATTCCTTTAGTCGGACCTTACTTCTGTCCTCAGGCTGAGTGACGGGGGGCACTGGGGGTATGGGAGGTCCTGGTGGTGGTGTAGGGGTAGTATCCGAGGTATTAACTCCAAAGTGTTACGCGAATAACGCTGCCATCTGCTCAAAACCTTGCCTCACATCGGTCTCAATCCGATTAAATCGAGAGTTAGGACTCTCTGGTTGTGGGACAGGTGGCGGAGGGGACTCTGCCTGCCTCCTCGAACGACCTCGTCGTTTACTCATTCTCAATCTCAACTCGTCTTCTTCGCGTACATATCACAATCGATTGAAATCTCAATCCTCAATTTCAGTTCATGACCAGACTATTACAGACACTTGGGATGTATTCTATTTCACTTAACCGACACTGACAGTACTAGACACCCTAAGCTCTGATACCAAGAAAACTCTGTCACGCCCCGAAAATGCGAAAAATAGGGCAAATTTAAAACTTTTTACTCGTTAATTCACAAATAAAGAGTGCATTCCTGTGCAGTGTCATACATCATCATAATTATCATGCCTCGGGATCTCATCATGATATAACAAATATTGTCTTATACCCATTACTCAATTACAAATTAATTAATCCTAATACATCCCATATAATGTCATACATCGAGTGTCTGTAATTACAATAATAGTCTGGGTACATGAAAAGATAAATATACCTCAAGGTACAAAATATATAGCCTGGAGCTCGGATCCTCCACTAGCCACTACTCCGTACGTCGCAGGGAAGTCCTTATTCACTTGAAGAACTCTGGGGGGAAAGAAAAACAGGGTGAGCTTCTAAATCGCTCAGTAAGGGGGTAGGGGACTCATTTCATAAACCAAAATGCACATCACAAAGCATTTATTTGTATGTGAAACTCATTTGAAAACCATAGCATGAAAATACTCAAAACGACACCCTCATGTGTCAAGTCATGTGAAAACATGAAGTAAAAAGGCTCACTCTAGAGCATTAACAAAGCATGTAAAAATAACGCGTTAAACGCTTTCTCAAATAACGTGGCATAGCCACTGATTTAAAATCACTCGTGGCATCGCCACAAAACACACGTGGCAAAGCCACTGAATTATTTTCTCACGTGGCATAGCCATAAAATAGGGTTTCTCAACGTGGCACTGCCACCAATGGGGTTTCTCAACGTGGCACAGCCACCAATGGGGTTTCTCAACGTGGCACAGCCACCAATGGGGTATACGTGGCACAGCCACCAATGGGTTTCTCAACGTGGCACAACCACCAATGGGGTTTTCTCAACGTGGCACAGCCACCAATGGGGTTTTCTCAACGTGGCACAGCCACCAATGGGGTTTTCTCAACGTGGCACAGCCACCAATGGGGTTTTCTCAACGTGGCACTGCCACCAATGGGTTTCTCAACGTGGCACAGCCACAGAATAGGTCATTCTCACGTTACCAGAACGGAGAAGAAATCGGGCTTACATGCTACCAGAGCAATGCCCGGTGTGTACTCACAACTACACACCTAAGTCTTATCACATAAGACGGGTTTACCTTCACGTAGAACTCGTAATGGTTTCTCTCTCATAAAACTCATTTGAAAACCGTTTTGTACTCAACACAAAACGTAATAAAAACCGAGTTCTAACCGGCAAAGCACACGCACACATTTCTCAAATCTCAATGTTGCCTTAACGTAGAGCCCAGTTATAAACTCATAAAACATTGGGCTCCAACCGGCTATAAAATCGTGTGCAATTTAATCTCAACACAAAACACTCAACATGCTTGTTTATAAATCATAAATCATGCTATAACAGTTTACAAATCACATACACAAATGGTTTAGATTTCCCTTACCTCTTTGCACCTCGTATAGTGCAATCGTTCCCCCGTATCACGGACTAGCCTCGCATTCCACTCTGGAACTCCCGAGCTGTCCAAACGATGTTAAAACATCAATACTCAACATCACACAAACCTCAATTCTCAAAATCGAGCATAATTGCTCATAACTCCTCAAACCTCTTGATTCTCGTAACTCAACCTTAAACTACAACCCTATTCACAATATCCCAATGTTCGATATCTCTAATACCAATTATCTACGCTAATTTACCACCTTGTCTATATTTTCGTTTATAGCACAATCCTCAAAATTGCCACAATTTCCAAATATCGACATTAATCCAACTACATTACAATCTCATCAATCCCTAATCATTCCTCAACTATTTCAACACAATTTCAACCACCAATAACATCAAAATCAGCTCAAATATCAAGATCGAGGTTTAGAAATTACCCAAAGCTTGTGAGACGCACAACTCACGCCTCGATCCGATTCGTCCTTCGATTTCCAAGTATGTTGTTCTCCTTTGATGAGGAACAACTTTCCTTCTTACCACAATAGCTGATTCGGCCGAAAATGGGGGATTTGGAGGAGTGAGAAACTAGGTTTTCAGAAAAATGGAGGTTTGAAAGAGAGAGAAAGTGAAATTTCAGGAGAAAACACAGGTTCCTTATATAGACTGGAGGTAGGAGATCGATCTGCCTCTTGATGAGATCGATCTGTGTTTGAAATTTGGGGACGATCTGGGCAATTTTATGCCTAGGAGATCGATCTGTCGAAGGGTGAGATCGATCTCTTTATGGCTTTATGAGATCGATCTGCTCCTAAGGAGATCGATCTTCTCCCCAAACAGAAGCATTTGGAGATCGATCTCCTCCTCATGAGATCGATCTTCTCTCAAACAGATTCATTTGGAGATCGATCTCTTCCTCATGAGATCGATCCCTTCTCGAACAGATTCATAAGGAGATCGATCTCTTCCATTGGAGATCGATCTGCTCTTCAAATTTCCCCTTCCTCGTCATTTCTAACTCACCAGATCGATCTCTCCTTCTCCCAGATCGATCTGTCCTCATGCTTCATGCTCATTTTACACACTTAACATATAAATCTCCAATTATAATTCCTACAATTCACTTAGCTCAATAAATTACACTTCAATTTATTATTACATCAATAAATATGTCTGAAATTCTCAGATCTCACAGTGTGGTTGCGGAAGACCTGTTGTGCGAGGTCGCAGAAGACCTTATACATGAAGCCGCGGAGCACCAAGAAGAGCAAGAATTTCTCCGCCAGGGTCCGCGAGACTTCCTCCAGGGTGCGAGAGAGTCGGACGGGAGGATGGTGCACCAGGATTCGCGAGACTCCGATGACAGGGTGGCGCACCAGAGTGCGCGAGAGTCGATATTGGCATTAATGCGTCAGAGTGCGCGAGAGACAGTAGCCATTGTGCGTCAGGGCGCGCCAGTGGTCGGGCATCAGGATGCGCCATTGGTCGAACGCCAGGGTGCGCCAGTGGTTGGACGACGGGATGCGCCAGCGTTAGGGCACCAGGGTGCGCTAGTGGTCTGGCGCCAGGGTGCGCCAGAGTTCGAGCACCAGGGTCCACCAGCAGTCGGGCACCAGGGTGCGCCAGTGGTTGGACGACGGGATGCGCCAGCGTTCGGGCACCAGGGTGCGCCAGTGGTCTGGCGCCAGGGTGCGCCAGAGTTCGAGCACCAGGGTCCGCCAGCAGTCGGGCACCAGGGTGCGCCAGTAGTTGGACGACGGGGTGCGCCAGAGTTCGAGCACCAGGGTCCGCCAGCAGTCGGGCACTAGGGTGCGCCAGTGGTTGGACGACGGGATGCGCCAGCAGTCGGGCACCAGGGTGCACCAGCGGTCAAGCACCAGGGTGCGCCAGCTGCCGGGCACCAGGGTGCGCCAGAGTTCGAGCACCATGGTCGGCCAGCAGTTAGGCACCAGGGTGCGCCAGAGGTTGTGCGCCAGAGGTCTGGCGCCAGGGTGCGAGAGACGCGGTTCATGATTCCTGCCGCCAGGATGTGTGAGAGCCGAGTGGTGATCTGATGCGCCAGGGTACACGAGGGCGAGACCGCAGTGAATTGCAGGGCATCGAGGAAGGTACCAGAGGAATGGGTTGCCCGAGTATACAGGACCCCGCACGTATGGAGAACCCCTCACAAGAAACTGGAGAAGGTTCAAGGCGTCCAAGGGCAAGAGGCGCGGCACGGGAGATTGTTAGGGGTCTCGGACGTCCAAATGTTGAAAATCTCGCTATGGATGGTATAGGAGGTGCTGGGATGATGGGGTCTCATATGAATAGGAGAGGCTCAGAGGTAGATCCGACATGGAACCCCCTACTGAAGTAGCAAACTTTTTATCTCGAACCGAGAGGAATCAAGCCCCTAATCTATAAAGCAAGGGGAAAAAGACTGTCGATTGTGATCAAGCTAATTCATGTAATGTCGGAAAGATCCAAGATGCTAGGGACATGAAGAGAATAGTTGAACAAATTTTAGAAGAAAAGAGATTGGTTCCAACTGAAGAGAACCAAAGACGGAAGGTCCCATTCAGCGCAGCAATCATGGGAAAACCACTACCCCCAAAGTTTAAAATGCCACAAATAGTAGCGTATGCGGGAAAAACAGACCCTTCCGATCATGTAGAAAGCTATGAGTCATTAATGCTACTACATGGCTGGGAGGATGAGATAATGTGCAGGGCGTTCTCTCTAACCTTGGCAGGTCATGCATTGAAATGGTTCAACAATTTGCCAGAAGGGTCTATTTCTTCCTTTAACCAGCTAAGAAGAGAATTTTTGAGAGCCTTTGGGATAAATAGTCAGAGAAGAAAAGAGGCCACCTATTTGCTCACCCTAAAGCAAGGAAACAAAGAACCACTGAAGAGCTATGTAGACCGATTTCAAGATGCTACTCTGGAGGTGCGTGATCTGCAAGTGGGGATAGCAGTGACAGCCATGCTCCAGGGAACACGGTCTGAAAAACTCCAGGAATCATTGTCCTTGGATCAGCCAACGTCAGTCTCAGACTTGTTCTCTCGAGCCAACAAGTACATTACCCAAGAGGAGGTGATGAAATCAATTCTGATGGGAGATTCCAAGGAAGGAAAGAAGCGGGAGAGAGACCTCGACGAGAGGAATATGGGGAGATCAGACAGATCCGACAAAGCCCCAAAGTTGAAATATGCAAGCTACACACGACTTTCTGAACCACGCGCTTCGATCCTAGCAGCGATCGAGAGAACTGGGATGCTCCAATTCCCTAGAAGAGGTGAGGGAAACCTGAGGGGAGATCTCAGATCCTATTGTAGTTTTCACTCCGCCTTTGGTCATTCAACGGAAAGGTGCCACGATCTTATGAATCAACTTGAGAGGTTAGCTAGAGAAGGGCTGTTGGACCGCTACACTCAGAAAATCAAGAGGAATCAATATCCTGCTCATGGTCAGAGGGACAATAGACCACGGGATAGACGTAATGACGGTAGAGTCAACATAAGAAGAATCGAGGAGAGAGGAAATGTGGCAAGACAGGGGGAACGTAGGAATCAGCAGATTGATAATGAGCCTACAGGACCCGCAATTAATGTCATCTCTGGAGGAGAGTACACGGCAGGCACTTCATCTACCTCACGGAAGGCTTATGCTAGACAAGCATACCAGGTTCATTCGGTAATGAAAGTAGCTGAGGACGAAGAGACGATTACTTTCACGCCCGCTGATCAAGGAGATGTTATCGTTCCACATGATGATCCAATGGTTATATCAGCGGTAGTGGCCAAGCATCCGATAGGGCGAATCCTGATAGACAATGGGAGCTCGGTGAACCTCATCTATTGGAACAGTTTCGAGAAAATGAATTTGAGCGAAGACAGGTTGAAGCCGGTAATTACTCCCCTCTTCGGTTTCACAGGAGAAAAGGTTAAGGTGGCAGGGTCAGTCGAACTACCTGTTACTCTGGGTGAAGAACCTAAGAGTGTTACAAGACAGGTTCTATTTATGGTGGTCAGGTCGGCCTCTCTGGCTTATAACGTTATCCTTGGGCGTCCATTATTGAGCGATATGAGAGCCATACTTTCCCCATGTTACTTGCTGATGAAGTTCCCAACTCCAAGAGGAGTGGGACAAGTTAGAGGAGACCAAAGGAGAGCAAGAACATGTAATGTTGCATCGACTACATGTAAGGGGATTCAAAGGAAGGAAACCCTCACTATCATAGAACCATCGAAGCCAAAGCCGGTTGAAGAAATGAAAGAAGTGAAGTTGGGGATTGAGGGCGAAGAGAAGAAGGTGTATATCGGAAGCCGATTGAAACCAGAAATGCAGGAAGAAATAATAAAATGCTTGAGGGATAATGCTGATATTTTTGCATGGACCCCCGCTAATATGCCTGGAATAGATCCGAAGGTCATTTGTCATGAACTTAACGTGCTACCAGGAGCTAAGCCTATCAAACAGAAAAAAAGGAATTTCGCCCCCGAGAGGCACCAAATCATTGAAGAAGAGATAGACAAGTTGCTTGGGGCTGGATTCATTCGGGAAGTCCTGTATCCGGAATGGTTAGCAAATGTGGTGATGGTGAAGAAAGCCACCGAAAAATGGAAAATGTGTGTAGACTTTACGGATCTGAATAAGGCATGTCCGAAAGACTCATATCCACTACCTCGGATAGACAAACTCGTGGATGAAACCTCAGGATACGAGTTTCTTAGCTTCTTGGACGCTTTCTCCGGCTACCATCAAATCTTAATGCACCCGAAAGACGAGGAGAAGACGTCTTTCATCACTGACAAAGGAACTTACTGTTACAGAGTAATGCCGTTTGGACTAAAAAACGCAGGTGCCACATACCAGCGTATGGTAAACGGAGTTTTTAAGGACTTACTCGGAGTTACAATGGAAGCTTATGTGGACGACATGATTGTGAAAAGTAAAGAAGGGGAGTCTCATGCTTGGCAACTATCCAAAGTCTTCTCGGTCCTAAGGAAGTACCACATAAGACTGAATCCCAACAAGTGTTCATTCGGAGTCCAGTCTGGGAAGTTTTTGGGGTTCATGATAACCAACCGTGGGATCGAGGCTAATCCCGAGAAGGTCCAAGCCATTCAGGATATGAAACCTCCAGTTACAGTTAAAGAGGTACAGAGGTTGACGGGGAGGATAGCCGCACTAAATCGCTTCCTGTCAAAATCAGCCGAGAGGAGCTTGCCTTTCTTCAAAACACTCCGAGGCGGAAAGGACTTTCAGTGGACTGAGGAATGTCAAACAGCCTTTGAGGAATTGAAGGAGTATTTGAAAGAGATCCCATTACTGTCAAGGCCTCTAACCGGGGAGCAGCTGTTTGTGTACCTCGGAATAGGTGATAAAGCGGTAAGTGCAGTTTTGCTGAGGAGAACCGCAGAAGGTGATAGGCCTGTTTATTATGTAAGCAAAGTGCTCTTGGAAGCGGAGACGAGATATCCCCAGATTGAGAGAGTTGCGTTAGCACTCGTTGTAGCAGCTCGAAAACTACGCCCCTATTTTCAGGCACATTCTATAATTGTATTAACAGATCAGCCACTGAGACAGATACTCCAAAAGCCAGAACATTTCGGAAGGTTAGTGAAATGGGCAGTGGAGCTCGGGGAACACGATATTTCTTTTCAGCCCCGACAGGCTATTAAGGCACAAGCTTTGGCAGATTTTATCGTTGAATGCACGTGTCGAGATGAGGCCAAGAAGGAAGAGTTGAACTGGTGGAAGCTATTTGTTGACGGGGCGTCGAATGTCAGGGGGAGCGGAGCTGGCATCGTGCTAATATCACCTGAAGGAGAAATGATAGAATACTCTCTACGCTTCGATTTTCCTAGTTCCAATAATGTGGCGGAATATGAAGCATTAATTTGTGGCATGAAACTTGCAAGGGAGCTCCAAGTTCAAAATTTGCTAGCCCATAGCGATTCGTAACTCGTCGTCAACCAATTCAAAGGACAGTATGAAGTGCGAGAATCTACCCTTGTTCCGTATTTAGAGAAGGTTCGGTGGTTAGCTCAATTATTTGACAATTTTCAGATAACCCAAATTGACCGATTTGAGAATTGCCATGCCGACGCTCTATCTAAGTTGGCATCCTCCAAAGAAGCTACTGGGAGAGTTGTAAAGGTGGAAAGATTGGTTAGGCCGAGTATAGAAGAAGAAGAAGGGGTGTTAGAGATTGACGTCGGTTCTGATTGGAGAGTGACTATGAAACAGTATTTAATGGAGGGAACGCTCCCCAGTGAAAAGGAAGCAGCTCGAAAAATGAGAACTCAGAGTGTGAAATTTACTTTGATCAACGGGGAACTTTATAAAAGAGGATATACCATGCCGCTACTGAAGTGTTTAGGACCAGAACAAGCCAACTACACATTGGCTGAGGTCCAAGAAGGGATATGTAGAGAACACTTAGGAGCACGAGCTCTGGCAGCAAAAATACTTAGAGCAGGATTTTATTGGCCCACACTCAAGCAAGATGCACTTGATAAGGTGCGAAGATGTGACAAATGTCAAAGGTGCGCCCCCCTGATGACTACCCCAGTATCGGCCCTTCAAAGTACATTCCAGCCCACGCCGTTTGCCCAATGGGGTTTGGATATACTGGGACCATTCCCAGTGGCTACGGGTCAACGAAAGTACTTGTTGGTAGCCACGGATTACTTTACCAAATGGGTCGAAGCAGAGTCCCTGGCCACAATTACTGAGAAAAAGGTCGAAGCAATGGTTTGGAAGGAGATAATTTACCGATTTGGAGTCCCAAGGATCTTGAACGTAGATCATGGGAAGCAGTTTGATTGCGAAGCATTCCGAAATTTCTGCGAGGGATTGAAGATTCAGCTCAGGATATCCTCTGTAGCATATCCGCAAGCCAATGGCCAAGCAGAAATCAGTAATAGGACCATACTTCATGGCCTCAAGACTCGCCTGGACAAAGCAAAAGGGGCCTGGGTGGACGAGCTGCCAAGTATTCTATGGGCATATAGAACGACGAGTCGGGTACCGACTGGGGAAACACCGTTCAGCTTAGTATATGGAACTGAAGCATTGATACCTGTAGAAATCGGAGCTGGCTCACCGAGGTTAATTCCCTATGTGCAAGAAGTGAATTCTCAAGGTTTACGAGAGAATCTGGATCTGCTTGACGAGCAGCGAGATCTTGCCGCTATACGGCTGGCCGCTTATCAGCAAAGAGTTGTTCGTTATTATAACTCCCGTGTAAAAGATAGACCCCTACATGAAGGAGATCTTGTGCTGCGAAAGTCAATTATCACCAATGCCTCAAGAGAAGATGGGAAGTTCAGAGCAAATTGGGAAGGGCCCTACAGAGTCAGGAAGATGATCGGACCTAGTACCTGCATCTTGGAAAGTTTGCTAGGCAAGAAGATAGCAAAGACATGGAATGCTAATCACCTGAAGCCATATTGGCAATGAGATGTTCATTTTTACCTTTTATTCTTTTTATTATTCTATTGTCAAAACTATGAATTGAAATTAAGCAATGAATTATTAAATACTTTCATCTATGTTGCAAGATAAAGGGCTTGAAGCGAAAAATGAGCGAGGTAAGCCATGAAGAAAACGTACAAGGGCTTGAAGCGAAAAATGCCCGAGGTAAGCCACGCACTCAAGATAAAGGGCTTGAAGCGAAAAATGCGCGAGGTAAGCCATGAAGAAAACGTGCAAAGGTTTGAAGAGAAAAATCCGCGAGGTAAGCCACGCACTCAAGATAAAGGGCTTGAAGTGAAAAATGCGCGAAGTAAGCCGTGAAGAAAACGTGCAAGGGCTTGAAGCGAAAAATGCGCGAGGTAAGCCACGCACTCAAGATAAAGGGCTTGAAGCGAAAAATGCGCGAGGTAAGCCATGAAGAAAACGTGCAAGGGCTTGAAGCGAAAAATGCGCGAGGTAAGCCACGCACTCAAGATAAAGGGCTTGAAGCGAAAAATGCGCGAGGTAAGCCATGAAGAAAACGTGCAAGGGCTTGAAGCGAAAAATGCGCGAGGTAAGCCACGCACTCAAGATAAAGGGCTTGAAGCGAAAAATGCGCGAGGTAAGCCACGCACTCAAGATAAAGGGCTTGAAGCGAAAAATGCGCGAGGTAAACCATGAAGAAAACGTGCAAGGGCTTGAAGTGAAAAATGCGCGAGGTAAGCCACGCACTCAAGATAAAGGGCTTGAAGCGAAAAATGCGCGAGGTAGGCCATGAAGAAAACGTGTAAGGGCTTGAAGCGAAAAATGCGCGAGGTAAGTCACGCACTCAAGATAAAGGGCTTGAAGCGAAAAATGCGCGAAGTAAGCCGTGAAGAAAACGTGCAAGGGCTTGAAGCGAAAAATGCGCGAGGTAAGCCACGCACTCAAGATAAAGGGCTTGAAGCGAAAAATGCGCGAAGTAAGCGGTGAAGAAAACATGCAAGGGCTTGAAGCGAAAAATGCGCGAGGTAAGCCACGCACTCAAGATAAAGGGCTTGAAGCGAAAAATGCGCGAGGTAAGCCCCCCAATATAAAAAGAGAATATGCAACAAATAAGCAATAATGAGAATTTAGAACATAATATTATAAAGCAAATTGATTTATTAAATTTGGTAAAGACTTTATACATGAGAAGCTATCAAAGTCTCCAATACAAAGAACACTAACAACAAAAGAAAAAAGAAAAATAACTAAAACTATTCATCAGCTGGTGGAGGATTGCCTTCGCCCGATGCGTCGGATTCATCGCCTTCTAAATCACCCAGAGCATCAATCACTCCTGATTGCGGGCGAGGCTCCCAAGGGCCCGATAGGTTGGAGAGATCGTCATGGGCTCCCTTCTCAAGGTAGGTCTCGAAGTCCTCCTCGTCAGGCTCATACTCTGCCCAGCCTCGAAACTCGCCAGTATAATCCTCCAACCGAGTCGACCACTGTAGCTCGGGAAAAGTCTCCCTTGATCTCTCCTACTCTAGCCAAGAACGCGCCATATAAAAATCGTACTTCGCAAAGCCAGTGGCAAATAACATCTTTCTGCCGTAACAGTCTTGCGATAAACGGTACTCCCGTACAGCTTCGGAACGAATCTCGTTCCTCGCGTCCTGGCTAACTGAAGAAGATGAAGGTCCTCTATGTAAACTCGAGACCTCCTCTTTCAACTGCGTGTTGTCAGATTTCAGTTCATCATAACTAGTCTGGAGGTCTTGGAGCTTTTGTAGAACTGAGTCCAACTCCTCTTGAGTTGCAGTTAAGGACTCCTTGTACTCCTTGGACCTCTCTTGCTCCTTGACAAAATCCTCTTGAAGGCGGACATGGCTGAGGTTTAGGTCCTCATTTTCCCTCTTCAGCCGGTCAAGTTGCTCAGGAAGCCTCCTATACTGATTCTTCTCGGTTATCCACTCAGCCTTTTCACTCCTTAACTGCTGAAGATCGGCATCAGCCCGAGTTCTATAAGCTCGGTATCGTGCGTTGCACGCGATCACCTACTGAGCTGTCTGAGAATACAAGGAAAAGCAAAAGATCAGTCAAGGAAACACCACAAAGAATAAAAAGAGAAAAGCAGAAAGGGAAAGCGAGTTAAGCAGATACCCTCATTGCTAAGTATTCGGCTTGATCCTCGGATTGAGGAAAACTCTTGAACAACTCCGCCTCGTCTCTAGGGAGTATGGTCGACCAGCCCAACCGGGCTGCTACGCCAGGGTCGTAGATGGAGTCGTTGTCATTAACGCCCGGATACACTATAAAGTTTTGCCCGTGAACCGCCACACCCCCGTCAACCACGTATCTGGAAGTGTTAGGTCTGCAACGGGGGGAAATGCCGGGGTATCTCTCATGGACGACTCAATATACAAGCATCGTCTCCCAATTCGAGATGGACGAGTTGTGTTGCACTCGGCCCGATTCACCCGATGATGATCCTCTATCTCAAGGTCTGGAAGCGGTGGATCTACGGCTGCTTGTTTCCCCCTATCTCGATCACGAGAACCAGATCCCTCAAGAGGAGTGGGAAGGGGAGCTGGAGGAGGCCTCGACCTCTCGCCTCGAGAATCAGGGTCCAAAACGTGAGCATGGCTTCGGGACTCACGAGTTTGATCCCGTTCACGCCTACGCTTGGAAGGACGGGTAACTCTAGCAACATCCTCATCACCTCCGCGTCGCCTAAAAGCGCCTCTAAGATGTTCCATCCCTGGAAAAGAAACAGAAAAAACAAAAGTTAAAACAAACAAAAGGAAGATGGACAAATATTTATGCAATGAAATGCAGTATGAAATCACCCGGATTCAAATAATCATCAAGCGAATGGATGTTAGCTAAGCTCTCATCCGTGGGCAATTCTAGAAAAGGGCTGCCAAACGCCTCGCCCTGGCCCCAATCTACATCTTCCTCCGACTCTACCTCCGAAGGATCAGTGGGACTACCCACACCATGACCTCCCTCGGGAAAACCAGATGGAGAAGGCTCAGGTGTAACAGCTGAGGCGCATCCCCAACCCGCAGCAGTTATGCTCTCCGGAGTTAATACCGACAACAAGGCACCCTCATCCTCTACTTGAAGCTGAGAAATGAGGGGGCCATATGCGTCTCTTAAATTAATAATCGGGCTAAGATTATTGGGTCCACAATGACTCCACCGAGTAGGAATATTCAAAGATGAGGGAACCTCGACGACAAACCAATCGGATGCATAATTGTGAAGCTTAGAGGGAGGCTTTCCGAAAAGCTTAGTACTCTGACCCCTTCCAGAGACTTTTTGAATACAAAAACGGGTCGAATTGCGTACACTACGAACTCTGAAGAAAGAATTGAATAGTGGGACAGTAGGCCTGACGCTAAGCCTATGGCATACGACCGTAAACCCTACTACTTGGGCCCACCCGTTGGGATGAAGTTGAGCGGGAACTATACCGTAATGGCGAAGAAAAGCAACTTCAAATTCAGGAAGAGGAAAGCGAAATCCAAATTCCAACGAAGCCCGATGTACAGGAACACCGCTGCTAACGGATTGGGGAGCGCGCTCAGTTGCCGTAGGAAGCCTATAAACATAACCCTCCGGAAGAGGAAAGTTACTCCTAAACTGTTCAAGATCAGACTCTCTAAGCCTAGAATGGGGATCCAGAACTATTTCTTTTCCGCGACCGTGCCCGGCCATTAGGAAATACCTAAATGCCGTGAGGGTCCTAGAGGCCGCGAGGGTCCTAATGCCGTGAGGATGCTAGTGCCGTGAGGGTGCTATGCCGCCAGGATGCTAGTGCCGTGAGGGTGCTATGCCGTGAGGGTGCTATGCCGTGAGGATCCTAAGCCGTGAGGGTGCTAGAGTGCCGTGAGGGTGCCATGCCGTGAGGATGCTAGTGCCGTGAGGGTGCTATGCCGTGAGGGTGCTATGCCGTGAGGATCCTATGCCGTGAGGGTGCTAGAGTGCCGTGAGGGTGCCATGCCGTGAGGATGCTAGTGCCGTGAGGGTGCTATGCCGCCAGGATGCTAGTGCCGTGAGGGTGCTATGCCGTGAGGGTGCTATGCCGTGAGGATGCTATGCTGTGAGGGTGCTAGTGCCGTGAGGGTGCAAGTGCCGTGAGGGTGCTAGTGCCGTGAAGGTGCTATTGCCGTGAGGGTACTATGCCGTGAGGGTCCTGGTGTCTTAAGGCCGCGAGAATCTAAAAGGTGAGAGTCACTTGCCGAGAGTATAGATTGCCGCAGGGGTTCGCCGCAAGACTACGCCGCAGGAGTTTGCCGTGAGACTAGAACGAGAGGATTTGCCGTTAAGATCCGCCAAGTTCGAGGTAAAAATGAAGTCTGAGCCTCCACTCTCACGCTATATATATATGCCGGCGGGGACGATGATAAAACGGTTACTCTTCCGCGTCCAATAATCCGCGAAAGAGTGGGGAGCAATTGTTATGGGCAAAATAAGATAGAAAATAATAATATGACGTGTCGTCAAGGCAAAGCGCCATGTGTCACGCTGAAATCAAACACAGATGAAAATAGACTTCATATCTAAAATTTAGTTTCGGACTATTTTATTCTTAGATACCTACAGTTAATATGACTGGGTAAATACTTCATTGAAGGCAAAATTCTTCCCTATAAATAGGAGACAGGTATGACATTTTAACCTAACTGAGATTTTACTTTCAAATACACTGAAACTCTGCCGAAATCTTTTTCTGACTTAAGCATCGGAGTGCTAACGCAGGGAAGACCCTGCGCTCCTTTGACTATTCTGATTTTTGCAGAAGAGCGACGTGACTGGAAGATCGAGGTACTGACGTCAGCAATCCATCACTGTTGTGCAGATCCACAACACTCCCTATAAATATTTAGGAACATTTGTAGTGAACGGACTACCTTAAGCAAATGTATGTTTTTACACTCCACAACTTCTTTTTGTTGGGAAGTGTTAACGTAAATACTTTGGTGTCACAAGACTCCACATTGTGGGGTTTATGAGGGTCATATGTACATGACTTTCCCTTTACATTAACAGAAAAATTATTTTCACTAGAATCCGTGACATCCAAGTCATAAATGAGCAACCTTTACCGTTGCACTAAGAATAGAATTAAAAAATTTTAGTACCATTACCAGTTCTAAAAATTTTAATAGTAGCATTGAACTGATTTTTAATCATGGAGTTAATTACTTGAAAAGTAAAGGCAGCCTCATTTTTGTTTTTCAAAAGATATACCCAAGTAAGTTGGTTGTGGTCATTTATAAAAGTAACAAATAAACATTTTCCATTGTGGTAACAAGAGATGGACCCATATATCATTGTGAATGAGTGAAAAAAGAAGGAATTGTGAATGAGTGAAAAAGGAGAAGGAGGAATATGTAAGCGTGAAGGATATTGTGAACAATTGTGTTTAGAAAATTGGCAAACATCATATTGAAACAAATCATTGGAATGAAACACGAAAAAGGAAATAATTGTTTCAAATAACTAAAACTTGGATGTCCTAAACGAAAGTGTCACAACATAATCTGTTGTTCACAGGTTATGCGAAAAGACTCACAACCAGAAATAAAAGCATGTTTATTCAAATAGAAACTAGAACTGAAATAATAAAGGCCTTCACGTTCCACAACACTGGCAATCTTCATCTTCAAACTCAAGTTCTGAAGTTCACAAAGAGGATGAGAATTTAGCCGTACAGTGTAGATTCTTAGTTAGTCGATTGATTGAAAGTAAATTACATGTCAACTTAAGAGCATGAAGAACATATTTTTAAAATAATTGTGCTCTTAAATAAATGCTACTCATTCCTACCACTGTAGAAAGAGTCTCGTATACACTCTTGACCTGAAGATTGCTAGGAATTGATTTATAAGTAGTAAATAGTTTTGCAAAACCTGTCATGTGATCTGTAGCTCCAGAATCTATCATCCAAGATTCAAGTGAGTAATTCATCCAAAAAGTGCAGCAGAAATTTACCTTTCTAAGCAAACAAAGATGTACCCGAGGTTAAGGCTGTCGGATGAGAAGGTTGAGATTGACTAGGTGTAAGGATCTTGTACAGCTTCTCCAATTATTGTTTAGTAAGAGCAAAATTTAAGCTACCATCCTCATTCTTTGTGACAGAATCAACACTATCTCTCTTACTAGTTTGCTGTCAAGAATCCTTCAAATATGCAGGTTTGCTATGTAGTTTCCAGCTTTTCTCTCTAGTGTGTTTGGATCTTTGACAATAATCACACCACAATTTGCCTGTACATTTGTTGTTTCGTGAATATGCGCAAGATCTCCATGAACATTATCTTGTTTTTGTGTACAAGAACAAAAGCAACAAGTTGTTTGCTAGGCCTCAACGTAACAGACTTGAGAGACCCAATTTCTTCCAGACATGGCAGGTGTTTAACACCAAGAAGACGTCCCTAACCTTACCGATTTCCTTATTTAACCTGACAAAAAAAAAAAAAAAAACAGAAGATATCTCCTCCTCCACTTTTGCTCTATACTATTAGGTATCTACAGGATTTTCCATAATACAATCATCTTGAAGGTCAAATTCTTGCCAAAGATGACTTAAGGATCTAAAATAATCAATTACATCCTTTTTCCCCTTAAACTAAATTGGGAATAACATTCCTTAATTCGAAATCTTGAGAGGAATTATTGAGATCCAAAGAGGAAAGATTCAGATATTTCCAAATACTATTAGCTGTACGATGATAAACACAAGTGTTCTAGATTTTGTCAGTCATTGAGTTTAAAAGCTATGACATAATAATGTTATTGTTGGCCTCCTATTTTCATAACCAGGATCATCTTTAAGGGGTTTGAAACTGTGTCAAGGAGAAAACCTAGATTGCCTTGGCCTCAAATTATCATCTTGACAAATCTGGACTAGGCATAACAATGATCCTCATTAATCGTCTGGAAATATTTAAAAACTAAAATTGGAGTCACCAAATGAAAGACGTAAAGTATTTTGAGAGGAAGCAATTATAGAGACAAAACTGTGGTATGATAAAGTCTCCCAAGTCTTGGCTGTACTTTCTCTTGTCATGGCTATTTTTTTCATGTTTTTCGTCTACTTGAACTGGTTAAACAGTTCTGATACCGTGTAAAACAGTAAAAAAAAAAAAAAAAAACTTTATGCTTTTATTAAATTAAACAGGACTTAATTACATAGATTTATATAAAGAAACCTATCAGTTAGATAAAAACCAAATAATCAGAAAAATAAAATTTCAAATGCAAAAAAATTAGGAGATAAATCCCTGAGATAATGATAGACTGAAAGAAAAAAAATCTTATCCTAGTAAACCGAGACATATCAGTAGAATTGTGGCTATATAATAAAATCTAAAATCCCCAACAATAATAATTGTAAAAAAAAAAAGATTAAACTGGAATCGGTCTAGTCCGATCTAGAACTTATGGTTACTAACCGAACCAATCTGGTTCATTTAGCGAATGGGCTTGGAACCATTATAATCTAATCAGGAATTGGTCTGATCCAGCCCATTATCATGTCTACATGGTTATTAATGGGATTAAATTAATAGTGTAATTAATTTTTCCTTTTACCTATTATCGTATATGATGCACTGTTTTTGCGTAGTTTACTTTAGAAGAATCAAATAAGTAATTTTTAACTTTGTCTTCTTTATTTTGCTACTAGCTTTTTATTTCTATTTACATTTTCAAAACGTCCTTCTATTACACTTGTCGTCCATCAGGTAACCCGATCAAGTTCTACTCCTACAAATACAAGGGATGCATTATACCAGAGTTTGCCACCCTCCATAAAATCAACTCTACGTTCAAAATTACAATCTTTCCATGTCAAAGCAAAAGTAATCCATGGTTCGTCAATTTTTTTTTTATGCTGTTTTTATATAAAAATAAAGAGCAAAATCAATGCATAAAACTTGCACATTGTTATGTTTAAAAAAAATTATATATATAAAATTTTTCATTTTTATAGATCAAGAAGTTATGTTTATGATTTGAACCCATCACCTTTCAATTATAAAAAATTAATTTTTACTTTGTATCAAGGTTAACTTTATTTCTAAAACTACAGTAATAGTTCAAAAATCAAAGAACTTTTATTTTTTTATTTTTTGCTGTTTCTTATACAACCAGCACTTTAATTAAAATTGACCAGTAATTCTATTCTATTCGCTTACCATCTAATTTATTTATATGGAATTCTACAACTTATTGTTACAGAAGTCAAAGATGAGATGGAGAAGACCCTGCAATGGCTTGTTCCATTAGCCACTAACACAACCATGTAAGATGGCCATCCTATTTTCATCTCTCTGGATCCAAAAATGACCACCTTTTTCACAAACAAGAAGCTTTCATCTCTTCTTTTCTTTCACTTTACTTCGTTTTCTACCCTTCTAATCATCTAGGTTTCTTTGCTTGCACTTTTACAAAGAGCCCATCAAGGTTTTGGTTGGGTTGGGGAGTGGAAAACACATGGTGAGTATAGTAGGTTTTCTTCTAACTTTCTTTGATTTTTGTTTTTTTCTTTGGGTGTTGAAATAGGCAAAATATGCAGCAGTGCAAGAAATAGATGGAACCTTTTTTTTTTCAGTTCTGAGGTCAATAATAAGCCTTCAACTAGCCCTGCTGATGTGATTCGGATTCAGACACTCCATCATGCCGATAAAGAGAAATCAGAGACCTATATTCTTGAAAAACTATTGTGGCTCCATTATTTGGTCAACAAAGAACAGTCTAGTGTCCCTCTTCCTCTTGGCTTGAAGATGTCTATCCAAAACCCTAATTACACCTTCACAAAGAATGAATGAGTAGCCCAAAGAAGTGCCTACCATTGTTCTAACTCCCAAAGAGCAAAACTTGTTGCAAGGTTTAACTAAGAAAGTACGAATTGGTGGGAGTAGCTGATGGTGGTCCTATCATCAAAGTTCACGTGTACAAAGATCGACCAATCAGAGACCGCCACGTGTCAAACACAAGATAAGCCACGTGGCTGTTACAGCGACAGAGCCCCATGCGGAAGAGTAGCTTGACATGCGACAGAGTCTCGAGGCGATAGAGACTCTGTCGCGTAGGCTCGTGCGACACTGTATGTCGCTACAGACCTCTACCTCATACTCTGCTACAGACCTCTACCGCATATCCTGCGACAGACCTATGCCGCCAGCTCTGCAACAGACTTCTACTCCAGTACTGCGACGGAACTCTACCGCGTAGACCGCAGCAGAGGTCCACACATGAACTCTGCCGCCTGCCAGACTCACCCGCAAGTTGTTTAGCCCCGAAACGCGACAGAGTGCTCAATGACTCTGTCGCGACCCAGACACGCGCCTGGGCCTCAGCCCGAATCGACTCGGAAGAAACCTATAAATACCCCAGGTGAGTACTTGAAACAAGGGACGAAAAAAAAGAAGACTCTCTTGATTCTGAAGAACACAATTCTCTTCTTCATATATACAAAACTTCAGTTTTCTAACTTAATCATTGGAGTGCGCGCGCAGGGACAAATCCCTGCGCCCTCTGATTCCTGTTGTTTTTGCAGAATATACGAGGAACACGTGGAAGTTGTAATTCCGTTGTCGTTTTATCAAGGCAACATCAATTGGCGCCGTCTGTGGGAATCAGAACAAAAAGTCAGATTCCCTATCAAAATGGTGAGGACACGTTCTACAGTAGAGGTGACAGGGGAGCAAAATTCTGTGAGTCCCCCTGTCAGGGCAGAACAAAGACGAAGACATAGTGAAAGGGATGACGCAGGAGCCTTGGTTTCTCTAGAGGAATTTGAGACTCTGAAACGCAAAAATGAGGAGACGACGACAGCGTTGAAAGCTATGGTGAGCTTTTTCAGAGACGCTCTCCCCCAATTCAGCTTACCCCATGAAGTGCAACAGTTGGTGGGGGAAAACATCCCAAGGCAGACCTATGAAAGAGGTCAACCCTCCACCCTGGTGAGTGTTGGACAAGGGGCAGGAGCGCTAAATGACGCCACGGGATTGGCCCCGAACTCTACCGCATTTCAAAGGAATCACCCTGTGGCAGGGTTACGAGAAGTGAATACTACCGTTGACCCGACGCGGTAGAGCTCTCCAGTGGCAGATAGGCGGCAGAGCTCGCCCGCGGACCGCAGGAGTCAGAGCTCTCCCGCAGCAGACAGGCGGTAGAGCTCACCCGCGGACCGCAGACTTCAGAGCTCTCCCGCAGCAGATAGGCGGCAGAGCTCACCCGCAAACCGCGGGCGGCAGAGCTCTCCCGCAGCAGATCGACGGCAGTACTCGCCCGCGGTCCGTAGACTTCACAGATCTCCCGCAGCAGGCATACCGCAGAGCTCACCCGCCGACCGAGGGCGGCAGAGTTCGCCCGCAGCACCTGTGCGGCAGAACTCACCCGCAACATAAAGGCGACAGAGCTCACCCGCAGTCAACACGCGGCAGAGGTCTCCCGCAGCACGTATGTGACAGAGTCCTCCCGCGGTCTATATGAGGCAGAGTTCTCCCACATGGCGCGGTACTTCTCCCGCGGAGTTTGAACATGAGTTAGGAGAACATAGGTCCGCGGAGCGTCGAAGACAGAGGAGTTCTAACCCCCGAGATTGTCTCAAAAGGTCGAGTCACGGAATGGGAGGCGCTAGAAGGGGTGCTTACCAGTCGGGCTCTTCTAGACCTAAAGAGAGGGGAGCATACTCAGTCCAAGGATCGGAAAACGTGGAGAAAGTCGTCCAAAGGATTTTGGAAAAGAAGAAACTGGTGTCTCCGGACGATAGCCAAAAGAGGAGGATTCCGTTCAGTCCAGAGATCATGAATAAACCTTTGCCGAAGAAGTTCAAGATGCCTTCTATGGCCACTTACATAGGCAAAGCAGACCCCTATGAACACATACAGAGTTATGAGTCCCTCATGCTGCTGCATGGATGGGATGACGAAATTATGTGCAGGGCTTTTTCTCTCACACTGTTCGGGCACGCTCTGAAGTGGTTCAACGGGTTGAGTGAAGGTTCAATCTCCTCCTTCGACCAATTGAGAAATGATTTTCTGAAAGTCTTCATGATCCACAGTCAGAGGAAGAAGGACGCTACTTATCTACTCACTCTTAAACAAGGGAATAAAGAATCCTTGAAGAGCTTCGTAGACCGCTTCCGAGATGCAACCTTGGAGGTGAAAGATCTACCGGTGGGGGTAGCCATGGCTGCAATGTTGCAAGGGACGAGCTCAGAAAAGCTGCAAGAATCCCTCTCTCTTGATCAGCCGATGACACTCTCCGATCTCTTTGCGAGGGCCAATAAGTATGTGGCCCAAGAAGAGGTAATGAAGATGATACAGCCCAGGGAGGCAAAGGAAGGAAAGAAGAGAGAGAGAGAGAGATGCACCCGAAAGAAGTTTTCCAAGACCCGTGAGAGTAGACAAAGCCCCTAGGCTCAGGTATGAAGGTTATACCAGGTTGAACGAGCCTCGCACCGCGGTACTGGCAGCTATCGAAGGGACAGGATTGTTGGAATTCCCCAAGAAGAAGATGGGAGATGTAGGACGAAACTCTGATGCCTACTGTGAATTCCATTGCGCTCACGGCCACCCAACGGAGAGATGCAGAGATTTAATGGATCAGCTAGAGAGACTAGCCAGAGAGGGGAAAATCAACCGCTTCCTGTGGAGAAGTGAAAGACCCCGTTATCCTCCGCGTGACCAAAAGAATGACCGTCCACGGACTGGGAAAAATAATGATAACGGAAGAAATAGGCCAAGGAATGAAGCATTTAGGCCTACGGTCCCCCGTGCCAATCCGCCAAACAACGAACCTACCACCCCGGCAATAAATGTTATTGCGAGAGGGGAATCGATGGCGGGAAGCTCCTCTACTTCCCGTAAAAGCTACGCAAGGCAGGCATAGTAGGTTAACGTTGTAATGGGGAGAGAGCGGATGAAGAGCCTATCATGTTCACTCCAGCTGACAAGGGTGACATCGTCATGCCCCATGACGACCCAATGGTGATATCCGCAGTAGTGGCGAAACACCCGGTGAGCAGAATCCTGGTCGATAACGGGAGTTCGGTAAACCTAATCTATTGGAATTGCTTCGAAAAAATGTGCATATCCGAAGATAGGTTAAGGCCTGTCATGACGCCACTATACGGATTTACGGGCGAAAGGGTGAAGGTAGCTGGGTCCATAGAGTTGCCTGTGACTCTAAGTGAAAACCCAAAGGATGTGACCCGACAAGTATTATTCATGGTAGTAAGGTCAACCTCCGCTGCTTACAACATAATCCTGGGTAGACCTGTACTGAACGACATGAGGGCGGTGATATCCTCTTGCTATCTGTTAATGAAGTTCTCCACTCCCAACGGAGTCGGGCAAGTGCGAGGAGATCAGAAGAGTGTCCGCACTTGTTATATCGCTTCTACCGCCAACAAAGGAGCGCAAAGAAAGGAGACTTTGTGCATAGAGGATCCGCCCAAGCCTCAGCCCGTAGAGGAAACGGAAGCCATTGAGCTAACAAGGGGAGATGGAGAGAAGAAGGCATTCATCGGGACTCAGCTAAACGAACAAGCAAGCAGTGAGATAGTTAAATGCCTGAGAGAAAACTCGGATATTTTCGCTCGGACCCCAGCGGACATGCCCGGGATTAATCCTAAAGTGATCTGCCACGAGCTCAATGTCTTACCCGGGCACAGGCCTGTCAAACAGAAAAAGAGAAATTTTACCCCGGAAAGACAAAAAGTAATTACTGAAGAAGTGAGTAAACTCCTGGACGCCGGATTCATCCAAGAAGTCTACTACCCTGAATGGCTAGCCAACGTGGTAATGGTAAAGAAATCTAGTGGGAAGTGGCGAATGTGTGTAGACTTCACCGATCTTAATAAAGCCTGCCCTAAAGATTCATACCCCTTACCCCGGATAGATAGACTTGTGGATGAAACATCCGGATATGAACTCCTTAGCTTTTTAGATGCCTTCTCCGGATATCACCAGATCATGCTCCACCCAGAAGACGAAGAGAAAACTTCTTTTATAACCGATGACGGAACATATTGCTATCGGGTAATACCGTTCGGTTTAAAGAACGCTGGAGCTACATATCAGCGAATGGTGAACAAAGTATTCAAAGATCTTCTGGGAAATACCATGGAAGCCTACGTGGACGATATGATCATCAAGAGCCGAGTAGGAGAGTCTCATGCTCATCAGATGTCCCGGGTATTCGAGGTACTGAGGAGATTCAATTTGAAGCTAAACCCCAAAAAGTGCTCATTTGGGGTAAGATCAGGGAAGTTCTTGGGCTTCATGATCACTGACAGGGGTATCGAGGCTAATCCCGAAAAGGTGCAAGCAGTCATTGACATGAAACCCTCAACCATCGTAAGAGACGTCCAGAGATTGACAGGCAGAATAGCAGCTCTGAATCGCTTTTTGCCAAAGTCAGCAGAAAGGAGCTTGCCTTTCTTCAAAACTCTATGGGGAGTAAAGAATTTTGAATGGTCGGGAGATTGTCAAAAGGCTTTCGAGGACCTCAAAGAATATCTGAAGCAGTTACCTTTGTTGACAAGGCCCCTAGAAGGGGAACAATTGTATATGTACTTGGGAATCGGTGATTTCGCCGTCAGTGCGGTGCTAATAAAGAAGGATGAAATGGTGTACCGTCCTATTTACTATGTGAGCAAAGTACTGCTAGACCCAGAAACCCGCTATCCGCTGGTCGAAAAGCTAGTGTTAGCCCTTGTGATGGCCTCGCGTAAGTTGCGCCCTTATTTTCAGGCTCACCCCATCACTGTCCTGACAGATCAACCGTTAAGACAAATCCTCCATAAGCCTGAACACTCAGGAAGACTAGTGAAATGGGCAGTGAAACTTGGAGGATACGATATCACGTTCCAACCCAAACAGGCTATCAAGGGTCAAGTTTTGGCAGATTTTATAGTAGAATGCACTAGCCCGAGCGACAGCGACGAGAAGGAAACTCAACCATGGCTGCTGTATGTCGACGGGGCATCAAGTGCAAATGGAAGCGGGGCGGGTGTAGTCTTGATATCGCCAGAAGGGAAATCCCTGGAATACTCCTTACGGTTTGGGTTCCCCAGCTCAAACAACATAGCGGAGTACGAGGCCTTGATAGCCGGGATGAGGTTGGCCGATAAACTGCAGGTTCACCACTTGGTAGCACGTAGTGACTCTCAATTGGTGGTAAACCAGTTCAATGGACAATATGAGGTTCGAGAACCGATGTTGGCCCCTTATCTGAAGAAAGTCCAATCTTTGGCACAGGCTTTTAAAAGCTTTCAACTGATACAAATTAACCGGTCCGAAAACACACATGCTGATTCATTGTCCAAGTTAGCCTCTTCCAATGAGACAAGAGGAAGGATAGTCAAGGTGGAGAGGCTCGAACGGCCTAGTATCGAAGAGGTCGAAGTGTGTGACATTGAAACGGGAGATGACTGGAGATCCCCATTCAAGCAGTATCTCACTGAGGCTACACTCCCTCAAGATAAGGACGAGGCTCGTCGCTTAAAAATACGAGCGGCGAAGTTCACACTAATCAACGGGAAATTGTACAAAAGGGGATATTCGTCACCCTTGTTAAAGTGTCTGGGACCGGAACAAGCAAATTACGCCCTAGCTGAAGTGCACAAAGGGATTTGCGACGAACACTTAGGAGCTAGAGCCCTTGCTGCCAAGATACTGCGATCAGGATTCTACTGGCCGACGTTGAAGAAAGATGCAATGGACCAAACCCGTAGGTGTGACAAATGCCAAAGGTTTGCGCCTATCACAACAGCCCCAGTGACCCCTTCTCAAGGTACGATACAGCCAATTCCTTTTGCATAATGGGGGTTGGATATTCTAGGGCCTTTTCTGTTAGCCACGGGTCAACGAAAATTTCTATTAATCGCCACCGACTACTTCACAAAGTGGATTGAAGCAGAACCTTTAGCTACAATCAAAGAGAAGAAAGTCGAGGCGATGGTATGGAAAGACATTATCTGTCGATTCGGAATCCCACGCATCTTAAATGTCGACCATGGAAAGCAATTTGATTGTAATGCCTTCCGCGAATTCTGTAAACGCCTCGATATTCAACTAAGGATCTCTTCAGTGTCATCCTCAAGCCAACGGACAGGCCGAAGTCAGTAATCGGACTATTCTTCATGAGCTGAAGACCAGTCTAGACAAAGCTAAAGGTGCATGGGTGGACGAATTGCCTAGTGTTTTGTGGGCATATCGTACCACTAGTAGGGTGTCAACCGGAGAAACGCCGTTCAGCCTCGTGTATGGTACTGAAGCGTTGATCCCCGTGGAAATTGGAGCACTGTCACCCAGGATGGTGCCCTTAGTAGAGGAAGAGAATTCACAAGCGTTGAGAGAAAGCCTAGATCTACTTGATGAACATAGAGAAGCCGCGGCTATTCGATTGGCATCCTATCATCAAAGGGTGACCAACTACTATAATAGCCGGGTGAGAGACTGACCAATGTCTGAGGGAGATCTAGTGCTCAAAAAGTCGCAGATCACGAATGCCTTGAAGGAAGATGGAAAATTCAGAGCTAACTGGGAAGGTCCATTCAGAATTAAACATAAGATTGGGCCCAACACCTGTATCCTGTAGACTTTACAAGGGAAGAAAATAGGGAAAACGTGGAATTCAAATCACTTAAAACTGTATTTGAATTAATCGCTATATTTTCTTTCTTGAACGTTATAATCTCACATTTTTTATACTATCACAAGATACTATTATTGTCGTACGTTTCCAGCTGTTATATATCTAAATTCTGTGACAGGATACAGACGAACTGTAAGAGCCTGAGGCGCTATGCGTCACTGTGGCCAGGCGTACAATCAGACGAGCCGTAAGAGTCTGAGGCGCTATGCGTCACTGTGGCCAGGCGTACAATCAGACGAGCCGTAAGAGCCTGAGGCGCTATGCGTCACTGTGGCCAGGCGTACAATCAGAAGAGCCGTAAGAGCCTGAGGCGCTATGCGTCACTGTGGCCAGGCGTACAATCAGAAGAGCCGTAAGAGCCTGAGGCGCTATGCGTCACTATGGCCAGGCAACAAAAATATAAAGGCTGTAAAAACTGAAGACGCATTTGCGTCATAGTAATTAGGCCTCAGAAAACGATATGTTTATACGAAAAATTCTTTCTAAAAATATATCTTTCTATCAAGAATTGGGGAGCATACACAAATATATACAAGCAAAATAAATAAACAGACAAAGGATGATAAATGACAAATAGAGAAGTAATGCGATACGAAGCATGAACAAAAATCTGGATTTCATTTCATTCAGAAATTATTACAAGTAGATCTTTAGTAGATCTTTACAAGTACATCCGATAAAAGTAAAAAATCAAAACAAAACGACAACATAATACTTGAAAAGAAAAAACAAAAACTACAAACAACTATCTAATCTTCAGGAGGAGGCTGGGGATCAGCTACAGACGGACCCTCGCTCCCTAAGAACTGCTAACCCTCCTCGCTGTCCAAGTCAAGAAGAGTGCCAATAGGCTCGAGAGCACCGTCCAGGTCCGTGGGCTCCCAAGGACCGGTGAGGTTGGTGAGGTCATCTTGGGCAGTCCTCTTGAAAAGCTCGTCCACAGGTTCAGCCCCAGGTTCGTACTTAGTCCAGTCAGGGGCCTCGAACAGCATCGCCTCGTCCGTATACTGGAGCTCGAGGAATTCTTCGCCTTCCCTATGCTTCTCTAACCATGATCGAGCAAGGTAAAATCCGTATTTCACATAGGGATTTGAAAAATCCTCCTTCCGCCTTAAGCAATCCTTAGAAAGGCGGTACTCCTTCACGGCTTCAACCCTGATGTCATCAATCTCCACTCGGGTCAGTGAAGGAGTAGCCCGACTTTCTTACTCGGCGACGTAATGTTCGAACTCCTGATTACGAGTAAGCAAAGACCCGTAGTTGGACTGCATACGGTCCAGTTCGACGTGGGCCTCTTGGAGATCTTCATGAAATTTACTTGATCGGGCCGCCTCGACGGTAAGATCCCCCTTGGCCTGGTCCAAATCCTGTCGTGCCTTAGAGAGCTGCTACTGTAAGTTCCGTACCACGTCAGGAAGTTTAGACAAGTTGTTGACAGTGTTCGATAGCTCCATGACCTTGTCCCTCAACTCTCGAATTTCCTTATCAGCTCGCTCCCGATAGGCCCGGTGTTGAGCGTTATTGGCCACGGTCCTCTGAGCCAGCTGCAAAGAAATACAAAAAGTCAAACTCAAAAGCACAGCAAAAAGAAGTTAAACGAAAAAGAATATGAAACTTACCCTTATCACTTCCATATCAGCCAAGTCTTCTCCCTCCGGATAATTCCTGAATATTCTAGCCTCGTCCCTCGGGAGAATAGTAGCCCAACTCAGTCGGGAAGCTACCCCGGGAGTGTCCAAGGTATCGTTGTCGTGAACTCCCGGGTAAACCCGAAACTCGGCCCCCCTCATGATAAAACCACCGTCCACAGGGTAGGACCTCTCATCAATGGGGCATATCCTCGGGAGAATTGGCCTAGTCGCCATTGACACCTTGATATACAAGCGCCTCCGATTCTTTCGTTGGGATGGAATTATGTTGCATTCAGCGCGCTCTTCGGAACGAGACCGTCCAGATGAACAAGAAGCCCCCCGTGACGATGAAGGAACTCTCCCTCTATCCCGGGTGGGATCTTTTTGTTCCGGAGGAGGAGGAGGCATCACTTGCCTAGAAACGGGTGGGGTTCGGGCCCGAGGCAACTGAGGAGGGACCGACGCCTCGCTACGAACATCATCAGCTAAACGAGGCCTCTTTCTAGTGGGATCGCTAGACGGACCGGCCTCTGAAATTTGATGCCCCAGGGATCGTCGAAAGTGACTCATATCTGCAAAAAAGAAACAGAACAAATAAGTGGTCAAAAATATGATCAGAATCAGCAAGCAGTAAAAAAGAATAAAAAGTTACCATCAGGAGAATCAAAATGCTCCTGAAGGGACTCTATATTTATCGTATCGTCGTCAGGGAGCACCATGAAAGTTGAGCCGAACCCTTCCCAGCCGGTCAGGTTAGCTAAGGGTTCGCTGCCAGAACTAGACTCTACATTGGTACTCCCTATGTCTTCCTGTGGCCTAAGAGGTTCGGGGTTTAATTCGGGAGAAACTGAAGGTGGAGGATCCGAAGAAGGAACAGAAGGTCCGACAACAGGGACTGAGCCCACACCCCAGCCAGCTGATATCAAATTTTCATTTGATATAAGGCTGTCAAGGCTAACGGGTCTATCGACTAATAACCTATCAACGTCTGAGGCCAACTGTTCCCTAAGAGTAGCAATCCGGGGGCCCTTGGGGATTTCACGCCTAGTCTCCCAACGAGTAGGGAAATCCAGGCCCCCAGGCATCTCCACAACAAGCCACTTCGATTCAAAACCGTGGAGCTTATTGGCAGGTTTTTCGAATAGCCTGTTCTCGAATCCCGACATATACACCCGCTGAAGTGAGTAAGGGACTAGACCGGGGCTACCTCGAAATCTGAAAAAGACATCGAGAAGGGGAAGAGATGGAGAAATGCCCCTTAGGTGGCAATGCACGGTAAACCCTATTAACTGCATCCATGCGTGAGGATGCAGTTGTCCGGGGGTAATCCTATGAGTCCTAAGGAAAGAAGCCCCAAAGTCGGACAACGGGAAGTGGAGTCCTAATTCTAAGGCTGCCCTAAAAATAACTACCCCGTCGGACACACGACGTATGTCACTCTCCTGAGGGGTGGGAAGTCTATAGGAGTATCCCTCGGGTAAAGGAAACCTAGATACTAGGTCTTGGACGTCGGCTTCCTTCAAAGTCGACTTGACTCCTAGGTCTATTTGTTTTCCTACACCATGACCAACCATTTTAGAAGTTCGGGGGAAATCAAAAATAATTATGGACGACAGAGTATACCTAAAAGGAAGACAGCAAAAGAACGGGCGACAGAGTTTCAAGATGTGGCGGCAGACTTGCGACACAGTAACGTTCAAGCGGCAGAGTTACGGGAGAGTAGCGACAGAGTGTGAGAGAATCTGCGGGAGAGTGGTCTTCGCGAGAGAACTCAGTAGCGATTGTGACAGCAGGGACCCAGTATATATAGGCGCGCGGCTGCGCCACACCCGCGCAAGGATCCGCCCCGACCCGGGAAAAGCAAATCCGGACCCGGATCCTCTTTCGCAGGAAAAATTCCTACCAAAGAGTGGGGAGTAATTGATGGTGGTCCTATCATCAAAGTCCACGTGTACAAAGATCGACCAATCAGAGACCGCCACGTGTCAAACACAAGATAAGCCACGTGGCTATTACAGCGACAGAGCCCCATGCGGCAGAGTAGCTTGACATGCGACAGAGTCTCGAGGCGATAGAGACTCTGTCGCGTAGGCTCTTGCGGCATTGTATGTCGCTACAGACCTCTACCGCATACTCTGCTACAGACCTCTACCGCATATCCTGCGACAGACCTATGCCGCCAGCTCTGCGACAGACCTCTACTCCAGTACTGCGACGGAACTCTACCGCGTAGACCGCAGCAGAGGTCCACACATGAACTCTGCCGCCTGCCAGACTCACCCGCAAGTTGTCTAGCCCCGAAACGCGACAGAGTGCTCAATGACTCTGTCGCGGCCCAGACACGCGTCTGGGCCTCAGCCCGAACCGACCCGGAAGAAACCTATAAATACCCCAAGTGAGTACTTGAAACAAGGGACGAAAAAAAAAGAAGACTCTCTTGATTCTGAAGAACACAATTCTCTTCTTCATATATACAAAACTTCAGTTTTCTAACTTAATCATCGGAGTGCGCGTGCATGGACAAATCCCTGCGCCCTCTGATTCCTGTTATTTTTACAGAATATACGAGGAACACGTGGAAGTTGTAATTTCGTTGTCGTTTTATCAAGGCAACATCAGTAGCAAAAGTCAGGATTTTGATTCCGAGAGGAGGTTAAGAAAGCATGATTGATTGAGCAGGAGTACAGCCGCTCTTCTCCAAGAGAAATCAAGGAAATGACCTTTACTAAAAGGCTTCCTTCTGAGGTTCCCATCATTGGCTTTGGCATGTACAAAGAGAAAGCATTCGATGTTATTGATAGTGTTGACATTCTCAGAAAATTTGTAGAATGATAGGAGGAAGAGAACACTAATACACGGACTAATGAAGTCTTCCCATATAAATAATTCACTTTAGCAGTTAACGACATAAAAGACGTGTCCCGTTCCCACTGCAACTGGAAAAGCAATATGAAATTTCAGTAGAACACTTCAAGCTCTACATTTCCTTTGGCTAATTTAGGTACTCTACTTAGTTTCTACTGTCGAAAAGTATCTCTAGGATGCCTTGTCATGTTTATCAAAATCAGAGAGATTGGTAAGAGGGTGGTGCTTACAAAGGTCTTAGGGCAGTTTACTTTTTGGTAGAGATTACATATCCTTTTTTGCTTTGTTGAAAGGTGATCCTTGTCTTGTTTATTTCCGTGAGGAAGGAAAGTGTTTTCTTTTGCAGTTTTAGAATGCCTTAGGTAGGAAAATAATCAACCATTGCTAAAAAACTATGGTATATTATCCATCAAATTATATATTCCGGAAGTGACAATGTGATATTAATAATTTTTTTAAAAAGATATAGTTTTAAAGTATACTTAGATTTTGTTTCATAGGTGATTTAATAATAGGAGAAAGATAGAAAATAGTTATGTAGGGAAATTACCAATACAATAATAAGAGCAACCCTTTTCCACGTTACTTTTATGTAAAAAAGGAAAGTTACATTTTTTATGTAATTACATTACTTTATATTTCAGTTAGACATACAATAACATTTGTACGAGATAGGCCCTCATTACATATTTTATTTTCTGCTGAGGCCATTCAACATTCTTCTTGAAGTGGTCAGATTTACATTTTTCTTTTCTTTTCTCGTTTCCCTGCCAAGATGATTTCCATTAATTCAAGCCCAGTTCAAACATGATTTTCTTCAAGTGCTTTAGTTCTTTACTCTCAAAGATTTTCTTCAAGTGCTTTAGTTCTTTACTCTCAAATTTTCAGAATGCATCAAAATTTGAAAAATAACCAAATTCAACTTGCATCCTAAAACAGACAAATGTCGATAGTTGATGTCTGTAAACAAGTTTGATAGATTTCAAGCTTGGGCACAGTTAATTATGTCCCTATCTGTAATAGTGGCATAATTTTTTTAAATTTATTTGAAAATACTTTTCATCTGTTCTCAAACCCCATACACTTAGTATACAAGATAAAAAGGTGGAAAGAATTAAAACTAGCTACTTTGACAAAATAAACACCAATTCTTTTTATTACAAGTCTACTTCGAAAGCGAAATTTCATTAAAATAACACGTACACATACCAAAACATTTCATAAGACATGACAAAGCTATTAGAAAGTGCATTTTGTGTTTAAATTAAAACACTTCCAAATGATCTATTTTTATCATTCAAATAATTTCAATTCCTCATTTTTAGTTTAACAATATATTTGGTACGGTACCAAAAAGGAAAAATAATTGAGAGCAGTTAAAAAGGTGAGGATAAAAAAAAAAAAATGTGTTTTTTATTGTGTTGGTATGATAAATGTGTTTTCCCCTCATCTTTTGTAAGGATTACATTTGAAAAATTGTAAGTTGGATTGGGAATGAAACAGTGGTACAGTTACATATCTAACTACAAAAATTCAAAGCATATTCCCAGATAGAAACAAACACTACTTAAGAAGTAACAGAAACATAATTCACAGATGCAACCATTTAATGCTTATTTCTAATTATTCAATCATCAGGTCCATCTATCATCACTCTAAAAACAAAGATGATAAATAGTTCTTGCCCGCACATGGGCGAGCAGTGGGCTAATGCATACATGATACCACAGCATTCAGGAAAGTTTCCCTGAAATAAATATATTTCCAAGTAAAAGGATAAGGGTTTTGGAATTGACCAGGAACTTTGCCTTGGAGCTTCATCTTATTGAGGAATCAGTGACGTCATGACCAGAAACATGCAGGTCAGCAAGGTTTTCACTGATGGAGAACTTGATCCATCTTCTTTTCTCAACGTACTTGAGACCAGGCTGCATTACAAGGCCAATCACAACACCAACAAGGCTAACCACTGCAACTTTGAGTGAAGAAAGAGCCAAGACAACACAAATTAATATGGTTGGAGGAATGCACATAAGAACAGACCCAACGGTTCCAACAGGTATTTTGTAAGGTCGCGATGCTGCTGGATATTTCATCCTTAACCTTACAAATGCTATGAACTCCAAAATCATCCCAAAACAGTACAAGAAGTTCTCTGCAGCTACAATCTCTTGAAAGCTCAACCATGATAACAACATAACACCTGAAGCTGAGAATAAAATCCCAATTAGAGGAGTTCCATAGCGAGACCTCTTGCCAAAGAATTCTGGTAGCATCCCACGCTCGGCCATTCCCAAAAGTTGGAAAGAGTCACTGCTCATCTCAGCCACAAACATCCCCATATTAGACATTGCTGCAGCTGCTTGGATCCACCATCTCAACCAAACTCCACCCAGCATTTTAGCAATGTCTGAGAAATAACCATCAGTCCACAACTCACGATCAAGAGGAAAAGCCCCTGTACCAACCAAAAGTGGAAAGAAATACCCAAGAACAACCAAAAGCAAAGCGTAAAACAAGGCTTTTGGGAGAGTTTTCTTTGGGTTCTCTACCTCTCCAGCAAGTGTACTAATTGAATCCCAATAGTTTAGATTCCAAAAGAGTGTGTTCAAATATAAATTCCAATCCACCTCATGCATATTTACCACAAACCATCTTGAAGGCTTTAATTTTGGAATTGCCACAAGTCCCATGACCACAAAAGGAAGGATCGAGAAAACCCCAAGAAGAACAGCAACCCATCCTACAATGGTTAAACCCCTATAATTCATATAAGTGAGCAATAAAGTCAGAGCTAGCACAGCTATAATTCTTGGTAAACCACCTCCTAAAGCAGGGATTGCTGACTTTAAATAGTCAAGAAACAACACAGGATATAAAGCATTATCAATGACCCCACTCAGCCATTTCATCCAGCCTTGCTGAAATCCCCAATAGGGACCTAATGCAGATGCAACCCAAACAACATAACCACCATTTTCAGGGAACATGGTACCCATCTCTGCAGTAATTAAAGCCTCAGGAACACTCCATATGAACGGAAACACCAAAAACCCAAGAAGAGCTAGCAATGGTCCAGCAGCTTGGACACTGTCCTCAACACCAAATGGACCTCCAGAGACCTCATAGAAGATCAGGAAAATAAGAGGTAAAACTGATACTTTCTTAAAGTTATCTATCCTGGGAGTTGACACTTCACCAATATTAACATATTCAGTTCCATCAGACTGCCCCATAGCAACAAAATTTATCCTGTTTGGTGTGTGCCTCAATTTCTGCACGAGAATCAAGTTTTCAGCAAAATAACAATTTGTTTTGTAATATTAAGAGAAATACATTTCATGTAAATCCATAAAAAATGGTGAAAGTAAATACATGGTTTTCAAGCATTCAAAGAAGAAACTGTTAGAAAATAAAATTGCTTCATGATAGCCAAAACTCATTTGCATATTGCAATATAAAACAAAAGCACTTCAATTAGAGATGGGTCATTCAATGGGAAATAAAAAGGAAAAAAACAACATATATCATGTATTGAGATACTTGTAACCCTAAACTCATATTTTAAAATGCCGAACGCTGAGTTTGCCATTTCAACAAAAGTACATGTAACCTTCCTCGCAGCTTCCAACTGATTATAAGAAAAGGTGGACTGAGAGAAAGCTATGCAGATTTATAAAGTAAGGATTTCTAAACCTAATAAAGGGAAAGAGAGGTCAGCTAATATGCCTCTTCTCTTGGGTTGCATCTAAAGACCTTAGTTGTTACTTTTTGACTCTCTCTTGGGCGAGAAGTAATCCGCTAAAAAAACATATTTGTAGAATAACAATAAACAAAATATATTTTCATAGGTAACAAAATGCATGATTTTATTCTTTATACATGAATGTGTGTAAGAAAATCATGTTGGTACTGCTGTTATATTTTAGCCATTTTCTCAGTTTTAACCAAATATGATCACAAGTTTGTTTTCTATTGCTTATTGTGACTTTATAGCAACTATTGAGGAATCAAAAAGCAAATAACATGATAAAAGCAATTAGCAAAAACATAAAGCTGAATGACAGTCGGGCAGTGCAGAAGCAGGAAGATTACCTCATCCTGTTCAGAACCCTGATGTTTCTTATCAACAATAGTCTGTGATACTGAAGCAGGGTGATTGAGTGGAGTTACGCAGCCAACAGCTGGTTGACCCGAAGGTTGAGGGTCATCGGAAACTTCCCTAATTGCTGCCATATCAAGAGCAGAGTAAAGTCAGTCAGATTAAGGAAAACAAATAAAGAAACAAATCGTAAACTGAAGAAAAATAACCAACCACGAATGAAGGCGACATCAAGGGTTTGGATGATATGCGATGTGAGGAAGAAGACAATTGTTCTCACATTAACAACGAGCGGACACAAACAAAATAGACAAATGAAAAACATGAAAAATGAGCAAATTCTGGTAAGGAAAGTAAAAGAAAAATAAGAATAAAATTCAACCTAACGCTTTAAAAGCTCAGCTCAGCTCAGCTCAGCTCAACGACCACATCCCTGTTCGGCTTCGCTGTCCCGACTCTGTCCTGTCCTCTCACTTTTCTCAGCTTTCTTTTCTTTTCTTTTCTTTTCTTTTCTTTTCTTTCTTATTCTTTATTCGACCATTATAACTAAATGTCCTTTACTTTCAAATTTAAACCCAAAATTCTTTTTTTTTTTTTTTTGAATTTAGCACATAGTTAATAATCATGTATTTGTGATTCTATTAAATAAGAATTGCGCTTTTCAATTTAAGAAATGGGCTTATCCTGATTGAATCAAATTAACCTAACAAATTAACTATCAAGCTTGATACCTAAAGAAATTCTACTCAAAGCACAATATTTGTTACGTTAATCCAAAATATTAAATTCTATTTTATGGCGGAAACAACCTTGCAGTGAAATTATCTAATTAACATGATGCAACGATTTCTACCACTTTAATTCCTCTCTTCTTTTCTCTTCAGCTTCCTTCTCTCAGTCTCTCTAATCTTTTTGTTAACTTTATCAAAAAAATATTGAACTTGAAGATAATTTCACGGAAGATAAGGATAAGTTTGTAAGACCGATTTTAATTAAAATACGAAAATAAAAAATGCAAAAGGATTGAAATCGTATTCCCGAACACGTAAAGGGTAAAACGGTCAAAATATCGAAAGTCGGTATAAATTCGAGAAGAAAATTTAATTAAAAATATGGGATTTAAGAATCTTGATCAATAACGAAGAAATAATAAAATTTCGGATTAAATTGATCAATGTATGAATTTATTGGAATAAATCAAAATTTTCATATCGAAAAATAATACCGAAAAAAATCAAAAATTATACCGAAAAGATAAAATCGGACTAAGAAATTCATTTATGAATTAAATGAATTAAATATATATTTTTTAGATATTTTGACAAAAATAATAATATAATATTGATTAAAATAATAATAAAAATAAATAATAAAAAAAACGAAAACGAAAACTTGCGAAACGCGAGTTGGAAAACGAAACGGAAGCCGATGCTTCACTCTGCCATCATGATCGGCGATTGGCGGCGGCCAGGCGAGGTCGGCGAAGGGAAGCCCGACGAGAGCCGAGCCACCACTGGCCTAACGCACCCACGAACGGCGGCAAACGACGGCAGAGAGAGAGAAATCGAGGCAACCGAGAGGGGAAGAGAAGTTTCCCGGTGACCGGTGCCGATTCGAGGTCGGCCACCACCAGCCGAGCGTCCCCCAGGCTCGATTTGTGGCAGTACCAGCGAGTAGAACGGCGGCCAGCGTCGGAAATGGCGAGAAAGAGAGAAGTCACCAACGGTGAAAAGGAGAAGGGCTGGACCGACCACTTTTCGAAGATCTCGGACGAAACCGAGACCAGTTCCGAGCTGTGGACGTCCCAGCGGAGCCACTGGCGACGAAAACCGACAGAGAACCGACCGACGAGGCACCGAACCGGTTGAATCGGACTGAACCGATGATCTGAACCAGATTGAACCGAACTGGACCGAACCGGTTCAGCCAAAAAGAAAAGAAAAAAAAGAAAAAAATGGAAAAAGAAAAAGAGGAAAAATTAGGAACAATTTCAGTGACGCAATCGAGCTACGGGTAATTCGGTAAGCGATCGAATTGACTGATTTAAATTTCGAAATATTTAATTTGATTAATATCCGACTGAAAGTTTACCCGAAAAATATTTAATTGTGTAGCTCGACAATTGACGTCAAACGAGAGCTCGAGACAGCCTCGAGTTGTTTACGATCATGGAATCTCGGGTAAGTAATTCTTATTTAGGACAATATTGCATCGTTATGCGTATTGATGAATTACGGATTTAATTTCCACATAAATGAATTAAATTTTGAAAATTTGAATAAATTGTCGTAAATACTAAATTGAGATATCCGAAAATTTAGAACGAGGCTAAATAAATATTGATGGGCTCAATGAGCCCAATAGGCCTCGATAATGTGAATAGTAAGTGGGAAAACGGGCTTAAGGTCGATTAAGGCCCATTATGGTATTATCGGGCCTAATATGGGTAAACGGGCCCAATGATTTAAATTAAGTCCAGAAAATATGAAATACAATTAAATTGTATTGTATTTGACCTGATGAATGTGTATCCGCAGTTTCGAAGATTGAATTGGGAGCAAATCGAACTATGTGACGAGACATCAGTGAAATGTCAGACTGTACAGAAAAATGAGGTAAGAGAATTGTGTGAGTAGTTAAAGGTAGCTACGCATATTTTAATAGTTTTTGTATACACTGATTATGTATATTTACACTGTTATTGTCTAATGATCCTAAAAGTGGTTTAAATGATTTTAAGGATCGAAATAGGTAAAGTCTATTTTACCTCTATTAAGGGAAGTCACCTAAGGATGGTGAAAGTATGACATGCATGAAATGCATGATTTAAGGATTTTCTGATTTAAGGAAATTTTATTGGTTTTTAAGTAAAGCAAATCGATAGATTGGCCAATAATTACATAAATTTCACAATATAACACTACGTAAGTGTCATTAAGATTTAAATGAAAATTATTTAGAAAATGGGCCAACTATCAAGTTTATATGGAAACAGATAGTGCCGGCACATAGCTCGCACTATATATGCGTTTGTGAGTGTGCATAAAACGTGCTTGAGCGGTTGCTCGCACCGACTTGTGTGACATCATATGCATGAAATGTGCTAGAGCAGGGTGCTCGCACTGATTTTTATTATTGTGAAATGAAAGGTGTTGGAGCCTAACTCGCACTCTATTTTGTCATGTTTTGACATGTTTTGACTTGTTTTAACTTGGTATGCATAAAAGGTGCTGGAGCGATTGCTCACACTAGTTTTTATGATTTGATATGCATGAGAGATGCTGGAGCTTAGCTTGCATCCAATTTTGATATTTAATTGCATAAAGTCGTACTGGAGCCTTGCTCGTACGTGATTTAATCGATTGAATTTCATAAAGCCGTGCTGGAGTGTAACTCGTACGAGATTTGATGTATTTATGCATAAAGCTGTACTGGAGCGTTGCTCGTACGAAGTTTTGATTTACTTGAGCATTCATTCGTGCTGGAGCATTGCTCGCACATGATTTTATATGGATTTATAACTCATTTTAAAGTCATACTGGAGTGTTACTCATATGCAAATTTTACTGATCTTTATGACACCGTGCTAGAGCTTCGCTCACACGAGATTTTTTGATATCATGAATATGCATGGAGCCGTGCTAGAGCTTCGCTCGTATAGGGATTTATATGACATGCATATAGCCGTGTTGGAGCCTCCTGTAGACTGTGTGTCACAGTGAGATGATATGCTCACACGTGCATACTGAGACAGAGATGATATGGGTGGATAAGACCTATTACAAGCACCTTGATTGAGCTTGGGTTCACGGAGTACGTTGTACCGTTAATATCACGCGGAGTACGCTGTACCGTGGAAATTGTTGGAGTGGAGTGGCACTAGCCACGAGGTAGCAAGCCTTGCCCTCGCAATCCTGGTGTTATGCTGTTCTGGCGGGTAGGACGACCCACCTCCCGTTTTAGGTGTGATACCCCGCACACTAGGTACCGTGTTGCCAGGGATTACTAGGATATGGCCATAGTCCTCGATGTTACTGATATAATCACCTGCTTGTCTCACATGATATAACTATTGGTCGATAGACCAGGGTAGACCCGAGGGAGGGGTCAAGCCCCCGATTTTATGATTTTGTACTATGATGATAGATTTTTTTGAGAATTTTATAATGAATTGTTTTATGAGATGATTGACCCGGAAGGGTTATTTTATACTGCGTTTTTAAATGAAATGATTTAAATGCAGTAGCATGATGAGTTTTCCATGCTTTAATGATAAATTCATGAAATGATTATATCCCACGATTTGTTTTATATCACATGAAGTAATGCATGATTTTGATTTAATTCATGCTGAATATTGATTTAATGATGTCACGTAAAATGCTATTGATGCATGAATTACATTCTTTTCTATATGCACAAATAGTTTTGGATAAACTATGTCATGATATATGCATAGTTTTGTGCTTGAGATTTTAATGAAAAGAAATGGATTTTAAGGGCATGGCATTATGAGCATGTAGATAGTGGAGCTATCTACTTACTTGCATAATTGCCTTACTGAGCGTGTGGTTTGCTCACCCCCTTATTTTTTCATCTTTTCAGAGCATTCATAGTAATTAGTAAGCGGCTGAGGACTTGCATGCTTGGTATCCGCTGCTTCCCATTGAGAGTCAGGTATACACATTTGTATAGTTTTGTATCTAAATATGTAATGCACAGTACTGTAAACGAATATGATGTTGGGGATGTAGGGTTATAAATACCATTGTGTATATATTTAATTAAAGTCAAAAGATAGTAAATTCTGATATATGAATGTGATTATGAAAATGAAATTGGTAATAATGTGAGGTGACTAACACTGAATCATAGCCCAACTGTGTTATAGGATGGTCACGATGAGAGAAATGTAAGAATTAAATAATAAATGAAAAAGTGAAAAATTTACTCTAATTTTTAGGTAATTTGGGTCGTGACAGGTTAAATGGTATCAGAGCTGAGTTGGCCTGATATGAGTCGGTGTTAGTGGTTAAGGAAGTTTACATCCCTATGTACTGTGCATTGTTTAGATACAATTATGTATATTGAGATGGAAGTGCAGCTAAGAATTTGATTTTTGAATGCAAGAATATAGACTTATTAACTGATAGCCGCTATGGTAGAGAGGCGAGTACACGAGCTCGAGGCCGTAGAGGTAGGCCCGAGAGTTGTACTGAATCGCCACATGAGACTCGAGATAAATAGAAGTGGAGACTGATGTTGAGCATGCCCCACAGAGTCCGACAAAGAGATCGGACAGAGTCTGACAAAGAGATCGGACAATATTGAGACACGCTTCGCGAGGTTGGGGCGGAGTGTGGAGAACATTTTGCGAGCTAATAGCTCAGAGTATGTATGGTATTTAAGGGTGAGTCGGAGCATTGGTGGAAGTCTGCTCGACCCATCTTAAGATTTAGACATCCAAATTGGACATGAGAACATAATTTTAGATGTATTCCAGTGAGAGAATATCCCGGACACTGCTTAAAAGAAAGTACAGATAAAATTCTTTACTCTGACCCAGAGGAACTAGTTGATTAACGAGTATGAAACTCAGTTTATATTCTTGGACAGATATAACTCCGACACGATGAACAGTGTAAGATGAGATGTCTGAAAGTTCATGAAGGGCTCAGATTGTCAATTAGAGTCCTATTAGCTGTTAGATATCACCACCTATGTCGAGGCAGTGTGTAGACTACAGTTGTGTGAATAAGATCATGAGTTACACGCCTCTGAGATTGGGAAAGGTAGTAAGGGCCGAAATAGAGATAAAAAGAGAATAGAGAATGACAGAGATGTCAAAACGGAAAAAAAGTAGTTTGGTAAAAGATAGAGCAAAGGAGTCAAGGGGTAAGATGATTAGTAAGACCCCAGTGCATCCAATTTCAGCACTTACAGGGGGTATTGTGATTTAAGGACCTCGACCTGCTCCGTAGCAGTTGAACAGTGTAAAAGTGTAGCAGTGTAGAGCAGTGTAGAGCAGTGTAGATGTGTGGTAGTTACCACGAAAATAAGATGTTGGATGTGGGTGAGTGTATGCCTTGGACCAGGACACTATTGATGTTTCATCTGATGTAGGGGAAGATACCACATTGGTTGTAAATAATGAAGTAATTATTTTAATTGATCCTGGTGCCACGCATTTATTCATACCGCCTTTAGTTGCTTATAAGCTAGTGAAAGATGTAAAGCCTGTACCCTTAGGCAAGATGAAGATGATGGTTAGTTGATTGTCACTAACAGAATATGGGTATAGAGATTGTAAGTTGAAAATATGGGTGAAAACATCACTGAAAAGTATGTTGTAAGTTTTAATAAGTAATGAAAGAGTTGTTATAAGTGATATATGAAAGGAGATAAGTTTTGAGATGTGATAGATCTTGAATACGAGATATATTGGAAAAAGAGGCGTATGCAAGATAAGAATATCTTGGATATGTGTAGTCAATTTGGATTAAGCGATACGTAGGGAATATGAAGTGCGACCAAGGATAAGAGGAGGATATATCAACACCCAGTCTATGTGGTCAAGTCTAAAGGTTAATAAAGGTATTTCAAAATACTTCCTCGCCTGAAGACTTGATAGCGTCTAGAAGCGCACACATAACCTATAAATTGAAATTGACAGTCGTAATATATACATTTGAAATTTGGGTACCTTTACTGGTACGATAAAGAAATATAGAATTTGATTAATCATGAAGGTTTAAAAAAATTAAAATTTTATAAAAATCGTTAAAATAAGAAAAAGAAAATGACATGGGTTAGTATCTTGAATGGAAACGATTTCAAAATGACGTTATACATTTATGCGTACATAGGTCAAGAATATGGGTGATTAAAATATTTAGTGGAACTCAACTGCGATGAGGTATTTAAACCTTACCTGGACTGATTGGTTGTCATCTTTAGCGATGATATTTTGATGTATTCGAAGTCTAGGGAAGCGCATGAGTAGCAAATGAAAACTGTTTTACAGACGAGGTGTTGTGAGTTTCTCAAAATGGGCTGCTCAGTTGACACATCTCATTCGAAAAAAAGATTATATACGAGTAGGATGATAAGTATGAAAATAGCTTCGGTGAGTTTTGGTATATTGAAGTTAATAAACTGCCTACTGTAATTATTCTCACCATACCCAACAGCTCAAGAGGTTTCAGTGTGTATAGATACCTCAAAATAAGGATTGGGCTGTGTATTGATGTAAAATGGGAAGATAGTCGTTTATGGATCCAGATAGTTCAAGGACTATGAGAGAAACTATCCGACCCATGATTTAAAGTTGGCAGCCATAGCATTTACATTGAAAGTATGGCGCCACCACTTAAATGGTAAGAAATTTCAGATATGCACTGATCGTAAAAGCCCCGAGTATCTGTTTTCACAGAAAGAGTAGAATATAAGATAACCATGAGGGTTAAAGCTTATAAGGATTTTGATTGTGAACATTGTACCACCTAGGAAAGGCTAATGTAATGGCTGATACCTTGAATAGAAAGAGCCTCGGGATGGTATCACATATGATGGTCAGGGAGCGTGAGATGCTAGAGCAGTTGTGAGCCTCAATAGTGATGTGATCCCTTCTGATGATGACGATGATTTTGTGACAGCTAGCATGAGGTTAGAACCGGATTTGAGTGATCGAATTTGCCAGGCTTAGCTTGATGATCGGCATGGTGTCGATAGTGTAGGTCAGATTCAGAAGGGTATAGTGACAGAGTTCACAGTGAGTGATAATAACTTACAGAGGTTCAGAGACAGTATAAGTGCTCCCCAGGACCATAGTTGTTGAGATAGTGTTATTATCAGAAGCTCACTCTTCGGGATATTAGTGCATCCGATAAGTAATAAATTTATCGAAATCTCTGAAAAAGGTATTGGTGGTCAGATATGAAAAGAGACATTGTAGAGATTGTGAAAAAGTGTCTCGTATGTCAGTAGATTAAGGTAGAGTACTAGAAGTTTGCAGGATTATTGCAGCCTCTACCTATATTGACACAAAAAATGGAACAAGTTACCATGAATTTCGTGATGGGTTACAGAGGACCCGGATAAATCACGAGGCTATCTAGGTGATAGTCGATAGATTGATTTAGTCTACTTACCTTCTGACTATGGAAATCCCCAGATACTCAGAGTGTGTAGGCGAAGTTATGTGTATGAAAAATTGTGGAATATTATGTAGCGTTCCAGTGAGCATGGTATCAGATATGGATTCCCGCTTCACTTCCCACTTCTGGGAATGTTTTAAGGAAGCTATGGGAACCCGATTAAGTGTTAGCATAGCTTTTCGTCCTTAGACAGACGGTCAATCAGAGAAGACTGTACAGGTTTTGGAGGATGTGATGAGAGTGTGTGCCATTGATTTTATAAGCTCCTGGGATGATCAGTTATTACTAATCGAATTCGCCAATAATGATAATTGGCACTTGAGTATCGGGATAACATTTTATATGAGGTATTGTATGACCGTAGGGAGTTGTTCCCTAATTTGGATAAGAAAAATGGGTGACAGATAGAGAATTGTTCCCGAATTGATAAGACAAACCTCTGAGGATGTTCAGTTGATTTGTGAGAGATTAAGAACACCTCAGAACAGACAGAAAAGCTATACTGACAAGAGACAGAAAACCATTAGAATTCACCGAGGGTGAATTAGTATTGTTGGCAGTTATTTATCATAAGGACGTAACGAGATTCGGAAAGAGATATTAGACAAAGTGGAAGGTAAGACCTGTAGGTTGGTATTACCACTTGAATAAACAGGCATCCACCATGTGTTCCATCAGTTGATGCTTCAGAAATACTATCCGGACCCAACATATGTGATTGGATATGAGCTCCAACAGTTTAGCTCAATGAAAGTATAACGTATGATTGGAAAAATCGATTCGGGTATTAGACAGAAGGAGAAAGTGATGAGGTTGAAGATGATCTCCCTAGTTAAGTATGTTGGTAGTATTACACTCCGAAAAAAGACACATGAGAATTAAAGAGTATGATGCGATAGGCGTATCCGGAGTTGTTTATGGACTCATTTGACTTGGTTCTAATTTGGAGACCAAATTTCTTAAGTGGGGGAGATTGTAAGACCTGATTTTAATTAAAACACAAAAATGAAAAAATGCAAAAGGATTGAAATGGTATTCCCGAACACGTGAAGGGTAAAACGATTAAAAGACCGAAAGTCGGTATAAATTCGAGAAGAAAATTTAATTAAAAATATGGGATTTGAGAATCTTGATCAATAACAAAGAAATAATAAAATTTTGGATTAAATTGATCAAGATATGAATTTATTGGAATAAATCAAAATTTTTGTATCGAAAAATAATCCCAAAAATAATCGAAAATTATACCGAAAAGGTAAAATTGGACTAAGAAATTCATTTATGGATTAAATGAATTAAATATATATATTTTTAGACATTTTGGCAAAAAATAATAATATAATATTGATTAAAATAATAATAAAAATAAATAATAAAAAAACGAAAACGAAAACTCGGGAAACGCGAGCTGGAAAACGAAACGGAAGCCGATGCTTCCCTCTGCCATCACGATCGACGATGGCCAGGCGAAGTCAGCGAAGGGAAGCCCGACGAGAGCCGAGCCAACACCGGCCTAACGCACCCACGAACGGCGACAAATGGCAGCAGAGGGAGAGAAACCGAGGCAACCGAGAGGGGAAGAGAAGTTTCTCGATGACCGGCGTCGATTCGAGGCCGGCCACCACCAGCCGAGCGTCCCCCAGGTGCAGACGGCTCGATTTGTCGCAGTACCGGCGGGTAGAATGGCGGCCAGCGCCGGAAACGACGAGAAAGAGAGAAGTCACCGACAGTGGAAAGGAGAAGGGCCGGACCGACCAATTTTCGATGACCTCGGACGAAATCGAGACCAGATCTGAGCTGCGGACGACCCAGCTGAGCCACTGGCGCCGAAAATCGGTGGAGAACCAGCTGGCGAGGCACCGAACCGGACTGAATCGACGGTCTGAACCGGGTTGAACCGAACCGGTTCAGCCAAAAAGAAAAGGAAAAAAAAGAAGAAAAAGGGAAAAAGAAAAAGAGGAAAAATTGGAAAAAATTTCAATGATGCAATCGAGCTACGGGTAAGTCGGTAAGCGGTCGAATTGACCGATTTAAATTTCAAAATATTTAACATGATTAATATCCGACTGAAAGTTTACTCGAAAAATATTTAATTGTGTAGCTTGACAATTAACGTCAAACGAGAGCTCGAGACAGCCTCGATTTGTGTACGATCATGGAATCTCGGGTAAGTAACCCTTATTTACGACAATATTTCATCGTTATGCGTATTGATGAATTACGGATTTAATTTTCGCATAAATGAATTAAAGTTTGGAAATTTGAATAAATTGTCATAAATACTAAATTGAGATATCCGAGAATTTAGAACGAGGCTAAATAAATATTGATAGGCCCAATGAGCCCAATAGGCCTCGATAATGTGAATAGTAAGTGGAAAAACGGGCTTAAGGTCGATTAAGACCCATTATGGTATAATCAGGCCCAATATGGGTAAACGGGCCCAATGATTTAAATTAAGCCCAGAAAATATGAAATACAATTAAATTGTATTGTATTTGACCTGATGAATGTGTATCCGCAATTTTAGATATTGGATTGGGAGCAAATTGGACTACGTGACGAGACATCAGTGAAAGGTCAGACTGTACAGAAAAATGAGGTAAGGGAATTGTGTGAGTAGCTAGAGGTAGCTACGCGTATTTTAATAGTTTTTGTATACACTGATTATGTATGTATACACTGTTATTGTATAATGATCCTAAAAGTGGTTTAAATGATTTTAAGGATCGAAATAGGTAAAGTCTATTTTACCCTATTAAGGGAAGTCACCTAAGGATGGTGAAAGCATGACATGCATGAAATGCATGATTTAAGGATTTTCTGATTTAAGGAAATTTTATTGGTTTTTAAGCAAAGCAAATCAATAGATTGGCCAATAATTGCATAAATTTCACAGTATAACACTACGTAAGTGTTATTAAGATTTAAATGAAAATTATTTGGAAAATGGGCCAACTATCAAGTTTATATCGAAACAGATAGTGTCGGCACATAGCTCGCACTATATCTGCGTTTGTGTGTGTGCATAAAACGTGCTTGAGCGGTTGCTCGCACCAACTTGTGTGACATCATATACATGAAATGTGCTAGAGCAGGGTGCTCGCACTGATTTTTATTATTGTGAAATAAGAGGTGCTGGAGCCTAGCTCGCACTCTGTTTTAACATGTTTTGATTTGTTTTAACTTGGTATGCATAAAAGGTGCTGAGAGATTGCTCGCACTAGTTTTTATTATTTGATATGCATGAGAGATGCTGGAGCTTAGCTTGCATCCAGTTTTGATAATTAATTGTATAACGTCGTACTGGAGCCTTGCTCGTACGTGATTTAATCGATTTAATTTCATAAAGCCGTGCTGGAGTGTAACTTGCACGAGATTTGATGTATTTATGCATAAAGCTGTACTAGAGCGTTGCTCGTACGAAGTTTTGATTTACTTGAGCATTCATTCGTGCTGGAGCATTGCTCGCACATGATTTTATATGGATTTATAACTCATTTTAAAGTCGTACTGGAGTGTTACTCGTACGCAGATTTAACTGATCTTTATGACACCGTGCTAGAGTTTCGCTCGCACGAGATTTTCTGATATCATGAATATGCATGGAGCCGTGCTATAGCTTCGCTCGCACAGGGATTTATATGACATGCATATAGCCGTGTTGGAGCCTCCTGTAGACTGTGTGTCATAGTGAGATGATATGCTTACACGTGCATACTGAGAGAGAGATAATATGGGTGGATAAGACCTATTATAGGCACCCTGGTTGAGCTTGGGTTCACGGAGTACGTTGTACCGTGTATATCACGCGGAGTACGCTGTACCGTGGAGATTGTTGGAGTGGAGTGGCATTAGCCACGAGGCAGTAAGCCTTGCCCTCGCAATCTTGGTGTTATGCTGTTCTGGTGGGTAGGACGACCTAGCTCCCGTTTCAGGTGTGATACCCCGCACACTAGGTACCGTGTTGCGAGGGATCACTAGGATATGGCCATAGTCCTTGATGTTACTAATATAATCACCTGCTTGTCTCACATGATATAACTATTGGTCGATAGACCAGGGTAGACCCGAGAGAGGGGTCAATCCCCCGATATGATTTTGTACTATGATGATAGATTTTTCTGAGAATCTTATAACGAATTGTTTTATGAGATGATTGACCCGGAAGGGTTATTTTATACTGCGTTTTTAAATGAAATGATTTAAATGCAGTAGCATGATGAGTTTTCTATACTTTAATGATAAATTCATGAAATGATTATATCCCACGATTTGTTTTATATCGCATGAAGTAATGCATGATTTTGATTTAATTCCTGCTGAATTTTGATTTAATGATGTCACATAAAATGCTATTGATGCATGAATTACATATTTTTCTATATGCACAAATAGTTTTGGATAAACTATGTCATGATATATGCATGGTTTTGTGCTTGAGATTTTAATGAAAAGAAATGGATTTTAAGGGCATAGCATTATGAGCATGTAGATAGTGGAGCTATCTACTTATTTGCATAATTGCCTTACTGAGCGTGTGGTTTGCTCACCCCCTTATTTTCTCATCTTTTCAGAGCACTCACAGTAATTAGTAAGCGACTGAGGACTTGCATGCTTGGTATCCGCTGCTTCCCATCGAGAGTCAGATATACACATTTGTATAGTTTTGTATCTAAATATGTAATGCACAGTACTGTAAACGGATATGATGTCAGTGATGTAGGGTTATAAATACCATTGTGTATGTATTTAATTAAAGTCAAAAGATAGTAAATTCTGATATATGAATGTGATTATGGAAATGGAATTGGTAATAGTGTGAGGTGACTAATACCGAATCATAGCCCAACTATGTTGTAGGATGGTCACGATGAGAGAAATGTAAGAATTAAATAATAAATGAAAAAGTGAAAAATTTACTCTGATTTTTAGATAATTTGGGTCGTGACAAAGTTGATGGAAGATAATTTCAGTATGAATGTTGGAAAGATAAAAAATGTTGATTTATTGAGAAAGCTATATATTATAGGTGCAACAACTTATGAAACAGCAAAATGAGTGTAAACATGAGGAATATCATTGAAGTGATGAGTCAACGAATTGTGTTAAAACTTATTTTGGGCGTATCCTATAGCTACAGGCTTGTTGCATGCCTTTGCCAGTGTGTTAATTATGGATTTACATATAAAACCAATATATATCGTGATTCGCATTTCTCAAGATTATTGGTATAACATCTACCAATTTGACATTTTCTGTTGCATTTGTCTACATGGAGGTTGAGCATAGAGGCAACTATATTTGGGCATTGGAAAAGTTAATAAGCTTGATTTTTTTTTTTATTCATTATCTTTGGTTATTGTCACTAATAGGGAATTGGCATTGATGAATGTCGTACAAGTTGTGTTCCCTAGCACAACTCATCTCCTATGCAAATGGCATATATCAAGAAATGTACTTGTTAATCGCAAGAAGTTATTTATCTATAAGAAGAAGTGTCACGCCCCGGAAGTGTAAGACCCCGTATATGTATAAGGGTAATGTGTGTACTTGGATTAAATAATATGAATGGACTTGTGATGTAAAGTATGATTAATGTAAGTCCATGGATTTAATGTATGTATGTGTAATATAAATTGTAACGCACATACAAGTTTCATTGAGTATGAATGCGAAGAAATGAGATATGGCAAGTGATGGATGTGATTGAGACTCAAAATGAGTAGTGTGGTAAAATGGAATGGAGTTATGCTTCCATTTGGTTGTATGTAGCATACCTTTGAACATACAATGAATGCACACAAGTTTCAATGTGCATAAGGTATGAATGGATGCCATTTTCAAGTTATAGAGGTGGATGGATGAGGAAATGGCCATGGCAATAGATTGAGGGTGTGTTGGTATGAGTTGCAGCAATGAAACTGCAGGAAATCTGGAAAACATGAGGTCCAGATCGATCCCATAGGATGAGAGATCGATCTGGAAGAGCCAAAATGCTCTTATTTGGGTGAACGAATGGAGCAGATCGATCTCCAATGGAGCCAGATCGATCTGCCAAGCATCCTGTAAGTGAAAAGATCGATCCTCAAGCAGCCAGATCGATCTCCTTAGCTCTCTGTTTGGGACCAGATCGATCTCATGCTTCGACAGATCGATCTCATGCCTCAACAGATCGATCTCATTGCTTCGACAGATCGATCTCAGGCTTAAAAATACCGTGAAAAAGAGGGATTTTAAGGGACCAGATCGATCTCCTCTTGGACCAGATCGATCTCCTCAAGTCATTTCTATATAAGGAGAGCTGAAAAATCTGGAAATCTCGGAAAACACTTAACCCTAAAACTTCAACCCCAAAAACCTAATTTTCCCTCTCTAAAAATCAACCATTTTCAGTGAGATTTGAAGAGAGATCATTAGAGGCAAAGTTGTTCCTATCAAAGAGGAGAACAACATAGTGGGAGGGCAATTTCCCATTCTTGGAGTTGAAGGAGTTGAGGGCATTACCAATTGTAGCAAGGAGAGAAATCACATTGGTAAGATTCTAACCCTCCAATCCAAATGTATTAGCTATTTAATTGATTTTGGAGTTGATTGATAGGAGTATTGATGGATAAACTACTTAGGAATGTTGTGGAAGTGGTGTGACCTAGAAATCTAAAATGGGTATAGTGTGAGGATATGTGGGATTGAATGAGTTTATGATTTGCGGCATGCTAAAGTTGTTATTGGGGTATTGTTTATGATTTTAGATGGTTAAATGAGATTACATTGTGAGTTTGGAAGAATTGTGGAAATGGGTATGAATATGCTTGATAAATGCCATAGTGAGGGAATTCATGAAGTATGAACACTATGAGTTTAATGTCGATTTGATATCGACTTTGAATGAGTTAATAGGCCTAAGAAAATCCATAGACTCGAGTTATGGATAAAGTAATGAAACGAGGCCAAATAAGCTTTAATAGAGGCTATAGATTAAAGTGACTATAGCAAGCACAAGGGTTGCAATATATGGGTCGAATATAATGCGGGATACGATTTTGTGCAGTCCCGAAGAGTTCGTTGAAGGCGAACCAAATAGTACGAGTAAGCAGCTTAAGGAAGTGGAATCACGCATCGCAATTCCAGGTAAGGGAATTTTGTGAGTATATAGAGATAGCTGCTCGTATTTTGAACTGGGTGAATATTGGGTGTTGTATGAAATGCATGAATTGCTCAAATAGATGTTGATGGTATTTGTGAAAGATGATGGGTATATGCGTGGTTTTGGTTTTGAAGTGGATGTTATGAAAAAGGGATAGTAAGGCTAATAATTGCATAAATCATGTGTTTTGAATGCTTTTACAAAACACAATGCTTTGATTTGAGCAAATAAAAGGATAGGCTGGCTGGTACTTGAATGATGTTGTGAAATAGCCCATATGAGGCACTAAGCATATAATGTGATGTTTTGAATGCACATAAGCCGCCTATCGCGTGTATGTGATATAATTCGCGTTAGAGCCTCGCTCGCGCGAGATTTCTATGTTTTCACTTGTGTGAAACGTGCTTGAGCTTAGCTCGCACTTTGAAATTGAATTGTGATGATGTTTATAAACCGTACTGGAGCTTCTGCTCGTACGTGGATTGTGAATGGTTATCTTATGAGTATAACCGTACTAGAGCTATGCTCGTACGCGCCTCTTTATGAGAAGATGCATGATGCATGAGTCGTGCTAGAGTTTTACTCGCACAAGCTTGTACAATGGGATTCGTATAGGGTTGTGAAAGTGGGTAAGATCCTTAAGCCTTACATCCTTAAGCTAACATCCTTAAGCCCGAGGAGGCAGGGAGGCTCTGTTAGGCGGGGAGGCTCTGTTCGGTGGGGAGGCTCTCTTACGGAAAGGACCCTTAAGCCTTACATCCTTAAGCTAACATCCTTAAGCCCGAGGAGGCAGGGAGGCTCTGTTAGGCGGGGAGGCTCTGTTTGGTGGGGAGGCTCTCTTACGGTGGGATCCTTAAGCCAACATCCTTAAGCCCAAAGAGGCGGGGAGGCTCTGTTAGGCAGGGAGGCTCTCCTACATGGGTATGGTGAAGGTAAGATCCTTAAGCCCTACATCCTTAAGCTAACATCCTTAAGCCCGAGGAGGCAGGGAGGCTCTGTTAGGCGGGGAGGCTCTGTTCGGTGGGGAGGCTCTCTTACGGAAAGGACCCTTAAGCCCTACATCCTTAAGCTAACATCCTTAAGCCCGAGGAGGCAGGGAGGCTCTGTTAGGCGGGGAGGCTCTGTTCGGCAGGAAGGCTCTCCTTCACGGAATATGGAAAACTCTTGGTATGGGGTAGATAAGACCTAGGAATGGCACCCCCAATCATGATATGAGTTGCGGAGTACGATGTACCGTGTATATCACATGGAGTACGATGTACCGCATGATGGTTATGTGATGAGAAAGTCTGGCGAGGGATAATTCATCTTCGTGCCAGCATGATACCCCGCACACCTGGATGCGTGTGGTCTGGGATGATTTATGATGTAATGATTCACATAGGCACTTCTGATATAGTGACCTAGATTTATACACATGCGTGAATTGTGGAATGTAAATGTGGTTGTGGTTTGTGAGTTGATTTGGTGGTGTTATGACGTTGGTTCAAAAAGGAAGTTTCTAAATGAATTGCCCTTTTATGAATTTAAATGAGATTAAGCATGAGATGTTTTATACATGATGTCTCTACCATGTTTTATATGCCAATGTACATGATTTGATACATGATATATATATGTATATTCACATGGCATAGTTTTATTCCTCATGCTCGTACTATAAACGATTTATGCATAACACTATCAGCATGTAGATAGAGTAGTTATCTACCATGCTTGCATTATTGCCTTACTGAGCGTGTGGTTGCTCATCCCACTCTATTTTCCCCCTCCAGAGCGTGCATAGTAGCCCAGTGAGGACTGAGGCGTATTATTTTGGACTCCGCTGCATCTCCATCGCAAAAAGGTATATACACAGTGATTCTTTTTGTATCTAAACAATGTAAAAGCACAGTATTCTTTTGAGTTGTACTTATGGGGGATGTAGATGTCAGTAAATCATGTATTCGTATAAGTACACAATTAAATGCACATGTATGACATCGTTTTAATTTATTGAGAATGAATGAGATGTGGTGTTTATTATTGACTCACAGCCCAACAGTGTGTGGTGAGCTTAGTTCACGATTGGGTAAGGTAACAGTAAAACGCGAAAAATTTTCAGTGATTTCGGTTAAAGAGAATGGAATTGGGTCGTGACAGGAAGCACGAAAAAATTGGGCTAATTTAAACTTTTTATCCACTAACTATGTTGTTTTTCTGTCCCATGTTTAGATTTAAACCTCTTTTATTTTAAAAATTTCGGCAGCATAACGACTACATTATGACTTAACCCAACCTATAGAGTTTGAAACGTAGTTTATATTATTTAACCCACATCCTCAATACTTTTCAATCCATATCTCAGAATCATATATCAACTAAGTATATCCATTCATTTATACTGCGTAACTAAGACTTTGTATACAATCATTTACAACTATTACATTCGGACTATTATATACAATAGTATCTATTTTGTATCACATGTCTGGAATATAAGTAAGATTGTACCTCCAGACTATGGAAGTATCCGATGAAAGGTCAGGCTATCTTGTCAACGACCAGAGTCTCGTATGTGCAGTAGACTCGTTGTAGATAATCTGAGAGATAGAGAGGAAGGGGTGAGCTTTTCAGACTCAGTAAGAGATACATTTAAAATAACTTTAAATACTCAAAACATGGTAAAACTCATGTTTTTACAAATCAATATAAACATGTACTGGAGTAAAGATGCTTGAATTCATAAAAGTAGTAAAAACATGCTTAAATCATAAGTTTACACATCATGCATCTTTTTGGTAAAACTCATATATAGTATGCATATCATGTAGTGTAAACAAGTGAAAAGCATCTCAAAACTCAATCATGCATATCATAACATGCTTATCACTTTGAAAGTGAAATCGTACTGTCATATGCACATTTCATAAAACATAACTCATAAGCTACCTTCAAAATCACATCATAGAAAATCCATACTCAATAGCAAATCATAAGACAGGTAGCATGAAATGTGCAAAAACATATATATATATAAATATATATTATTTCCGTCAATTCATCGTGGAGCCAGGCATAATCATATACTAGTCCCGAAGGACATCATACATCAGGTCCCATAGGATGTTCATCATAGGTACATATGACCATTGTACAGGGGAGCCATAGAACTGGATCAGGGTCGTACGCTGCCCTATCTCTTGTGCACCACTAAATGGGGACTATACGCATGAACTCACGTATATCACCAAGTGTGGACTATATGCACATTTCTCATATCAAGTCAGAACCTGCCCGTTCTCTGGCCGTCGGCTAGGTAGATCCTCGATCGTCTCCATGCGCTCCCTATGTATGCGAGATCGACCCCAAATCCTCTGACTATCGTCATAACATGCCTTTTTACCCCACAAAAATCATCTTTGGGCTTCTTACCCATTTTATCAAAATCAGTTCGGGTCTTATACCTGTGTACTGAAAACCATTACGGGACTCTAACTCGATTCTCAAAATCGTTACGGGACTCTAACCCGTTTCTCATAGAAAACATGGTTTTCATAAATCATTACGGGACTCTAACCCGTTTCTCATAGAAAACATGGTTTTCAAAAATCATTACGGGACTCTAGCCTGTGTAAACATGGAAAGCATAGTTATCATAATCATTTCTTGGGACTCATACTCGTACCGTGAAAATATAGTGTTGAGTTAATGTATTTTGAAATGACAAAACAAGTTAATTCGATAATATTAAGTTGATATAGAAACATGTTTAGAGGTTATTAGTACCAAAACTTAGAGTTCTGCTGATGAGAGATCGATCTGGCTGATGAGAGATCGATCTCCTGGGTTTTTACTTGATGAGAGATTGATCTCATGATGGAAGAGATCGATCTGGCAAGCCTTAAACCTTTACAAAGGGACTTAGGTAGAATGAGATCGATCTGCAAGGGTTAAGAGATCGATCTGGTTCAAGCTAGAGTTGAGAGATCGATCTGGTCTATCAAGAGATCGATCTCCCTTAAGAGCTTAAGACGATAGATCGATCTGAGAGATCGATCCACACTCAAACAGAGAACTTATGAGATCGATCTGGTAAGGAAGAGATCGATCTCCTCAAAGTCAGAGAGCTAAAGAGATCGATCTGTGTTGTTGAGAGATCGATCTCCTCTCTACGAGATTGCATGGCAGATCGATCTGGAAATCGATCTTGCCTCAAACAGAGAGATTAGGAGATCGATCTGCCTATTCGACAGATCGATCTGCCTCATTATTTTTAAACTAACAGATCGATCTGCTAACCTATGAGATCGATCTCCTTGTGTATTTGTGCTTCAATCTTGCAGGATTTATAACTAAGAGATCGATCTGGCCAAGATGGCAGATCGATCTGGCACTCTACTGGAGGTACCCAACGGCTAGTTTCTGCAAATCACAACGGGAAAAATAGCATTTAATGCTCCAACTACCAATCCTTCAGTATTTAACCAAGCATTGAAGACAAAGAGAATAGAGACACTATTGCTGCACATTCCAAACATTCTCAAGCTTTAATTCATTCATTCTTTGTGTCCCTATTGCTCATTAATTGAAATTCATTGTACAAGCTTAAGTGCAACAAGCTTTGTTAGTACTACCCACTGTAAAGCCTTATTCTGTATTCATCCATACCCAAAAAAGAAAACAGGATTGTTCCTCAGTGAGAGACATTGTAAAAGGGTGAATACGTTTCTGTATTGCTAAGGGTAGAGAGGTTATTCCTTAACCTGCAAAAGGAACATTGTAAGCTCTATTGAGAGAGAGAAAGAAAGCACTTGACAAGAAGGTCAAGGAGAGAGGACGTAGGCAAGAGTTTGGCCGAACCTCTATAAGTGACTGTGTTTGTTTCTCTTTCCTTATCTTGCATTTAAATTGTTTAATTTCATTTTTGCTCAATTCCATTTTCTGATTGAAGTAGGATTAAATTAAAATTTGTCGTAATTGTTAGAAAATCGATTCACCCCCCCTCTCGGTAGAGCCAACAATTGGTATCAGAGCAAGGACTCTTTAATCACATAGGAATAACTTCCTAAGAGTTAGAAACGATCAAATGGCTCTTAACAATGTAGCAACTAGTTTGGTAGGAGAGGGGCACTCTACGGTTAGACCTCCCATGTTCAATGGTGAACATTATTCGTATTGGAGGACTAGGATGATGTTATTCATTCAAGCAAATGATTATGAAGTGTGGAGAATTATAGTTAAGGGACCTCAAATCCCTACAAAGAGAATAGAGGGAAGAGATATCCCCAAAGAAGAAGATGAATGGGATTCTAATGACATTAAATGTGCACAGCTAAATGCTAAAGCTATGCACACATTATTTTGTGCTTTAGGTCCTAATGAATACAATAGAGTCTCCGGGTCTGATAATGCCAAGCAAATATGGGATAAATTGGCAATAACTCATGAGGGTACAACCCAAGTGAAGGAGACAAAAGTAGGTATGCTCATACATGACTATGAGCTTTTTAGGATGAAGGAAGGAGAATCAATTAGTGATATGTTCACAAGATTCACTGATGTAATTAATGGCTTAAAATCCCTAGGAAAAATTTATTCTAATATTGAAATGGTAAAGAAAATTTTAAATAGCTTACCTAAATCATGGGAAGCTAAAGTGACGGCAATTGAGGAATCTAAGGATCCTCACACATTGTGCCTAGATGAATTAATAGGATCTTTGCTCACTTATGAGATGAAACTTAAAAGAAATGAAGAGCCACCCAAGAAAGTGGGAGTTGCTCTAAAATCCACTGCTCAAGAGGAGATTAAAAATGAGAGTGGCAGTGAGGAGGATATTGAGATGGCAATGTTTGCCAAAAGATTTAATAAGTTCATGAGGATGAGAGCTAGTAGTAGTAATAGGAGAAACAATAGGAGAGAACAAGAGGAAGTAGGTAGAAAAGACTCTATTGTGTGTTATGAATGTAAAAAACTTGGACACATAAAATTTAACTGCCCTCTTCTTAAAAGATCCAATGATAGGTTCCATAAAAAGAAGGCAATGGTGGCAACATGGAGCGACAGTGACTGCTCCGATGATGAATCAAATGAGGACATTGCCAACTTATGCTTCATGGCTATTGATGATGATGAAAAGGTAACCTCTAATCTCAATGAGTACTCATTTGATGAATTGCAAGATGCCTTTGATGATCTAGCATTAGAGTATGAATGTATGAGTATGAAGTATAAAAAGATAATATCCAAATTGAGAAAAGAAAATGAAATAATGCAATTGGATAAATTAGAATGTGAAAAGAAACTAGAGACTTCAAATCTAGAAATTTGTGACCTTAAGGAGAAAAATAGCAATCTACATAACTCCTTTAATAGATTTCACATGGGGCAACAAAAGCTAGATAGCATGCTAGAAACCCAAAGGGCATTCTTTGACAAAAATGGCTTAGGATATAATGCAAAGAATAAAGAGACCCATCTTAAGAGTTTTATTGCTAGGAAGAGCATGAATGAACCTGCAATTACTTGTTCATATTGTAATAGAAAGGGACATAAGTCACATTATTGCAATATGAAGATGATGAATTTTAAAGGAAAAATAGTAAAAAGGATATGGATTCCAAAAGAGGTAATTCATTCCAAGGACTGTAATGCATTAGCAAAATGGATCCCAATGGGATCAAGAATTGCATTTACTAACCTCCAAGGACCCAAGAAAATTTGGGTACCTAAGACTTGAGTTTGATTCTTTGTAGGTGATTGAGCATAGCCACAAAGCTAAAACAAAAGAAGCTTGGTACTTAGATAGTGGATGCTCAAGGCACATGACGGGTGATAAAAGCCATTTCAATTCTTTCAAATCAAAAATTGGTGGAGAAGTCACTTTTGGGGACAACTCCAAAGGCCAAGTGGAAGGAAGTGGCTCAATAGGTAATGATCATTTCTCTTTAGAAAAAGTATTACTTGTTAGGGGTCTTAAGCATAACTTGCTAAGCATTAGTCAACTTTGTGACAAAGGTTACAAAGTAATTTTTGATTGCATGAAGTGTAATGTTATAGATCCTAAGTCAAATAAAATTCTTTTTCTAGGTCATAGGCAAGGTAACATATATATTGTCTATCTTAATGAACTCAAAAATGAAAACATATGCTTAATGGTAGACAACAAAAAGGAATCTTGGTTATGGCATAGAAGACTAGGCCATGCTAGCATGAGTGTGCTATCCAAGTAGCTAGAAAGGATCTAGTAATAGGCTTACCCAAAATACCTTTTGATCATGAAGAAATATGTGAAGCTTGTGTTAAAGGAAAACACAAGAGGACAACTTTTAAGCCTAAGAATAGTGTATCCACCACTAGGCCTCTTCAATTACTGCATTTAGACTTATTTGGACCAACTAGAACCACTAGCTTAGGTGGGAAACACTATGGATTTGTAATAGTTGATGATTACACTAGGTACACATGGGTGTTCTTTTTGAGAGTAAAAAATGAAGCCTTAGAGAAATTCATAGCCTACTCAAAGGTGACTCAAAATGAAAAAGGATATACAATAACTAGCATTAGAAGTGATCATGGCAAAGAATTTGAAAATATAGGATTTGATGAATATTGCAATGATCAAGGAATTAGCCATAACTTTTCAGCCCCTAGGACACCACAACAAAATGGTGTAGTTGAGAGAAGAAATAGAACTTTGGAAGAAATGGCTAGAACTATGTTATGTGAGAATAACTTACCAAAGTATTTTTGGGCTGAAGCTATAAACACATCATGTTATATAATTAATAGAGCTATGATTAGACCCATGCTAAAGAAAACTCCTTATGAGCTCTACAAAGGTAAAAAGCCTAACATTAGCTATTTCCATCCTTTTGGCTGCAAATGTTTTGTTCTAAATAATGGGAAAGATAATTTGGAAAAATTTGATGCCAAGAGTGATGAGGGAATATTCCTAGGATATTCATTGAATTCAAAGGCTTATAGAATATATAACAAAAGAGCATTAATGGTTGAAGAGTCTATTCATGTTATATTTGATGAGTCAAATAATATATCAAAAGATTCAGCCAATGATGAGAATGTTGGAATATTTGATGAAAACTTAGAAGATGACTTTCTAGAAAAGCTTGACTTGAATAAAGAAGATGAAGAAGAAATAGAAGTTTTAGAAAGAGAGCCTAGAGCACCAAGAGGGTTAGGATATGTAAAAGATTGTGAAATAGTAGGAGATCCAACTCTTGGAGTTAGAACTAGATCATCTCTAAGGAATATGTGCCAATATATAGCCTTTGTATCTCAAATTGAGCCTAGGAATGTCAATGAAGCCTTAGAAGACAATAATTGGTTCCTAGCAATGCAAGAAGAATTAAATAAATTTGAGAGAAGCAAAGTATGGAAACTAGTTCCTAGGCCTAGTGATCACTCAATAATTGGAACTAAATGGATATTCAAGAATAAGATGGATGAAAATAGTGTGATCATAAGGAATAAGGCTAGGCTAGTTGCTCAAGGCTATAGACAAGAGGAAGGCATAGACTATGATGAAACATATGCACCGGTAGCTAGATTAGAGGCAATAAGAATGTTACTTGCCTTTGCATGTTATAAAAACTTCAAGCTATATCAAATGGATATAAAGAGTGCATTCTTAAATGGGTTCATTAATGAAGAAGTCTATGTTGAGCAACCTCTCGGATTTGAAAATCATGAATTTCCTAAACATGTTTTCAAATTATCTAAGGCATTATATGGGTTGAAACAAGCTCCTAGAGCTTGGTATGAAAGGTTGTCAAAATTCTTAATAGAAAAGGGATTTTCAAGAGGAAAAGTCGACACCACCTTATTCATTAAGAATAAAAATAAAGACTTACTAGTTGTACAAGTGTATGTAGATGATATCATTTTTGGTTCAACTAATGAGTCTTTATGCCAAGAGTTTGCTAAGATCATGCAAGGAGAATTTGAGATGAGCATGATGGGAGAACTCACATTCTTCTTAGGACTTCAAGTGAAGCAAACAAAGGATGTAACCTTCATCAATCAAGCAAAGTATACCAAGGACTTGCTCAAGCGATTTGGAATGGACAATTGCAAACCTCAAGCCACTCCAATGGGCACCAACATCAAGCTTGATAAAGATGAAAGTGGTAAGTGTGTAGACACTAAACTCTATAGGTCTATGATAGGCTCATTGCTTTACTTAACTGCAAGTAGACCAGATATTTTGTTTAGTGTATGCCTTTGTGCTAGATTTCAATCCTCTCCTAAGGAATCACATCTATTGGCAACTAAGAGAATCTTTAGATACCTCAAAGACACTCCCTCACTAGGACTTTGGTACCCCAAGGACTCCACTTTTGCCCTTCATGCATTTTCAGATGCTGATTTTGGAGGATGCAAAATAGATAGGAAAAGTACTTCAGGTACTTGCCAATTCTTAGGAAATAGGTTAATTTCTTGGTTCTCCAAGAAACAAAACAGTGTGGCTCAGTCCACAACTGAAGCTGAATATATAGCAGCGGGTAGCTGTAGTGCTCAAGTGTTATGGATTAAACAACAAATGAGAGATTATGGTATTGACATGAAGCAAGTCACTATTAAATGTGATAATACCAGTGCCATTAATCTATCTAAAAATCCTATCCAACACTCCAGAACCAAACACATAGAAATTAGACATCACTTCCTTAGAGACCATGTACAAAAAGGGGATATAATTTTAGAGTACATTGACACTCTACATCAAATAGCTGATATATTCACCAAACCCCTTGATAGAGATAGGTTTTGTATCCTTAGAGGTGAATTAGGACTCATGAATATCTCTTAAGACTTATGTGTTTCAAAAATCTTGGTTTCAAGTTGATTTTAAAAGAGTTTTTGCAAAGATTTTCTGGCAATGAGGATGAGAGATCGATCTCCTTGCACTATAGATTGATCTCCTCACTTCCAACAAGCCTAAATCATCAAGGTAAAGCTAAGCAGATCGATCTTCTAACCATAAGATCGATCTCCTTACGCCTCTGTTAAAGAGCAGATCGATCTGTCCACACGACAGATCGATCTCTTCAAAGCTTCTGCATTCTGAAGATCGATCCATGCATTTGGCAGATCGATCTCTCTAAGTCTCGGTTTCACTACAGATCGATCTGTGCATGTAACAGATCGATCTCCTTAAGCCTCTGTTTGCGAACAGATTGATCTGCCCATACGACAGATCGATCTCTCTTGGCTTCTGGAAGTGACAGATCGATCTGTCGCCTCAACAGATCGATCTCATGTGTCCTGAAGTATATAAACTCGCGAAAATTTCCCAAATTTCACAAAACCTAACTTTCAAATTCCCAAATTCCCTCGCACCATCACTGTCGATTTCTCCTCAGATCGATCTCCATACGGTCCTCCTTGCGTCTCGGTGTCAAATTTCGGTATTGTAACCAATATTCCTTACTGATTTTCTCAAAATTTTTCTTTAATTTGTGTTCATTTTAATTTTAGGGCAAACCTAGGTACTGTTTCATTGCTTTTCTCGTTTTTGAATCTATTTAGCGCATCTTTAGAGTCTAGAATCATGCCTAGGCTTAAGACAGTAGGTCACAAACCTCCTAAAACCAATGTAGAGGCTGGTTCATCCTCCTAACCCATTCCTCCATCTTCCATTGCTTCCTTCAATCGGTGTTTTAAAACACCAGCAAAAAGAAAGCGATATGAGGAATATTTCTCAACCATGCCAATTAAGCATTGGCGAACCATAGATTTTTCCTTCCTCAATCACATAGACTTTCCATACGTGTCAAAGTTTGAAGAATTTGGTTGGATGAATTTTTTAAAAATCAACACTCCCGTCCCTCCAAATCTAGTTCGTGCATTCTTTTCCAATGCCGAACTCATTTTTGACCCAAATGACACTTGTAAAATTGTCGGTTTCAAAACATATGTCATGGGTAAAACCGTTCCTGTTGATACTGATATCTTAGCTCAGGCCTTCCACATGAAAAATGAAGGCTTGACCAATGAAGATGAGGAAGTCTCCTTTGAGTTTGATCTCCCTGGGGATAAGGCGAGTAACCTTCCAATGCACCTTCGGTTACTCCACCTCATAATCTCTTGGAACCTCCGCCCTTTCGGTACTCGTCATTCCACCGTTAGGCGCTTAGATCATTTTTGGCTCCATCACATTCACTCCACAAGCCAAAAACCAAATCTTGTTCATTTCATATACGAAGACTGGCTGAAGATAGTGCGTGGACAGGCTACCACGATCGTTTTTCCACAACCGGTAGCCTATCTTCTCCACCGCGTTGGCGTCGACTGCAGCGGCAAAATCAGAGAACTGCCATCTCCCAAGAGCGTCCTCAACATTGGGTCCCTTCATCATATGGAATACTACAAAGACTTTCGGGGAGATTGGAAGAAAAAGAGGGACCAGCAGCCAGCTGAAGCCATGGAGGAAGACCCCTCCCATGAGCCAGTGGCCCCATCTGCTGCACCAGCTCTGGAACCATCGTCCTCAACGGCTCCGTCCACTGCACCGGCAGCCCCACCGGGAGAAATGGAGATCATTATGAAGATGCTGAGTGACCTCACTCAAAAAATCGATGAAGGATTTGCATCTTTAAACCAAAGAGTGGATAAGATTCAAGAGACTCAAGAGGCGATGTTCGATGAGCTCTAAGTAACACGCACGCATGTTGAGAATCTTTTGGATCGTGCTCCTCCCTCACAATAGGCCTTAGGTGTTTTGATTTAGTGTAGTTATAACTTTTTAAGCTACTTGATGTTATCTGTGATGAATTTTCTTGAATGAAATGTTGATTGACTTGTGTTAATGAAATATCATTGGTTGTGTTAATGAAAAAGTTCATTTTGAAATGATGAGTATTCTATTCTTGTGTTCTTGATATGACAAAAAGGGGGAGAAGACACATGTGATTGTGTTAAGATACATAAAGGTGTCTAAGACACATGTGATTGTGTTAAGATACATAAAGGTGTCTAAGAATGATTAAATTGAGGGGGAGTTAAGCAAGTAACAAAACCAAAAAGCTAAAAGAAAGGGGGAGCTCACAAAAAGGGGGAGATTTTGTAAAAATTCACTAAACATGTTTGTTTTATGTTTTGTCATATCAAAAAGGGGGAGATTGTTGAGTTAATGTATTTTGAAATGACAAAACAAGTTAATTCGATAATATTAAGTTGATATAGAAACATGTTTAGAGGTTATTAGTACCAGAACTTAGAGTTCTGCTGATGAGAGATCGATCTGGCTGATGAGAGATCGATCTCCTGGGTTTTTACTTGATGAGAGATCGATCTCATGATGGAAGAGATCGATCTGGCAAGCCTTAAACCTTTACAAAGGGACTTAGGTAGAATGAGATCGATCTGCAAGGGTTAAGAGATCGATCTAGTTCAAGCTAGAGTTGAGAGATCGATCTGGTCTATCAAGAGATCGATCTCCCTTAAGAGCTTAAGACTATAGATCGATCTGAGAGATCGATCCACACTCAAACAGAGAACTTATGAGATCGATCTGGTAAGGAAGAGATCGATCTCCTCAAAGTCAGAGAGCTAAAGAGATCGATCTGTGTTGTTGAGAGATCGATCTCCTCTCTACGAGATTGCATGGCAGATCGATCTGGAAATCGATCTTGCCTCAAACAGAGAGATTAGGAGATCGATCTGCCTATTCGACAGATCGATCTGCCTCATTATTTTTAAACTAACAGATCGATCTGCTAACCTATGAGATCGATCTCCTTGTGTATTTGTGCTTCAATCTTGTAGGATTTATAACTAAGAGATCGATCTGGCCAAGATGGCAGATCGATCTGGCACTCTACTGGAGGTACCCAATGGCTAGTTTCTGCAAATCACAACGGAAAAAATAGCATTTAATGCTCCAACTACCAATCCTTCAGTATTTAACCAAGCATTGAAGACAAAGAGAATAGAGACACTATTGCTGCACATTCCAAACATTCTCAAGCTTTAATTCATTCATTCTTTGTGTCCCTATTGCTCATTAATTGAAATTCATTGTACAAGCTTAAGTGCAACAAGCTTTGTTAGTACTACCCACTGTAAAGCCTTATTCTGTATTCATCCATACCCAAAAAAGAAAAGAGGATTGTTCCTCAGTGAGAGACATTGTAAAAGGGTGAATACATTTCTGTATTGCTAAGGGTAGAGAGGTTATTCCTTAACCTGCAAAAGGAACATTGTAAGCTCTATTGAGAGAGAGAAAGAAAGCACTTGACAAGAAGGTCAAGGAGAGAGGACGTAGGCAAGAGTTTGGCCGAACCTCTATAAGTGACTATGTTTGTTTCTCTTTCCTTATCTTGCATTTAAATTGTTTAATTTCATTTTTGCTCAATTCCATTTTCTGATTGAAGTAGGATTAAATTAAAATTTGTCGTAATTGTTAGAAAACCGATTCACCCCCCCTCTCGGTAGAGCCAACATATAGCTTAAAAGCTGTTTCGGGACTTTAACCTGTGTCATGAAAATATTGTTTCATAAAACATATTGGGACTTTAACCCTAATTTCACATGAAAACAATATGCTTTCGCCTCAGAAGTGAAAAATCAATTTTATAAACATGTATGCTGTAAAAATGTATCTCATATATAGAAAACATGTTGAAAACTCGGGAAATGGTTTTCACTTCGATTTGAAGATAGTTGAAAATCCATTTCACAAAATCTCATTCAATTCATATTCCCATACATAAACATTTGGTAAGGACAAGGAGTACTAATGCTACTCTAAATTATATCCCTTACCTCGAATCCCGTGGAGTACGTAGCTAAATCTCTCTGTCGGAGGTTCATCTAGTCTGACCTGCTCCTAATCCAGTCTCGGAGCTGCATATAATGCATATAATTATTTATTAAGTCAATTTAACTCAATAAATATTTTTCTCATATTTACTACAGTCGATTTAGCTAATTGGGCCAAATTTTCTCTTATTAGGTCCAATTGCACTTTAATGGGCCTTAATCTATTTTAAGCTCGTTTCCACTTATTAATTCATTTAGCAAGGCATATTAGGCTCACTAGGCCCATTAGTACTTATTGGGCCTTTTTCTAGACTCTTCGAATAGCCCGTATATCATTTACGACAATTTAATTAAAAATCTCAATATAATCCATTAAATGCAGAATTTAATCCATAACTCGTAAAATAAATTTTTAATATGCAATAATTACATAAATTGTCGTAAATGAGCTTTATTTACCCGAGATTATGCGATGGTGCCAAATCGAAGTTCGATCGGGCTCACGTACGCGATTTTATCGTTGGACTGCACAATTTTATATTTAATTCCAGGTAAATTTTCGATCAAATATAATTTAAAATTTTTTTTCGAAAATCATATCGGTCAATTTTGACCTTTTACTGACTTACCCGAAATTCGATGTATCCTCGAAAATCTTCCCCCTTTTCCTTTTTCTCTTTTTCTTTCTTTTTCTCTCTTTTTCCTCTCTTTCTTGGCTGAACCGGTCCGGTTCGATTCAGCCCGGTTCAGACCGGTTCGGTTTAGACCAGTTCGGTTTCCTCCTTCGTCATTCGGAGCTTTGTCGACCGGTTCTTCGCTGGCTTTCGTCTTCAGCAGGTTCGTCTGGCTGTCTGATGCACGAATCTAGTGTCGGTTTCGCCAGGACTGGCCGAAAAGTGGCCGGTCCGGCCTCTTCTCTCTTCGGCGTCGATGGTACCTCTCTTTTCCGCCATTTTCGACCCTTTTTGTCGCCGACGATGGTGAATCGATCCTCCTCCTGGCCGGGGGAAGGGCCGGTGGCGAGGCCCTCTCCCTTCCCCCGGCCTTCGTCTGCCACTGTTCCCTCTCTTTCTCTCTCTTTCTCGCTCATCTCTCGGTTTCTCTCTTTCTCTCTCTTTCTCTCACCAGTCGCCATTTCTCCTCAGCTTTCGGTGTCGACGAGCTCGGGCTGCTCGGCTGTCTCACCTGGTCAGTTCTCCGGTCGCGTCCGGTGGGTGAGGCAGACGAGGGGCTGGGTTCGGCTCCCTTGTTGTGTTCTGCTTCCTTCTCTGTGTTCAGAATCGTGATCTCGTGATTATGATTTTCTTCTTTTCTTTTTTACTTTAAATATATTTTATTTTATTCAATAAAATATTATATAATACCACAAATATCTTTCAAAAGTCATATTTTATTTAATTAATTTAATTAATTTAAACTTTTTCGGTGTATTTTTCACATATTTTTGGGATAATGTCTCGGTCAAAAATTACGAAAATTCGTAATATTTTCGTATCTTGATCGATTGGACTCGAAATTCAATAGTTTCTCCTTTATTGATCAAGATTTTCTAAATCCATATTTATAATGAAATTTTCTCGTCAAATTTATACTGGATTTCAGGTCTTTTGACCTTTTTACCCTTGCACGTATTCGGGACCAAATCAAACCGACTTCCCTTCTTAGATCCACTCTCTTTGCTCATTTTAAACTCGTATCTTCCGTCAGAATGATTTAAATCTCTTTAATTTAAATTATGGTCCCCTATTTACCCTTTTTTCGCATTTTACGAACATTTATCTACTTCATTCACATTTATATGATCTAAATCATCCGTCTTATGATTCCAAATGATGAACATAGTGGGAAAATTTTGGGTTTCACAAGAAGTGGTAGGCGTTCATATTAACTTTGGGCATTTTGTGAAACTCGTAATTTTTCCCTAAGCTTAATTTTAATTGGAGTTAAGTGCATAAGTGATGTTGAATGAATAGGAATTTTGAGCTTTTGGTACAATTTCAATCAGAATTGGAGATTTTGGAATGCAATTGATGAAACATAAAATTTATTTGAAAATTAACTTAAATATCTTTCTAAAAATATAAGGTTCATGTTCTAGTTCATTGTGAGTCAATACCATCAATTTTTCAAACTTAGCCTATCTATAGCCACATATAGGAAACTGATCAGCCTATCTACCTGTAATGAATTACACATAATTCAGAGTAGGAAACTCCAATTAGGGTCATTCAAAATTTATTTAAAAACTAATTTAAATAATTTTCTAGAAATGTAAGGCTCGCATTTTAGTTCATTGTAGATTAATTTCTATGAATTTTCAAAGTGAACCTATGTGCAGGCCGCTCTTCTAGTGAGCAGCCTACAATAAATTATAGATAACTCATGTTAGAAACTCCTTTAAGGCGATTCAAAATTTGATCAAAAGCCAACTCAACCATATAAGGCTCACTTTCTAATTCATTGTAGATTAATAGTATTAAATTTTTAAAGTTTCATCATGTGCAGAAATTTCGGACAACGAGTTATCGGTAAAGAAACATGCATAATTTTTTATGAGAAATTTTCGATTTAGGTGATTCAAATTTCATTAGAAATCTAATTTAAAGACTTTTTTGATCTTCTATAGATTGTCCTTAGATTCCTTGTAGACCAATATTGTTAAGCGTTGAAAGTTTAACTTGAATTGAGTAATTAAAAGGGATTATGATTAAATCCTAGCATAGTATGAGGAGAATTATTAACCAAGTGAATTAAATACATAGGCTACATGAATTAATTTGTGTATTGTTATTATATTACATAGTGGAAAATGCTGTAAAATTAAATTAAAGTAGTTGATTATATAAATAGATATATACATGTTAGTAATATATAAATTAATATAACGAAGAATTAGCCATGTGCAAGGTGTGTGCAACGTGTATGATTAGTGCCTAAATTTATAAAACGCATAAGGCTAAGTGGGATTGTGTAAGACATCAATACATGGCAAATATCCAACGTTGCAAAACAAAGTATTACAAGTGGAAAGGTTAAAGGACACACGACATTAAGGCCACAAGAAGGTTAATTAAATCATAACACATGTGAGGTTGAGAAAAGTCATGGGAATGAGCTGCATTTTTAGTTAGTGCTTCGCTTTGTCAATAAAAATAAATAAATAAATAAATAGTAAAGAGGTGAAAGTGGTACAGGCATTCGGCGTTGAAGGGAAGTCCAGTGGCAATTTTAACTTAAGTCTAAGAGGGAAATTAAATACTAAACTAAGAGAGAAAGGGAAGGGCTTTTGGTTTTGAAGAGGAAAAGAGAGAAAGGCTAAATATTTGAGCAAAACCGTGAGGTTGAGAAAGTTTAGGTGCTGCATTTCCAAACTTAAGTGGTTAGCTTTGTATTTTGCTCGGATTTGTTTATAGGTGCGTATGATGTGATGATTTTAAGGCGATTTTTGAGTAAATTTTTCAGAAATTTTGTAGGAGGAATTAGTGGAGCAATCGACCATAACAATGTGTGTTTCATCCATGGTGATTTTCATGCTCTAGTGAGCTTGGTGTCTTAGGTTCCATGGTTTGTTTCTGATAGAGGTCATACCTATCAAAGTCCACATAGAAAAATATTGGCCAACAGAGGACAGCCACGTGTCAGATACTAAGCACCAAGAGGCATATGCCACGTGGCAAACACTGAAAGGAGTGCGACAGAGTCCACCAAGCGACATAGTCCACCATGCGATAGATTCCACCAAGCGACAGAGTCCACTGGTGACAGAGTACCGCGACAGACCTCTGTTCCTTTGAGTCCAACATCAGAGAGGTGGTAGACCTCTGCGGTGGAGTACACTTACGACAGACTATGTAGCGGCAGAGTATCTGCGGGAGAGTAAGCCGTGGTAGAACTCTGCGTCAAGACTGTGGCAGAGGTCTTCGAACCTCTGTCACAAGTTGAACACATCCACACAAAGGCAGACTCTGAGTCCACGACAGAGTATCTAATAACTCTGTCGCAGCCCAGATGCACACCTGGGCCTCAGATCCTAATCGCCCAAAACCCTATAGTTTTGAGCCCAAAATGTTCGTAAGTCCTGAAAAAATATGAAGCCCAACCTAATTTCAAAAATATCTATAAATACCACAAGTATGATAAAAAAACCCTAAGCTCTATTTGGCCTACAAAAACTCTACTAAAAAGATTTTCTTTCTAACTTAAGCATCGGAGTGCGCGCGCAGGGATAAATCCCTGCTCCTCTTTGACTTTAATTGTTTTTACAGAAAATTCAAGACACGTAGAGAAGACCACATCAGCATCATTCAATCATTGTTGTTTGGTACAACAACAATTAGCGCCTTCTGTGGGAATCAGAATAAAAAGTCAGATTCTCTATCAAAATGGTGAGAACACGCTCGACAGCAGCAATAAATATGAGAGAAGAGAATTCTGTGAGTCCTCTTGCCAGACCAGAGCGAGGACAAGAGCAGAATGAAGAAGGCGGCAGAGTTGCCTCTGTTTCCCTTGATGAATTTGAGGCTTTGAAGCGTCAGAATGAGGAGACCAAGACAGTGTTGAGGGCTGTGGTGAATTTCTTCAAAAATGCTCTGCCGTAATTTAGCTTACCTCCAGAAGTGCAACAGATGGTAAGGGAGAACATCCCGAGGCAGACTTACGAGAGAGGTCAACCCTTTACAATGGTGAATGCTAGACAAGGAGATTGGGGATAAAATACTGCCGCTGGCCCGATTCCGAACTCTGCTGCAGGACTAGAGGAAAACCCTGCCGCAACTCTATGGATGAACTCTACCGCAGGTTTGGAGGATAACCCTGTCGCAACTCTGAGGGGAAACACGTCCGCAACTCTGAGAGTGAACTCTATCGTGGGTCTGGAGAACAACCCTACCGTAGGTCTGAGGGTTAATCCTACTGCAACTTTGAGAGTGAACCCTGTCGTAGGTCTGGAGGACACCACTGTCGCAGCTCTGAGGAGGTGCCGTGCAGTAGGGTTGCGGGAGTTGAACCCTACCGCAGGTATGAGGTGAATGAACACTGTCGCGAATCTGACCGAGCTCAACGCTGCCGCAAAGATTCAAGAGTAATACTCTAGCGCGGAGTTAAGGAGGCAGAACTCTGCCGCAGAGTACATGCGGTAGACCTCTACCGCGGAGATCAGGACTTTTGCCGTAGAATTGGAGCATGACTTCAAAGATCACATGTTTGGGGTACGATGGAGACAGAATAGTCATGACCCCCGAGACTATTTTGAAGGTACTAGGTCGAATCATGGAATGAGAGGTACTGAAAGAAAGGATACAAGGCAGGCCCCTAGAGGCAGGGAAATCTTGAACGAGGAGGAGATATTTATCCGGGAAGCGGACCATGTGTAAAATCTCCAGAATAGAGGAGGAAGGAGTGCTTACCACTCAGACTCTTCTAGTGCCGAAGAGAGGGGAGCAAACTCGACTCGAGGGTCAAAAAATGTTGAGAAGGTTGTCGATAGGATTCTAGAAAGGAAGAAGTTAGTGTCTCCTGATGACAGTCAGAGAAGGAGAGTTCCTTTCAGTCTAGAGATTATGGACAAACCCTTGTCGAAGAAGTTCAAGATGCCTTCTATGGCTACTTACGCCAGCAAAGCAGACCCATATGACCATATACAAAGTTATGAGTCCCTCATGCTGCTCCATGGATGGGAAGATGAAATCATGTGCAGAGCTTTCTCGCTTACACTATCAGGGTATGCGCTAAAATGGTTTAACGAGTTAAGTGAGGGTTTTATCTCATCCTTCGACCAGTTATGAAGTGAATTTTTGAGAGCCTTCATGATCAATAGCCAAAGGAAGAAGGACGCTACTTATATGCTCACCCTTAAACAAGGGAACAAAGAGCCATTGAAGAACTATGTAGATCGTTTCCGAGATGCAACCTTAGAGATGAAAGATCTACCAGTAAGAGTAGCCATGGTTGCAATGCTACAGGGGACAAAATCCAAGAAGCTACAAGAATCCCTCTCTCTTGATCAGCCAGCGACCCTTTCTGATTTATTTGCTAGAGCAAATAAATACGTAGCTCAAGAGGAAGTATAAAGATGGTACAGTCTCGATAGGCAAGGGAAGGAAGAAAAAGAGAGAGATGTACCTGAAGAAGCTCTTCAAGACCTGTTGGATTAGACAAGGCTCTTAGACTCAAGTACGAAGGCTATACCAGATTGAATAAGCCTCCCGTCGCAATACTTACAGCTATTGAGGGGACGAGACTGTTGGAATTCCGTAAAAAGAAGATTGGAAATATGGGTTGAAATCTTGATGCCTATTGTGAATTTCATGCCGCTCATTGTCACCCTACTGAAAGATGCAGAGATCTGATGGATTAGCTAGAGAGGTTGGCTAGAGAGGGGAAAATTAACTTCTTTCTGTGGAGAAGTGAAAGGCCCCGTTATCCTCCGCAAGATCGAAGGAATGATCGTCCACGAAATATACAAAGTAATGATAACGGAAGAAATAGGCCAATAAATGAAGTAGCTAGGCCTATCCCTCGAGATAACCGACTGGATAACGAACCTACCGGCCCGATAATAAATGTTATCGCAGGAGAAGAATCGATGGCAAGAAGTTCCTTTGCTTCCCGTAAAAGTTACGCAAGACAAGCATATCCGATCCATGTTGTGATGGAGGAGAAGGCAGATGAAGAACCCATTGTGTTCACTTTGACAGACAGGGTGATATTGTCGTACCTCATGATGATCCCATGGTGATATCTGCAGTAGTGGCGAAACATCCAGTAAGCAGAATCCTAGTCGATAATGAAAGTTCAGTGAACTTAATCTATTGGAATTGCTTCGAGAAATTGAATGTATCCGAAGATAGATTAAGATCTGTTATGACACCATTGTACGAATTTACGGGTGAGAAGGTGAAGGTAGCCGGGTCTATAGAGTTGCCTGTGACTCTAGAGGAAAGTCCAAAGGATGTGACACGACAGGTATTGTTCATGGTTGTGGGTCAACCTCAGCTGCTTACAACATGATCCTCGGGAGGCCTGTATTAAATGATATGACGGCGATGATATCTTCTTATTACTTATTAATGAAGTTTCCTACTCTCAATGGAGTTGGGTAAGTGCGAGGAGATCAAAAAAGGGCTCGTACTTATTATATCGCTTCTACCGCCAGCAAAAGGATTACAGAGAAAGGAGCCTTTGTGCATAGATGACCCTCCTAAGCCTTAACCTGTGGAGAAAATGGAAGCCATTGAGCTAGTCAAAGGGGATGAAGAGAAGAAGGCATTCACAGGGACTCAACTGAATGAACAAACAAGAAGGGAGATAGTTGAATGCCTACAAAGAAACTCGGATGTTTTCGCTTAGACCTCGATTGATATGCCCGAGATTAATCCTGAAGTGATTTGTCATAAGCTTAATGTTTCACCCGGGCATAGGCCTATTAAGCAGAAGAAGAGGAATTTTACCCCAAAAAGACAAAAGGCGATCATTGAAGAAGTCAATAAACTTTTAGAAACCGGGTTTATTAGAGAGGTCTACTACCCTGAGTGATTGGCCAATGTAGTAATGGTGAAGAAATCCAATGGGAAATGGCGAATGTGTGTGGATTTCACTGATTTGAATAAAGCTTGCCCTAAAGATTCATACCCTTTGCCCCGAATTGATAGGCTTATGGATGAAACGTCCAGATATGAACTCCTCAGTTTTTTAGATGCTTTCTCCGGATATCATCAAATTATGCTCCACCCAGAAGATGAAGAGAAGACTTCTTTTAGAACCGACGATGGAACATATTGTTATCGGGTAATGCTATTCAGTTTAAAGAACGTTGGAGCCATATATCAGCGAATGGTGAACAAAGTGTTCAAAGATCTTCTGGAAAATACTATGGAAGCTTATGTGGACGATATGATTATCAAGAGCAGAGCAGGAGAGTCTCATGCTCATCAGATGTCCAAGGTGTTTGATGTACTGAGGGAATTCAGTATGAAGCTAAATCCCAACAAATGCTCATTTGGAGTTAGATCGGGGAAGTTCTTGGGGTTTATGATCACTGACAGGGAAATTGAGGCAAATCCTGAAAAGATACAAGCGATTATAGACATGAAGCCACCAACCATAGTGAGAGATGTCCAAAGGTTGACAGGCAGAATAGAAGCTTTGAACCGTTTTTTGTCAAAGTCTGCAGAAAAGAGCTTACCATTCTTCAAAACTCTACAGGGCGGAAGAAATTTCGAGTGGACAGATTATTGTCAAAGAGCTTTTGAAGACTTAAAAGAATATTTGAAGCAGTTACCTTTGTTAACAAGGCCTTTGGAAGGGGAACAGTTGTATATGTAGTTGGGAGTCAGTGAATTCGCCATCAGTACGGTACTATTGAAGAAAGATGAAATAGTGTACCGTCCCATCTACTACGTGAGTAAGATACTACTAGACCCGGAGACCCATTATCCGCTGGCTGAAAAGTTAGCACTGGCATTTATGATGGCCTCTCGTAAATTGCACCCTTATTTTCAGGCACACTTCATTGCTGTCTTGACAGATCAACCGTTAAGGCAAATCCTTCAGAAGCCTAAACATTCAGGGAGATTGGTGAAATGGGCAGTGGAACTTAGAGAGTATGATATCACATTTCAACCCAGGCAGGCTATCAAGGGCCAAGCTTTAGCAGATTTTCTAGTAGAATGTACTAGCCCGAGTAACAATATTGAAAATGAGACTCAACCGTTGTTACTGTATGTTGACGGAGCGTCAAGTACAAATGGTAGTGGGGCAGGTATAGTCTTAGTGTCGTCAAAAGGGAGATCCTTAGAATACTCTTTGCGATTTTGGTTACCTTATTTAAACAATATAGCAGAGTATGAGGCTCTGGTCGCTGGAATGAAGCTGGCAGAGAGGTTGCAAGTTCACCACCTAGTGGCGCATAGTGATTCTCAATTGGTGGTAAACCAGTTCAGTGGATAGTATGAGATTCGAGAGCCAATGCTGGTTCCTTATCTAAAGAAAGTCCAATCTTTAGCTCAGACTTTCAAAAATTTCCAGTTGATACAAATTAACCTGTCTAAAAACACACATGCAGATTTATTGTCCAAATTAGCTTTCTCCAATGAGACTGAAGGAAGAATGGTAAAGGTGGAGAGACTCGAATGACCTAGCATTGAAGAAGTTGAAGTGTGTGACATTAAAGTGGGGGACAATTGGAGAACCCCATTCAAATAGTATCTCACTGAAGGTACGCTCCCGCAAGATAAGGAAGAGGCTCGTCGTTTAAGGATACAAGGGGCAAAGTTCACACTGATAAATGGGGAACTGTACAAAAGGGGGTATTCATCGCCTTTGTTAAAGTTCCTGGGGCCAGAGCAAGTAGACTATGTCCTAGCTGAGGTACATAAGGGTATTTGTGGTAAGCACTTGGGAGCTAAAGCCCTTGTCGCTAAGATATTGCGATTGGGATTCTATTGGCCGACATTGAAAAAAGATGCGATGGATAAAGGCCGCAGGTGTGACAAGTGTCAAAGGTTTGCACCGATAACAATGGCCCCAGTAACTCCATTCCAGAGTATGGTATAACCAACTCCTTTTGCATAATGGGGATTGGACATTCTAGGGCCCTTCCCATCAGCTATGGGTTAAAGAAAGTTTCTATTGGTTGCTACCGATTACTTTACAAAATGGATTGAGGCAGAGCCTTTAGCTACAATCACAGAGAAGAAAGTTGAAGCGATGGTGTGGAAAGATATTATCTGTCGGTTTGGGATCCTAAGTATCTTAAATGCTGACCATGGAAAGCAAATTGATTGTGACGCCTTTCGTGAATTCTGTAAGCGCCTTGACATTCAGCTAAGGATTTCTTCTGTATCATATCCTCAAGCTAATGGGCAGGCTGAAGTCAACAATCGAACTATCCTTCATAGGTTGAAGACCAGACTAGACAAAGCTAAGGGAGCATGGGTGGACGAATTGCCTAGTGTCTTATGGGCATATCGTACCACTAGTCGAGTATCAAATGGAAAAATGTCGTTTAGACTTGTATACGGCACTGAAGCATTGATTCCCATGGAAATTGGAGCACTTTCATCCAGGGTAGTGCCTTTAGTGAAAGAAAATAATTCACAAGGGCTAAAGGAAAACCTAGATCTACTTGATGAGCATAGAGAGGCTGCAGCTATCCGGCTGGCATCCTATCATCAGAGGGTGGCCAACTACTACAACAGTCGGGTAAAAGATAGACCGATGTCCGAGGGAGATTTGGTGCTTAGAAAGTCACACATCACCAATGCCTTGAGGGAAGACGAAAAATTCAGAGCCAATTGGGAAGGTACATATCGAATCAGACGAAGGATTGGGCCCAACACCTGCATCCTGGAAACTCTGCAAGGGAAGAAAATAGGAAATACATAGAACTCAAATCATTTGAAATTGTATTTAAATTAATCATTATGTTTTCTTTCTTGATTCTTATATTCCCGCATTATTATTTGTTTACATTGTCACAGGATACTATTATCTGATCATTATGCAAATTATTTCGTTATTCTTCTATTATATCTTCGACTTTTATAAATCTAAATCTTGTGACAGAAGACAGACGAGACATAAGAGCCTGAGGCGCAATAGCGTCACTGTGGCCAGGCGTAAAAAATCAGACGAGTTGTAAGAGCCTGAGGCGCAATAGCGTCACTGTGGCCAGGCGTAAAAAATCAGACGAGCCGTAAGAGCTTGAGGCGCAATAGCGTCACTGTGGCCAGACATAAAAAATAAGACGAGTCGTAAGAGCCTGAGGCGCAATAGTGCCAATGTGGCCAGGCGTTGCAGACGAAGAAGCCGTAAGAGCTTGAGGCGCAATTGCGTCACTATGGCCAGGCAATGGAAACGTATTGGCCGTAAGAACCGAAGACCCACTCGCGTCATGGTGGTCATACCTCAAAAAAAGGTATGTTTACATATGTAATTCTTTCTAAAAGTATATCTTTCTATCAAGAATTGGGGAACATACACGAAAAAATAAACATACGAGTAAAACAAATAAACAGATAAGCGATAAATAGCGAAAGTTAACTAATAAAGAAATATGAAGCATGAACAGATAAACTTTAATTTTATTTATTCAAGAAAATCTTTACAAGCATGAATAAGTTCAACAACAAAATATTCAAAAAGAAAAAAGAAAATTCAGTCCGCACGATCTGGTGGCTAGGGATCAAGCGCCGACGGATCCTCGCATTCTAAGGACTACTGACCATATTCTCCATCCAGGTCATCGAGGGCACCAATAGGTTCAGGAGCATTATCCAGGCTCACAGACTCCCAAGGACCGACTAGGTTTGCGAGATCATCTTGCGCAGTCTTCTTAAAAAGCTCATCAGGGGGTTCAGCCTCTGGTTCATACTTAGTCTAATCAGGAGCCTCAAATAGCATTGCTTCGCGCGTATATTGAAGCTCAGGGAACTCTTTGCCTTCCCTATGCTTCTCCAACCAGGATCTAGCAAGGTAAAAACCATATTTTACATATGGCACCGAAAAATCCTCCTTTCGCCTTAAGCAATCTTTAGAAAGACGGTACTCCTTCATGGCTTCTGCCCTGATGCTATCAATCTCCACTTGATTAAGAGAGGGAGTGGCCCGACTTTCTAGTTTGGTGACGTATTGTTCCAGCTCCTGATTGCGATCTATTAAGGACTTATATTTAGACTGCATATTGTCCAATTCGGCTTGTGCTTGTTGAAGATCTTCATTGAGTTTGTTAGACCTAGCCGTCTCGACAGTAAGATCCCCCTTGATATGATTCAAATCCTGGAGTGCTTTTGAGGGTTGATCTTCTAAGCTTCGCACCACGTCGGGTAGCCCGGATAAGTTGTTGACAGTGTTCGACAACTCCATGACTTTGTCCCTCAACTCCTGAATCTCTTTGTCAGCTCGCTCCCGATAGGCTTGGTGTTGAGCATTATTGGCCACGGTCCTCTAAGCAAGCTGAAAAGAAACATAAAAAGTCAAACTCAAAGTAGAGCACAAAGAAATAAAATGAAAAAAGAATATGAAGATTACCCTCAGCGCTTCCATATCAGCTAAGTCTTCTCCCTCTAGAAAATTCCTAAATATTTAGGCTTCGTCCCTTGGAAGAATAGTGGCCCAACTCAACTGAGACTCCACCCCGGGAGTATCCAAGGTATCGTTGTTACTACTTTCGGGTACACTCGAAACTCCGACCCCCTCATTATGAAACCGCAGTCTACTGGATAGGACCTCTTGTCAACAGGACCTATCCTAGGAAGAATTGGCCTCTTCCCTATTGACGGCTCAATGTACAAACGCCTTCGATTCTTTCGTTGAGACGAAATTATATTACATTCAGCACGCTCTTCAGATCAAGACCGTCCAGAGGAATCAGAAGCTCTCCTTGAAGAGGAAGGAGTCTTCCCTCTATCCCGAGAAGGATCCCTTTGTTCAGTAGGAGAGGGCATCTCTTGTCTAGAAGGAGGCGGGGTCCGAGCCCGGGGCAATGGAGGTGGAACTGGTGCCTCACTGGGAACAACATTTGTCAGGCGAGGTCCTTTTCTAGTAGGATCGCTAAACGAACCTTCCTCCACCCCTTGGCGCGCCAAAGAACGTCTAAAATGGCTCATTTCTACAAAAAAGAAAAAACAAATAAATTATAAAAAAACATGGCCAGAACTAACAAATGATAAATCAAAAAGCAGGAAAAGTTACCATCAGGAGAATCAAAATGCTCCTGAAGGGACTCTATGTTTAACATATCATCATCCGAAAGGACCATGAAAGTTGAACCAAACCCTTCCCAGTCACTTAGATCGGCTAGGGGTTCACTATCAGAGCTAGACTCTCTATTTGTGCTCCTTATATCCTCTTGCGACCTTAAAAGTTCAGGATTCAACTCAGAAGGAATAGATGATGGAAGATTCGAGGAAGGAACAAAGGGGCCGACAACAGGAATGGGACCCACACCCCAAGCGGTAGACGTCAAATTTTCATTTGATAGAAGAATATCAAGATTAATAGGGTTATCAACTAATAATTTATTAATATCTAAAGATAATTGTTTCCTGAGTGTAGAAATCCGGGGACCCTTAGGGATCTCACGTCTAATTTCCCAACGAGTAGGGAAATCCAGGCCCTCAGGCGTCTCCACAATAAGCCACTCCGATTCAAATCCATGAAGCTTATTTGCAGGTTTTTTGAATAACTTATTTTCAAATCCGGGCTTATACACCAGTTGAAGGGAATAAGGAACTAAACCAGAGCTACCTCGGAACCTAAAAAAAGTATCAAGTAAGGGAAGAGACGGAGAAACACCCCTTGATCGACAATGCACGGTAAAGCCAATTAATTGCATCCATACGTGAGGATGCAGTTGTCCGGGGACAATCCTATATGCCTTAAGAAAAGAAGCTCCAAAGTCAAAAATTGGAAAACGGAGTCTTAGCTCCAAGGATGCTTTGAAAATAACTACCCCGTCGGACACACTACGTATGTCATTTTTCTGAGAATTTGGAAGTCTATAGGAGTACCCATCGGGCAATGGAAATCTAGACGTAAGATCCTGGATGTCAACTTCCTTCAAAGTCGATCTAACTCCTAGTTCTATACGCTTCCCTACACCATGACTAGCCATTTTAGACTTAAGAAAAATTACAAAGAAAAGGTAATCGGCAACAGAGTGTTACCTAACGACCAAAGGTACAGTTGTAAAGCTACAGGAATGAAGGCAGACACTGGTTAATAGCGTCAGAGTGTTTGTGACAGAGTAGCGGAAAACAGTGCGGGAATGACGCGACGGAGTAGCGTTGTATGCGGTAGAGTTGCGACAGAGGCGCGAAACAGTAATGAGTTACGCGGTAGAGTTACGGTAGAGATGCGAGACAATAATGATGTTCGCGGTAGAGTTACGACAGAGGGCACGGAGAGTAAGCGACAGAGCGATCGTTATGCAAGAGAACTCAGCGAATACCGCGATACCTGAGACCTTATATATAAGCGCGGTTGTAGTCGCACGTGCACAGTAATCTACACACCTGCGACTGAAGTGAATGAGCATCCCTTAGGAACAGTAAACCAAATGTGCAGGAAATATTCCTACCAAAGAGTGTGGAGTAATTGATAGAGGTCATACCCATCAAAGTCTACGTAGACAAATATTAGCCAACAGAGGACAGCCACGTGTCAGATACTAAGTACCAAGAGGCATATGCCACGTGGCAAACACTGAAAGGAGTGCGACAGAGTCCACCAAGCTACAGAGTCCACCATGCAACAGAGTCCACCAAGCAACAGAGTCCACTGGCGACAGAGTGCCGCGACAGACCTCTGCGCTCTTGAGTCCAACATCAGAGAGGTGGTAGACCTCTGCGGTAGAGTACACTTACGACAAACTGTGTAGCGGCAGAGTATCTGCGGGAGAGTGAGCCGCGGCAGAGGTCTTCAAACCTCTATCTCAAGTTGAACTCATCCACACAGAGGCAGACTCTGAGTCCGTGACAGAGTATCTAGTAACTCTGTCGCAGCCCAGAAGCGTACTTAGGCCTCAGATCCTAATTGCCCAAATGTTCGTAAGTCCTGGAAAAATATGAAGCCCAACCTAATTCCAAAAATATCTATAAATATTTGTCCTACAGAAACTCTGCTAAAAAGATTTTCTTTCTAACTTAAGCATCAGAGTGCGCACGCAGGGACAGATCCCCACGCCACTTTGACTTTCATTGTTTTTACAGAATATTCAAGACACGTGGAGAAGACCACATCAACATCATTCAATCATTGTTGTTTGGTACAATATCAGTTTCATATAAAGCCATTACATGTGGAAAAATTGGGAGGATTTTTTTAAGACCGCTAGCTTTTGTACCTCAACATGTAGTTAAATGTTATATTACTTGAATGTTAATGTATGAATTAACTTATATAGTTGAGTCGGACATAGGAGTTTAATTTAATAAGGTAAAGCCTTCAAATCCAAAGCTAATTAAATCTTGGTGTAGCTATATTACTAAGGTCTAATTAGTATAATTTGGACAAAATTAATATATTAATAAGAATATTTATAGAAAATAAATTAGATTTATGTAGTAATTAAGGTTAATGTACTTAAATTTAATTTATATATTTAATGTAAAGGAGAGACCTTGTATATTACATATGGTATAACAATTTAATTAAACTGATAGACAAAATATAATTAAAAGATGAAAAATAATTGAATAGGGAAAATTATATAATTTAGTAATAAAATTTATACAAGAAATAAAACATAATTAAAGTAGGAATTTTCTAGCTAGAAATAATATTTGAAATATATAAATATATATATATATATATATTAATTTGAAAATGTATTTTTATAATAAAGTAAAAACAAGGAAAGGGGATTGCACGACAGGATTCCCTCTCTGTCGCGCTATACCCCAAACCAGACCCCGAGCTCTCCCCTCTCCCTATTGTTTTTCTCTACATCCTCCCTCTTCACCACCGGCGACTAAAATCGGAACCCACCCCGAACCGATGGCCTTCCCCTTTCCTCTTCACCGCCGACGATACCCCCTCCCCTTAACCCAGGAAACCCAAGAACCCGAAACCCTTTTCCCCTTCTGTTTCGCGAACCACCGGCCACCGGAGAAGACATCGGACCTCACAAACTGCGAGCCCCAATGACCACCACGATCCCATCCTCTCCTTTCCCCTTTAACGCCAACAGTGCAGCAAAAAAAAAAAAACCCCATTTTCCTACTCTCCATTTTTGCACTAGTGAGCTTCTAGGTAAAACCAAATTTTTATCTAGCTAAATTTCTATACGAATTGTGTTATAGAAGTATGATTATTGTAGAAATCAATTTAAAATTTAGTTGGAAGAAATTAGGAAAAAAACTAGGGTTTGTAATTTGACAGAAATTTGGGGATTTTGATTATTTGATTAGAAACTGGTATTTTGGAGTATACATAAGTATGGAGTATTCGGTCACTTAAAATGGTTAGGGATAAATTGGTTTATCGAAAATTGAAGAATTAATATGTAAATTTAGGAGTAAATAATATGGTTTTAGTGTCGTATAAAAATAAAATCTATAAGATTGAAGTTTAGATAGAGCATTTGGCTAACTAGTGGAGGATAAAAGGTTGAAATCTAACATCCTAGAACACTGGGGATTATACATGATTTATTATGTTCGGGTGAAATTGGTTATTAGCCGAATCTATATGTAAGGCCTAAGGACTGATTTTAATAAAAAACTATAAGGGAATATGTAAATTTGGAAATGACAAGAGGGGTAGAACACTAGGTAATTATAACATCTCCAATATGATTTTATTTTAATGAAATTGATAAAGTATATAACCGATCTAAAATCCTAAGTTATGGTATCGATGTTCTAATTGATAAGTCGACATTAGTGCATATGTATGAAAGAGAGTTTCGCAACACACTTAGGAAATCCTTGGTTTAAACTATAGAAACATAAATAAGTATGAAGACTGATGTTTTCATATGTGGAATTGCAGCGACTACTTTGTCGGGTGCTAAGGAAGCTTAGGCACATATATGTGTGCCCAAGGCAATAAGGGTAATTGGTGCGCGTCGCTTTTGTGGTAAATGATTTATATAATTTGTTGCTAATAGGGTACCTTAGGTTAAATTAAAATATAACTAGAAACTGTAGGCTGTTAGCTTAGTTAGTTAGCTAGGACTTATTTAGACTAGTTTGCAACTTACCTTATTTTTAACTGATTCTGCAATTGTTGTTTGTTTTGCTAGCCATAGCCAAATCTTAGTTACAGTGGGTAAGCGTACTGTTTTTGTGCCAACAGATTTAAAAGCATTAAACCCACATTGCATGCAAGCATCGTATCTTTGATTTTATCATTTTACCCAGTCTTATGCGACATTTACAACTTGGTTGCATAGCCTATTTTGACTATGATTGGGAAAGTGCAATGTTGTTAAAAATGATGGTTGTCTATGTTGAAATGATATTGCACGTTTTAACAATCAATGGTTTATTTTCCTGAACTTTTAGTTTTGAATTGAGGTGATTTGCGTACTTATATTATACACCCATCGTGGTGGTATCTTTTTGAGATTGCTAGTAATCCCTGAAAATGCCTTTGTGATGTCCTGTGATAGCCATCTCTAGTACTGGTAAGAGGTTCTATGTGATTACCCTACGGTGCCAAGTGTTTCACGGGGATGCCTGTGTGGCATCGAGTGTATGGGTCGTGAGATCCACCTCTAGCACCGGTAGGAGGTTCTATATGATTGCCCTATGGTGCTAAGTGCTTCACGGAGATGCCTTCGTGACATTGAGATTTTTATGCTACCTACTACTATAGACCTTGATCCCGTCTTCAGTACCCTAGTTCGAGACTTGATCAGTTAGGATAGGGCGGTAGTCACTATGGCCATAGGTGTATTCATTGTGTAACTGGTTCCATGACAAGCTAAGGATTGTGTCACTTCTCTTCTATTTGTGTTAAATGTTTGAATTGAGCCCATGCATGATTTTGTCAGATTGCATGTTTTCGAAAGGGTGTTGGGTTATTGGTCTTCAAAGTTCCCATACTATGATTTTGTACCCTTAAGGTCGGTAAACTATGGGATTTTGCTTATATACATGTATAGGGTCTGACTTTAAAAAGGGCTTGTATGATGTAACTTATCATACTCAACCATAAATGATGTATCCTTGCGTTTTAAAACCCAAAACTAAATTTTTATGCATAACCTTTACAAATGCATGATTTATCGCTTGAAAACTATGAGTAACACTTACTTGGTATTTTATTTGCTTCAATTATATGTTTTCCTTATTGAGCGTGTAGTTGCTCACCCATTTCTTTAAAACATTTCATATTAACTCATGGGTGAATTGCTTGGAATTTGTTGATTCCTCGTGCTAAGTGCACGGTTCTTGTGCTAAGGTATACGTAACAACCGTGAAGTTTTTGTTTCAGACTTATATGTATGCACGGATGTAAGTAATAGTCATTTGGGATGTATTAGTTGTTTCTTTAGAAGCAGGATTATTACTAGTTGATATTTTTAGTTTCATGATAAAACACCTAGCTAAGTAGGTTGATATAGAACTGGGTTAAACTTAAGTTTTGATGAATGAACATGATATGGAAATGTCGATAATTGTTGTGGATGTGTAGCTGCTGTGAATTGAGTTGCTTAATTTAGGATTATTTGATATTATACTGTGTACAATAATGGCTGTTGATGAAAAAATTTGATTTGAATATTTGTTGTGGATTTGGAGGATATTGGTTGCCATATAATGAACTTTTTTGTAAGATGGGCTAGGTCTAATTACAGTCATTATGATACCGAAAGTTTTAAAAAAATTTAGGATTTTAATAAATTTCTTTACCTAATAGTTTAAAAGCCTTAACCTATATTGGACACGAAAGTACAAGTAAAAGATCCTAAAGCAACTATCTAACAAACTCTAAGTAAAGATAGTCCACATTAAAATGCTTCCTGCTTAGATATGCACTTCAGAGTTGATGTAGTGGTCACGGGGTGTGACATTTTTGTTATTAAGGTTCGGCTAAGGTAGTTACTTAGGTAAGAAATTGTCAATTTTGCCTTAACATAGTATAATTGGTTGTTTGATGATGCTAAGATAACTTTTAGTATATTGCATGATTGGTGAAATTGAAGAATTTTGCATGTTATTGAATTGATGCGCTTGGAGGAGTACTATTGGCTACATTAAGTGTTAACGGTGAGTAAGTGATATGTTGATTTAATCTTACAAGTGCGAGTTGGTTAAGAAGGTGTAAGAATTGAAGTCCTAAGTCATCCAAGTAATATAAGAACTGAAGTCTCAAAATATCATCTCACAGAGATTTAGTTAACTTAATTGATTATCAGATAATTACATTCTAAAATATATCCTAGCCAATTATGAGAAAAGGGTGATCTACAAATTCGCTAAAGCATGATAAAAAAAATATAAAACTAAGCAAAAAAAATAATAAACTGAAAATAAAATGAAAATAGAAACAAAATAAAATAAAATGAGAATAAGAAATACTTACAATCTCAAATAGAAATTATAAAGCAACTGCAAAAAAAAAAAAAAAACCAAAATTAAAATATATAATAAATATGAGCAAAAAATGCAATTAATAAAAAAAAATATGAGCATAAAATGCAAATATTGAAAATAATCCTAAAAATACTAAAATGAACAATATAATATCTACATGATAATGAAATTAAAACTAATAAAAAAATGCAAAAAGAAAAAAAACTAATGCATGTAATATTTAAAATGTACCTGAAAGGACATGTAACCGTAAATTGCCTCAAATGTCCTAAAATGCAAACCTTAAATTATGTCTAACCCTAAATAACTTTTAAACTAATGAAAAGTATAATTAATTACTAAAACTAAATAAAATAATGCATGAAAATTAAAATATTTTTGGATTTTTGGGAATTGAAATGAACACTAACATAAAAATACATGAAATGAACCTTAACCCTAAACTAACCCTAAATGCATGATTCAAACACTAAACTAATGCATTACTACCACTAAAATCAATAGCTAATATGAACCTAAAACAGTAAATAACTTCCTAAGGTGAAAATGCAACTAAACCCTAAATTTATGCATGAAAATAATAGAAAATAAAATAAAACCATATTTTAACCTTACCCTAAACTTAACCCTAAATGAATACTAACCTAAAACATGATTTAACACATTAAAACAGCCCAAAAAAAACTCAAACAGTTATTAAAGTATTCTCTGGACAGAATTAAAATTTATCTTAATAACCTAGTCTAAAATGCTAAGAAAATGTACCAAAATGCATCCTAATCACTAACCCATAACTAAATAATTTTAATGTGATGCACTAATGAACTAAAAATACCTAGATGCACCCTAAAACTAGTTGGAACAATAGCTAAAAGATAGACTTGGACATGATGTAAAGATTCCTAAACAACAGATAACAAGAAAAATAAATGCTAAGGAAAATCCAATGTGTCCATAATCTAAGAAATTCCTAAAATTCATCTAATAAAAATATGAACCTGGGCTCACCTACAATAAACTAATTTACCCTTAAAACAACCTAAAACAGGACTTAATGTAACATGAAACTAACGCCACAGTAGTAAAACCGAAACAGAAAAAATGTCCATTAAACTTTCATGAAATGTAACCTAATCTAACAAAAAATTTATCTTATTCTAATCGGGTCCTAATTTAACTAAATGACACTTAAATGAGCCTAAAACTTCATGACCAGCAACTCAAAATATGCAAAACAGAATTGGAAAACTGAACTGAATAGTAGCATGCAAGTAACGCTTATCTCAAAGAAAAAAATATATAAAATGGTTTCAAAATGCTTAGGAATCTAATCTAAAATGTTTCTAGTAAATATATGACCTAAATGCAACCTAAAATGACTTAACTATGTTCTAAATAATGTAAAATAATGATCAAATTAATGTAAACAACTTTGAAAACTGATCCAAAAAAATAGTAAACTTTAATGCACTAACTCTAAAAACATGCATGAAACCTAATCTAAATGACTTCCTAAAAATCCATAAAAATTGTATGATATAGTTAAGGTCCTAAAGAAACTAAATGATGCTGAAAAGGCATGCAAAATAGATAAAAAATTGCTACAGGTGAAGCCATTTTCAAGGCAATTTGTGCGAAGTAATGTTTAACTTGCTAACTTCCTATAAACCATTTTTTTATTTTTTTTCTTGTAATAAAACTTTAAAAATAAAAATATAATCTAATAGTAGACTAATTAAATAGTAAATGAAAATTATAAACCACAAAAATAAAATGCCAAGACAGAAAAATAAAATCCAACCAAGAGAGTGTGGATCAAGCTGAATCAAAAAGACTAAGGAGGTGTTTTTCAACTTCCCAAGTCTCCATGACCATAGAACTCAATCAAGAACAACAATGAAAAATAGAAAATGAGTAGAAGAAGAGAAAACCAAAGAACATAATTGAAATTGCAAGAGTAAAAAAGCTTGAACTTGAAATGTAAAGAAAAGCAAGTAAATTAACAAAAGAAAAATAAAAGATTTTAAAAAAGTAAATTTGTGGCTACTTTTTACTCTAGAAAAACAATAAATTGAACAAGAAAAGAAACCTATTCCCTAAGGTAATTGACCTCTCCCAATCTTGTCTTCATTTTGCTTATATGCACAGATAAATTGAGCGTAAAAATGTAAAACGATAATTTAGATGAGTTGGCAATTAATGTCACTTGTCCTAATTCTATTGGGTCTTCAAAGAAAATATTTTCACATCAGCAAAGCTCTATAACCACCCTTTGGTGGCCATCCCATGTGAAGTCCATGTGAAAACTTGTCATCATCTTCCAAGAGTGAATGAAATAAAGCCATGTGGCATACTAGGTGGCAATGAGTGAGTTGTACAAAAAGATAAATTTGGTTATTATAGAAGAATTCTTCTATACACTCGATCTCATTCTGTATGTGTGAGCACAAATTCCATCAAATTAATTCAATTTCTTCTAAAATTTATTTGTATGTACAATTAGAGAAAATTAATCATGTTGAGGGGAAAATTAACATTTTTACAAAAGAATTAAGCAATAATAAAATACGCACATAAATGACCCTATAAAATAGAGTTATCACATGTTGAAATTGAGAATGTATATAATGGTAATTGTATATATATATATATATATATATATATATTTATATTTAATGTTGAGATTGTGGATACATATAAGTTGTAAACCCCCAAAATTTCCTTGTAATTTGTTCGTAAAAATGAACAAGTGGGAATAAAATGTACGCTTGGTATAAAATAAAATAAATAGATAAATAGTAATAATAAAATAATAAATAATAATAATAAAATAATAAAATAAAAAAGAGAAAAGAGTAATTATATATATAAGAGATTAGATATATATATATATATATATATTTATATATTTAGAATAGGGAAAAGGTATACTTACATATGTATATAATATTGTTTGTATACATATAATAGGAAAGTTGAAAATAGAATGGTGTGCACGGAGAACCCGGGAAACTCGAGGGAAACAGTCCAGAAATATTTGTACAAATGTTAGTTCAAAAATTTTGGAGAAATACATCGAATCGAGCGGACCTGCTGATTCGCACTACTGTGGTATTGAGGACTACGAATAGACACCAAGGTAAGGAAAGTTCTCATCGCTACTAGAGATAAATATGCATAATTTTCGTGTATTTATAGATATAAAATTCTTAGGTTGAATTTCGCAGTTCGAAATTATCGAAAAATCTAGGCCAAATTTTATAACTCTGAAAATCAGAGATTTTAGCCTAGTTGAATAGCTAAATTTTATTAATTGAATTTAAATGGTTTGCATAGATTCTGATGTGGCTTGAATTCTGTTTTAAATATCGAAAATCCTGAATTTTGAATTTTCATAGACTGTTTTCTGAGATTTTATCCGAAAAGGGCTAGTCAGCCTGTTTTGAATGGTTTCATGAAACAATTGAATTTATATGTGATTTGAGGTGAAATGATTTGCTGATAAAGCCATTTTGATGATATATGCTTGAGCGCGTACTAACTGTGTGTTGTACGGTCCGTTTAGCACTGATTTTGAGACAAAGGCGTTGGTGAGATCTTGCTACACTGTTGATGTTACCGTATAACGTTGTCACAGCAGTCGTTGTTTGTGGGCCCAAAAGGGGTGGCCATGGCGGGCTGGGCTGATTCGTTACATCTGTCTGTTTTGTATCTATTTCTGTGGTCCACGAGTATGATGTACTGTGTTTTTGATTCTACTTCTGGTCTTCGAACATTCTGATCTCTGAGCTATTTAGGTAGTTGACCACTCCCACGACAATTGGCATCCCTATACACCTGGCCCGTGAATTGTCCAGAGTCACCGACATTGGACAATAGTCATTTCTGATATCTGATATAGCATGTCTACCTTGTCTCGTCTATTTGAACTTCTGAATTGACTGTGTGATTTTATCTAGTATGGAACTGAATATTTTAATGCATAAAAGATCGTGGGGGCCACTTCTTGAATCTTGTGGGGAGCAAAGTGCCACACCGTCGTCGCTTTTAAAAGCTGTTTAAAGTTTTAGAAACGGTTTTTATTTCAGTTCCATTTCCATACTAAAATTGCCATGAATTTTTTGACTTTGATTTTTTGAAACTGCCAGTGCCTCTGCGTTTATTTGAAATATTTTCTTGTGACAGTCTGAAAGTGTGGAAAATAGGGCTAATTTAAACTTTTTCTTGCATTAAACTTTTTACTTGGGTTGCATTCATGTACAGTGTCATTTAATCACTTGCATTTATAATAAATCATTATCCCCAAGATCACACAATTTCTATTTCATAAAATCAAATACATAATATCCAAAAGGGTCAGCCCACAAAACTCAATCATTTTCTTCATATTGTTCTAATTACATCCTAAAAATACTTAACACAAATGTTTGTATTACATCATTGTCTGGATACAAAATGAACTGAGATACATTGTGCGTGTACAAGCGATAGCCCTGGGAGATCTTGTCCACCAGCCTATATCATGCACGCGATAGACACTAGCTCGCTTGCTGCAAGTAATCTGGAGGGGGGAAGAAAAATGGTGAGCTCTCAAAACGCTCAGTAAGGAATATATTATAAAATCATCATCAAATCACAAACTTATCATTTGGGCTTGTAAAAACATGATAGACGTATTAGATAACGTAAAACGTTATGGTAATAATGATAATAATAATAATGGAATCAGTTTGCATCAGCATAATTTATGTGATAAAAATCACAAATCATCATAACATCAAATCTCAATACGTGAAAGAAATCACAGTTATCAAAACTCATCATTCATCAAAATAGTCGAGTCTAGGCATTTAATAAAACTCAGATAAAAACAACATCATAAGCAATCACGTCACATTAAATCATCCTCAACGAGGGCATCCTCAAAAGAGGGAAAACTGTAAGACCCGCATTTTCAGATGTAAACTTTATGAATTCATAAGTATGATGATGTACTTGTAATGTGAAGCATAAGTGATGTAAAGTCCATAAATTCAATGTACACACTTGTAATAAGAGTTTGTGATGTACATACAAGTTTCATTATGTATGAATATGAGGAAATAGACTTTTGTATGTGATGAATGTGAGTGGGATGCCAAATGAGTAGAGCAGCAAATGGAATGAAGTTGCATGAGTTGCATAAATCCTTGTACTTCAATTTGGCTTTGTATTATATACCTTTGGTTATACAATGAATGCACACAAGTTTTAATGTGTATAAAGTATGAATGAATGTCATTTTCAAGTCTTAAAGGTGGTTGGATGAGAAAATGACTATAGCAGCAAAATTAAGGATGGTTGTGTGAGTTACTGCAAAAAACTGCAGAAAAATATATAAAATATGAAGGCCAAATCGATCATATAGGATGAGAGATCGATCTGGAAGAGCCAAAAATGCTTTTATTCGAGCAAGAGTAAGACAGATCGATCTCCAATGGGGCCAGATCGATCTTCTAAACATTCTGTAAAGAGCAGATCGATCCCCCACTCAAACAGATTGATCTCCTTTGCTCTCGAGTTAGAGCAGATCGATCTCCTCCTTAGCCAGATCGATCTCCTTATGCTACTGTCTGAATATAGATCGATCTTAAGCCTCGACTGATCGATCTCATGCATTCAAATTGGTGTGAAAATGAGGGATTTAAGGGGACTAGATCGATCTCCTTCCAATGCAGATCGATCTCATCAAGCAATTTCTATAAATAGGAGCAGTGAAATCTGTAAATCAGGGAAACAACCCCCATTTTCTCCATTTCTAACCCAAAACCTAGTTTTCTCTCTCTAAATCATCTAATTTTCAGTAAGATTTGAGAAAAGACCATTAGATACAAAGTTGTTCTTATCCAAGAGAAGAACAACATACTTTGGAATCAACGCATCATTTGTTAGATTGAAGGAGCAAGGGACATTTTCCAATGGAGCAAGAAAAGAAACTAGATTGGTAAGTTTCTAATACTTCAGCCTAAGTACATTTGTCTATTTATTGGTTTTGGAGTTGATTTGTATGTCTATTGATGGTTAAAACTACCTAAGATGTGATGGAACTAGTATGACCTAGAAAATAGAGTGAATCTAGTGTGAGAAAATGTGGTTTGAATGAGTTGATGATTTATGGGTATGTTAAAGTGTTTATAAGATAATGTGCATGATTTAAGATGATAGAATAAAGCTACATGGTTAGTTTAGAGAATTTATGAAAAGGAGCACATGTGATGTTTGATAAAATGCCATAGTGAAGAAATTGATGGAATATGAACACTATGAGCTTAATGTCGATTTAATATCGATTTAGTATTAATCAATAGGCCTAAAAGAATCAATAGACTCGAGATATGAGTAGAACAATAAAACAAGACCTTATGAGTATTAATGGAGGCTATAGGTTGAATCGACCATAGCAAACATAAGAGTTGTGTAGTATTGAACTAAATTGGTGTGATATACGATTCTGTGCAGTTCCGAAGAGTTCGTTGGAGACGAATCGAACCGCACAAGTAAGCAGCTCTAAGGAAAAAGAATCACGCGACGCGATTCCAGGTAAGGAAATTCTGTGAGTATATATAGATAACTGCTCGTACTTTGAACTTATGGGTCAATATAGGGCATTTATGAAATGCATGAATGTTCAAGAAAAGTGATTGATGATATGCATGAATAACTACGAGTATGTATAAGGATTTTCTTGGATTACCGCTCCTTTGACCAAGCTCTCATGCAAGGAGACTCCGTTCATATGAACTGATCAATGTGAGCTCAATTTTCAGGAGTTAAAGAGAAGATTAACAGCGGCACCTGTGTTGACTATCACTGAGAGATTAGGAGGTTTTCTATGTATAGTAATGCTTCCCATCAAGGATTGGGGTGTGTGCTCATGCAACATGGAAGAGTGGTCGCCTTATGGATCACGACAGTTAAAAGATCATGAACGAAATTACCCTACGCATGATTTGGAGTTAGCCGCTGTGGTATTTAGCTTGAAGATCTGGCGGCACTACTTATATGGAGAAAGATTCTAGATCTTCACTGACCACAAGAGTTTAAGGTATCTGTTTGATCAGAAAGAGTTAAATATGAGACAAAAGAGATAGATGAGACTCCTTAAGGATTATGATAGCGAGATTCTATACCATCCGAGGAAAGCGAATATAGTTGCTGAAGCCCTGAGCAGGAAGAGTATGATATCTGCTATGATGATCAGGGAATGTGATTAATTAGAGCAGTTCGCTGAACTCCGAATCTGAGTTAAAGAAATAGAGACTGGAGTTTTGGCTAGCCTGGGAATAGAGCCCAGGATCATGGATCGAATTAGAATTGGGCAGCGTGATGATCAGAGGTTGATTGATATGGTTAGCCAAGCTGAGTAGACTTCGCAGTCAGATCTCATAGTCAGTGAAGATGGATTGTTGAGATTCAGAGAATGAATTTGTGTACCGGACGATGATACCCTAAAGAAATAGATATTGAGAGAATCCTACTGTTCGCGATACACCATGCACCCAGAGAGTACTAAGATGTACCAAGATTTGAAAAAGGTGTATTGGTGGAATGACATGAAGTGAGACGTGGCAGATTATATGGCCAGATGTTTAGGGTACCAGCAAGTAAAAGCTGAGAATTAGAAGCCCGGAGGATTATTATAGTCTTTACCTGTGCCAACATGGAAATGAGAGCATGTCACCATGGATTTTATTATGGGTTTATTAAGGACCCGAAGAGGTCGTGACGCTATATGGGTTATAGTGGATAGATTGACAAAAAGTGCCCACTTCCTTGCCATCAAGAGCACAGATGCTGTGGATGTCTTAGCTGAGTTATATGTCAGCGAAATAGCTAGATTACATGGGGCTCTAGTGAGTATTACTTCTGACAGAGATTCTCGATTTACCTCCAGATTTTAGACCTATTTTCAGGAGTCCATGAGATCTCGATTAAGTTTTAGTACCGCATATCTTCCTCAGACAGATGGTCAGTCAGAGAGGACTATTCAGACTTTGGAGGATATGTTGAGGGTGTGTACGATGGATTTTAAGGGATCATGGGATGATCACCTGCCCCTAGCAGAGTTTACGTACAATAACAACTATAATGCGAGTATTGGAATGACACCTTTTGAGGCTCTATATGGTAGGGGGTGTAGATCCCTTGTAGCTTGGGAAGAAGTGGGTGACAGAAAGATAAATGCTCTCGAGCTTGTTGAACAGGCTATACAGAGTGTGAAACTCATATGTGAGAGATTACGGGCTGCACAGAGTAGATAAAAGCTAATTGGATGTGCGAAGACGGCCACTCGAGTTTGATGTTAGTGATGTAGTATTTCTGAAGATATCACCGAGTAAGGGTATCATGAGATTTGGAAAGAAAGGGAAATTGAGTCCTCGATACATTAGACCATTCGAGATTCTTAAGAGAGTAGGGGAGGTAGCCTACAGGTTGGCATACCCTCACAGATGTCTAGAATACACAACGTCGTCCATGTATCTATGTTGAGGAAGTACCACCCGGACCCTTCTCATGTGATAGAGTATGAAGATATGAACATATAAGAGGACATGAGCTACGCTGAAGAACCTGTCCGAATCCTTGATAGGAAAGAGAATGTGCTTCGGACTAAAAGTATCCCATTAGTGAAAGTTTTATGGAGGCGTCACTCAATGGAAGAGGCAACTTGGGAGTTAGAAAGCCTCATGAGGGAGAAGTACCTCCATTTGTTTGACGAATCGAGTTGAATCTGGAAGACCAAATTCTTTTAAGGTGGGGAGGATGTGAGACCTGAGAATTCTGTACACATCTAATTTTGTAATGTGAACATGAAATGTAATTGATTGAGCTAAATGTGATGTACTCATATATTGAGGTGGTAAGGAATGAAATTTCTAAGTGATGAATGAGTATTAAATGAGAAATAATCAATGGAGTAAATTATGGTAATTATGTATGGAGATTTTATGCCAAGTGTGCAACCATAGTGTGAAATTATGAGGCCAAATCGATCTCGAAGAAGAAGGGATCGATCTGGTAGGCCAAAGTGATAAGGAATGGAAAATCTAAACAAGCAAATTGATCTCCAAGGAAGGCAGATCGATCTCCTTATGATTCTTCCTCAAAGGGATCGATCTCCTATAGGAGCATATCGATCTCCAAATGTTTATGTAAAATGTAGATCGATCTCCTCATAAGGAGCATATCGATCTACTCAAGATTATGAGATCGATCTTGCCCCTATAACATATCGAACTGGTAGGCATAAAAGTGTCTAAAACGTTCCCAAATTTAAAGGCAGATCGATCTCCTACAAGAGCAGATTGATCTCTCGCCTTCGGCCTATATAAAGACCCCTGTGTTTTTGCTAGAACTCATCTTCTCTCACTATAAAATCAAAATCCCTAGCTTTTTCTCTCCTCCTAAATACCCATTTCCATTCCAATCAGAGGTTGTGGTAAGAGGGAAAGTTATTTTTCATCAAAAGGAGAACAACATACATGGAAGTCGAAGGATGATTTGACCTGAGGCGTGAATTGGACACTCCATAAGTTTTGGGTAAATTTTTAAGCTTTAATCTTTGATTTGGAAGTAGATTTCTGCGATTGTGGCTGTAGATGTTGTGATGAGTAGGCTGAAAATAGTTAGGGTAGTTAGAATCATTGAGGAATTGAGAAATTATGAGAAAGTGAGTAATTATGCTCGATGTTGAGATTAGAGAAAATGTGATGACGTGTTGATGATGTTTTTACATTATTTGGATAGCCCGAGAGTTCCAGAGAGGAATGTGGGGCTAGTTCGTCGTTCAGGGAAACGAGTGCACTATTCGAGGTGCAACGAGGTAAGGAAAAACTCAAACTCATTTGTGTATGTGATTTGTGATGATATTGTAGCATGAAATGATATTTGAGAAAACAAGCGTGTTTTATGTATTATGATTGAATTATTGCACACAGTTTTATAGCTGGTTGGGGCCCAATTTTTATGAGTTGTAAACAAAGTGTGAAATTATTTTACAAACTGTTTGAGTTCAAAAGTGAAACAAAATTTAGGCTCTACGTTAAGACGGTACTGAGATTTGAGAAATGTGTCCGTGGTTTTACCGGTTTGAGCTCGATTTTGACATGTTTTGTAATAAGTACAAAAAGGTTTTCAAATGAGTTTTATGAGAAAAACCATTATGAGCTCTATGTGAAGGCAAAACGGTTTTATAAGATAATGGATAATATTGAGACTTAGGCATGTCATGAGATAGCACATCGGGACTTGCTCTGGTAGCATATAAGTCTTTGCCTTAATCTGGTAGCATGTAAGTCCGATATTCCTCCGCTTTGATCGCAAGAGATGTCTCCGTTCTGGTAACGTGAGATGACCCCCGCTCTAGTAGAGCGGGTGGCCTTGCTTTAGTAGCATGTAAGTTCGGGCCTTGCTTTGGTAGCATGTAAGACCGATAGTGTACATGAGGAGAGGCCTTGCTTTGGTAGCATGTAAGTTCGAGCCTTGTTCTGGTAACACGTAAGACCAATACACCATGTACACGACCATATTGTCAACGTTCCCTCTTTTGAGGATGCCTGAGATGCGCACCCAGAGGAGATTATTTTGATATGTCATGACAGATGTTTTATCTGAGTTTTTATTGCCTAGTCTCCATTTTATACATAAGATTATGGCCTTACCACGCATATTACTACTAAGGTGATTTTTATCACGTTTTTACGAGAAAGCCATTATCGCATCCTGATTTCCATATGCTTATAACTATGGTTTTTATGTTGAGCCATTTACTCTCATGTTTCTGCATGATTTTAGAGAAATGAGATGATAATGATGTTTTCATGATTTCATGCTACGTTTTCTACTGAGCTTATTGAGTTTCACCTATAAAACAAAATGATTGTGCTATGTAATTGATGATTTTTGTTAATGAGTCCCTTACCCCCTTTACTGAGCAATTTAGAAGCTCACCCTATTTTTATATTCCCCACAGATTTCTTCTAATGAAGAGAGTTTCCTACGATGTACGGAATAGTGGCTAGTGGAGGACTTGAGCTCTAGGCTATATATTGTATTTTGAGGTATACTTTAACATTTCATGTACCCAGACTAAAGTTGTATTTACAGACACTGGATAAATGATGATGTATGGGATGTATTAGGATTAATTAAATCTGTATTGAGGATTGTATATGCTATGATATATAAATTTTAGATGATGAGATCCTGAGATGAAAGTTTTATAATGTATATAAATAATGATGCATGACACTGCATAGGAATGCACCCAGAATTGTGTATTGATGAAAATAAGTTTTAAATTTGCCATACTTTTCGCGCTTTCGGGGTGTCACAGAGTTTATTTGGTATCAGAGCTTAGGGTGTTTAGTACTGTCAGTGTAGGTTAAGCAGAATAGGATACATCCCAAGTGTCTGTATAAGCCTGGTCATGAATTGAATTTGAGGATTGAAATTTCAATCAAGTTTTATGTGTACGCGTAGGAAACGTATTGAGATTGAAAATGAGTGGACGACGAGGTCGTTCGAGGAGGCAGGCAGAGCCACCTTTGCCACCTACCCCATAACTAGAGAGCCCTAACTCTCGATTTAACCGGATTGAGTAAGATGTGCGGTAAGGTTTTGAGCATATGGCAGCGCTATTCACGTAACTTTTTGGAGTTAATACCTCGGGTACTACTCCTACACCACCACAAGGACCTCTTGCACCCCCAATACAGATAGACCCGGTGCCCCCCGCCACTCAACCTGATGACAAAAGTATGATCCGATTGAAGGACTTTTTGAAAATGAATCCATCCATATTCAAGGGGAGAAAGGATCCTGTAGAGGCTGAGGAGTGGCTGACTGAGTTGAGAGTCATATTTGACTATTTGGGATGCACTGATGCTGAGAGGGTCAGTATGGGTGCTTATTTTTTGAAAGGGAGAACTCGAGATTGGTGTTATACTACCCAGAGCATTCTGATGTCCCACCAGGATATGATTAGCTAGGACGAGTTTCAAAAGGCCTTTAGAGCCCAATATGTACCACGAGCTGCTCAGAGAAGGATGCAGGTTGAGTTTTCGAGTCTGGTATAGGGCGAGATGTCTGTGGATGATTATAAGAGTCGATTTACGACTCTATTGAAATATGATCTAGAGACCTTTAAAGATGAAGAGCTCTGCACCAAGAGATTTGTATATGGACTAAAGCCTATCATCAGAGATAGATTAATATGGCTGTGTATTACTGAGTTTGGAGATGCTCTAAGACGAGCATAAGAGATTAAGAGGGGAATCGAAATGGTACAATCCCAAAATGAGTTCAGAGCAGTGACTAGGGATAAGGGTAAGAGACCAGCGATTTCTCAGACCGATGTTCGGAAAGGTTCCTTTAGAACAGGAAGGATTGAGGTATAAAAGGACAGATTAGAGAGACCCAGAGCTTACCCCATCATTAGGGAGACCCTTTGAGATGTTAGACCTGAGATAAGGGTTTATAGAGATTGTGGTCGACCGCATGAGGGAAATTGTATTGGGTTGATCCGTGAATGTTTTAGATATGGAGACATGGGTCACAGAGTAATAGACTATCCTCAACCTTAGAGATCACATGCTCCGAAACCTACCAGACAGCAACCTCAGAGAGTGAATCCTCCGAGACGGGACACTGCTGTAGAGAAAGGAAAGAAGCTCGTCACAGTGGGACATGTGTTTTCTCTGGATAAGGAAACAACAGACACTTCTGTAGAAACTATAAGAGGTACACTCTCATCTGTAATCATAAGGCTCATGTGTTGATTGACCCAGGGTTCACGCATTCGTTTATTTCTGAGCATTTTGCATGTAAGTTAAATTTGAAGTTTGAACCTCTAGAGTATATCCTACATGTAAATACCCCTATGCGTGAGTCAGAGAACGGATATGATATGTAGAGGATGTGAAATAAAGGTGGAAGATAGAGTAATTCTAGCAAATCTAATGATGTTAGATATACATAGGTTTGATGTAATTTTAGGAATGGATTGGCTGACCAATCGAGTGAGTTTAGACTGCTACACTAAGATAATAACTTTTTCCCTACCTGAACCTTACAATGTACATTTGAAATATTGAGGAAATAAATGTGTAAAATTTTTGTAAACAATTTAAAAATTATGATGTTACCTTTTGAGGGTACTGAATTTAATTATTAATGTGAAGGTTATTGAAGCGCTCATTTTAGACGATAACTGGGAACATCCGAGGATTGAGGATATACTCGTAGTATGTGAATTTCTGGATGTCTTTCCAGATGAGTTGCCCGGTTCACCACTAGAGAGAGCTGGAGTTTACCATTGATTTGGTACCAGATACTCGGCCTATCTCTAGACCTCTATATTAGATGACATTAGTGGAACTAGAGGAATTGAAGAAACAATTGCAGGAGTTATTGGATCGGGGATTTATTAGGCCCAGTGTCTCACCGTGGGGAGCACTAGTGTTATTTGTAAGGAAGAAGGATGGTAATCTTAGATTATGCATAGACTACTGACTATTGAATAAAGCCATGGTGAAGAATAAATACCTATTGCCCAGGATTGACGATCTGCTTGATCAGCTGAGAGGGGCCTCAGTCTTTTCTAAGATTGATTTAAGATTGAGGTATCACTAATTGAGGATTAAAGAGGAAGATATTCCAAAGACGGCCATTAAGACAAGGGATGGCCATTATGAATTTCTAGTGATGCCCTTTGGATTGATAAACACACCTGCAACCTTTATGAGGTTAATGAATGAGGTGTTCAGAGACTATCTAGATAAGTTTGTGATAGTGTTTATTGATGATATCTTGGTGTACTCTCGGTCTTATGAGGAGCACGCACAACACATGTGGTTAGTATTTCAGATACTCTAAGATAAGCAGTTATATGGAAAGCTTAGTAAGTGTGAGTTTTGGCTAGATCAGATAGCTTTCCTTGGTCATATAGTTTTAAAGGAAGGAGTATCAGTTGATCCAATTAAAGTGGAGGCTGTGCTTAATTGGGAAAGACCGAGGACAGTTACAGAGGCACGAAGTTTTCTTGGTTTAGTAGGGTATTACAGAAGATTTGTGGAAGCATTTTCCAGGATTGTCGCTCCTTTAACCAAGGTCACGCATAAGGAGACTCCGTTCATATGGACTGATCAATGTGAGCTCAATTTTCAGGAGTTAAAGAGGAGATTAACAGCGGCACCTGTGTTGACTATCTCTGAGGGATCAGGATGATTTTTTGTGTATAGTGATGCTTCCCATCAAGGATTGGGGTGTGTGCTTATGCAGCATGGAAGAGTGGTCACCTATGGATCACGACAATTGAAAGATCATGAGCAAAATTACCCCACGCATGATTTGGAGTTAGCTGCTATGGTATTTGCCATGAAGATCTAGCGGCACTACTTATATGGAGAAAGATTCCAGATCTTCACTGACCACAAGAGTTTAAGGTATCTGTTTGATTAGAAAGAGTTAAATATGAGACAAAGGAGATGGATGGAACGCCTTAAGGATTATGATTGTAAGATTCTATACCATCCGAGGAAGGCGAATGTAGTTGCTGATACCCTGAGCAGGAAGAGTATGATATCTGCTATGATGATCAGGGAATGGGATTTATTGGAGCCGTTCGTCGATCTCCGAATCCGAGTTAAATAGGTAGAGACTGGATTTTTGGCTAGTCTACGAATAGAGCCCAGGATCATGGATCGAATTAGAACTGGGCAGCGTGATGATCAGAGGTTGATTGATATGGTTAGCCAAGCTGAGCAGACTTCGCAGTCGGATCTCATAGTCAGTGAGGATGGGTTGTTGAGATTCAGAGGATGAATTTGTGTACCGGACGATGAAACCTTGAAGAAACAGATACTAAGAGAATCCCACTGCTCGCGATACACCATGCACCCAGGGTGTACTAAGATGTACGAAGATTTGAAAAAGGTGTATTGGTGGAATGGCATGAAGCGAGTCGTGGCAGAGTATGTGGCTAGATGTTTAGTGTGCCAACAAGTAAAAGTTGAGCATCAGAAGCCCGGAGGATTATTACAGCCTTTACCTGTGCCAACATGGAAATGGGAGTATGTCACCATGGATTTTATTATGGGTTTACCGAGGACCCAAAAAGGTCATGATGCTATATGGTTTATAGTGGTTAGACTGACAAAAAGTGCCCACTTCCTTACCATCAAGAGCACAGATACTGTAGATGCCTTAGCTGAGTTATATGTCAGTGAGATAGCTAGATTATATGAGGCTATAGTGAGTACTACTTCTGATAGAGATTCCCGATTTATCTCCAAATTTTGGACCCATTTTCAGGAGTCCATGGGATCTCGATTGAGTTTTAGTACCGCATATCATCCTCAGACAGATGGTCAATCAGAGAGGACTATTCAAACAATGGAGGATATGTTGAGGGCATGTACGATGGAGTTTAAGGGATCATGGGATGATCACCCACCCCTAGCAGAGTTTGCGTACAATAACAGCTATCATGTGAGTATTGGAATGACACCTTTTGAGGCTCTATATGGTAGGAGGTGTAGATCCCTTGTAGCTTGGAAAGAAGTGGGTGACAAAAAGATAAATGCTCCTGAGCTTGTTGAACAGGCTATACAGAGTGTGAAACTCATATGTGAGAGATTACGGGCTGCACAGAGTAGACAGAAAAGCTACGCGGATGTGCTTAGATGGTCGCTCGAGTTTGATGTTAGTGATGCAGTATTTCTAAAGATATCACCGAGTAAGGGTATCATGAGATTTGGAAAGAAAGGGAAATTGAGTCTTCGATTCATTGGACCATTCGAGATTCTTGAGAGAGTGGGAGACGTAGCCTATAGGTTGGCATTACCCCCACAGATGTCTGGAATACACAACGTCTTCCATGTATCTATGTTAAGGAAGTACCACCCGAACTTTACTCATGTCATAGAGTATGACGAGATGAATATACAAGAGGACATGAGCTACACTGAAGAACCCGTCGGAATCCTTGATAGGAAAGAGAAGGTTCTTCGAACTAAAAACATCCCATTAGTGAAAGTTTTATAGAGGCATCACTCAATGGAAGAGGTAACTTGGGAGTTAGAAAGCCTCATGAGGGAGAAGTACCCCCATCTATTTGACAAGTCAAGTTGAATTTAAAGGACCAAATTCTTTTAAGGTGGGGAGGATGTGAGACCTGAGAATTTTGTACACATCTAATTTTGAAATGTGAACATGAAGTGTAATTGATTGAGCTAAATGTGATGTACTCATATATTGAGGTGGTAAGAAATGAAATTTCTAATTGATGAATGAGTTTTACATGAGAAATAATCAATAGAGTAAATTATGGCAATAATGTATGGAGATTTTGTGCCAAGTGTGCAACCATAGTGTGAAACTATGAGGCCAAATCAATCTTGGAGAAGAAGGGATCGATTTGGTAGGCCAAAGTGACAAGGAATGGAAAATCTAAAATAACAAATTGATCTCCAAGGAAGGCAGATCAATCTCCTACAGGAGCAGATCGATCTCCCGCCTTCGACCTATATAAGGACCTTTGTCTTTTTACTGGAACTCATCTTCTCTCACCAGAAAATCAAAATCTCTAACTTTCTCTCTCCTCTAAAATACCCATTTACGTTCGAATCAGAGGTTGTGGCAAGAGGGAAAGTTGTTCCTCATTAAAAGGAGAACAACATACTTGAAAATCGAAGGACGATTTGAGCTAAGACGTGAATTGAGCACCCCACAAGTGTTGGTTAAATTTCTAAGCTTTAATATTTGAATTTGGAAGTAGATTTCTGCGATTGTAGCTGTAGATGTTGTGATGAGTAGGTTAAAAATATTTAGGGTAGTTAGAATCATTGAGGCATTGAGAAATTATGAGAATGTGAGCAATTATGCTCGATGTTGAGATTAGAGAAAATGTGATGACGTGTTGATAATGTTTTTACATCGTTTGGACAGCCCAGGAATTCCAGAGAGGAATACAAGGCTAGTCCGTCGTTTAGGGGAACGAGTGCACTATACGAGATGCAATGAGGTAAGGGAAAACTCAAACTCATTTGTGTATGTGATTTGTGATGATATTGTAGCATGAAATGTTATTTGAGAAAACAAGCATGTTTTACGAGTTGTGATTAAATCATTGCACATGGTTTTATAGTCGGTTGGGCCAAATTTTTATGAGTTGTAAACAAAGTGTGAAATTGTTTTACAAACTGTTTGAGTTCAAAAGTGAAACAAAATTTGGGCTTTACGTTAAGGCGGTACTGAGATTTGAGAAATGTATGCGTGGTTTTACCGGTTTAAGCTCGATTTTGACATGTTTTGTAATGAGTACAAAAAGGTTTTCAGATGAGTTTTATGAGAAAAATCATTATGAGCTCTACGTGAAGGCAAAATGGTTTTATAGGATAATGGCTAATATTGAGACTTAGACGTTTCATGAGATAGCACATCGGACCTTGCTCTAGTAGCATATAAGTCGGGCCTTACTCTGGTAGCATGTAAGTTCGATATTTCTCTGCTTTGGTAGCGAGAGATGCCTCCGTTCTGGTAATGTGAGATGACCCCCGCACTGGTAACGCTAGGTGGCCTTCCTTTGGTAGCATGTAAGTCCAGGTCTTGCTTTGGTAGCATGTAAGACTGATAGTGTGTATGATGAGAGGCCTTGCTTTGGTAGCATGTAAGTTCGGGCCTTGTTCTGGTAGCACGTAAGACCAATACACCATGTACATGACCATATTGTCGACGTTCCCTCTTTTGAGGATGCCTGGGATGCGCACCCGAAGGAGATTATTTTGATGTGTCATGACAGATGTTTTATCTGAGTTTTTATTGCCTAGTCTCCATTTTATACCTGAGATTGTGGCCTTACCACATGTATTACTACTGAGGTGATTTTTATCATGTTTTTACGAGAAAAGCCATTATCGCATCCTGATTTCCACATGCTTATAACTATGATTTTTATGTTGAGCCATTTACTCTCATGTTTCTGCATGATTTTAGAGAAATGAGATGATAATGATGTTTTCATGATTTCATGCTATGTTTTCTACTGAGCTTATTGAGTTTCACCACAAAACAAAATGATTGTGCTATGTAATTAATCACTTTTGTTAATGAGTCCCTTGTCCCCCTTACTGAGCAATTTAGATGCTCACCCTATTTTTATATTCCCCCCAGATTTCTTCAAGGGAAGAGAGTATCCTGCTATGTACGAAATAGTGGCTAGTGGAGGACTTGAGCTCTAAGTTATATATTGTATTTTGAGGTATACTTTAACATTTCATGTACCCAGACTAAAGTTGTATTTACAGACACTGGATAAACGATGATGTATGGGATGTATTAGGATTAATTAAATCTGTATTGAGGATTGTATACGCTATGATATATAAATATTAGATGATAAGATCCTGAGGTGAAAATTTTATAATGTATATATATAATGATGCATGACACTGCACATGAATGCACCCAAAATTGTGTATTGATGAAATAAGTTTTAAATTTGCCCAGTTTTTCGCGCTTCCGGGGCGTCACATAGCTGCTCGTACTTTGAACTCGTGGGTGAATATAGGGCATTTATGAAATGCATGAATGTTCAAGAAAAGTGATTGATGATATACATGAATAACTACGAGTATGTATATATATTTTGGTTTTCGAAGTGAGATTCATAAAAAAAGGGATAGTAAGGCTAATAACTGCATAAATCATATGTTTTCAATGGTTTCACGAAACACATTGCTTTGTTTTAAGCGAATTAATGTATGAGATGGCTAAATGACTTTGTGAAATAGCACATGTGAGGAGCTAATCATGATTTTGAGATTGTTTTGGTTGATTATGAGCCGCCTATCGTGTTTGTGTGAATTAAATCGTGCTCGAGCCTCACTCACTCGAGATTTTGGTATTTTCAAATATATGAAATGTGTTGGAGCTTAGCTTGCACTTTGATTTGAAATTGTGATGATGTTTTATAAACCGTATTGGAGCTTCTGCTCGTACGTGGATTTCGAGTGGTTTTCTTTTGCATATAATCGTACTGGAGCTATGCTCGTACATGGTTTCTTTATGTTTTTATGCATAAATGTTGTACTAGAGTGTTGCTCGTGCGAGGATAATTATTGATGATGCATGAATCCTGCTAGAGCTTAGCTCGCACAGGTTTTCACTCTGTGGTATGTATGACATAGTGGTGAGGGTAATACGGATTGGTGTTAGGGAACCCAAAAGGGGCGAGCAAGGCCATGAGGGGTTAGGACTTGACATTAATCAATTCAGGGAACCCAAAAAGGGTGAGCAAGGCCATGAGGGTCTAGGACTTGATACTAGAAATACTCCCACGTGCACTTGAGACTATATCGGTTACACATGGTATGGGTTAGATAAGACCTACGGTTGACACCCCAACCATGTTATAGGTCCGTGGAGTATGTTGTACCATGTATATCACATGGAGTACGCTGTACCGCGTGGTTGAGTTACTGATGAGAAAGTCTAGTGAAGAACTAACCCACCTTCGTTCCAGCATGATACCCCGCACACCGAGATCCGTGTGTTCTGATATGATTTATGACATAGTTAGCCAACATAGTCCATTGAGATATAGTGACCTATCTCACCTGATATTACATAATACCACATGGTTTTGATACATAAGTGTAATTGTGATTGTCCAGGGTAGACCCGAGGGAAGGGTCTAGCCTTGTGGGATTTGTGATTTAAAGAAATGATAATTTGATTTATGATGAGATGTGATGGAATTTGAAAAGGGATTTGCGATGAGATGAGATGTGATTTGAAAATGATGTTTCTTAAATTAATTTCCCTTTTGTGATGAATTTTAATCAGATTGAGCATGAGATGGTTTTACATGTTGATATTTCCATGTTTATGCCTATTTACATGATTTTCAATACATGATATATGTATATACATGTGGCATAGTTTTTATTTCCTCATGCTCCGATTATAAATGATTTATGCATAACACTATCAGCATGTAGATAGAGTAGTTATCTACCATGCTTGCATTATTACCTTACTGAGTGTGTGGTTGCTCATCCCTCTCTACTTTCCCCTCTCTACAGAGCATACATAGCAGCCCAGTGAGGATTGAGGCGTTATATTTTGGACATTCGCTGCTTCTATCGCCAAAAGGTATACACACAGGGATTTTTTTTTAATCTAAACGTGTAAAGGCACAATAGTCATTTTGTATTATAATGTAGGGGATGTAAAAGTTAGAAAACGTGTCATGTACCAGTGTATAACTTACCTTTCAAATAAATGACACTTCTTTCGATTAATTTGAGAATGAATGATGAGTGATGATTATTATTGACTCAAAGCCTAACTGTGTAGTGGTGAGTTTGTTCACGACTGGGTAAGGAAAGGAAAACGCAAAAAATTTGATGTGATTTTTGGTTAAAAAGGATAAAATGGGTCGTGATAGAGATTGGTATCATAACTAGTTGGTCTGATGTGAGTCAGTAATAAAACGTAAGAAAATTACATCCCCATATTATTGTGCTTTTGTTTACATATAACTGTGTATACCATGATGGATTGAGTCTAATAAGTGATTGTGAATACAGGAAGTTAGGCAGTATGCCTGTTACGCGTCGAGGTAGAAGGGCGAAAGCACGTGCTAGAGGTCGTAGAGGTGGGCCTGAGAGCCGTGCTTAGCCACAGACTTACCAGGCTCCTCAGAACCCTGTTGAGAGACCATGGGATATTGAGGCACGCTTCGCTAGGATAGAGCGGAGTATTGAGAGCCTAGTGGAGATAGTCACACAGGCATTGGGTGCCGATGATAGATGAGGTCCTGCAGCACAGCCTGCTACGGACAGGCAGCTGCAGAGGCGGAGAAACCTCAGATTGCAGAGACTGCTACTGTTACACCCCCAGTGCAGGATAGGACTTCTCCTATCGCTCCACAGCCAAGCGAGAGTGACTTGGGGTATGATTGCGACTTGGGCAGATTGAGATAGTTTCAGGAATTGAAACCTCCAGTGTTTAGAGGGGTAAAGCACCCAGTGATTACTGAGGAATGGGTCAACGAGATGGAGAAACTGTATTGATTTTTTAGATGTACAACAGTTGACAAAGTGGCCTTTGCAGTGTTTATGTTAAAGGGCGAGGAAGAACATTGGTGGAGATCCACCGAGGTATTTTAAGGGCCAAACACTCCGAGATCACCTGGGAGATATTTTTGGATGCCTTCCGGAGGCAATACAACCCAGCCACCGCACTGAGGAAATTACGGATGGAATTTATGAATTTGGGTTAGGGGAACCGTACTGTGGATGAATATGAGTCGAGATTCATGTCTTTGGGGAGATATGACCCAGATATGATGGGTAGTGAGACTCGAAAGATTCAGAAGTTCGTTGATGGATTGAGATTGGCCATCCGGACTAAACTAGCCCTATTTGACATTTATACTTATGAGGAAGCTGTACACAAGGCTCAGTTATGTGAGCAGGACTTTAAGCGAAATGCTTCTGAGCTTGGGAAGATTAGTGTTAGAAGAGATAGAGACCGAAAGAGATCCGTGGTAGATAGAGTGGCTAGGAGAGGAGGCTATAGATTTTTTGAGAAGAGGCCTAAGAATGAGGAGGTGCAGGAGAGAGCTGTTAGACCTCCTGTGTACCTGGCTTTGACTGCACCAAGGGGTATGGTTATTAGAGGACCATGACCTACTACTGATCAGTATAGGAGATGTGGCAGATACCATGGAGCTAGACCATGTCAGATGCCCCATGTTTCATGCTATAAGTGTGGGAAGCCTGGACATTTTTCAAGATACTGTACAGAGATGATTGAGACTTCCCCACAGAAGGGTAAGGAGCCAGAGAGAGCTCCAGTTGAGACAGCTACCCCGAGGAGGAGGGCCATGGCTAAAGAAAAAGGGAAACAGGCAGTGGGTATGAGCAGAAGAAGAGTTTATGCATTGGATTAGGACATCGCAGATGTTTCAACGGATGTGATTAAAGGTACCATCCTAATCTTTGATTTAGAAGCATTAGTATTGTTTGATCCTGGTGCCACACATTCCTTCATATCGCCTTCCTTTGCACATAAATAACAGTCGATTTAATTTTATTGAATATGAATGATTTTGATGTAATATTGGGAATGGATTGATTGGTTGCCAATCATGTTGTTATGGATTGTCATGCTAAAACATTGATGTTTCCAGAGATAAAAAATCATGTTGTAAGATTTGTGAAATGAAATAAAAGAACATGACCATGATCTATGAAAAGAGTATGGTTTTAGTTAATCTAGTTGAGAGATGAATTTCTTTGTTTATATTGAATATTGATGTGATGACTTGTGACACTAACAGTGGAAAGAATGATGTGAAGGGTTCATTGCATACGTGGTTGACATAGATAAGGCACACCCGAAATTGAGAGATATACCAGTGATTGCAAAATTTCCTGATGTCTTTCTGGACGATTTACCAGGGCTACCACCTGATAAGGAAATAGAATTTTGCATAGAGATAGTACCTGGTACCGAGCCGATATCTAAACCACCGTATAGAATGGCTCCGATTGAGTTGGGAGAGCTAAAGAAATAGTTGCAAGAGTTGCTAGAGAAGGGGTTCATTAGATCTAGTGTCTCACCTTGGGGAGCATCGGTTCTGTTTGTAAGGAAGAAGGATGAGAGCCTTCGACTGTGTATAGATTACCGGCTGTTGAATAAAGCCACCATTAAGAACAAGTACCCCCTTCCATGCATAAATGATTTGTTGGATCAGCTTCGGGGAGCACAAGTTTTGCTAAGATAGATCTGCGGTCAGGGTATCATCAATTGATGATACGGAGTGGAGATGTACCCAAGACAGCATTTCATACCCTTTATGGCCACTACGAGTTTTTAGTTATGCTATTCGGATTGACGAATGCCTCTGCAGCATTTATGGCACTGATGAATGATGTATTCAAGCCATATTTGGATAAGTTTGTGATTGTGTTTATTGATGATATATTGGTTTATTCCAACCAGGGAAGATCATGAGCAACATTTGAGGTTAGTTCTGCAGACCCTCCGAGAGAAAGAATTATATGCTAAACTCAGCAAGTGTAACTTTTGGTTAGAGCAGATCTCATTTTTGGGCCATGTTGTGTCAAAGGATGGGGTATCAGTGGATCCATCCAAGATAGAGGCAGTTGTACAGTAAGAAGAACCTAAGACAGTTATTGAGATCAAAAGTTTTTTGGGATTAACAGGTTATTACCGGAGATTTGTAGAGGGTTTCTCCAAACTAGTTACTCCATTGACACGCCTCATGCGGACAGACGTTAAGTTTGTATGGGATGAGGCATGTGAGACAATTTTTGAGAACCTTAAGTGTCGATTGACCACTGCTCCAGTTCTCACCATTCCTACCAGCTCGGGAGGTTTCTCGGTGTATACGGATGCATCACACTAAGGACTGGGCTGTGTGCTTATGCAGGATGGGAAGGTAGTTGCCTATGGATCTAGACAGTTGAAAGATCACGAGAGGAACTACCTGACACATGATTTGGAGTTGGCAACCGTAGTGTTTGCTTTGAAAATATGGCACCACTATCTTTATGGTGAGAAATTTAAGGTTTTTATAGATCATAAGAGCCTTAAGTACCTATTCTCGTAGAAAGAGTTGAATATAAGACAGAGGAGACGACTCGAACTCCTTAAGGATTATGACTGTGAAATCATGTACCACTCGAGTAAGGCAAATGTAGTTGTCGATGCTTTGAGCAGGAAGAACCTAGGGTTGGTGTCTTATATGATGGTGCGGGAACATGAGTTGTTGGAACAATTTATAAACCTCAGTTTGGATGTAACGCTACCTGGATCAAAGAGATTTGATATCGTGGCTAGTATGAGATTAGAGCCAGAGTTGATTAGCCGTATTCGGTAGGCTCAGCGGAGCTATCGATAGTGTATCAATTGGTTGAGTCAGATACAGGCAGGTGTAGGTATTGATTTTGAGCTGAGTACAGATGGCTTATTGAGGTTCAGAGGTAGAGTATGTGTTCCCGAGGATCTTGAGATAAAGAGACAGATTTTATCAGAAGCTCACTCATCGAAGTACACGATACATCCGAGGAGTACTAAGATGTATCAAAACCTTCAGAAGGTTTATTGGTGGTCTGGAATGAAAAGAGACATTACAGAATATGTCGCTAAGTGTCTCGTTTGTCAGTAGGTGAAGGTAGAGCATCAGAAGCCTACAGGATTATTGCCGCCTCTACCGATATTGAGATAGAAGTGGGAGCATGTCACCATGGATTTTGATGCTCTACCCGCAGAGGTTATGATGCCATATGGGTTATTGTGGATCGATTGTCTAAGTTAGCCCATTTCTTAGCTATGAGAGCTATCGATACTCTGAGTCAGTTGGTGAACCTGTATGTTCGAGAGATAGTACGACTACATGGTGTACCAGTGAGTGTTGTTTCTGATAGGGATGCCCAATTCACTTCCCATTTTTGGGAACATTTTCAGGAAGCGAAGGGGACCCAACTGAGTTTTAGCATCGCTTTTCATCATTAGACAGATGGGCAGTCAGAGAGGACTATACAGACCCTGGAGGATATGTTGAGAGCATGTGCGTTGGATTTTATAGGCTCCTAGGATGATCACCTACTATTAGCCGAGTTTACCTATAATAACAGTTATCATGCGAGTATCGGGATGGCACCCTATGAGGCACTGTATGGACACAGATGTCGATCCCCCATTGGATAGGAAGAGGTTAGTGACAGACAGATTTTTACTCTAGACTTAGTGCAGCAGGCATCTGAGGATGTCCAATTGATATGTGAGAGATTATAGACAACTCAGAGCTGATAAAAGAGTTATGCTGACAAGAGATGAAGACCACTAGAGTTTGATGTGGGTGAGTCGGTATTTCTGAGAGTTTCAGGGTATTATGAGATTTGGTAAGAAGGGCAAGCTAAGCCCTAGATATATCAGACCCTTCGAGATTTTGGAGAGAGTGGGAGATAAGGCGTATAGGTTGGCATTGCCATCGGACTTGGCAAATGTTTATAACGTCTTCTATGTCTCTATGCTTCAGAAGTATCACCCGGACCTGACACATGTGATCAGATATGACCTGTTGGAGTCAATGAGAGTATGACGTATGTAGAGAAGCTGGTTCAAATATTGGACAGAAAAGAGAAAGTATTGAGGACAAAGACAATTCCCTTGGTGAAGGTTCTTTGGCAACATTACACGGTGGAAGAGGCCACATGGGAATTGGAGAATTTGATACGGGAGAAGTACCCCCAGCGTTTTGAAGAATAACTTAGTTCTAATTTGGAGGACAAAATTCTTTTAAGGAGGGGAGGAATGTAAGACCCATATTTTCAGATGTAAACTTTATGAATTCATAAGTATGGTGATTTACTTATAATGTGAAGCATAAGTGATGTAAAGTCCATAAATTCAATGTACACACTTGTAATAAGAGTTTGTGATATATGTATAAGTTTCATTATGTATGAATATGAGGAAATGGACTTTTGTATGTGATGAATGTGAGTGGGATGCCAAATGAGTAGAGCAGCAAATAGAATGAAGTTGCATGAGTTGCATAAATCCTTGTACTTCTATTTGGTTTTGTATTATATACCTTTGGTTATACAATGAATGCACACAAGTTTTAATATGTATAAAGTATGAATGGATGTCATTTTCAAGTCTTAAAGGTGGTTGGATGAGAAACTGACTATAACAACAAAATTAAGGATGGTTGTGTAAGTTACTGCAGAAAAATCTGGAAAATATGAAGGCCAGATCGATTATATAGGATGAGAGATCGATCTGGAAGAGCAAAAAATGCTCTTATTCGAGCAATGGTACGGACAGATCGATCTCCAATGGGGCCAGATCGATCTTCTAAACATTCTATAAAGAGCAGATTGATCCCCCACTCAAACAGATCGATCTCCTCCTTAGCCAAATCGATCTCCTTAAGCTACTGTCTGAAAATAGATCAATCTCAAGCCTCGACAGATCGATCTCATGGATTCAAATTGGCATGAAAATGAGGGATTTAAGAGGACCAGATCGATCTCCTTCCAATGCAGATCGATCTCATAAAGCAATTTCTATAAATAGGAGCAGTGAAATTTGCAAATCATGGAAACAACCCCCATTTTCTACATTTCCCCAAAACCTAGTTTGCTCTCTCTAAATCATGCCATTTTAGTAAGATTTGAGGAAAGACCATTATATACAAAGTTATTTATATCCAAGAGAAGAACAACATACTTTGGAATCAACGCATCATTTGTTGGATTGAAGGAGCAATGGACATTTCCCTTTGGAGCAAGAAGAGAAACTAGATTGGTAAGTTTCTAATATTTCAGCCCAAGTATATTTGTCTATTTATTGGTTTTGGAGTTGATTTGTATGTCTATTGATGGTTATAACTACCTAGGATGTGATCGAACTAGTGTGACCTAGAAAATAGAGTGAATCTAGTGTGAGAAAACGTGGTTTGAATGAGTTGATGATTTATGGGTATGCTAAAGTGTTTATGAGATAATGTGCATGATTTAAGATGATGGAATAAAGCTACATGGTGGGTTTAGAGAATTTATGAAAATGAGCACATGTGATGTTTGATAAAATGCCATGTGAGACCCCGTATAGGTTTAACCTTGTATATATATGTAAATGAATTCATAAGTATGACGAGATACTTGTAATGTGAAGTATATGACATGTAAGTCCATAAGTTTGATGTACACACTTGTAATGAGAGTTGTGATTGTACGTACAAGTTGCATTATGTATAAATATGAAGAAATGGACTTAAACATGTGATGAATGTGAGTGGAATGGGAAATGAGTAGTGTAGTAAATGGAATGAAGATTTGCATGAGTTATGCACTTTCATTTAGTTTATATTATGTACCTTTGGCTATACAAAGATTCTACACAAGTTTTTAAAATGTATGAAGTTTGGTATGAGTTACTGCAAAAAAAACTACAGAAAATCTGGAAATATGAATGACAGATCGATCTCATAGGATGAGAGATCGATATGGAAGAGCCAAAATGCTCTTATTTTGAGCTAGGAACAAGACAGATCGATCTCCAATGGAGCCAGATCGATCTCCTAAACATTCTGTAAAATGCAGATCGATCTTCCCCAAGACCAGATCGATCTCCTTAACCTTCTGTTTGAAGCAGATCGATCTCAAGCCTCGATAGATCGATTTCCTGCCTTCAAATGTCGTGAAAAAGAGGGATTTTAAGAGGACTAAATCGATCTCTACCCAATGCAGATCGATCTCATCAAGAAAATTCTATAAATATAGAGCAGTTGGATTTGCAATTTTTCGAGACAAAACCAATCTTTTCCATTTCCAACCTAAAAACCTAGATTTCACTCTGTAAATCTGGTCATTTTCAAGAAGATTTGAGGGAAGACTATTAGACGCATAGTTGTTCACATCAAAGAGAAGAACAACTAAGCTTGGAGGCATTTTCCTCATTTGTGGATTTAAGGAACAAGGTGCATTTCCATTGGAGCAAAGAGGAAAAACAAGCTAGGTGAGTTTTTAATGCAAATACTCAAGTACATTGTTTGGATATTGATGTGGGGAATGATTTGGTATGCATAGAAATGGTAGAAACTACCTAAAGTAGAATGAATCCACCATGACCTAAAAATGTTCTAGTGTTAGAAAGTGAAATGTATTGAGGTTAATGATGAATGGGGTATCTTGAAGTGATAATAGTGTTATGAGTATGATTTTAAGATGTTGTTAGTGAATAAATTGTGAGGTTTACCAAAAAGGGGTAAAATGTGGATTAAGGCATTTGTAAAATGCATGAATGAGTTATATTGACTAGTGAGGTCAAAACGTGAGTTAACAACATTAACTCAAGTGGTTTGGATGAATGAATCGCAACTCCCGAGGATACACAGGAGCAAGACGAGCTAAGAGCGCAAGAAGCTAATAGGAAGAGAGAGTCGCGCTCAAGTAAATTAAGGTAAGTGATTCTGTGGACTCTTAGAGATATTTGTGCGCAATTTGGGCGCTTAAATGTTTTGCTAGAGTACATGAGAAATTAGGAAACGAAATTGCGTGATTAAAGGGCAAAAGTTAGGTGTTTGAGAAATGTGCATGAAAACAAAGGCATAGTGTTTTAGAAAATCATGTTTTATTTCTTTCTAGCTAGTGATTGGTAGGTTGGATAACATTTGAAATGAATTGCAAAAGAAATGAGATGTTTTGGTTTGTTAGCCATACTTTGCAAAGAATTGAACCACCTACATGGTTTTTGTGAGAATGAAAACGTGCTAGAGTATGATTCGCATGAGATTTGATGTGTTTTATATGCATGAGTGCTAGAGCTTAGCTTGCACTAGTTTACACATGGATTTTATACTGGTTTTGGCATGGTGTTAGAGCATAGCTTGCATTAGATGCCCACCTTATTTGTGGTCGTGCTTGGAGCTTCGGGTAGACTGGGTGTCGCACTGATTAAATAGGCTCGTACGTGCATTTATGATATTTTGACATGTTGAGAGACGTGTTAGGAGCTTCGGGTAGACAAGAGGTCGTACCAATTAAATAGGCTCACACGTGCGTTTTGAGATGTGGCATGAAATGATGTGTTGATTGGGTCCACGGAGTACGTTATACCGTGCATGTAGCATGGAGTACATTGTACCATGTTGAGATTGTGATATGCTGTCTTCGGACGAGATCTGCTATGAACCGGCGGGTTGGACTTGACCCACCTCCCGTGTGGAAGCAGATAGTGGTGATAACTTGCACACCTGATCTGTGTAGCCGGTATCATAGGATATGGCCATAGTCCTAGAGGTTATTTCCCTAATTGAATTGCCTATCTCACATGTCTATTGCTTTGTGAATAAATCCATATTTGAAATGATTTGTGGGTCAGGACAATCCAAGGGAGGGGCTGAGACCTGACAAGTGTTGGATTGTTTTGAGAAGACGGTTGTTAATGGTTTTAAAGTGCACTGATGCATGATGTTTAATGCCATGCTTTACTTGTCACGACCCTCAACGTACCAAAATACGTACAAAGTTTTTGCATTTTCATACATCATTTATTATCCGTCTTTACCTCAATCGTGAACAGCTGCTCTCCTCAATAGTTGGGCTGTGTGTCGACATCTAACTCACTCCACCATACCAATTCAATTTGCATATTATTTATAAGTAAACACTTGTATAAATAAATCAAAGTCGTTTACATGTGTTTACATCGTTTTACATCCCCAATAGTTACATACAAAATGCTACTGTGCTCCCGTAAGTTTAGATACAAAATTACAACAATGTGTATACCTTACGCGATGAGATCCAGTGGATTAGCAAAAGGGAACGCCTCCAGTCACGCTCAATCTATACTCAACACTCTGTAGAGAGGGGGAAAATAAGAAGGGTGAGTAAACCACACGCTCAGTAAGGCAATCATGCGAACAGGTAGATACTGCACTATCTACGTGAACGTGATGCCATGCTCAAAGCATATTTTTCATCTTATTTTCTCAAATATGAGTATGCTTGTGTTAATGGTATGTAAAGCATTCATGCTATTAAAATCCAGTGCACAATTCATTTCAAGGCATGGCATAAATCATCATGCATATTTCAAAATAAAGCATGACATTAATCATCATGCCTCAGTGCACTTTAAAAAACCATTAACAAAACAATCCAACACTTGTCAGGTCTCAGCCCATCCATCGAACTGTCCTGACCCATAAATCATTTCAAACATGGATTTATTCACAAAACAATAGACATGTGAGATAGGCAATTCAATAAAAGGTAATAACCTCTAGGTTTATGGCCATAACCTGTGATACTGGCTACACGGATCAGGTGTGCGGGATATCACCACTATCTGCTTCCACACGGGAGGTGGGTAAAATCCAACCCGTCAGTCCATAGCAGATCTCGTCTAAAGACGACATATCACAATCTCAACCCGATACAACATACTCCATGCTACATGCACAGTACAACGTACTTCGTGGACCCAATCAACACAGCATATCACGCCACATCTCAAAATGCATGTGTGAGCCTATTTAATTGGTACGACCTCTTGTCTACCCGAAGATCCTAACACGGCTATCAACATGTGAAAATCACAAACTGCACGTGCAAGCCTATTTAATCGGTGCGACACCAAGTCTGCCCGAAGCTTCAAGCACGACAACAAATAAGGTGGGCATCTAGTGCGAGCTAAGCTCCAAGCACCATGCCAAAACTAGTATGAAATCCATGTGAAAACCAGTGAGAGCTAAGCTTTAGCACTCATGTGTATAAAACACATCAAATCTCGTGTGAGTCATACTCTAGCACGCTTTCATTCTCATGAAAACAATGTAGGTGGCTCATTTCTTTGAAAAGTGTGGTTAGCAAACCAAAACAACTCATTTCTTTTGCAATTCATTTCAAATGCTAGCCAACCTACCAATCACTTGCTAAAAAGCAATAAAACATGATTTTCCAAAGCATTATGCTTTTATTTTCATGCTCATTTCTCAAACACCCAACTTTTGCCCTTCAATCACCCAATTTCATTTCCTAACATCTCATGCATTCTAGCAAAGCATTAAGCATCCAAATTGTGTACAGATATCTCTAAGAGTCCACACAATTCCCTTACCTCAATTTACTTGAGTGCGACTCTCTTTTCCTCTTAGCTTCTTGCGCTCTTGGCTCGTATTGTTCCAGTGTATCCATGAAAGCTGCGATTCAATCATCCAAACCACTTGAGTTAAAATTATTAACTCACATTTGACCTCATTAGTCAAAATAATTCATCAATACATTTACCATTGCCTTAATCCACATTTTACCCCTTTTTGGTAAATCTTACTATTTCTTCGCTAACAACATCTTAAAATCATAATTATAACATCTTTATCATCTTAAAATATCCTATTCATCATTAACCTCGATATATCTTACTTTCTCACACTACATGATTTCTAGGTCATGGTGGATTAATTACTGCCTAGGTAGATTCTTCCCTTTATACATACCAAACAACTCCAATATCAATATCTACACAATGTACTTGAGTTATTTCATTTAGAAACTCACCTAGCTTGATTTCCTCTTTGCTTCAATGGAAATGCACCTTTAATCCTTCAATCTAATAAGTGGGGAAATGCCTCCAAACTATATTGTTCTTCTATTTGATGTGAACAACTTTGTCTCTAATAGCTTTCCCTCAAATCTTACTGAAAATATGTGGATTTAGGGGTGAGAAAGCTAGGTTTTAGGTTGACAATGGGAAAGATTGGTTTTTATCTAAAAAACGCAGATCAACAGCTACATATTTATAGATTCAGCTTTATGAGATCGATCAGCCTTGGGTGGAGATTGATCTGGTCCTTTTAAAATCCCTATTTCCTAAGACATTTTGAAGGTAGGAGATCGATCTGTCGAGTTGGGGAGATCGATCTGCTTCAAACAGAAGTTTAAGGAGATCGATCTGGTCTTAGGGGAGATCGATATGCTTCCAACACAAGAGCTAAGGAGATCGATATGTTTCATTAAGGATCAATCTGCTCTATTATATTACTCAAATAAGAGCTTTCTGGCTCTTCCAGATCGATTTTGCATCCTATGGGATCGATCTGGCCTTCATATTTCTAGATTTTCTGCAGTTTTCCTGCAGCAACTCATACTAAACTTCATCCCTTTTGTTGCCATGGTCATTTCCTCATCCAATCATCTTTGAGACTTGAAAATGACATCCCATAATACTTCATGCACATTAAAACTTGTGTAGAATCTTTGTATATCCAAAGGTACATGATATAAACTAAATGAAAGTGCACAATTTATGCAAATCTTCCTTCCATTTTACCATACTACACATATTCCATTCTACTCATATTTATCACATATCAAAGTCCATTCCTTCACATTCATACATAATGTAACTTGTATGTACAATCACAACTCTTATTACATGTGTGTACCTTAAACTGATGGACTTACATTACAGGTACTTCACATATGAATTCATAGTATAACTCCATTTACATTTCTATGTACATATTACAATTATACATATACGGGGTCTCACATTCTCCCTCACTTAGAAAATTTGGTCCTCCAAATTAGAACCAATTCAATCCGTGAATAACTTAGAATACTTCTCCCGCATCAAACTCTCCAATTCCCATGTGGCTTCTTCCACAGTGTGATGTTGCCAAAGGATTTTCACCAAGGGAATTATCTTTGTCCTCAACACTTTATCTTTTCTATCAAGTATCCGAACTGGCTTCTCAACGTATGTCATACCCTCATTGATCTCTAATGGCTCATATCTTATCACATGTGCCGAGTTTGGATGATACTTCCTTAACATGGATACGTGGAAGACGGTATGCTCACTTGCCAACTCTGGTGGCAATGCCAATCTATACGCTTATCTCCCACCTTATCAAGTATATCAAATGGCCCTATAAATCGAGGGCTTAACTTCCCCTTCTTTTCGAATCGCATAATCCCTTTCGAAAGAGAAACTTTCAAGAACACCGACTCACCTACATCAAACTCTAGTGGTCTCCGTCTCTTATCAGCATAACTCTTTTACCAGCTCTGAGCTGTCCGTAATCTCTCACATATCAATTGGATGTCCTCAGATGCCTGCTGTACTAAGTCCAGAGCAAAGATCTGTCTGTCACCAACCTCTTTCCATCCAATAGGGGAACGGCAGCTACGCCCATACAATGCCTCATATGGTACCATCCAGATACTCGTATGAAAACTGTTATTATAGGTGAACTCTGCGAGTGGCAAATGGTCATCTTAGGAGCCTCCAAAATCCAACGCACACGCTCTCAACATATCCTCCAGGATCTATATAGTCCTCTTTGACTGACCATCTGTCTGAAGATGAAACGAGGTGCTAAAACTCAACTGGGTCCCCATCGCTTCCTGAAAACATTCCCAGAAGTGGGAAGTGAAGTGGGCATCCTATCAGAAACAACGTTTACTGGAATTCCATGTAGCCTCACTATCTCACACACATAAAAGTTCGCTAACTAGCTTAGAGTATCAGTAGCTCTCATAGCTAGAAAATGGGCTGATTTCGTCAACCGATCCATAATCACCCATATGGCATCATGACCTCATCGGGTCCTCGACAATCCTATCAAAAAATCCATGGTGACGTGCTCCCACTTTTAAGTCGGTATCGATAGAGGCTGCAATAACCCTGCAGGCGTTTGATGCTCTACCTTCACTTACTGACAAACGAGACACTTAGCAACATATTCAACAATGTGCTTTTTCATCCCAGACCACCAATAAACCTTTCGAAGGTTTTGATACATCTTGGTACTCCCTCGATGTATCGTATACTTTGATGAGTGAGCCTCTATCAAGATCAACCTTCTGATCTTTGCATCATCAGGAACATATATCCTACCTCTATACCTCAACAACCCATCTGAACTTAACTCAAAGTCCGTGTCTGTACCCCTTTGTATCGGCCCGACAATATCACTGCACTGCTGATCAGCTCGCTGAGCCTGTCAGATTCTATCTACCAGATCCGATTCCAACTGCAGGCTGGCTATCATAAGTCCGCTATCAACGTCAGGCGGGGTTATATTTAAACTGAGGTTCGTGAACTGTTCCAACAACTCGTGTTCCCTGACCATCATGAATGATACCATCCCGAGATACTTTCTACTCAATGCATCAGCAGCCACATTTTCTTTACCTGAGTGGTACATGATCTCACAATCATAATCCTTTAACAACTCGAGTCATCTCCTCTGCCTCATGTTTAACTCTTTTTGTGAGAACAGGTACTTAAGGCTCTTATCTTTGTAAATCTGAAATCTCTCACCATAGAGATAGTGGCGCCATATCTTCAATGCAAACACTCCGCTAACTCTAAATCATGGGTCAGATAGTTTCTCTCATGATCCTTTAACTGTCTTGATCCATAGGCTACTACCCTCCAATCCTGCATCAATACGCAGCCCAGTCCTAGGTGTGAAGCATCTATATACACCGAGAAACCTCCTGAGCTGGTAGGAATAGTGAGGATCGAAGCTGTGGTTAAGCTCCTTTTCAACTCCTCAAAGCTTTCCTTACACTTATCGCCCCACACATACTCCACATTTTTCCTCGTGAGACGGGTCAAAGGAGCAGTAAACCTTGAAAATCCCTTTACAAACCTTCGATAATATCAAGCTAAACCCAGGAAACTTTTGATCTCTGTCACTATCTGGGGTCTCTGCCACTGTGTCACTACCTCAATCTTTGATGGATCCACTAACACTCCATCCTTCGACACTATGTGACACAGAAAAGAGATCTGTTCCAACCAAAAGTCGCACTTACTAAATTTAGCATACAACTTCTTCTCTCGAAGGGTCTGTAGCATTATCCTTAAATGCCTCTCATGCTCCTCTCTAGCTCTTGAGTACACCGGTATATCATCAATAAACACAATAACATACCGATCCAAGTACTGGTGAAATGCCTCATTCATCAATGACATAAAAGCTGCAGGAGCATTCGTCAACCCGAATGGCATAACCATAAAATCATAATGTCCATACCGGGTGCGAAAATTTGTCTTTGGTACATCTCCACTCCGTATCTTCAACTGATGGTACCCAGATCTCATATCTATCTTGGAAAAGACCTACGCTCTCTTAAGCTGATCCAACAAGTCATCGATGTGTGGAAGAGGATACTTATTCTTGATGGTGGCCTTATTCAACAACTAGTAATCTAAACACAGTCGAAGGCTTCCATCCTTCTTCCTTACAAATAGAACCGGTGCTCCCTAAGGCGAGACGTTCGGCCTGATGAACCCCTTCTCCAGTAACTCTTGCAGATGTTTCCTTAGTTCTTCCAACTCAACTTGAGCCATTCTGTATGGTGGCTTGGATATCGGCTCTGTACCAGGTGTTAAATCTATACCAAATTTCATCTCTCTATCTGGAGGTAACCCTAGCAACTCATTCGGAAAGACATCTAGAAATTCCTTAACCACTGGTATGTCTCTCAATTCCGGACGTTCTTTATCTGTCTCAATCACATAAGCAATGAACCCTTCACATTATTCTTTCCACTATCAGTAACATAATCATCACATACGCACATATAATTGATAACCAAGATCAATCTCTCAATATTATGCATCAAAATCATACTCTTCTCATTTATAAAGATCATGTCATTTCATTTCTTTTCATCAAAATTTACAATAAGATTGTCTAATCCCGAAAACATCAAAGTTTTTGCATAACAATCCATAACAACATGGTTTGCAGCCAGCCAGTCCATACCTAGGATTACATCAAAATCACTTATGTTTAATAAGATCAAATCGGTTGCCATTTCTTTACCTCTTATCCTTATCTTACAACTTCTATATACCTGCTCAGTCAATTGACTATCATTCATAGGGCTAGATATCATTAGCATCTTATCTAGCAGTGTGGATTTTACATGCTTCATCAATTTACATGCAAAGGATGGTGATATAAAAGAGTGCGTGGCACCAGGATCAAACAATACATATGCTTCTAAATCAAAGATTTGGATGGTACCTTTAACCATATCCGAAGATTGATTCGCAGTGCCCTGGTCTAGCGCGTGCACTTGCCCTCTGCTTACACTTACTGCTTGTTTCCCCTTTTCCTCAGCTGTATCCCTCCTTCTTTGAGTAGCTGTCCCAACTAGAGCTCTCTCTGGCTCCTTGCCATTTTGTGGGGCTTTCTCTATCATCTCTGGGCAATCTCTAATCATGTGCCCTGATTTTCCACATCTGAAACATACTGCAGGCTATCCATAGTAGGGTCAAGTACCATGGTACCTGCCACACTTGTTGCACTGCTCTGTCATAGGCCGTGGCCCTCTAATCACAATTCCCTTAGCTGGAGCAATGGTCGGATACATAGGAGTATTAATTGTCTTCTCCCGGATCTCAACTCTCCTCAACCTCTTTCTAGAGAATCTCTTACTTCCTTTATAACTAAAGCCTCTATCCATCATTGATCTCTTTTTCTCCCTGACCCTCATCTTACCAACCTTCCCAAACTTTGAGGCGATCCTATCAACATTTTGTTCTCTCAATTGCGCCCTGAGCACTGCCTCCTCGTAGGTCGGTATATCCAAGGGAACTAGTCTAGACCTGATGGTTGGTCTCAATCAATCCATAAATTTTTGGATCTTCATGACCTCATTACTCATAATGTTAGGATCATATCTGCCCAGGGAGATAAAGGTCATCTCATACTCGTCCACTGTCCTACTCCCTTGGGTCAGTCCCAAAAATGTCATTTTCATATTCCGTTGTGCGGTATCCGGTACATGTTATCTCTGAAAAACCTTCAAAAACACATCCCAACTGATCCCAGTATGTCGGGCTCTTAAAATAGGCATGGTGGACTTCCACCAATGCTCTCCTGATCCATTCAGCATAAAAACTGTAAACGCTACCATCTCGGTAGTAGTGCACTCAAAGAACCCATACAGCTTCTCGATCTTATTTATCCAATCCTCAGCAGCTACTGGGTCCTTTACTCCGCTGAAAGACGACGGTCCAAACTTCTGGAACTGCCGTAATCTAACCAAATCACAACTGTAACCTCAGCCTCTACTAGCATGTGGTGTAGTAATAGGTGTAGGCATATCCTGTGCAGGTGGGGGTGTAGGTATCTCTATCGTTTGAGGTCTTTGGGCTGGCTGTGCCCGTGCCTCTAGAGATACCGCCTGCTTAGCATCACCCTATGTAGCTGGACTCTCTCTACTGCCAACTCCAGATAAAGATTGGGTGACTAACTCCAATATCATATCAATGTTCCGCTCAATCCTCACGAAGCGAACCTCAGTACTCTTGGGTCTCTCCTCTAGACCTTGTGGAGCGTGCTCAACATCAACTTCCACCTCAATCTCTTCCTGAGCCTCGTGTGTTTTCGGCTCAACACAACCCCCAGGCCTACCTCTATGGCCTCTAACTTGTGCCCTCAGCCCTCTACCCCGACTGGTATTAGGCATAATTACTCAATTCCCTATATTCACAACCAATTACTTAGTCAACCCATCGACACACACACAATTGTATCTAAACAAGCACAGTAACATGGGGATGTAATTTTTCCAACTTATTAAGTATTTTAGACACGACACACGTCAGACCAACCCAAGCTCTGATACCAACTTCTGTCACGCCCCTCAACTTACAAAAATACGTACAAATTTTTTGCATTTTTATACATCATTTATTATCCATCTTTACCTCAATCGTGAACAGCAGCTCTCCTCAATAGTTGGGCTATGTGTCGACATCTAACTCACTCCACCATACTAATTCAATTTGCATATTATTTATAAGTAAACACTTGTATAAATAAATCAGAGTCATTTACATGTGTTTACATCGTTATACATCCCCAATAGTTACATACAAAATGCTACTGTGCTACCGTAAGTTTAGATACAAAATTACAACAGTGTGTATACCTTAAGCGATGGGATGCAACGGATTACCAAGAGGCAATGCCTCCAGTCACGCTCAATCTACACTCAACACTCTGTAGAGAGGGGGAAAATAAGGGGGTGAGCAAACCACACGCTCAGTAAGGCAATCATGCGAACATGTAGATACTGCACTATCTACGTGAACGTGATGCCATGCTCAAAGCATATTTTTCATATCATTTTCTCAAATATGAGTTCATACTTGTGTTAATGGTATGTAAAGCATTCATGCTATTAAAATCCAATACACAATTCATTTCAAGGCATGGCATAAATCATCATGCATATTTCACAATAAAGCATGGCATTAATCATCATGCATCAGTGCACTTTAAAAAACCATTAACAAAATAATCCAACACTTGTCAGGTCTCAGTCCATCCCTTGGACTATCCTGACCCACAAATCATTTCAAACATGGATTTATTCACAAAACAATAGACATGTGAGATAGGCAATTCAATAAAAGGTAATAACCTCTAGGACTATGGCCATAACCTGTGATACTGACTACACGGATCAGGTGTGCGGGATATCACCACTATCTGCTTCCACACGGGAGGTGGGTCAAAACCAACCCGTCGGTCCATAGCAGATCTCGTCCGAAGATGGCAAATCACAATCTCAACATCGTACAATGTACTCCATGCTACATGCACGGTACAATGTACTCCGTGGACCTAATCAACACATCATATCATGTCATATCTCAAAACGTACGTGTGAGCCTATTTAATCGGTACGACCTCTTGTTTACCCTAAGCTCCTAACATGACTATCAACATGTCAAAATCACAAACTGCACGTGCGAGCCTATTTAATCGGTGTGACACCAAGTCTACCCGAAGCTCCAAGAACTGCAACATATAAGGTGGGCATCTAGTGCGAGTTAAGCTCCAAGCACCATGCCAAAACCAGTATGAAATCCATGTGAAAACCAGTGCGAGCTAAGCTCTAGCACTCATGTGTATAAAACATGTCAAATCTTGTGCGAGTCATACTCTAGCACGCTTTCATTCTCACGAAAATAATATAGGTGGCTCATTTCTTTGTAAAGTGTGGTTAACAAACCAAAACAACTCATTTATTTTGCAATTCATTTCAAATGCTAGCCAACTTACCAATCACTTGCTAAAAACCAATAAAACATGATTTTCCAATGCATTATGCTTTTATTTTCATGCACATTTCTCAAAAACCCAACTTTTACCCTTCAATCACCCAATTTCATTTCCTAACATCTCACGCATTCTAGCAAAGCATTAAGCACCCAAATTGCGCATAGATATCTCTAAGAGTCCACACAATTCCCTTACCTCAATTTACTTGAGGGCGACTCTCTTTTTCTCTTAGCTTCTTGCGCTATTGGCTCGTCTTGTTTCGATGTAACCTCGAAAGCTGCGATTCAATCATCCAAACCACTTGAGTGAAAATTATTAACTCACATTTGACCTCATTAGTCAATATAATTCATCTATAGATTTACCACTGCCTTACCCCTTTTTGGTAAATCTCACTATTTCTTCGCTAACGACATCTTAAAATCATACTTATAACATTTTTATCATCTCAAAATATCCTATTCATCATTAACCTTAATATATCTTACTTTCTCACACTAGATCATTTCTAGGTCATGGTGGATTCATTACTGCCTAGGTAGTTTCTTCCCTTTATGCATACCAAACAACTCTAAAATCAATATCTACACAATGTGCTTGAGTTATTTCATTCAGAAACTCACCTAGCTTGATTTCCTCTTTGCTCCAATGCAAATGGACCTTTGATCCTTCAATCCAACAAGTGGGGAAATGCCTCCAAACTATGCTCTTCTCTTTGATGTGAACAACTTTGTCTCTAATAGCTTTGTGAGACCTCGTATATGTATAAGGGTGTATATGTACATAGAAGTGTAAAGAGAGTTGTACTATGAATTCATAAGTGAAGTATATGTGATGTAAGTCCATAAGTAATGTACACACTTGTAATGAGAGTGATAATCGTACATACAAGTTTCATTATATATGAATGTGTAGTAATGGACTTAAACATGTGGAGAATGTGTGTAGAATGGATTATGAATAGTTTGGTAAAATGGAAGTAGAATTGCATAAGATGTGCACTTCCATTTTTGTTTATATTAAGTACCATTGGTCATACAAAGATCCTACACAAGTTTTAATGTGTATGAAGTGAGGATGGATGTCATCTTCAAGTCTCAAAGATGAAGGAATGAGGAAATGATCATGGTAGCAAATTTAGGATGTTTGGTAAGTGTTGTTGCAGAGGAAATCTGGAAATTTTGAAGGGCAGATCGATCTCATGGGATGAGAGATCGATCTGGAAGAGCCATAATGCTCTTATTTGGGCGAGAGAATAGAACAGATCGATCTCCAATGGACCAGATCGATCTCCTTAGCTCTCTGTTTGGGAGCAGATCGATCTCATGCTTCGACAGATCGATCTCATGCCTTGACAGATCGATCTCATGCTTCGACAGATCGATCTCAGGCTTAAAAATACCGTGAAAAAGAGGGATTTTAAGGGACCAGATCGATCTCCTCTTGGACCAGATCGATCTCCTCAAGCTATTTCTATATAAGGAGAGCTGAAAATCAGAAAATTTCGAGAAAAACACAAATCTTTCATTTTCAACCCAAAAACCTAACTTCCTCTCTCTAAAATCAGTCATTTTCAGTGAGATTTGAAGAGAGACCATTAGAGGCAAAGTTGTTCCTATCAAAGAGAAGAACAACATAGTTGGAAGGCATTTTCCCATTATTGGTATCGAAGGAGTTAAGGGCATTGCCATTTGGAGCAAGAGGAGAAATCAATTGGGTAAGATTCTAACACTCCAACTGTGATACATTGTTTATTAAGTGATTTTGGAGTTGTTGGCATGAGTATAGATGGTTAGAAACTATCTAAATGCATTGGTATGATTTTGACCTAGAAATGGTTTAGTGTGAGAAAGTGAAATTGATGGAGATTAATGATGAATGAGATATGTAGAAATCATTAATAGTGATTGTGGTATGATTTTAAGATATGGTTAATGGATAAATTGTGAGGTTTACCTAAAAGAGGTAAAATGAGGGTTAGGGCATTTGTAAAATGCATAAGTAAATAATGTTGACTAGTGAGGTCAACTATGGGTTAAATACGTTAACTCAATCGATTTAATGAATGAATCGCAGCTTCCGAGGATACGTCGAGGCGAGTTGAGCCAAGAGCGTGAGAAGCTAAAAGGAAAGGAGTCACACCAAATAAATCGAGGTAAGGGAATTGTGTGGACTCTTAGAGATATTGTGCGCAATTTGGGCTCATAAATGTTTTGCTAGTATGCATGAGATTAGGAAATGTTGTTGTTGGGTGATTGAAGGGTAAAAGTTGGGAGTTTGAGAAATGTGCATGAAAACAAAAGCATATTTCTTTGGAAAATCATGTTTTATTGCTTTTTAGCAAATGATTGGTAGGTTGGCTAACATTGAAATGATTTGCAAAAGAAATGAGTATGTTTTGGTTTTGATAACCACATTTTGCAAGTTTTGAGCCACCTACATGATTTCGTGAGTATGAAAGAGTGCAAGAGGCACTAGTTTTCACATGGATTTCATATTGTTTTGGCATTGTGCTTGAGTTTGTCTCGCACTGGATGCCCACCTTGCATGTTGCCGTGTTTGGAGCTTCGAGTAGACTTGGTGTCATATCGATTAAATAGGCTCACACGTGCATTGTTTTGAGACATGGCATGTTAAAACAACCTGATGAGCCCGAACGAGGGATAAGGGTTGGAGATCCACCTGATGAGCCCGAACGAGGGATAAGGGTTGGAGGAACAGCTGATGAGCCCGAACGAGGGATAAGGCTGGGGGTCCACGGAGTACGTTGTACCGTGCATGTAGCATGGAGTACATTGTACCGTGTTGTGATGTGATGTGCCGTCTTCGAACGAGATCTGCTATGGACCGACGGGTAGGATTTGACCCACCTCCCATGTGGAAGCAGATGGTGGTGATATCCCGCACACCTGATCCGTGTAGCCGGTATCACAGGTTATGTACATAGGCCTTGAGGTTATTACCTATTGTTGAAACTGCCTATCTCACATGTCTAATGCTATTTGAGAATAAATCCATGTTTGAAGTGATTGTGGTCAGGAAAGCCCGAGGGATGGGCTGGGACCTGACGTTGAATTGATTTGTTAATGGTTTTAAAGTGCACGGATGCATGATGTTTAATGCCATGCTTTATTGTGAAAATGCATGATGTTTAATGCCATGCTTTTATTGTGAATTATGCATGATGATTTATACCATGCTTTGAGTTGTAATGTGCACTGAATTTTAATAGCATGAATGCTTTACATACCATTAACACAATCATACACTCATGTTTTGAGATAAACAATGAATTAAATGCTTTTGAGCATGGCATCACGATCATGTAGATAGTACAGTATCTACCTGTTCGCATGATTGCCTTACTGAGCGTGTGGTTTGCTCACCCCCCTTATTTTCCCCCTCTCTACAGAGATTTGAGTATAGATTGAGCGTGACTGGAGGCGTTTCCCTTTTTGGAAATCCGCTGCATCCCATCGCTAAAGGTATACACACTTGGATTATTTTGTATCTAAACTAGACATAGTACAGTAGCATTTTGTATGTAACTACTGGGGATGTAAAACATTGTAAACACATGTAACAACTCTGATATATATACATTTATACAAGTGTTTACTCATGAATAATGTTTCAAATTAAATTGGTATGGTGGAGTGAGTTAGACGTCGACACACAGCCCAACTGTTAAGTGTGTGGTTGTTCACGATCGAGGAAGGATGATTAAGGATCGATGCATGAAAATACAAAAAAATTTGTACGTATTTTTGTAAGTTGAGGGTCGTGACAGAAGTTGGTATCAGAGCCCGGGTTGGTCTGACGTGTGTCGTGTTTAAAATACTTAATAAGTGAAAAAAATTACATCCCCAAGTTACTGTGCTTGTTTAGATACAAATAGTGTATGTCGATGGGTTGACTAAGTATTTGGTTGTGAATGTAGGGAACTGAGTAAGTATGCCTAATACCAGTCGCGGTAGAGGGATGAGAGCACAAGCTCGAGGCCGTAGAGGTAGGCCTGGGGGTCGTGTTGAGCCAGAAACACACGAGGCTCAGGAGGATGTTGAGGTGGAGGTCGACATTGAGCACGCTCCACAGGGTCCAGAGGAGAGGCCCGAGAGTACTGAGGCTCGCTTTGCGAGGATTGAGCGGAGCATTGAGATGATTTTGGAATTGGTCACTCAATCTTTACCTGGAGTTGGCGGTAGACAGAGTCCCGCTACACAGGGTGATGCCGAGCAGGCAGCAGCTCCTGAGGCACGGGCAAGGCAAGCCCAAGGACCTCAGACGACAGATACCCCACCCACACAGGATGTGCCTACGCCGGTTGCTATGCCGGGCAGTAGAGGTTGGGGATATGGATGTGATTTGGATAGACTGCGGCAGTTCCAGAAGTTTGGACCGCCGTCTTTCAGTGGAGTAAAGGACCCAGTAGCGGCTGAGGATTGGATCAATGAGATCGAGAAATTATATGGGTTCTTTGAGTGCACTACTACCGAGATGGTAGCATTTGCCGCTTTTATGCTGAAGGGATCAGCAGAACATTGGTGGAAATCCACCAGGCCTATTTTGAGAGCCCGACAAACTGAGATCAGCTGGAATGTGTTTCTAGAGGCCTTCCGGAGACAGTATGTTCCGGATACCGCCCAGCGAAAGCTAAAGATGGCATTTTTGGGACTGACCCAAGGGAGCAGGACTGTGGACGAGTATGAGACCGCTTTTATATCCCTGGGCAGATATGATCCCAGCACGATGAGTAATGAGGTCGAGAAGATCCAAAAGTTTGTGGATGGGTTGAGACCGGCTATCAGGTCTAGACTGGTTCCCCTAGATATACCGACCTATAAGGAGGCAGTGCGCAGGGCGCAACTATGTGAACAAGATGTTGATAGAATCGCCTCAGAATTTGGAAAGGTTGGTAAGATGAGGGACAAAGATAAGAAGAGACCTATAATGGATAGAGGCTTCAACTATAAAGGAAGCAAGAGATTCTCTGGAAAGAGGCCGAGAACTGATGAGATCCGGGAGAGGACAATTGATACTCCTATGTATCCGGCCATTGCTCCAGCTAAGGGAATCGTAATTGGAGGACCACGGCCTACTACAGAACAGAGTGGCAAGTGTGGTAGGTACCATGGTACTCGACCATGTTATGGACCTCAGGTTGTATGCTTCAGATGTGGGAAGCCAGGGCACATAAGCAGAGATTGCCCCGAGATGATAGAGAGAGCCCCACAGAAGGGCAAGGAGCCAGAGAGAGCTCCAGTTGGTACAGCTGCTCCGGGGAGGAAGGCTACAGCTGAAGAAAAAGGGAAGCAAGCAGTGGGTGTAAGCAGAGGACGAGTGCACGCACTGGATCAGGATACTGCAGATCAGTCATCAGATGTGGTAAAAGGTACCATCCAAATCTTTGATTTAGAAGCTTATGTACTGTTTGATCCTGGTGCCACGCATTCCTTTATTTCGCCATCCTTTGCATGTAAATTGTTGAAGCATGTAAAACCCACGCTGCTTGATAAGATGTTATTGATATCTACCCCTATGAATGATAGTCAGTTGACTGAGCATATATATAGGGATTGTAAAATGAAGATAGGAGGTAAAGAGATGACAGCCGATTTAATTTTATTAAACATGAGTGATTTTGATGTGATCCTAGGAATGGATTGGTTGGCTGCCAATCATGTTGTTATGGATTGTCATGCTAAAACCTTGATGTTTCCAAAGATAGACAATCTTGTAGTTAATTTTGTGAAATGAAATTAAAGAACATGATTTTTATAAGTGTGATGAGTATAATCTTGATACATGATGTATGAAAGATAAATTTGATTTCATTTATGTATGTGATGTGATGATTTATGATACTAATGGTGGAAAGGATAATGTGAAGGATTCATCGCTTTTGTGATTGAGACGGATAAGGCATGTCCGGAGTTGGAAGACATACCCGTGGTTAGGGAATTTCCAGATGTCTTTCCGGATGAGTTACCAGGGTTACCTCCAGATAGGGAGATGGAGTTTGGTATAGATTTGGCACCTGGTACAGAGCCGATGTCCAAGCCACCATACAGAATGGCTCAAGTTGAGTTAGAGGAGTTAAGGAAACAATTACAAGAGTTGCTGGAGAAGGGGTTCATCAGGCCGAGCGTCTCACCTTGGGGAGCGCCGGTTCTGTTTGTAAGGAAGAAGGATGGAAGCCTCCGACTGTGTATAGACTACCGGTTGTTGAATAAGGCCACCATCAAGAATAAGTATCCCCTCCCACGCATCGATGATTTATTGGATCAGCTTAAGGGAGCGCAGGTCTTTTCCAAGATAGATCTGAGATCAGGGTACCATCAGTTGAAGATACGAGGTGAAGATGTACCCAAGACAGCTTTTCGCACCCGGTATGGACATTATGAGTTTATGGTTATGCCATTCGGGTTGACGAATGCTCCCGCAGCTTTTATGTCGTTGATGAATGAGGTATTTCACCAGTATTTGGATCGATTTGTGATTGTGTTTATTGATGATATACTGGTGTATTCAAGGTCTAGAGAGGAGCATGAGAGGCATCTAAGGATAGTGCTACAGACCCTTCGAGAGAAGAAGTTGTATGCTAAACTCAGTAAGTGCGACTTTTGGTTGGAACAGATCTCTTTTCTGGGTCACATAGTATCAAAGGATGGAGTATCAGTGGATCCATCTAAGATTGAGGCCGTAGTTCAGTGGCAGAGACCCCAGACAGTGACAGAGATCAGGAGTTTTCTGGGTTTAGCTGGGTATTATCGAAGGTTTGTAGAGGGATTTTCGAGGTTAGCTGCTCCATTGACACGTCTCACAAGGAAAAATGTAGAGTTTGTGGGGACAAAAAGTGTGAAGACAGTTTTGAGGAGTTGAAAAGGAGATTAACTACAGCTCCAATACTCACCATTCCTACCAGCTCAGGAGGTTTCTCTGTGTATGCGGATGCTTCACACCTAGGACTGGGCTGTGTATTGATGCAGGATGGGAAGGTAGTAGCCTACGGATCAAGACAGTTAAAGGATCATGAGAGGAACTACCCGACCCATGACTTGGAGTTGGCAGCGGTGGTGTTTGCGCTGAAGATATGGCGCCACTACCTCTATGGTGAGAGATTTCAGATTTATACAGATCATAAGAGCCTTAAGTACCTGTTCTCACAGAAAGAGTTGAACATGAGACAGAGGAGATGGCTCGAGCTGTTAAAGGATTATGATTGTGAAATCCTATACCACCCGGGTAAAGCAAATGTGGTTGCTGATGCATTGAGTAGGAAGCATCTCGGGATGGTATCATTCATGATGATCAGGGAACACGAGCTGTTGGAACAGTTCATGAACCTCAGTTTGGATATGACCCCGCCTGACGCTGATAGTGGATTTATGATAGCTAGCCTGCAGTTGGAACCAGATCTGGTAGATCGAATCCGACAGGCTCAGCGAGTTGATCAGCAGTGTGGTGATATTGTCGGGCAGATACAGAGGGGTATAGAGACGGACTTTGGGTTGAGTTCGGATGGATTGTTGAGGTTCAGAGGTAGGATATGTGTCCCTGATGACGCAGAGATCAGAAGGTTGATCCTGACAGAGGCTCACTCATCGAAGTATACGATACATCCAGGGGGTACCAAAATGTATCAAAACCTTCGAAAGGTTTATTGGTGGTCGGGAATGAAAAAGCACATTGCTGAATATGTTGCTAAGTGTCTCGTTTGTCAGCAGGTGAAGGTAGAGCATCAGAAGCCTGCAGGGTTATTGCAGCCTCTACCGATACCGACATGGAAGTGGGAGTATGTCACCATGGATTTTGTGATGGGATTGCCGAGGACCCGGAGAGGTCATGATGCCATATGGGTGATTGTGGATCGGTTGACGAAATCAGCCCATTTTCTAGCTATGAGAGCTACCGATACTCTGAGCCAGTTAGCGAACCTATATGTGCGCGAGATAGTGAGGCTACATGGAATTCCAGTGAGCGTTGTTTCTGATAGGGATGCCCGCTTCACTTCCCACTTTTGGGAACAGTTTCAGGAAGCGATGGGGACCCAGTTGAATTTTAGCACCGCGTTTCATCCTCAGACAGATGGTCAGTCAGAGAGGACTATACAGACCCTGGAGGACATGTTGAGAGCGTGTGCATTGGATTTTGGAGGCTCCTGGGATGACCATTTGCCACTCGCAGAGTTCGCGTATAATAACAGTTTTCATGCGAGTATCGGGATGGCACCATATGAGGCATTGTATGGGCGTAAATGCCGTTCCCCTATTGGATGGGAAGAGGTTGGTGACAGACAGATCTTTGCTCCCGACTTGGTTAGACAAGCCTCTGAGGACGTCCAATTGATATGTGAGAGGTTACGGACAGCTCAGAGCAGGCAAAAGAGTTATGCTGACAAGAGACGGAGACCACTAGAGTTTGAGGTGGGTGAGTCAGTGTTTTTGAAAGTTTCCCCTTCGAAGGGAATTATGAGATTTGGGAAGAAGGGAAAGTTGAGCCCTCGATATATCGGGCCATTTGAGATACTTGATAAGGTGGGAGACAAGGCGTATAGGTTGGCATTGCCCCCAGAGTTGGCAAGTGTGCATAATGTCTTCCACGTATCCATGTTGAGGAAGTATCACCCGGACCCGGCACATGTGATAAGATATGAGCCTTTGGAGCTCAATGAGGGTATGACCTATGTTGAGAAGCCAGTTCGGGTATTGGACAGAAAGGAGAAAGTACTGAGGACAAAGACAATTCCCTTGGTGAAGATACTTTGGCAACATCACACTGTGGAAGAAGCCACATGGGAATTGGAGAGTTTGATGCGGGAGAGATATCCCGAGTTGTTCACAGAATAATTGGTTCCAATTTGGAGGACCAAATTTTCTAAGTGGGGGAGAATGTGAGACCCCGTATATGTATAAGGGTGTATATGTACATATAAGTGTAAATAGAGTTGTACTATGAATTCATAAGTGAAGTATATGTGATGTAAGTCCATAAGTAATGTACACACTTGTAATGAGAGTGATAATCGTACATACAAGTTTCATTATATATGAATGTGTAGTAATGGACTTAAACATGTGGAGAATGTGTGTAGAATGGATTATGAATAGTTTGGTAAAATGGAAGTAGAATTGCATAAGATGTGCACTTCCATTTTTGTTTATATTAAGTACCATTGGTCATACAAAGATCCTACACAAGTTTTAATGTGTATGAAGTGAGGATGGATGTCATCTTCAAGTCTCAAAGATGAAGGAATGAGGAAATGATCATGGTAGCAAATTTAGGATGTTTGGTAAGTGTTGTTGCAGAGGAAATCTGGAAATTTTGAAGGGCAGATCGATCTCATGGGATGAGAGATCGATCTGGAAGAGCCAGAATGCTCTTATTTGGGCGAGAGAATAGAACAGATCGATCTCCAATGGACCAGATCGATCTCCTTAGCTCTCTGTTTAGGAGCAGATCGATCTCATGCTTCGACAGATCGATCTCATGCCTTGACAGATCGATCTCATGCTTCGACAGATCGATCTCAGGCTTAAAAATGCCGTGAAAAAGAGGGATTTTAAGGGACTAGATCGATCTCCTCTTGGACCAGATCGATCTCCTCAAGCTATTTCTATATAAGGAGAGCTGGAAATCAGAAAATTTCGAGAAAAACACAAATCTTTCATTTTCAACCCAAAAACCTAACTTCCTCTCTCTAAAATCAGCCATTTTCAGTGAGATTTGAAGAGAGACCATTAGAGGCAAAGTTGTTCCTATCAAAGAGAAGAACAACATAGTTGGAAGGCATTTTCCCATTATTGGTATCGAAGGAGTTAAGGGCATTGCCATTTGGAGCAAGAGGAGAAATCAATTGGGTAAGATTCTAACACTCCAACTGTGATACATTGTTTATTAAGTGATTTTGGAGTTGTTGGCATGAGTATAGATGGTTAGAAACTATCTAAATGCATTGGTATGATTTTGACCTAGAAATGGTTTAGTGTGAGAAAGTGAAATTGATGGAGATTAATGATGAATGAGATATGTAGAAATCATTAATAGTGATTGTGGTATGATTTTAAGATGTGGTTAATGGATAAATTGTGAGGTTTACCTAAAAGAGGTAAAATGAGGGTTAGGGCATTTGTAAAATGCATAAGTAAATAATGTTGACTAGTGAGGTCAACTATGGGTTAAATACGTTAACTCAATCGATTTAATGAATGAATCGCAGCTTCCGAGGATACGTCGAGGCGAGTTGAGCCAAGAGCGTGAGAAGCTAAAAGGAAAGGAGTCACACCAAATAAATCGAGGTAAGGGAATTGTGTGGACTCTTAGAGATATTGTGCGCAATTTGAGAGCATAAATGTTTTGCTAGTATGCATGAGATTAGGAAATGTTGTTGTTGGGTGATTGAAGGGTAAAAGTTGGGAGTTTGAGAAATGTGCATGAAAACAAAAGCATATTTCTTTGGAAAATCATGTTTTATTGCTTTTTAGCAAATGATTGGTAGGTTGGCTAACATTGAAATGATTTGCAAAAGAAATGAGTATGTTTTGGTTTTGATAACCACATTTTGCAAGTTTTGAGCCACCTACATGATTTCGTGAGTATGAAAGAGTGCAAGAGGCACTAGTTTTCACATGGATTTCATATTGTTTTGGCATTGTGCTTGAGTTTGTCTCGCACTGGATGCCCACCTTGCATGTTGCCGTGTTTGGAGCTTCGAGTAGACTTGGTGTCATATCGATTAAATAGGCTCACACGTGCATTGTTTTGAGACATGGCATGTTAAAACAACCTGATGAGCCCGAACGAGGGATAAGGGTTGGAGATCCACCTGATGAGCCCGAACGAGGGATAAGGGTTGGAGGAACAGCTGATGAGCCCGAACGAGGGATAAGGCTGGGGGTCCACGGAGTACGTTGTACCGTGCATGTAGCATGGAGTACATTGTACCGTGTTGTGATGTGATGTGCCGTCTTCGGACGAGATCTGCTATGGACCGACGGGTAGGATTTGACCCACCTCCCGTGTGGAAGCAGATGGTGGTGATATCCCGCACACCTGATCCGTGTAGCCGGTATCACAGGTTATGTACATAGGCCTTGAGGTTATTACCTATTGTTGAAACTGCCTATCTCACATGTCTAATGCTATTTGAGAATAAATCCATGTTTGAAGTGATTGTGGTCAGGAAAGCCCGAGGGATGGGCTGGGACCTGACGTTGAATTGATTTGTTAATGGTTTTAAAGTGCACGGATGCATGATGTTTAATGCCATGCTTTATTGTGAAAATGCATGATGTTTAATGCCATGCTTTTATTGTGAATTATGCATGATGATTTATACCATGCTTTGAGTTGTAATGTGCACTGAATTTTAATAGCATGAATGCTTTACATACCATTAACACAATCATACACTCATGTTTTGAGATAAACAATGAATTAAATGCTTTTGAGCATGGCATCACGATCACGTAGATAGTACAGTATCTACCTGTTCGCATGATTGCCTTACTGAGCGTGTGGTTTGCTCACCCCCCTTATTTTCCCCCTCTCTACAGAGATTTGAGTATAGATTGAGCGTGACTGGAGGCGTTTCCCTTTTTGGAAATCCGCTGCATCCCATCGCTAAAGGTATACACACTTGGATTATTTTGTATCTAAACTAGACATAGCACAGTAGCATTTTGTATGTAACTACTGGGGATGTAAAACATTGTAAACACATGTAACAACTCTGATATATATACATTTATGCAAGTGTTTACTCATGAATAATGTTTCAAATTAAATTGGTATGGTGGAGTGAGTTAGACGTCGACACACAGCCCAACTGTTAAGTGTGTGGTTGTTCACGATCGAGGAAGGATGATTAAGGATCGATGCATGAAAATACAAAAAAATTTGTACGTATTTTTGTAAGTTGAGGGTCGTGACAAGCTTTCCTTCAAATCTTACTGAAAATGCGTGAATTTAGGGGTGAGAAAGCTAGGTTTTAGGTTGAAAATGGGAAAGATTGGTTTTTATCTCGAAAATACAGATCCAACTGCTCCATATTTATAGATTTTAACTTGATGAGATCGATCTGCCTTCGGTGGAGATCGATCTGGTCCTTTTAAAATCCCTCTTTCCCAAGACATTTTGAAGGCAGGAGATCGATCTGTTGAGTTGGGGAGATAAATCTGCTTCAAACAGAAGGTTAAGGAGATCGATCTGGTCTTAGGGGAGATCGATCTGCTTCCAACCCGAGAGCGAAGGAGATCGATCTATTCCATTAAGGATCGATCTACTCTATTCAATTGCTCAAATAAGAGCTTTTTGGCTCTTCCAGATCGATCTCTCATCCTATGGGATCGATCTGACCTTCATATTTCTAAATTTTTTGCAATTTTCCTGCAGCAGCTCATACTAAACTTCATCCCTTTTGTTGCCATGGTCATTTCCTCATCCAATCATCTTTCAGACTTGAAAATGACATCCCATAATACTTCATGCACATTAAAACTTGTGGAGAATCTTTGTATATCTAAAGGTACATGATATAAACCAAATGGAAGTGCACAATTTATGCAAATCTTCATTCCATTTTACCATACTACACATATTCCATTCTACTTATATTCATCACATATCAAAGTCCATTCCTTCACATTCATACATAATGTAACTTGTATGTATAATCACAACTCTTATTACATGTGTGTACCTTAAATTGATGGACTTACATTACATGTACTTTACTTATGAATTCATAGTATAACTCCATTTACATTTCTATGTACATATTACAATTATACATCTACGAGGTCTCACATTACTTATGAGATATGCATGATGGTTAATGCCATACTTTGAATTGATTTTTGTGCACTAAATTTTAATAGCATGAATTGCTTTACATACCATTAACACAAGCATGAACTCATATTTGAGAAAATGAGATGAGATGTATACTTTTGAGCATGGCATCACGATCACGTAGATAGTGCAGTATATACCTGTTCGCATGATTGCCTTACTGAGCGTGTGGTTTGCTCACCCTCTTATTTTTCCTTCTCTAGAGAGCTTTGAGTATAGATTGGGGGCTACTGGAGGCTTATCCCTTTTGGTATGCACTAAATCCCATCGTTAAAGGTATACAGACTTGAATTATTTTGTATCTAAACTAGACATAGCACAATAGTATTTTGTATGTAACTATTGGGGATGTAAAGCAATGTAAACACATGTAAACAAACTCTAATTTATTTATAAAAGTGTTTACTTATAAATAATACGAAATTTAAACTGATACGGTTGAGATAGACATTGACACACAGCCCAACTGTTGAGTAGAGTAGCTATTCACGATCGGGAAAGGACGGATAATAAATAATGCATGAAAATGTGAAAAATTGGTACGTATTTTGGTAAGCTGAGGGTCGTGACAGAAGTTGGTATCAAAGCTGAGTTGGTCTGACATGTGTCATGTCTAAAATACTTAATAAGTTGGAAAATTTCATCCCTATGTTACTATACTTGTTTAGATACAAATTGTGTGTGTGTTGATGGGTTGACTAAGAAATTGATGTGAATGTAGGGAATTGAGCAATATGCCTAATACCAGTCGTGGTAGAGGGGCGAAGGTGCAAGTTAGAGGCCGTAGAGGTAGGCCTGGGGGTCGTGTTGAGCCAAAAACACACGAGGCTCAGGAAGAGATTGAGGTGGAGGCTCAGGTTGAGCATGCTCCACAGGGTCCAAAGGAGAGACCTTAGAGTACTGAGGCTCGCTTCGTGAGGATTGAGCGGAGCATTGAGATGATCTTGAAGATGGTCACTCAATCATTGCCTGGAGTTGGGGGCAGACAGAGTCTCGCTACACAGGGTGATGTCGAGCTTGCGGTAATTCCTAAGGCACGGGCCCGACCAGCCTAGAGAGCTCAGACGGTAGAGACACCTAGACCCCCACTTGCATAGGATATGCCTACTCCTGTTGCTACACCACAGGCCAGTAGAGGCTGGGGTTACAGTTGTGATTTAGACAGATTGTGGCAGTTCCAGAAGTTTGGACCGCCATCTTTTAGTGGAGTAAAGGACCTAGTAGCTGCTAAGGATTGGATAAATGAGATCGAAAAGCTGTATGGGTTCTTTGAGTGCACTACTACCGAGATGGTAGCGTTTGTAGCTTTTATGTTGAAGGGATCAGCAAAATATTGGTGAAAATCTACCAGGCCTATTTTGAGAGCCCAACATACAGAGATTAGCTGGGATGTATTTCTAGAGGCTTTCGAGAGACAGTATGTTTTAGATACTGTATAGAGAAAGATGAAGATGACATTTTTGGGACTAATCCAAGGGAGTAGGACTGTGGATGAGTACGAGACGACCTTTATCTCCCTGGGCAGATATGATCCCAACACAATGAGTAATGAGGTCGAGAAAATCTAAAAGTTTATGGATGGATTGTGACCGACCATCAAGTCTAGACTGGTTCCCCTGGATATACCAACCTACAAGGAGGTAGTGTACAGGGAGTAATTGTGTGAGTAAGATGTTGATAGGATTGTCTCAGAGTTTGGGAAGGTTGATAAGATGAAGGACAAAGGGAAGAAGAGATTAGTGATGGATAGAGGCTTCAACTATAAGGGAAGTAAGCGGCTTTCTGGTAAGAGGTCGAGGATCGAGGCGATCTAGGAGAGGACAGTTAATACTCCTATGTATCCGGCTATAGCTCCTGCCAAGGGAATTGTGATTGGAGGGCCACGGCCTACTACTGAGCAGTGCAACAAGTGTGGCAACTACCATGGTACTCGACATGTTATGAATCTTCTGTAGTATGTTTTAGATATGGGAAACTAGGGCACATAATCCAAGATTACCCAAAGATAACAGAGAAAGCCCCACAGAAGGGCAGGGAGCCAGAAAGAGCTCCAGATAGGACAACTGCTCCGAGGAGGAGGGCTATAGTTGAGGAAAAGGGGAAGTAGGCAGTGGGTGTGAGCAGAAGACGAGTGCACGCACTGTACCAGGACACTGTGGATCAATCTTTAGACGTGGTTAAAGGTACCATCCAAATCTTTGATGTAGAAGCATTTGTACTATTTAATCCTGGTGCCACTCATTCCTTTATATCGCCATCCTTTGCATGTAAATTGCTGAAGCATGTAAAACCCACACTGCTAGATAAAATGTTGATGATATCTACCCCTATGAATGATAGTCAGTTGATTGAGCATGTATATAGAAATTGTCAGATGAGGATAGGAGGTAAAGAAATGACAGCCGATTTAATTTTATTAAATATGAATAATTTTGATGTAATCCTAGGAATGGATTGGTTGGTTGACAATCATGTTGTTATGAATTGTCATGCAAAACTTTAATGTTTCCAAAGATAGACAACCCTGTTGTAAATTTAGTGAAATGAAATGAAAGAATATGTTATTGCAATTGAGAAGAGTATAATCTAGTTACATGATAATTTAGAGATGAATCTAAGTTACAAATTATATATGTTGATGTGATGATTTATGATTGCTAATGGTGGAAAGAATAATGTGAATGATACATTGCTTATGTGGTTGAGAAGGACACTGCACGTCCAGAGTTGATAGACATCCCAATAGTCAGGGAATATCCAGATGTCTTTTCGGAGGAATTACCAGGGTTACCTCCAGATAGGGAGATGGAAGTTAGTATAGATTTGGCACCTGGTACAGAGTCGATATCCAAGCCACCGTACAGAATGGCTCAAGTTGAGTTGGAAGAATTAAGGAAACAGTTACAAGAGTTGCTGGAGAAGGGGTTCATCAGGCTAAGCGTCTCTCCTTGGGGAGCACCAGTTTTGTTTGTAAGGAAGAAGGATGGAAGCCTCCGACTGTGTATAGATTACCGGTTGTTGAATAATGCCACCATCAAGAATAAGTATCCCCTTCCATGCATCGATAACTTGTTGGATCAGCTTAAGGGAGCGCAGGTCTTTTCCAAGATAGATCTGAGATCTGGGTACCATCAGTTGAAGATACGAAGTGGAGATGTACCCAAGATAGCTTTTCACACTCGGTATGGACATTATGAGTTTATGGTTATGCCATTCGGGTTGACGAATGCTCCCGTAGCTTTTATGTCATTGATGAATGAGGTATTCCACCAGTATTTGGATCGATTTGTAATCATGTTTATTGATGTATACTGGTGTACTCAAGGTCTAGAGAGGAGTATGAACAGCACCTAAGGATAGTGCTGCAGACCCTCCGAGAGAAGTTGTATGCTAAACTCAGTAAGTGTGATTTTTGGTTGGAATAGATCTCTTTTTTGGGGTCATATAATATCAAAAGATGGAGTGTCAGTGGATCTATCTAAGATTGAGGTCGTAGTTCAGTGGCAGAGACCCCAGACAATGACAGAGATAAGAAGTTTCTTGGGTTCAACTGGGTATTACCGAAGGTTTGTAGAGGGATTCTTGAGGTTAGCTACTCTTTTGACACGTCTCACAAGAAAGAACATCGTATTCATGTGGGACGATAAATATGAGGAACGTTTTGATGAGTTGAAGAGGAGGTTAACTACAGCTCCGATACTCATCATTCCTACCAGCTCAAGAGGTTTTTCGGTGTATACAGATGCTTCACACAAAAGACTGGGTTGTGTATTGATGCAAGATGGGAAGGTAGTTTCATATGGATCAAGGCAGTTGAAGGATCATGAGAGAAACTACCCAACCCACGATTTGGAGTTGGCGACTGTAGTGTTTGCATTGAAAATATAGCGCCACTACCTATATGATGAGAGATTTCAGGTTTATACCGATCATAAGAGCCTTAAGTACCTATTTTTGCAGAAAGAGTTGAACATGAGACAGAGGAGATGGCTCGAGCTATTAAAGGATTATGATTGTGAGATCCTGTACTACCCGGGTAAAGAAAATGTAGTTGCTGATGCATTGAGTAAGAAGCATCTCGGGTTGGTGTCATTCATGATGGTCAGGGAACACGAGCTGTTGGAATAGTTCATGAACCTCAGTTTAGATATGACCCCGCCTGACACTGATAATGGAATTATGATCACTAGCCTGTAGTTGGAATCAGATCTGGTAGATCGAATCTAACAGGCTTGACGATTCAGCAGTACGGTGATATTATCGGGCAGATACAGAGGGGTACAGAGACAGACTTTGAGTTGAGTTCAGAAGGGTTGTTGAGGTTCAGAGGTAAGATATGTATTCCTGATGATGCATAGATCAGAAGATTGATCTTAACAGAAGCTCACTTATTGAAGTATACGATACATCCAAGAAGTACCAAGATATATCAAAACCTTCAAAAAATTTATTGGTGGTCTAGGATAAAAAAGCACAGTGCTGAATATGTTGCTAAGTGTCTCATTTTTCAGCAGGTGAAGGTAGAGCATCAGAAGCCTGTAGGGTTATTGAAGCCTCTACCGATACCGACTTGGAAGTGGGAGCACGTCACCATAGATTTTGTGATGGAATTACCGAGGACCCGCAAAGATCATGATACCATATGTGTGATTGTGGATCGGTTGACGAAAGCAACCCATTTTCTAGCTATGAGAGCTACCGATACTCTGAGCCAGTTAGCAAACTTATATGTGCCCGAGATAGTGAGGATACATGGAATTCCAGTGAGCGTTGTTTCTGATAGGGATGCCCGCTTCAGTTTCCACTTCCGGGAACATTTTTAGGAAGCGATAGGGACCTAGTTGAGTTCAGTTTCCACGTTTCATATTTGATAAAATGAGATGAGATGTATACTTTTGAGCATGGCATCACGATCACGTAGATGGTGCAGTATCTACCTATTCACATGATTGCCTTACTGAGCATGTGGTTTGCTCACCCCCTTATTTTCCCCTCACTACAGAGCTTTGAGTATAGATTGTGGGCGACTGGAGGCTTATCTCGTTTGGTATCCGCTGCATCCCATCGCTAAAGGTATACACATTTGAATTATTTTGTATCTAAACTAGACATAGCACAATAGCATTTTGTATGTAACTATTGTGGATGTAAAGCAAAGTAAACACATGTAAACAAACTCTAATTTATTTATACAAGAGTTTATTTATAAATAATATGAAATTTAAACTGGTATGGTGGAATGAGATAGACATTGACACACAGCCCAACTGTTGAGTAGAGTAGCTGTTCATGATCGGGAAAGGACGGATAATAAATAATGCATGAAAATGCAAAAAATTGTTATGTATTTTTGTAAGTTGAGGGTCGTGACATGCCATAGTGAAGAAATTGATGGAATATGAACACTATGGGCTTAATATCGATTTAATATTGATTTAGTATGAATCAATAGGCCTAAAAGAATCAATAGACTCGAGATATGTGTAGAACAATAAAATAAGACCTTATGAATATTAATGAAGGCTATAGATTGAATTGACTATAGCAAACACAATAGTTGTGCAGTATTAAACTAAATTGGTGCGATATACGATTTTGTGCAGTTCCAGAGAGTTCGTTGGAGACGAATCGAACTACACAAGTAAGCAGCTCTAAGGAAACATAATCATACGACAAGATTCCAGGTAATGGAATTCTGTAAGTATATAGAGATAGCTGTTCGTACTTTGAACTCGTGGGTGAATATAAGGCATTTATGAAATGCATGAATGTTCAAGAAAAATTATTGATGATATGCGTGAATAACTACGAGTATGTATATATGATTTGGTTTTCGAAGTGAGTTTCATATAAAAGGGATAGTAAGGCTAATAATTGCATAAATCATATGTTTTCAATGGTTTCACGAAACACATTGCTTTGTTTTAAGCGAATTAATGTATGCGTTGGCTAGTGTTTAAATGACTTTGTGAAATAGCACATGTGAGGTGCTAATCATGATTTTGAGATTGTTTTGGTTGATTATGAGCCGCCTATCGTGTTTGTGTGAATTAAATCGAACTCGAGCCTCACTCGTACGAGATTTTGGTATTTTCACATATATAAAATGTGCTGGAGCTTAGCTTGCACTTTGATTTGAAATTGTGATGATGTTTTATAAACCGTACTGAAGCTTCTGCTCGTACGTGGATTTCGAGTGGTTTTTTATGCATATAACCGTACTGGAGCTATGCTCGTATGTGATTTCTTCATGTTTTTATTCATAAATGCTATACTAGAGCATTGCTCGTACGAGGATAATTATTGATGATGTATGTGCTAGAGCTTAGCTCGCACAGGTTTTCACACTGTGGTATGTATGACACTGTGGTGAGGGTAATACGGATTGGTGTTCAGGGAACACAAAAGGGGCGAGCAAGGCCATGAAGGGCTAAGACTTGACATTAATCAATTCAGGGAACCCAAAAGGGGCAAGCAAGTCCATGAGAGGCTAGGACATGATATTAGAAATATTTTTACGTGCACTTGAGACTATATCGGTTACACGTGGTATGAGGTAGATAAGACCTACGGCTAGCACCTCCAATCATGCTATGGGTCCACGGAGTATGTTGTACTGTGTATATCACATGAAGTATGTTGTACCGTGCGGTTGAGTTACTGATGACAAAGTCTAGCGAAGAACTAACCCACTTTTGTTTCAGCATGATACCCCGCACATCGGGATCCGTGTGGTCTGAGATGATTTATGACATAGTTGGCCAACATAGTCCATTGAGATATAGTGACCTGTCTCACCTGATATTACATAATACCACATAGTTTTGATATATAAGTGTAATTGTGATTGTTCAGGATAGACTTGAGGGAGGGTCGAGCCTTGTGGGATTTGTGATTTAAAGAAATGATATGGAATTTGAAAAAGGATTTGCGATGAGATGAGATGTGATTTGAAAAGGATGTTTCTTAAATGAATTTCCCTTTTGTGATGAATTTTAATGAGACTCAGCATGAGATGGTTTTACATGTTGGTATTTCCATGTTTTATGCCTATTTACATTATTTTCAATACATGATATATGTATATACATGTGGCATAGTTTTTATTTCCTAATGCTCTGATTATAAATGATTTATGCATAACACTATCAGCATGTAGATAGAGTAGTTATCTACCATGCTTGCATTATTGCCTTACTGAGCGTGTGGTTGCTAATCCCTTTTCTACTTTCCCCTCTCTACAAAGCGTACATAGTAGCCCAGTGAGGACTGAGGCGTTGTATTTTGGACATCCCCTGCTTCCATCGCCAAAAGGTATGCACATAGGGATTCTTTTTGTATCTAAACATGTAAAGGCACAGTAGTCATTTTGTATTGTAATGTGGGGGATGTAAAAGTTAGAAAACGTGTCATGTACCAGTGTATAACTTACCTTTCAAATGAATGACACTTCTTTCGATTAATTTGAGAAAGAATGATGAGTGATGATTACTATTGACTCACAGCCCAACTGTGTAGTGGTGAGTTTGTTCACGGCCGGCCGGCCGGGTAAGGAAAGGAAAATGCGAAAATTTTGTAGTGATTTTCGGTTAAAAAGGATAAAATGGGTCGTGACAAAAACATCAACATCTATCCATGGCCATGATATCGATGTAGACTTGATTAGAGTCATACAACCTTAGTCCTACAGGCTATCAAAGCAAGACCCAGTCTTACATGCTATCAAAGCAAGGCCACCCATTGCTACTAAAGCGCAGTTATCTCACGTTTCCAGAACGGAGGCATCGGACTTACATGCTACCAGAGCAAGGCCACTCAACGCTATCAAAGAGAAGTATCGATGTGCATCTCATGACAAGCCTTAGTCTCAGTAAAATATGCCATTATTGTATTAAAATCGTTTTGCCTTCATGTAGAGTTTATAGTGGTTATCTCAAAGAAAACTCATTTCTGTCATAAAACATTGTGTGCACAATTACACAAAATTAATCAAAACCGAGCTCAAACCGGCAAAACACTCACACATTCATAACAACATCAAATCAACTCATTTCTCATAAACATGCTCGTTTATCAAACCTTTTTCACGCTAAAAAGGTATTTTCATCATTTAGAAACTCACATGCACAAACATTTTATTTCCCTTACCTCTCGCACCCTGAGTGGTGCAATGTCCCTTGGGTCTCGGACTAGCCTCGTTTTCTTGTGTCGGATTCCCGAGCTATCCAAATATCATCAAATCGTCAATATACATCATTCTCATTGTCCATTTCTTTCTCTTATTCATTCTAACTCAACATTCTCCTTTTTATCCTATTTACACCTATACACCTTAAACTACATGCAAGCTATAAATCTTAAGCACATACATTGTCTCAAAACTTTTCCTACGTCTTTATCAACGCCTTAGCTAGCTCATGGCCATCACAAGACATCCACATTCCATCTTCTAACTAAACCTATTTGTTGGTTCCTTCATGACTTAAACATTTCCAACCAAATATATATATATATATATATATATATATATATATTCACCAATATATAAAATGATAATACTTAAAAATAAGGGTCTTGTGAGCTCACCTAGCTGTCCTCTCTTGACCAAACTTGTAGAATGCTTGCCTCTTCCCCTTTGTTTTAACTAACCCTTGATTTTCTAGTATGTTGTTCTCTTTACCAAAAGGAACAACTTTACCTCTTACCTCTTTTTCTAACTCGGTCTAGAACGTGGTGAATCTTAGAGAGAGAAAGCTTGGTTTGAGTGAAAATGGTGAGTGTTGGTGTTTGTAGGTGAGAGAGACTCGGCTTCAGGCAAAAATCTCATGATCTTTATATAGATAGAGTGTATGAGATCGATCTGGCACTTGGTGGAGATCGATCTCTGCTTGGTTTCAATTACTCCAACTGCTCAATTACCAACTACAGGATCGATCTAGTAGAGGGTAGGGATCGATCTGTTTTTCACAGAACCACATGGAGATCGATATGTTTTCTAAGGGGGATTAATCTCTTCCAGGTCGAGACGACTGAAGATCGATCTGCCCTCATGACAGGATTGATTCTTGTTAGGCAGAGGCAGTATGAGATCGATCTACCTGTCTGTTATTGTATACTCATTGCATTCTGGAGTCATGAGATCGATCTTCCTTCCCATGAGATCGATCTGGCCTTCATAGATTTCACTGCTGCTACATAAATTTGCAGGAAACTCAAGGCAAAACTTACCACAATCTACTTCATAGACCATATTTCAATCCATACACATTTAAGACCTAAAAACTTTATCTTCTTATACTTTATTAGATTTAAAACTTGCGTGTACATCGAAATATCATAATCACTTTCACCAAATTATAAATATCACATTATAACCTCATAGTTAAAGTACATAGAATTCACAGGTCTCACATTTCTGAACTATCTGCATGGATTGAGATATTTTGGAAATCTGATTATTTTGCTACTGGAGCCTCTGAAATTTTTGTACTTACTACAGTAGCTAACTTCACTACCGATTTATGTTTTGTTTCTGAAATCTATGTTTGGTATTTGTGAAAAATTACCGAACTATTTATGAACTCTGTAAAAATATTTTGAATTTTGGCAAATATAAATATATATTTTTTAGGTAGTGTATTTATCTACCTGTTATGAGGTTTTTCTTACTAAGCATGTTGAGCTCACCTCCTTACTTTCCTCCACAAAGCCCCACTATAGTTCGAATCGCTTCCGTTAGTAAGACAATCAGCGCAGTTATGATTCCGCGGAGCATATTTTTTCATCAATCGTATCTAAAATTTTGGTAAGTACAATAATGTAAATGAGATGTATATGGGGAATGTGAATATATATTTTGTTTAAAATTTGTTACTAGGAATGAAAATTAATCAAACTGAGTATTATTCTGACCTAATATTGACTTGTAACCTAATTGAAATGTCCGTAAATTTGGGTCGTTACAGAGTTGATATCAGAGCAAGGTTGGCCTGATAGGAGTCGATTATTAGAGTAAGAGAAAATTTGGAAAGTTCACATTCCCAACATTATTGTACATTGTTTAGATATAAATGGGTATACTTGACTGTGTTTTATTAAAAATTATGTCAGTGAATGAAGGGAAACTGATTGATATGACTGATTAGTATCGCAGCCATATTAGCATATGGAAATGAACCATTCTCGGAGGCCATAGAGATAGGCCAAGAGGTGTAGTGAACCCTCGTCTGAGTGAATACCTTATAGTTTCACTGGAAATTTTGAAGTCTGCTTTGTAAAAAATTGAACGAGACATGAAAATAATGATGACATTGTCGAGTCAAGTAATAATGGCCCCGTGATAATGATAACGATTGAGGTGTGGCTAAGAGAAAGATCGAGCTAATTTCAGAAGATAGTATGTTGTTACATACTGGAGTCATGAATCCAAATTGTAATGGAAATCTGAAAAATTAAATTGGAAAACTTCCATGAATTCTTAGAGTATGACTGTGAACTTAATAGACTGGGGGCAGTTTCAAGAGATTAAGCATCCATTTTTCAATAAGGTTAAGAATTCAGTGATTCAGAGGGTTAGATGAATGAGATAGAAAAGCTTGATGATTTTAGAACTAACTCTACTGAGAAAGTTGCTTCTGCAACTCGTGTTAAAGAATTGGGGAAGCTGCACGGACTTTCAGAGTGCACTACTATAAATAAAGTAGCATTTGTAGCATCAATATCGAAATGGAAAGTCGAACTCAAAGGGAAATCCCCCGATCTAATTCGAGAGTCGACATAGAATTACATGGGATATGTTTCTGGAGGCCTTTAGACGGCAACCCAGCCCGGATAAAGTACGGTTGCAATTATAGATGAAATGATTGAATCAGACTTAAGGTAACAAGTTCGGGAATGGATATGAAATTATAATAATATTTTTAGGAGAAGTATAATCTGGATAAGTGGAGATGTGAAACGGAGGAAGTCCAAGAAAACTTGTAGAGGTACTAAGATCCTCAATCGAGCTAAATTAGCCCCATTGGATGTTATTTTGAGGAAGCAGTGTGCAAGGCACAACTGTGGTAGTATGAAATGTATATTTCGAGGTTACTAAGAAAAAGAAAAGGTGAAGAGAGTGACAGAAAAGTGATATACTAAGGAAGTAGTGAGAGTGATAGAGTAAAGTTACTGTAACTGAAAATATGAATTACAGAACCAAAAGTATAAATGAAGGTTACATTGTTTATATGATTGATAAAGATAGGGTGTGTTCGGAGTAAAGAGACACCCTTGTAGACATACAATTTTTCAACACATCGTTGGATGATTTGTCAAAGTTACCACTAGACCGAACGATGAAGTTTGAGGTGATCTAGTACTTGATACCGAATTTATTATTCAAACTACTGTATTGAACAATTTCGACCGAATTTGAAGAGCTGAAAAAATAATTACAAGGATTATATGATAAGGGGATTACCAAACTGAATGATCCATTTTAGAGTGTACCAGCATTAATTTTTAAGGAAACCCATAGTCTTTTGAGTCACATTGTATTAAGAATGGGTGTCAATTGGATTCTCCTAAATAAGGATTATAAATCAGTGGGAAAAACCCGAAACTGTTAAGAAGATTCAGAGTTTTGAGATATAAAGAGCCTTTGGAGTATGAAGCACGTTTCGAATCTAATGATTGAAATTTAGGTGTGCTAATGTTTTGGGATACGAGACTTAATTAGAATAAGGAAAGAGTTTTGTTATCATTGATGCATGAAATGAGACAAGCTTGAAATGTAATAGATTCTGAACATAAGTTACATTGGAATAAGAGGTGTATACAAGGTAAGAATATCTTTGGTATGTGAAATGAATTCGGATCAAGTGATAAGAATTGAGAATAAGTTCTGACTAAAGGATAAATGCGAAATTGCGATAAGTTTTGGTATCCTACTTTCTTATTGAGACTGAACCTTGAACCCTTATATTCATAACCAGTTATGTGGTCAGGTCTAATGGCTAACAAAGGTATTTCAAAATACCTCCCAGCTTGAGAGACTTGACAGTGTCTAAAAGTATCCTAATCCATAACCTATAAATTGAAATTGACAGTCATCATATTCGCGTTGAAGTCAGGATACCATTACTTATGCGACAAAGAATTATGAAATTTTACTGATCATGAAGGTTTAAATATTAAATTTCACAAAAGTCGTTTAATACAAGAAAAAAAATAGAAATGACTACGGTTAGTACTTTGAGCATAAGTGATTTTGGGATAACGTTATATATATTGGTCAGGCACATGAGTTATTGAAATATTTAGTGAACCTCAACTTGGATGTGGTCCTTTCCCTGACACTGACATTAGTTACATGGTGGCTAGCCTAAGAGTTAAAACTAGACTTGATTGATCGAATCGAATAGGCACAATGAAATGATAAATACTGTATTGATGTGGCTAGTGAGACCAGATGGGTGCTACAACTAGCTTGAGTATTGGTACTGATACTTAATTAAGATAAAAAAAATAGAATTTGTATCAAATGATCTATAGTTAAAGGAATTGATGTCGTCGGAGACTCATTTACAGAGATATACCCCACATTCAGAGAATAATAGGATTTATCGAAATCTCCTGAAAGTATATTGGCAAATCAAGTATGATAAGAGAAATAACTGAAATTGGGATTAAATGTTTCATAGGTCAACAGGTTAAGGTAGAGCACCAAAGCCTATAAGATTATCACCCATGCCTATATGGAACTGAAAGCATGTGCCAGGATTTTAAAGGCTTTTAGAAGGAGCAATTGCCAATTAGCAACGATTGTATATAATCAGTTACCACTCAAGTGTCAGAATGACGTCGTAGGAAACATAGTATGACTAAAAATGTCGTTTACCAATTGGATGGAAGAAGTGGATGAAAGGAAGATAATTGTTCCCAATTTGGTTAAGCAAGTTTCTGAAGATATTCAATTAAATTGTGAAAGGTTGAGAACAACTCAAAATAAGCAAAAGAGTTATGTTGACCAAAAATGATGGTCCTTGGGATTTACAGTAGGAGATTTGGTGTCCTGAAAGTTTATCCTTCCAATAGCATAACGAAATATGGAAAGAAGAGAAAGATAACTCCCCATTACAGTGGACCTTTCGAGATCTTAAACCGAGTGGGAAACAAAGTGTACAGGTTGGCGTTACCGCCAGAATTATCAAGTATTCACAATGTCTTCCACGTTTCAATGTTATGCAAGTATCATCCGGTCTGATCCATGTGATTAGGTATGAACCACGGGAGTTGAAGGAGTGGGAAAAAGTCGATTCGGATACTAGACAGGAAGGAAAAGGTATTACAGTTTAAGACAATTCTTCTGGTCAAAGTTCTGTGGCAGTACCATACTTCGAAAGAGATCACGTGGGAATTAGAAAGTCTAATGCGAGAGAAGTACCCACACATATTTATGAATTGATGTACTGTCACGACTTCTTTACTAGTCCATGACCTTTACCTTACCACTTACAGTTGGGCTGTGAGTCAACATCTATCCCATATCTCATCCTTTATAGTTAAATAAATTTATACAATTGAAGTAAAATAGAAATTAGAACTTTTATATATAAGTACGGAAGCGTTTACATCGGTTTCTATTATATACATCTCCTAAAATACAAAATACAAACTTTACTATGCATTAATTTATAGGATACAAAATTTTTCATCTCAAATGTATACCTCTCTATACTGCTAGATGACCGGTACAACACAATAGTAGGGATGACTACACTGTTCTCACTACTGACTAATATCTGTGGATGAGGAAATAAGGGGGTGAGCTAACACGCTCAGTAAAGAACATATGAAAGCAGGTAGATAACTACACTATCTACATGCTAAAATACATATAATATATATATATATATTCATTTTTCCTTATAAAATAATATGCATGTTCTTTATAACAATTTCCACAAATGCGAAACCATTAATTCGCTAGATGGGTATATGCATATCCACATAGTTTCACACAGCATAATCTATTCACACAGTTCATATACAGAAAATGCTTTCCATTTGGTAAATCAATATAGTTGACACATAAATCATGGGTTATCATATCCCCAGACACACAGCAAGGGAAACATATGTCACCTCACACAGTAGTGACAATGTCGTATCACTTAGATACAAAAAAGACTTTGGTCATAGTCGGATTCCAGGCAACACTGATCAGGTGTGCGGGAACCCTACGCTTGGGGAGGCGGATCAACCATCCCTTCAGCTGATACTCAAATCATGGCACATCGTACCCCATGGCTAACGCTCATGGTACAACATGCTCCCGTGGATCCTCATCAACATTTTCGTTGTCTCAAAATCTCGTGCGAACAGGTTAGTGCAAGACACACAGCAGTACACGACGACTCTAGCATGGTTTGTACTCATTTCATCACATTCATAAATCACGTGTGAGCAGGTCAATGCAAGACACACAACAATACATGACGGCTCTAACACAATTTTACTTAACACATAACAAAATCATAAAATCTCATGCGAGTAACTCAGTGTAAGACACACAGCATACCTGAGGCATCGAGCACGGTATTACTAAGAAAGTACATGCGAGCATAGCAAGAGCAAGACACACAACAATACTCGAAGGCTCCAGTATGATTCCTAAAATCTAGTGCGAGCATCTCGAGTGGAACACACAGCATCACCCGAGGCATCGAACACTCTTTTGTTTATTAAAAATCCTTTAAAATAACGTGTGAGCATGGCTGGTCAATCTATCGTTGACACTAGGCTCTAGCACGATTTCATACAGAAAATAAATAGAAGGGGCTCTATGTATAATCATGAGTGAGAAGGAAAATCACCCTCCAATCACTTGATAGAAACATTTCATGCAATTGGTTAAACCGAGAGCCCATCTATTGTTATTCTTTCTCAAACTGTTTTCAAAAAACCTCTTTTCATAGCAATCATAGAAGTCATGCAACCCATACTTATACTTGTTCTCATACGTAGTTGTCTACTTAGGTATACAAATATCTATGTACTTATGTCATACATCCGCACACATCCGATAAGAAAACATACGTATAGCTATCTCTATAGCTCGCATAAGTCCATTACCTCGAATCACACTTGAATCACTTTCCTTTAATTTTCACTTCTCGTGATTCGTCCTATCGACTCCAATTATATCCTCCGGAGCTAAAATTGTGTATTACTCATATCAGTATATTGTCATATACTTCATTTCACTTGCATGATATTCAAATCAATGCATTTGCCATTTATATCTCATTTGGCCTCATTTTACCCTTATCAGACTTTATCCTTTCATAAGTCCATTTTAAGTACATATCTATTTTCGAGAATCCATCAGACTCTTCGAGTCTATCGATTCGTATTTAACCGGTATTAAACATTAATACCTCAAGTTCATGATTTTATCTCATTGTGGCATTTCATCAAATACCTCATATACTCACTTTTAACCATTTTTGTTTCTAGCACATGAACTTCATCAAACTGTTACACAATCATGTATATATGCTTAATAACATCTATTCATGCTTAAATCATCATTAAATCCATGCCTACTCAACTTTCTCATCTTTTTCTCACATTTCACCATGTTTAGGTCATGGAGATTAAGCATGTTCTAAGATGTTTCAACCAACAATATATACACCAATCAATTCATAAAATTGTATAGCTCAACATACATGAGATTGGTGCATTGAAATCTCACCTAGCTTGACTTTTCTCCTTTTGGATGAATTTGGAGAAATCACCTTGTTTCCTTCAATCAAATAGCTTCACCACTTGTTTTTGGACTAAGTTGTTCTCCTCTCCACTAGGAACAATTTTGCTAAACCAACTTCTCTCAACTTCGTATGAAAAGTGATTTTTTCCTATGGTGAAAAACTAGGTTACTTTGCTTAGCATGAAAGGTTTGATGTTTCACCCGTGAACTTCAGTCCAGCAGCCCTGTTTTATAGAAATTGCATTGATGAGATCGATCTCCATTAGTGAGGGATCGATCTGAAGCTGTTTTTAGCCTTCCAGCATTGAGTTTTCAAGCTTAGGAGATCAATCTGTCGAAGAGCATGAAATCAATCTCTCCTAGGCAGAATGCTTAACAGATCGATCTGGTAGGGAAATGAGATCGATCTGCTTCAGACCGAGGCTTAAGGAGATCGGTCTGCTTGAGGTTGGATCGATCTGTTCTTCGTAGGGGATCGATCTGGCTTGAATTGAGGATCAACTTCCTTCTTCAAAATGCCTCTAAGATCGATCTCTCTTGCATTGGAGATCGATCCCCCCTTGTTTTGCAGCCGTACTTAGCCATTTTTATCCCAAATTCTCAATGTTAACTTCATTTCAATTTACTCCACCACTCATTTTGCATTCAATACACATTTTTCACTTACAAAGATCCATTTCTTATTATTCATACTTAATGAAACTTGCGTGTACATCACGAATTTACATAACAAGTGTGTACATCAAATTTACAGACCTTACAGTACTTATGATTCATATTACATAAACAAACGTATACTTAGGAAATCATAAGGGTTACATATGAAAATACGGGTCTTACATTCCTCCCCTCCTTTAAGAAATTTGGTCCTCCAAACTAGAACCAAGTTACTCCTCAAAAAGTCGAGGGTACGTTTTTCGTATAGAGTTCTCCAACTCCCAAGTAGGTTCCTCTGAATTATGGTGCTGCCAGAGAACTTTAATAAGCGAAATCATCTTGTTCTATAGCACCTTTTCCTTCCTATCCAGTATTCGGATCGATTTCTCTACATATGACAAATCATTCTTGAGCTCCAATGGCTCATACCGAATCCCGTAGGTTGGATCTGGATGGTATTTCTAAAGCATAGACACATGGAAGACATTATGTATGCCTACTAGCTCCGGGGGTAAGGCTAGTCTATAAGCCTTATGTCCCACACGCTTCAATATCTCAAATGGTCCGATATACCGAGGGCTCAACTTACCCTTCTTATCAAACCTCATAATCCCTTTCGATGGAGAGACTTTCAAAAATACTGAGTCACCTACGGTGAACTCTAGTGGCCTCCATTTTATGTCAGCGTAGTGTTTTTTGTCTGCTTTAAACTGTTCTCAATCTCTCACATATTAACTGAACAACCTCAGAGGCTTACTGTACCAAATCATGAGCAAAAGTTTTTCTTTCACCCACTTCTTCCCAACCAGTAGAGGAACGACACCTTCTACCATATAAGGCTTCATACGGTGCCATCCTGATACTCAAGTGATAACTATTGTTGTATTCAAATTTGGCTAATGGTAGGTGATCATCCCAAGAGCCTTTAAAATCCATAACACTTGCTCTCAACATGTCCTCTAATGTCTGGATGGTTCTCTCGACTGACCATCGGTCTGAGAATGAAAAGCAGTACTAAAACTCAATCGGGTTCCCATAGCTTCCTAAAATTGTTCCCAGAAGCGAGAAGTGAAGCAAGAATCCCTATCTGATATGATGCTCACTAGAACACCATGTAGCCTTACTATCTCCCGTACATACAACTCTGCCAAACTACTCAAGGCATCTGTAGCTTTCATAGCTAAAAAGTGGGCAGATTTCGTCAGTCTGTCAACCACTACCTAGATAGTATCATGGTTCCTCTTAGTCCTTAGCAATCCTATGAAGAAATCCATGGTGACATGCTCCCATTTCCAAGTTGGTACTAGTAGAGGCTACAATAGCCCTACAGGCTTCTGATACTCTACCTTCACTTGCTGACATACTAGATATCTTGCCACAAACTCTACGATATCTCTTTTCATCCCTGACGACCACTACACTTTTCAGAGGTTTTGGTACATTTTATTACCTCCCGGATGTAATGTGCATCTCGATGATTGAGCTTTTGTCAAAATCAATCTCTTTATTTTTGGGTTATTAGGAACTCAAATCCTGCCTCTAAACCTCAATAGGCCATCATTACTCACTAAGAAGTCGACCACATCACCCCTATGAATTTGACTCGCACGATCCTCACACGGTAGGTTGGCATGCTGAGCCTGGAGTATCTAGCCAATCAAATCTGGTTCCACTCATAAGCTAGCTATCACATAGTCTCTGTCAATATCAAGAGGGTCTATATCCAACCTGAGGTGAGCAAATTGCTCGAGCAGCTCATATTCCCTAACCATCATGTGCGATACCATTCCGAGGCTTTTTCTACTCAGGGCATCAGCCACAACATTAGCCTTTCCTGGATGGTACAGTATCTCGCACTCATAATCCTTTAAAAGCTTTATCCATCTTCTCTGCCTCATATTCAACTCTTTCTGTGAAAACAGATATCTGAGCCTCTTATGATCTATATACACCTGAAATTTCTCACCGTACTAGTGGCACTATATTTTCAATGAAAATACCACGGCTGCCAACTCTTAGTCATGGGTCGGGTAGTTCCTCTCATGGTCCTTAAGCTGTCTGGATCTATAGGCTACTACCTTCCCATCCTGCATCAACACACAACCCAGTCCTTGTCTTGAGGCATCTGTATACACTGTATAACCTCCTGAGCTGGTGGGTATGATGAGGATTGGTGCGGTGGTCAATTTGTGCTTTAACTCGCAGAAACTACTCTCACACTTATCATCCCACTCAAATGCCATATTCTTTCAAGTGAGACGTGTCAATGGAGCAGCCAACTTAGATAATCCCTTGACAAATTGTCAGTAATAACCTACTAAATCCAGGAAACTATGGATCTCTGTAACTGTCGTGGGTCTTTCCCACTGTATCACAACCTCTATCTTAGACGGATCCACTAATACACCATCTCTCAAGACTACATGACCCAAAAACGACATCTCACTCAGCTAGAAATCACACTTGTTGAGTTTAGCATATAACTCCTAATCTCGAACGAACTGTAATACTGTTCTCAAATGCTGCTCATGCTCTTCCCTGGACTTCGAGTACACCAATATGTCATCTACGAAGACAATCACAAATCTGTCCAGGTATGGCTTTAACACATAATTCATTAAAGCTATAAACGTTGCAGGAGCATTCGTCAACCCAAATGGCATAACCAAAAACTCATAATGGTTATAACGGGTCTGAAATGCTGTCTTGGGTATATTTCCACTCTGAATCCTCAACTGATGATACCCAAAGCTCAGATCAATCTTCGAAAAGACCTTTTCTCCCTACAATTGATCAAGTAGATCATCAATCAGTGGAAGGGGATATTTATTCTTGATGGTAGCCTTATTCAACAACTGATAATCTATATATAGTCAGAGAGTCCCATCTTTCTTCTTTACACACAGAACCGGTGCTCCCTATAGTGAGACACTCGGTCTGATGAGTCCCTTGTCCAGCAACTCTTGCAATTGTTTCTTTAACTCCTCTAATTCAATTGGAGCCATTCTATAAGTTTCAGGCACCAAATCAGTATAAAATTCCATTTCTCTATCTGGTAGCAACCCTGGTAATTCTTTCGAAAAGATATCGAGAAATTCTCTAACCACTGGGATGTCAACCATATCCGGGTACACCTTATCCAAGTCAATCACTTAGGCGATAAAACTTTCAACACATTATCATTACATTCATTAACAACATCATCCATATTTAGAGATAATCTACTACTTCTTTCATTACTTTTCAAATCTTACAACATACTTTTCAGGGATAGAAAACATTACTGTCTTAGCATAACAGTCTAAAACAGCATGATTTACAGCCAACCAATCCATTCCTAGTATTACATCGAAATCCTTCATAGCTAATAGGATGAGATCGGCTGACATGTCCTTTTTTCCTACTTTTTAACTTACAACTCTTACATACATACTCCATCATTACATTATCTCTCACTGGAGTGCTTATAAGTAAGATTCTACCTAAAGGTACAGGTCTCACATGTTCACATACTTTACATGCAAATAAAGGTGATATGAATAAATGCGTGGCACCAGGATCAATCAATGCTAATGCTTCATAATAAAAAAATAAGGATGGTATCTTTAATCACATCCTAGGAAGTCTCTGCAGAAGCCTGGTCCAATGCAAACACTCGCCCTCTACCAACTGCTTGTTTCCCTTTCTCTTCAGTTATGACCTTCCTCTTAGGTGTAGGTGTCTCAACCGTAGCCTTCTCTGGCTCTTTGCCATTTTGTGGGGCTATATCAACCAATTTTGGGCATTCACGAGCTATGTGCCCTAGTTTACCACACCTATAGCATGATCTCATCAATATTAGGCATGGTCTACCCCTATGATATCTACCACATGACCTGCACTACTTTATGGTAGGTCGGGGTCCACCAATAACTATACCCCTCGAAGCTGGAGGTGGAGCAAGATACACTAGAGGCTTCGCATACCTCTCTCGTATCTCCACAATCTTAGGCCCCTTACCGAATAACCTTTAGTCCTTTCGGAACCCTCTGTCATCAATCGACCTCTTACGATCTTTATCTCTGCCTTTACCACTCCTGCTCAACTCTGAGGCATGCAACTCATAATCTTGCTCACATAGCTGAGCTTTGCTTATTGCCTCATCATAGGTGATAATGTCTAATAGAGCTAACCGAGCTCTGATGGAAGGTCTCAGTCCCTCTAGAAATTTTTAAACCTTTCTATCCTCAAGGCTCATCGTGACTGTATCATATATGCCTAGGGACGTGAATCCAGACTCATACTCATCCATTGTCTGGTTCCCTTGAGTCAATGTCATGAATTTCATCTACATCTTTCTCTGAGCAGTGGCTGGAATGTATTACCTCATGAAGGCATCCAGGAATATATCCCATGTCACAACTGGGTGTCGTCCACTCAACATCAGCTGTGTGGCCATTCACCAATGCTCGACCTCATCCTCTAACACAAAAGCCACAATGGTGACCTTATTGGTGTCAGAGCAATGGAAGAATCGGTAGAGCTTCTCCATATTCCATATCCAATGCTCAGTTGATACTGGGTTCTTCACCCCATTAAATGAAGGTGGTTCAAACTTTCGAAACTCTCCCAATCTACCCAAATCACAATCGTAAACTCCCTCACCACCAACCTATTCTGGAGCTACAAGATCCTGAACCGGTGGGGGAATGTCCTAAACTGGAGGGGGTACAGGTATCTCTGCCTTTGCATCTCGAGGTCTCGGTGTAGGCTGTACTGGCTCTAGTCTCTCAGGTGTAGCAGCCTGGCCAACAAGGTTCTCATGTCTACCCTCAAATCTGGCCATTGCCTATGTAAACATCTTCATAACCGTGTCTACACTGCGTTATATGCTCCTCAATGGCTTCACTAAGACCGGGTGGATCTCTACTAGAACTAGACCCACTGCATCTCTCGGGCTCATCTCTACGACCTTTAGAGCGTGAACTCTCTCCACTACGAGTACTTCATCTATCAGACATCCTGCATACTCAAAATAAGTGTCTCAGTCACATTTTCCAGCTTAGTATACACATTTGTATCCTAATAATGCATAGTACTTTGGCGATGTATAATTTCCTAAATATGGATATTGACTAATATAAGACCAACTCAGCTCTGATACCATTAATTCCTATCACAACCCTCTTTACCAATTTGTGACCTTTACCTTACCACTTACAGTTGGGCTGTGAGTTAACATCCATCCCATATCTCATCCTTTATAGTTAAATAAATTTATACAATTTAAGTAGAATAGAAACCAGAACTTTTATATATAAGTACAGAAGCGTTTACATCAGCTTCTATTATTTACATCCCTTAAAATACAAAATACAAACTTTACTGTGCATTAATTTATAGGACATAAAATTTTTCATCTGAAGTGTATACCTCTCTATACTGCTGGATGATCGGTGCAACACAATAGCAGGGACGGCTGCACTGTACTCACTACTGAGTAATATCTATGGAGGAGGAAATAAAGGGGTGACCTAACACGCTCAGTAAGGAAAATATGAAAGCAGGTAGATAACTACACTATCTACATGCTAAAATACATATATATTCATTTTTCCTTATAAAAGCAATATGCATTTTCTTTAAAACAACTTCCACTAATGCGAAACCATTAATTCGCTAGATGGGTATATGCATATCCACACAGTGTCACACAGTTTCACACAACATAATATATTCATACGGTTCATATATAGAAAATGTTTTCCATTTGGTAAACCAATATAGTTGAGAAATAAATCATGGGTTATCATATCCCCAGACACACAGCAAGGGAAACATATATCACCTCATACAATAGTGACAATTTCGTATCAGTTAGATACATAAAAGACTTATGGCCATAGTCGGATTCCAGGCAACACTGATCAAGTGTACGGGAACCCTACGCTTGGGGAGGCAGATCAACCATCCCTTCAGCTCATACTCAAATCACGACATTCATACTCGATGGTTAACACTCATGGTACATCGTGCTCTCGTGGATCCTTATCACCCATTTCTGTTATCTTAAAATCTCATGCATGCATGTCAGTGCAAGACACATAACAATACACAATAGCTCTAGCACAGTTCGTACTCATTTCATCACATTCATAAATCATGTGTGAGTAGGTCAATGCAAGACACATAGCAATACATGACGACTCTAACATGGTTTTACTCAACACATAGCAAAATCATAAAACCTCATGCGAGCAACTCAGTGTAAGACACACAACATTCCTGAGGCATCGAGCACGATATTACTAGGAAATTACATACGAGCATAGTTAGAGCAAGACACACAGCAATACTCGAAGGCTCTAGTATGATTCCTAAAATCTAGTGCGAGCATCTAGAATGGAACACACAGCATCACCCAAGGCATCGAGCACTCTTTTGTTTTCTAAAAAATCCTTTAAAATAACGTGCGAGTAGGGTTGGTCAATCTACCGTTGCCACTAGGCTCTAGCACAATTTCATACAGAAAAGAAATAGAAGGGGCTCCATGTATACATGCGAGCAAATAGAATTGTTATGACAGAGTGCTGGAGCCTAGCTCGCACTAGTTTTACATGATTTTAACAAAGTACTGGAGCTTAGCTCGCACGAATCTTATGAGATTTTATGAAACTCATGCTGGCGCTTGGGTCGCACGAGATTTTCCTTAATTTTATGAGAGTGCTGGAGCATCGCTCGCACTAATTTTATGAGAACATATGATGAACCGTGCTTGAAGCGTCGGGTAGACTGTGTGTCACGTCGATTAAATAGGCTCGCACATGCGTTTTGAGACAGGACATGAGTATGGATATGAGATATGGGTCCACGGAGTACGTTGTACCGTGCAAGTAGCATGGAGTACGTTGTACCGTGCTGGGATTTATTATGTGGCATCTTCGAATGCCAGTGGCATCTTCGGATGCGTGGCATCTTCGGATGCGAGTGGCATCTTCGGATGAGTGGCATCTTCACATGTGAGTGGCATATTCGGATGCGAGTGGTCGGACAGGACCGAGGGGATGGACTGACCCACCTCCCGGAGTGATCCCCGATCGTGGTGAGACCTCGCACACTAGGATCCATGTAGCAATGGGATCACAAGGACATATGGCCATCGTCCTAGTTATTTGCCTGAGATCTATATATTACCTAGTCTCGCATGTTGATGTTTTTGAGAAACACGTTTTGTGGATTTCTGTGTGAGTCTAGATCACCCGAGGGAGGGGTTGGGTCCTGACTGAGATATGATTTTGATGAGAATGAAATTGGGTTTTAAACGAAAACTTGCATGACGTTATTTTCATGTTATTTATACCCATGAATGATGTAAACTGGTTTTACATGACATTCATTGTATCGCATGTCACTATTACTTTGAAAAGTATTTGATTTCATGGTTATGTGTGAGTCAGGAACACCCGAGGGATGGGTTGAGTCTTGGCTTTGTTGTGAAATTTTAATGAGAAATGATTTAAAAGAGTTGCATGTTGAATTTTCCATGCTCTTTGAAATCCATATTGAATTTGTTTTACATGACATCACAAATTGTAGTATCTATTTTGAAATGTGTGGAGAAAGGGTGGTTTATGCATAGCACCACGTTCATGTATGTAGTATGGTTACCTACTTGTTAATATGATTGCCTTACTGAGCTTGATGTGCTCACCCCTTTCATTTTCTCACACAAATCATCTCCACTAGACTTTGAGGCGACTGGGTACTGCATTCCTGATATCCATTGCTGCCCATCATTTTGAGGTATATACACTTGTACATATTACATCTAAATAAGAATAGCACAGTAACATGTTGGTAAATAACTTTCGGGGATGTATAGATACTGTAAACACTTGTAAATGAATGAGAAAAAATTAGTTAAAAACTTATGTGTTTACCTTTCTATTAATAAGGAATTAAGTTATATGGTGGATGAATGGTGGGACTGGCATTGACGCACGGCCAATTGTTAGTGGAGTGTGGTCACAATTAGAGGACAGTTAAGTATGAAAGAAAAATTAAAAATTTACTCTGATTTTTGGGTAGCTTTGGGTCGTGACACTTATAGCTCTCATTCCATGGCCTGCTCTTCTTGCTCCAGTAACTCTCGGTTTGTCTCACTTTCAACAGAAAACTACACGGTTTCCATGTTAGTTCCCTATTTCTTCCTCTACTGCAACTTCTGAATTCTCGAGATATATATATATATATATATGTATATTATTCATTTAATGTTTTCAGGTTAGCAGGCCATCCAAATGTTCTCAGTCCCAAGTCTTTGCCTCTCGATTTTTTAGTCTTCCAAATGCTTTGGTTTCTTCTCTTTTCACTTTTCTTCTGCTGTAATTGCAGGCCTACTGTGAAACCCAAATTTTCCCACTTTATTGCTTATTTGGAAAACTAAGAAGTAATTGAGAACTCAGAATAATGTTGTGCAGGCCCGAAACCACCGAAGCACTCGGGTTAGTGGCTTGGGGCCCGTTGGAATGAAAATCGAGGTAAGACCTTAAGCTCGAGAATATCTTAAGAATTTCATATATGATCATGAAATGATGTTTAGAAATGAAAACTAAGGTATTGGAGGTGAAAAAGTTAGTAAGGTTCGAGTTTTGCACTGATAGGAATACAACTTAAGTAAAAGATATTAAAAAAATAGCTCATTTTTCCACGTTTCCATGGCATCACAATTTACTTGGTATCAGAGCAAAAGTTGTCTAGTACTGTCAGTGTTGACTAGAAAGTCGATTACATCCTAAATTGTCTATGCTTGTCTGGTTGTAAAGTAAGTATATATGTTGAGTCATGACTAAATGTTTTGTGTACGTGCAGGTAAACGATCACTGAAATTATGAGTGGTAGGAGAAGCCATCCACGGAGATAGGCACAACCTCCTCCGCCATCTCCCCCTCAACCTGAGAGCCCCACTGAGAGAATAAGGAGGCTCGAAGAAACAATATAGGGAAAGGAAGGATTACATACCATGATAGCCATAATTGCCCAATAGTTTAGGGCAAATACTTCTGGCATTGATGCCACTCCTACACCAGCACAGGTTCCTCCTCCCCCACCATAGAATCCTCCGGCAACCCCAGAACCTTAGCCTGTAGTTCCATAGCCTAGGGATATAAGAGACACCCAGAGGCTGTGAGATTTCTTAAAATCGAGTCCCCCAGAATTTACAGGGGTGAAGGATCCGATCAAGGCTGTGGGATGGTTAATAGACCTTGATACGATATGTCAATATTTGGGATGCACGGATAAAGAGAAAGTGACTATGGCCAGCTATATGCTCAGGGAAGATGCCAAATTTTGGTAGAGGACCACACAGACAACCTTAGTTGATAATCCATCAGATATTTCATGGGAGGCATTCCTGATACATTCAGGGCCCAACATATTCTACTTACAGCACGAAAGAAGATGCAGGCAAAATTTTTAACTTAGACTCAGAGCAGTGCGAGTGTTGATAGGTATGAAAGTTGATTCACTACCCTCTTGAGATATGATCCTAACACCCTTAGGGATCCAGCGCATCAGATTGAGAGATTTTTGGCAGGTTTGAGATTAGGGATCTGAGACAGATTATTGGGATTTTGATTTGTTGATTTTAAGAATGCTCTGGGTCAGGCTCAAGAAGTTGAAAGGGGTATAGATGTGACACGAGCCGAGCATGGGTACAAAGTAAGGATCGAGATAAAGGAAAGGGGATACAGGCACCCTGATTTATGATGAGAAAGAGCCAGCCGAAGCGGCAGAGAACAGATGAACCTCAGACAGGGGCTGGGAAGCCCAAGATCCCTATAGGTAGTGCTACCACTGCTCGAAGCCCTGGGACAATAGTGCCGTGGTGCAAGAATTGTGGCAAGATACATTTTGGTGAATGTTGTTGGGCTACTAATGTTTGCTTCAGGTGTAGAGAGGCAAGGCACATGATTAAGGATTTTCAATTAATGAGACCTTATGAATCTCGAGAACAACCAAAACAAATTGAGAGGCAAGTACAAATTCCCCCGAGACAGGTCCCATAGCGAAAAGCAACAGTTGCAGAGAAGGGTAAGAGGCCTATTGCATAGGGACACGTGCGAGCTATAGACGGAGAGACAACTAACATCTCCTCTGATACTATCAGAGGTACGCTTATGGTCTGTAATTGCTACGCACATGTTTTATTTGATTCAGGTGCTACACACTATTTTATCTCACCATAATTTGCATGTAAATTACATTTAGAACCTGAGTCCTTAAATCACATGTTACGTATCAGTACACCCATGCACGAATCTCAATTGATGGATATGATAGGTAAAAATTGTGAAATCGTGGTAAGAGGTAGAAAGTTGTTAGCTGATCTAATTTTATTAGAAATGTACGAGTTTGATGTAATTTTGGGCATGGATTGGCTAGCTGCTAATCATGTAAGTCTAGACTGCTACACTAAGACCCTGACTTTCTCCTTACCTGAAAAGTTTAATGTATGTTTTGTTAATAAGAAATAAAGTGCATGGTGTTAAATTTTACAAAGTTATCGGATATTAAATTAAAAAGTTGTTAACTGTATAATTCATGTGAAGGTTATATTGTCTTTATTTCTGACAATAGTCGAGAAGCGCCAAGTATTCAAGATGTTTCGATTGTATGTGAGTTTCTCGATGTCTTTCCAGAAGATTTATCGAGGCTACCACCAAGGAGAGAAGTTGAATTTGCAATTGATCTGGTGCTCGACACTCAGCCTATCTCCAAGCCACCTTATCGAATGGCATTGGTCGAATTGGAGGAATTGAAAAAAAAGTTACAAGAATTGCTTGATAAGGGAATTATTAGGCCGAGTGTGTCTCCATGGGGTGCTCCGGTATAATTTGTCAGAAAGAAATATGGCAGTCTTCGTCTGTGTATTGACTATAGACTGTTGAATAACGCAATGATAAAGAATATATATCCTCTACTAAGAATAGATGACTTGTTCGATTAGTTAAAAGGGGCCTCAGTGTTTTCAAAAATTGATCTGAGATCAGGTTATCATCAGTTAAGGATTAAGGAGGATGATGTATCGAAGATAGATTTTTGGACCTGATATGGGCACTATGAATTTTTGGTGATGCTCTCTGGACTGACTAACGCCCCTGCTGCCTTTATGAATTTGATGAATAATGTTTTTTGAGAATATTTAGATAAGTTTGTAATCATATTCAATGATGACTTATTGATCTATTCTAAGTCTCAGGAGGAGCACGAGACACATTCGAGGATTGTGCTCCAGACTTTTCGTGAGAAGAGACTGTATGGAAAATTCAATAAATGTGCATTCTGGTTGAAACAGATTGCCTTCCTCAGACACATAGTATCTAAGGACGGGGTGTCTGTGGATCCGTCCAAGGTGGATGTAGTATCAAAATGGGAGAGACCGAGGATAGTGACAGAGGTTCGGAGTTTCCTAGGATTAGCAGGATACTACTGAAGGTTTCTTGAAGGATTTTTTAGGATTGCAGTTCCACTGACTAAATTGACCTGGAAGAATGTCCCATTTGAGTGGTTTGATCAGTGTGAGCAGAGCTTCCAAGAGCTCAAACACTGGTTGACTATAGCACCAGTCTTGACCATTCCGAGCTATTTAGGACGATTTACAGTTTACAATGATGCCTCCTACCAGGGTTTGGGTTGTGTGCTTATGTAGAATGGTAGAGTGGTTTCTTATGGTTCTCGCCGGCTAAAGAACCATCAGCATAACTATCCCACTCATGACTTGGAGTTGGCTGCAGTAATTTTTGCACTGAAGTTATGGCGGTAATACTTATATGCTAAAATATTCCAGATTTTCACTGACCATAAGAGTCTCAAGTATATTTTTTATCAGAAGGAGATGAATATGAGACAACGAAGATGGATAGAGCTCCTAAAGTATTATAACTGTGAGATTTTGTACCATCCAAGTAAGCCGAATGTGGTAGCAGATGCCCTTAGTAGAAAGGGTATAGTGTCCTATATGATGATTAGAGAATGAGACTTGTTAGAATAATTCGTTGAGCTCAGACTCAGTGTTAATGAGGTTAAGGATGGGTTTATGGCTAGCCTACAGATAGAGCACAGTATATTATATCAAATCAGAGTATGATAGAGGAATGATCAGAAATTATTGGATATGGTTAGCCAAGTTGAGGAGAGATCACAGTCAGAATTCTTGGTCAGTGATGATGGGTTGTTGAGCTTTTAGGGTGCATTTGTGTACCCCATGATGACACCCTGAGACAGAATATTTTGAAAGAGTCTCATTGTTCTCGATCACCATGTACCCTGGTAGTACTAAGATATACCATAATCTCCGAAAAGTGTATTGGTGGAAATGAATGAAGAAAGATGTGACAGATTTTGTGGCTAGATGTTTAATTTTCCAATAGATTAAGGCTGAGCACCAGAAGCCAGCAGGACTGCTTAAGTCATTACCGGTACCTACTTAGAAATGGGAGAATATTACTAAGGATTTTATTATGGGATTACCTAGGACCCAAAGAGGTCATGAGGCAATTGGGTGATAGTGAACAGACTAACAAAGAGTGCCCACTTCCTTGCCATTAAGAGCACTGATTCTCTGGATAAACTAGCAGAATTGTATGTCCGAGAGGTGGCACGATTACATGGAGCCCCTGTGAGTATTACTTCTGATAGAGATTCCCGGTTCACTTCGAGGTTTTAGACACATTTTCAGGAAGCCATGGGATCTTGACTAAATTTGAGCACCGCCTATCATCCTCAGACAGACGGTCAGTCCGAGCGAGACTATTCAGACCTTAGAGGATATGTTAAGGGCGTGTGCACTAGATTTTAAGGGCTCACTGGATGATCATTTACCTCTCGCTAAATTTGCCTATAATAACAGTTATCATGCTAGCATTGGTATGACTCCTTATGAAGCTCTATATGGCAGGAGATGTAGGCCCCTAATTGCATGGGAAGACATGGGTGACAAGAAAATACTTACTCTCGAACTAGTCGAACAAGCAGCTAAAGGTGTTCAGCTAATCTGTGACAGATTGAGGACAGCACAGAGTAGACAAAAGTGTTATGCAGATGTGCGAAGACGTCCTCTAGAATTCCAAGTTAGGGACTCTGGATTTGTAAGGTGTCTCCGATGAAAGGTGTCACACGTTTCGGGAAGAAAGGGAAGCTCAGTCCTCGCTTCATTGGTCTAGTTGAAATATTAGAGAAAGTGGGAGACGTTGCTTACCGATTGGCACTACCCCCACAGTTGTCGGGTATACATGACGTCTTTCACATTTCCATCTTGAAGAAGTATCATCCGGACCCTTCTCATGTCATAGAGTACAAACCATTGGAGATTCATGAAGATATGAGTTATATTGAACAACCGATCCAGATCCTCGACAAAAAAGAGAAGGCACTTCGATCTAAGACAATTCCACTTTTAAAGGTTCTATGGCGACACCACTCAATAGAAGAAGTTACGTGGGAGCTAAATAGCCACATGAGAGAGGTACCCGCAGTTATTCGATGGACCAGCTTGAATTCGAAGGACCGAATTCCTAAAAGGTGGGGAGAAATGTGAAACCCAAATTTTTTCACTTTAATTCTTACTTGAAAAACTAAGAAGTAATTGAGAACTCGGAATAATGTTGTGCAGGCCCAAAACCACTGAAGCTCTCAGGTTAGTAGCGTGGGGTTCGCTAGCACGAAAATCAAGGTAAGACCTTAAGCTCGGGAATTTCTTAAGAATTTCATATATGGTCATGAAATGATGTTTAGAAATGAAAACTAAGGTATTGGAAGTGAAAAAGTTACTAAGGTTTCAATTTTGCACTAAACCGAGTTAATGAGCTCAAAAATAGAAATAAATTCAGATTAAATTCTAGAAATTCTAAAAAATTATTCTGAGACCATATAAAATTAATATAAGGTAAAATTTGCTTTCGAAATCAAAATCAAGTGAAAATATAGAGGTTTTGGTGATCAAATTAATTTTTAAGGTAAATAGAAAACTTTAAGTCATTTTGCTTGGTATTGACCAAATCATGCAAAATGGGCTCAATCGGAAAATTTTTCTTAAACAAGTGACCCCTAAATTTTTATTAAGCATACTAGAGACATATTATAACACTTGAGAAGTAGAAATTTTGAGAAAATTGGACTAAAATGATTTTGTTTGGAATTTTCCAAAACACGACAGAAATCTGTCCTGCTTCAGACTGCCGACCAACTCTCACATTTTATCAAATTTGGAGACTTTAGGGTAATCAATTTGACCCCAATTTTTTCCTTTTGCAAGCAGACTTCTTAAGCTTTTAGGATCCATAAAAATCAACCCAATTGGACTTTCCAGCTGAGAGCAATCCCTTCCCTTTCATTGTCGCAATCGTCCTTCCTTTCCCCTCAGTACGTGATTTTTCGGCAGCCTTCCAGCTAGTTTCAGGCAACAATCAAGAAGGATCAAATCTTCTTCTTCCAGTCCTCTATAACATATAAAAAATTCAGTCACAAAGAAGTTCATTTGCTAGGTGAAAAACTAGAAAGAAAAACAATGGACAGATCTGCCATATTTTTGGTAAGTGAAAAACTTCAAATTTTTTATTCTTTGGTTGGGTTTTCTAGTAGGTTTTGATGATCAGTTGAGGGTCAATTTGGTGAAAGAAAAACATGGTCAGCCTTGGTCAAACCTGAGGTAAGGTTGATGGATGATGATGAAGTTCATATATGTTGTTATTTGGTGTTCTTGGAAGGTTTAATTTATATGAATGATTTAAGGTTTGGACAGAAAGGTGTTGATGTGTTTGTGGTGAAATTTGGATGGATCTAAGGTTGTTAACGGTTAAATTTATACCAAGAAAGCCTAATTTATAGCTTAACTCAGTGTAAAATCGAAAAATGAAAGAATTGAAAATTTGGCAAAGTGATCAGCAAGGTTTATGAAATTGAATGAGTCATAAGGTTAATGAAGTAATTAAATCAAAAATTAGAATAATAATATTTTCCAAAACGACACTAAAATCGGTAAAATCGAGAAAACCGAAAAAGTTTACCAAAAAGTCAAAATTGGTCAAACTTCAAGAAAATAAATCAAAATTGAGTATGTTAAAATAAAATTGAGTAATATTTGATGATTTGGTATCGTTTTGGGTAGCTCGAGAATTTGGCATGCAAATCGAGGTAATCCCAAGACCCGACAATTTTGCATTACCCCACAATCTACGAGGTAAGGTATGTGATTTAAATTAGTATTGGTATTCAAATACCTTACTTCTGCTTAAAAATGTGTTGAGCATACTCGTTTGTGCGAATAATATTTTCGAACCCAGAAAAGTTACTATGCACTCAAAAACCGAGAAACCCGAAAGAAAAACCCTATTTTCTGAGCTCTTCAAAATGTACTTTTGATATCTATGAAATGTTTTTAAATGAAAATTTCTTTGTGAAAATAAAAAATATTATTTCTACGAGTTTACGGGTATACAGACCCGAGAAATTATTAAAAATATTATTTCTACGAGTTTACGGGTTAATGGACTCGAGAAATGATCTAAAAGAAATGTTTTAAGACTGAAGCTATATGTAAGCTATGCGATCTATCATAAATTACCCGTGTGGGATCTGGACCGTCATGGAACTTGCGTCATACCACCTAGTGTACGTTTAGTCCCTTGTGGTGCATGTTAAACTGCGTCGGGTATTTGTACCACTCAATGCGTTGTTTTCGCCACTCTCCGTTATGGGATATATATGTTTAGTGGCGAGGGGCTCTATAAGACCCTGATCTCGTCTACAGTCTCTTACCATGGCCATCGGTACTCTGTATAAGTGAATTATCTATGTAAATTTCTTATGTGAAATGCATACATGAATATGACTTTTGTCGCTATGAAAATCTGCCTAGTCTCCACGAAATGACTCAGTATTATTTGAAAGAAAGAGTATTAAGTTTCGTGATTTACATATTATGTACTCTAACTTGATTTGCTCTTTAAATGAGCTACGTGGTATATGTTATGTGAAATAAATTCCTACAGGATATTTGTTACATGATTTACATGCTACGTGATTTATAAGTTGCATGGATTACAAATTACATGCTACTAGTCATGATATCATAAGTGATGTGACTTGACTTACGAAACTAAATATGTTTCGGTTTATATTGATGTGCATGATATTTTATAAAACTTGGATCACAATATTTTGCTTTTACATGTTTTATTGCTAAGACTGCTTTAAATGCATGTCTTACTGGGCTTGGAGAGCTCACCCTTTTATTTTTACCTCTCAGATTATCTTAAGTGAATTGTCACCCCTACCTGTCGTACCATAGTCGTGGACAGGCGGACTCAGCCCTTTCCAAGCTATCCTCAGTACTAGCAAGGTATATTTTTACTTTATTTACCAAACTTCCCATAAAGCATAGACAATGTTGTAATAACGTTTTGGGATGTAAAATAAGAATTGTGAATGTGACTAAAGTTGTAGTAATGCAGTTTAAACCTTACTGTATATTCTGGAAATGTAAAGTGTGGGAATGAGAATAGATGTACTGATAAGTAGATGAAAGAAATTAAAATCGATTGGTCGCGATTATAAACTGCGTTTTGTACATTAACGAAAGATTAAGGAATCGACACTGATAGGAAAACAACTTAAGTAAAGAATATTAAAAAATAATAAAATAAAAATAGCTCGTTTTTTCACGTTTCCGGGGCATCACACCTACATATTACTTTGTCTTATATATATATATATATATATATATATATTCAGCACTCCATCTTTTCGGTCAGCATAAACATTTCCCAAATTTCTGACTTTTCCCCATAAAACAATGCATATTCAGATGATAGGACAGCCTTGTTGCTATCACATTCCATCTTCCTAGATTGTTACAATAGTGTCTTTGCAGGTTTCCCTTCTCCTTTCACGCCAAGGCCATCATCATCCCCAATTTTTCTTCACAATTCTGCTGCCAGGACATCATCGGCTCTCATTTCCTTTTCTTTTTCCTTTCTTTCACCGAGATCCATTACCATTATCTTTCTCCACCACACTTTGCTACCTTACCGAACACTATCGGCCTTCACATTTCTTCATCACATATCCTGCTTCTCTTTTCATGTCATTCCCTTCAATGTGTTCTATATACATATGCATATCCCTATATACATATACCACTAATGGGAACTCTCGGGATTGGCTTCATTTTGGGAGCCAATCCACGGGCTCATGTATATATATATATATATATATATATATATATATATATATATATATATATATATATATATATATATATATATATATATATGTACTTAATAAATCTTCCTTATAGAATTTAAATTGAAATTAATTATTTGTTCTTCAAGTTCAAATATTTTAATCAATTAAATTAAGTCCCTCATATTAACATATTTAATTTAATCTTCCATTAAGGGACACATTTTAATCCCAACTGATTAATTTAATATTCATTGTTAAAACCGAGTACAAGATTGGTGGGGTTTACACTCTCTCCTTCGTGTCTCTCGCACACAGCTCTTGACTGCCTCTTTCGGCTACTGCTTCAGGTTACACTTTTCTTTTTGTTTTTGTTCAGCCTATATTTCCACCTTCACGCTCGTTTCCTTTCTCATGTTTTCTACCAATATATTTTTTTCCTTCTTTCGTTTCTTGCCTTATACCCTCTCGGTCAATCCCATTTCGTTTCTTTATCAGACCACATGCAACGGTACAGATATAACAGCCACCACACGCCACTACATTCCTCTGCATCATTTCACGTTTCCAGCCCCATTTCGGTCTGACATTCCTTCTGTTGTTTCAATAATATATATATATACCTAACAATTCAAAATTTCAGGCCATCACAATTTCCTCTGTTTCGAGTATTTGTCTCTCGTTTTCTTAAGCTTCAGTGTTTCCTTTCTTCTTCTTCGGGTACTCAGACTAGTCACTGTACCCACGTTCATTTCTTTCCTTACCATACCGCTGCAGGCTTCATGAAGTATTTTATTTCTTTCCTGCCTTGCCATCCTTTCGTTTTGGTTTCATTTCCCCATCGGATGTCACATTTTCAGACTCGGCAGCTGCAATTTCTGCCATCTTCTCATTTTCTTTCTTTTCTATCACCAAATTTACACTATTTTCAGCAGGCTGTTTCTCGGCAAACATCACATCTCCCTCTTTTGTTTCTTTTCCGTGTCTTGTTTGCTGCTGTACATTGCAATATTTTCTTTCAATCTCCTTCATTGTTTCTTCCCTATTCACATTTCCTTCTCGCTATTTCTGTCTTACCGAAAACTACCGTCCTTCACATTTCTTCATCACGTTTCCTGCTCTCTACTGCTTCAGCTGCATCATTTCTGTTCCATTGTCTTGTCCACTGCCGCAGCTTCAATCGTGTGTGTGTGTGTATATATATATATATATATAATCTGTTGCCATATAGCCTTTGTTCAGTTTCATTTCCTTTCATTGCCAGTTTTCAATCCTCATTATCACGTTCCTCTTCGGTTTCCAGCCACTTCTAAGCTGCTTCCCTCATGTTTTTATCTCTTGATGTTTTCTCTCCCGGAGCACCATCTCATATACATATACATATTATATTTTTTTCTCCATTGCTGAACAACTGAGCCCTCCCTCTCTGCTCCAATCTTTTCCAACTCAGTTTCCTCTGCCCCATGTTTGAACTATGGCAAAAAAGTACTTCATACTAAAGGGCCACTAACTCAATTTCTCTCACTCCTTTCATGTCATGTACCTGCTTCCCCTTTTTCTTATGCTTATTGTTTATTATCCTTCATTATACATCATTCATTCCCTCTTTTTTTCTTTGCTATCGTTTCCCTTCTTTCCTTTTACGTTTTCATGCTAGTCTAAACCCATCATCACCATTTTTTGCTATCAACCGAGGACATCACCCTAAGTCCAATGACTTGAGCAAATTGGGTTGGTTCATCATAAACCAATTCCTTATTTCCGTAATTTGTTAATCATTGACTAATGACACTAATGCTACATAATTTAATTTAATGGTAGTATAATTTTAGGTTCTATTTTGTTGGTGTTAAGGTGAATTTTTGTGCCCATGTATACCACCAGATTGAATATTGTATTTTAATTTAATTCACTCAAATTTTTCATGTCAAAATACAAATTCAATTAATTATCCTCCAATAAGCATAAATTTAATCCCAATTGGTTCCCTCAAAATCAGGTCCAGTAAAATTTCATGGGGTTTACATTGTGACCTGTGTTGATGGGGTTGGGAACAATGTTTGCGGCGGTGGAATAGCTCCTAACAGGTTTAGATAATGGCCTAAAATGGGCGCCCATAGACAAAAGCTTTGCATTTATTCAAAGTCATATTCAAAAGGGGAATAAGGGAAGTGTCCCCAAGTAGCAGGCACTAAAATGGTAGTTATAGAGGCTGTTTAAGCGAGTGGAGGTATGGAAGAGCTAGTGGTAGGAGCTACTATTTGGACGAACACGAGGGAATAAGAGATGGTGCTTGGAAGCACAGAAGGTGTTTCGGCTAAAAGAGACATGGCTTCTGTCGATTTCCACAGACAATGTCAATTGTTAGAAAACTTACAAGGAATCATTGAGAACTTACAAGGAGGCTCTAGTGTCTTATGGTGAACTAAAAGGAATGTGAGATAGTGGGAATGAGAGTAGTATCGATCCTTGAATAGAACAGTAGAGGGAACAAGAGATTTAAGGTTTTAGGTCTTGCTAGCTTTCTTAGAGTTGAGGGTTAAGTGTGTGTGAAGGTCTTTGTCTCTCTCCTTCTCCTCTGAACCTTTTATAGTTGTGTCTAGCCTCTTACATGTCAGCTAGCCTGGTAGAGACCTTCCATTGGCAGTATTCAGGCGCCTTAACCCGTGGCAAGCGGGTCCTTTTGTGATAATCTGAAATTTTCTCACTTCCAAAATTTTTTTTCGAAATTATGGGACAATATTCCTAGAAAAAAAATGTCTATATATATATATATATATATATATATATATATATTAAATAAAAACAAAATAAATATATGTAATTGATTTAAATATATATATATGTATATAGGTATTTTAATATAAAATATTATAATAATATATTGTATTTAAAGATGTTTTGGTATATAATATTTTATATTACTATATATATATATAATATGTATTATATTATATTATATACATATAAAAAAGGGAGTCGGGCCTAGGAGCTGGACCTTTCATTTCTCTCCTCTGTTAAACAGAGGAGAGAAACGAAACAAAGCCAAAAAAAAAAAAAAACAACGCGTGAAGGAGAGGCCGAGGGAGAAGAGAAAAAGGGAAGAGAAAGAGAGAGCAATGACTGGAGGGGGAAAAGCTCATATCGTCGTCAACAAGAGGGAGGCTGAGGAGTCGGTGGCGGCATGAGGAAAGAAGCAGATCGGCAAAGGAGAAGAGAGGCAGCAACGCCGAATTGGAAAGAGGCCGAACCAGCCACTTTCCGCGCGAGCCCAAGCATAACCGTCACCAAATCCACGCATCATGTAGCCTCGCGGACTCACTGGAGGCAGAAACCCGTGAAGAACCGGTTGCCGGCACCGAACTTGGACAAAACGGTGTTGAACCGGTTCGAACCAATTCAGCTGAAGAGGGTGGTTCGAACCGGTTCAGCCAAGAAAAAAAAAGAAAAGAAAAAAAAAGAGAAAATTCGATGATGTCTCGAGTCCAAGGATAAGCCGGTAAGCGGTTTAATTTGACCGTTTTAAATTTTGGAAAATTTATTTATATTTATAATTGATCGAGTTTAACCCAATTTAATTATATAAATGTGTAGCGCGACAATAGGCGACGAACGAGAGTTCGACTCAGCCTCAATTTACATGGCAGTACAGAATCTCAAGTAAGTGAACTCCACTTGCACATTTTCATGAGATCAAACTGGTCATGCGACCCAAACAGAAACAGGGATCGGACAAATTGATCCCTTGGTTCTCGACCAGTGACAGCAACTCGGGGGGGGGGGGGGGGGGAGGGGGGGGAGGGGAGAGAAGACCAGCAAAGCAAGACCAACATCGAGGGAGCCTCCACCAGCCGTCACGTGCTCCCCTATCGCCGGGAATGGCGAAAACACAGAGGGAGAAATCGAAAAAGGGAAAAGAGGATTCGTTAGCACCGGTGCCGATTTAGCCAGAACCACCTCCACCCGAATGTTCCCCAGGCGAAGACCAACCAATTGGTGGTTGAATCGACCAAAAAAAATGGCCGGCAACGCCGTCAACGATGAAGAGAGAGAAAATGATAACAAGGCCAAAAAGGGAAAGGATCGAACCGATCACTTTTCGACCAGCTTAAACTTGGCCAGCACCAGATTCATGCTTCGCGAGGTCCCGCTGATCTGCCGATAGTGGAAGCCGACAAAGAACCAACCGGTACAGCTTTGAACAGTGAGGATGGTGCTGAACCGGACTGAACCGGTCTGAACCGGTTCAACCAAGAAAGAAAAAGAAAAAAAAGTAAAAAGAAAAAAAGAAAAAAAAAGAAAAAAGAAAGAAAAAGAAAAAGAGGAAAAATGGGGAGAAAAATTCGATGATGCAATCGGACTAATGGTAAGCCGGTAAGCAGTCAAAATTGATCGATTTAATTTTCGAGAAATTTATTTGAAATTTTAATTGACTGAAATTGACCCAATTTAATTATACAAACGTGTTGCGCGACAATTGACGACAAACGAAAGTTTGAGTCAACCTCGATTTGCATGCTATAACAGAATCTCGAGTAAGTAAATCTTATTTAAGACAATTTGCATAGTTATGCGCGTTAGAAATTTATCGCATAAGTTACTGATTTATTTTCGTATAAAATGAATTATGTTTTGGAATTGGAAATCGATTGTCGTAAATAATTATGAGTTGTCCAAAGAGCCTAAACCGAGGCCCAATAAGTTTTGATGGGCCCAATGAGCCCAATAGGCCTTGATGAAGGGAATAGTAAGTGGAAAATAGACTTAAGATTGATTAAAGCCCATTAAGGTGCAATCGAGCCTAGTAAGAGTAAACGGGCCCCATGCTGTAAATTAAGCCCAATAAAAGTGGAATACGAGTAAAATTTACTGTATTTAACCCGATAAATGATTATCTGCAGCTCCAGAGAACATACTGAAAGCTAAACGGATCAGGTGATCGGTAGCGATGGAAAAGGCAGAGTGATCAAAATGAGTTGAGGTAAGGGAATTTTGTGAGTAATTAGAGATATCTGCATATATTTTTTAGGGTATTTACATGGACTTAAAAAGTCTGAGGATTCTGAAAAAGAAATAAAATTTATAGAGACTCGATATGGGTAAATTACCAATTTACCCCTATTAAGGGTAAAATTATGGAAATTGGGAAAAGTTGTAAAAAGCATGAAAAACTTGTTTTTGAGTGTTTTTACTGTTGTTTAGCAGAAGAGTAGATAGATGGGCTAATGTTTTCATGGTTGATGAGAAATAGCACAATTTATGACTCGCACTAGATTTTCATGATATGTATATTACAGTACTTGAGCGTTGCTCGTACTACATTTTATGTGATTTATGCATGATAGAGTGCTGGAGTGTTTCTCGTACTCAGTTTTACATAGTTTATACATGACATAGTACTGAAGCATTTGCTCGTAGCGATTTCTCGTACTTGATTTGAAATATGAACTATGTATGACCTAGTGCTCGAGTGCTACTCGCACTAGCGGTTGATTTTGTGATATGCATAAGACAGTGTTTAAGCGGGGTGCTGAATGTGTGTCGTACTCAAGATGCACACTGTAGTTTTAATGTGATATACATGACATGATTTAAAACTGTGATGATTGCCTCGTGTAGACTGAGTGTCAACAGATGAAATGTTCGCACGTGGATTTTGAGACATGAGTTGGTTACCGATGTGGTATAGGGTGGATAAGACCCATGGCAGGCACCCCCGGACCATGATGTGGGATAAGACCTATGACATGCACCCCAGACATATGGTGGATAAGACCTATGGCAGATACCCCCGGACCATGATGTGGGATAAGACCTATGGCAGGCACCCCAGACATAGAGTGGATAAGACCTATGGTAGGCACCCTCGGATCGTGATGTGGGATAAGACCTATAGCAGGCACCCCAGGCCATGTGGGTCCACAGAGTTGTGATGCCCCGCATACTTGGTATCGTGTAGCCTGGGATCACTTGGATATGGCTATAGACCTATACAGTTACCGTGATTTCCTGCCTAGTCTCGCATGTTAACTGATTTATGTAATTACATGATTTAAATGGTTTCATGTGGATCAGGATAGCCCGAAGGAGGGGTTGAGTCCTGATAGATTTGTGATTTGGTTTGAATTGAACTGAAGTGACATGTTTATACATGATGTGATTGAAATGAAGTAGCATGATGTGGTTTCCATGCTTTTAACGATAAATTCATGAAATGAAATGTTTTACATGAAATGCTTGTGTTTACAATTCCGAGCATGATTTCCAAATGTATGTTGCATAGGTGTATGCATGAGCTCTGGTTTTTCGGCATGATATTGAGAAAGAACGATTTTAAAGCATGGCATTATATTCATGTAGATAGTGTAGTTATCTACTTGCTTGCATAATTGCCATATTGAGCGTGTGACGCCCCGAAAACGCGAAAAATAGGGCACATTTAAAACTTTTTACTCATCAAATCACAATTAGGGATGCATTCCTGTGCAGTGTCATACATCATCGTACTTATCATACCTCAGGATCTCATCATAAATTAGTATATATCATATCATATACATTACTCAATTCTGAGTTACTTAATCCTAATACATCCCATATATCATTGTACAACAAGTGTCTGTAAATATAACTCTAGTCTGGATACATGAATATTAAATATCTACCTCAATACAGAAAATATAGCATGGAGCTCAAGTCCTCCACTAGCCTCAAATCCGTACGTCGCAGGGAACTCACTTCACTTAAAGAAATCTGGAGGGGGAAGAAAACAGGGTGAGCTTCTAAATCGCTCAGTAAGGGGGGTAAGGGAACTCAGTTATATAAACCATATCACACATCACAAATATATATTTGTATATGAAACTCGGTATACTCATTTGAAATCGTAGCATGAAAGTTCTCAAAACATCATCATCTCATAGCTCATAAATCATGTGAAAACATGAAGGTAAAAAGGCTCAATATAGAGCATTCACAAGCATGTGTAAATATATGCGATAATGGCTTTTCTCAAAATATGTGATAAAATCACCTCAGTAAATAGCATGTGACAAAGTCACAAAACACAACTCATGTGTAAAACGAGACTAGGCAATAAAACTCATATAAAACTTGTCATGGCACATTATATATATATATATAATCTCCTCTGGGTGCGCATCCCAGGCATCCTCGTAAAAGGGAACGTCGACAATATGGTCGTATGCATGGTATATTGGACTTATATGTTACCAGAACAAGGCCCGGCCTTACATGCTACCAGAGCAATGCCTCACCTCATGCACACTATCACGTGGTCCCTGGGTTGGCTCCCAGGCGACCCACTATCTCACGTGATCCCTGGGTCGGCTCCCAGGCGGCCCATTATATATGTCTTACATCCTACCAAAGCAAGGCCTGCCAACGCTACCAAAGCGGAGGAATAATCGGACTTACATGTTACTAGAACAAGGCCCATGGTCCCTGGGTCGGTTCCCAAGCGTCCCACTATATCGGTCTTACATGCTATCAAGCAAGGCCCGATGTGTGTTCAACCTAACACACCTAAGTCTCAATCATTAGCCATTATCTTATAAAACGTTTTGCCTTCATGTAGAACTCATAATAGTTTTCTCTCATAAAACTCATTTAAAACATTTGTGTACTCAACACAAAGCATATTAAAACCAAGTTCTAACCTGCAAAACACGTACACATTTTCTCAAATCTCAACATTGCCTTAACATAGAGCCCAATTTACTTTTCATGCAAACTTAACAGTTTATAAAGCAATTTCACACTTAGCTTATAAAACTCGTAAAACAATGGGCTCTAACCGGTTATAAAAATCATGTGCAATCTTATCACAACACAACACTAAACATGCTTGTATTCTCAAATCATGGTTCATGCTACAAACAGTTTATCAAAACACATACACAAATGGTTTAGTTTTTCCCTTACCTCTTTGCACCTCATATAGTACAATTGTTCCCCCGTATCACGGACTAGCCTCGCATTCTACTCTGAAACTCCCGAGCTGTCCAAACGATGTTAAAAACATCAATAACCCAACTCAATCGCATTATTGAGCACACATTTACTCATTTTCTCATTAACACCTCAATTAACTTAATCTTCACAATTCTATCACAACTCACATTCTCACCCAATACATCTCAAAATTCTACATTTCTCATAACGTATTCCATGCTAAATTCACCACATTGTCTCAATTCCAATTTATAGCCAAAAATCCCAAAATTACCCCAATTGCGTAATAACATCTCTACTCCAACAAAATCATAGTTTCATCACTCCCTAATCATTTCCAAACTATTTTATCACAATGCCCATGTTCACAATCACCAAAAATCACTTCAAAATCAAAGATCGAAGTTTAGAGATTACCCAACTTGTGGAGTGCTCAATTCATACCTCGATTCGATTCATCTTTCGATAGCCAAGTATGTTGCTCTCCTTTGGATGATGAACAACTTTCCTTCTTACCACAACTCTTAATTTGGATGAAAATGGGTGATTTGGAAGAAAGAGAAAGCTAGGGCTCGGTTGAAATGGAGGCTTGGAAAAGAGAGAAAAGATGAAATGCAGGAAAACACAGGGGTCCTTTTATAGACGGAGGGTAGGAGATCGATCTGGATCTTGATGAGATCGATCTGTATTTGAATTTGGGGACGATTTGGGGTAATTTTATGCCTAGGAGATCGATCTGTCGTGGGGTAGGATCGATCTCTTAATGGCTTCAGGAGATTGATCTGCTCCATTTATGAGATCAATCTCTAATTTATAGAATGTTTCATGAGATCGATCTGCTCCTTGAGGAGATCGATCTTCTCCCAAACATAAACATTTTGAGATCGATTCGTTCCTCATGAGATCGATCTCTTCAATACAGAATCATAAGGAGATCGATCCTCTACCATTGGAGATCGATCTGTTCACTTAAATTCCTCCTTCCTTATCATTTTTAGCCCACCAGATCGATCTTTCTTCTCTAAGATTGATCTGACCTCATAGTTTCCCACTTTGGTTAAACACTTACACATAAATCTCCAAATATAATTTCCACAATTCACTACTTTGATTATTTCTCATTCATTACTTATACATTTCACTCAGCTCAATAAATTACACTTCAAGTTCATATTACATAACTAATATATATCTAAAATTCTCATATATCACATCCTTCCCACCTTAAAAAGAATTTAGTCCTCCAAATTTAACTCAACTCGTCTAATAGATGGGGGTATTTCTCCTTCATGAGACTCTCCAATTCCCATGTTGCTTCTTCTACTGAGTGATGTTTCCACAACACTTTCACTAATAGGATGCTCTTGGTTCTAAGTACCTTCTCCTTTCTATCGAGAATCCAGACGGGTTCCTCAGTGTAACTCATGTCCTCTTGTATGTCCATCTCGTTATACTTTATGACATGAGAAGGGTCCGGGTGGTACTTCCTCAGCATAGACATATGAAAGACGTTGTGTATTTCGGACATATGGGTGGGTAATGCCAATCTGTAGGCTACCTCTCCCACTCTCTCAAGAATCTCGAATGGTCCTATGTAACGAGGACTCAATTTCCCTTTCTTCCCAAATCGCATGATACCCTTACTCGGTGATATCTTCAGAAATACTGCATCACCAACATCAAACTCAAGTGGCCGTCTACGCACATCCACGTAGCTTTCTTGTCTACTTTGTATAGCCCGTAACCTCTCACATATGAGTTTCACACTCTGTACAGCTTGCTCAACAAGCTCAGGAGCATTTATCTTTCTATCACCGACTTCTTCCTAAGCTACAGGGGATCTACACCTCCTACCATATAGAGCCCCAAAAGGTGCCATTCCAATACTCGCATGATAGCTGTTATTGTACGTAAACTCTAGTAGGAGCAGGTGATCATCCCATGATCCCTTAAAATCCATTGTACACGCCCTCAACATATCCTCCAGGGTCTGAATAGTCCTCTCTGACTAACCAACTATCCAAGGATGATAGGCGGTACTGAAACTCAATCGAGATCCCATGGACTCCTGAAACTGGGTCCAAAATCTGGACGTAAATCAAGAATCTCTGTCAGAAGTAATACTCACTGGAGCCCCATATAATCTAGCTATCTCGCTGACATACAACTCAGCTAAGGCATCCACACTATCTGCGCTCTTGATGGCAAGGAAGTGGGCACTCTTTGTCAGTCTATCCACTATGACCCATATCACATCATGACCTCTCCGGGTCCTCGGTAAGCCCATAATAAAGTCTATGGTGACATGCTCCCATTTCTATGTAGGTACAGGTAAAGGTTATAGTAGTTTTCCGGGCTTTCGATGCTCAGCTTTCACTTGCTGGCATACTAAACATCTGGCCACATACTCTGCCACGTCTCGCTTCATACCACTCCACCAGTACACCTTTCTCAAGTCTCGTTACATCTTAGTACTCCCTGGGTGCACGGTGTATCGCGAACAATGGGATTCTCTCAGTATCTGTCTCTTCAGGGTATTATCGTTCGGTACACAAATTCGTCCTTTGAATCTCAACAACCCATCTTTACTGATTGTGAGATCCGACTACAAAGTCTGCTAATCTTGGCTAACCATATGTATCAACATCTGATCATTACACTGCCCAGTTCTAATATGATCCATGATCCTGGGCTTTATTCACAGGCTAGCCAAAAATGTAATCTCTACCTCTTTAACTCTGATCCGAAGTTTGACAAACTACTCCAATAAATCCCATTTCCTGATCATTGTAACAGATATCATACTCTTTCTGCTCAGGGCATCAACAACTACGTTTGCCTTACCCGGATGGTACAAAATCTCGCAGTCATAATCCTTAAGGAGTTCCATCAATCTCCTTTGTCTCATATTTAACTCTTTCTGATCAAAGAGATACCTCAAACTCTTGTAATTAGTGAAGATCTGAAATCTTTCCCCATATAAGTAGTGCCGCTAGATCTTCAAGGCAAATACCACAGCGACTAACTCCAAATCATGCATAGGGTAATTCTGCTCATGGTCTTTCAACTGTCGCGATCCATATGCGACCACTCTTCTGTACTGCATAAGCACACACCCCAATCCTTGATGGGATGCATCACTATATACAGAAAATCCTCCTGATCCCTCAAGAATAGTCAACACATGTGCCACTATCAATCTCCTCTTTAACTCCTGAAAATTAAGCTCACATTGATCAGTCCATATGAACTGAGTCTCCTTGCGCGTGAGCTTAGTTAAAGGAGCGACAATCCTGGAAAATCCTTCCACAAATCTTCTGTAATAGGCTGCCAAACTAAGGAAGCTTCGTACCTTTGTAACTGTTCTCGATCTTTCCCAATTAAGCACAGCTTCTACCTTACTTGGATCCACTGATACTCCTTCCTCTGAGACTATATGACCAAAGAAAGCTATCCGATCCAGCTAAAACTCATACTTATTAAGCTTTCCATATAATTGCTTATCTCGAAGTATCTGAAGTACTAACCACAAATGCTGTGCATGTTCCTCATATGACCGAGAGTATACCAAGATATCATCAATAAAGACTATCACAAATTTATCTAGATAGTCTCTGAACACCTCGTTCATTAATCTCATAAATGTTGTAGGGGCGTTCGTCAATCCAAAGGACATCACTAGAAATTCATAATGGTCATACCTTGTCCTGAAGGCCGTCTTCGGAATATCTTCTTCTTTAATCCTCAACTGGTGGTAGCCCGATCTTAAATCAATCTTAGAAAAGACTAAGGCCCCTCTCAGCTGATCAAGTGAATCATTAATCCTCGGCAATGGATATTTATTCTTCACCGTGGCTTTATTTAATAATCAGTAGTCTATGCATAATCTGAGACCACCATCCTTCTTCTTAACAAATAAGACTGGTGCTCCCCACGGTGAAACACTGGGTCTAATAAACCCTTGATCCAATAACTCCTGTAGTTGTTTCTTCAATTCCTCAAGTTCCACTAGTGCCATCCTGTATAGAGGTCTAGAGATAGGCTGAGTATCCGGTACCAAATTAATGGTAAACTCCAACTCTCTCTCTGGTGGCAAACCTGGCAACTCATCTGGGAAAAGATCCAAAAATTTACACACCACAGGTATATCCTCCATCATCGGATGTTCCCGCTCATCATCTGAGATGAGTGTTTAATAACCTTCACATGAACAATCATATTTAATACTCTCAAGAATAATATTAAATTTTCAAATTACATACTAGAATTTCACATATTCATTTCCTCAATATCTCAAACGTACACTGTAAGGTTCAGGTAGGGAGAAAGTTACAATCTTAGTGTAGCAGTCTAAACTCACTCGATTGGTGCTAGTCAATCCATTCTCAAAATTACATCAAACCCATGTATATTTAACATTATTAGATCTGCTAACATTACTCTATCTCCCACCTTTATTTCACATTCTCTATAGATTAACTCAGTTCTCTGGGATTCACGCATAGGGGTATTTACATGTAGTATATACTCTAGAGGTTCAAACTTCAAATTTAATCTACATGCAAAATACTCAGAAATAAACGAATGCGTGGATCCTGAATCAATTAACACATGAGCCTTATGATTACAGACAGAGAGTGTACCTCTTATAGTTTCTACAGAAGTGTCTGCGGTTTCCTTATCTAGGGCAAATACACGTCCCTGTGTAACAGGTTTCTTCCCTTTCTCAACAGCAGTGGCCCATCTCTGAGGATTCACTCTCTGAGGCTGTTGCCTAGTAGGCTCCGGAGCATGTGGTATCTGAGGTTGAGGACAGTCCTTCACTATGTGACTTATGTCACCACATCTAAAACATCCACGGATCATCCCAGAACAGCTTCCCTCATGCGATCGGCCACAGTCTTTACAAACCCTTATCTCAAGCCTGACATATCGAGGGGTATCCCTGATGACAGGATAAGCTCTGGGTCTCCCTAATCTGCCCTTCTATACCTCGATCCTTCCTCTCCTGAAGGAACCTCTCCGAACATATGCCTGGGACATCGTTGGCCTCTTACCCTTATCCCTAGCCATTGCCTCAAACTCATCTGAGATTGTATAATTTCAATTCCCCTCTCAATCTCTTGTGCTCGTCTCAGAGCATCTCCAAACTCAATAATACATAACCCTATCAATCGATCTCTGATGATGGGCTTCAATCCATATACAAATCTCTCAGTAAGAAGCTCTTCATTCTTGAAGGTCTCTGGGTCATACCTCAGCAGAGCGGTAAATCGGCTCTCATAATCATCCACAGACATGTCGCCCGGTACCAATTCCAAAAACTCTGCTTGCCTCCTTCTCTGGGCAGCTCGTGGTACGTATTGGGCTCTGAAGGCTGTCTGAAACTCTTTCCAACCAATCACATCCTGGTGGGACATCAGAATACCTTGGGTAGTACCCTACCAATCTCAACCTCTCCCTTTCAACATATAGGCACTCATACTGACTCTCTCAGCATCGGTGCACCCCAGATTGTCAAATATAACTCTCAACTCCGTCAGCCACTCCTCAGCCTCTGTAGAATCCTTCTTTCCCCTAAATACGGGTGGATTCATTTTCAAAAAGTCCTTCAATCGGACCATACTTTTATCATCGACTGAGTGACGGGAGGCACTGGGTCCATCTGTACTGAGGGTACGGGAGGTCCTTGTGGTGGTGTAGGAGTAGTACCCGAGGCATTAACTCCAAAGTGTTGCGTGAATAACGCTGCCATTTGCTTAAAACCTTACCTCACATCGGTTTCAATCCGAATAAATTGAGAGTTAGGACTCTCTGGTTATGGGACGAGTGGCGAAGGGAACTCTGCCTGCCTCCTCGAATGACCTCGTCATTTACTCATTGTCTATCTCAACTCGTCTCTTGTGCTTATATATCAAAATAGATTGAAAACTCAATCCTCAATTTTCAATTCATGACCAGACAATTACAGACACTTAGGATGTATTCTAATTCACTTAACCGACACTGACAGTACTGAACACCCTAAGCTCTGATACTAAGAAAACTATGTGACGCCTCGAAAACGTGAAAAATATGGTAAATTTAAAACTTTTTACTCATCAAATCACAAATTAGGGATGCATTCTTGTGTAGTGTCATACATCATCCTACATATCATACCTCAAGATCCCATCATAAATTAGTATATGTCATATCATATACATTGCTCAATTCTGAGTTAATTAATCCTAATACATCCCATACATTATTGTACAACAAGTGTCTGTAAATATAACTCTAGTTTGGATACATGAAAATTAAATATCTACCTCAATACAGAAAATATAGCATGGAGCTCAAGTCCTCCACTAGCCTCAAATCCGTACGTCGCAGGGAACTCACTTCACTTGAAGAAATCTAGAAGGGGAAGAAAACAGGGTGAGCTTCTAAATCGCTCAGTGAAGGGGGTAAGGGAACTCAGTTATATAAATCATATCACACATCAAAAATATGTATTTGTAAATGAAACTCGGTATACTCATTTGAAATCGTAGCATGAAAGTTCTCAAAACATCATCATCTCATAGCTCATAAATCATGTGAAAACATGAAGGTAAAAAGGCTCAATATAGAGCATTCACAAGCATGTGTAAATATATGTGATAATAGCTTTTCTCAAAATATGTGATAAAATCACCTCATTAAATAGCACATGACAAAGTCACAAAACACAACTCATGTGTAAAATGAGACTAGGCAATAAAACTCATATAAAACTTGTTCTGACACATCATATTTATATATAATCTCCTCTAGGTGCGCATCCCAAGCATCCTCGTAAGAGGGAACGTCGACAATGTGGTCGTATGCATGATATATTGGACTTATATGTTACCAGAACAAGGCTCGGCCTTACATGCTACCAGAGCAATGCCTCGTCTTATGCACACTATCATGTGGTCCCTGGGTCGGCTCCTAAGCGGCCCACTATCTCACGTGGTCCCTAGGTCGGTTCCCAGGCAGTCCACTATATCGGTCTTACATGCTACTAAAGCAAGGCTTCCCAACGCTACCAAAGCGGAGGAATAATCGGACTTACATGTTACCAGAACAAGGCCCGTGGTCCATAGGTCGATTCCCAGGTGTCCCACTATATCGATCTTACATGCTATCAAGCAAGGCCCGATATGTGCTCAACATGACACGCCTAAGTCTCAATCATTAGCCATTATCTTATAAAACGTTTTGCCTTCACGTTGAACTCATAATGGTTTTCTCTCATAAAACTCATTTAAAACATTTGTGTACTCAACACAAAAATATTAAAACCAAGTTCCAACCAACAAAACACGTACACATTTTCTCAAATCTCAACATTGCCTTAACGTAGAGCCCAATTTACTTTTCACGCACACTCAACGATTTATAAAGCAATTTCACACTTAGCTTATAAAACTCGTAAAACAATGGGCTCCAACCGGCTATAAAAATCGTGTGCAATCTTATCACAACACAACACTAAACATGCTTATATTCTCAAATCATGGTTCATGCTACAAACAGTTTATCAAAACACATACACAAATGGTTTAGTTTTTCCCTTACCTCTTTGCACCTCGTATAATGCAATCATTCCCCCGTATCACGAACTAGCCTCGCATTCCACTCTGAAACTCTCGAGCTATCCAAACGATGTTAAAAACATCAATAACCCAACTCAATCGCATTATTGAGCACACATTTGCTCATTTTCTCATTAACACCTCAATTAACTTAATCTTCACAATTCTATCACAACTCACATTCTCACCCACTACATCTCAAAATTCTACATTTCTCATAACGTATTCCATGCTAAATTCACCACATTGTCTCAATTCCAATTTATAGCCAAAAATTTCCAAATTACCACAAGTGCATAATAACATCTCTACTCCAACAAAATCATAGTTTCATCACTCCCTAATCATTTCTAAACTATTTTATCACAATGCTCATGTTCACAATCACCAAAAATCACTTCAAAATCGAAGATCGAAGTTTAGAGATTACCCAACTTATGGAGTGCTCAATTCACACCTCAATTCGATTCATCTTTCGATTTTCAAGTATGTTGCTCTCCTTTGGATGATGAACAACTTTCCTTCTTACCACAACTCTTGATTTGGATAAAAATGGGCGATTTTAAAGAAAGAGAAAGCTAGGGCTTGGTTGAAATGGAGGTTTGAAAGAGAGAGAAAGGATGAAATACAGGAAAACACACGGGTCCTTTTATAGACAGAGGGTAGGAGATCGATCTGGCTCTTGATGAGATCGATCTACATTTGAATTTGGGGACGATTTGGGGTTATTTTATGCCTAGGAGATTGATCTATCGTGGGGTAGGATCGATCTCTTAATGGCTTCAGGAGATCGATCTACTCCATTTATGAGATCGATCTCTAATTTACAGAATGTTTCATGAGATCGATCTGCTCCTTGAGGAGATCGATCTTCTCCCAAACAGAAATATTTTGAGATCGATTCCTTCCTCATGAGATCGATCTCTTCAATACAGAATCATAAGGAGGTCGATCCTCTTCCATTGGAGATCAATCTGTTCACTTAAATTCCTCCTTCCTTGTCATTTTTAGCCCACCGATCGATCTGACCTCATAGTTTCCCACTTTGGTTAAACACTTACACATAAATCTCCAAATATAATTTTCACAATTCACTACTTTGATTATTTCTCATCCATTACTTATACATTTCACTCAACTCAATAAATTACACTTCAAGTTCGTATTACATAACTAAAATATATCTAAAATTCTCAGATCTCACAGAGCGAGTGGTTGCTCACCCTTTCATTTTTCCCCCTCTACAGAGTACTTTTAGTAGAACGTGAGCGGTAGTAGTCTTACATTCCCGTTATCTATTGCTTCCCATCGAGGAAAAGGTATACACGTTTGTAGTTTTTGTATCTGAACATGTAAATGCACAATATTATACATGGGTATGATATCAGGGATGTAAAGTTATGTAAATAAATTTATGAATGTATTTAGTTAAAGTCAAAGAATAGTAATCCTGACATGTAAATGTGATATGGAAATGTGTGAGAATTGAGAATTCTGTATACCCCAGTTATGAGAATTATAATTTGGTGTATGTAATTATGATATGCTAATGTACACACAAGTTTTAAATATGATGAAGTATAAGAAGATGAGATTTTTAAGTCTTGAATGTGTATGGATTGAAATATGGGCTACGGGGTAGATTTTGGGAAGTCTTACATTGAGTTTTCTGTAAATTGATGCAGCAGCAGTACAATCTATGAAGGCTAGATCGATCTCCAAGAATGAGAGATCGATCTCATGGCTCCAGAATACAGAAAATGTGCAAGAACTGATAGACAGATCGATCTCATATGCAAGCAGATCGATCTCTAAATGTTTCTGTAAAGAGAAGATCGATCTCCTCAAGGAGCAGATCGATCTCATGAAACAATTATGAGATCGATCTCACCCCACGACAGATTGATCTCCTAGGCATAAAATTGCCTCAAAACGTTCCCAAATTCAAAGAGAGATCGATCTCATCAAGGACCAGATCGATATCCTACCTTCGACCTATATAAGGACCCCTTTATTTTTTTGGAAATCAATCTCTCTCTCTCTCCCTAAATCACCATTTTCACAACCCTAGCTTTCTCTCTCCTCCAAAACCCCCATTTCTGTCCAAATCTCAGGCAGAGGCAAGAAGGGAAGTTGTTCCTCATCCAAAGGAGAACAACATGCTTGAAAATTGAAGGACAAATTGAATTGAGGTGTGAATAGAGCTCTCCATAAGTTTTGGGTAAATTTCTAAGCTTTAATCTTTGATATTGAGGTGATTTTGGTGATTGTGACTATGATTCTTGTGATAAAATAGCTAGTAAATGATTAGATTTGATGAAATTATGATTTTGTTGGAGTGATGATGATATTATACAATTTGTGGTAATTTTAGGATTTTGTCTATAAATTGAAATCGAGGCGATGAGGTGTTTTTGGCATGGATATTATGTATGGAAAATTTAGGATTTGAAATGTAGTGGATGAGAATCTGGATTATTATAGGAATATAAGAAAAAAATGAGATTTGTAGTATTTAACGAGAATATGAGCAAATATGTGTTCGATGATGTGATTGGGATGAATTATTGATCTTTTAGCATCGTTTGGATAGCCCGGGAGTTCCAGAGAGGAATACGAGTCTAGTCCGTCGTTTGGGGGAACAATTGCACTATACGAGGTGCAACAAGGTAAGGGAAACTTAAACTCATTTGTGTATGCAATTTTGTGATGATATTATAGCATGAAATGTGATTTGAGAAAACAAGCATGTTTTTATGAGTTATGAATGAGTTATTGCACACGATTTTATAGCTGATTGGGGCCTAATTTTTATGAGTTGAAAACTAAATGTGAAATTGTTTTACAACCGTTTTGAGTTTAAAAAGTGAAAAGTGATTTGGGCTCTACGTTAAGGCGTACTGAGATTTCAGAAATGTGTGCGTGGTTTTGTCGGTTTGAGCTCGGTTTTGACATGTTTTGTGTTGAGTACAAAACGATTTTGAGATGAGTTTTATGAGAAAAACCATTATGAGCCCTACGTGAAGGCAAAACGGTTTTATATGATAATTGTTATCACTAAGACTTAGGCGTGTCATGCTAAATACACATAGGGCCTTGCTCTGGTAGCATATAAGTCTGTGCATTGATCTGGTAGCATGTAAGTCCGATATTCCTCCATTTTGGTAACGAGAGATGCCTCTGTTATGGTAAAGTGAGATGACCCTCGCTCTGGTAGCACTGGGTGGCCTTGCTCTGGTAGCTTGTAAGTCCGAGCATTGCTCTGGTAGCATGTAAGTCTGATATTTTCCCCCGCTCTGGTAGCGTTGGGAGGCCTTGCATTGGTATCATGTAAGTTTGGGCCTTGCTATGGTAGCATGTAAGACTGATAGTGTGCATGAGGAGAGGCTTTGCTCTGGTAGCATGTAAGGCTGGGCCTTGTTCTGGTAATACGTAAGTCCAATATACCATGTACACGACCACATTGTCGACGTTCCCTCTTTTGAGGATGCCTGGGATGCGCACCCAGAGGAGAATTATATTGATGTGCCATGACGAATATTTTATCTGAGTTTTATTTTCTAGTCTCGTTTTACACATGAGATTGTGTTTGGTGGCTACGCCACGTGTATTACTATTGAGGTGATTTTTATCACATTTTTACTAGAAAAGCCATTATCGCATCCTGATTTCCACATGTTTGTGACTGTGATTTGTACATGAGTCATTTACTCTCATGTTTTTAAATGATTTTAGAGAAATGAGATGATAATGATGTTTTACTGTTTTCATGCTACACTTTTATTGAGTTTCAACTATGAGATAAAATGATTGTGTTGTGCAAATCATTATTTTGTTAATGAATCCCTTACCCCCTTACTGAGCAATTTAGAAGCTCACCCTATTTTATCTCCCCTCAGATTTCTTCAAGTGAAGAGAGTTTTTCTGCGACATATGGAGTAGTGGCTAGTGGAGGACTTGAGCTCCAGGCCACATATTGTGCTTGAGGTATATTTTAATTTTCATATACCCAGACTAAAGTTGTATTTACAGACACTTGATGAACAATGACGTATGGGTGTATTAGGAGTATTTAACTTGAATTGGGGAAATGTAATTAGTATGATATATGAATATGAGGTGATGAGATCCTGAGGTGTAATTTTATAATTTATATATGATGATGCATGACACTCTATAGGAATTGTAAGACCCCATATAGGTTTAACCTTATATATATACATATAAATGAGTTCATAAGTATGATGATGTACTTGTAATGTGAATTATATGTAATGTAAGTCCATAAGTTTAAGGTACACACAAGTAATAGAATTTGTGATTGTACGTACAAGTTATAATATATATGAATGTGAAGAAATGGACTTAAACATGGGAAGAATGTGAGTGAAAGGGAATATGAGTAATATGGTGAAATAGAAGGGAGATTTGCATATGTTGTGTCACGACCCAAACTACCCAAAAATCAGAGTTAATTTTTCGCGTTTTGTTATTTTTATTACTTAAATTCTTACCTGTCTTCTGATCGTGACCACACTCCTCTAACAAATTGGGCTGTGCGTCAATGCCAGTCCCACCATTCAATTACCATCTAACTTATTTCTTCTCCAGTCATTTATAATTGTCTACATTAATTATACATCCCCTAAAGTTACTTACAAACATGTTACTGTGCTATGCTTATGTAGATACAATATGTACAAGTGTATATACCTTATGTCGATGGGCAGCAGCGGATATCCAGAATGCAGTACTGAGTCACCTCAACTTCAACTGGAGATTATCTGTGGGAGAAAATGAAAGGGGTGAGCACATCAAGCTCAGTAAGGCAATCCTACGAACAAGTAGGTAACCATACTACCTACATGAACGTGGTGCCATGTATAAACCACCATTTCTCCACACATTTTAAAACAAATTATATGAGTTATGATGTTATGTAAATCAAGTTTGCACGAAAAATTCAACATGCAATTATATTCAAAATCATATCTTTCTCGTTTAAAATTTCACAGTAAAGTCAGGACTCGACCCCTCCTTCGGGTGATCCTGACTCACACAAAATCATGAAAATTCGTTTACATCACATATGGGTATAAAAGCATGGAAATAACCATCATGCACATTTAGTTTAAAAACCCAGTTTGATTTCATCAAAATCGTCGACATGCGAGACGAGGCAATATCTGTATAACGGCAATAACCAGGACTGGCCATATGTGTCCTCGTGAGTCCCTCTAGCTTCACGGATCCCAGTGTGCGAGGTCTCACCCTGATCGGGAACCGCCCGGGAGGTGGGTCAATCCAACCCGTCAGTCTTATCCGATCTCACGCATCCGAAGATGCCGTATCCGAAGATACCCCGTATCACAAAGATACCGTATCCGAAGATACCCCACGGTACATCGTACTCCATGCTACTTGCACGGTACATCGTACTCCATGGACCCATATCACTCTAGGTACTCCAGCCCAAATGGCCTGCTTCCCACAGAGAGGTTTTGTTTTTCAATACTCATGTCACGTCTCAAAACGCACATGCGAGCCTATTTAATCGGTGACACACAGTCTACCCGATGCTCCAAGCACGGCTCATCACATGTTCTCATAAAATCAGTGCAAGCGATGCTTAGCACTCTCATCAAATCAAATAAAACTGGCAGAGCCCGCTTTACATCCCCACAAGGCCGCCAACCTCATCCCTCACTCTCACCCTACTTAAGAGGTCTTTTGAGCCTGTTGGGCCTTTTGGCTGACTCCAAGGGCAGACAACGCTACTCCACAAATCCAGTAAATCTAGTGCGAGCTAAGCTCAGCATTCTGTATATAAATCACATGAAAATCTTATAAAATCTGGTGCGAGTTAAACTCCAGCACCCTGTCTCGAAAATCATGTAAAATCTGGTGCGAGTTAGACTCTAGCACCCATGCATGTAAAACTCTAGTGCGAGCTCTCACTCCAGCACTAATGCATGCATAACACAAATCAAACATCATGCGAGCTGAGCTCTAGCACGTCACATGTAAATAAAAACACGTAGGCGGCTCGGTTATCTCCAAATAGCTTTCACAGAAATTACATCGTTTAAGGTATGCAATGCTATGCATTTTTCTTTAAAAGTGAGCCAGCCTACTCATGCATGTGTTAAAATACCTCCAGAACGAGCAGGAACCTCTTGTCCTTGCTCCTCCCAATTTTTCCTAAAGTTGGAAACATTTACCCTTAACAAGGGTATTTCGGTAATTTTACCCATACGGGGCACTAAAATTATTCTTCGACCTCTAGACCCTCCAGAACATTTTTAAAAGACTGTATATTAATTCAAAATTGCGTAAAGCTATCTCTAGTAGCCCGTAAAATTCCCTTACTTTATTTTCCTGTCGAGTCTGACCTTTCCACTGATGTCACGTCGCGCAGTCCGATCTGCTCCCAATCCAATGCCCGGAACTGCGTATCAATATTCCTCAGGTCAGATATCATACAATTTAATTGTATTTAATATTTTCTGGGCTTAATTTAAATCATTGGGCCCATTTACCCCTATTGGGCCCGATTGCACCTTAATGGGCCTTAATCGGCCTTAAGCCCGTTTTCCACTTAATTTTCACATTATCGAGGCCTATTGGGCTCATTGGGCCCACCAATAATTTATTGGGCCTCGTTCTAATTCTTGAATAGCTAAATCGATTATTTACGACAATTTATCTAAATTTTCATAATTTAATTCAATTTATGCGGAATTTAAATTCATATCACGCATAACGATGTAAATTGTCGTAAATAAGGGTCACTTACCCGAGATTCCATGCTAGTACGAAATTTGAGGCTGTCTCGAGCTCTCGGTGGATGCCAATTGTCGAGCTACACAATTCCACAATTTTCCGGGTAAGTTTTCAGCCCAAAATTTATTAAATTAAATACTCCAAAATTTAAATCGGGTCAATTTTGACCACTAGTGACTTACCCGTAGCTCGATTGCATCGTCGATATTTCTCCCCAATTTTTCCTCTTTTTCTTTTTCCCTTTTTCTCCCTTTTTTCCTCTCTTTTTGGCTGAACCAGTTCAGTCCAGTTCGGACCGGTTCAGACCCATCGGTTCACCCCGGTTCACTCCGGTTCGGCCGGTTCACCGCCTTGCCGGTCGGTTCTCCACCAGCTTCCACCGCCAGCAGCTCCGTGAGGTTGTCCGCAGCACGAATCTACCCTCGGTTTCACCCAAATCCGTCGGAACGCCGCCGGTTCGGCCTCTTCTCCCCGGCGTCGGAAACCCATTTCTTTCTCTTCGTCGTCGCCGGCGATTCCCGCCATTTCGTCGGCATCCAATGGCCTCAACAGAACCGTCTCGGCCTAGGGATCGTTTTGCGGGGTCGGATCGGAGCCAAGACGCCGCCGTTCGCCAAGACCGACTCGATTTTCCCCCCGACTTTTCGTCCGTCGATTCGCCAAAAATCGTGGCCGTCGGCGCGAGTCGCTGGTACCGTTGGAACCGTCGGGCTTCGCTCTAGCTTCTCCGACCGTCAGCTGGGATCATCGGCCACCGATGGCTCGTCGGCTTCCTCAGTTTTTGGCAGTCAGGTTTCGGGTTTCGTTTTTCTCAGTTTTTAGTTTTCTTTCTCTCTCCCCGATACCCAGTTTCCCTTTTTTTCTTCTTCTTTTCTTTTTTTTTCATTTATTTTATTAATTATTTTTATTATTATTTTAATCATTAAAATACATTAAAAATACCCAAATATCCCTTAAAATATCCTTAAAATTGTTATTTAATTCTAAATTCATTTATTTAATTTTATTTATTTTATTTAATTTATTTTAACCCTTTTTCGAGTATAATTTCTTCGTATTTTTCGGATATTGTCCCGAATGACTTTTCGGTATATTTTTTGATTATTTTCGGGATTATTTTTTTCGAACTAAAAATCCTTATTAATCCCGATTAATTCCAATAAATTAATATCTTGATCAATTTAACCCGAAATAAATTTATTTCACCTTTATTGACCAAAATTTCTCAAATCCATATTTTTAATTAAATTTCCTTATCGAAATTATACCGACCTTCGGTCTTTTGACCATTTTGTCCTTACATGTGTTCGGGATTAATTTAACCCGACTTCCCTTCACGAATACTCATTCATTTCATATTTTAATTAAATTCGGGTCTTACAACTCTCCCCCACTTAAAGAATTTGGTCCTCCAAATTAGAACCAATTCATATGAGTCCATAAACTACTCCGGGTACATCAATCGTATCATACTTCTTTAATTCTTATGTGACCTTTTTCCAGAGTGTATTACTACCAAGGAACTTTAATTAGGGAGATCGTCTTAAACCTCAATATTTTTCTCTTTCCTGTTTAATGCCCGAATCAACTTTTTCAATATACTTATAATTGCATTAAGCTGAACTGTTGGATCTCATATCTTATCACCTATGCTGGATCTGGATAGTATTCCCGAAGCATCAAAAGATGGGACACATTGTGGGTGCCTGCTTATTCAAGTGGAAATGCCACCTACAGGTCTTATCTCCCACTTGTCCAATCTCTCAAAATATTCCATCCAGCGCAACTCAATTTACCTTCTTCCAAAAGCTCGCTATGTCCTTATTCCCTTAGGACGAGTAACTTTCAACCATACTAATTCACCAAAGGTGAATTCCAATACTTGTCTATCTGCTCTGAGGTGTTCTTAATCTCTCATTCTTAACTAAAACATCCTCAGAGACTTATTATCCAAAGTCGAAAATAATTCTATCTGTCACCCACTTTTTTTTTCCAATTTGGGGAACAACCCCTACAGCCATACACTGCCTCATATCTTGTTATCCCGATACTCAAGTGACAACTGTCACTATTGGCTAATTCGATTAGAAATCAACTGATCATTCCAGGAGCTTATAAAATCAATGGCACATGCTTTCATCGGATCCTCCAGAACTTGTACAGTCCTCTCTGACTGACCATCTATCTGAGGATGAAAAGCTGTGCTAATACTTAGTCGGGTTCCCATAGCTTCCTGAAAAATATTCCCTGAAGTAGAAAGTGAAGCGGGAATCCCTATATAATACAATGCTCAATGGAACGCTACATAATGTTCCACAATCTTCCTTATACATAAATCCTCATATACACTCCGAGTATTTGGAGATTTCATAACCAAAAGGTGGGTAGACTTAGTCACTCTATCGACTATCATCCGAATAGCCTCGTAATTCACCTGGGTCCTCTGTAACCCATCACGACATTCATGGAGACTTGCTCTCATTTTTCGTGTCGTGTCCATATAGGTAGGTGCTGCAATAACTCTGCAAACTTTTAATACTCTACCTTATTCTGTTGACATACTAGGCACTTTTTCACAATCTCTATCATGTCTCTTTTAACATCTGACCACCAATACCCTTTTTGAGATTTCGATATATATTCTTTACTTTCCATATGCACTATATATCCCAAAGAGTGAGCTTCTGACAATATTACTATTTCATCAACTGTGGTCCTGGGGAGCACTTATACTGTCTCGGAATCCTCAGTAACTCATCATCGCTCACTGTGAACTCTGTCACTGTCTCCTTCTGAATCTGACCCCAAACTATTGACATCATGCCGATCATCACGCTAAGCCTGTCAAATTCGAGCACTCTCATCCGGTTCTAATCATCAGGCTAGCTATCACACAATCACTGTTATCATCAGAAGGGATCACATCAATACTGAGGCTCATAACTGCTCTAGCTGCTCAGCTCCCTGACCATCATATGTAGTACCATCCCGAGGCTCTTTCTGCTCGAGGTATAAGCCATTACATTAGCTTTTCCTGGGTAGTACAATTTTCACAAATCAAAATCTCTCAGAAGCTCTAACCCACTAGGTATTCTCATATTCGCCTTTTTATGTGAAAACAGATACGTAGGGATTTATGATCAGTGCATATCCACAATTCCTCACCATGTACATAATAGTACCATATCCTCGGTACAAACACTACCATTGCCAACTTAAAATCATGAGTCAGATAGTTTATTTCATGATCAATGAGTTGTCTGACTCCATAATTGACTATCTTCCCATTATACATCAATACACAGCTCCTTCATTATTTTGAGGTATCCATACTCACTGAGAACCTCTTGAGCTGTTGGGTATGGTGAAAATAATCACGGTGGTCAGTTCATACTTCATTACACCGAAATTCATGTCACATCTATCATCTCACTTATCATCTCATTCAAAGACCACGTTTTCTTAGTTAAACGTGTCAACCAAGTAGACCATATTGAGAACTCGCAACAACCCATTTGTAAAAGCCATTTTTCAATTATTGCTTATAATCTGCCCTAGACTTTAACTACACCCAACATATTATCGATAATGATGATCACAAATCGGTCTAATCCTTGGCTTATTTACGCATAAGCGTATAAGATCCTTCAAAATCGCTTACGTTTTCAGGTACTAACCTGCGTCATTTCCTTTTCTTATCTTAACGGCTCTTATTAAATTTTTCTATGTTAACCTTTATGATTTGTCGAATTTTAATATTCTTATTGTCTTAGTAAAGGTATCCTAATGCTAAAGGTATTTATTACAAAGATCGATTTCACGTTATAAGTTATATATATATATATATATACTTTTAGACGCTGTCAAGTCTTCAGGCGGGGAGGTATTTTGAAATACCTTTATTAACCTTCAGACTTAACCACATATACTTTATATACCAGTCCATGTGGTTACAATTTATATTCGCTACTAATTGCTTTAATCCTAATTACTTCATATCGTAAGGATGTTCTCACCTTGCATACGCCTCTTACTCCAATACATCTTGTATTTAAAATTAAGCATATCTCATCTTAAAGATTATCTCCTTAGTGTATCTATTATAACGAAACTCTTGTCATTATTCATTCCGTGAGTACAATCCTTTACTCCTTTAATTTCAACTGTTGCACCCCCTTTTTATCACTTAAAATCTCTATATCCATATTCCGTTAATTAATCCTCCTCTATTGGGGTACTCATTTATCAGTATTGTGCCCAATGATGTAGGCATTCATGCCTTTTACTCACTTATATGTGAATGAAGGCGGTATGAATAAATGTGTGGCACCAGGATCAATGAACATATGTACTTCATTATTCATAACAAGTGTGGTATCTTACACCACATCCATGAAACATCAATAGTATCCTGGTCCAAGACATCCTCTCGCCTTCGTCCAACAGCCTACTTTCCTTTTTCTTTTCTTTTTGTCTATTGCCTCCCTTTTCGTTGCAGCTATACCAACGAAGTTTTTTTGTCTCTTTACTTTTCTGTGGGGCGATCTCGCCCAACTCTGTGCAATCAAAATCAATGGTTCGTTTTATCACACTTAACGGCCATTTTCATCAATATAGTGTACGTATAGACCCTCCTTCCGTGGTATCTACCACACATCCCACACTGCTTCCAGTGCTTACACTGCTACACTGCTTCGTAGCAGGTCGGGGTCCTCCAATTACAATGCCCCCCCAAGAGTGCCAAAATCGGATGCACTGGGGCCTTACCAATTATCTTACTCATCACTCGTCAAATTAAATCTTTTACCAATTACCATTTTCCCATTTTAACATCTTTGTCATTTCTCGATTCTCTTTTCTGTCTCTATTTCGGCCCTCACTACCTTTCCCAATCTCAAAGGCGTGCAATTCATGTTCTTATTTACCCAACTGTAAATCTGCGCACTGCCTCGGTATAGGTAATATCTCACGGGGCCAATTGGACTCTAATTGAAAAGTTGAGTCATTTCATGAACTTTTAGACATCTCGACTGTCACTTGTTCATATGTCGAGCTAATATCTACCAAAGAATATAACTGAGTTTCATACTCATAATCAATTTAGTATTCCTGGGCAGTGTAAGAAATTTTTCCTTTAAATCATGTCCGGGATATCCTGTCACCGGAATACATCCAAATAAGATTTCTCATCTTAGCTATGGATGTTTAACACTTAAGATAGGTCGAGCGGGTTTCCACCAATACTCCGCTGCGCCCTCTGATCTCTTGCATACTCTGAGCAATTAGTTCCTCAAAATAATTCCCATGCTCCGCTTCAATCTCGTGAAGCGTGTCTCAATACTGTCCGATCTCTCTATCGGATTCAGTGGGGCATGCTCAACATTAGCCTCTTATTTCAAATTCACCCTGATTCTTATAGGTCAACTCAGCACGACTAGCAGGTTCAGGTCTACCTCTACGACCTCTGCTCGTGCACTATCTCATCTAACTCGACTCATATTAGGCATTCCTGCATTCTCGACCATTTCTTAGTCAAAACCCATCTCGATATACACTATTGTATCTAACCAAGCACAGTAACACGGGGATGTAATTTTCTAATTACTGACACTGACACACATCAGACCAATTTTTGCTCTGATACCACCTTTATATGTCACGACCCGAACTACCCAAAAATCAGAGTTAATTTTTCGCGTTTTGTTATTTTTATTACTTAAATTCTTACCTGTCTTCTGATCGTGACCACACTCCTCTAACAAATTGGGCTGTGCATCAATGCCAGTCCCACCATTCAATTACCATCTAACTTATTTCTTCTCCAGTCATTTATAATTGTCTACATTAATTATACATCCCCTAAAGTTACTTACAAACATGTTACTGTGCTATGCTTATGTAGATACAATATGTACAAGTGTATATACCTTATGTCGATGGGCAGCAGCGGATATCCAGAATGCAGTACTGAGTCACCTCAACTTCAACTGGAGATTATCTGTGGGAGAAAATGAAAGGGGTGAGCACATCAAGCTCAGTAAGGCAATCCTACGAACAAGTAGGTAACCATACTACCTACATGAACGTGGTGCCATGTATAAACCACCCTTTCTCCACACATTTTAAAACAAATTATATGAGTTATGATGTTATGTAAATCAAGTTTGCACGGAAAATTCAACATGCAATTATATTCAAAATCATATCTTTCTCGTTTAAAATTTCACAGTAAAGTCAGGACTCGACCCCTCCTTCGGGTGACCCTGACTCACACAAAATCATGAAAATTCGTTTACATCACATATGGGTTTAAAAGCATGGAAATAACCATCATGCACATTTAATTTAAAAACCCAGTTTGATTTCATTAAAATCGTCGACATGCGAGACGAGGCAATATCTGTATAACGGCAATAACCAGGACTGGCCATATGTGTCCTCGTGAGTCCCTCTAGCTTCACGGATCCCAGTGTGCGAGGTCTCACCCTGATCGGGAACCGCCCGGGAGGTGGGTCAATCCAACCCGTCAGTCTTATCCGATCTCACGCATCCGAAGATGCCGTATCCGAAGATACCCCGTATCACAAAGATACCGTATCTGAAGATACCTCGTATCACAAAGATACCGTATCCGAAGATACCCCATAGTACATCGTACTCCATGCTACTTGCACGGTACATCGTACTCCATGGACCCATATCACTCTAGGTACTCCAGCCCAAATGGCCTGCTTGCCACAGAGAGGTTTTGTTTCTCAATACTCATGCCACGTCTTAAAACGCACGTGCGAGCCTATTTAATCGGTGACACACAGTCTACCCGATGCTCCAAGCACGGCTCATCACATGTTCTCATAAAATCAGTGCGAGCGATGCTCAGCACTCTCATCAAATCAAATAAAATTGGCAGAGCCCGCTTTACATCCCCACAAGGCCGCCAACCTCATCCCTCACTCTCACCCTACTTAAGAGGTCTTTTGAGCCTGTTGGGCCTTTTGGCTGACTCCAAGGGCAGACAGCGCTACTCCACAAATCCAGTAAATCTAGTGCGAGCTAAGCTCAGCACTCTGTATATAAATCACATGAAAATCTTATAAAATCTGGTGCGAGTTAAACTCCAGCACCCTGTCTCGAAAATCATGTAAAATCTGGTGCGAGTTAGACTCTAGCACCCATGTATGTAAAACTCTAGTGCGAGCTCTCGCTCCAGCACTAATGCATGCATAACACAAATCAAACATCGTACGAGCTGAGCTCTAGCACGTCACATGTAAATAAAAACACGTAGGCGGCTCGGTTATCTCCAAATAGCTTTCACAGAAATTACATCGTTTAAGGTATGCAATGCTATGCATTTTTCTTTAAAAGTGAGCCAGCCTACTCATGCATTTGTTAAAATACCTCCAGAATGACCAGGAACCTCTTGTCCTTGCTCCTCCCAATTTTTCCTAAAGTTGGAAACATTTACCCTTAACAAGGGTATTTCGGTAATTTTACCCATACGGGGCACTAAAATTATTCTTCGACCTCTAGACCCTCCAGAACATTTTTAAAAGACTGTATATGAATTCAAAATTGCATAAAGCTACCTCTAGTAGCCCGTAAAATTCCCTTACTTTATTTTACTGTCGAGTCTGACCTTTCCACTGATGTCACGTCGCGCAGTCCGATCTGCTCTCAATCCAATGCCCGGAACTGCGTATCAATATTCCTCAGGTCAGATATCATACAATTTAATTATATTTAATATTTTCTGGGCTTAATTTAAATCATTGGGCCCATTTACCCCTATTGGGCCCGATTGCACCTTAATGGGCCTTAATCGGCCTTAAGCCCGTTTTCCACTTAATTTTCACATTATCGAGGCCTATTGGGCTCATTGGGCCCATCAATAATTTATTGGGCCTCGTTCTAATTCTTGAACAGCTAAATCGATTATTTACGACAATTTATCTAAATTTTCATAATTTAATTCAATTTATGCGGAATTTAAATTTATATCACGCATAACGATGTAAATTGTCATAAATAAGGGTCACTTACCCGAGATTCCATGCTAGTACGAAATTTGAGGCTATCTCGAGCTCTCGGTGGATGCCAATTGTCGAGCTACACAATTTCATAATTTTTCAGGTAAGTTTTCAGCCCAAAATTTATTAAATTAAATACTCCAAAATTTAAATCGGGTCAATTTCGACCACTAGTGACTTACCCATAGCTCGATTGCATCGTCGGGATTTCTCCCCAATTTTTCCTCTTTTTCTTTTTCCCTTTTTCTCCCTTTTTTCCTCTCTTTTTGGCTGAACCGGTTCAATCCAGTTCGAACCGGTTCTGACCCGCCGGTTCACCCCGGTTCACTCCGGTTCGATCAGTTCACTGCCTTGCCGGCCGGTTCTCCGCCGGCTTCCACCGCCAGCAGCTCCGTGAGGTTGTCCGCAGCACGAATCTACACTCGGTTTCACCCAAATCCGTCGGAACGTCGCCGGTTCGACCTCTTCTCCCCGGCGTCGAAAACCCATTTCTTTCTCTTCGTCGTCGCCGGCGATTCCCGCCGTTTCGTCGGCATCCAATGGCCTCAACAGAACCGTCTCGGCCTAGGGATCCTTTTGCGGGGTCGGATCGGAGCCAAGACGCCGCCGTTCGTCGGGACCGACTCGATTTTCCCCTCGACTTTCCGTCCGTCGATTCGTCGAAAATCGTGGCCGTCGGCGCGCGTCGCTGGTACCGTTGGAACCGCCGGGCTTCGCTCTAGCTTCTCCGACCGTCAGCTGGGATCATCGGCCACCGGTGGCTCGTCCGCTTCCTCGATTTTTGGCAGTCGGGTTTCGGGTTCCGTTTTTCTCCGTTTTCAGTTTTTTTCTCTCTCCCCGATACCCAGTTTCCCTTTTTTTTTCTTCTTCTTTTCTTTTTTTTCATTTATTTTATTAATTATTTTTATTATTATTTTAATCATTAAAATACATTAAAAATACCCAAATATCCCTTAAAATATCCTTAAAATTATTATTTAATTCTAAATTCATTTATTTAATTTTATTTAATTTATTTAATTTATTTTAACCCTTTTTCGGGTATAATTTCTCCGTATTTTTTGGATATTGTCCCGAATGACTTTTCGGTATATTTTTTGATTATTTTCGGGATTATTTTTTTCGAACTAAAAATCCTAATTAATCCCGATTAATTCCAATAAATTAATATCTTGATCAATTTAACCCGAAATAAATTTATTTCACCTTTATTGACCAAAATTTCTCAAATCCATATTTTTAATTAAATTTCCTTATCGAAATTATACCGACCTTCGATCTTTTGACCATTTTGTCCTTACACGTGTTCGGGATTAATTTAACCCGACTTCCCTTCACGAATACTCATTCATTTCATATTTTAATTAAATTCGGGTCTTACATGTTGTGCACTTCCATTTGGTTTATATTGAGCACCTTTAGGTATACAAAGATTTCACACAAGTTTTAATGTGTATAAGGTATGGATGGATGTCATTTTCAAGTCTTAAAGATAATCGAATGAGAAAATGACTATGACAGCAAATTAAGGATGTTTTGGTATGAGTTTTCTGCAGAAAACTGCAGTAAGATCTAGAAATATGAGCAATGGAATTGAGCAATGGAATAGAGCAGATCGATCTCCAAGGGAGCCAGATCGATCTCCTTAGCTCTCAGGTTGGAAGCAGATCGATCTCCCCTAAGACCAGATCGATCTCCTTAACCTTTTGTTTGAAACAGGTCGATCTTCCCTATTCGACAGATCGATCTCCTACTTCAAAATGTCTTGGAAAAGAGGGATTTAAAGGGACCAGACCGATCTTCTCTTAGAGAAGATCGATCTCATCAAGCCAATTCTATAAATAGGAGCAGTAAATCTGCAGATTTCAGAAAAACACTTTACCCTTTTTCATTTCAACTCAAAAACCTAGCTTTCTCACTCCTAAATTCAGTCATTTTCAGCAAGATCTGAGGGAAGCTATTAGAGACAAAGTTGTTCACATCAAAGAGAAGAACAACATAGTTGGGAGGCATTTCCCCATTTGTTGAATTTATGCAACAAGGTGTATTTCCATTGGAGCAAGGAGGAAATCAAGCTAGGTGAGTTTCAAATGCAAATACCTAATTACATTTGTTTGGATATTGATATGGGAAATGATTAGTATGCATAGAAATGATAGAAACTACCTAGAAAGTAAAGAAGCCACCATAACCTAGAAATGGTCTAGTAAGAGAAAGTGGAATGTAGAAGCATGAATGATGAATGAGTTATCTTAAGAGGGTGATTGTGTTGTAGGTATGATTTGGATGTGTTGATATTGGGATAAATTGTGAGATTTACCATAAGGGGTAAAATGTAATTTAAAGCATTGGATAAATGCTTAGTTGAACAAGAGTTAGAAACGTTAACTCAAGTGCTTGATGGATGAATTGTAGTTCCTAATGATACACTAGAACAAGTCGAGATAAGAACGCGAGAAGCATAAAGGAGGACAGTTGCATACAAGTAAATCAAGGTAAGGGATTGTGTGTTAGCTATAGAGATGTTCGTGCGTATTTTACGGCAATTTCGTAGATATAATGCTAGAATTAGTACAATACTATGACTCTATGAAATGATATGGAAGCATTAAATGTACTATGATATATATGTATTGAGAAATGGGATAGGGTAAGGAAATAGCATGATATGCATGTTTTCAATGTTTTTCTCAATTTTGTATTGATATTGGTGATTGAGAAATGTTGATGATAGGTTGGCTAATTTTACATTTTTTAGCATGAAGAGACATGCTACATAAATAAACATGTTTTGAGTTTTAAAAAGAGAAAATAGCCACCTATCAGATTTGAGATGAGATTTGGTGTTGAAACTCCAGCTCACACCCGTTTTAATGACTTTGACTATGTACTGGAGTGTTAGCTCACACATGTCTCTATACTTTTGATGTGTCGTGCTGGAGTCTAACTCGCACAATGGTTTTGAGAAAACTGCTGGAGCTTTGCTTGCACCTGTTTTTACTGAGTTGAGGTAAAACCTAAGGGTTTGGGACCCAAGGGGATGCCAGCCGATGGCCTTTGGACGAGCTGGGCCTTAACGATAAATCATACCGTGCTAGAGCCTTGCGATGACAGTGTGTCACGCTGAATGTTCGCCTGGTATATGAGACATGGTTCAGGAAGAAAAGTCCATCGGAGTTGGAGTATGGACTTGGGTCCACGGTCGTACGTAGTATTGTGTAGTTGTCCGTTGGTACACTATGTACCGTGATAGGTGCACGTGAGTATGAGTATCACGTAGATGACACATGGCGTACCTTATACCGTGAGTATATGAGGAGATGAGGTTGATTGAGATGAGCCGGAGGGTAGGACTGACTCATCCCTCTTCAGGCGAAGTGATGCCTGTGCACACCTGATCAGTGAGGCCTGGGATCACTGACTATGGCCATATGTCGTGGACATTTGATTGCCAAAAATTTCATACCTGTCTCAGAGATTCGGGAAACAGATACAATTCAAAAAAGAAAGAGATTTGAGGAAAAGATATGATTGAGAAAGTAAAGAGATCGTGTGTTTTAATAAATCTCTGATTTAAACACTTGTGTCGTAAGGGCATTATTTTATGAATCATGTTTTAAAATGGAAGCATGACATATATGATTTACATGAAAATGCAGATGAGAAATGTATGTTTAAAAGCATTTTCGTATAATATTTCCATTTATAATGAAAACATGGTTTTGGTTTATACATGCATGGGCTATATAGGTAGTGCGATATCTACCTGCTAGCATTCATTTCCTTACTGAGCTGTGGTTTGCTCATCCCACTATTTTCCCCCTCCAGGTACTGAGAAGTAGGAGAGCGGTGGTCTCTAGGTTCCTTTTTGAGTTGGACAGCTTCTGCCAGTCGTAAAGGTATAAGAACTGCATACACATGAGTATTTTATATCTAATATATTATATCGCACAGTTATACCTTGGAAACGTAATAGTTTTATGGGGATGTTATGTAAAGATAAACTATTATATAAATGATTTTGTATATCTATACACACCTGAGAGTGTGAATTAAAATTTTAAATATTTCGTTGTAAAACTTATGAAATATTACTAATTGCATCGCCTCACAGCCCAACCGTAAATAATGTTTGTATGGATGAAGGACACCTGGAATTGGGGTGTGACAGGAATGCACCTTGATATCTGTATCGAGTTAGAAAAATTTTAAATTTTCCCTATTTTTCGCGCTTCCAGGGCATCACAAAATGGAATGGTAAATAGTGTAAGGGGACTAACACCGAATCATAGCCCAACTGTTGGTAGAATGGTCACGAGGAAAGGAAGGTAAGAATTAAATAATAAACAAAAAATAAAAAATTTGTAGTGGTTTTTAGTGAAAAATGGGTCGTGAAAAAATGGATCCTAAAACATAAATTGAAGAATGTTTCAAGGACTAAGGGTGATTGGTAAGAGTGATGGGTAAGTGATCTTTGGGGTGAAAGGTAGCATCTTGAGGTATAAATTTGTTTCCATTGATGCAGTGTAGCATCGTACTGTTTAATCAGATCTTAGAGCAGAAACCAAATGATACTCAAGGATCTTAAATGTTATAATATGTGAAAATATCGACGATAAGACTATCGAGAAGGATATGTTCTTGTGTGAACCTTGCTTTATATTAAAAATTTGCATTTTAATGCGTACTATGATTTTATGAGATTTAGAAAGCTTACATTGATTTATATCTGCATTTAAGAAGCTTTAAAATCTCACTTATAATATGTTTTAAAAGTATATGAGACATACGTCTCTATGTTTTGGATTTAAGCTACCTGGATCAATGGTACCAAGAGTGGTAAGGCTTAGGTACGTAAGGGTCCTAAGTTCGAGCCCTCCAAGGGATGCAAATTGTGGAGAAAGGTCCACGATAAAATCGTGAGGGTGCACGGACCCCAGAGCAGACAGTACGGTTGAGTCAAGAGGTGCTGGGCACGGCCAGTGGCCTTGACAATATCAACATGATTAGCATAAATTTCAGAATGACAGGTAACCCCTGTTTGTTTACCTACGAAAGCATGGCTTTTGTAAAACGTTTTTAAAAAGGCAAACTGCTATGCGAAAATGAAAGTTTATGGTACGAAATAAATTAAACGTATTATTGCTACGAGTTTACAGGCTAATAAACCCGAAAAAAAAAAGTTTAAACATTATGTTTTGAGACTAAGGCATTATAGCATGTGAGTGAAGTTGAGCAAGGGTGAGTTAGTTCGCTCGGGCCTTAACAATGACATGCGCAATTCTATATAACTGTCATGTCGCCTATGTGGTGTTATAAATGCTATGTGTTTGCCTGTGTGACGATATAAATGATACGTGTTTGCCTATAAGGCGATATATGTGATGTTGTACGACTCTGGCCCAGTCAACAGCTCTCATAGCCATGGGTATTATGTTCCCTCTTTGGAGGATGCCCTCTTTTCAGGATGCTACGTGAATGGTTATTACCATATGATAGTAATATCGACATGCCTACTCTCCATGAAACCATTAAGAATGTGATTTAAAGAAAAATGTTATGTTGTGTGATTTGTTTTCTACGAGATATAAATTATGTTTTTATCCTATGCGAATTATATGCTACATGATTTAAAAGTTATATGTTATTTGAAAATGAAATGAGCTATGTGATTTGAATAAAGTGAGTGTGAGCAAGTTTCGAAAGCATGTACATCCTGATTTTCTATATGTTTTCCCGATCACAGGGTACAATAGTGAATATATACAATGCGTTTCGAATTTCAAGACATGCTTTGAAAAGTGTTTTGACACGTGAAACATATTTTGAAAAGTGAAAATGTTTTGAAATATGAAATTTATAATTATGAAAATGATTTATGCACATGAGCATGGTTCATAGAACATATCCTAATAATGAGAAGTAAATATGTGTTTGCCCTGTTAATAGGGAATGATAATAGTTGGTAATGAAGTTTCAACTGGAGAAATATAATAGTTAATAGTATCCCTGCTAACAGGGTAGAATAGTTAGCAAAAGATGATGTGAAATACAATTCCAGTTGTGAAATATGCCTTGAAATAAGAACTATGTTATTGAAATGTGAAAAGGATTCAAAATATGAAATATGTTCCTATCATAAGGATTATATTTCGAATATTAATATATTTCGAGTACGAGATTCCTCTGAATAAGGAAAATGTTCCGGTGTAGATGATGATCGAAATAAAATAAGTTTTGAAGTGTAGTAAATTTTGAATTTATTGTTGAGTTAATATATTTTGAAATGACAAAACAAGTAAATTCAATAATATAAAAATGATATAAAGACATGTTTAGAGGTTATCAGTACCAGAACTTAGAGTTCTGTTGATGAGAGATCGATCTGGCTTATGAGAGATCGATCTCCTGGGTTTTTACTTGATGAGAGATCGATCTCATGAAGAAATGAGATCGATCTGCCAAGCCTTGAACCTTTACAAAGGTTTTAAGGAAGAGTGAGATCGATCTGCAAGGGTTAAGAGATCGATCTGGCTAAAGCTAGAGTTGAGAGATCGATCTGATCTAGGAAGAGATCGATCTCCCTTAAAAGCATAAGACTGTAGATCGATCTGAAAGATCGATCCACACTCAAACAGAGAACTTATGAGATCGATCTGGTAAGGAAGAGATCGATCTCCTCAAAGTCAGAGAGCTAAGGAGATCGATCTGAGAAATTGAGAGATCGATCTCCCCACTACGAAACTGCATGGCAGATCGATCTGTAGATCGATCTTGCCTTAAACAGAGAGATCATGAGATCGATCTGCCTATTCGATAGATCGATCTCCCCTATTATTTTCAAACTAACAGATCGATCTGCTAACCTATGAGATCGATCTCCTTGTGCTATTGTGCTTTGATCTTGCAGGATTTATAACTAAGAGATCGATCTGGCCAAGAAGGCAGATCGATCTGGCACACTACTGGAGGTACACAACGGCTAGTTTCTGCAAAATCTCAACGGGAAAAATAGCATTTAATGCTCCAACTACCAATCCTTCAGTATTTAACCAAGCATTGAAGACAAAGAGAAAAGAGACATTATTGCTGCACATTCCTAACATTCTAGAGCTTTGAATACTTCCATTCCTTGTGTCTTCATCATTCATTTATTGAGATTTATTGTGTAAGCTTAAGTACAGAAGCTGTATTTGTCCTACCCACTTTAAAGCTTCATTTTGTATTCAACCTTGCCTTAAAAGAGAAGAGGATTGTTCCTCAGTGAGAGAGAATTGTAAGAGGGTGAATACATTTTTACATTGTAAAGGGTAGAGAGGTTATTCCTTAACCTGTAAAAGGGACATTGTAAACTTCTGTTGAAGGAGAGTAAGAAAGCACTTGACAAGAAGGTCAAGGAGAGAGGACGTAGGCAAGAGTTTGGCCGAACCTCTATAAACGATTGTGTTTGTTTCTCTCTTCCCTATCTTGCATTAAATTGTTTAATTTTATTATACTGCTTACTTTCATTTGCAAATTAAAATAGGATTAAGTTAAAATTTGCTATTAACGTTAGAAAACCGATTCACCCCCCTCTCGGTAGAGCCAACAATTGTTATCAGAGCTAGGACTCTTTAATCACATAGGAACAACTTCCTAAGAGTTAGAAACGATCAAATGGCTCATAACAATATAGCTACTAGTTTGGTAGGAGAGGGGCACTCTACGGTTAGACCTCCAATGTTTAATGGAGAGCATTATGCTTATTGGAAGACTAGGATGATGTTATTCATTCAAGCAAATGATTATGAAGTATGGAGAATTATAATTAAAGGACCTCAAATCCCTACAAAGAGAATAGAGGGAAGAGATATTCCTAAGGAAGAAGATGAATGGGATTCAGCTGATATTAAATGTGCTCAACTAAATGCTAAAGCTATGCACACATTATTTTGTGCCTTAGGTCCTAATGAATATAATAGAGTCTCCGGGTGTGATAATGCCAAACAAATATGGGACAAATTGGCAATAACTCATGAGGGTACAACCCAAGTGAAGGAGACAAAGGTAGGTATGCTCACACATGACTATGAGCTTTTTAGGATGAAGGAAGGAGAATCAATTAGTGATATGTTCACTAGATTCACAAATGTAATTAATGGATTAAAGTCTTTAGGAAAAATATATTCTAATATTGAAATGGTAAAGAAAATTTTAAATAGCTTACCTAAATCATGGGAAGCTAAAGTGACTGCAATTGAGGAATCTAAGGATCCTCACACATTATCTTTAGATGAATTAATAGGATCTCTACTCACTTATGAGATGAAATTAAAAAGAAATGAAGAGCCACCCAAGAAAGTGGGAGTTGCTCTAAAATCCACTGCTCAAGAGGAGATTAAAAATGAGAGTGGTAGTGAAGAGGATCTTGATATGGCAATGTTTGCCAAAAGATTTAACAAGTTCATGAGGATGAGAGCTAGTGGTAGTAATAGGAGAAACAATAAGAGAGATCAAGAAGAAGTAGGTAGAAAAGACTCTATTGTGTGTTATGAATGTAAAAAATCGGGACACATAAAATTTAACTGCCCTCTTCTTAAAAGGTCCAATGATAGGTTCCATAAAAAGAAGGCAATGGTGGCAACATGGAGCGACAGTGACTGCTCCGATGATGAATCAAATGAGGACATTACCAACTTGTGCTTCATGGCTATTGAGGATGAAAAGGTAAATTCAAGCCTCAATGAATATTCTTTTGATGAATTGCAAGATGCATTTGATGATCTTGCATTAGAGTATGAATCTATGAGTATGAAATCTATGAGTATGAAATATAAAAAGATAATATCCAAATTGAGAAAAGAAAATGAGATATTGCAATTGGATAAATTAGAATGTGAAAAGAAACTAGAGATTTCAAATCTAGAAATTTGTGACCTTAAAGAGAAAAATAGCAATCTACATAATTCATTTAATAGGTTCCACATGGGTCAACAAAAGTTAGATAGCATGCTAGAGACCCAAAGGGCATTCTTTGACAAAAATGGCTTAGGATATAATGCGAAGAGTAGGAAGACCCATCTTAAAAGTTTTATTGCTAGGAAGAGCATGAATAAACCTGCAATTACTTGTTCATATTGCAATAGAAAGGGACATGCATCACATAACTGTAATATAAAAATGAGAACTCTAAAAGGAAAAATAGTAAAAAGGATATGGATTCCAAAAGAAGTAATTCACTCTAAGGATTGTAATGCATTAGCAAAATGGATCCCAACGGGATCAAGAATTGCATTCACTAACCTCAAAGGACCCAAGAAAATTTGGCTACCTAAGACTTGAGTTTGATTTCTTGTAGGTGATTGAGCATAGCCACAAAGCTAAAACAAAAGAAGCATGGTATTTAGATAGTGGATGCTCAAGGCACATGACGGGTGATAGAAGCCACTTCAATTCTTTCAAATCAAAAGTTGGTGGAGAAGTGACTTTTGGGGACAACTCCAAAGGCCAAGTTGAAGGAAGTGGCTCAATAGGTAATGATCATTTCTCTTTAGAAAAAGTATTACTTGTTAGGGGTTTAAAGCACAACTTACTAAGCATAAGTCAACTTTGTGACAAAGGTTACAAAGTAATTTTTGATTGCATGAAATGTAATGTTATAGATCCTAAGTCAAATAAAGTTCTTTTTCTAGGTCATAGACAAGGAAATATATATATTGTCTATCTTAATGAACTCAAAAATGAAAATATATGCTTAATGGTAGACAATAAAAAGGAATCTTGGTTATGGCATAGAAGACTAGGTCATACTAGCATGAGTGTGCTATCTAAGTTAGCTAGAAAGGATCTAGTTATAGGTTTACCCAAGATATCCTTTGATCATGAAGAAGTATGTGAAACTTGTGTTAAAGGAAAACATAAAAGGACAACATTTAAGCCTAAGAATATTGTATCCACCACTAGGCCTCTCCAATTACTTCACTTAGATTTATTTGGACCAACTAGAACAACTAGCCTAGGTGGGAAACACTATGGATTTGTAATAGTTGATGATTACACTAGGTACACATGGGTGTTCTTCTTAAGAGTAAAAAATGAAGCCTTAGAAAAATTCATAGCCTATACAAAAATTACTCAAAATGAAAAAGGATACACAATAACTAGTATTAGAAGTGATCATGGCAAAGAATTTGAAAATATAGGATTTGATGAGTATTGCAATGATCAAGGAATTAGCCATAATTTTTCAGCCCCTAGGACACCACAACAAAATGGTGTAGTTGAGAGAAGAAATAGAACATTGGAAGAAATGGCTAGAACCATGTTATGTGAGAATAACTTACCAAAGTATTTTTGGGCTGAAGCTATAAACACATCATGTTATATAATTAATAGAGCTATGATTAGACCCATGCTAAAGAAAACTCCTTATGAGCTCTACAAAGGTAAAAAGCCTAACATTAGTTGCTTCCACCCTTTTGGCTGCAAATGTTTTGTTCTAAATAATGGGAAAGATAATTTAGGAAAATTTGATGCCAAGAGTGATGAGGGAATATTCCTAGGATACTCATTGAATTCAAATGCTTATAGAATTTACAACAAAAGAACATTAATGGTTGAAGAATCTATTCATGTTATATTTGATGAATCAAATAATGTATCTAAAGATTCAACCAATGATGAGAATGAGGGAATATTTGACGAAAACTTGGAGGATATCCCAAACCTAGAAGATGACTTATTAGAAAAACTAGACTTGAATAAAGAAGATGAAGAAGAGATAGAGATAATAGAGAGAGAATCTAGAGCACCAAGAGAGTTAAGATATGTAAAGGATTGTGAAATAGTAGGAGATCCAACTCTTGGAGTTAGAACTAGATCTTCTCTAAGGAATATGTGCCAATATATAGCCTTTGTATCTCAAATAGAGCCTAGGAATGTCAATGAAGCCTTAGATGACAATAATTGGTTCCTAGCAATGCAAGAAGAATTAAATCAATTTGAGAGAAGCAAAGTATGGAAACTAGTTCCTAGGCCTAGTGATCATTCTATAATTAGAACTAAATGGATATTCAAGAACAAGATGGATGAAAATAGTGTGATCATAAGGAATAAGGCTAGGCTAGTTGCACAAGGATATAGACAAGAGGAAGGCATAGACTATGATGAAACATATGCACCGGTAGCTAGATTAGAGGCAATAAGAATGTTACTTGCCTTTGCATGTTATAAAAACTTCAAGTTGTATCAAATGGATGTGAAGAGTGCATTCCTAAATGGTTTCATTAATGAAGAAGTCTATGTTGAGCAACCTCCCGGATTTGAAAATCATGAATTTCCTGAACATGTTTTTAAATTATCTAAGGCACTCTATGGATTGAAACAAGCTCCTAGAGCTTGGTATGAAAGGTTGTCAAAATTCTTAATAGAAAAGGGATTTTCAAGAGGAAAAGTGGATACCACCTTGTTCATTAAGAATAAAAATAAGGATTTACTAGTTGTACAAGTGTATGTAGATGATATTATTTTTGGTTCAACTAATGAGTCTTTATGCCAAGAGTTTGCTAAGATCATGCAAGGAGAATTTGAGATGAGCATGATGGGAGAACTCACATTCTTCTTGGGACTTCAAGTGAAGCAAACAAAGGATGGAACCTTCATCAATCAAGCAAAGTATACTAAGGACTTGCTCAAGTGATTTGGAATGGGCAACTGCAAACCTCAAGCCACTCCAATGAGCACCAACATCAAGCTTGATAAAGATGAAAGTGGTAAGTGTGTAGACACTAAACTCTATAGGTCTATGATAGGTTCATTGCTTTATTTAACTGTAAGTAGACCAGATATTTTGTTTAGTGTATGCCTTTGTGCTAGATTTCAATCCTCTCCTAGGGAATCACATCTATTAGCAACTAAAAGGATCTTTAGATACCTCAAAGACACTCCCTCACTAGGACTTTGGTACCCTAAAGACTCAACTTTTACCCTTCATGCATTTTTAGATGCTGATTTTGGAGGATGCAAAATAGATAGGAAAAGTACTTCAGGTACATGCCAATTTTTAGGAAATAGGTTAATTTCTTGGTTCTCTAAGAAACAAAATAGTGTGGCTCAGTCCACAACTGAAGCTGAATATATAGCAGCTGGTATTTGTAGTGCTCAAGTGTTGTGGATTAAACAACAAATGAAAGATTATGGTATTGACATGAAGCAAGTATCTATTAAATGTGATAATACCAGTGCCATTAATCTGTCTAAAAATCCTATCCAACACTCCAGAACCAAGCACATAGAGATTAGACATCATTTCCTTAGAGACCATGTACAAAAAAGGGATATAATTTTAGAGTACATTGACACTTTACACCAAATAGCTGATATATTCACCAAACCTCTTGATAGAGATAGGTTTTGTATCCTTAGAGGTGAATTAGGACTCATGAATATCCCTTAAGACTTTATGTTTCAAAAAATCTTGGTTTAAAGTTGATTTTAAAGAGTTTTTGCAAAGATTTTCTGGCAACGAGGATGAGAGATCGATCTCCTTGCAATATAGATCGATCTCCATACTTACAACAAGCCTAAATCATTAAGGTTAAGCTAAGAAGATCGATATTCTAACCATAAGATCGATCTTCTTACGTCTCTATTAAAGAGCAGATCGATCTGTCCATACAACAGATTAATCTCTTCAAGCTTCTGTATTTTGAAGATCGATCTATGCATTTGGCAGATCGATCTCTCTAAGCCTCTGTTAAACTGCAGATCGATCTGTGCATGTGACAGATCGATCTCCTTAAGCCTCTGTTTGCTAACATATCGATCTGTTCATGCGACAGATCGATCTCTCTTGGCTTCTGGAAATGACAGATCGATCTGTCGTCTCGACAGATCGATCTCATGTGCCCTGAACTATAAAAACTGGGCAGAAATCCCCAAAATTTCAAAAACCCAATCTTCAAAATTCTGAAATTCCCTCGCACCTCCTCTCTCGATTCCTCCTCAAATCGATCTCGGTACGGCCTTCATTGCGTCTCTGTGTCATTTCCTGGTATAGTAACCAACATTCTTTATTGTTTTCTCAAAAATTTCCTTAGATTTGTGTTCAACTTCATTCTAGGGCAAAACTAGTTACTGTTCTATTGATTTTTTCGCTTGTGAATCTGTATTAGCATAATTCTCGTGTCTAGAACCATGCCTAGGCTTAAGACAGTAGGACAAAAACCTCCCCAAACCAATGTAGCAACCGGGTCATCTTCCCAACCCACTCCTTCCGCTTCCATCACTACCTTCAACCGGTGTTTTAAAACACCTGCGAAGAGAAAGCGATACGAAGAATACTTTTCAACCATGCCAATTAAACATTGGCATACAATCGATTTCTCTTTCCTCAACCGAATTGATTTTCCATACTTGTCGAAATTTGAGGAGTTTGGTTGGCTGTCCTTTCTGAAAATAAACACTCCTGTACCTCCAAATATCGTTCGTGCATTCTTTTTCAATGCCGAACTCAATTACGACCCTATCGATTCCTGTCAAATTCTTAGTTTCACAACTTATGTCATGGGAAGGTCAATTGCCGTAACTACTGAAATTTTAGCAGAAGCCTTTGACATACGCGATGAAGGTTTAACGAACGAAGATGAGGAGGTTCCCTTAGAGTTTGACATTCCCGGGGATAAGGCGAGTGAACTCCCAATGCATCCCCGGCTGCTCCACCTCTTCATCTCATGGAACCTTCGTCCGTTTGGTACCCGACATTCGACTGTTCGGAGGTTAGATAGATTCTGGATTCACCATATCCATACCACCGGTCAAAAACCCAACCTAGTTCACTTTATCTTCCAAGACTGGTTAAAAATTGTACGAGGCCAAGCCACGACGATCGTGTTTCCTCAACCAATGGCGTACTTTCTTCAACAGCTCAAGATAGATAGCAGCTACGAAACCGGTGAACTGCCCTCTCTTAAGAGCGCCCTTAACATCGGGACCCTCCATCACATGGGATACTACAAAGATATCCGAGGCAACTGGAAGAAGAAGAGGGAACAGCAGCCTGCTGAAGCTATGGAGGAAGACCCCTCCGATGAGCCTGTGGACCCATCTGCTGCACCGGCTACAGGTCCATCGTCCTCGACTCCTCAGACCACTGCACCGACAGCCTCACCGGGTGATATGGAGATCATTATGAAGATGCTAAGTGAACTCAACAGAAAAATCGATGAAGGCTTTGCATCTTTGAACCGAAGAGTGGATGAGGTTCATGAGGCTCAGGAGGCGATGTTTGATGAGCTTCAAGTCACGCGCACTCATGTTGAGGATCTCATGGATCGCGTTCCTCCTCCATCTTAGGATCTAGTTGCTCGATTTAGTTTAGTTATATGTTTTGTTTTTGCTTCTTGTTGTTATTTTGATATGCATATGAAAATGTTCATTTTGAAATGACATGAATTTTCTTTCTTGCTATTGATATGACAAAAAGGGGGAGAAAAAAAGAAAACATGTGATTGTGGTCAAGAGGCATAAAACGTTTCAAGAAGGTTTTTAAGAAACATCTCTAAATGAATGGTTAAAATGAGGGGGAGTTAAAGTAGTAACAAAGTTAAAAGTTAAAAGAAAGGGGGAGCTTTTGCAAAATCACTAAACATGTTGATTGAATAAGCTTTGTCATATCAAAAAGGGGGAGATTGTTGAGTTAATATATTTTGAAATGACAAAACAAGTAAATTCAATAATATAAAAATGATATAAAGACATGTTTAGAGGTTATCAATACCAGAACTTAGAGTTCTGTTGATGAGAGATCGATCTGGCTTATGAGAGATCGATCTCCTGGGTTTTTACTTGATGAGAGATCAATCTCATGAAGAAATGAGATCGATCTGCCAAGCCTTGAACCTTTACAATGGTTTTAAGGAAGAGTGAGATCGATCTGCAAGGGTTAAGAGATCGATCTGGCTAAAGCTAGAGTTGAGAGATCGATCTGGTCTAGGAAGAGATCGATCTCCCTTAAAAGCATAAGACTGTAGATCGATCTGAAAGATCGATCCACACTCAAACAGAGAACTTATGAGATCGATCTCCTCAAAGTCAGAGAGCTAAGGAGATCGATCTGAGAAATTGAGAGATCGATCTCCCCACTACGAAACTGCATGGCAGATCGATCTTAAACAGAGAGATCATGAGATCGATCTGCCTATTCGACAGATCGATCTCCCCTATTATTTTCAAACTAACAGATTGATCTGCTAACCTATGAGATCGATCTCCTTATGCTATTGTGCTTTGATCTTGCAGGATTTATAACTAAGAGATCGATCTGGCCAAGAAGGCAGATCGATCTGGCACACTACTGGAGGTACCCAACGGCTAGTTTCTGCAAAATCTCAACGGGAAAAACAGCATTTAATGCTCCAACTACCAATCCTTCAGTATTTAACCAAGCATTGAAGACAAAGAGAATAGAGACATTATTGCTGCATATTCCTAACATTCTCATGCTTTGAATACTTCCATTCCTTGTGTCTTCATCATTCATTTATTAAGATTTATTGTGTAAGCTTAAGTGTAGAAGCTGTATTTGTCCTACCCACTTTAAAGCTTCATTTTGTATTCAACCTTGCCTTAAAAGAGAAGAGGATTGTTCCTCAGTGAGAGAGAATTGTAAGAGGGTGAATACATTTTTACATTGTAAAGGGTAGAGAGGTTATTCCTTAACCTGTAAAAGGGACATTGTAAACTTCTGTTGAAGGAGAGTAAGAAAGCACTTGACAAGAAGGTCAATGAGAGAGGATGTAGGCAAGAGTTTGGCCGAACCTCTATAAACGATTGTGTTTGTTTCTCTCTTCCCTATCTTGCATTAAATTGTTTAATTTTATTATACTGCTTACTTTCATTTGCAAATTAAAATAGGATTAAGTTAAAATTTGCTATTAACGTTAGAAAATCGATTCACCCCCCCTCTCGGTAGAGCCAACATTTATGTTATATCTTAAATAAGAGATGTTTTTCGATATATGCTTATTCGATATGTGATATGATCCAGAATTAAGTGATATGATTTGAGAATGGTTTTGTCCAAAGGATGAATGTGGATCGCAATAAGCTTTGGGTTCTACTTTCGACTATGATTTGAATTTTGAACCCTTATGGCTATATTTAGTTCGTGTGGTCAAGTTTAATGGCCAATTAAGGTATTTCAAAATACATCCCCGACTGAAAAACTTGACAGCGTCTAGATAGTGTACTAGCCCATAAACCAAAGTGAACTGTGATTATCGATAAGTTCCGAACTACAAGGTATGTTTGGGATAAGGTATTTTTGAAATATGATAAGTTTCGAATTATGATTCGAATAAGTACTAAAAATGAATGACCGAATGGAAATACATTAGACATGCATTAGAGATTTCTTATCATGTAAGAAATTACCTCTGTGCTTATGCGGTTTACTTACTGAGCTTTCCCCAAAGCTCACCCCTTCTCTTTTCCCTCACAAGTATAGATTAGTGCTGCATTCGGCATCAGTATTAGTATCAACTTCAGACAGTTTAATTATGGTATATTTAAAATGGTATATTTTAAGCAACTCACAATGGTATATTTATTTTTACTGTTTAATTATACTTGTTCAGACAGTTACTTTACAGCGTATGTGTCAGGATGTGTATTAAATAAAGAAATGATTATAAAAGTTAATAAAAAGTTAGGTTGGGACCTTAGATTCATAACCTTAAACCAAACTAGGTAATTTGAGACTTAGAAATAGTTATGACTGTACTCACATGACGAACAATGTATGGAAATAGAAAAAATTTAAAAAACAAAATTTAGATCACATTTTTACACTTCCGCAATAATTTTACTAAAAATAAGCGGTTTCGGGTCGTTACACCTTTCTCCACAAGCAGGTCGACAGGTGTACTGACTATCTGCTATGAGGAGACTGAGCTACTTCAGTGAATTGGGCTCCGGAGGCTTACAGGAGTTAAAGGCCTATTAAACTTATTAGGCTTGTGTCATCCTATTCAGCAGAGGCTGGATGTTAACCCATTAAGGGATTAGCCAAACACTCACCATAATTCCATCCAGAAGAATGGTATGTGTCAAGCATTAACCCCACAAGGAGATTCTTTTAATCTTATATATATTTATATATATATATATATATTCGTTTATACATGTACGATGCACGGTGATAATATTAATTTATAATAATTTTTTTAAATATAGAATAAAATTATACAAATATTTTATAATACATGATGAATAACATATTAAAAAACTTGATACATATATAGAATACATAAATAAGAAAATAATTTGAAATCAAATACCAATTAGAAAATTATAGAAAAAAACTAAGTATAACAAATCTTAAATATTAAATAAATAAATTGAATAGTTACAAGTTTAATCAAAAGAATCCATACTACATTAGTCATTAATAATTTTTTTATTAATGTTTCCTATTAAAAATTGATTTATTTTTAAAATTGGAATTTAAATGACTCCATTAAAGTTGAAAACTCTATTTTTAGGATTTTGGGGAAAAAAAAAAAGCTTATTAGTCTCAAACATAAAGGTAAATAAAGCAAAAATGTAAGTACAAATACAAATAATTTATTTTTTAAAATTTTAATATTTAAATCAATTCAAAATAATTAAATAGAACATTTAAGATAATACACATTTCAAAAGAATAGATAATTTATACGGATATTTTATTTTTCTTTCTATCAAAGAAAATGATTAAACAAATAAATAAACAAAATAATTAAACAAATAAATTGAAAAAAGTATATGGAAGTTTAATTTAATGATAAAATATATAAATTTAAATACCCAATTTTATTTTATTTTTAAAAGATTTACAAAAAAGAAAAAGAAAATTCATCTTACTACCCACACCACTCATATAAAATACATGTATTTATCTTTAAAAAATTGCATCCAAGTAAAAAATTTATACCAAAATTAATTATTTCTATAAATATGTTTTTAATGTATATAAGGAGTAACAATACATATATATTGAGAAAAGATGTGTGAAGAAATTGATAAATAATATTTTATTTTTCTTTAACTGTAATATATATAAAGAGAGATATTTATTTTTAAAAAAATAAAATAGATAATTAATTTTAAAGAGATAATTAATTTATTTTGTAATTTTAATATATATATATATATATATATAGAATTCTATCTTTCTAGAAAATTAAAAAAAAATTAAAATATCATACGTATCAGACATATGAACTATCCATATAGGATGTTTTACTTGTACCCAAATGTTTTGACTTTTATATATAAGATAAATAAAAGTCAAAGAATTTTGGTATAAGTAAAACATCTTGTATGGATAGTCAATATATTTGACACGCATAATTTATTAAAATAACATAATAATTATCAATTTTTAAGTTTTAAAAAGATAGAAATATATATGTATATATATATATATATATATATATATATTAAAAATGTAAAATAAATTAATTATCTCTTTAAATTAATTATCTATTTCAATTTTTAAATGATATACATCTATATCTATCTATAAATTTAAATTTAATAAAAATCACATATCATTTATCTATACCTATATTAATATTACAAAATATAAGATCTATATCTATAGCTTTTATCAATTAGTTTTTTTAATTTCTGAGAAAAACATCTATATATATATATATATATATATATATATATATATATATATATATATATATATATTAAAATTAGTATAGACAATGTAATATAACATGCAATATTAATATAACAACATATTATGTATTATTAGATTAAATGTTAAATTTTTTATTTTTCTAAAAGATAACACCATTTTTATAATTTTTAATTTTTTAATTAATATGTAACATGTAATTATTTCTTTTCTTTTCACATTAATATTATAAAATATAACATGTATATCTATAATGTGAGGACCCGGTGTAACCCCTCGGAAGCGCGGAAATAAGAGCTAACTTTTTTCCTTTAAATCTTATTTTTCTACTTAGGTTGCATTCCTGTACAGTGTAGGTTACTTCGTTTCTTTCTTTACTTATTCTTTTAACCATTTAATTTTGTCAAAAATTTTGGCAGCATAACCTTTTATAATATATCCTATCCCCCTGCAGGTAAACGCAATTTATATTCGCAAGGCAGTTGATTTTATTTCTTAAACTTATTACTTTCAACTCTACATTTTTACTACTACAACTTTCATATCCACACTCAGTATCACCGGCATTTCATTCACTGCCCAAAACATTTACATAATAATCCATAAAACAACTGATTACATCCTAAAAGTATTTATATACAATCCAATATATGTACAATATACATATCTGGGAATAAATATCCGATGATATACTTGAGCGAGTACTGAAATTAGTCTGGGAGGTACTGAATCCACCAGCTACTCACGTACTTGTAAATAGTTGAATATTCTCATGACAGGTACTGTGAAATGGGAGAAGAGAAGGGGTGAGCTTCTGGGAAAAGCTTAGTAAGGTATGCATTTAAAACAATTCTAACCATTTAAAAACAATTAGAAAATCAGAATAAACATACTTTCGTACATACATACTTAGGAAACCATTTTACATGCTTACTTTAAAATACATCATACTTTATCAAAACGTTGTACGTACTTTCATATACTAAAACATCATACATACTTTCTTCGTTAAAACATTATACATCAAAACATGAAGACTAGGCTATTTCAACATAGTTATCATGCAACATATCACATCCTCAGTAGAGGTAATAATACATATGGCCATGGTAAGGGCTGTAGACTGGATCAAGGTCTTACATCGATTCTAATATAGTATCTCAATCACACTAGCATATAGCTAGGGCATGGGCACTAGTGGCACACACCGTGCAGTCATAAGATACTTTAGAAATAGACACCACGTGTAGTAGAAAACAACACCACTAAGGCAGAATAGGCACTACACTAGTGAATCTAAACTAATACTATGTGTGGTAGAGCCAAGACACCACAAGTAGCAGGCATGATTATGCACTCAACATATACTAATAATAGCCTGTCGTCTCAAAATCCTTACTTTCATACTTACTTTCATATGGAAACTTTAATCATCAAATCATGTCATAATTCATACAAAATATGTATATCCATTTTATTTATACAAAATAATTGAAAACCATGATTTCAATATCTAAAAACGGTTTATTATTTCTTTCGAACTTAAACCGAGAAAGTATGGTTTTCAAACAGATTTCTTTCTACGATTTCCAAGTCATTTATGAACAATAAATAGATATAAGAGGTTAGTACTATTTTAAATTACATCTTTTACAACAATAGAGCTAAAGCAACATTACTTTGTCGGGGTCCGAGTTTGCCTCGTTTTGCGTGTCAAATTCTTGAGCTGCCCAAAATGATACCAAATTATCAAATATTGTTTGATTTCATCTCAACATATCCAAATATGTATTTATTTTCTTAAGAGCTGACCAATTTTGACTTTTTTGTCAACTTTTTCGATTTTCTCAGTTTTACCGATTTAAGTGTCGATTTAAACTATTTTATCCAATTTAATTATTCTAACTTCACATTCACTATCTTAATAACCTACATACTCATTCACATCCATAATCCACATTTTATCAATCCAATTCTTACCAATTCTCACACCTTTTGGTTTTTCACTAAACTAAGTTATAAACCGAAATTTTTTTGCATAAAATTAACTGTTAACAACCTTTAATTCATCCAAAATTCATCATTTCCACAACTTAAGCATGCTGATAAGAACTACACACTTCCATATAAATTATTTCTTTAAATTCTACTTAACTAAAAATGCTTAAAAATCATCAAACATAAACATATCTCATCATCTTCATCATCTATTAAGTTTCTCTCACCTTTGACCAAAGTTGACCAAGTTTTTGATCTTCCAAACAAATTCCTAGCTGTAATTCAATATGTATATAGCTTAGAATCATCAAAAACTACTAAAAAAGCCAACTAAAAACTTTCAAAAATCAAACTTTCTCTCACCTTGGAACAGGGCAGATTCTGCCCCTATTTTTCTCTCAAAGTTTTCACCTAGTAAATGAACTTTTTTACGGTTGGATTTTTTATATGTTATAGAGGACTGAAAGGGAAAGATTTCATCATTTTTTTCCATAGTCCAATTCGACTTGGAAAAGGGTAAAAAAAATTCAATAAGGGGAGAGGCACAGTAACGCCTGCAGAATTTTCGGGAGGGAGATGAGGGCGCATAGGAGGTTAGTTTTGGGTGTTTTCAGAGCCCTCTGAAAGGTAAATAAATATAGTTTCATGTTCCAAAACACCTAGTCTAAATCCGATCTGTAGATGGGTCAAATTTGGGCTTTTCCTAATGGGTATCCACTTCACTGGGTTGGAGCAGCCCACTGGTCAGTTTTAGAAAATCCATGAAAAATAGTTCTGGCCTATTTTCTTCAAAATTTCCACTTCTCAAGTGTGTTAATATGTTTTTAGTATCTCTCATAAAATTTTGGAGCATAATTGTTTAAGAATATTTTCTCGATTGGGCCCATTTTGCACAACTTGGCCATTACCGAATAATGTAACTTAAGGTTTTCGGTTTACTTTAAAAATTCATTTGATTATCGAAACCTCCATATCTCCACTCAATTTTCATTCCTCATGTAAATTATTCCTTATACAATTTCCTATAGCCTCAGAATAATTTTTGTCAATTTCTAGAATTTATTTCGAATTTATTTCTATTTCTAGGCTCATTTGCTCGGTTTAGTGTAAACTCGAGTTTTACTAACTTTTCAACTTCTAATGTATTAGTTTCACTTTCTAATCATCGTAACATACTTAAAATCATACTTTATTGAAAAGTACTTAAATTTGAGATCTTAACTCGTAGCACGTGCCTCGAGCTTCGTGCCACTATCTCGGGTATCTCTATCTTTCTAGGCCCTGTATAAACATTTATACAAGTCTTAAACTTCTCGATTTATCTTAAAATGAACAATAACATGAAAATTTAGGTCTCACACCCGGAGTGCACTGGGGTGTACCACCCCTGGCTGGCCACTGCCCCAGCCACCGCTCCACCTCACTTAACCGTATTGTCCTCTTTGGCTGCACAGCAAAAGCCTCAAGGTTTTAACGTGGAAGGTGTTCAGGGGGTCACTGTTCCACAATTCGTATCCCCCACGTGGTTCGAACCATTAACCCTTAAGTCCATTTATCTTACACACATTATACCATTTGATCCATTCCAGCAAAGGGTGGTGCACCCCAGTGCACTCCGGGTCCTCACATACAACTTTTACCAATTAAATTTTTTAATTGTCTAAATGATAACGTCTATCTCTATAAATATTAAATTTTTTAATTTCCTTTTTTTAGTTTCAAAAATATATAAATCTATATATATATATATATATATATATTAAAAATATAAAATAAATTAATTATGTATTTTAATTTTTAAAAGATATACATTTATATCTATAAATAGATTAAAATTAAATAAAAATCACATATCTTTTACTTCTACATATATTAATATTACAATATATAATATCTGTATCTATAGTTTTTTTTTCTAAAAGAATATATATATATATATATATTAAAATCAATATGGATAATGTAATATAATATTTAATATTAACATAAGATGTAAACACCGTAAAATTTTCAATAGTATTTGACGATTGTCTATAAATGATAATTTAGACAATTAAGGATTTAATGTGTGAATGTGGGTAAATTAATTTGAGAATAAATATTAGACTAACCTTATTTTTACGCTACATGGAGAATTAAATCAAATATGTAGCCATACATGTATTTACATATATATGTATGCAACATTTCAATTATTTCCTAAGATTAAGATAGAGAAATATATGTGTGCAAGGGAATCCAAATGTGCACAGATAAAATGTAAGACCTATAAATTTCTATGTAATGTTTAGGATTTCAGAATGTACAGACAAGTTACATTACACATGAATCACAAGTAATGGATGTTTTTAGGCTCTAAGTATGAATAAAATGTAAAATGAGTATAGAAGCAAATGAGTGGGACTTTAACTTTGGAAACTTGGGAAAACTGCAACTAGAATGCTGCAGAACGTAGGGCAGATCGATCTCATTGCAAGGGGAGATCGATCTCATTGCCTTAAATTGCAATGCCAGGACATTCTGCAAGAGGGAGATTGATCCCTCACTCAAGAAGATCGATCTCAATTTGCCTCGGCTTAGACCAAATCGATCTCCTCTTAAGGCCAGATCGATCTCCAAAGCCTTCTACTTGAACCAGATCGATCCTACTCCCTTCAGCAGATCGATCTCATATATAAGACGATTGATCTCCTGCATGCAATTATCAAAATTTAGAGGAATTTAAGCAAGGGGAGATCGATCTCCACCCCTTGGAGATCGATCTCATAATGTGAAATCTATAAAAAGCCAGACAATTTATGCCTTCTTCTCCTGAACATTGAAAACCTTCCATGTTTAAGAAAAAACCTAATTTCTCACTCTAGATTTTCAACACCTTCTAAAGAGATTTGAGGAAAATGTATTTGAGCAAAGTTGTTGCTTAAGAGGAAGAGAGTAATATAGTTGAAAACTAGAGGTTTGATCAAAGGATTGAATGAGAAAAAGGAATCTCTCCTCACATTTAGCAAGAAGGGGAAAAGTCAAGCTAGGTAAGATCTCAATGCACCAACTTCAAGTTGATAATCTAAACATTTAGATGGGTTGATTTGGTATATACATTGTTAACTTAAATGTTCAAGTACATGCTTAAGTAACCATGACCTAGAATGATCTTAGTGAGAGAAAGTTGAAATGGCATGAAGTTAATGATGATTTAAGTATATAGAGAAGTTGATAAGCATGTATAGATGATTTTAAAATACTTTTGTGAAATCCATATGTTGGATTAGATGATGATTAAAAAGGGGTATAAAAAGTGTTTGATTAAATGCTATAGAGAACGAAAATGATGAATTTAAGGTATTATGAAGCTAATATCGATTCAATATGAATCAGTAAACTCGAGGAGTCTAAAGGACTCTCGAGAAAAGAATAGAACAATCGAAATGGACTTAAGAGGACATAAGGTCCAAAAGATGTGACAAGGCCAAATTGGTGTAAAATAGCCTCATGCATTGAATTCAAATTCATGCAAATGATAATTTAGTATGTTGAAATACACTAATGTGAGTAGCAAATGCTTGTAGCTCCTGAAGATTGAGTTGGAGCCGATAAAGCCGGATCACAAGCATTGGAAAACAAAGGGAAGTGATTCGTACGTGATTCGAGGTAAAGGATGCAACCTTTTGTGCATGTGCATTTCCTTACTAATGAAAATACTTTGGTAGTATAAAATGAGTTTACAAATGAGCATACTTATTGAGAAAAGTGTTTTCATTTGAGATTTATCACTTGAATGCATGTTTTGCTGGTTTGAGCTCAGTTTTGTGATCTGAGTTATTTATGAGTAAATATATCTTTTTATTTAAAAGAGATTTATAAGCAAAACTATCATGAGCTCTACGTGAAGGCGAAACTATTTTCTGCATAATAATGGCATGTGATTTTTGAGACTAAAGGCTTGTCATGAAACTTACACACCGATGGATACCTCCAATTCGGTTGACGCCAAGGCTTTCCTAAGCCCGGGTCTGACCATGCCTCCGTTTTGGTAATGTGAGATGCCTCCGTTTTGGTAATGTGAGATGCCCTCGTTGAGGATGATATGATGTGATGTGATGATTGCATTCATGACTTTTATACTATGCCTAGTCTCCATAATTATTTTGTGATATGACGTGTTTATGAAATGAGATAAAGATGTTTGATAAACTGTGATTTTAATCATGTATTTATAATCATGTGAATTATGCCATTATTATACTTATGATTTAATGATGATTTTTAAAGCTCATATGCACTCATTACTGAGTGAAATTGAAAGCTCACCCCCTTTTTCTCCCCCCAAAGATTATTTACAGTGAGCGCTGGTACCTGCGGCATACGTGACATAGGCTGGTGGACGAGACTCTCCCCAGGCTATTGCTTGTACACGCAAGAGGTATAATACAATTCACTTTGTATCTAGACAGTTGTGTAATGCAAACACTTGTATTTGAGTAACGTTAGGATGTAATCAGATTTGGTATTAGTATATGAATGGAGAAGTAGATTACTTTTGATGTCATGATATTCAATTAAGTAAATGTGGATGTTGAAAGAATCGGGGTATTAATCGATGAGCTAGAAATAAATTAGTTGACACTGTACAGAAATGCAACCCGAGTAAAAAGTTTAATCTAAGAAAATTTTAAATTAGCCTTATTTTTCTCGCTTTCGGGCTGTCACAGATTTGGTGGTATCAGAGCAAAGGTTGCTTAGACTGTCAGTGTCGATTAAGTGGAAATATATTACATCTTAAGTGTCTGTAATTATCTGGTTATGAATTGAATTTAACAGTTAAAATTGTAACCGATGTTTAATGTGTACACACAGGTACGTAAGAGATAAGATTTGAGGGGGAAACGAGGTCGTACCCGGAGGCAGGCACAACCACCTCCACCACCTGAACCATAGCCGGAGAGTCCTAACTCTCAAATTAATCGGCTTAGCAAGATATACAGCAGGGGTTTGAGCAGATGGAAGCACTATTTGTGCAGCATTTCAGGGCTAATGCCTCAGGTATCATACCTACCCCGACTCCTACACCACCACAGGATCCGCCCCCACCTCCTATATAGACTGACCCAGTGCCACCCATCGTTCAGTCTCCGACACAAACCAGGCCCGATCATGGAGGTAAGGGCCAGTTGAAAGACTTTCTTAAGATGAATCCATCGATATTTAAAGGGGTGAAGGGTCTAGTAGAGATGGAGGAGTGGTTGACCGAGATGAGGATCATCTTTGACTTTCTGGGATGCACTGATGTGGAGAGGGTTAGTATGGGTACCTACATGCTTAAGGAACAAGCCCGTTGTTGGTGGAATACCACCTATAGTATATTGACTGCCATCCATCCAGTGATTAGCTGGGAGACTTTTCAGTCGGCTTTTAGGACTCAGTATATCCCTCGCACTACCCAGAGGAAAATGCAAGCAGATTTTTTGAATCTAGTATAGGGCAGTCTGACAGTCGATGAATATGAGAACTGGTTCACTACTTTGTTGAGATATGATCCGGGGACTGTCAAGGATGAGGAACGTCAAACAGAGTGTTTTGTTTATGAGCTGAGACCAGCCATTCGAGATAGACTAATGAGGCTCTGCATTACAGATTTAATGATGCTTGGAGATTGGCATAGGAAGTTGAGAGGGGACTAGAGCTGATATAGTCCTAGTTTAAGTCCTGAGCGATAACCAGGGATAAGGGCAAGAGACCTGCAGCTTCCCATACCAACTTCAAGAGGGGTTCTTTTAAGAGACAAATGGTCGAGGGACCTAAAGGGAGAATTGATAGATCCAGAGTTCCTCCCATTACTATGGAGACCCCACGAGGTGCCTGACCCAACACTAAGATCAGCAGAGATTGTGGTCGACCGTATGAGGGTACTTGTTTTCGGATACTACGCGGATGTTTCAGGTGCGGGGACATGGGTCATAGGGTGAAGGATTACCCACAACCACAAAGACCACATCCTCAAGAGCCTCATCGACAACAACTGTAGAGAGTGATCCCTCAGAGATGGGTCATGGCTATTGATAAGGGAAAGAAGCCTGTCACTGAGGGGCGTGTATTTTCTTTGGATAAGGAAAGTGCAGACACATCATCTGATGCTATACGAGGTACATTTCTTGTCTGTAATCATGAGACTCATGTGTTGTTTGACCCAGGGTCCACACATTCCTTTATGTCAGTGCACTTTACATGTAAATTAAATTTAGAGCTTGAACCTCTGGCTTATATTTTACATGTAAGTACACCCATGCGTGAATCACAGAGGACTGATATGGTTTGTAAAAAGTGTGAGATTAAGGTGAGAGATAAAATGATGTTAACAGATCTAGCTTTATTAAATATGTGTAGTTTTGATGTGATTCTAGGGATGGATTGTTTAGCGACCAATCGCGTGAGTCTAGATTGCTACACTAAGACTGTAACTTTCTCCCTACCTGAAAAATTTAGTATACGTTTAAATGTCAAGGAATGAAAATGTGTGAGGATTTTTATGAGAAATCTTATTGATGTAAATATGATTTCCTGAAAACACTTGTTAGATTATTAATGTAAAGGTTACATCGTACTCATCTCCGATATTAGTCGGGAACCTTTGAGGATAGAGGACATACCGGTAGTATGCAAGTTTTCGAATGTGTTCCCAGATGAGTTATCTGGTTTACCACTGGAGAGAGAGCTGGAATTCACTATCGATTTAGTGCCAGATACCCAACCAATCTCTAAACCTCCCTATATGATGGCACTGGTTGAATTGGAAGAGTTAAAGAAACAGTTGCAAGAGCTGCTGGACCAGGGTTTTATTAGACCCAGTGTGTCACCATGGGGAACTCCGATTTTGTTTGTAAGGAAACAAGATGGTAGCCTCAAGTTGTGCATAGATTACAGACTACTGAATAAGGCTACGGTGAAGAACAAATACCCCTTAACAATGTGCTTTTTCATCCCAGACCACCAATAAACCTTCCGAAGGTTTTGATACATCTTAGTACTCCATGGATGTATCGTATACTTCGATGAGTGAGCCTCTGTCAAGATCAACCTTCTGATCTCTGCATCATCAGGAACACATATCCTACCTCTGAACCTCAACAATCCATCTGAACTCAACTCGAAATCAATCTTCGTGCCCCTCTGTATCTGCCCGACTATATCACTACAATGTTGATCAATCCGCTGAGCCTATCGGATTCGATCTACCAGATCCGGCTCCAACTACATGCTAGCTACCATAACATCACCATCAGCACTGGGCAGGATCACATGCAAACTGAGGTTCGTGAACTATTCCAACAGCTCATGTTCCTTGATCATTATAAATGATACCATCCCGAGATGCTTCCTACTCAATGCATCAGTAACCACATTTGCTTTACCCGGGTGGTACAAGATCTCATAATCATAATCCTTTAAGAGCTCGAGTCATCTCTTTTGTCTCATGTTTAACTTTTTCTACGAGAATAGGTATTTAAGGCTCTTATGGTCCGTGAACACTTAGAATTTCTCTCCATAAAGGTAGTGGCACCATATCTTCAGCGCAAACACCACTGCTGCCAACTCCAAGTCATGGGTCGGGTAGTTCCTCTCATGATCCTTCAGTTGTCTTGATCCATAGGCTACTACTTTCCCATCTACATCAATACACAGCCCACTCCTTGGTGTGAAGCATCCGTATACACTGAGAAACCTCCTGAGCTGGTAGGAATAGTGAGGATCGGAGCTATGTTTAATCTCCTTTCCAACTCCTCAAAGCTTTCCTTACACTTATCGTCCCACTTAAATTCAATATCTTTCCTCGTGAGACGTGTCAAAAGAGCAGCTAACCTCAAGAATCCCTCTACAAACGTTCGATAATATCAAGCTAAACCCAAGAAACTTCTGATCTCTATCACTGTCTGGGGTCTCTGCCACTATGTCACAAACTCAATTTTTGATGGATCCACTGACACCCCATCCTTTGATACTATATGACCCAAAAAAGAGATCTGTTCCAACTAAAAGTCACACTTACTAAGTTTAGCGTACAACTTCTTCTCCCTAAGGGTCTGTAGCACTATCCTTAGATGCCTTTCATGCTCCTCTCTAGACCTTCAGTACACCAATATATCATCAATAAACACGATCGCAAATCGATCCAAATACTGGTGGAATACCTCATTTATCAATGACATAAAAGCTATGGGAGCGTTCGTTAACCCAAATGGCATAACCATAAACTCATAATATCCATACCGGGTGCGAAAAGCTGTCTTAGGTACATCTCCCCTCCGTATCCTCAACTGATGGTACCTAGATCTCATATCTATCTTGAAAAAGACCTGTGCTCCCTTAAGTTGATCCAGCAAGTCATCGATGCGTGGAAGGGGATACTTATTCTTGATGGTGGCCTTATTCAACAACTGATAATCTATACACAGTAGGAGACTTTCATCCTTCTTCCTTACAAACAGAAATCGACGCTTCCCAATGTGAGACGCTCAGCCTGATGAAGCCCTTCTCCAGCAACTCTTGCAGCTGTTTCCTTAGTTCCTCTAACTCAACTTGAGCCATTTTATATGGTGGCTTGGATATCGGCTCTATACCAGGTGCTAAATCTATACCAAACTCCATCTCCTTATTTGGAGGTAACCTTGGTAACTCATCCGGGAAGACATCTAGATATTCCCTGACCATCGGTATGTCTCCCAATTTCGGATATACCTTATTTGTCTCAATCATATAAGCGATGAACCCTTCACATTATTCTTTCCACCATTAGAAATCATAAATCATCACATCAACATATATAATTCGTAAATTAGATTCATCTCTAAATTATCATGTAACTAGATTAAACTGTTCTCAATTGCAATAACATATTCTTTCATTTCATTTCACCAAATTTACAACAAGGTTGTCTATCTTTGGAAACATCAAAGTTTTTGCACGACAATCCATCACAACATGATTAGCAGCCAACCAATCCATTCTTAGGATCACATCAAAATGACTCATATTTAATAAAATTAAATCGACTGCCATCTCTTTACCTCCTATCCTCATCTTATAATCTCTATATACATGCTCAGTCAACTGACTATCATTCATAGGGATAGATATCATCAACATGTTATCTAGTGGTGTGGGTTTTACATGCTTTAACAATTTACATGCAAAGGATGGCGATACAAAGGAATGCATGGCACTAGGATCAAACAATACAAATGCTTCTAAATCAAAGATTTGGATGGTACCGTTAACCACATCCCAACATTGATCCGCAGTGTCCTGGTCCAGCGCGTACACTCATCCTCTACTCACACCCACTACTTGCTTCCCCTTTTCCTCAGTTGTAGCCCTCCTCCTCAGAGCAGCTGTCCCAACTGGAGCTCTCTTTGGCTCCTTGCCCTTCTGTGGGGCTCTCTTTGTCATCTCTGGGCAATCTCTGATTATGTGTCGTGATTTTCCACATCTAAAACACACTACCTGAGGTCCATAGCATGGTCGAGTACCATGGTACCTGCCACACTTATCGCACTGCTCTGTCGTAGGCCGTGGCCCTCCAATCACAATTCTCTTAGTTGGAGTTATGCCCGGATACATAGGAGTATTAACTGTCTTCTCCCGAATCTCTTTGATCCTTGGCCTCTTTCCAAAAAATCTTTTGCTTCCCTTATAGCTGAAGCCTCTATCCATCATTGGTCTCTTTTTATCCCTGTCCCTCACTTTACCGACTTTCCCAAACTCTGAGGCGATTCTATCAACATCTTGTTCACACAATTATGCCCTGTGCACTGCCTCCTTGTAGGTCGATAATCAAGGGGAACCAGTCTAGACCTGATGGTCGGTCTCAATCCATCCATAAATTTTTTGATTTTCTCGACCTCATTACTCATCGTATAGGGATTATACCAGCCCAAAGAGATAAAGGTCGTCTCATACTCATCCACTGTCCTATTCCCTTGGGTCAGTCCCAAAAATGCCATCTTTAGCTTCCGTTGTGTGGTATCCGGGACATACTGTCTCCAGAAAGCTTTCAAAAATACCTCCCAGATAATCTCTGTATGTCGGGCTCTCAAAATAGGCCTGGTGGATTTTCACCAATGTTCTGCTGGTCCCTTCAGCATAAATACGGCAAACGCTACCATCTCAGTAGTAGTGCACTCAAAAAACCTATATAGCTTCTCAATCTCATTGATCCAATCCTCTGCAGCTACTGGGTCCTTAACTCCACTAAAAGACGACGGTCCAAACTTCTGAAACTGCTGCAATCTGTCCAAATTGCATCCATCTCCCCAACCTCTACTGCCTAGTGTAGCAACCGACGTAGGCACATCCTGTGTAGGTGGGGTATCATTCGTCTAAGGTCTCTGGGCTGGCCGGGCTCGTGCCTCAAGAGCTGTCGCCTGCTCGACATCACCCTGTGTAGCGGGAATCTGTCTATTGCACACTCCAGGTAAATATTGGGTGACCAACTCCAAAATCATCTCAATGCTCCGATCAATCCTCGCGAAGCGAGCCTCAGTACTCTCAGGTCTCTGCTCTGGACCCTGTGGAGTGTGCTCAACCTCAGCGTCCACCTCAACCTCATCCAAAGTCTCGTGTGTTTTCGACTCAACATTACGCCCAAGCCTACCTCTACGGCTTCTAACTTGCGCCATCGCCCCTCTACCGCGACTTGTATTAGGCATAATTGTTCAATTCCCTATATTCACATCAATTTCTTAGTCAAACCCATCGAGACACACACAATTTGTATCTAAACAAGCACAGTAACATGGGGATGTAATTTTCCAACTTATTAAGTTTTTTAGACATCGACACACATCAGACCAACCGAGCTCTGATACCAACTTCTGTCACGACCCTCAACTTACCAAAATATGTACAAATTTTTTGCATTTTCATGCATTGTTTATTAATCATCCTTACCTCGATCGTGATCAGCTACACACTCAACAATTAGGCTGTGTGTTAATGTCTACCTCATCCATCCATAACAATTTAATTTCAAAAGTAATCACTTTTATAAATACATCAGAGTTACTGTTTACAAGTGTTTACATTACTTTACATCCCCAATGTTTACATACAAAATGCTACTGTGCTATGTCTAGTTTAGATACAAAATAATTCAAGTGTGTATACCTTTATCGATGGGATGCAGCGGATACCAAAAGGGATAAGCCTCCAGTCGCCCACAATCTATACTCAAAGCTCTGTAGAGAGGGGAAAATAAGGGGGTGAGCAAACCACACGCTCAGTAAGGCAATCATGCAAACTGGTAGATACTGAACTATCTACGTGATCGTGATGCCATGATCAAATCATACATTTCATCATTTTCTCAAAATATGAGTTCATGCTGGTGTTAATGGTATGTAAAGCATTCATGCTATTAAAATCCAGTGTACATTTCAATTCAAAGCATGGCATTAACCATCATGCATATTTTATAAGTAAGGCATGGCATTAATCATCATGCGTATTTCATAAATAATGCATGACATTAAACATCATGCATCGGTGTACTTTAAAACCATTAACAAACCAATATCTCAAAACAATTCATCACTTGTCAAGACTCAACCCCTCCCTCGGACTGTCCTGACCCACAAATCATTTCAAACATGGATTTATTCATAAAGCATTAGACATGTGAGATAGGCAATTCAATAAGGGAAATAGCCTCTAAGACTATGGCCATAACCTGTGACACCGACTATAGGATCAGCTGTGCAGGATATCACCACTATCTTCTTCCACACGGGAGGTGGGTCAAATCCTGCCCGTCGATCCATAACAAATCTCTTCCGAAGATGACATATCACATCTCAACACGGTACAACGTACTCCATGCTACCTGCACGGTACAACGAACTCCGTGGACCCACATCAACATATCATATCATGATTGTAACGACCCTCGAAAATCGTGGGAAATTTTTTTTGAACTTAATTTACCCACTTATTCCCTTATTCACTTAGGTTGTATTCTTGTGCAGAGTCGAATAACTTTTCCTAATTCTTTATCCGTAATTATATTTAATTTCCCTATTTGACATATATGGCTGATAGAAATTTCGGCAACATAACGACTTATATATGAGCCTACCCACCTGCAATTCAATTGTTTTGACAATTCTAGATATCCACAACTACCAAGCATGCATTCCAACAATCCTAGGTATCCACAACTACCAAACATACTTCCCAAATCCATATTTACAACTCAATACATCCATTTGTATTAAATACCAATCTTCTTGAACCTAATCCGAAAAATAATATTCTTTACATCGTTTCCTTACAAATTACATCCCAATAAAAATATTCCCAATATATGTCTGTGATTACAAATATGGCTGGTAAAGGAATGTAATCGTATACCTTGACTGCGTGTACAAAAAGTAGCCTAGGGTAGCTCTAATCTGAAAGGTAGAGGGGTGAGCTTTCGAGAAAAAGCCCAGTAAGAAACGCATTTAAAATGATCATGGTGGCTATCACATTGAATGCATGATAAAACTTAGAGATAACGTTTCTTTACAAATATCACATAGTTTCCAAAAAGCGTATATGCAAAACATAACCAATAGAAATATAATTTCGAAGTAACAAATCTATTCAGATTACATCACAATCTTTCGAAACATACAGAACTCTAGAATATTTTTCAAAATCGATAGAACTTTGAAAGCATAACTGATGCATAAACATATATCGAAGGATCAAAATCATATAGCATAGTTCATATCGGATGGAGATTTGGCTAACTTATAGAATTGTCATACGATGATAACATAGTCACCTCCATAGAGGGAAATCATAATCGTGGCCATGGCAAAGCTGTAGGCGTGACTAAGGTCGTACAGCAAATCAAACATACCCGAAGGCAGAATTCATATATGCCACAAAGGAGCGCATGACAAAAATGCATTGACCGTGTGGCACTTTGCATCTGTAGGACCCAAGAAGTGGCCCCCACAGTCACATAGACTGTGTGGCACTTTACTCCCACAAAACCCAAGAAGTGGCCCCCCACGATCGCATATCATTGTGAACCGTGTGGCACTTTTCTCTCATCAGACTCAAGAGGTGGCCCCCACGTTCACATGTCATTGTGAAAATTACGTGGCACTTTACTCCCGTCGGACTAAAGAGGTGCCCCCCACAATTCCGCTATACATTGCCCTTTATCTCAAAATAGAATTTTCAAAGTCTTTCTTGGGTTTTGTAACCCATAAACTCATACCGAGTAATAAAATCGAATTTCTTGTGAACAGAAAACTCTTTCATAAAACAGAGAGACTGTGTGACACTTTGTTCCCGTAGGACTCAAGAGGTGGCCCCCACAATCACTTTTCGAAAACAAATTTCATTTCTTAAGCATATGTTCACATACCAAATTTCATTTCTTTCAAAAACATAAAATCAATTCATACGTAAGTCGAAACCATAACATGTATTCAGAAATCATGCTCGAAACTATGCATTCAATTTCATATGGCATTTCATTATTTCAGAAACATGATTAAATAAATCTTAGGCTTAATAAGTGTTGGGTTTTGTTTTACAAATCAAGGGTTGCACGAGAAGGCTCGAAAACACATAAATAAATCGAAGTCTAAGGGTAGGGATACCATTACCATCTTAAATTACACCCCTTACCTCGATTTATCGAAATTTTTGAATTCGAGTGGTGACGCCTCCTAGTACCTCCTTTACTTCCTTCTACGATCACCTACACTGAAATTGTATACTTAGCACCCTATTCATGAGAATTGTCCGAATTGCATTAAAATCGTAACCTATTCGTTACTACTTTGTGTGTACGTATTATTGTACATACCTAGGCCAACACGCACGTTTATATATTTTCCTTACTATATATTATTTTGTACGTACAAATATTGACATACACATTTATTATATACATCTACATGTATATACACATAAATATATATATATATATATATATACTCCTATATTTTTTTTTATTTGTTTTCATTTTTCCTTATCACATGTATATATTCTTGTATGTACATATACTAACATACACATTTATCTTATACACCTATTTGTATATACACCTAAGTATATACACACATTCATTTTATCATTTAATTTCCTTATTCATCATCACATAAATATATATATATATATATATTGTCTATTTCTCATCTTTCCCATTTATTTTCCATATCTAATCTAATTTACATTATCATGCTTATAAACACAATCACATATATATATATGTACATTAATATACATAGATACATATATGTATTTTACCCTTTTTTTTTTCTTTCTCTCTTCTCTTTTTTTTTCTTTTCTTTTCTCATTTTCCTTTCTTCCCTCTCGGTCAGCCCAGCCTCGATTACTCTTCTTCTTTCCTCCTTCAGCTCTCGGTTTGCCACTCTTTTTTTAGCCTACCGTGACTGCCTCTTTCCCTTCTCCCCTTCTCGATTTCACTTCCAGCCCTTCCTCTCGGTTTTCTTCTAGCTTCAACCTTCTTCTTCGACTCTGCTCTGTTTTCCAGCCCCAAATTCTGCTTGGTCTTCTTCCTCGATTTGTCTCAATTTCTAGATTTTGCACAGCAAACCATTTTCGATTCCAGCAGCAGCTCTCCTACTCTGTTTCACGTTCCAGGGGCTGCTCCTGCTTCACGGCTTCACTGATTCAATCCGAGCCTCGGTTTGCCCTTTCCTTCAGCTCTCCACTTTACTGTTCTAACAACTAGTCATCATCATCGTCTTCCTCGGCACTTTAAAATCGAGAGACTCAAGCTTTCTCTTCTGTTCACATGGAGGAAACCCTCCCTCGGTCACTCTATCTTGCTCCAGATTCGCTCTTTTCTTCTTCTTCTTCTTCTTCTTTCTCTTTTCTCTCCCGGCCGAGCAGCTCTTTCTTTCTCCTCTTTTCTTTCCTTGCTTTCTCTTCTTCTCTCCCAGCCAGCCCCCTTCTTTCCTTTCTTTTCTTTTCTTCTTTTCTTTTCCCCAGCCGAGCAACCCTCCTTCTCTTCTCCTCTTTTCTCTCTGCATTTTCGAATGTAGAGTTACGGAATTGGCTTTCAAAGAAAGCCAATTCCGTACAACTAGATATGTATATTATATTAATATATATATATATATTATATTAATATATATTATATTAATATATTGTATTAATATATATATTATTTTTTTGTTTGTTTGTTGTTTTGTTATTTATTATTTGTTTCATGCTTTATATATTATTTTTTTATTAATACTTACATATTAAATACTATACCTTACATAATATATATATATATATATATATTTGCTATATATGTTATTATTCATCTATTTATTTTTAAATTTGGCTAGTATATATATATACATATATACCTACGTATATATCTATATATATATACATTTTCTTGTAAAATTATCCAAGGACATAATATCCATGCCTTCTATGAAATTTTTATTACTTCGAGAATAAAATATCCTTGGGATTTCATCCTTCCTCATAAATCTCAATATAAGTTTTTACATTAAAATTATTTTCGATCCCTCCATACTTGCATTTGCTTTATCACTTCTTGTATTTTTGGGTTTCTCGTCATTCACGGGCTTCTCAATTCCTATACTCCTCGAGCCCTACAACGAATATTCACACTTCCATTAAAATATATTACTTTCATTTTTATATAATCTAATTAAATATAGAAAATTTGCGGTGTTTACAATGACACATCTCAAACGCATGTGTGAGCCTATTTAATCGGTACGACCTCTTATCTACCTGAAGCTCCTAACACGGCTATCAACATGTCAAACATCACAAATTCACATGCGAGCCTATTTAATCGGTGCAACACCCAGTCTGCCCAAAGCTCCAAGCACGGCACAAATAAGGTGGGCATCTAATACGAGCTAACATCCAAGCACCATGCCAAAACCAGTATGAAAATCCATGTGAAAACTAGTGCGAGCTAAGCTCCAGCACTCATGTGTATAAAACGCGTCAAATCTCGTGCGAGTCATACTCTAGCACGCTTTCATTCTCACGAAAACCATGTAGGTGGCTCAAATCTTTGTAAAGTATGGTTAACAAACCAAAACAACTCATTTCTTTTGCAAATCATTTCAAATGTCAGCCAACCTATCGATCATTTGCTAAAAAGCAATAAAACATGATTTTCAAAGCATTATGCTTTTATTTTCATGCACATTTCTCAAACACCCAACTTTTGCCTTCCAATAACCCAATTTCATTTCCTAACATCTCATGCATTCTAGAAAAGCATTTAAGCGCCCAAATTGCGCACAGATATCGCTAAGAGTCCACACAATTCCCTTACCTCAATTTACTTGAGTGCGACTCTCTTCCTCTTAGTTTCTTGCGCTCTTGGCTCATCTTGCTCCGGTGTATCCTCGGGAGATGCAAGTCATTCATCAAACACTTGAGTTAATGCCTATAACTCTCATTCAACTATGCATTTATCCAATGCCTTAAATATACATTTTACCCCTTTGTGGTAAATCTCACCATTTATCCCAAAATCAACACCTCTAAATCATACCCACGACATAATCATCATCCTAAGATAACTCATTCATCATTAATATTTCCACATTTCACTTTCTCACACTAGATCATTTCTAGGTTATGGTGGATTCTTTACTTTCTAGGTTGTTCCTATCATTCATATATACATTAAACAACTCTAAAATCAATATCCAAACAATGTACTTGAGTTGTTTCATTAGAAACTCACCTAGCTTGATTTCCTTTTTGCTCCAAATGGAAATGCACCCTTGTCCTTCAATCCAACAAATAGGGAAATGCCTCCAAGCTATGGTGTTCTTCTCTTTGATGTGAATAACTTTACGTCTGATAGCCTTCCCTCAAACCTTCTTGAAAATGGTCGAATTTAGAGAGTAAAATCTTGGTTTTTGGGTTTGGAATGGAGAGGGAATGGTTATTTTCGTGATTTGTAGATTTCAACTGGTCCTATTTATAGATTCAACTTGATGAGATCGATCTTCCTTGGGTGGAGATCGATCTGGTCCCCTTAATTTCCTCTTTTTCACTGTATTTTCAAGCATGAGATCGATCTGTCAAAGCTTGAGATCGATCTACTTCCAAACAGAGAGCTAAGGAGATTGATCTATTCCTTTAAGGATCGATCTGCATTTCACAGAATATTTAGGAGATCGATCTGGCTCCCTTGGAGATCGAGCTGTCCTATCTCATAACCCAAAATAAGAGCATTTTGGCTCCTCCAGATTGATCTCTCATCCTATGAGATCGATCTGTCACTCATATATCCAGATTTTTTGCAGCAACACATACCAAACTTCATACCTTTTGTTGCCATGGTCATTTCCTCATCCAATCATCTTTGAGACTTGAAAATGACATCAATTCATACTTTATACCTATTCAAACTTGTGTGAAATCTTTGTATATCCAAAGGTACTTAATATAAACCAAGTGGAAGTACACAACTTATGTAATTCTCCTTCCATTTTACCACACTACTCATAATCCATTCTACTCACATTCTCCACATGTTTAAGTCTATTTCTTCACATTCATACATAATGTAACTTGTATGTACAATCACAACTCTTATTACATGTGTGTACCTTAAACTTATGGACTTACATTACATACACTTCACTTATGAAATCATAGTATAACTCCATTTATATTTCTATGTACATAATACAACTATACATATACGGGGTCTCACACTAGGTTTACCTTCAGATTTTAGACTCATTTTTAGGAAGTCATTGGATCTCGGTTGAATTTTAGTACCGCCTATCATCCTCAGACTGATGGTCAATCCGAGTAAACTATATAGACCTTGGAGGATATGTTGCGGGAGTGTATGATGGACTTTGACAGATCAAGAGATGATCACCTGCCCTTTGCTGAGTTTACGTACAATAATAGCTATCATGCGAGTATTGGTATGGCACCTTACGAGGCTCTATATAGTAAGAGGTGTAGATCCTCTATAGCTTGGGAAGAAATGGGTGACAGAAAGGTAATTTCTCCCGACCTCATTGAGCAGGCAGTTCAAAATGTAAAGATTATTTGTGATAGATTACGGGCTGCTCAGAGTCAACAAAAGAGTTACGCTGATGTGCGTAGACGGCCACTTGTGTTTCAAACTGGAGATTTTGTGTTCCTTAAAGTGTTTCTAAGTAAAGGTATCATTGGCTTCGGGAAGAAGGGGAAGCTGAATCCCCGATTTATTGGTCCGTTTGAGAAAGTAGAGAGAGTGGGAGATGTCGTCTACTGGTTAGCTTTACCCCCACAGCTCTCCGCGATTCATAATGTCTTCCACGTCTCAATGTTGAGGAAGTATAATCCGAATCCCTCTCATGTCATCGAGTATGAAGCACTAGACATCCAAGAAGATATGAGTTATGTAGAAGAACCTATCTGGATCCTCGAGAGGAAAGAAAATGTACTTCGGACAAAAAGAATCCCTTTAGTAAAGGTTCTCTGGAAGCACCACTCAACAGAAGAGGCAACTTGGGAGCTCGAGAGCCTGATGAAAGAGAAGTATCCCTGACTTTTTGAGGAATGACTTGGTTCTAATTTAGAGGACCAAATTCTTTTTAAGGAATGGAGGAATGTAAGACCAATAAATTTCTATGTAATGTTTAGGATTTCAGAATGTACAGACAAGTTACATTACATATAAATCATAAGTAATGGATGTTTTTAGGCACTAAGTATGAATGAAATGTAAAATAAGTATAGAAGCAAATGAGTGGGAGTTTAACTTTGGAAACTTAGGAAAACTATAGCTGCAATGCTGCAGAATGCAGGGTAGATTGATCTCAGTACAATGGGAGATCGATCCCATTGCCTTGAATTGCAATGCTAGGATATTCTGTAAGAGGGGGAACGATCCCTCACTCAAGCAGATCGATCTCAATTTGCCTCGGCTTGGACCAGATCGATCTCCTCCCATAAGGCAGATCAATCTTTGTTGGTCTCTGGATAAGCCAGATTGATCTCCAAAGCCTTCTACCTGAACCAGATCGATCCTATCCCTTTGAGCAGATCGATCTCATCTATAGGCAGATCGATCTCATGCCTGTAATTATCAAAATTTAGAGGAATTTAAGCTTGGGGAGATCGATCTCCACCCCTTGGAGATCGATCTCATAATGTGAAATCTATAAAAAGCCAAACAATCTGTGTCGTCTTCTCCTGAACATTGAAAACCTTCCATGTTTGAACAAAAACTTAGTTTCTCACTCTAGATTTTTAACACCTTCCAAAGAGATTTGAAGAAAATGTATTTGAGCAAAGTTGTTGCTTAAGAGGAGGAGAGCAATATAGTTAAAAACAAGAGGTATGATCGAAGGATTGAAGGAGAAAAAGGAATCTATCCTCACATTTGGCAAGAAGGAGAAAAGTCAAGCTAGTTAAGATCTCAATGCACCAACTTCTAGTATGATAATCTAAACATTTAGATGAGTTGATTTGGTATATACATTGTTGGCTTAAATGTTCAAGTACATGCTTAAGTAACCATGACCTAGAATGAGCTTAGTGAGAGAAAGTTGAAATGACATGAAGTTAATGATGATTTGAGTATATAGAGAAGTTGATAAGCATGTATAGATGATTTTAAAATACTTTTGTGAAATCCATATGTTGGATTAGATGATGATTAAAAAGGGGTATAAGAAGTGTTTGATTAAATGCCATATAGAACGAAAATAATGAATTTGAGGTATTACAAAGCTAATGTCAGTTCAATATGAATCGGTAGACTCGAGGAGTCTAAAGGACTCTCGAGAAACGAATAGAACAATCGAAATGGACTTAAGAGGACATAAGGTCCAAAAGATGTGACAAGGCTAAATTGGTGCAAAATGGCCTCATGCATTGAATTAAAATTCATGCAAATGAGAATTTAGTATGTTGAAATACACTAATGTGAGTAGCAAACGCTTGTACCTCCTGAAGATTAAGTTGGAGCCGATAAAGCCGGATCACAAGCCTTGGAAAACAAAGGGAAGTGATTCGCACGTGATTCAAGGTAAGGGATGCAACCTTTTGTGCATGTGTATTTCCTTACTAATGAAAATGCTTTGGTAGCATAAAACGAGTTTACAAATGAGCATACTTATTGAGAAAAGTATTTTGATTTGAGATTTATCACTTTAGTGCATGTTTTGTCGATTTGAGCTCGGTTTTGTAATCTGAGTTATTTATGAGTAAATATATCTTTTTATTTAAAAGAGATTTATAAGTAAAACTATCATGAGCTCTATGTGAAGGAGAAACTATTTTCTGTATAATAATGGCAAGTGATTTTTTGAGTCTAAAAGCTTGTTATGAAACTTACACACCGGTGGATACCTCCACTTCGATTGACACTGAGGCTTTGCTAGGCCCGGGTCTGACCATGCCTCTGTTTTGGTAACATGTGTAAGACCTGTAAATTCCTATGTGATGTATATGATTTCAAAATGTGCAAATAAGTTACATTACGTATGAATCACAAGTAATGGATGTTTTTAAGTGCTAAGTATAGATAGAATGTTAAATGAGTAGTGAAGCAATTGAATGCAACAATTCCCTTGAGAATTCTGGGAAAAAATTGCAATAGGAAGCTTAAAGATGAAGGCCAGATCGATCTCATATGGTGACAGGATTGATCTTGCCATTATGGAAAGAAAACACCAAGGTTTTTAAGCAAGAAGATCGATCCTTATTCAAGCCAAATCGATCCCCTAATGAAGAGCAGATCGATCTTCGCCCCAAGAAGATCGATCCCAAAGTGGCTTTGCCTGGAAGATATCGATCTCATACCTATGGCAGATCGATCTCAATTTGTCTAGGCCAAGAGCAGATCGATCTCGTCCTTATGACAGATCGATCTACAAAGCCTTTTGCTTGAACCTGATCGATCCTAACCCCTTGAACAGATCGATCTCATCCATAAGCAGATCGATCTCCTGCCTGCAATTGTTGAGATTTTGAGGATTTGAAGCAATGGGAGATTGATCTCCACCCCTTGGAGATCGATCTCATAATGTAAAATCTATAAAAAGCTAACTAATTCATGTCTTCTTCTCCTGAAAATTGAAAACCTTCCATGTTTGAGCAAAAAACCTAGTTTCTTACTCTAGATTTTTAACACCTTATAAAGAGATTTCAAAAAAATGTATTAAAGCAAAGTTGTTGCTTAAGAGGAGGAGAGCAATATAGTTGAAGACTAGAAGTTAGATCAAAGGATTGAAGGAGAAAAAGAATCTCTCCTCACATTTGGCAAAAAGGAGAAAAGTCAAGCTAAGTAAGGTTTCAATGCACCAACTTCTAGTATGATAATCTAAACATTTAGATGAGTTGATTTGGTATATAAATTGTTGGCTTGAATGTTCAAAATACATGCTTAAGTAACCATGACCTAGAATGAGCTTTGTGAGAGAAAGTTGAAATGGCATGAAGTTAGTGATGATTTGAGTATGTAAAGATGTTGATAAGCATGTATAGATGATTTTAAAATACCTTTGTGGAATCCAAATGTTGGATTAGATGATGATTGAAAATGGGTTTAAAAGGTGTTCGATAAAATGTCATAGAGAACGAAAATGGATTAAACTAAGAGTATTGGATGTTTATTTAATACCGACGAAACTCGGTTTATAATCGGATAAGTGGAAATCCAAAAAAAAATAGAGGAAGTAATCGAGTAAGGGTCCGAGCGACCACATTTTAGAGTTGAATGAGTAGAAGTATGAAGTAGTGGTATAATGAGTAATCATTGATGTTTTGACGTTATTTGGTCAGCTTGGGAATTTGGCTTGTGAGTCGGAGCAAGTCCGTGAGATAGGAATATTGCACCACCTAAGGTGCAAGAGGTAAGGGATGCAACCTTTTGTGCATGTGTATTTTCTTACTAATGAAAATGCTTTGGTAGCATAAAATGAGTTTACAAATGAGCATACTTATTAAGAAAAGTGTTTGATTTGAGATTTATCACTTGAGTGCATGTTTTACCGGTTTGAGCTTGGTTTTATGATTTAAGTTGTGGTGGATAAATATATTATTGTATTTAAATGAGATTTACAAGCGAAACTATTATGAGCTCTATGTGAAGATGAAATTGTTTTCTACATAATAATGGCATGTGATTTTTGAGACTAAAAGGCTCGTCATGAAACTTACACTTCGGTTGACGCTAAGGCTTTGCTAGGCCCGGGTCTTACCATGCCTCCGTTTTGGCAACAAGAGATGCCTCTGTTTTGGCAAGAAAGATGCCTCCATTTTGGTAACGAGAGATGCCTCCGTTTTGGTAACGTGGGATGCCTCCGTTTTGGTAACGAGAGGTGCCTTCGTTTTGGTAACGTGAGATGCCTCTATTTCAGTAACGAGAGATGCATTTGTGTTGGCAACGAGAGATGCCTCTGTTTTGGTAACGAGAGATGCCTCTGATTTGGTAACGTGAGATGCCTCCGTTTTGGTAACGAAAGATGCCTCCATTTTGGTAATGTGGGATGCCTCTGTTTTTGTAATGAGAGATGCCTCCATTTTGGTAACGCGAGATGCCTCCGTTTTGGTAACAAGAGATGCCTCTATTTTGGTAACGTGAGATGCATCCGATTTGGTAACGAGAGATGCCTCCGTTTGGTAACGTGAGATGCCCTCATTGAGGATGATATGATATGATGTGATGTGATGATTCATTCATGACTTTTATACTATGCCTAGTCTTCATCATTATTTTGAGATATGACAAGTTTGTGAAAAGAGATATAGATGTTTTGATGAACTGTGATTTTAATCACGTATTTATAACCATGTGAATTATGCCATTATTGCACTTATGCTTTAATCATGATTTTTAAAGCTCATATCCACTCCTTACTGAGCGAAGTTGAAAGCTCATCCCCTCTTTTCCTCCCCCCACAGATTACATACGATGAGCGCTGGTACCTGCACCGTACGTGACATAGGCTGGTGGACGAGACTCTCCCTAGGCTATTGTTTTTACACGCAAGAGGTATAATTCAATTCATTTTGTAACCCAGACAATTATGTAATACAGACACTTATAATTGAGTAATATTGGGATGTAATAGATTGGTATTAGTAAATGAATGGAGAAGTATACTTCTTTTGATATCATGATATTTAATTAAATTAATTTGGATGTAGAGAGATCCTGGAGATATTAATTGATGAGATAGGAGGAAGTTAACAGACACTGTACCAAAAGGCAACCTGAGTAGGAAGTTTAATTTAGGAAAAAAATTAAATTAGCCCTATTTTTCGCGCTTTCGGGCTGTCACAGATTTGGTGGTATCAGAGCAGAGGTTGCCTAATACTGCCAGTGTCGATTGAGAGGAATTAAATTACATCCCAAGTGTATGTAATTGTCTGGTTATGAATTGAATTTAACGGTTAACATTATAACTGATGTTTAATGTGTACGTGCAGGTACATAAGAGATAAGTTATGAGGGGGAAACAAGGCCGTCCCTGGAGGTAGGCACAGCTACCTCCACCACCTACACCACAGTCGGAGAGCCCTAACTCTCGAATTAATCTGCTGGAGCAGGATGTACGATAGGTGTTTGAGTAGATGGCGGCACTATTTACGTAACATTTCAGGGTTAATGCCTCAGGTACCACGCCTACCCTGACTCCTACACCACCACAGGATCCGTCCCCACCTCCTATATAAACTGACCCAGTGCCACCGCTGTTCAGTCTTCGGCACAAACCAGACCCGATGATGGAGGTAAGGGCCGATTAAAGGACTTTTTTAAGATGAATCCGTCCGTATTTAAAGGGGTGAAGGGTCCAGCAGAGGCAGAGGAATGGTTGACCGAGATGAGGGTCATCTTTGACTTTTTGGGATGCACTGATGTGGAGAGGGTCAGTATGGGTACCTACATGCTTAAGGAACAAGCACGGTGTTGGTGGAATACCACCCAGAATATATTGACCGCCATCCATCTAATGATCAGCTGGGAGACTTTTCAGTCGGCCTTTAGGACCCAGTACATCCCTTGTGCTACCCAGAGGAAAATGCAAGCAAAATTTTTGAATCTAGTACAGGGCAGCATGACAATCGATGAATATGAGAACCGTTCACTGCTTTGTTGAGATATGATCCGGAGACTGTCAAGGATGAGGAGTGTCGAACAAAGCGGTTTGTTTATGGGTTGAGACAAGCCATTCGAGATAGATTGATGGGGCTCTGCATTACAAAGTTTAATGATGCTCGAAAACGGGTATAGAAGGTTGAGAGGGGACTAGAGTTGATACAGTCTCAGTCTGAATCCTGAGTGATAACCATGAATAAGGGTAAGAGACCTGCAGCTTCCCACATTGACTTCAGGGGGGTTCTTTTAAGATATAAATGGTCGAGAGACCTAAAGGGAGATTTGATAAACCCAGAGTTCCTCCCATTACTATAGAGACCCCTCGAGGTGCCAGACCCGACACTAAGATCTGCAGAGTCTGTGGTCGGCCGCATGAGAGTACTTATTTCTAAATTTTACAGGGATGTTTCAGGTGCGGGGATATAGGTCACAGGGTGAATGATTGCCCGCAGCCACAGAGGTCACATCCTCAAGAGCCTCCTCGACAGCAACCTCAGAGTGTGATTCCTCAGAGATGGGTCATGGCTGCTGATAAGGGAAAGAAGTCTGTCACTGAGAGGCGTGTATTTGCTTTGGATATGGATTCTACAGACACTTCGTCCAAGGCTATACGAGGTACACTTCTTGTCTATTATCATAAGGCTCATGTGTTATTTGACCCAGGGTCCACGCATTCCTTTATTTCTGTACACTTTGCATGTAAATTAAATTTAGAGCCTGAACTCCTAGCTCATATTTTACATGTAAGTACACCTATGTGTGAGTCGCAAAGAACTGATATGGTGTGTAGAAAGTGTGAGATTAAGGTGGAAGATAAAGTGATGTTAGCAGTTGTAGCTTTACTAAATATGTGTGCTTTTAATGTGATTCTAGGGATGGATTCGTTAGCGGTCAATCGTGTGAATCTAGACTGCTACACTAAAACTGTAACTTTCTCCCTACCTGAAAAATTTAGTATACGTTTGAATGATTGATAATTCTATTTTTAATAGAATTCTTTGTGCTTAATTTTCTAATTAATTATTTAAATTCTCAATTTATTTTATTAATTATCCCCTTTATTTAATTAAAATTCTTTAATGTGCAGGTAAATTAAATCCGGATGAAACTCAGTCGTTTCAGTCAAAAATGGGCTGAAAATGAGCTAAAGAAAACTGGACCACTTCCAATTTGCAGACCGTGTCACCAGTCGTCTGGACACGTGAGATGCCGGGTATTGGTATTTTATTCGCTCCAAAACGATAAGATTAATGGACACCGTGCCAACATTTTGGAAGACACGTCAGGCCACATCGCACAGCCAAGTGTACTAGAAGACGGGTGACGTGAAAATATCTACTCTGCAGCAAATAAAATGAAGACAAGTGGCAAAACAATGCCAACTCATCTAGGATGAAAAATTACCATTTTACCCCTATGTTTGTGTATAAATAGAACATCATGAGCAATTGAAAAGGTGTAGTTTTTAGTGTAGCTTTTAGGGTAGTAGTTCGGGTAAAGTAATTTAGGAGTAGTTTTTTTAGAATTAGTTTTTAGAATAATTTAGGAATAGTGTAGCTAGAGTAGTTTTTAGGTTAAAATTTTATTGCAAAGTTTATATTTTTCCTTGTTCCTTTTAGCCTTTCCCGTTAGTGTTTGGTAGCCACCATTGTTCTAGAAATTTACAAGCTCCATTTTATTTTCTTTAAATGAAAAATGTTTCCTTTAAGATGCAATTAATTTCTTTACTTCAGTTAGCTTTCATTCCTCTGTTTTTGTTTATCTAGGTTGGAGGGGTTGGTGACAGCAGCAAACTTCCTTAATCCGTTGCTCCTGTTTCATTTTCAGTCACTGCGTATTGTTATTTATTTCGTTTATTTTCCATGTTCCAGTTTGATACATTTTATCAGTTTCTATTTTTTTTTCTTTTGTTTACAGTCCAGTAGTGTGTCATTCGGTTACTGTTTCATCACCTTTTTACTAGTATTGTGTCCAATTTCTTAAAATCTTACGATGAAAATTTCTCTATTCTGAGTTGAAAAAAAAATTTAAACCGAGGGCACTGGGATTTTACATTTGTGTTAAAACTTTCTCTAGCTTTGGTTTAGTTTTCAGTTACTGCTTTTACTTATATTTTTTTTTTTTATTACTAGTTTTGGCCTTCAGCATTTTCTATTCTTCTTGGTTTCAACGTTATTTGTTGGCTTTTCTGCGTCGTACCGAGGGGGCTGAAGGTGGGTTGTGACTACTGGACATGGCGCGGTTGGGGTCGTTTAATGTACTCCAGTGATCGGAGCAAAAGAGCAACACGAAATGGCTGAGCTTGCTGGTGTACTAGTGGAACTGGGCAGAGTAACGTTGGCCAGACCGTAAGCTTTGCAGTGGACAAGATCAGCAACCCACCCATTTGTTCTCCCCTGTTTTCTTAATCATTTACTGTTCATTTTCATATTTCTGGTTATATGCACTTTTTCCATGTTGATAAAACTTTGATTGCTGCCAGTGTGTTGTAGTTGTTCATTCTATGTTCCCTTCCTTTCCTTACATTACTGCATTTCCTCGGGTTATCTCAATGATTAATTAGGTTGGTTTAACTATTTTTTTTTTGCTGGTTGCTCTTGTGAGGTACGGGTTGCAAGAGTTGCGGTTTATGTGTGACCGACTGCAGTGATCAGTACCTAGCTGGGCAGAGATTTTCGGTTGTTGTACATGCTGATTATGGCAGCTGGAGCAAAGGAGATTGGAGAGGTAACTCCAGTGAACGGGTGCTGCATTGTTGTAACGGGTTGAAGTAGTGTAGAGTTGGTCTCTGCTGGGATGTTGCAGGTGGTGCTGGATCCGCCTACATTGTTGTGTAATGCTACTGTTCGGGTATTTAGCTGCTGTTACTGGAAATGATGAGGAAGTTGCAGCATTGCAGTGCAGTACAGGAGCCGGACAACGCCTGATGCAGAAGCCGCTGACAGCAGCAAGCAGCCAGCTGGGACATTTCGTTTAAGGCTTTGCTTGGTTGCAGTTCATTTTTACAATTTAATGTTTAATGCATTTATATTATTTTGATTGTTTTCATTCCTTTTATTAGTTGTTAATTTAGGTAAATTGTTAAATTAAAATGGTAGGTTAGTTCTAGTGTCTTTGCTTATTAATTAATTTTTTTTAGTTTTAATTTATGTTAATAGTTAATAGGATTTAGGACTTAATTATATTGTAGAATTTATGAGTTGCATTTAGAATTAATTTAGATTTAATTTGTTTCATGCAATTTTAATTTAGTTTTCAGCTTAAAATTAAAAATCCAAAAATACTAGTTCTCATGCATTATTTAGATTTTGTTTTATTGTTAGTAATTAGTTAGAGTTAGATTTAATTTAGGATCATTTTATAAGTAGTTAATTTCTTTGTTAGATTTAAGAATTTCTTTAGGTTAATAGAATTCTATTTTATTAGACTTTAGGTTAGTTTAATTTGCATTTTTATTAATTAGTTTAATTACATGCATATTTTATTTTTAGGATTGTTTAATTTCAGTTTAATTAATTTTGTCTCTTATTTTCATATTTGCATTTTTAATTGCGTTAATTAATTTTAACTGTTTTAATTATCTTTTGTAGGTTAATGCTTTTAATTCTCGGAGCTCTGTAAGTAATTTTAGCTCGGTTTTATTTTCTTTAGTTTATAGTTTTTATTATTTTCAATATTGTTAGCCTTGTAGATCACTCCCTAAAAATTCAAAATTTGCTAGGATATATTTAGGGTAAGATTAACCGATAATTAATTAGGCTAATCAACTTCTCTATGGGACGATAATCCGGGACTCAAATCTCATTATTTCTTGTACAACCCGTGCACTTGCGGATACACGTCTAGGTCACTTAAAGTGGGAGTGGCGTAGTCTACTATCAAGTTTTTGGCGCAGTTGCCGGGGAAGATAAGTAGCCAGTAATTGATATCGGTGAAATTATGCTTAGGTTGTAAATATTTAGAGCTTTAATACTAGTTTAGTTAATTTTCTCTCTAATTAAAAAAATGAAAAATAAAAAATTTTAAAAAAAATTCTGAGGACTTTGTGATGTTTGCATGCGTAGAGCCAGGAGTTATGATTACTTTCCTTTAGATCCTGAAATTGAAAGAACCCTTAGGAAAATTAGAAAGGATTCTAGGAAATTATTAGCTTCGTTGCAAAACACCATAGCAAAAAATAGAGGAATTAGGACCGTTGGGGATTACGCAGTACCGACGATTGGAGGATAATCATACCGGCATTAGGCCACCAGTTGTCCCTACAAATAATTTTGAAATTAAGCCTTCAATCCTTCAGATAATCCAGACTTCTCTACAGTTAAGTGGGCTTCCTCGTGACAACCCACATGCTCACCTCAGGCAATTCCTAGACCTTTGCAACACCTTCAAGCACAATGGGTTATCTGATGATGCACTTAGGCTTACATTATTTCCCTTCTCGCTTAGGGATAGGGCATGACACTGGTTAACCTCCTTGCCTCCAGGATCCATTTCTACTTGGGACGAGTTAGCCCATCAATTTTTAGCTAAGTTTTCCCTCCCTCTAAAATGGCCATACTCCGTAGTGACATATCTTCCTTTGTCCAATTTGATTCTGAATTTCTTTACGAAGCATGGGAACGATATAAGGAGCTTCTTAGGAAGTGCCCTCATCATGGCCTACCTTTGTGGCTGCAAGTCCAGACCTTCTACAACGGACTTACAAGCCAAAATAGGACCATTGTTGACGCTGTTGCGGGTGGAGCTCTAATGTGCAAAACAGAGGAGGAAGTTTACGGTCATTTAGACAAGATGGCTGCTAACAACTATCAATGGTCCTCGGAGAGGCAACTGCCTAAGAAGTCGGCGGGTATGTATGAGCTCGACACACTATCTACCTTGACCTCTCAAATAGCTAACCTTACGAAGAAGGTAGAGTCGCTCAGTACCCAGCATAATCCTTTCACCAGTCCTAACCCTGTGTATTCTGTCCAAAGTCCTTCTCTTTTCTGCGATCTGTGTGGAGGTACACACTCTGTAGATAGGCGTCCACTTAATTTAGAAACGGTTCAGTATGTTGCCCCATCTCACAAGTAACAGAACAACTCCTTTTCAAACACCTACAATCCAGGGTGGAGGAACCATCCTAATTTTTCCTGTAGCCAAAATCAAGGGCAACCTTCTAATTCCAGACTTGTATGACCCCCTAGTTTTCAAGCTCCACCAGTTCATGTACCACCACATCAGCAATATCCACATCATCCGCCTCATCACCCATCCCTACAACAATTTCAACATCATCCATCCCAACCACCATCACTACCACAACCTCAGCACTTACCAGCAGCTGAGAAGAAGCCCTTGCTTGAGGAAATGTTCACAACGATCCTGTAAAATCAAGCTGTCTCAATCAAGAATTTAAAAGTTCAGGTTGGACAAATAGCCAATACTCTTAGCCAATGTCCACAAGGGACCCTTCCTAGTAACACTAAAGCTAATCCAGTTAGGCAAAGGGAGGGTAAAGAACATGTTAAATCCATCACCCTTAGGAGTGACAGAGAGCTAGATGATCCACAAGTTAAGTCCAATCCTGTTAAGCCCACAGTGGTAGAGCCCCTAGTGTCTAAAGAGGCAGCTAAGAAAGAACAGGAACATTAGGATCAATCTGCAAAGGAGACAAAGATAGGCGTTTATCCATCTATACCATCTTCTACTTCACAGCCTTCCTTATCCTCTGATGCTACACATGTTTACACTACACCTTCCCCAGTTAGACCACCAGTACCTTTTCCTCAAAGGTTCCAAAATCAAACACCGGATCAGCAAGTCGCCAAATTTCTTGAGGTTTTTAAGAAACTTCACATCAACATTCCTTTTGCAGATGCTTTAGAGGAAATGCCGAGTTATGTGAAGTTTCTAAAGGATATCCTCTCGATGAAGAGAAGAATGGAAGATTATGAGACAGTTACCTTAACTGAGGAATGTAGTGCAATTATTCAGAGGAAATTACCCCCCAAGCTCAAGGATCCCGGGAGTTTTACCATACCCTGCACTATAGAAAATCTGTTCTTTGGTAGAACCCTGTATGATTTAGGAGCCAGCATAAACCTAATGCCTTAGTCAATCTACCAAAAGTTAGGAATAGGGGATGTCAAACCTACCACAGTGACCCTTCAACTATCTAATCGATCCATTAAATATCTGAAGGGGGTCATTGAGGATGTGTTAGTAAAAGTGAAAAAATTTATTTTCCCCGCGAATTTTATTGTTTTAGACATGGAGGAAGATAGGGAAGTTCCCATTATACTAGGCATACCTTTCCTAGCAATTGGTAGAACCTTAATTGATGTACAGAAGGGGGAGTTAACGATGAGAGTCCAAGATCAGGAAGTAAAGTTTAATGTTTTCAAACATTTGAAGCTCCCTGATGACTCTCAAGAGTGTTTTAGGATGGAGGATATAAGGCTTGAGCATAAGAAATCTGAAAGAAGAAGAGAAGTAGATAGAGTTAAGGAGGATTTAACTGTCAATATTTTGTCACCACTCTGGTTGATCCTCCTACTCTTCTCCCTGTTGTTGAGTGTTGTGTTCTTCAATTGCATTTGAAGTGGTTGTGTTTTTCTTTTCACTCTTTGTACAGTTTTTTTCTTTTTTCTACTTTTTCTTTCTTTGTTCATTTTGCAGATTACTTTTCTAGTTTTACGTTTTCAATCAAGCTTCGGTTGTTCTTCATCATCATCAGAAAGGGGAGTACTCTGTTCTTGAACTTCAATTCCTATATTATATGCACACTGAGGACATTGTGCACTTTAAGTTTAGGGGAGGGGATATCACTTGAGCAATTTTGGGCAAAATTGAAAAAAAATTTCAAAAATCTGAGCTTACACTGTTTGATTTTTGGATGATTTAGTGCTTAACATGTAGTTTTCCCATATTCCGATGATATGACCCCATGATTTAGTCTGACTTTGATTGACTGAGAAGCATGATTATAGGAAAGGCATGAAGTTGAATTCTTGAATTTGTCTTGATTCTGATTATGATTTCCTCATTTAATGCACATGTCATGTCATGAATCTGTAGAATTATTTAGAGAAAGCTTATGTGGACATAGGCGTGCATTTGTTCAGTTGATTTTGTGCATCATATTCTAGAATTTGTTTGATCTTATCTCGAGGTGAAATATTAGATCACACTTAATTAGGGAAATGATTTAGGCCATCTTTGGATCGTTTGAGCCTTTCTAGCCACCCTGTACATATTTTACCCCTAGCCACCCATCTGGGCCAAATAAGTTTTTCTCTGTAAATACACCTACATAAATTTCCTTAGCTTAAATACTTTGTTCCTATCCCGTACCCCAAAAGCATGAAATGTCATTAGGATATACCTTGAGCTATGTACATATGGGTATCAGGTGATAGTGAAAGTTTAAAAAAAAAATTGATAAAAAAAAAGAAAAAGAAGAAGAAAAATACCCAAAAAATAGAATAAAATGTCTAGTGAAATAAATAAGTTTGGGGAAAATAATTTGAGCTCTTACATTAAGATCCTAGAAGTAATGCATGTTAAGGGGTAATTAAACCTAAATTGACTTTATCATACCTTAGCCCCAACTTTACATTACAAGCTTAATGAAGTCCTATTGATCTTTGATTAAGTGTGACTACATTAGTGGAGAGATAAGTGAAAAGCAAACTTATGGGAATGATCACTTGTCATTGACTTTGCATTCACTGTGTTTGCATAATCTGATCCGGATAATGTACTGTGACGTGGCTTTGACATTTTTCATATACACACGAGGGGTCCAGTTTGGGTTAGGACTTATAATTGAATGATTCTGAATGTTGGACTTGTAATTGTGAGTCTTTGAAATCATAGTCTGCACTTTTTCTTTGAGGATAAAATTTGAGAAATTATTATGTTAGTACTTGTCATTCCTGCATGAATTTTGTTTTGCTTGAGGACAAGCAAAAGCTCAAGTTTAGGGGTGTGATAATTCTATTTTTAATAGAATTATTTGTGCTTAATTTCCTAATTAATTATTTAAATCCTCAATTTATTTTATTAATTATCCCCTTTATTTAACTAAAATTTTTTAATGTGCATGTAAATTAAATCAGGATGAAACTCAGTCGTTTCAGCCAAAAATGGGCTAAAAATGGGCTAAAGGAAACTGTACCACTTCCAATTTACAGACCGAGTCACCAGTCGTCTGGACACGCGAGATGTCAGGTTTAGTATTTTATTCGCTCTGAAACGATAAGATCGATGGACACCGTGCCAACCTTCTGGAAGACACACGCTGGGCCACATCGCACAGCCAAATGTACTAGAAGGCAGGTGACGTAAAAATATCTACTCTGCAGTAAATAAAATGAAGACAAGTGGCCAAACAATGCCAACTCATCTAGGATGAAAAATTAACATTGTACCCCTATGTTTGTGTATAGATAGAACATCATGAGCAATTGAAAAGGTGTAGTTTTTAATGTAGTTTTTAGGGTAGTAGTTAGGGTAAAGTAATTTAGGAGTAGTTTTTTTAGAATTAGTTTTTAAAATAATTTAGGAGTAGTATAGCTAGAGTAGTTTTTAGGTTAAAATTTTATTGCAAAGTTTATATTTTTCCTTGTTCTTTTTAGCCTTTCCCGTTAGTGTTTGGTAGCCACCATTGTTCTAGAAATTTACAAGCTCCATTTTATTTTCTTTAAATGAAAAATGTTTCCTTTAAGCTGCAATTAATTTCTATACTTCAGTTAGCTTTCATTCCTCTGTTTTTGTTTATCTAGGTTGGAGGGGCTGGTGATAGCAGCAAACTTCCTCAATTCGTTGCTCCTGTTTCATTTTCAGTCACTGCGTATTGTTATTTATTTCGTTTATTTTCCATGTTCCAGTTTGATGCATTTTATCAGTTTCTATTTTTTTTCTTTTGTTTACAGTCCAGTAGTGTGTCATTCGGTTACTGTTTCATCACCTCTTTACTAGTATTGTCTCCAATTTCTTAAAATCTTACAATGAAAATTTCTCTGTTCTGAGTTGAAAAAAAAAAATTAAACTGAGGCCACTGGGATTTTGCATTTGTGTTAAAACTTTCTCTAGCTTTGGTTTAGTTTTCAGTTACTGGTTTTACTTATATTTTTTTTATTACTAGTTTTAGCCTTCAGCATTTTCTATTCTTCTTGGTTTTGACGTTATTTGCTGGCTTTTCTGCGTCGTACCGAGGGGGCTGAAGACGAGTTATGACTGCTGGACATGGCGCGGATGCGGTCGTGTAATGTGCTCCAGTGATCGGAGCAGAAGAGCAACGCGGGAGGTCTGAGCTTACTGGTGTACTAGCTGAATTGGGCAAAGTAACGTTGGCCAGACCGTGAGCTTTGCAGTGGACAAGATCACCAACCCACCCCTCTGTTCTCCCTTGTTTTCTTAAACATTTACTGTTCATTTTCATTTTTCTGGTTATGTGCATTTTTTCCATGTTATTAATACTTTGATTGCTGCCAGTGTGTTGTAGTTGTTCATGCTATGTTCCCTTCTTTTCCTTGCATTACTGCATTTCATCGGGTTATCTCAATGATTAAATAGGTTGGTTTAACTTTTTTTTTTGTTGGTTGCTCTTGTGAGGTGCGGATTGCAAGAGTTATGGTTTGTGTGTGATCGACTGCAGTGATCAATACCTAGCTGGGAAGAGATTGTCGGTTGTTGTACGTGCTGATTATGGCAGTTGGTGCAAAGGAGATTGGAGAGGTAACTCCAGTGCACGGGTGCTACATTGTTGTGTAACGCTATTGTTCAGGTATTCAGCTGCTGTTACTGGAAATGATGAGGAAGTTGCAGCATTGCAGTGCAGTACAGGAGCCGGACAACGCCTGATGCAGAAGCCGCTGACAGCACCTGGGAAAGAAAACAAAGTGCACAGTACCTGCACAGTCGGGACCGCAAGCACCCAGTTGGGACATTTCGTTTAAGGCCTTGCTTGGCTGCAGTTCATTTTTACAATTTAATGTTTAATGTATTTATATTATTTTGATTGTTTTCATTCCTTTTATTAGTTGTTAATTTAGGTAAATTGTTAAATTAAAATGGTAGGTTAGTCAGTTCTAGTGTCTTTGTTTGTTAATTAATTTTTTTTAGTTTTAATTTATGTTAATAGTTAATAGGATTTAGGACTCAATTTTATTGTAGAATTTATGAGTTGCATTTAGAATTAATTTAGATTTAATTTGTTTCATGCAATTTTAATTTAGTTTTCAACTTAAAATTAAAAATCCAAAAATATTAGTTCTCATGCATTATTTAGATTTTGGTTTATTGTTTGTAATTAGTTAGATTTAGAAATTTAGGATCATTTTATAGGTAGTTAATTTCTTTGTTAGATTTAAGAATTTCTTTAGGTTAATAGAATTCTATTTTATTAGACTTTAGGTTAGTTTAATTTGCATTTTTATTAATTAGTTTAATTATATGGATATTTTATTTTTAGGATTGTTTAATTTCAGTTTAATTAATTTTGCCTCTTATTTTCATATTTGCATTTTTAATTGCGTTAATTAATTTTAACTGTTTTAATTATCTTTTGTAGGTTAATGCTTTTAAATACTCGAGGATCTGTAAGTAATTTTAGCTCGGTTTTATTTTCTTTAGTTTATAGTTTTTATTATTTTCAATATTGTTAGCCTTGTCGATCACTCCCTAAAAATTCATAATTTGCTAGGATATACTTAGGGTAAGATTAATCGATAGTTAATTAGGCTAATCAACTTCTCTGTGGGACGATAATTCGGGACTCAAATTTCATTATTACTTGTACGACCCGTGCACTTGCGAATACACGTCTAGGTCACTTAGAGTGGGCGTAGTCAGCTATCAATGTTAAGGAATGAAAATGTGTGAAGATTATTATGAGAAATCTTATTGATATGATTGTAATTTCTTGAAAACACTGATTAGATTATTGAAGTGAAGGTTACATCGCACTCATCTCTAACATCAGTCGGGAACCTCCAAGGATAGAGGACATACCAATAATATGCGAGCTTTCGGATGTGTTCCCAGCTGAGTTACTGGGTTTACCACCGGAGAGAGAGCTGGAGTTTATTATCGATTTAGTGCCAGATACCCAGCCAATCTCTAAGCCTCCCTATAGGATGGCATTGGTTGAATTGGAAGTGTTAAAGAAATAATTGCAAGAGCTGATTGACCAAGTTTTATTAGACCCAGTGTGTCACCATGGGGAGTTTCGATTTTGTTTGGAGGAAGAAGGATGGTAGCCTCAAATTGTGTATAGACTATAGATTACTGAATAAGGCTACGGTGAAGAATAATTACCCTTACCGAGGATAGATGATTTGTTTGACCAGCTGAGAGAGACTTCTGTCTTTTCCAAGATTGACTTAAGATCGAGCTATCACCAATTAAGAATCAGGAAAGAGGATATTCCGAAAACGACCTTCAGAACTAGGTATGGCCACTATGAATCCTTTGTGATGCCCTTTGGTTTGACGAATACCTCTGTTGCTTTCATGAGTTTGATGAACGAGGTATTTCAAGACTATCTAAATCCGTTTGTGATAGTCTTCATTGATGATATCCTCATATATTCTCGGTCCCAAGAGGAACACGCACAGCATTTGAGGATTGTGCTTTAAACACTCCGAGACAAACAATTGTATGGAAAGCTCTGTAAAAGTGACTTTTGGCTGGATCGGATAGCTTTCCTTGGTCACATTGTATCTAGGGACGGAGTGTCAGTTGATCCGTCCAAGGTAGAGGCTGTACTTGATTGGGAGAGATCGAGGACAGTTAAAGAGATTCAGAGTTTTCTAGAACTTGCAGGATATTACAGGAGATTTGTTGAGGGATTCTCTAAGATTACAGCCCCTCTGACTAAGCTTACACGCAAGGCCATTTTGTTTATATGGTCGGATCAGTGTGAGCAAAGTTTTCAAGAGCTAAAAAGGAGATTGACTACTGCACCCATTTTAACGATTCCAGTGGATCTGGGGGCTTCGTAGTGTATAGTGATGCTTCCCATCTGGATTTGGGGTGCATACTCAAGTAACATGGGTGAGTAGTCGCTTATGGGTCAAGCCAACTGAAGGACCATGAGCGGAACTACCCCACGCATGACTTGGAGTTATCCGCAGTGATGTTTGCATTAAAAATATGGCGGCGTTACCTGTATAGGGAAAAGTTTCAGATTTTCACTAACCATAAGAGTCTGAAATATATCTTCGATTAAAATGAGCTTAATATGAGACAAAGACGATGGATTGAGCTCTTTAAGGACTATGACTGAGAGATTTGTATCATCCGGGGAAAGTGAACGTAGTTGCGGATGCCTTGAGCGGAAAGAGCATGGTTTCTGCTATGATGATCAGGGAATGGGATTTTTTGGAACAGTTCATCGAACTCAGGATAAGAGTTGAGGAAGCAGAGGTCAGATTTTTGGCTAGCCTACAGATAGAGCCCAGTATTTTGGATCAGATTAGAACTGGACAGAGAAGTGATCAGAAACTACTGGATTTGGTTAGCCAAGCTGAGAAGAGCCTGCAGTCAGATTTTGCGGTCAGTGATGATGGATTGTTAAGGTTTAAGGGTCGTATTTGTGTCCCGACCAATGATACCTTGAAGTAGCAAATATTAAGGGAATCTCACTACTCTTATTACACCATGGACCCAAGTAGTACAAAAATGTATCAGGATCTACGTAAGGTGTATTGGAGGAGTGGCATGAAACGGGAAGTGGCAAAATTTGTGGCCAAGTGTTTAGTGTGTCAACAAGTAAAAGCTGAGCATCAAAAGCCCGAATGATTATTTCAGTCCTTTTTCAGCGCCTAAGTGGAAATGGGAGTATATCACCATGGACTTTATCATGGGACTACCGAGGACCCGAAGAGGTCATGATGCAATCTGAGTAATACTAGACAGATTAACTAAGAGTGTCAACTTTCTTGCCATTAAGAGTACAGATACCTTGAGTGCCTTAACGGAGCTATATGTTAGAGAGATTGTTAGATTGCATGGAGCCCCAGTGAATATAACATCTGATAGAGATTTTAGGTTTACCTCCTGATTTTGGACTCATTTTCAAGAAGCCATGAGATCTCAGTTGAATTTTAGTACCGCCTATCATCCTCAGACCGATGGTCAGTCCGAGAGGACTATATAGACATTGGAGGATATGTTGCGGGCGTGTATGATGGACTTTGAGGGATCATGGGATGATCACCTACCCCTTGATGAGTTTGCATACAACAATAGCTATCATGCAAGTATTGGTATGGCACCTTATGAGGCACTATATGGTAGGAGGTGTAGATCCCCCATAGCTTGGGAAGAAATGGGTGACAAAAAGGTAATTACTCACGACCTCGTTGAGCAGGTAGTTCAGAGTGTAAAGATTATCTGTGATAGATTACGGGCTGCTTAGAGTCGACAGAAGAGTTACACTGATGTGCGTAGACGGCCACTTGAGTTTCAAACTGAAGATTTTGTGTTCCTTAAAGTGTCTCCAAAAAAAGGTATCATGCGCTTTAGGGAGAAGGGGAAGCTAAATCCCCGTTTTATTGCTCCGTTTGAGGTATTAGAGAGAGTGGGAGATGTCGCCTACCGGTTACCTTTTCGCTATTCATAATGTCTTCCACGTCTCAATGTTGAGGAAGTATAATCCAGATCCCTCTCATGTACCGAGTATCAAGCATTGGACATCCAAGGAGACATGAGCTATGTAGAAATACCTGTCCAGATCCTCGATAAGAAAAAAAAGGTGCTTCGGACAAAGAAAATCTCGTTGGTAAAGGTTCTTTGGAAGCACCACTCGACAGAAGATGCAACTTAGGAACTAGAGAGCATGATGAAAAGGAAGTATCCCCGATTTTTTAAAGAATGACTTGGTTCTAATTTGGAGGACCAAATTCTTTTAAGGAGGGGAGGAATGTAAGATGCGTAATTCCTATGTGATGTATTCAGAATGTACAGACAAGTTACATTACGTATGAATCACAAGTAATGGATGTTTTTAAGTGCTAAGTATGGATAGAATGTTAAATCAATAGTGAAGCAATTGAATGCAAGAATTCCCTTCAGAATTCTAAGAAAAAACTGTAGTAGGAAGCCTATAGATGAAGGCCAGATCGATCTCATGTGGCAACAGAATCGATCTTACCATTACGGAATGAAAACACCAAGGTTTTTAGGCAAGAAGATCGATCATTATTGAAGCCAGATCGATCCCTTGATGAAGAGCAGATCGATCTCCGCCCTAAGAAAATCGATCCCAAAGTGGCTATGCCTGGAAGAGATCGATCTCCAAAGCCTTCTGCCTGAACCAGATCGATCCTAACCCCTTGAGCAGATCGATCTCATCCATTGGCAGATCGATCTCCTGCCTGCAATTGTCGAGATTTTGATGATTTGAAGCAAGGGGAGATCGATCTCCACCCCTTGGAGATAGATCTTATAATGTAAAATCTATAAAAAGCCAACTAATTTGTGCCTTCTTCCCCTGAAAATTGAAAACCTTCCATGTTTAAGCAAAAAACCTAGTTTCTCACTCTAGATTTTCAGCACCTTCTAAAGAGATTTGAGAAAAATATATTAGAGCAAAATTATTGCTTAACAGGATGAGAGCAATATAGTTGAAGACTAGAGGTTGGATCAAAAGATTGAAGGAGAAAAAGAATCTCTCCTCACATTTGGCAAAAAGGAGAAAAGTCAAGCTAAGTAAGGTTTCAATGCACCAAATTCTAGTATTATAATCTAAACATTTAGATGAGTTGATTTGGTAAATACATTGTTGGCTTGAATGTTCAAAATACATGCTTAAGTAACCATGACCTAGAATGAGCTTTATGAGAGAAAGTTGCAATGGCATGAAGTTAATGATGATTTGAGTATGTAAAGATGTTGATAAGCATGTATAGATGATTTTAAAATACCTTTAGGGAATCCAAATGTTGGATTAGATGATGATTGAAAATGGGTATAAAAAGTGTACGATAAAATGCCATAGAGAACGAAAATGGATTAAACTAAGACTATTGGATGTTTATTTAATACCGAAGGTACTCGGTTTATAACCGAATAAGTGGAAATCCGAAAAAAAAAATAGAGGTAGTAATCGAGTAAGGGTCCGAGGGACCCCATTTTATAGTTGAATGAGTAGAAGTATGAAGTAGTGGTATAATGAGTATTCATTGACGTTTTGACGTTATTTGGGCAGCTCAGGAATTTGACTTGTGAGTCGGAGTTAGTCCGTGAGACGGCAATATTGCACCACCCAAGGTGCAAGAGGTAAAGGATGCAACCTTTTGTGCTTGTGTATTTCCTTACTAATAAAAATGCTTTGGTAGCATAAAATGAGTTTACAAATGAGCATACTTATTAAGAAAAGTGTATGATTTGAGATTTATCACTTGAGTACATGTTTTGCCGATTTGAACTCGATTTTGTGATTTGAGTTGTGGTGGATAAATATATTCTTGTATTTAAATGAGATTTACAAGCAAAACTATTATGAGCTCTACGTGAAGGCAAAATCGTTTTTTACATAATAATGGCATGAGATTTTTTAGACTAAAAGGCTCGTCATGAAACTTACACTTCGGTTAACATCGAGGCTTTACTAGGCCGGGTCTTACCATGCCTCCGTTTTGGCAATGAGAGATGCCTCCGTTTTGGTAACATGAGATGCCTCCGTTTTGGTAACGAGAGATGACTCTGTTTGGGTAACAAGAGATGCCTCCGTTTTGGTAACGCGAGATGCCTCCGTTTCGGTAACGAGAGATGCCTCCGTTTCGGTAACGAGAGATGCCTCCATTTTGGCAACGTGAGATGCCTCCGTTTTGATAACGAGAGATGCCTCCGTTTTGGTAACATGGGATGCCTCAGTTTTGGTAACGAGTGTAAGATCCGAATTTAATTAAAATAAGAAAAGATGGGGGAAGTATGAAGGAAGTCGGGTTAAATTAATCCCGAATATGTGTAAGGACAAAATGGTCAAAAGATCAAAGGTCGGTATAATTTCGATAAGAAAATTTAATTAAAAATATGGATTTGAGAAATCTTGATAAATAAAGATGAAATAAATTTATTTTGGGTTAAATTGATCAAGATATTAATTTATGGGAATTAATCGAGATTTTTAGTTCGGAAAAATAATCCCAAAAATAATCGAAAAATATACCGAAAAGTCATTCGGGACAATATCCCGAAAATACGAAGAAATTATACCCGAAAAAGGGTTAAAATATAATAAATAAATTAAATTAAATTAAATTAATTAATTTGTAATAAAATACTAATTTTAAGGGATATTTGGGTATTTTTAAGGTATTTAAATGATTAAAATAATAAAAGATAAATAATAAATAAATCTGAAAAAAAAAAGGCTGAAAATGGAAATATCGGGGAGAGAGAGAACCAGAAAAACGAAAAGGGGGCAGCCGACCGAGGAATGCCCGACGAGCCACCGGCGACCGTTAAGCCGAGGCGAGGGTCGAAAAACGTAGAGCGACGCCCGGTGAGCACGATGGTACCGGCGGTGCAGCCTACCGACGTCGGAGATCGGCGAATCGGGGGAGAGAAGCCGCGGGAGAAAGAGTTCCGATCGGCGGCGAACAGCGCCGATCTGGCCGACCCCGAACCCAGCCAAGGACTCCCCAGGCCCAGACGATGCGATTGGTGGTGGTGGCAGCCACCGAAACCGATGGACGGCGTCGAAAACGGCGGAAAAGGAAAATGGGTCCGACGGTCGAGGGAGAAGAGCCGAACCGGCGGCATTCCGACGACCCCGATCGAAACCGAGGGCAGATCTGAAATGCGGACGACCCAGCGGAGCGATTGGTGGCGAGAATCGACGGAGAACCGGTCGGCAAGGCGGTGAACCGGCGGTGAACCGGTCGAACCGGAGAAAACCGGCTGTCTGAACCGGTCCGAACCGGACTGAACCGGTTCAGCCAAAAAGAGGGGGAAAAAGGAGAAAAAAGGGAAAAAGAAAAAGAGAAAAAGTTGGGGAAAATTCCTGTGGTGTAGTCGAGCTTCGGGTAAGTCAGTGAGCGGTCGAATTGACCCGATTTAAATTTTGGAGTATTTAATTTAATTAATTTTGGGCTGAAAACTTACCCGAAAAAATTGTGGAATTGTGTAGCTCGACGATTGGCATCCACCGAGGGCTCGAGACAGCCTCGAATTTCGTACTAGCATGGAGTCTCGGGTAAGTGACCCTTATTTACGACAATTACCTCGTTATGCGTGATATTGATTTAAATTTCGCATAAATTGAATTAAATTATGAAAATTTAGATAATTGTCGTAAATAGTGAATTTAGCTATTCGAGAGCTAGGACGAGGCCCAATAAATTGTTGGAGGGCCCAATGAGCCCAATAGGCCTCGATAAAGTGAAAATTAAGTGGAAAACGGGCCTAAGGCCGATTAAGGCCCATTAAGGTGCAATCGGGCCCAATAGGGGTAAATGGGCCCAACGATTTAAATTAAGCCCAGAAAATAGGAAATACAATTAAATTGTATGTTATCTGACCTGAGAAATATTGATACGCAGTTTCGGGCAGTGGATTGAGAGCATATCGGACTGCGCGACGAGACAACAATGGAAAAGAAAAGGTCAGACTCGACAGGAAAATAAGGTAAGAGAATTCTACGGACTGCTAGAGATAAACTTTACGAAATTTCAAGTTCATATGCAGTCTTTAAAATTTATCTGAAGGGTCTAGAGGTCGAATAATAATTTTAGTGCCCCGAATGGGCAAATTACTAAAATACCCTTGTTAAGGGTAGAACTTACAATTTAGAAAAAAATTGAGAGGAGCAAGAACAAGAGGTTCTTGCTCATTCTGGAGGTGTTTTGATGCATGCATTAGTAGGCTGGCTAACCTTGAAAGAAAATGCACAGCATTGCATACTTTCAACGTGAAATTGTTTTGAAAACTGTTTTGAGGAAAACAGAGCCGCCTACGTGTTTTATTGACATATGACGTGCTAGAGCTCAGCTCGCACGATATTTTTGATTTGTGTTATGCATGCATTAGTGCTAGAGCGAGAGCTCGCACTAGAGTTTTACATGCATGGGTGCTAGAGTCTAACTCGCACCAGATTTTACATGATTTTCGTGACAGGGTGCTAGAGTCTAACTCGCACCATATTTTTACATGATTTTCGTGACACGGTGCTAGAGTCTAACTCGCACCAGATTTTATAAGATTTTCATGTGATTTATATACAAAGTGTTGAGCTTAGCTCGCACTAGATTTACTGGATTTGTGGAGTAGCGCTGTCTGCCCTTGGAGTCAGCCAAAAGGCCCAACAGGCTCAAAAGACCTCTTAAGTAGGGTGAGAGTGAGGGATGAGATTGGCGGCCTTGTGGGGATGTAAAGCGGGCTCTGCTGATTTTACTTGATTTGATGAGAGTGCTGAGCATCGCTCGCACTGATTTTATGAGAACATGCGATGAGCCGTGCTTGGAGCATCGGGTAGACTGTGTGTCACCGATTAAATAGGTCCGCACGTGCGTTTCGAGACATGGCATGAGTATAGAGATATTATATGGGTTCACGGAGTACGATGTACCGTGCAAGTAGCATGGAGTACGATGTACCGTGTGGTATCTTCGGATACGGCATCTCCGGATGCAGCATCTTCGGATGCCTGGAATCGGATAAGACTGACGGGATGGATTGACCCACCTCCTGGGCGGTTCCCGATCATGGTGAGAACCCGCACACTAGGATCCGTGTAGCTGAGGAACTCCCGAGGACACATATGGCCATAGTCCTGGTTATTTGCCTATATACAGACGTTGCCTAGTCTCGCATGTCGACGATTTTGATGAGATCAAACTGGGTTTTAAACTAAATTTGCATGATGGTATTTCCATGCTTTTTAAACCCATGTGTGAATGTAAATCTATTTTTATGGTTTTGTGTGAGTCAGGATCACCCGAAGGAGGGGTCGAGTCCTGACTTTATTGTAAAAATTTTAATTGAGAAAGAAATGATTTGAAATAATTGCATGTTGAATTTTCCGTGCAAATGTGTTTTACATAACATCATAACTCATATCATTTGTTTTAAAATGTGTGGAGAAAGGGTGGTTTATGCATGGCACTACGTTCATGTAGGTAGTATGGTTACCTACTTGTTCGTAGGGTTGCCTTACTGAGCTTGATGTGCTCACCCCTTTCATTTTCTCCCACAGATAATCTCCAGTTGAAGTTGAGGCGACTCAGTACTGCATTCCGGATATCCGCTGCTGCCCATCAACATAAGGTATATACACTTGTACATATTATATCTACATAAGCATAGCACAGTAACATGTTGGTAGGTAACTTTAGGGGATGTATAAATAATGTAAACAATTATAAATGACTGGAGAAGAAATAAGTTAGATGGTAATTGTATGGTGGGACTGATATTGACGCACAGCCCAATTTGTTAGTGGAGTGTGGTCACGATCAGAGGACAGGTAAGTAATGAAAGAAAATAATAAAACGCGAAAAATTAACTCTGATTTTTGGGTAGTTCGGGTCGTGACATATAAAGGTGGTATCAGAGCGCAATTGGTCTGATGTGTGTCAGTGTCAGTAATTAAGAAATTACATCCCCGTGTTACTGTGCTTGGTTAGATACAATAGTGTATATCGAGATGGGTTTGACTAAGAAATGGTCGAGAATGCAGGAATGCCTAATATGAGTCGCGTTAAATGAGATAGTGCACGAGGCAGAGGTCGTAGAGGTAGACCTGAGTCTGCTAAGTCGTGCTGAGTTGACTTATGAGAATCGGGATGAGATTGAAATGGAGGCTAATATTGAGCATGCCCCACTGAGTCCGACAGAGAGATCGGACAGTATTGAGACACGCTTCGCGATGGTTGGAGCGAAGTGTGGAGATTATTTTGAGGAGCTAATTGCTCAGATTATGAATGAGATTTGAGGGCGAGTCGGAGCATTGGTAGAAACCCGCTCGACCCATCTTAAGAGTTGATATGAGAAATATTTATAGATGTATTCTGATGATATGATATCTCGGTCATGATTTAGAGAAAATTATGGATAAAAGTCCTTACTCTGACCCAGTGGATTTGATTTATTGACGAGTATGGAAACTCGGTTGTATTTTTGGGCAGATATTACCTCGACACTATGAAAAGTGACAGTCGAGATATCTAAAAGTTCATGAAAGGGCTCAGATTGTCAATTAGAGTCCAATTGGCCCCGTGAGATATTACTTATACCGAGGCAGTGCGCAGATTTACAGTTGGGTAAATAAGAACATGAATTGCATGCCTCTGAGATTGGGAAAAGTAGTAAGGGCTGAAATAGAGACAGAAAAGAGAATCGAGAAATGACAAAGATGATAAAATGGGAAAATGGTAATTGGTAAAAGATCTGATTTGACGAGTTATGGAGTAAGATAATTGGTAAGGCCCCAGTGCATCTAATTTTGGCACTCTTGTAGGCATTGTGATTGGAGGACCCCGACCTGCTAAGAAGCAGTGTAGCAGTGTGAGCACTGTAAGCAGTGTGAGATGTATGGTGGATACCACAGAAGGAGAGTCTATACCTACACGGTATTGATGGAAATGGCCGTTAAGTGTGGTAAGACGGACCATTGATCTTGATTGCTCAAAGTTGAGCGAGATTGCCCCACAGAAAAGTAAAAAGACAGAGAAAAACTTCATTGGTATAGCTGCAACGAAAAGGGAGACCATAGCCGAAAAGAAAAAGAAGAAAGTAGGCTGTTGGACGAAGGCGAGAGGATGTTTTGGACCAGGACACTATTGATGTTTCATGGATGTGGTGTAAGATACCACACTTGTTATGAATAATGAAGTACATATGTTCATTAATCCTGGTGCCACACATTTATTCATACCGCCTTCATTCGCATATAAGTGAGTAAAAGGCATGAATGCCTACATCATTGGGCATAATACTGATAAATGAGTACCCCAATAGAGGAGGATTAATTAACGAAATATGGATATAGAGATTTTAAGTTAATAAAAAGGGGTGTAACAGTTGAAATTAAAGGAGTAAAGGATTGTACTCACGGAATGAATAATGACAAGAGTTTTGTCATGATTGATATACGAAGGAGATGTGTTTTGATCCCAAATACAAGAGGTATTGGAGTAAGAGATATATGCTAGGTAAGGAATACCCTTAATATGCGAAGTAATTGAGGTTAAGCAATTAGTAGCGAATATAAATTGCGACCACATGGACTGGTATATAAAGTAAATGTGGTTAAGTCTGAAGGTTAATAAAGGTATTTCAAAATACCTCCACGCCTGAAGACTTGACAGCGTCTAAAAGTATATATATATAACCTATAACGTGAAATCGATCATCGTAATAAATACCTTTAGCATTAGGATACCTCTACTAAGATGATAAGAATATTAAAATGCAACAAATCATAAAGACTAAAATAGTAAAATTTAATAAGAGCCGTTAAGATAAGAAAAGGAAATGACGCAGGTTAGTACCTGAAAACGTAAGCGATTTTGAAGGATCTTATATGCTTATGCGTGGATAAGTCAAGGATTAGACCGATTTGTAATCATCATTATCGATGATATGTTGGATGTATTTAAAGTCCAGGGCAAATTGTAAGCAATAATTGGAAAATTGCTTTTATAAATGGGTTGTTGCGACTTCTAAAAGGGTATACCTTGACACGTTTAACTATGAAAACGTGGTCTTTGAGTGGGATGATAGATATGACGTGAATTTCGGTATAGTGAAGTATGAACTGACCACCGTGATTAATTTCACCATACCCAATAGCTCAAGAGGTTCTCAGTGAGCATGGATACATCAAAATTATGAAGGAGCTGTGTATTGATGTATAATGGGAAGATAGTCAATTTTGGAGTCAGACAACTCCTTGATCATGAAATAAACTATCTGACCCATGATTTAAAATTGGTAACAGTAATTATACCGAGGATATCGTACTATTATGTACAGGGTGAGAAATTGTGGATATGCACTGATCACAAAGCCTGAGTATCTGTTTTCACAGAAAGAGGCGAATATGAGAATACATAGTGGGTTAGAGCTTCTGAGAGATTTTGATTGTGAAAATTGTACCACCCAGGAAAGGTTGATGCTTTAAGCGGAAAGAGCCTCGGGATGGTATTACATATGATGGTCAGGGAGCGTGAGCTGCTAGAGCAGTTGTGAACCTCAGTATTGATGTGATCCCTTCTGATGATGACAGTGATTGTGTGATAGCTAGCCTGAGATTAGAACCGGATGAGAGTGCCCGGATTTGACAGGCTTAGCGTGATGATCAGCATGATGTCGATGGTTTGGGTCAGATTCAGAAGGGTACAGTGACAGAGTTCACAGAGTATGATAATGATTTACAGAGAGGTTCAGAGACAGTATAAGTGCTCCCCAGGACCACAGTTGATGAGATAATAATATTGTCAGAAGCTCACTCTTCGGGATATACAGTGCATACGGAAAGTAATAAAAATATATTAAAATATCTGAAAAGGGTATTGGTGGTCAGATATGAAAAGAGACATGGTAGAGATTGTGAAAAAGTGCCTAGTATGTCAGCAGAATGAGGTAGAGTATTAAAAGTCTGCAGAGTTATTGCAGCACCTACCTATATAGACACGGCACGAAAAATGAGAGCAAGTCTCCATGAATGTCGTGATGGGTTACAGAGAACTCAGGTGAATTACGAGGCTATTTGGATAATAGCCGACAGATTGCCTAAGTCTACCCACCTTCTGGTTATGAAATCCCTAAATACTCGGAGTGTATATGAGGATTTATGTGTAAGGAAAATTGTGAAACATTAAGTAGCTTTCCAGTGAGCATGGTATCATATAGGGATTCCCGCTTCACTTCCCACCTCTGAGGATATTTGAAGGAAGCTATGGGAACCCGACTGAGTATTAGCACAGCTTTCCGTCCTCAGACAGATGGTCAGTCAAAGAGGACTGTACAAGTTCTGGAGGATCCGATGAAAGCGTGTGCCATTGATTTTATAAGCTCTTGGAATGATCAGTTGTCACAAATTGAAGTCGCCAATAACGACAGTTGGCAGTTGAGTATCGGGATAACAAGATATGAGACAGTGTATGACTGTAGGGGTTGTTCCCTAAATTGGATAAGAAAAGTGGGTGACAGAACAGAATTAATTTCGACTTTGGATAATAAGTCTCTGAGGATGTTTAGTTAAGGATGAGAGATTAAGAACACCTCAGAGCAGGTAGAAAAGTATTGGAATTCACCCTTGGTGAATTAGTATGGTTGGAATGATTCTTGTCTTAAGAGAATAAGGACATAGCGAGCTTTTGGAAGAAGGTAAATTGAGTTTCGCTGGATTGAATATTTTAAGAGATTGGACAAGTGGGAGATAAGACCTGTAGGTTGATGTTATCACTTGAATTAACAGGCACCCACAATGTATCTCAGCTTTTGATGCTTCTGTAATACTATCCAGATCCAGCAGAGGTGATAGGATATGAACTCCAAAGTTCAGTTTAATGAAAATATAAATATATTAATAAGTTGATTCGGGCATTAAACAGGAAAGAGAAAATATTGAGGTTTAAGATGATCTCCCTAATTAAAGTCCTTTGGTAGTAATACACTCCGGAGAAGGTCACATAAGAATTTGAGAGTATGATGCGATAGATGTACCCGGAGTTGTATATGGACTCATATGAATTGGTTCTAATTTGGAGGACCAAATTCTTTAAGTGGGGGAGAGTTGTAAGACCCGAATTTAATTAAAATAAGAAAAGATGGGGGAAGTATGAAGGAAGTCGGGTTAAATTAATCCCGAATATGTGTAAGGACAAAATGGTCAAAAGATCAAAGGTCGGTATAATTTCGATAAGAAAATTTAATTAAAAATATGGATTTGAGAAATCTTGATCAATAAAGATGAAATAAATTTATTTTGGGTTAAATTGATCAAGATATTAATTTATGGGAATTAATCGAGATTTTTAGTTCGAAAAAATAATCTCGAAAATAATCGAAAAATATACCGAAAAGTCATTCGTGACAATATCCCGAAAATACAGAGAAATTATACCCGAAAAAGGGTTAAAATATAATAAATAAATTAAATAAAATTAAATTAATTAATTTGGAATAAAATAATAATTTTAAGGGATATTTGGATATTTTTAAGGTATTTAAATGATTAAAATAATAAAACATAAATAATAAATAAATCTGAAAAAAAAAAGGCTGAAAACGAAAATATCGGGGAGAGAGAGGAACCAGAAAAACGAAAAGGGGGCAGCCGACCGAGGAATGCTCGGCGAGCCACCGACGACCGTTGAGCCCAGGCGAGGGTCGAAAAACGTAGAGCGACGCCCGGTGAGCACGATGGTACCGGCGGTGCAGCCTACCGACTTCGGAGATCGGCGAATCGGGGGAGAGAAGCCGCGGGAGAAAGAGTTCCGATCGGCGACGAACGGCGCCGATCTGGCCGACCCCGAACCCAGCCGAGGACTCCCCAGGCCCAGACGATGCGATTGGTGGTGGTGGCAGCCACTGAAACCGACGGACGGCGCCGAAAACGGCGGAAAAGGAAAATGGGTCCGACGGTCGAGGGAGAAGAGCCGAACCGGCGGCATTCCGACGACCCCGACCGAAACCGAGGGCAGATCTGAAATGCGGACGACCCAGCGGAGCGATTGGTGGCGAGAATCGACGAAGAACCGGCCGGCAAGGCAGTGAACCTGCGGTGAACCGGTCAAACCGGAGAGAACCGACGGTCTGAACCGGTCCGAATCGGACTGAACCGGTTCAGCCAAAAAGAGGGCGAAAAAAGGAGAAAAAATGGAAAAAGAAAAAGAGAAAAAGTTGAGGAAAATTCCTGTGGTGTAATCGAGCTTCGGGTAAGTCAGTGAGCGGTCGAATTGACCCGATTTAAATTTTGGAGTATTTAATTTAATTAATTTTGGGCTGAAAACTTACCCGGAAAAATTGTGGAATTGTGTAGCTCGACGATTGGCATCCACCGAGGGCTCGAGACAGCCTCGAATTTCGTACTAGCATGGAGTCTCGGGTAAGTGACCCTTATTTACGACAATTACCTCGTTATGCGTGATATTGATTTAAATTCCGCATAAATTGAATTAAATTATGAAAATTTAGATAATTGTCATAAATAGTAAATTTAGCTATTCGAGAGCTAGGACGAGGCCCAATAAATTGTTGGAGGGCCCAATGAGCCCAATAGGCCTCGATAAAGTGAAAATTAAGTGGAAAACGGGCCTAAGGCCGATTAAGGCCCATTAAGGTGCAATCGGGCCCAATAGGGGTAAATGGGCCCAACGATTTAAATTAAGCCCAGAAAATAGGAAATACAATTAAATTGTATGTTATCTGACCTGAGAAATATTGATACGCAGTTCCGGGCAGTGGATTGAGAGCATATCGGACTGCGCGACGAGACAACAGTGGAAAAGAAAAGGTTAGACTCGACAAGAAAATAAGCTAAGGGAATTCTACGGACTGCTAGAGGTAAACTTTACGAAATTTCAAGTTCATATGCAGTCTTTAAAATTTATCTGAAGGGTCTAGAGGTCGAATAATAATTTTAGTGCCCCGAATGGGTAAATTACTAAAATACCCTTGTTAAGGGTAGAACTTACAATTTAGAAAAAAATTGAGAGGAGCAAGAACAAGAGGTTCTTGCTCATTCTGGAGGTGTTTTGATGCATGCATTAGTAGGCTGGCTAACCTTGAAAGAAAATGTACAGCATTGCATACTTTCAACGTGAAATTGTTTTGAGGAAAACAGAGCCGCCTACGTGTTTTATTGACATATGACGTGCTAGAGCTCAGCTCGCACGATATTTTTGATTTGTGTTATGCATGCATTAGTGCTAGAGCGAGAGCTCGCACTAGAGTTTTACATGCATGGGTGCTAGAGTCTAACTCGCACCAGATTTTACATGATTTTCGTGACAGGGTGCTAGAGTCTAACTCGCACCATATTTTTACATGATTTTCGTGACACGGTGCTAGAGTCTAACTCGCACCAGATTTTATAAGATTTTCATGTGATTTATATACAAAGTGTTGAGCTTAGCTCGCACTAGATTTACTGGATTTGTGGAGTAGCGCTGTCTGCCCTTGGAGTCAGCCAAAAGGCCCAACAGGCTCAAAAGACCTCTTAAGTAGGGTGAGAGTGAGGGATGAGGTTGGCGGCCTTGTGGGGATGTAAAGCGGGCTCTGCTGATTTTACTTGATTTGATGAGAGTGCTGAGCATCGCTCGCACTGATTTTATGAGAACATGCGATGAGCCGTGCTTGGAGTATCGGGTAGACTGTGTGTCACCGATTAAATAGGCCCGCACGTGCGTTTCGAGACATGGCATGAGTATAGAGATATTATATGGGTTCACGGAGTACGATGTACCGTGCAAGTAGCATGGAGTACGATGTACCGTGTGGTATCTTCGGATACGGCATCTCCGGATGCAGCATCTTCGGATGCCTGGAATCGGATAAGACTGACGGGATGGATTGACCCACCTCCTGGGCGGTTCCCGATCATGGTGAGAACCCGCACAATAGGATCCGTGTAGCTGAGGAACTCCCGAGGACACATATGGCCATAGTCCTGGTTATTTGCCTATATACAGACGTTGCCTAGTCTCGCATGTCGACGATTTTGATGAGATCAAACTGGGTTTTAAACTAAATTTGCATGATGGTATTTCCATGCTTTTTAAACCCATGTGTGAATGTAAATCTATTTTTATGGTTTTGTGTGAGTCAGGATCACCCGAAGGAGGGGTCGAGTCCTGACTTTATTGTGAAAATTTTAATTGAGAAAGAAATGATTTGAAATAATTGCATGTTGAATTTTCCGTGCAAATGTGTTTTACATAACATCATAACTCATATCATTTGTTTTAAAATGTGTGGAGAAAGGGTGGTTTATGCATGGCACTACGTTCATGTAGGTAGTATGGTTACCTACTTGTTCGTAGGGTTGCCTTACTGAGCTTGATGTGCTCACCTCTTTCATTTTCTCCCACAGATAATCTCCAGTTGAAGTTGAGGCGACTCAGTACTGCATTCCGGATATCCGCTGCTGCCCATCAACATAAGGTATATACACTTGTACATATTGTATCTACATAAGCATAGCACAGTAACATGTTGGTAGGTAACTTTAGGGGATGTATAAATAATGTAAACAATTATAAATGACTGGAGAAGAAATAAGTTAGATGGTAATTGTATGGTGGGACTGATATTGACGCACAGCCCAATTTGTTAGTGGAGTGTGGTCACGATCAGAGAACAAGTAAGTAATGAAAGAAAATAATAAAACGCGAAAAATTAACTCTGATTTTTGGGTAGTTCGGGTCGTGACAACGAGAGATGCCCCTGTTTTGGTAACGCGAGATGCCTCCGTTTTGGTAATGAGAGATGCCTCTGTTTTGATAACGCGAGATGCCCTCGTTGAGGATGATATGATATGATGTCATATGATGATTCATTCATGACTTTTATACTATGCCTAGTTTCCATCATTATTTTGAGATATGACGTGTTTGTGAAATGAGATATAGATGTTTTGATGAACTGTGATTTTAATCACATATTTATAACCATGTGAATTATGCCATTATTACACTTATGCTTTAATGATGATTTTTAAAACTCATATCCACTCCTTACTGAGTGAAGTTGGAAGCTCACCCCCTCTTTTCCTCCCCCACAAATTACTTACGATGAGTACTGGTATCTGCGACGTACGTGACATAGGCTGGTGGACGAGACTCTCCCCAAGCTATTGCTTGTACAAGCAAGGGGTATAATTCAATTATTTTGTAACCCAAACAATTATATAATACAAACACTTGTAATTGAATAATATTGGGATGTAATCAGATTGATTAGTAAATGAATGAAAAAGTAGACTTCTTTTAATATCATGATATTTAATTAAATAAATATGGATGTTGAGAGATCATAAAGATATTAATTGATGAGATAGAAGGAAGTTAACTGACACTGTACAGGAATACAACCCGAGTAAGAAGTTTAATTTAAGAAAAAAATTAAATTAGCTCTATTTTTCACGTTTCTGGACTGTCACAACGTGAGATGCCTCCGTCTTGGTAACGTGAGATGCCCTCTCTGAGAATGATATGATATGATGTGATGTGATGATTGCATTCATGACTTTTATACTATGTCTAGTCTCCATAATTATTTTAAGATATGACGTGTTTATGAAAAGAGATAAAGATGTTTGATGAACTATGATTTTAATCACATATTTATAATCATGTAAATTATGTCATTATTATATTTATGCTTTAATGATGATTTTTAAAACTCATATGCACTCCTTACTGAGCAAAGTTGAAAGCTCACCCCCATTTTCTCCCTCCACAAATTATTTACAGTGAACGCTGGTACTTGCGACGTATGTGACTAGGCTGGTGGACGAGACTCTCTCCAGGTTATTGCTTGTACACGCAAGAGGTATAATTCAATTCATTTTGTATCCAAACAGTTGTGTAATGCAGACACTTGTATTTGAGTAGCGTTGGGATGTAATCGAATTTGGTATTAGTATATGAATGGAGAACTAGATTACTTTTAATGTCATGATATTTAATTAAGTAAATGTAGATGTTAAAAGAATCCTTGGAGTATTAATCGATGAGTTAGAAATAAATTAACTGACACTGTACAAGAATACAATACAAGTAAAAAATTTAATCTAAGAAAAATTTTAAATTAACCATATTTTTCGTACTTTTGTCACATAAAATATACAAATATAAAATAAATGTATCCATATAAAATATATATATATATATATCTATATATATATATCTATTATATACATACATAACTGATGAAAATGGCAGTACAACTAAGCATTGTAAAGAGAAATATACATATAATAGATATGTATATATATAATAGATATATATATATATATTTATACTATAATGGTGTAGATGGGACATCACCTCTTCCCTTCCCTAAGCTGCTGCCACTGGCAGCAATTGTGGGAGCTCGGGGTTGGCTTCATTTTAGAAGCCAATCCACAGTTTCCTCATTTTAATTTTCCTTTTTTGTTCTCAATACACTTTTCAATCGAGATATATATATAAATATATATATATATATATATATATATATGCTCATATAAGAAATAAGGTTAGAGTTAATAACTGAAATGATGGCCACGACAGAAGAAAGAGGCAGAGAGCGTGGATGCATCTGACTCTTGCAAGGGAAAAGAAATGATGGGATGTGGCAGCAGGGGCAGTCTGAAAATAGGGAAGGGTTGAGTGTGAAGTATATTTATATAAACATACCTAATAAAGATGGTATAAAGGCCGGTGGAAGCAATAAAGAAAAAGAGAAGGGGAAGGAAACGAAGCATGTTGGAGGGCTAAAATCAACTTGATAGGGAGCTGACAAAGGCTGAATGAATGTGCAACAAATAAAATAATGATAAGGAAGTGAAGTAATCTGAAACAAACCGAAAAGAATAGAAAGAGGGGTGGTTGAGGCCTGACTGAGAAAGAAAGTATAAGAAGGAAACAGTAACTGAAATGATGGCCACGACAGAAGAAAGAGGCAGAGAGCGTGGATGCATCTGACTCTTGCAAGGGAAAAGAAATGATGGGATGTGGCAGCAGGGGCAGTCTGAAAATAGGGAAGGGTTGAGTGTGAAGTATATTTATATAAACATACCTAATAAAGATGGTATAAAGGCCGGTGGAAGCAATAAAGAAAAAGAGAAGGGGAAGGAAACGAAGCATGTTGGAGGGCTAAAATCAACTTGATAGGGAGCTGACAAAGGCTGAATGAATGTACAACAAATAAAATAATGATAAGAAAGTGAAGTAATCTGAAACAAACCGAAAAGAATAGAAAGAGGGGTGGTTGAGGCCTGACTGAGAAAGAAAGTATAAGAAGGAAACAGAAGCAGAAAATAATACTGCAGCACAGTACCAAGTCAGGCCGAGATAGTTGGAACCGTAGCAGTCTGGTGTAGGGACTGCAGTGCATGGGGCAAACCGAATGTGAATGGGGGTTGGCTGAAAACTAAGAGCAGCGATCGGCATAAGAAAGGCAAACCGAGAACCTGAAAACCGAAAATAAAAAGGATTAAAAGAAATCTTTGCTGGAAATAAGAAGAAGAGCGAAAATAGGAAAGAAGTAGAGAACCCCCGCAGTTGCTCCTGGAAACGATGGTAGGAATGAAACGTGTAAATATATATGTATATAGCACTGAGATCAACAGCAGCAACCCATGATCCAAGGCAGGAGACGTGGGGAAGAACAAGAAAGAAAAAGAATGATGGAGCAGTTTAGAGAAGAAAGAAACCCGTGAGACGTGAACAGAGAAGCTGAAGCAAGGGAAAAGAAAATGGCCTACTGTAAATGATGGGAAGAACCAATGGTGTTTTGTGTTGTTGAAGATTGAAGCGAGGAAAGAAATATGAGGGGAAAAGCAGAGCCAGCAAGGAAACTGAACCGAGAGCTTGAGGAAATATGACGAGGAGAAGAAACGAAGCTGGAAACAACGCAAAAGGAGAGGCTGGGAACGGTGTGGAAAGGCCGAGAAGGGTGTTGAGGTTAGAGGCTAGAAAACTATGCGACGTTGATGATGATGTGTGAAGGAAGGCACGGTTGAGAGGGTGGAGGAAGGCTGGAAGCCAACGGTGATCGAAACTGAGGTGAAGCCAAACTGAGGTGCGTTAGAAATCGAAACAGAGGACGTTGGAGCAGTGGCGGATAGTAGAGTTGGAAGCGGGAAGGCCGGAAATAGGGGCAGCAAAGAGGATGATGATAGTGGCAGCCGAACAAGAATGGATGAGACAATGGTGGAGTCGGGAGGTGATGAACCGTGAGCTCGGGTGTGAGGAAGAAGAATAAGAGAATAAGGAAGAAAAGAAATAAAAGATTTGGCGTGCAGATTAAAAAAAAAAAAAAAGGGCATAATATATATTTTATATATATATATATATATATATATATATATATGAAAAACATTGAAGAAAAAGAAGATGAATAAACTAGAAATTTGAGAAAATTCGGGGAAAAGATGGTCGAAAATATCGATTCGAAATTTTAAAAATATTGGTACGAAATTTTAGGGAAATTAACCGAGCAGGCTGGACCCGTCGACTCGCATCACTTAGGCAATTGAGGACTACGAACAAACACCGAAGTAAAAAAAATTTCGTGTGCTGTTAGAGATAAATTGCATATATTTTCTGATGCTTTGTAGATATAAATTTAGACCGTATTTCTACTGTGAAAAATTATTCGTGAATTGTTAAAAAAATCTACTTATATTTTTTGGGTATTTGATACTGCGAACTTTAAGACAAATTTTTAGTCACCTGAATTATAGAAAACCTTAGGCCGATTTTACGCTTTGGAATTTAAGGAAGAGTTTTAAAACTCTGTAAAACGGCCTGATTTTCGGTATAATATTATCGAGCCTATTTAAATAAATATTTGAGTAGTTTTAAAATTATTTGTGAAAAATCTAAAATTTTGAAATTTTATTGAAAAGTCGTGCTCTTGGATTTTAACTGAAAAATGGTAAGACCAGCCCCTTTTACTCTATTTTATACGCTAAAACGAGATTTAAGTGTTCTGACGTCAAAACTGTGCTAATCATACGTGTATTGTTGTGTGATCTTGCACTACCTGCTTGCACGTGATTTGAGGCAAAAAGGCAACAGTGAAATTATATGGAATTATGAATAGTAAAATTATACTGAATGGTGAATGATGCCGAAGTCCATGGAGTACGATGTACCATGCTGTGTGTATGTGTGTACGATGTACCGTGTTACTGGAAAATAGTGTATTGTGTGAGTCGTTTAGGTAGTTGACCACTCCCACGGCACTTGACATCTCGGCACACCTAGCCCGTGAATTGCCCGGAGTCATCGACATTGGTCAATTGTCACTTCTGATATCTGATATAGTATGAAATGTCTTGCATTGTCTATCTGAAATTTCTGAAATGAAAATGTGAATTGTGTTGTGATTTAAAACTGTGTATTTCACTGCTTGAAATTTCGAAATTGTGAAATTGTTACAATAAACTGTGAAGATACTATTTGTGGATTTCCATTTATGATTTTATTGAGTTGAAAATTTACAATATATTTTACAAGAAACTCATTTGTTGTGACAACCCGAATTACACACAGTTTGGTTGGGCTACAAGTCGATATTAGGTCAGAACAATAACTTAATCTAATTAATTTTCTTTCTTAGTAACAAATTTTAAACAAAATATATATTCACATTCCCAGGCACATCTTGTATGCATTATTGTACTTACAAAAATTTAGGTACAAAACAATTTTTTACAACTGGGTATACCTTCGATGTAGAAATATGCTCTGCAGAATCATAACTATGCGGAGCGCCTTACTAACGGAAGCGATCCAAACTACAGTGGGGCTCTGTGGAGGAAAGTAAGGGGGTGAGCTCAACATGCTCAGTAAGAAAAACCTCATAGTAAGTAGATAAATACACTACCTAAAAAAATATATTTTTATATTTGTCAAATTCGGAATATTTTCACAAAGTATACAGATGATTTGATAATTTCTTAGATACCAGAGTCAGAATTCGGAAAACAGATGTTCCAGTAGCAAAATAAACAGATTTTCATATATCTCAGTTTATACAGACAATTCAGAAAATATTTCAAATAAACACAGAGGCACTGCCTATTCTGAAAAATCAAAGTCGAAAAATCCATGACAAATTCTGTATGAAAATGGAACTGAAATCAATACTGTTTCTAAAACTTTAAGTCACTTTTAAAAGCGATGACAGTGTGGTACTTTGCTCCCGCAAGATTCAAGAGGTGGCCCCCAAGGTCTTTTATGCATTAAAATAATCAGTTCCATACGTTATAAAATCACACAGTCAATTCAAAAGTTCAACTAGACGAGACAAGGCAGACATGCTATATCATATATCAGAAATGACTATTGGCCAATGTCGGGGACTCCGGACAATTCACGGGCCAAGTGTGTCGAGATGTCAATCGTCGTGGGAGTGGTCAGCTACCCAAATGGCTCAAAGATCAGAATGTCTGAAAATCAGAAACATAATCAGAAACACGGTATATTGTACTCCTAGACCACATATACAAAACATGCAGATGTAACTACTAGTCTAGCCGGCCATGGCCACCCCTCTTAGGCCTACAAACAACGACTATTGTGACAACGTTATACGGTAACAGTGCAGCATGATCTCACCAACGCCTTTGTCTCAAAATCAGTGCGAGTCGAACCGTGCGACACACAGTCAGCACGCGCTTAAGCACAACACATCAGTATTTCTTTATAATCAGATCATTTTTTTCTTTAAATCACATATAAATTCAATTTGTTTCACAAAACAATTCAAAACAGGCTGACTAGCCCCTTATCGGATAAAATCTCAGAAAACAATCTATGAAAATTCAAAAGTCGGGATTTTTGATATTTAAAACAGAATTCAAGCCACATCAAAATCTATGCAAATCATTTAAATTCAATCAGTAAAATTAGGTTGTTCAACTAGGCTAAAATCTCTAATTTTCATAGTCATAAAATTCGGCCTAGATTTCTTTCGGTAATTTCGGTACTGCGAAATTCAACCTAAAATTTTATATCTATAAATATACGAAAATTACACATATTTATCTCTAACAGCAACGAGAATTTTTCTTACCTCGATGCCTCTATGCATTAGTGGTGCGGTTCAGCGGGTCCAGTCTGCTCAGTTAGCTTCCTCGAAATTTCGTACCAGTATTTCCAAAATTTTGAACCGATATTTTCGAATAAATATTTCTAAATTATCTTCCCCAGGGTTTTTCTCAAATTCACGGTGTCTTCTTTCCTTCTTCCAAATATATATATATATATATATATATATATATATATATATATATATATATATATATATATTTATATATATATATATTACTTCTTCTTTTTTTCGAATTTAGCTTCCCGTCAAATTCTTTTCTCCTTCATTTCTTCATCACAACCTCTGTTCATCGTCATCAGCCAACCTTCCCCCGTCGTTGCTACCCCTCTCCACCATTTCCTTCCCGACGTGGCATCACCTCCCTCATACTCACATTTTCAGTCCGGCTGTGGTGACCCCCTCCATTCACTCCCCTTTTCGGTCTCCCATTTTCCAGCTTCCAACCGAGGCTCATCCCCTGTTCACGGTTTCCTTTTTCCTTTTCTTCTCCTTCTCGGTTTCTACCTCACCTCCTCGGCACCTTCATCTTCTCCATTTTTCGGACACCACCATCTTCAGCCTCGTTCTCGGCATCATCACCATCACCATCATCATCTTCACCATCAACCCGAACACCTCCCTCTAGCCTCTCTCCCTTCCCTTGCTCTCTTCTGTTTTTCTTTCCTCACTGTTTCTCTCCCAACTCCCTTCCTCTCTCTTGTTCCTGGTTTGTTATATACATACTGTGGGGCAAAGGCATGTAGGGCTGATGTTTAGGAGGGTGCATGTCCAGGTGGCAATGGCCTAGCATGGTGCAGTGGTGCAAGCTGGGCGCAGACGGGTGCAGGCCTGGGTGCAGAGTGCGCAGGTGCAGGTTGCAGGCTTCCCACCTTCTCCTTCAACTCGTCCCCTCGATCACACCTCCCCTCTGTCAAGTCTCCTCTTACCAATTCCCCTCTCCTTTCTCCATCTGATCAAACCCCTCGACAGTTCTGTTTCATGTGTCGGGTCTGCCTTTCCTGAGCACTCCTCTCCAATTCGGAATTTCCTTCTTTCCCTCTCAACTTGCAAACTTTAATCTCCTCGGTGGTTCTCTTTTTTCACTGCAGAGATCAACGCCAGAAATGGAGAGTGAATCATGGGGTTTGGCGTGATGAAGATTGATGGAGGGACGGGTATAGTATGGCAGGAGAAGTGGGTGTGCAAGAGAGCATGGGTGTGTGCAGGAGGGTGTGGGTGCTCTGTCTTCTGGCATTGTACCATCGATCCTTTAGTGGAAATTTTCCACCAAACCCATAAAATTATTTTATTTGTTTTACTTTAATTATTATTTATTTACATATTTATTATTTATTTATTTTTAAATGAATACTATTTTTATATATATTTATATATATATTATATAATCAAAATAAATGTATATTTATAAAATCAAAATATAACCAATATATATACTTTTATATATACATTTACATCAAAATAAATTTACATGTATATTTATATATATATACATTTATATAATCAAAAATAAATTTATATAATCCAAATAAATGTATATTTATATATACATATTGTTTAGCTTATCATTATTATTATTATTATTATTATTATTAGTTTATTTTTCGTAAATCAGATTTTTAACAGAACTATCAGCCTAACCTAATCTCGCCTTTCCAGACATGATTAATTTAATTTTTCATAAGCAAAATAAATTAAATTTAAATCGAATAACGCTCAAGTCGAATTCTTAAAAAATTTCGGGAGTTTACATTTGTGACATAAGTATATAGGTAGTGTATTTATCTACCTGTCATGTGTTTTTCTTACTGAACATGTTGAGTTCACCGCTTCACTTTCCTCCACAGAGCCCATCAGTAACTTGGATCGTTTCCGTTAGAATGACATTTCGCACAGCTGTGATTCCGCTGAGTATTTTTTTGCGTTGAAGGTATACCCAGTTATAAGAAATTCTTTTGTATCTAAAATTTTTTTAAGTACAGTAATGCATAGAGATATGTAACTACCAGAATTTCACACAATTAGGTTGTGCTACAAGTCGATATTAGGTCAAAACAATACTCAGTCTGATTAATTAATTTTTTTTAGTAACAAATTTTAAGAAAAATATATATATTCACATTTCCCAAACACATCTTGTATGCATTACTGTACTTATAAAAATTTTAGATACAAAATAATTTCTTACAACTGGGTATACCTTAAATGCAGAAAGATACTCCGCGGAACCATAGTTGTGCGACATGCCTTATTAACGAAAGCGTCCAAGTTACTGTTGGGACTCTGTGGAGGAAAGTAGAGAGTGAGTTTAACGCGCTCAGTAAGGAACTTATGTAAGCAGTAGACAATCATACTATCTACATGCTTATGATGTCATATCATGCAGTAAAATATTCACTTTCAATTAAAACAGTATCAGTAAAATCGGCATTCAATCTATGTCATATATATATAACTCATTCAGTAAAAAACCATATTCGGTTCAGTACGGTAAAATCTGTTCATTTCAAAAAACAGCACAGCAAATTTGTTTCAGTTTAGTACAGTCAAAACGGTTCAGTAAACAGTGCAGTTCAGTATGGTAAAACAGTTCAGTTCAGTACAGTAAATTATTCAGTTCAGTTCAATCAAAATACAATCGTCAAATATCAGTAAACAATATCAATAGAGACTAGGCAGGTGAATTCGGTAACAGTAGGATTCAGTCAATAACAGTACAGTCGACATATGGCCATAGTCAGTGACCCCGCGTCTCACAGGCTAGGTGTGCTCGAGTGTCATACGCCTCAGGGGAGATGGGTTAGTCCAGCCCGTCGGTCAATCAGTACAGTTCAGTTCAATAGTCTGAAGACTTATACACGGTACAGCGTACTCCATGTGTTTCCACATGGTACAACGTACTAAATGGACCCCAATACAGTACAATATATCGGGAGTGCCTGGGTCAGCCAGGGATTTGCCACCCCAGAATTAGTCATCAACCAGTGTCAGGTCTCAAAATCTGGTGCGAGTCTTGAGTGCAACACTCAGTCAACACCCCACTTAAGTACGATTTTCTCGTAAAATCGATAGGTAGCTCAGTAATGTTGAAAACAGTTCGAAAATTGAAATTTTGTGTACAAAACGGTGAAAAACAGAAGGTGTGATGGAACTTCCCAAGGGTCACCCATCCATGGAATTTTCCCCAATCAAGCACGCTTAACTTTAAAATGCGTGTTAATTTATGCAGTCAATAAAAATCTGAGCTAGCCTATCCATATACTATTAGAAACAATATTTCAACGATGAAAACACTGAAACATGCAATTTAGGTAATTATGAATTATTTTCAATATTTTTCAGTTCAGTTCAGTCTATACGTATGGGTAATATCGAGATTTCCATCCCTACGATATCTATTTAGCTACTCGAAATCATAAAATACGTACAATTATCTTTATAACTTATATAAATTTCTTACCTCAATATCTGTCTGTAGTTCTCGATTGTCTCAACGTAACGAGTTGGCGGGTCTGATCCACTCAGTTAATTTTTCGAAACTCTTTCTCGAGATTTCCAAAATTTAGTACACTTATTTTCCTTCTTCAATTTTCCTCTATTTTTTATAATATATATATATATATATTAATAAATAAATATATATATATATATATTACTTTTCTTTTCTTCTCTTCTTTTTTATTTTTATTTTTCTCGCCACTTTTCTTTCTTTTTCTCTTCTTCCTTCTCTTCTTTCTCACTACTGTTCATCTTCTTGTCTTCACTGTTGCCGAATCTCCAGCTCCGTTCCTCAACATCATCGATGCTGCCATCTCCTCCTTCATCGTTCCCGATTTTGCTGCCCTTCATCGTCCACTTCCGGCCACCATCATCACTCCCACGTCTCGGCCATCATCCTCGCGATTCTTGCCAGCCCCGTGTCCCCTGTTTCCAGTTTCTACCCGAGGCTCATGCCTTGTTCACGGACTCTCTTCCTCCTCCTCGGTGTTTTCCATCATCATCACCTTACTCGGCGATGCAACCTGCTTCATCGTCCCCCACACTTCAGCCACCGTCTTCTTCATCATCACAACTCGGTCTTCAATTTCCAGAGGTGAAACTCCTCTGTTACACCTCCCCTTCCCGGCCTCCTGCTTCTGCCGACGTTCAGTCCCCTCCCTACTGCCTCACCATTTGTGCCAGCTTTCAGCTCTGCTCTTGGGTTCCTCTCGGCTCCTTGGTTAAATTTCCAGTTTCTTATTGCTTCTGTTTCCAGCTTTCCTCTCTCGGTTCTTCTGCCCTCATACTTATTTCTTTCTACATGCTCTCGGTTCATGTTTTCCCTCTCTTGGTCTATTGTATATATATATATATATATATATATATAATTTACACTTGTTTATAGTTGTTTTTCCTGTGCCTGTGTACTGAAGCAACCTCCACCATACTGCCGCACCTCAATCTCCTATTTTCCCAAAAATTTTGGTTCAGGTTCTGTTCTCCCTCTTGTACACAGCTCCCTGTTTATCCTATTCCTTCACTGCCCTAGTTTCAATCCGTAACAACTCCCTCAGTGTTGTCCCATCTCCTGCAGCTATACTCTCTTCCTTTTTCCTCTGAAATTTCGGGTACAGTAGGCTTTCAACTAACCCACTGCAGTTTCCTAACTCCCAAAATATGCTGCCTCTCTTTTCTTTCACTTCTGCCATCACCTTATCCTTCTCCCACGATTTCTGTTATAGTTTACTGCCGCAGAGAACCATTTTCGAGTATGGTTCCCTTTCCCGTCCAGCTTCAGCCTTCCACATTTCCCTTTTAATGTAACCTTTATATATGTACGTTCCCTGCATGTTTCTTCCACTAATGGATGCTCTCGGCCACGTGAATGTATATTGTTTATATACATATATCTATTGTACTCACTCACTTATATACATATATATATATATATATATATATATATATATATATATATATGTATGTGTGTATGTACCTGTATGTTTATGTGCACATTCTCATGTGCTTAATTGAAGGAAATTATTTCATTAACATGTAAACACCTATAAATTTATGTATCCCTATACATGATGGATTCCCTTTTTAACATGTATGAAAACAAATTAAATTTAGAAATTGCATTTATGATTCATATAGGTATCCCCTAGCTTATATAAAGATTTTAATTCTATCTCCCACATGTATTTACCCTTAGAACTAATTAATTCGTTTAAGTCTTACAATGAAACATATAATTTAAATTTTAGTCTTTGATTAAGGAAAACACTTTTTTTTCATTGACTTATGTGTTATTTATTGTAAAAATCACGTACAAAAAAATTCAAGGTGTTTACAAGATGTGTAAGAAAATGTGAACATATTTTGTTTAAATTTGTTATTAAGAAAGAAAAATTAATAAGACTGAATATTGTTTTGATATAATATCGATTTGTAATCCAATCAAAATATCCATAAATTCGGATCGTTACATAAGAACATGTTACTTATTATTAGATTACCAACTAATTTTTTTTTTTTATTTTCTAAAAGATAAAATCATTTTTTAATTTATTAATTTTTTTAAAAATTAATACAGAACAGATAATCATTTTTTTACAATAACATTATAAAATATAACATCTATATCTATCACTTTTGCCAATTAAATTTTTTAATTGTCTTAATGATAATATATATATATATTAAAATTTTTAGTTTTTCGATTGTTATTATATTACAAATTGCATGTAATCATTCATTTATTAGTGTATTATTATATATATGGCATTGATTAGCTAATAATTATTTTAATATTGTCTAATATTTAATTTAATTTAATAATATGATTATGATGATGATTTAGAAAGTTACACATTATAAAATTAGAGAGATATTTGTTCAGATATCCATTATGTTACTTAATAATATAACCATATAACCGTCATTACTATTTTTAATGACATTGTTCATTCGTATATATCTTTACTAGTCTGAATAAGATGAGGTTGCGTAGTTTCTACTGCGATACCACTTGTGAACTTGAATTTAATAACGTAGAGCTGAGAATATTAACTCAAGTTAGAAATTTTCTCTTATCAAAGGATTGACTTAATGCTTTTAAGTCGAGCCACTCCTGAATGGGTTGATACTGGATAGCGATTAGGTATGAGAGGTGAATTGATTTGTGCATGTGCGTTTGGACCCACTCTATATCATTCTTCTATGCAATAGCCAATAAGGGAAAAGCTTCTAGGCCTTCTTTTTGTTTGATAAATTATGCACACCTTATCTTTAATTTTCAAAATCGCCGGCCTTTTTTTTGATCGATTGTCTTTTTCATATAAATTTGTATAATTTTTCCGTATAATAGCAGTCCAACAGTTGTTAAACTTACCCCGTTAACGCTTACTCCCCATCTTTGTTCCTAGCAGTCTGTGGGAGAATTCTTGTTTATAAGAGATGATGATGCAACCCAAAACAGCCTGCAACATAACTTGTTTGCTAACCAGTATAATATGGTGGGGGTTGTCTGCTTCAGAGTCAGACCCACAGCTGAATCTGCTGAATTCAGGATGCAGCCAATACAACGTTTCCAACTTCCGAGACTTCAGCAGCAATCTGAACGCAACCTGGATTCAACTGAGAGAGCAGCTGAACAGCAACAAATATTTTGCAACAGCTCAACAGGCGAGGGGGTCGGACCCAGCCTATGCCATGGTGCAGTGCAGGAACTACCTTTCCTCAGCCGACTGCTTGGCTTGCTTCGAGACTGCTCTGATTCGAATCCGGAATTGCTCTGGTGCCAATGGTGGGCGTGTCATCTACGACGGCTGTTTCCTTAGGTATGCCCATTTTCCAATGTGTTTTTGTTATCAAATCATCTAGCATTCAAGGAAGAAAATTTCCAAATAAGTTAACAGATTATAATTAATTTTAATGGAACCCAAAATTTGATTGGAAGAAATGAAGTAAGATTTTTTTTAGGTATTTGGATAAATTTTGAATTTTAAAATTATTATTTTTTCTGAATTTATTTTTGATCTGAATAAAATTAATTTATCTAATAAAATTAATTTTAAACAGTAGAATCAGATATCAATACCTGCAATTTAAAAAAAACCAAAATTAACAGAAAATTTCTTGAGATAAAAATTAGTAACAGGGAGGGATCGCAGTTATTAATTGAGGGCCGGCAAAAATAAATAAATAAACACCTTTGAATACATACGTAGGGCACACGGTATTTATGAATTGAATGGGTTTTGTCCCTCCCAGAATTTTAAAAACCTTACTTATATTCACGTATTTATATGGAATAGATTTAATATTTATATTGAATAGATTTAACTGGGATTTCAAAATTAAGATTGTTAAATTTTCTGATTTTATAATTTAATTATGCATCAATTTTAGATAGATTAAAATCATGATACATTTTTTTTATATTTTATACCTCAATCATCACTTATAAATTTTTATAATAAAAAAGGTTTATCACAATTTTGAAATTATAATAATATGAATTGTTGTTACCTGAAATAAGGGTAACGAATCACTGACGTCTTCTCTTCGGGTTCTCTGTCACTTGTTACCGAGAGTTTCTACAAAAAAAATATATCAAAGGAACGCAGGGGTTCTCCCCTGCGTTTGCACTCCGATGCTTAAGTCAGACAGGGAGTTTGACAGAGTTTTAGTATGGAGTTCTCAGATCTGGTTTATGAATCATACCTGGTCCCTATTTATAGGGGTTTCTCTATGTCACTAATTACGCATATGTCATTTTTATTAAATGCCAGATTTTCTCATGCCTATTCCCGTTTTCTTCGTGCACCACTTGGTGCATTCTTCATGCGCCACGCGGTCTATTTTTTTTATTCTTAATAGCATGCACAACAATTGCTCATCATTCTTTCGTTAGGTATAATCTTGCGGAAGAGTACATATGTTCTCATTGTAACCTCACGTCAAATCCTTACGTTAGATTCTGAAATCGAATTTTCATCGGAGTGTTTTTAGCTTACCTCGCGCATTTTTTGCTTCAAGCTCTTATTTGAGTGCTTAGCTTACCTCGCGCATTTTTCGCTTCAAGCTGTTGCACTTTTTCTTCGTGGCTTAGCTCGCGCATTTTTCGCTTCAAGCTCTTTTATATAAATCTTCTCCTGTTGTTGGGCCGCCGTGACGCATTTGCGCCTCTGGCACTATGGCATGTTTGTTTTCAAATGTCTGGTCGTCGTAACGCTATCGCACCTCTGACTCCTACGGCTTATTTGTCTTCAACGCCTGGCCACCGTGACGCTATCGCACCTCAGGCTCTTACGGCTTATTTGTCTTCAACGCCTAGCCACAGTGACGCTATCGCGCCTCAGACTCTTACAGCTTATACGTTTCTAGCACCTGGCCACAGTGACGCTATTACGCCTCAGGCTCTTACGGCTTATTAGTCTTCAACGCCTGGCCACAGGGACGCTATCGTGCCTCAGGCTCTTACGGCTTATATGTTTCCAGTGCCTGGCTACAGTGACGCTATTGCGCCTCAAGCTCTTATGGCTTATTTGTCTTCAACGCTTGACCACAGTGACGCTGTAAGACCCAGAAAAAAATGTACCCACCTTAAGAACTTATCTCAAAAATATATATATATATATATATATATATATATATATATATATATATATATATTTGGAGAAACAACAAAATATGATGTACATATAGACTATACAAATAAATTGAAAAAAAAATGTAACGAATGTGTATTTTAAATTTTTATAGTAGTTTTTACATATAGATATTATATTATATTAGAATATAATATAATATATTATATGTATATTTTAATCTAAGATATTATATATATAATATATTTTATTAAAAATATAATATATATATATATATATTTAAAAAAGAAGAGAGAAGAGAGAGAAAAGCATTGAAAAAAAAACGAAGCAGAAAACGCGAAAAGCCTCACGTGAACAGTGGATCGAGGAAGCTGCTTCTGTCTCCGGCGAGCAACAACGGCGAGAGAGCGTCGGGAAGAGACCGGCGAGGGACCACTAGCACCCAGGCGACTGCCGAGCCCCGTGACGCGACGTGGATCACCGACAGAAGGTTGATCGGCGAAGACTGAAAGGGGGAAAGGCAGATTCGGCGGTCACCGGCACCAATCTGACCCCAATCAAGCCAATCGGAGGTACTCCAAGCGACGCGGCGTCGAACGGTGGCTGAAACAGCCTGAGGACCGGCCGAAAACGCCGACAACGACCAAATCTCACCTGAACCGATTCAGACAGGTAAGCGGTCGGATTTGATCGATTTAATTTTTGAAAAATTAAGTTGAATTAATATTGATCGCAATTAATCGGTTTAAATATATATCAATGTGTAGCGCGACGGTAGACGACGAATACAAGTTCATGCGAGCATCAATTTGCGTGTCATCACAAAAAAATTCGAGTAAGTGATCCTCACATACTATAACTGGTGTAATTATACGATATTGAAATTTAATCGTATGCGAATTTGAAATAAATCGCGTAAATTACGAATTAAATTCAATATAAATTATTGTTTGTGTGGAATTGAAAATTGGTGATCGTAAATGATTAAATGAACGATCCAAAAGGCTAGAAAGGTTTAAAATGACACGATGAGGGTATTAGCCCCATTAAGGAGCATTTAGGCCCACTAAGGGTAAATGAGCCCGATCTGTTAAAGTAATTATAAAAAAAGTGAAAGAATGAATATACTCGGGGCAAACTGATATAATATGTGCTTAATTGCAGCCCCGAGAATTGAATTAAAGCTTTGTAAAGTGATTTACAAAAAGTGAAAAGTTAAGGATTTCGCAATCGACGTGATTCCAGGTAAGGGATCTATGCTATCTCTTAGAGATAGCTATACGTATTTTAATCGTCCTTTGCAGTAACCTAAATTTCATATAGATTATAAATATGAGATTTTTGGATAATACCTAAATATGAGAAAATTACGAAAATACCACTGGGAATGGCGAAAATTTAGAAATGCATAAAATGCATGAATTCGAAGTTTTACATGTGAAAAAGAGATTTTTATAAAGCTGAAATGATAGACTGGCTCATGATTTGACAGTATGCGCTAAATTGCCCATTTTTATAAAGTATGATTTGATTGACGAGTGATTTGATGGGATGTTACCCTCTCACTCTGATTTGCATCGTTTTGTGTATCGCACTCGGTTTTGAGTACCATTGTTGTGGAAATAGAGCCAGCTGTCTATTTGTATGTGTAAAATCGTGTGGGAGCTATGATGAGATCTGTGGATTTATCCAGGTCTGCTCGCACTCAGTTTTGAGACAGGCTAAGGTTGATGATTTCAGGTTAGGGTGATAAGTCCCTAATTAGGGCATCCCGCAGTCTTCAGTTATGGTGCTGTGGTTACGGAGTACGTTGTACCGTATAAACAATACGGAATACACTGTACCGTACCACTAGTCTTTGGACTTCAGACTTACATGTGTTAGCCGAGAGGCTTCAGGACCACCCTTGCACACCTGGCCTGTGATTAGCTTGGGGGTCATTGACTATGGCCATATGTCATCTGATTCTATGATATGTATATCTCTGCCTAGACTCATCCGTTATTGAAAGCATTTTTTGAAAGTGGTTTGTTGAAGAAACTTTTATGTGCATTTTAAACAATCCGAAAAGTGATTTAATATGAATACGATTGTGGGGGCCACCTCTTGAATTTTGAGGAAACAAAGTGCCACACAGTCGTTAAGTTTATGAAAATGTTTCACTCCGAATGAGTTTTCTATATTCGGATGTGTAGCGAAGATTCGCTATCTATTTATTGTGAAAGTTTTGTGTTATGAAATCGATTTTTTTTGTGTATACACAGTATTTGAGCATGTAGATAGTACGGTTATCTACTTGCTTCCATATTTTCCTTACTGAGCGTATTAACTCACCCCTTTTTTTCTCCTCTCTCCATAAATTCACCCCAGTAGTTTGAGAACTCGGGGTTAGTTACAACGTTTCCTTCCGCTAGCTGCATTTACCACATCGCGTAAGGTATACACTCTTGTTATCTTTTGTATCTAAATCATATGATGCACAATGATGTATATTAGATAGTTTGGGGGATGTAAACGAAAATAAATAAATATAAACAGATGTGCGTCGTTGTAAATTAATACAAGTACACTTTTAGTATTATACATGTGTACAAATGAAATATGAATTGATAAATGTGGAAAGTGATCGGCTAATATCGACTCATAGCCCAACCAATTGATGTGGATGTGTCGTGATATGGGGTAAGTAATGATATAAATGTAAGAGAAAAGGGTCACGACAGAAGTTGGTATCAGAGCAGGGTTGGTCTGATATGAGTCGTTGTTAGTAACCAGGAAAGTTTACATCCCTGTGTAACTGTGCATCGTTTAGATACAATTATGTATACCGAGATGTGAGTTCACTGAAAAATTGTGTTATACATGCAGGAAACGATCAGGATATCGGACAGACATCACACTAGAGGAGAGGGCTCATAATCTCGAGGGCAGAGAGATAGGCCTGAGAGACAGAGTGGATCTTCGTCTGATCGCACGTCTCAGAACCCAGCAGAGAGTGCTGACGCCCGCATAGTTAGTCTAGAGCGGGTTATGGATACAGTTATGACCATATTGGGGCAGATTATGGCTAGATTCGATAGTGCTCAGGGTACAGCAGGACAGGCTGCACCGATAGCTACAACAGCCACACCTGATCGCCCTGCGCCTACACAGCCTGCACCCGCACCACAGCCAGCTGAACCCCCACAAGCTCCTCCTGTTCAGCCTGCACCTCCTCCAGTAGCCCCTCTTCAGGGTTATGATGATGATTTAGAGTATGATTGTGATTTAGATAGACTGACACAGTTTCAGAAGCTACAGCCTCCGTCATTTAGTAGGGTGAAGAATTCGGTAGTGGCAGAGGACTGGATTAATAGAATGGAGAAACTTTATAGATTCTCCCGATGCTCTACTACTGAGAAAGTGGCTTTTACAGCTCTTATGCTAGAGGGTGAGGCGGAACACTGGTGGAAGTCCACCATGCCTATTCTATCAGCTGGACATCAGGTAATTACTTGGGAGATGTTCTTGGATGCCTTCAGGGGGCAATACATTCCAGACACTACTCAACGAAAGTTACAGACTGAGTTTTCAGGTTTGACCCAGGGAGGTAAGTCAGTGGACGAGTATGAATTTCGGTTTACATCTCTGGGCAGATATGATCCTAATACCATGGGCAGTGAACGGAAGAAGGTTTGTAAGTTTATGGAAGGCTTGAGACCATCGATTAGAGCTCGACTAGCCCCGTTGGATATTTCGACATATGGGGAAGCAGTTAGACGGGCTCAGCTGTGTGAGCAGGATTACGAGCTCCATGTGTCAGAGTATGGGAAGGGTGGTAAGGGCAAAGATAGAGATCGAAAGAGATTTGGGGATGACAGAGGTGGTAGAGAGTGGAAGAGGCTTTTTGACAAGCGACAGATGATTAGGGAGTCGCGGAGTAAGGCCAAAAGACCCCCTGTACACTCAACTACATCGGCGGCTAGGGGTATGGTGATTAGTAGACCCCGACCTACTTTTGAGCCTTGTAGAAAGTGTAGGAAATACCATGGCAATCGACCTTGTTATGCGATAATCGGAGCATGTTTCAGATGCGGTAAGACAGGGCATCTGATAAGAGGTTGCCCAGAGTTAGCTGAGGTAGTCCCACAAAAGGGCAAGGAACCCGAGGCAGTTCCACCTACTACTTCTGCTCCGAGAAGGAGAGCCACGATCGAGGAGAAGGGAAAGCAAGTTATCGGCCAAGGTAGAGTGTATGCGATAGACCGGGGCACTGTAGATGCTACACCCGATGTGGTGAAAGGTACAATTTTGATTTTTAATCTTAAGGTATTTGCATTGATTGATCCTGGTGCAACGCATTCATTCATATCACCATCTTGTGCATTTAAATTAATGGATTTTGTAAAACCCACACCTTTGGGCAAAAGGTTGTTAATTAGCACACCGATAGAAGTAGTCAAATGACTGAGTATGTGTGCAAACAATGTAAGTTAAGGGTAGGAGATAAAAGTATGACAATCGATCTGATCCTGTTAAGTATGTTTGGTTTTGATATAATTTTTGGAATAGATTGGTTGGCTGTAAATCATGCTATCTTAGATTGTTATGCTAAGACCCTAATGTTTTCTCTTCACGAGAAACACATTGTAAAATTTTTTGAGAATTAATGAAAGAAGCAGTTATGGCAATTAAATGAATGAAGTGTGAAATTTATGGTATGATGTTGTTTTGAAGGTTTTATTGCGTACGTGGTTGATCTGGATAAGGCACACCCGGAATTAGTTGATATTCCAGTGGTCAGGGAATTTCCTGATGTTTTTTCGGATGATTTACCAGGATTACCTCCAGAGAGAGAGATGAAATTTTGTATTGATCTGGCACCTGGTATTGAGCTGATATCCAAACCATCGTACCGTATGGCTCCAGTGGAATTGGAGGAGCTAAAGAAACAATTACAAGAACTGTTGGATAAGGGGTTCGTTCGATCGAGCGTCTCACCATAGAGAGCTCCGATTTTGTTTGTTAAGAAGAATGATGGAAGCCTCCGACTGTACATAGATTACCGGTTGTTGAATAAGGCTACCATCAAGAACAAGTACCCCCTTCCACGGATTGATGATTTGTTAGATCAACTTCGGGGACACAGATCTTTTCTAAAATTGATCTGAGGTCTGGGTACCATCAGTTGAGAATCTGGAGTGTAGATGTACCCAAGATGGCATTTAGTACCCGTTATAATCATTATGAGTTCTTGGTTATGCCATTCGGGTTAACGAATGCTCCCGCAGCTTTTATGACTCTGATGAATGATGTATTTAAGCCATACTTGGACCTATTTGTGATCGTTTTTATCGATGATATACTGATATATTCAAAGTCCAGGGAGGAACATGAGCAGCACTTAAGGATTATTTTACAAACCCTCCGAGAGAAGTAGATGTATGCCAAACTGAGTAAGTGTGACTTCTGGTTAGAACATATTTCATTTCTGGGTTTCGAAGGACGGGGTGTCTGTGGATCCATCAAAGATAGAAGCTGTGATTCAGTGGGAATGGCCCAGAACAGTCACAGAGATCAGGAGTTTTCTGGGTTTGGCTGGGTATTACAAACGATTTGTTAAGGGTTTTTCAAAGTTAGCTGCTCCTTTGACACGTCTCACTCGAAAGAATGTGGTATTTGAGTGGGATGATGCATGTGAGAAGAGTTTTCAAGAATTGAAATATCGTCTGACCACCGCACTGATTCTCACCATACCGAACAGCTCAGGAGCTTTCTTAGTGTACACTGACGCCTCGAGACAGGGACTGGGTTGTGTATTGATGCAGCATGGAAATGTAGTCGCTTATGGATCCAGACAGCTCAAGGACCATGAGAAGAACTATTCGACCCATGATTTGGAGTTGGCTGCCGTTGTGTTTGCACTGAAAATATGACGCCACTATTTATACGATGAGAAATTTCAGGTATTTACTGATCACAAAAGCCTCAAGTATCTATTTTCACATAAAGAGTTAAATATGAGGCAACGAAAATGGATAGAGCTTTTGAAGGACTATGATTGTGAGATACTGTACCACCCGGGTAAAGCAAATGTGGTTGCTGATGCATTAAGTAGAAAGAGCCTGAGGATGGTATTGTATATGATGATCAGGGAACATGAGCTGTTAGAGCAGTTTATGAACCTCAGTTTGGATGTGATCCCTTCTGATATTGATGCCCATTTTGTGATAGCTAGTCTGAGGATAGAACCGAATTTGATAGACCAGTTCAGACAAGCTCAGCATGTTGATCGCTTCTGTATTGAAATGGCCAGTCAGATACAGATGGGTACTAGTGCCGATTTTGAGTTGAGCATTGATGGATTATTGAGGTTCAGAAGCAGAATGTGTGTTCCCAATGATTCAGAGTTGAGAAAATTAATTTTGTCAGAAGCTCATTCATCGCGGTATACATTGCATCCGAGGAGCAATAAAATGTACCAGAATCTCCGAAAAGTGTATTGGTGGTCAGGGATGAAGAAAGACATAGCAGAGTATGTGGCTAAATGTCTAATGTGCCAACAGGTTAAGGTAGAGCATCAAAAGCCTGCGGGATTATTGCAGCCTCTACCTATATCGACATGGAAATAGGAGCACATCACCATGGATTTTATCATGCGTTTACCGAGGACTAGGAGAAACTATGATGGTATTTGGGTGATTGTGGATCGACTGACAAAGTCAGTGCATTTCTTAGCTATGAAGTCTACTGATACTCTGAGTACGTTGGCGGATCTGTACGTACGAGAGATTGTGAGGTTACATGGCATTCAAGTGAGTATAGTCTCTGATAGGGATTCCCGCTTCACTTCTCATTTCTGGGAGCACTTCCAGGAAGCCATGGGAACCCGATTGAGTTTTAGTACAGCTTTCCATCCTCAGACAGATGGTCAGTCAGAGAGAACCATCCAAACTCTGGAGGATATGTTGAGAGCTTCTGTAATGGACTTTAAAGGCTCCTGGGATGCTCACTTGCCATTAGTCGAATTCGCCTACAATAATAGTTACCAGTCGAGTATTGGAATGGCACCGTATGAGGTATTGTATGGTCGTAGATGCCGTTCTCCTCTTGGTTGGGAAGGAGTAGGTGACCATAAACTACATGATCCCGATTTAGTACAACAAACCTTTGAGGATGTCCAATTGATATGTGATAGATTGAGGACAGCTCAGAGTAGGCAGAAAAGTTACGCTGACACGAGACGACGACCATTAGAGTTTATGGTTGGTGAGTCAGTGTTTCTGAAAGTTTCTCCCTCCAAGGGCATATTGCGGTTTGGGAAGAAAGGCAAATTGAGTCCTCGTTACATTGGACCATTTGAGATATTAGATCGAGTGGGAGATAAGGCCTACAGGTTAGCGTTACCACCTGAGTTAGCGAGCATACATAATGTATTCCATGTCTCGATGCTTCGGAAGTACCATCCGGATCCGACACATGTGATTGAGTATGAACCTCTGGAGTTGAAAGAAGACATGTCGTACGTGGAAAAGCCGATTCAAATTTTGGACAGGAAGAAAAAAGTACTGCGATCCAAGACGATTCCTCTAGTCAAGGTTCTCTGGCAGCACCATACTTCTGAGGAAGCCACATGGGAGTTGGAGAGCCTGATGCGAGAGAAGTATCCACAGTTGTTCGAGGACTGACTTGGTTCCAATTTGGGGACCAAATTTCTTAAGGGGGGAGAAATGTAAGACCCGGAAAAAAATGTACCCACCTTAAGAACTTATCTCAAAAATAAATATTTATTTTTGGAGAAACAACAAAATATGATGTACATATAGACTGTGCAAATAAATTGAAAAAGAAATGTACATGAATGTGTATTTTAAATTTTTATAGCAGTTTTTACATATAGATATTATATTATATTAGAATATAATATAATATATTATATGTATATTTTAATCTAAGATATTATATATATAATATATTTTATTAAAAATATAATATATATATAAAAGAGAGAAGAGAGAGAAAAGCATTAAAAAAAACGAAGCAGAAAACGCGAAAAGCCTCGCGTGAACAATGGACCGAGGAAGCTGCTTCTGTCTCCGGTGAGCAACGACGGCGAGAAAGCGTCGGGAAGAGACAGGCGAGGGACCACCAGCACCCAGGCGACTGCCGAGCCCCGTGACGCGCCGTGGATCGCGCGGTAAAAGGTTGATCGACGAAGCGAAGACCGAAAGGGGGAAAGGTAGATTCGACGGTCACCGGCGCCGATCTGACCCTGATCAAGCCAATCGGAGGTTCTCCAAGCGACGCGGCATCGAACGGTGGCCGAAACGGCCTGAGGACCGGTCTAAAACGCCGGCAACGACCAATCTCACCTGAACCGATTTGGACCGGTTCAGTGTGAAAGGAACTGAACCGATCCGAACCGGTTCAGGAGGAAAAAAATTTGGAAAAAAAATTCGGTGTTGTCCCGGCTCAACGATAGACTGGTAAGCGGTCGGATTTGATCGATTTAATTTTTAAAAAATTAAATTGAATTAATATTGACCGCAATTAATCGGTTTAAATATATATCAATGTGTAGCGCGACGGTAGACGACGGATACAAGTTCGTGCGAGCATCGATTTACGTGTCATCACAAAAAAATTCGAGTAAGTGATCCTCACATACTATAACTGGTGCAATTATACGATATTGAAATTTAATCGTATGCGAATTCGAAATAAATCACGTAAATTACGAATTAAATTCAGTATAAATTATTGTATGTGTGGAATTGAAAATTGGTGATCGTAAATGATTAAATGAATGATCCAAAAGGCTAGAAAGGTTTAAAATGACACGATGAGGGTATTAGGCCCATTAAGGAGCATTTGGGCCCACTAAGGGTAAATGAGCCCGATCTGTTAAAGTAATTGTAGAAAAAGTGAAAGAATGAATATATCGGGGCAAACTGATATAATATGTGCTTAATTGCAGCCTCGAGAATTGAATTAAAGCTTTGTAAAGTGATTTACAAAAAGCGAAGAGTTAAGGATTTCGCAATCGACGTGATTCCAGGTAAAAGATCTATACTAGCTCTTAGAGATAGCTATACGTAGTTTAATCGTCGTTTGCAGTAACCTAAATTTCATATAGATTATAAATATGAGATTTTTGGATAATACCCAAATATGGGAAAATTACGAAAATACCACTAGGAATGACGAAAATTTAGAAATGCATAAAATGCATGAATTCGAAGTTTTACATGTGAAAAAGAGATTTTTGTAAAGTTGAAATGATGGACTGGCTCATGATTTGACAGTATGCGTTAAATTGCCCGTTTTTACAAAGTATGATTTGATTGACGAGTGATTTGATGGGATGTTACCCTCTCACTCTGATTTGCATCGTTTTATGTATCGCACTCGATTTTGAGTACCATTGTTGTGGAAAACAGAGCCAGCTGTCTATTTGTATGTGTAAAATCGTGCGGGAGCTATGATGAGATCTGTGGATTTATCCAGGTCCGCTCGCACTCAGTTTTGAGACAGGCTAAGGTTGATGATTTCAGGTTAGGGTGATAAGTCCCTAATTAGGGCACCCCGCAGCCTTTAGTTATGGTGTTGTGGTTACGGAGTACGTTGTACCGTATAAACAATACGGAATACACTGTACCGTACCACTAGTCTTCGGACTTCAAACTTGCATGTGTAAGCCGAGAGGCTTCAGGACCAACCTTGCACACCTGGCCTGTGATTAGCTTGGGGGTCATTGACTATGGCCATATGTCATCCGATTCTATGATATGTATATCTCTGCCTAGTCTCATCCGTTATTGAAAGCATTTATTGAAAGTGGTTTGCTGAAGAAATTTTTATGTGCATTTTAAACAATCCAAAAAGTGATTTAATATGAATGCGATTGTAGGGGCCACCTCTTGAATTCTGAGGAAACAAAATGTCACACAGTCGTTAAGTTTATGAAAATGTTTCACTCCGAATGAGTTTTCTATATTCGGATGTGTAGCGAAGATTCGCTATCTATTTATTGTGAAAGTTTTGTGTTATGAAATCGGTTTTTTTTATGTATGCACAGTATTTGAGCATGTAGATAGTACGGTTATCTATCTGCTTCCATATTTTCCTTACTGAGCGTATTAGCTCACCCCTTTGTTTCTCCTCTCTCCACAGATTCACCCCAGTAGTTTGAGAACTCGGGGTTAGTTACAGCGTTTCCTTCTGCTAGCTGCGTTTACCACATCGCGTAAGGTATACACTCTTGTTATCTTTTGTATCTAAACCATATGATGCATAGTGATGTATATTAGATAGTTTGGGGGATGTAAACGAAAATAAATAAATATAAACAGATGTGCGTCGTTGTAAATTAATACAAGTACACTTTTAGTATTATACATGTGTACAAATGAAATATGAATTGATAAATGTGGAAAGTGATCGGCTAATATCGACTCATAGCCCAACCAATTGATGTGAGTGTGTCGTGATATGGGGTAAGTAATGATATAAATGTAAGTGAAAAGGGTCATGACAGACGCTATCGCGCCTCAGGCTCTTACGACTTATACGTTTCCAGCGCCTGGCCACAGTGACTCTATTGCGCCTCAGGCTCTTACGGCTTATCCGTGTTTAACGCTTGGCTACAATGACGCTATCGCACCTCAGGCTCTTACAGCTTCTTCGTCTTTGATGCCTGGCCACAGTGACGCTATTGCACCTCAGGCTCTTACAGCTAGTTTGTATTTTACGCCTGGCCACCGTGACGCTATTGCGCCTCAGAATCTTACAGCTCATCTGTTTTTCACGCCTTGCCACAGTGACGCTATTGCGCCTCAGGCTCTTACGGCTCGTCTATCTTTTATGCCTGGCCACAGTGACGCTATTGCGCCTCAGGCTCTTACGGTTCGTCTGTCTTTTACGCGTGGCCACAGTGACGCTATTATGCTTCAGGCTCTTACGGCTCGTCTGTTTTTTATGCTTGGCCACAGTGACGCTATTGCGCCTCAGGCTCTTACGGCTCGTTTGTCTTTTACGCCTAGCCACAACGACGCTATTGCGCATTAGGCTCTTACGACTTGTCTGTCTTTTACGCCTGACCACAGTGACGCTATTGCGCCTCAGGCTCTTACGGCTCGTCTGTCTTTTACGCTTGGCCACAGTGACACTATTGCGCCTCAGGCTCTTGTGGCTTGTCTGATGTTTACGCTTGGCCACAGTGACGCTATTGCGCTTCAGGCTCTTACGGCTCGTCTGTCTCTTACACCTGGCCATAATGACGCTATTGCGCCTCAGGCTCTTACGGCTCATCTGATTTTTACGCCTGACCACAGTGACGCTATTGCACCTCAGGCTCTTACGGCTCGTCTATCTTTTACGCCTGGCCACAGTGACGCTATTGCGTCTCAGGCTCTTACGGCTTGTCTGATTTTTACACCTGACCATAGTGACGCTATTGTGCCTTAGGCTCTTACGGCTTATTTGTTTTCTGTCACAAGATTCATATCCATAAATGTTGAAGATATAATAGAAAAGTAGAGAAGCAACTTGCATAATGACCATATAAATGCATTAAAATGAACATATAATAATGCGAGAATATAAAATTTTAGACAAAAGACATTATAATAGTATCTTGTGGCAATGTCTCCTTTCTTTATACTCCTTTTCAGGCGGTGGAGGTAATATAACATGTGCGAGCGCTCTTTTGATCTCCTCGTACTTGCCTGACTCCGTTAGGAGTAGGGAACTTCATTAACATGTAGCTAGAAAATATCACCACCCTCATATCATTTAACACAGGCCTTCCCAAGATCATGTTGTAAGTAGCTGAAGTTGATCTCATAACCATAAACAATACCTGTCGAGTCACGTCCGTCGGGCTTTCCCTTAGAGTCACAAGCAATTCTATAGACCCGAAAACCTTCACTTTCAAGCCCGCAAATCCATACAGTGGCGTCATAACGGGCCTTAATCTATTTTTGGATAAATTCATTTTCTCAAAGCAATTCCAATAGATTAAGTTCACCGAACTTCCATTATTGACTAGGATTCTGCTTACTGGATGTTTTGCCACCACCGCTGATATCACCATTGGGTCATCATGAGGCATGATAATATCACCCCTGTCTGCCGGAGTGAACACAATGGGTTCTTCACCTGCATTTTCCTCCATCACAACATAATTTTGATACGCTTGTCTTGCGTAACTTTTACGAGAGGCAGAGGAACTTCCTGCCATCGATTCTCCCCCTACAATAACATTTATAGCCAGGCCGGTGGGTTCATTATCCAGCCGGTTGTCTCAAGGGTCAGGTTTAGCTACTTCTTCATTTCTTGGCCTATTTCTCCCGTTATCATTATTTTGTCTATTCCGCGGAGGATCATTCCTTCAATCACGCGGAGGATAACGGGGCCTTTCACTTCTCCACAGGAAGCTGTTAATTTTCCCATCTCTAGCCAGCCTCTCTAATTGATCCATCAGATCTTTGCATCTTTCAGTAGGATGACCATAAGCGGCATGAAATTCACAATAAGCATCAAGATTTTGGCCTATATCTCCAATATTCTTTTTAGGAAACTCCAACAGTCTAGTTCCTTCAATAACGGCTAGTATGGTGGCACGAGGCTCATTTAGCCTGGTATAATTTTCATACATGAGTCTAGGAGTCTTGTCCAATCTGTTAGGTCATGAAGAACTTCTTTCATGAACATCTCTCTCTCTCTATTTCTTCCTTCCCTTACTTCTCAGGACTGTATCATCCTCATCACTTCCTCTTGAGCTACGTACTTATTTGCTATGGCAAATAGATCGAAAAGAGTCGTTGGTTGATCAAGGGACATGGATTCTTGTAACTTCTCAGATTTTGTCCCCTGCAATATTGCTGCCATGGCTACTCCCATTGATAGATCTTTAACCTCTAAGGTCGCATCTCGGAAACGATCCACATAGTTTTTCAACAATTCTTTGTTCCCCTGTTTAAGGGTCAATAAATAAGTGACATCCTTCTTCTGCTGGCTGTTGATCATGAAGGCTCTCAGAAATTCACTTCGTAATTGGTCGAAGGCTGAGATAGAACCCTCGCTTAACCCATTAAACCATTTTAACGTGTGCCTCGACAGTGTGAGCGAGAAGGCTCTGCACATGATTTCATTTTCCCATCCATGGAGCAACATAAGAGACTCATAACTCTGTATATGGTCATATGGGTCAGTTTTGCTACCATAAATAGCCATAGAAGGCATCTTGAACTTTTTCGGCAATGGTTTGTCCATAATCTCGAGACTAAAAGGAACTATCCTTCTCTGACTGTCTTCGGGGGACATTAACTTCTTCCTTTCCAGAATCCTTTCCACAACTTTCTCAACATTTTTCGACCCTCGGGTCTAGTGTGCTTCCCTTTCTTCAACACTAGAAGAGTCTGAGTAATAAGAATCCCTTCGCTCTCTGTTTCTGGGAATCTGCACACGGTCTGCTCCCCGGTTAGGGATCTCCTCATCGTCCACAGTTTCTCTCCCTCTAGGAGTCCGCACTGTATCCCTTCTTCCTGCACCTTCCATTCCGTAATTCGATCTTAGCTCTTCAAAATATTCTTGGGAGTCATGACTAACCTGTCTCTATCACTCCCCCGATCCGTGAACTTCGAAGTCATGTTGCTCAAATTCTGCTATAGCAGTCTGAGTCCTGAACTCTGTGACAGAAGTCTGCCTCCTGTACTCTACAGCAGAGTTCTGTAGTGCGGCAGGGTTTGACGCTCTCAAACCTGCGGCAGGGTCTTGACTCCTGACTCCTGCAGTAGTGTTCATCCGCCTCTGACCTGCGGCAGGGTTCACCTCTCGCAAGCCCGCGGCAGGGCGCCTCCTTAGAGCTGCGACAGCGTTATCCTCCAGACTTGCGATAGGGTTCTCCATTAGACCTGCGACAGAGTTCACCAGACCTGCAGTAGGGTTCACCTCTCGTAACCCCGCGGCAGGGCGCCTCCTCAAAGCTACGGCAGGGTTGTCCTCCAGACTTGTGACAGTGTTCTCCATTAGACCTGCGACAGAGTTCACCAGACCTGCGGCAGGGTTTGCCTTGAGAACTGCGGCAGGGTCTTGCATCAGTCTTGCAGCAGTATTCTGTACCCCTTCTCCTTGTTCTGCATTCGCCACCGCAGAGGGTTGGCCCCTTTCGTAAGTTTGCATTGGACCATTCTCTCTTACCAACTACTGCACTTCTGGAGGCAAACTAAACTGCGGCAGTGCATCTTTGAAGAAATCAATCATCGCCTTCAATGCCGTAGTCGTCTGCTCATTTTGGCGCTTCAAAGCCTCGAATTCGTCGAGGGAAACTGTAGCCACCCTGTCTCCTTCTCCGTTTTGCTCTTGTCTTCTCCCAGGTCTGCCAAGAGGACTTACAGAATTCTCTTCTCCTAAATTTGCTGCTGTTGTCGAGCGTGTTCTCACCATTTTAATAAAGAATCTGACTTTTTGTTCTGATTCCCACAGACAGCACCAATTGTTGTTACCTGAAACAATGGTGACGAATTGCTGACGTCTTCTCTTCGGGTTCCCTGCCATGTGTTGCTGAGAGTTTCTACAAAAAAGAAGAAGATCAGAGGAATGCAGGGGGTTCTCCCATGCGTTTGCACTTCGATGCTTAAGTCAGACAAGGAGTTTGGCAAAGTTTTAGTATGGAGTTCTCAGATCTGGTTTATGAATCATACCTGACTCCTATAAATAGGGGTTTGTCTCTGTCACTAATTATGCATATGCCATTTTCATTAAATGCCAGATTTTCTCATGCCTATTCCCGTTTTCTTCGTGCGCCACTTGGAGCATTCTTCATGCGTAACACAGCGCACTTTTTTATTTTTATTTTTAATAGCATACACAACATGAACTTAACAAAAATCAAATTAATCTTGTAGTTTTTTTTCAATATAATTATAAATTTTTAACCCAGTACCATATGTTTTCCTTTTAGTTTAGTACAATTTCTTCTTTCCATATAATATTTCACTTTTAATTTTACCTTTAATCTCTATCTCATGTTGTTCTACAATCCATTTTAGAGATGAATAAATAAATTGAAACCATTATAAAAGGTTGAATTTTTTTTCAATTTTTAAATTTTATTTATTTTTTATAAAAATTATTATTTAACGATTGATTTGAAATATATAATTTATATAAATGAAATATAAAATTTAATTATTAAATTAAAAATAAAAGCACATTTAAATATATAAAAGGATATAAAATTTAAGCTATTTTTCTTTCTTTTCACTATGTTCTTTTTCGCCTTCCATTCAATCTTCATTTCAATCCCTATCATGCTAAATTTGAACATATGCATATTGGGATGTGTATCAACTTGTGTGCTCCGCTTACAAACTTTGTTTTATCAATTTTTTTATGCGGATCAATTTAAATGAATAGTATGATTGATTTGAATAAAATTAAAAATTAAAAATTAAAAAATAAAAAATAAAAAATAATTATTAAAAGTATATATTTTTTAATAAAATAATAATAAACATTAAAAACTAAAAAGAAAAATGTAATTTAATCCTAAATTTTCTATCCTTTTTCTACCACTCTGTCACGGGGTCGTTCTCTCCTATAGAACTTTTCCCAGTGATGGCCTAAGTTTCCCGCAACTTAGTACAGTCAATCTTCACACTAACCCAAATCCGGGTCAATACGCAGCGATATAGCACTTGAGCAAGAAAACGACTCGACAAAGTATACTAATAAAGCAAAGAACACTCAAGCTTTAGAGAAAAGAGCCTTTCTATTAATCCGCAATAAAAAGGAATACAATATTTAGCCAAGAAGACCGCTCTTAGCTATCACTCTCTTTCTCCCTGAATGATTCTCTCACTGAATGATGATTGAATACATTCTACCCCCTCCCCTGGGGTTTATATAGGCAAGTGAGGATATCCTCCTCACGTAGGCAACTGAGTTTGATTACAATAGAAACTCTATAGGATTAATTCCTACTAAACTAAGGACTCTCCGGATGATCGCCACCTCAATGCTCTTCAGAGTTTATATCTGTGATAATCTCCAGTGATTCGGTCTACCAAGACTTCTCCGCTTATTCTGGCTTATGACCCGCATTTATCCTTATCCTTATCCCGATTTTTAAGGATTCGCCTTGCTTGCCACCCGCAAACTACGATCATCGTCCGTTAGCGTCTCCATTTCATGCTTGGCAATCCACCCAAGCCAAGTGCCTGTCTTGCCTGTTTCGGTGCGCGTCCCGTTGCGCCCCATGCAAAGCTTTCCCGTGCTCTGCACTCGTCACAGCGCCCCCAGTCGAACCCTTGCGAGCTGGGCGCCTGGTCAAGTAGTTAGGGTCTAACAACCCTCCCCCCGTCGGAGGAAGCCGATGCCCTCATCGGAATGAGCTCCAAATACGCCTTGATCTCATCCTCGAATTGCCACAAAGAAGTGTCTTTCTCCCAAGTAGCGCCTGCCTCATCTTCACCTTCCCACTGCACCAAGTAGTAGGTTCTTCGATTCTTCCTACTCGTTCCCTCGACCTTGCGGTCAAGTATCTTTGCCACCTTCTTCTCGAAATGGCTTCTCACAGTAGGTGGAGTTTTCCTTACCTGTTGTCTCCCCGGATCAACATCTTTGTGGTAAGGCTTCAAAAAGCTCACGTGAAAAGTATGATGCAACTTCATCCTCTCTGGCAGTTTCAGCTGATAAGCCACCGCGCCTACCCGCTTTATAACTTCAAAAGGGCCATCGTATTTTTGCACTAGACCTTTGTGATACCGCTTGTCTGTGACTTGTCTCTATATCTAAGGCGTCAGTTTGAGTAACACCTTGTCACCCACCTCAAATTCTAGTGCCCGCCTATGCTGATCCGCATATTTCACCATCCTCCTTTGTGCCTTCTTCAAGCTCTCCCTAGCCTGTTCCATCAACTCCTGACGGTCTCGCACAAATCTGTATGCCGCTGGGCATTCCCCTTGGGACTTAGTCTTTGCTATCTCCAAAGGTGTAGTAGGTTGATGTCCAAATACTAAGTCCGCTGGACTCATACCCGTGAAAGATGATCTATGCATATTATAGCAAAACTGTGCAGAATCGAGCAAACTCACCCAATTCTTTTGGCTGGCGGTCACATAGTGCCTCAAATACTCTTCCAACAATGCATTAATCCGCTCCGTCTGGCCATCTGTCTGCGGATGATTAGCCGTTGAAAACTTTAATTCTGAACCTATCAACTTGAACAAGTAAGTCCAGAATCTCCCAGTAAACCGAGTATCCCGATCGCTCACTATATCCTTGGGCAATCCAAAGATCTTCACCACATGATTTAAGAACAACTCTGCAGCTTCATGTGCGGTACATGCATGTGGGGCTGCTATGAATACAGCATACTTAGAAAAACGATCTACCACCACCATTATAGATTTCATCTTGTTTATCTCCGAAAATCCCGTAATGAAATCCATAGAAACTGATTCCCATATCCTCTCAGGGATAGGCAGTGGTTGAAGCAAACCTGCTTGCTTCTTCCTCTCGATTTTATCAATCTGGCATATGTGGCATGTGCGGACATATAATTCGATGTCTTCCTCCATCTTCGGCTAGTAATATGTCCTTGACAATAATGCCAACATCCTCTCCACTCCAGGATGTCCTGCCCACTGAGGGTCGTGGGTTTCTTTCAGCAATTCTTTCCTTAGTCCCCCACCAGATGGAACATAGAGTCGATTGCCTTTGGCATACAGCAAATCCCCCTCGAGTCAATACCTACGAACTTTGCCCAATTTAACGTTCTCTCTGAGCTGTTCATAAGTCTTATCTGCTGATGCCTGCTGCCGTATCCTGTCAATCAGGTTAGTCTCAATAGCGGATAATGAAGCAACATAAGACTGGACTATCTTACGACTCAGCGCGTCCGCCACCTGGTTCTCCCTTCCTGGTCTATGTACCCAGGTGAAATAAAACTCTGCAAGGAATTCTTGCCATCGTGCCTGCTTTGGGCTCAGCTTCTTCTGTGTCTTGAAATAAGTGTTAGCCACATTGTCTGTCACCACCACAAATTTCGTTCCCAACAGATAATGCTTCCACACCTCCAAACAATGCACAACCGCCGTCATCTCCTTCTCATGAGCTGAATATCGCATTTTCGCATCCTTCAGCTTGCGACTTTCATAGGCAATGGGGTGTCCTTCTTGGACTAGCACCCCTCCAATGGCTCGGTCTGAGGCATCCGTGTGAACTTCAAATGGTAGCTTGAAATCTGGCAGTCTCAACACTGGCTCGGATGTCACTGCTTCCTTGATTTCTCGAAATGCCCGCTCACATTCATCAGACCACACCCACTTCTTGTCCTTTTTCAAAAGATCAGTTAAAGGACTCACCATCTTGCTATATCCCTTGATGAACCGTCTGTAATAGTTTGCCAGTCCTAAGAAAGACCGCAACTCCGGGACCTTTGCAGGGGCTTGCCATTCAACAATGGCTTGGATCTTTCTCTCATCCATCCGTATTCTCCCACTGCTAACTTTGTGACCTAGGAACATAATCTCCCGCTGGAAAAACTCACACTTCTCTTTTTTCACATAAAGAGAGTGCTTCCTCAAAGTCTCAAACACCACCCTGAGGTGCTCCACATGTTCTGCAAGCGTCTGGCTATACACCACAATATCGTCTAGGTATACCACCACAAAGTGATCCAGGTACTCATAAAGGACATCATTCATCAAGTTGCAAAATGTCGCAGGTGCATTAGTTAAACCAAAAGACATAACTAAAAATTCAAAAGAGCCATACCTCATCACACAAGCTGTCTTAGCTTCATCTCCTTCGGTAATCCTTACTTGCCAATATCCTGATCTCAGGTCTAACTTCGTAAAACATGCCGCCTTCGACAACCGGTCGAACAGATCGGTGACATTTGGAACTGGATATTTATTCTTGACCGTTACCTTGTTCAGGGCTCGGTAATCAACACACATTCTCAGTGTGCCATCCTGCTTCCTCTGGAACAAAACTGGGGCTCCATATGGTGCCTTCGATGGTTGGATATATCCCGCATCCAACAACTCACCAAGTTGTTTCCTTAACTCGGCTAGCTCCAAAGGACTCATCCTGTAAGGTGCTCGTGCAGGTGGTCTAGTTCTCGGTTCCAACTAGATCTTATGATCAATGGCGCGCTTAGGTGGTAGCGCCTTAGGTAATTCTGAGGGCATTACATCCTTGTAATCGTTCAGCACTGCCGCTACTTCATCCGATACCTCGACAACCGTGTCTGGTTTCACCTCAACCAGGGCAGCAAGTATGGTTGTCTCCCCCTTCTTCAATCCGGTGTTTACTTATGAAGCCGACTGCAGCAACGACTTTCCAGCACCTTGTCCTCTCTCCGCAGGGACAAAGTTTGGACACGTCTCGTCAGATATCATCAATCCACCCAAATGTGGAATAGCAAATGCCTTTGCTTGTACAAAGAATTCAATGCCCATGATCACATCAAAATCATCTATAAGTAAAGCCAAGAACTTACAATCCTGTTGCCAAGTCCCTATCTTCATCGATGCGGTAGCCGTTCCCTGGATACCTTGGGCTTTAGAATTTACTGCTTTCACCTGATTGTTATTCCTCGTGACTCTCAGGCCAAGATGCTCAACTGCATTCAATGAAACGAAATTGTTGGTCGCTCCTGTATCAAGCATCGCTCGAATCAGTCTCCCATTCACCTCAGCTTTAACATACATTAGTCCCTTATGAGGAGCTTGTTGCTCAGTCCGAATAGCGTTGAGCAACTGCATCGGGGCAACTCTTGGACACTCGTCTTCCGGATCCTCCTTACTCATGAGGGCCGCCAACTTGGTCCGTCTAGGGCAATCTCGGGCCTTGTGATTCCCATTACACAAGAAACAACTCCAATCTCCCTTGCTTTGGGGTGGATCTGGTCCCCTCGACTTAGAAGACTCAGCATTCTCCTTGTTTTTCTGGTGCTTCTTCCAGTCCTTCTTGCCTTTCCCCCTATTTCCATCAGGATGATTCTTCTTCCTTTCCCCAATGTTCAAAGAAGAACCTAGTTTGTAATCCACCAAACTGTCTGCAGCCGCAATTGCTTGTGGTAGATCCTTCACGTTCTGCCTACGTAACTCAGCCTGAGCCCATGGCTGAAGTCCTGAGAAAAAGTTGAACAACTTATCCTCCTCTGACATATTCTTAACGTCCAACATCAAAGAGCTAAACTCCTTGACATAATCTCGCACAGAACCCGTGTGCTTCAATTTCTTGAGTGCCTCTCTCGCGACCCATGCCGCGTTCAAGGGAAGGAATTGATCCCGTAACTCCTTCTTCAGTGCGTCCCATGTTTCAATCCTCGGACGACCAGCACTATCATCATCTGCCAGTCTGCTTCGCCACCATAGCTTAGCATCACCTGAGAGGTACATACTAGTGATTGTAACCTGGTCCTGCTCCGGTATTCGGGCAGCTTTGAAGTACTGCTCCATATCCCAAAGAAAATTCTCAAGCTCCTTCGCATTGCGAACTCCTGCGAACTCCTTAGGTTCAGGCACCTTGATCTTCTTCTGAAAATCACTACTATCACCTCCCCTACTACTACTAGACGCCTCCCCATGGTCTGTAGCAGTCATTGCGCGTTTCATCAGTAAAACGTCAGCCTTCAGAGAATTTAACTGCACCTCAAATTTATCCGATAGATCGCGAACATGCTGCATGATGTTGGTGTAGCGATTAACATGCTCCTTTTGCATGTCAAATGCCAGCTGTGTCAGCTCCTGGACACTGCCTGCCATGGCCTGAATCTGCTCAGCCATTGTACCCGCCTCCTCTTGCGGTACGCCCACCATTGCTTCAAGTACAGCAACTCTGTCAGCTAACTCATGTGCCATGATCTAAAACAGCTCTGATACCAAATTGTCACGGGGTCGTTCTCTCCTATAGAACTTTTCCCAGTGATGGCCGAAGTTTCCCGCAACTTAGTACAGTCAATCTTCACACTAACCCAAATCCGGGCATACGCAGCGATATAGCACTTGAGCAAGAAAACGACTCGACAAAGTATACTAATAAAGCAAAGAACACTCAAGCTTTAGAGAAAAGAGCCTTTCTATTAATCCGCAATAAAAAGGAATACAATATTTAGCCAAGAAGACCGCTCTTAGCTATCACTCTCTTTCTCCCTGAATGATTCTCTCACTGAATGATGATTGAATACATTCTACCCCCTCCCCTGGGGTTTATATAGGCAAGTGAGGATATCCCCCTCACGTAGGCAACTGAGTTTGATTACAACAGAAACTCTATAGGATTAATTCCTACTAAACTAAGGACTCTCCGGATGATCGCCACCTCAATGCTCTTCAGAGTTTATATCTGTGATAATCTCCAGTGATTCGGTCTACCAAGACTTCTCCGCTTATCTTGGCTTATGACCCGCATTTATCCTTATCCTTATCTCGATTTTTAAGGATTCGCCTTGCTTGCCACCCGCAAACTACGATCATCGTCCGTTAGCGTCTCCGTTTCATGCTTGGCAATCCACCCAAGCCAAGTGCCTGTCTTGCCTGTTTCGGTGCGCGTCCCGTTGCGCCCTTTGCAAAGCTTTCTCGCGCTCCGCACTCGTCACAGCGCCCCCAGTCGAACCCTTGCGAGCTGGGCGCCTGGTCAAGTAGTTAGGGTCTAACACACTCTCACCACGCCACTCTTCGCTGGAGATCTAAATGGACCCTAAGTTATAAAAGGAATGTGAAAGGCCAACTTGTCTTATTTATTACTTTATTTATAGTAATTATGTTTCGTTTCATAAGACACACATAGAGACCAAGAAATCTGTTCTAGAATAAATAAATAAATTTTATCCCATCCAAAATTAAAGACTGCCCTTACTTTTTATTTTCATTTATATATTTGAGATTTTTCAAATTTTTTATAATATATTCCTATTTAAAATTAGAATTCTCATCACTATATTACATTTCATAAATTAGTAGCTTGATAAAGTGAAAAATATAAATAATAATAATAACAAACTAGATCAATAATATTAACAAATGAAACTTAATCTTACACTTTATGAGACTTGAATTGGTACTTCAAATCCCTGAAAATCACCTCCTTACTACTAAATCAAGATCTCATTCGTATTTCTTTCATATGCTTAATTCAAATAACAATTAAAATGTTATAACCCATGCTTCTTATTTTATTGTAGAAAAAATTTAAATATAAATAATAAAATATTTGTATTAATACTTTATTTATGTAATTTTAATAAAAACTAGAAATATTAATTTTTATAATTATTAAATTATGTAATTTGATAATAAATATAAGATAATTATTCTATACATCATTAGTAGAGTTTTTTGATCCTACAAACGAGTTTAGAATGATAACAAATATTCTTTAAATATATTAAAAAATAAATAATAAATAAAATAAGACATGTGTCATGATTCTAATTCTACTTGTAGAATAAAAAATTTTACTGATAATGTATAAGATATTAATTCATAAATATATATAAATAAATAAATAACAATAAATAGTATTACTAGTTTGTGTTATTTATAAAAATAAAATAATCAATAATTGTGTAATATGTTGATAAGACGTTGAACCGTTTAATTTTAATGATAAGATTCAATTTTTAACAATATTAGTTAAAAAAAATTAAACTAAAAGGTAAATAACTTTTTAAAAAAAATTAAATGTACTTAACCGTAACTTTCATAGTGAAATGGATTCTTCTTTTTCATTGCAAATAATAATAATAATAATAATAATAATAATAATAATAATAAGTAAAACCATGCTATCAAAGCCTTTTTCTGCTATCGCTACTATTACATGAAATGACTTTCTACTTTTAAACTTCAACCAATATACCTTTGAAGGACACCAATCATTGATATGATTGCAATGGACGGTTGGAAAAATAAAAAATAACAAGATAGCTTTGCTAATATACACCTATTTTATATTTTTCATGGTAATGCCTTCAAATTTTTAGTTTTTGAATTTTTTCCATTAATACTCTCTAATATGTTTTTTTAAACGACATTCAGTTTTTTTTTTTTCTGATGGCAATATCCAATAGCACAGAAATTAAAAAATTCAAAATGAAAAACAGATGAGAAAACTTCAATATAATATATTAAAAACATATAAAAATAAAATAAAAATATAGAATTATTACTCTTACCATTTTTTGTTACGCAAGGCATGAAATTTACCAGCTATAGATGAAAACAAATTCAAATGGTTATTTGACTATCACATGGTGAAAATTTTCACTCATTAAATGTTTATTAATCATATAATAAATATTAAAGGTATAAAAATAATTTTCAAAGATATTGGTTAATCATGATGAATACTAATTATTTAAGCAAGGCTAGCAAATGTATATATATAAATTGTTTTCTAAAATTCATATAAATCACGTTAACAAGTGTATTCATATTATGAAATTTTTAAAAACATAACTTGTATATATTTAATTATGATAATTAATAAAATAATTATTTAAATATTAAACATATATACTAAAACATAAAAAAATATTTAAATAAATAATTTTTAATATTATTTAATTAAGAAATTTGCCCCCGACAAAGCGGGGGCAAAACTCTCATATATAATTATGACTCAGATAAATATTTAGGTGCTTCAATAATTAATTTTATCATCATATAACGTAATTTATGTAAAATAAATAAATTTTAAAAATAAATTATTTATCGATCTTAAAAAAATTTAAATATACTCTTTTATTTAACTTTAAGGTTAAAAAGATTACTTTAATGGTTTTCTTAATATTGATATCTAATGATTTAATATTTTAAAAGTAAAAAAATTAAAAAAAATCATCACGGACTACTAGGAAAATTAATTATTAAAAACGAAAAGAGTAAAAACTTTTGGAGAGGTCTAAATTAAAAGGTAAACATGTTGACCAAAGTTATTAATATTGAAGGATACCCAATTTTATTTTATGATTTAATTTATTATAAAATCGATATATATATATATATATATATATATATATATATATATAATCGTTTCTATTATGAACTTATGACATATTTATAGATATACAAATGACTTATCATACAATCCATCAATACATTTTAATATACTATTGATGAATTTCTGTTGGTCTAATTATAAAAATCTAATCAAATCCAATTCAAACCTACAAAATCAATTTTAATAAATTTTCAATCTAAAACACATAAAAACATATTCTCTTCATATTTGAAACTTTTAAAAAATATTAACATGAAAAATAGAAAAATAACAATAGATAGTTATATGTTATTAATGAGCATTTAAGAATTTGAGACATAATTATATTTTTTTTATTTATATTACAGACTCACCGAATTCTATTAATATATATAATTATAAATATCTTTATTTTAATTATTTATAATTAATCTTAAAATTATTTAAATCCCACACAATATTCGATAATAGATACTCAAATTGTAAATAATAAAATCTAAAATCAATAACTGAGATGCTGACTACTATGTTGTGTTAAGGTACGAAAGCAACAACTTCTACGACCAAAGCACTCAGGAAGGCCACTCCATGATATGTGGGAATGAGCCTTCATCCCAGCCTAGTGCTTTTGAATTAGCGGTGCAGGGTTTGCTAGCAGATCTTCAAGCAGCGACACCAAGGATTAACAGTTACTTCGCTGCAACTAAGAAGGAAGTGGTCGTCAGCGGCGGTGGCGATAGGGGTGGAGAGACAACCGTGTACGGCGTGGCTCAATGTATTGAAACCGTTACTGAAAGTGGCTGCCGAGATTGCATGCAGGTGGTGACTACTGACATTCAGCGATGTCCTCCAAATAAGGAAGGTAGGGCCGTCGATGTTGGGTGTTTCTTGAGATATTCAGACTCACCTTTCTTTGCCGATAACCAAACCACTAACATTACGCCCTTCCTGCGAACAGGTTAGCCCTTGACTTGATATCTTTATTTTGTAGTTGAAATTTACTTTTATTACTTCCGTTTTAATTTTGAGGATAATTCCAAACGAGAATAAGTCTTTCTCTGCATCTTTCAATCTTGTGATTATTTCTGGTGATAATCTTCCAATTCAATATGCAATGACCCAAACTCGACTGCAAATGTCAAAGCTTTCAGTGCTGCCATAGCCTCCACTGTGGTTAGGTCTGTTTTCCATTCTAAAACTCCTACATGGGCTCCAATTACCTCGCCCTTGCCATCTCGTATAACCACTCCAAAACGAACTTTCCTTACTTCTTTGTCTGACGGTTACCGTTTTCTCTAGTCTTAAATAAAATTTAATTTTAAAATTATTAGTGATTTTTCTGAAATTTTTTGAAATCATTAAATATTTATTATTTAATATTTTGTATTATTTGAATTAAAGTTGTATGTTATGCACATGATTGTTCTTGTTTTGTTTCATGGTGATATGTTTTATGATATTATGATTTTATTGACAATATGTACTCTCATTGAAATTGTCAATATATTTATGTACTCTCACCTACAAATATGTGTATATTTTATGAAAAATAAAGTTTCAAAATAAATTAAATTGATATAAAATGCCACCAAAGTGACATTTTTTATATTAATTTATTTATTTTGAAAAATAAGGTTGTCATTAAGGAATTTATATGACAATATTTTTTAATTCATGCGAAAAATAATCGGTCCAATGGAAGATTATTTCTTTGCCGAATTATTAACGCATAAGCTAGTAAATATGTGATAATTTTTTTTCCATGCATGTCGGTCTAAAGAAAGACATATTATTGGCAGGATTTGGTTATCAATATTTATTAATAAAGTTTAAGAGTACCGCTTACAAATTGATATTTTTGTCCAAAGACTATATGTTAATGTTGTGCTTGGTATCTTATATGGCCTAAAATTATTTGGTTATGAGCTGATTATTGTTTTTTTGCTTACAGTAAATGTTTTTTCCATATCTGCCAATTTGAATAAAATTTCAGTGCTTAATGGTACTAACTTTGAAAAATGGAAGGAGCACGTAACCATTGTGCTTGGATGTATGGATCTGGACTATGTGATCAGGTCAGAACGACCTCTCGCCCCTACTGATAATAGTTCAGCTACGGAAAGGGCACTTTATGAAAAATGGGAGTGTTCAAATCGCACGAGTTTGATGATCATGAAGCCTTCAATTCTGGATGCCATTAAGGGCGCAATACCTGAGGAAGAAAATACTAAAAGTTTCCTTAAGCAAATTGCAGACAGATTTGTTGCAAATGAAAAGGTCGAAACAAGTACTATTCTGACTAAACTTGTTTCAATGCGGTATAATGGCAAAGGAAACATAAGGGAATACATTATGAAAATGTCTAATCTTGTTACAAGATTAAGGGCACTAAAGTTATAGTTGTCTGAAGACATACTCGTGCACTTGATCTTGATATCTCTTCCTTCACGATTTAATCCCTTTAAGATAAGTTACAATACTCAAAAGGAGAAATGGACTCTTAACGAGCTTATTGCTCAGTGTGTGCAAGAGGAAGAGAGATTGAAACAAGATAAGATAGAAAGTGCTCAATTAACATTTTCTTCCAATGGTAATGTTACCAACAAGAAAAGGAAAAGGAACAATACAGGAAAAGGCACTGCAAACATTGGAACTTCATAGCCTAAGGGGCAGCAGAAACATGATAAGGTGATCACTTGTTTCTTCTGCCGTAAGGATGGGCATGTGAAGAAGGATTATTCCAAGTACGAAAAATGGCTTGCCAAAAGGGGTAAACTTCTCAACTTTGTTTGTTCTGAAGTTGATTTGGCTTTAGTATCTAATCACACTTGGTGGATAGATACAGGTGCAACTACTCACATAAGTGTGACAATGCAGGGCTGTCTAAGGAGCAGAAAGCCAACTAATGATAAAAGTTTCATCTATGTGGGAAATGGTGAGAAAGCTCCTGTTGAGGCTATTGGTCTATTCAAATTAAAGTTAGAATCTGGTTATTATTTAGATTTGGACGAGACTTTTTATGTACTGTCATTTAGACGGAATTTGATTTCTGTTTCTAATTTGGACAAATTGGATTATTCTTGTTCTTTTGGAAATGAAAAATTTAGTCTCTTTCAGTATTCAAATCTTATTGGTACCGGTTCTTTAGTTGACAATTTATATAAATTGGACCTACATGCCTCATATGTTAATGAATGCTTCCATATAAATAATTATGGTACAAAGCGCAAACTAATTAATGAGAATTCTTCTATGTTATGGCACAAGCGTTTAGAGCATATTTCCGAACAAAGAATACGAAGACTTGTGTCAGAAGAAATTCTTGATTCTCTTGATTTTTCAGATTTCAAAATCTGTATTGAGTGTATTAAGGGAAAACAAACAAATATCAAGAAAATAGGTGTCAAAAGGAGTTCAAACGTCTTGGAATTAATTCATATTGATATATGTGGTTCATTCCCTACGGCTTCTTAGAATGGTCAACAGTATTTTATTACTTTCATAGACAATTATTCTCACTATGGGTACCTATACTTAATTCATGAGAAGTCTCAGTCATTGGACGTTTTCAAGAACTATAAAGCTGAAGTTGAAAAATCAACTTGGTAGAAAAATTAAAGCTGTTAAATCTGATCGTGGTGGAGAATACTATGGTAGATATGACGGATCATGTGAACAACGACCAGGACCCTTTGCAAGGTATTTAACAGAATTTGAGATCGTTCCTCAATACACCATGCCGAGAACTCCAAGTCAAAACGGTATAGTTGAAAGACGAAATCGGACCCTAAAGGATATGGTGAGAAGTATGATAAATCATTCTTCTTTACCAGAGTCACTTTGGGGAGAAGCTTTAAAGACTGCAGTGTATATCCTTAATCGAGTTCCAAGCAAAGCAGTAGCTAAAACCCCATATGAGTTATGAACAAGAAAGAAGCCTAGTATTAGGCATTTACATGTTTGGGGTTGTCCAGTTGAAACTAGGCCATACAAGCCTAACGAAAGGAAATTGGACTCAAAGACAGTAAGCTGCTACTTTGTTGGATACTCAAAAAGATCAAGGGGTTTTAAGTTTTATGATCCCTCAAGTAAATCCTTTTTCGAGACGAAAAATGCTAAGTTCATTGAGGATGTTGAATATAGTGGGAGTGTTAAACTCAGACATCTTGTCTTTGAAGAAGAACATGTCACTGTTCCTATAGTTGTAATTGAAAATGATCAGACAATTATGTCTGACGTTGTTCAAGATGCAAATACAGATTATCAAGATACTCCTGGTTTACCTCCTGTTTATATTGAAGAGTCAGCTTCTATTCAATTAGAGGAGCAACAACAACCTCAATTGGAAGTGTCATTAAGGAGATCCTCTAGAGAAAGGAGATCAGCGATTCCAGATGATTATATCGTTTATCTCCAAGAACATGAGTTTGATATAGGAATGGAAGATGATCTAACATCTTTCACTGAAGCCAAACAAAGTGTTCACTCCCAACATTAGATAGAGGCCATGAAATATGAGATGAAATCAATGGAGGACGATAGCATTTGGGATCTTATCGAATTGCCTAAAGGAGCGAAACCGATTGGTTATAAACGGATTTTCAAAACCAAACGAGATTCGAAAGGCAATATCGAAAGATATAAAGCGCGTCTAGTCGCCAAAGGTTTCACTCAAAAAGGAAGGCATTGATTATAAAGAGACTTTCTCTCCAGTTTCATCGAAAGACTCTTTTAGAATCATTGTGGCACTTGTAGCTCATTATAATTTAGAGTTACATCAGATAGATGTAAAGACAGCGTTTCTCAATGGAGACATTGAAGAAACAATTTATATGTTGCAACCAGAAAATTTCGTGTCAGATAATTCGAAACATCTGGTATGCAAATTAAAGAAATCCATCTATGGTTTAAAGCAAGCATCCTGTCAATGGTACCGAAAATTTGATCAAGTGATTACCTCATTCGATTTTAAAGAAAATACTGTTGATCAATGTATTTATCACAAGATCAGTGGGAGTAAGTTTATTCTTCTGGTCCTTTATGTTGACGATATTCTGCTAGCAAACAGTGATATAGGTTTGTTGCATGAAACTAAGAGATTTCTGTCAAGTAATTTTAAAATGAAAGATCTTGGGGGTGCATATTTTGTGTTGGGCATACAGATCCATCGAGATCGTTCTCATGGAATACTTGGCTTATCACAAAAGACATATATCGATAAGGTACTTAGCAGATTTGACATGAAGAATTGTGGAATAGGAGACACACTCATTGCTAAAGGTGATAAATTTAGTTTTCTTCAATGCCCAAGAAATGAGATTGAAAAGAAAGAGATGCAAAAGATTCCTTATGCCTCAACAGTAGGGAGCCTTATGTATGCTCAAGTCTGTATGCGTCCGGATATTACGTACGCAGTTGGAATGCTTGACAGATATTTAAGTAACCCTGGTAAGGATCATTGGAAAGTAGTAAAGAGGGTTATGTGGTATCTACAGAGAACTAAAGATTACATGCTCACATATCGGAGGTCAGATCATTTAGAGATCGTTGGGTATTCAAACTCCAATTTTGCTGGTTACCTTGATAGCAGAAAATCTACTTCTGGCTATATTTTCATGATAGCTGGATGAGCTGTCTCATGGAAGAGTGTAAAGCAGTCACTCATAGCTTCTTCCACCATTGAGGCAGAATTTATAACCTGTTATGAGGCATCGAACCAAGCTGTTGAGTTAATATATTTTGAAATAACAAAACAAGTAAATTCAATAATATAGAAATGATTTAAAACATGTTTAGAGGTTATCAGTACTAGAGATCGATCTCCTGGGTTTTCTAGTATGAGGATCGATCTCATGAGGATATGAAATCGATCTCTAAATGATTGAATTCTCAAAAGGATCTGTACAAGGTATTGAGAAAGCATAGATCGATCTATAAGGGTTATAAGATCGATCTGTCTATTACAGGATGATTATGAGATCGATCTAGTCTAGGAAGAGATCGATCTCCTCTAAAACAAAGGCTAAAGGCAGTAGATCGATCTGTAGATCGATATATGCTCAAACAGAGAGTTTATGAGATCGATCTGGTATAGGAAGAGATCGATCTCCTCAAAGTCAGAGAGCTACGGAGATCGATCTGGGTTGATTAGATCTCGATCTCCTCTCTACAAAGAATACTTGGTAGATCGATCTGAAGATCGATCTTACCTCAAACAGAGAGATTGGAAGATCGATCTTCTAGTTCGACAGATCGATCTTCACTAACTTTTTCAAATTGTAAGATCGATCTCTTCATACATGAGATCGATCTCCCTGCTTCAATTTGCTTTGTAATTGCAGGAAATTAAACTAAGAGATCGATCTGGTCAAAATTGGAGATCGATCTGGCACTCAACTGGAGGTTCCTAACGGCTCTTTCTGTAAAACTTTCAATGGGAAAAACAACATTAAATGCTTCAACTACCAATCCTCCAATATAAAATCAAGCATTGAAGACACTGGGATGTGAGAGACTATTGCTATAAATTCTGTATATTCTCAAGAATTTCATTCCAACATTCCATTGGTCTTCAATCTTCATTTATTGATATTGTTGTATAAGCCTTTGTGTAAAAGCTATTTTTATCCTACCAAAGCTTCACTTCATATTCATCCTCAAATTAAGAGAGAAGAGGAGACTTCCTTTGTGTGTCAACTTTGTAAAGGGTGAATATATCTTTGTGTAAAAAGGGTAGAGAGGTTATTCCTTAACCTGTAAAAGGGAGTGTGTAACATTCATTGAAAGAGTGAAAGAAAACTCTTGACAAGGAGGTCAAGAAGAGAGGACGTAGGCAAGAGATTGGCAGAACCTCTATAAACTACTGAGTTTGATATTTCGTTCCCTTATCTTCTTTCAATTCATTGTATTACATTTTATTGATTATTCATTATTTGCAATTAGACTTAATTTAGTTTAAATTTGCCATTAACCTTAGAATATCGATTCACCCCCCTCTCGGTAGAGCCAACAATTGTTATCAGAGTAAGGACTCTTTGATCATATAGGAATAACTTCCTAAGAGTTAGAAACGATCTAATGGCTCACAACAATGTAGCAACCAATCTAGTAGGAGAGGGGCACTCTACAGTTAGGCCTCCTATGTTCAATGGTGAACATTATGCTTATTGGAAAACTAGGATGATGCTCTTCATTCAAGCAAATGATTATGAGGTATGGAGGATTATAACTAAAGGACCTCAAATCCCAACTAAAAGAATAGAGGGAAGAGACATCCCTAAAGAAGAAGATGAATGGGATTCAAATGATGTAAAATGTGCTCAACTAAATGCTAAGGCCATGCACACCCTATTTTGTGCTTTAGGGCCAAATAAATATAATAGAGTCTCTGGTTGTGACAATACCAAACAAATATGGGACAAATTGGCAATAACTCATGAAGGGACAAATCAAGTAAAGGAGACTAAGGTAGGAATGCTCACACATGATTATGAGCTATTTAGGATGAAAGAAGGAGAGTCAATTAGTGACATGTTCGCTAGATTCACTGATGTAATAAATGGGTTAAAGTCCTTAGGAAAAATTTATTCAAATATAGAAATGGTCAAGAAAATATTGAATAACCTACCAAAATCATGGGAAGCTAAAGTAACTGCAATAGAGGAGTCTAAAGATCCCCACACACTGTCATTAAATGAACTAATAGGATCACTACTCACGTATGAGATGAAGTTAAGAATAAATGAAGAGCCACCCAAGAAAGTGAGAGTAGCTCTGAAATCCACTACTCAAGAGGAAAGTAAAAATGAGAGTGGTAGTGAAGAAGATCTTGATATGGCAATGTTTGCCAAGAGATTTAACAATTCATGAGAATGAGAGCAAGTGGTAGTGGTAGGAGAAACTACAAGAAAGATTAAGAAGAGTTAGGTAGAAAAGATACCATTGTGTGCTATGAATGTAAAAAACCTGGACATATTAAATTTAACTGCCCTCTTTTTAAAAGATCCAATGATAGGTTCCACAAAAAGAAGGCAATGATGGCAACGTGGAGCGACAGTGATAGCTCCGATGATGATTCGAATGAGGATAATGCCAACCTATGCTTCATGGCTATTGAGGATGAAAAGGTAACTTCAGACCTCAATGAATATTCTTTTGATGAATTGCAAGATGCTTTTGATGATCTTGCATTGGAATATGAATGCATGAGTATGAAGTACAAAAAATTAATATCTAAATTGAAGAAAGAAAATGAGTTAATACTAAAGGATAAGATAGAATGTGAAAAGAAACTAGAAATTACGAATCTTGAAATTTGTGACCTAAAAGAAAAAATAGTAACTTGCATAATTCTTTTACTAGATTCTATATGGGTCAACAAAAGTTAGATAACATGCTAGAAACTCAAAGGGCTTTCTTTGATAAAAATGGATTAGGATATGATGGAAGAAGTAGAGAGACCCATCTCAAAAGTTTCATAGCTAGAAAGAACATGCATAAACCCTCAACTATCTGTTCACATTGTAATAAGAAGGGGCATGCATCATATAATTGTAATATGAAGATGACCACTCTTAGAGGAAAAATAGTAAAAAGAATTTGGGTTCCAAAAGAAATAGTTAATTCAAAAGATATTAATGCTTTAGTAAAATGGATCCTAAAGGGATCAAGAATTGTATTCATTAACCCCAAAGGACTCAAGAGAATTTGGGTACCTAAGACTTGAGTTTGAATTTTGATTATAGGTGATTGAGCATTGCCACAAAGCTAAAACAAAGGAGGCTTGGTACTTGGACAATGGATGCTCAAGACACATGACCGGTGATAGAAGCCACTTCAACTCATTTAAATCAAAAGTTGGTGGAGAAGTCACATTTGGAGACAACTCCAAAGGCCAAGTTGAAGGAAGTGTTCAATAGGTAATGACTACTTTTCGTTAGAGAAAGTGTTGCTTGTTAGGGGTCTAAAACATAACTTACTAAGTATTAGTCAACTTTGTGACAAAGGTTACAAGGTAACCTTTGATTGCTTGAAATGTCATGTTATAGATCTTAAATCTAATAAAGTTCTTTTCCTAGGTCATAGGCAAGGTAATATATACATTGTTTATCCAAATGAACTTAAAAATGAAAACATATGCCTAATGGTAGATAAGGAAAAAGAACCTTGGTTGTGGCATAGAAGACTAGGTCATGCAAGCATGCATGTGTTATCTAAGTTAGCTAGAAAAGACCTTGTTATAGGATTACCTAAGTTGTCCTTTGACTATGACAAAATATGTGAAGCTTGTGTTAAAGGAAAACATAAAAGGACAACATTTAAGCCTAAACATAGTGTATCTACTACTAGGCCTCTTCAATTACTTCACCTAGATCTATTTGGACCAACTAGAACAATAAGCCTAGGTGGGAAACATTATGGATTTGTAATTGTTGATGATTACACTAGATTCACTTGGGTGTTCTTTTTTAGAGTGAAAAATGAAGCTTTACAAAAATTCATTGCCTATACAAAAGTGACTCAAAATGAAAAAGGTTACATTATAACTAGTATTAGAAGTGATCATGGCAAGGAGTTTGAAAATATTGGATTTGATGAATATTGCAATGATCAAGGAATTAGTCATAATTTTTCAGTCCCTAGGACACCATAACAAAATGGGGTAGTTGAGAGAAGAAATAGAACATTGGAAGAAATGGCTAGAACCATGTTGTGTGAAAATAATTTACTTAAATATTTTTGGGCTGAAGCTATAAATACATCTTGCTATATCATTAATAGAGCTATGATTAGACCAATTTTAAAGAAAACCCCTTATGAGCTTTACAAGGGTAAGAAGCCTAATATTAGCTATTTTCATCCCTTTGGTTGTAAATGCTTTGTCTTAAATAATGGAAAAGATAATTTAGGAAAATTTGATGCCAAGAGTGATGAGGGAATCTTTTTAGGGTATTCTTTGAATTCAAAGGCATATAGAGTATATAACAAAAGAACATTGATGGTTGAAGAATCAATTCATGTAATATTTGATGAGTCAAATGATTTATCTAAAAATTTAACCAATGATGAGGATATTGAAATATTTGATGAAAACTTGAAAGAAATCTCAAACTTAGAAAATGATCTATTAGAGAAACTTGACATTAATAAAGAAGATGAAGAAGAAATAGAAATATTAGAAAGAGAGTCTAGAGCACCAAGAGAATTAGGATATGTAAAAGATTGTGAAATAGTAGAAGATCCAACTCTTGGAGTTAGAACTAGATCATCTCTAAGGAATGTGTGTCAATATATAACCTTTGTATCTCAAATTGAACCTAGAAATGTCAATGAAGCCTTAGATGACAATAATTGGTTTTTAGCCATGCAAGAAGAATTAAATCAATTTGAGAGAAGCAAAGTATGGAAACTAGTTCCTAGACCTAGTGATCACTCTATAATTGGAACTAAATGGATCTTCAAGAACAAGATGGATGAAAATAGTGTGATCATAAGAAACAAAGCTAGGCTAGTTGCACAAGAATATAGGCAAGAAGAAGGAATAGACTATGATGAAACTTATGCACCTGTAGCTAGACTAGAAGCAATAAGAATGCTACTTACCTTTGCATGTTATAAAAACTTCAAATTATATCAAATGGATGTGAAGAGTGCATTCTTAAATGGTTTCATTAATGAAGAAGTTTATGTTGAGCAACCTTCCAGTTTTGAAAGTCATGAATTTCCTGAACATGTATTCAAACTCTCTAAGGTACTTTATGGTTTGAAACAAGCTCCTAGGGCATGGTATGAAAGGCTGTCAAAATTCTTAATAGAAAAAGGATTTTCAAGAGGAAAAGTAGATACTACCTTGTTTATCAAAAATAAAAATAAAGATTTACTAGTCGTTCAAGTGTATGTAGATGATATTATTTTTGGATCAACTAATGAATCTTTATGCCAAGAGTTTGCTAAGATCATGCAAGGTGAATTTGAAATGAGCATGATGGGAGATCTCACTTTCTTCTTGGGACTTCAAGTGAAGCAAACTAAGGATGGAACCTTCATCAATCAAGCAAAATATACTAAGGAATTGCTCAAACGATTTGGAATGGATAATTGCAAACCTCAAGCAACTCCAATGGGCACTAACATCAAGCTTGATAAAGATGAAAGTGGTAAGTGTGTAGACACTAAACTTTATAGGTCTATGATTGGCTCATTGCTTTACCTTACTGCAAGTAGACCAGATATTCTGTTTAGTGTATGCCTTTGTGCTAGATTTCAATCCTCTCCTAGGGAGTCACACTTATTAGCCACTAAAAGGATCTTTAGATATCTTAAAGACACTCCCTCTCTAGGACTTTGGTACCCTAAGGACTCCACTTTTACTCTTCATGCATTTTCTGATGCAAATTTTGGGGGCTGTAAAATAGATAGAAAGAGCACTTCAGGCACATGCCAATTCTTAGGGAATAGATTAATCTCATGGTTCTTTAAGAAATAAAATAGTGTAGCTCAATCCATAACTGAAGCAGAATATATAGCAGCAGGTAGTTGTAGTGCTCAAGTGTTGTGGATTAAACAATAAATGAAAGACTATGGTATTGACATGAAGCAAGTCTCAATCAAATGTGATAATACCAGTGCTATCAATCTATCTAAGAATCATATTCAACACTCTAGAACAAGCATATTGAGATTAGGCATCATTTTCTTAGAGACCATGTACAAAAAGGAGATATAATTCTAGAGTATATTGATACTTTGCATCAAATAGCTGATATCTTCACCAAACCTCTTGATAGAGATAGGTTTTGTATTCTTAGAGGTGAATTAGGACTCATGAATGTTCCTTAAGATTTATCTGCTTCAAAACCTTGATTTCGAAATGATTTTAAACGAATTTTTCAATGATTTTTCTGGGCAAAAAGTATGAGAGATCGATCTCCTATCACCATAGATCGATCTTCATGCACCAAATTGGCCTAAAGCAGAAAGGTTAAGCTAGGCAGATTGATCTTCTTTAATATAAGATCGATATCTTTAAGCCTCTGTAAAACAGCAGATCGATCTATGCATTTGGCAGATCGATCTCCTTAAGCCTATGTAAAACAGCAGATCGATCTATGCATTTAGCAGATCGATCTCCTTAAGCCTCTGTAAAACAGCAGATCGATCTATGCATTTGGCAGATCGATCTCATTGAGCTTCTGTGTTTTGAAGATTGATCCTTTGATTCAGCAGATCGATCTCTTCAAGTCTCTGAAAATAACAGATCGATCTGTCACCGCGACAGATCGATCTGTCACCGCGACAGATCGATCTCCTTAGCCCTGAACTATAAAAACTGCTTCAAAATCTCCAAATCTCAAAAATCCAAAATTTCAAATCCCTAACCCCCTGTCGCGCCTCAACCTTCGATTCTCCCTCCCAGATCGATCTCGATAAGGTTTTTACCAAATCTTTTCATCATTTAGTGTTCTAGTAACCTACATTACTGAATTTCCTTAAAAATTTCTTGCTTTTTGCTAAAATTTTCACTAGGGCAATACTATCACTGTTTCATTGCCTAGGTTTTAGAGAACTCTTCAAACTAGTGCTTAGTGTGTCTAGAGAAATCCTTGTGTATGTCTAGGACATCTCTTAACATTCAGTTATGCCTCGTCTTAAGAGAGCGGCCAACAGAGAGTTTAGACCCTCTTCCTCACAACCACCCTCTGCCTCTTCAGTCACTACTTTTAACAGGTGTTTTCAAACACCTGTAAAAAGGAAACGATATGAAGAGTATTTCTCGACTATGCCAATTAAACATTGGTGAACAATTGATTTCTCATTTTTAAACGCATTGACTTTCCGTATCTGTCAAAAATGAAAGAATTTGGTTGGCTTCCATTTCTTAAAATCAATACCCCCGTACCACCAAACATCGTTAGGGCCTTCTTTTCTAATGCTGAACTCATCTATGACCCTGATGATGCCTAAAATTTTAGGGTTTAAAACGTATGTCATGTCTAAATCAATCCATATAGACACATCTATATTAGCCCAAGTGTTCAAAATAAAAGATGAGGGGTTGACCAATGAAGAGGAAGAAGTCCCTTTAGAAATTTACCTTCCCGGGGATAAGGCGAGTGACCTACCGATGCACCCGAGGTTATTCCACCTTATCATCTCGTGGAATCTTAGACCATTTGGTACCCGTCACTCCACGGTTAGGAGATTAGATCGATTTTGGCTCCACCACCTCCACTCCTCAAATCAAAAACCCAATCTGGTCCACTTCATATACGAAGATTGGTTGAAGATCGTACACGGCCAAGCCTCTACGATAGTCTTTCCACAACCGCTTGCGTACTTGCTTCAACGAGTTGGGGTCGATTGCTCGTGTGAAACCGATGAAGTGCCTTCCCCAAATAGCGTATTAAACATTGGCACATTTCACCACATGGGATACTATAAAGATTTTCAAGGGCAATGGAGGAAAAAGCGAGAACAGCAGTCTGAGGCAGCCATGGAAGAAGAACCATCAACTGAGCCTACTACCCCACCAGCTGCACCTACTGAGGTTCCATCTTCATCGACTGCTCAGCCCACTGCACCTATATCATCATCCGACGGGCTGGAATCGATTGTGGGGATGATTATGAAGCTTAACCGAAAGATGGATGAAGGTTTTGCAAACCTTTATGCCACCTAGCAGGCTATGTTCGATGAGTTGCAGGTTACTCGCACTCGAGTCAAGGAACTCATGGAACGCTTCCCTCCTCCGCCGTAGGACATGAATGTTAGGAATGTTTAAATAGTTTTTCATGTTTACCATTTGCTGATTAAAACATCATTTGCTTGAATGCTTACATTATGAAATGACATGATAGTTCTTTGTGAAATAATGAGTTACCATTTTAAAATGACATGACATTTCTTGTGAAAGATAATTGCCCTTAAATCTTTATTGCCGTTGCTATGACAAAAAGGGGGAGAATAATAAGAAAACATGTTTAATGATTTAAAGGAATGATTAAATTAATGGGGAGTTAAGGGGCTAAAAGTAAGGGGGAGTTTTGTGAAAGCAAAACATAGTTTGTGCATAATGCAAATGGGTAACTAAACATGTTTATTGAATAAGTTTTGTCATATCAAAAAGGGGGAGATTTTTGAGTTAATATATTTTGAAATGACAAAACAAGTAAATTTAATAATATAGAAATGATTTAAAATATGTTTAGAGGTTATCAGTACCAGAAACTAAGTCTTTAAGGATGAGATAAGGATGAGAGATCGATCTGGTGAGATGAGAGATCGATCTCCTGGGTTTTCTAGTATGAGGATCGATCTCATGAGGATATGAGATCGATCTACTAAAGGATTGAATTCTCAAAAGGATCTGTACAAGGTATTGAGAAAGCAGATATCGATCTATAAGGGTTATAAGATCGATCTGTCTATTATAGGATGATTATGAGATCGATCTGGTATAGGAAGAGATCGATCTCCTCAAAGTCAGAGAGCTAAGGAGATCGATCTGGGTTGATTAGAGATCGATCTCCTCTCTACAAAGAATACTTGGTAGATCGATCTGAAGATCGATGTTACCTCAAACAGAGAGATTGGAAGATCGATCTTCTGGTTCGACAGATCGATCTTCACCAACTTTTTCAAATTGTAAGATCGATCTCTTCATACATGAGATCGATCTCCCTGCTTCAATTTGCTTTGTAATTGCAGGAAATTAAACTAAGAGATCGATCTGGTCAAAATTGGAGATCGATCTGGCACTCAACTGGAGGTTCCCAACGGCTCTTTCTGCAAAACTTTCAATGGGAAAAACAACATTAAATGCTTTAACTACCAATCCTCCAATATAAAATCAAGCATTGAAGACACTGGGATGTGAGAGACTATTGCTGTAAATTCTGTATATTCTCAAGAATTTCATTCCAACATTCCATTGGTCTTCAATCTTCATTTATTGATATTGTTGTATAAGCCTTTGTGTAAAAGCTATTTTTATCCTACCAAAGCTTCACTTCATATTCATCCTCAAATTAAGAGAGAAGAGGAGACTTCCTTTGTGTGTCAACTTTGTAAAGGGTGAATATATCTTTGTGTAAAAAGGGTAGAGAGGTTATTCCTTAACCTGTGAAAGGGAGTGTGTAACATTCATTGAAAGAGTGAAAGAAAGCTCTTGACAAGGAGGTCAAGAAGAGAGGACGTAGGCAAGAGATTGGCCGAACCTCTATAAACTACTGAGTTTGATATTTCGTTCCCTTATCTTCTTTCAATTCATTGTATTACATTTTATTGATTATTCATTATTTTCAATTAGACTTAATTTAGTTTAAATTTGCCATTAACCTTAGAATACCGATTCACCCCCCTCTCGATAGAGCCAACACAAACAATATGGTTGCGAAATTTTATCACTGGGCTGTGCTTTGTCGATGGTATTGAGAGGCCATTGAAGATTAATTGTGATAGTAAAATCGCTGAGTTATACTCTAAGAACAACAGAAGCTCGTTGAAGTCAAAGCATATTGACATTAAGTTTCTTGTTGTTAAGGAGAGAGTTCAGAGTCTTCAGATTACTATTGAACATATAAATACAAACTCCATGATTGCAGATCCGCTTACAAAGGGAGTACCACCTAAGGTGTTTCATGAGCATGTAGCTCGTATGGGTGTGGTTCATCCTGATGATATACTTGTATAGTGGGAGTTTGTTTCTTGATGTTCATTTGTTATTGAGATTTTTCTGATCAGAATACAATATTTTTGTTATTATTGAAAACTCTGAAATAAAGTAATATTCTTTCAGTAGCAGTATGCATAAAGTCTTGAAAGAATGATAAAGTAGGACCAGTTGGAAATAGGCATGTTAAGGGATCACGTTTCATGTAATTTCCATGCTACACATCTATACTTGATCTATGTCGTTGATTATATTAATATACGTGACCATTGATGGGTCTAGTTACGGAATATATGTAACGAAGATCGCTTTGATCCTATGTTGATATAATTGATGGACTAGATTGTTTAGAGATGTTCTTTGTAAAGATAGCAAGTATTGAGCTCATAAAGTTATTTTAAATGTACAATAGTCAAGCGACATATATGGCCCAAGTGGGAGATTGTTGGGAAATTATTTGTGTGGGCCTACATATATCAATTTATTGTACATTACAGGCTATCTAATTTGTTTTAGACCACTTAAAAGTGATCAAATAAAGTTATTGGACTTCAGTGCATCTCAATTGGTATGAGTTTTACAATGTGTAGAGACCTAATATTTTATTCTATTTCAATGATGGGCCAAAATATGATAAAATATACTTCAGTTATAAATAGGTTATGGTCCCCAGTCTAAACGTAATTTTTCTCATTCTCATATCCCATTAGTGACTGAGTTAGAGTTTTCTCTCATAAATAAAAGTTTAGACTGAAAGACTACTAACCTCAATTAATCAATTTCAATGGATCTATGAACGCTTCCGTATTCTAATTTTTTTTGATGATTGAACATAAGATCCTGGTTATAAATTAATTAATTATAGTATTCCTTACATCTCTTGCATAGGTCTCTCGTCATCCGAGAGTCCCCTCTGGTGAGTGAGTATTCTCTTGCCAGGAAGCCCATTTGCATATGTAGCCTAGTCGCGTGTTTGAGTCTATTTATCTGAGGATGCTTATTACAAAAAAATTGACCTTATAGGGTCCAGAGATGTCATTTAGAAGAGGATCACCTAAAACATGGTCAAAAGGGTAACCTACTTATTTTAAAATTAATTCTAATCATGTTCTAAATCAATCCTAGAATTAATTTTACCCTTAAAATTAATTCTATTAATAATCCTAATAAAATTATCCTAATCTTAAGAATTATATCAATACGAATCAAAATTAACCTATTGTAAATTATCCTAACCTAAAAATATTCAATTCTAATATAATTTTATTCCCAATTCTCATTAATATTAAAATTAACTTAATCCAGTTAAATTAGTCAAACAAATTAATCAAATTAAATTAATAAGTTAAAACGATAAAAAAATTCACACAATTACAAACTAAACCTATGATCAAATTAGGCACACGATTACAACAATTCAACTTATTAAGTCTTTAGACAAATGGGCTATGTAAAACATTTTTGCTAGAAGTATCAATTTTAAGTAGGCAACCATTTAACAAAACACTTTTAAGATCAACAAACATGCATTAATAATATTTAACATTCAAGAAACATTTGTCTCTTAATGATTTTTCAAAATATTTAGTAATTTTTTCGAAATCATTTAACAAAATATTTCAATGAAAAATTACTAATTATGTAGTTTTCAAAATATGTATCTTTCTTTCTCATAAACCAATCTTTTGGTTTGAGAAAAATTAGATTATTCAAAACAAATTTACTTTGTAAGATCTCATTTAAACCTGCTTAAACTTTTTTCATTTCAAAATATATAAATTTAAAGCCACTAGATATCAAATAGATAAAAATAATGTAATTTGAGAGCTAAATAAGAATTTAAGTTTATAATTTAACTCAAATGAAATAAAAATTCTTTATTTTTTCTACAGAAAGATTATATATATATATATATATATATATATATATATATATATATATATAGGAAGGGATCAAGTTATCCCAATGTAAAACTAGATAGTTTTGCACAATTTTTTAACCATTATATTAAAAAAGATTTGTGATTGAGATTAAAATTCTCTTCCTGTAAAGTGCAATTAAATGCAAAAAAAAAATAATAATAATAATTTTCTTTCCTTTTTTACATTTTTAATTAATTGATTATTGTCATTTTTTTTTCAAATTTTTTCTCTTCATCTCTAATTCCTCCAACATAAAGGACTTGATTTGATTTCTTTGTTAAAAAACGATGATGCTTGGATATAGGGTATCTAGGCAAGAAATTTCTAGATTAGAGGCAGTGGTTACAGAGAGAAACCACTCCTCATCTTCTGAATGGCTTTTACATCATAGATACGAGTGTGTTCCCTTCTCATGAATGCCAATAATCAACACAACGCAGAACAAAAAATGAGCATCCTGTTTCATGAAAGCCATGAGAAGGTTTCGAAACGACAAAAATTTAGCATAGCAGTTGTGCAGATTCCAATCATAACATGGTAGGAGTTAACTAATGCTGAGGTGAATAGATCTCCTATTCGGTTTTATTTCTCTTCTGGAAATATGGGCAATCCTTTTTATTTTATTTTATGCACAACAATTGCTTCACACTCTTTCGCTAGGTATAACCTTGCAGAAGAGTACATATATTCTCCTCTTAGTCTCTCGTCAAATCCTCAGGTTAAACTTTGAAGTCAAATTCTCAAGCCAAATTCTTGAGTCAAATTCTCAGGCCAAACCCTAGAGTCAAATTCTCAGGCCAAACTCTGAAGTTAAATTCTCAGGTCGAACCCTAAAACCAAATTCTCAAGCCAAACTCTGACGTCAAATTCTTAAGCCCTTGTTTAGGTGCATGACTTACCTCGCGTATCTTTCGCTTTAAGCCCTTGCTCAATTTTTTGTGGTTTACCTCGCGCATTTTTCGCTTCAAGCCTTTTGTTTAGGTGCGTGGCTTATCTCGCGCATTTTTCGTTTCAAGCCCTTGCATATTTTCTTCGTGGCTTACCTCGCGCATTTTTTGCTTCAAGCCCTTACACATTTTCTTCGTGACTTACCTAGAGTATTTTTCACTTCAAGCCCTTTGTTTAGGTGCGTGGCTTACCTCGGTATTTTTCGCTTCAAGCCCTTGCACATTTTCTTCGTGGCTTACCTCGCGCATTTTTCGTTTCAAGCCCTTGCACAATTTTTTCATGGCTTACCTCATTTTTCGCTTCAAACCCTTTGTTTGGGTGCGTGGCTTACCTTGCGCATTTTTCGCTTCAAGCCCTTTGTTTGGGTGCGTGATTTATCTCGCGCATTTTTCACTTCAAGCCCTTACACATTTTCTTCGTGGCTTATTTAGCTCATTTTTCGCTTCAAGCCCTTTGTTTGGTTGCGTGGCTTACCTCGCGCATTTTTCGTTTCAAGCCCTTGCACATTTTCTTCGTGGCTTACCTCGCACGTTTTTCGCTTTAAGCCCTTTGGTTGGGTGCATGGCTTACCTTGTACATTTTTCGCTTCATACCCTTGCACATTTTCTTCGTGGCTTACCTTGCGCATTTTTCGCTTCAAGTCCTCTGTTTAGGTGCGTGGCTTACCTTGCATATTTTTCGCTTCAAGCTCTTTGGTTGGGTGCGTGACTTATCTCACGCATTTTTCGCTTCAAGCTCTTGCACATTTTTTTCGTGGCTTACCTCGCGCATTTTTCGCTTCAAACCCTCTGTTTGGGTGCGTGGCTTACCTCGCTCATTTTTCGCTTCAAGCTCTTGCACATTTTCTTCATGGCTTACCTCGTGCATTTTTCGCTTCAAGCCCTTGGTTGGGTGCGTGGTTTACCTCGCGCATTTTTCTCTTCAAGCCCTTGCACATTTTCTTCGTGGCTTACCTCGCGTATTTTTTGCTTCAAGCCCTTGCACATTTTTTTCATGGCTTACCTTGCGTATTTTTCGCTTCAAGCCCTTACACATTTTCTTCGTAACTTACCTCGCGCATTTTTCGCTTCAAGCCCTTTATTTAGGTGCGTGCCTTAAATTGTGCATTTTTTGCTTTAAGCCCTTTGTTTAGGTGTGTGTCTTATCTCGCGCATTTTTTGCTTCAAGCCTTTTATTTAGGTGCGTGGCTTACCTTGCGCATTTTTCGCTTCAAGCCCTTGTACATTTTGTTTGTGGTTTACCTCGCGCATTTTTCGCTTCAAGCCCTTTGTTTTGGTGCATGGCTTACCTCGGGCATTTTCGTTTCAAGCCTTTGCACATTTTCTTTGTGGCTTACGTCGCACATTTTTCGTTTCGAGCCATTTGTTTGATCAATCAACTATCAATTATTTGAAAATCTCAACAGGTAATAAAAATATCAATATGGCATAAATCATAGTTCAACAAATTAAGTTTCAACCCATAGTTTAATAATAAGAAATAACATTAAATAAAATAAAGTCTCACTGGCAGTATGGTTTTAAGTGGTTGGTATTCCACGTCTTTGTTATCTTCTTACCTTGTAAGCTTTTCAAGATATAAGTGCAAGGCTCGATCATTCTCCTAACTCTGTAGGGTTCTTCCTACTTTGCCTTGAACTTCTCATTTTCCTTCAAGGCCTTGGTGGGCTACCAGCTAAGTATTCTCCCCTAAAAATGACATTAATAGTAGCTTCTGTAGGTTCATTGTCTATCTATTGATTCCTATATTCTCCCTTTCTAGCCTCATTTCCTGTTTCTTCGTTTCTCCTCATATTTTCTTAGTTATTGTTGCGTCTATCATGCGGTCTATTGTCCCCTCGACCACGAGCGGGGTATTGAATCCTTTCATTCCTCCACACAGCGGTTTAACTTCCCTTCTCTAGCCAACTTCTCAAGCTGGTTCATTAGTTCCCGACATTTTTCAGTTGTATGGCCGAAGGCAGAGTGGAAACTACAGTAGGACCCAAGATCTCGTCATAAATTCCCTTCACCTCTCTTGGAGAATTGAAGCATCCCAAATCTTTCTGTTGCTGCTAAGATTGAAGCACGTGGTTCGAAAAACTGCATGTAATTAACATACTTTAACTTTGGGGTTTTATCTGATCTTTCTGTATTTTTATCATCAGACTCTCTTTCTCGCTTCCTTCCTTCCTTAAAGTCGCGTGTTGGTATCATCTTCATCACCTCTTCTTGATTGACATACTTATTTGCTCTAGAGAATAAGTCTGAAATCGTCGTTGGCTGATCTAAATATAGTGATTCTTGTAATTTTTCAAACCTTGTCCCTTGTAGCATAGCTGTCACAGTTATTCCGGCTTGTAGATTTTGCACTTCAAGAGTGGCATTACGAAATCGATCTACATAGCTTTTCAGTGATTCATTATTTCCTTGTCTTATGGTAAGCAGATAAGTGGCCTATTTCCTTTTTGACTATTTATCACGAAGGCCTTTAGAAATTAGTTCCTCAATTGATCAAAAGATGAAATGAACTATTCTGGTAAACTGTTGAACCACTTTAGCGCATGACCGATCAAAGTTAGGGAGAGTGCCCTACACATGATCTCGTCTTCCCATCTATGCAGTAGCATTAACGATTCATAATTTTGAATGTGGTCATAAGGATCAGTCTTTCCAGTATATGCCGTTATCTGCGAAATCTTGAATTTTGGGGGTAATGATTTTTCCATGATCGTTGTACTGAATGAGACTCTTCTCCTCTAGTTTTCTTCAACCGAAACTAACATTTTTTCCTTCAAGATTTGTTCCACCATTTTCTTCATATATGCAGCATCTTCTGCCATGGGTGTAAGTCGATTTTGCACCCTTTCTGTACGTGAATCAGTCTGGTCATAGTTAACAACATCTTTTCTCTCACCTCGTAGGTTATAAGTTCGCTTTTGATTAGTCTGAGGTGGCAAGTTTATCATTTCTGCTTCAGGGTTCCAAGTCGAATCCATTTCTAAGTTTCTCCTTCAAGTATGGGTCATTCCGACACCTCTCATTCCATTATTTGGAAGGCCATTTGTGTTCTAGAGTCAAGGATCTTTCGCATCTAAATATCCATAACCTACCATAGTCGAACTCTCAAGGTTGCCAATGCTTTGGCGTCTCCGACCACTAACAATCTCCCGTGTCGAATTCGTTGTACCATGACTTTGTGGTTCTCGCGCCGCCAGGCTGTGAGGGTCTCTTGTCGCCTGACCGTAAGGGTCTCGCGTCGCTAAGCCGTAAGGGTCTCCTGCAACTAGGCCGTGAGGGTCTCGCGCCTCCAGGCCGTGAGGGTCTCCTGCCGCCAGGCTGTGAGGGTCTCGTGCCGCCAGGCCGTAAGGGTATCCTGCCCCCAGGCCGTGAGGGTCTCCTACCGCCAGGTCGTGAGGGTCCCCTGCCACCAGACCGTGAGGGTCTCGCGCAGTCTCACGCCAGGGCTCTCCAATAACTCGACGTTCGTTGAGTGTAATATCCGAAGTACTCCTTCTTTGGGTTCTTTCTCCCACTAAGTTTTGAATAATAGAAGGCGAATTCACTTGCGGAAAAGTACCCCTAAACAGATCCACCATAGTTCGTAAGGCTTGAACGATCTCTTCCCCTTGTTTTTTATAGCTTCAAATTTTGTCACGGGTATTATCATCATCTTCGTCTTTCGCTCCCCCTGGACTCCATCGCCTAAGTCACCAATTGGAGAGTTCGTCATATCTTCATTCTCATTGCTGCTAAACGTGTCCGTACCATTGTTGTAGAGCAAAAAACTTTTTTTTCGTTTCCAACAAACGACGCCAATTGTTTTGCAAAACAAAATGATGATGTGTTTCTGACGTCTTCACTTCGATTTTCGTGTCATGTGCTACTAAAGAGTCTGCAAGAAAAATAATGATCAGAGGGACACAGAGGTTTTTCTCTGCGTAAGCACTCCGATACTTAAGTCATACAGAAAATTGGGCAGAGTTTCTATAAAGAAGATAGAGACTTCCTGTCACGACCCAAATTACCTAAAAATCAGAGTAAATTTTTCGCTTTTTCATTTCCTTACCCGTCGTGAACAGTTTCACCACTAAACAGTTGGGCTATGATTCGGTGTTAGTCACCTCTCACCTATTTACCATTCCATTTTCATATTTCATTTACATATCAATTTATTTTAAATAAATACATCCCCAATATTACATCCATGTACAGTACTGTGCCTCTATATGTTCAGATACAAAAATTATACAAATGTATATACCTGGTCTTGATAAGAAGCAGCGGATATGACTACTGTCGTTCTCTTCTACTGAATATACCCTGTGGGGTGGAAAATGAAAGGGTGAGCATAAACAGCTCAGTAAGGCAATAATGTAAGCAGGTAGATAACTATACTATCTACGTGCTAATAATGTCATGATATAAAATCGTTTGTATTTAGAGCATGAGGTAAGACTAAAACGATGCCACATGTATGTATATATCATATAAGAGAAATCATGAAATCCATATATAAAACAAACATGGAAAAATCCTCATGTATGTCATCTCATGCTCGTCACATTTAAAACTTATTTGTTTCATCATATACTCAACACTCAAAAACTTATCTGTTTCATTTCAAACTCTTCTCGTTAAAACTTATTTGTTTTATCATAAAACAGCTTCATCAAGGTCAAACCCATCTCTCGGGAATACCTTGATTCATTAAATCACATCTCATTTAAAAACATAAATCGGGACATTACCCCTCCTTCGGGTTTGTCCTGGTCTATTCAGACCGTATGATATCATGTGAGGCATGTAGGTTACTGTATGAAAATTGAGGACTATGGCCATACTTTGTCCTTGTGATCCCAGGCTACACGGATCTCGGTGTGCGGGGCATCACAACTGCAACGGGAGGTGGGGTCAAATCCTACCCGCCAGAATATCAAGTAACATCATCGAGTCATCATGACTGCACGGTACATCGTACTCCGTGTGACATACACAGTACATCGTACTCCGTGGACCCATATCATAGTCTGGGGGTGCCTGCCGTAGGTCTTATCCACCCCAATACTATGTCGATAACCAACCCATGTCTCAAAGTATACGTGCGAGCATCTCAACTCTCTGTGACACACAGTCTACAGGAGGCTTCCGCACGACTATATGCATGTCAACTCACGTCTAGTGCGAGCGAAGCTCCAGCACCACGCTATGCATATCATGATATCTAAAATCTCGTGCGAGCGAAGCTCCAGCACGGTTTTATGCATACACAAATGTCTCGTACGAGCAATGCTCCAGTACGGCTTTTCATGAGAAATAAATTAGTAAACTTGAGTGCGAGAAAGACTCTAGCACTCTTTTTACTCATGTAAATATGATAGGTGGCTCAATCTTTATAAAACATCTTTTAAAATAGTAACCGGTACAAACCGGTACCCTTTCGTATAATTCACGAAATCAACAGCCAACCTATGTGTATATTTGCTTAAATCAAAGCAATACATTTATATAAAATATTAAAACAGGATAATCATGCAATTTATCTGCCTTACTACCCTTTTTATAAATTTTACTCTCAGGGGCAAAATCATCTTTTTCTTTATTTATCTAAGCTCCAGTTTTTGTAAAAATTAGTATTTCTTTTCTAGATACTTTAAGGAATTCTAGACCCTATAATTTCCCTCAAAATTACGTATAGGTATCTCTATGCACTCACAAAATTCCCTTACCTCGATTCTCGTCGAGCGCGTATCTAAATTCTACTGTCGAAGGCTCGTCTGATCCGATTTGCTGCTAATCCAGTCTCTGGGGCTGCAGATAATTATTTATCATGTCAATTTAACCCAATAATTATAAGTCTCCTGTTTACTATAGTCGATTTAACTAATTGAGCCAATGTACTCTTATTGGGCCCAATCGTACCTTAATGGGCCTCGACCCATTTTAAGCCCGTTTATACTTATTAAATCCCTTCTTCGATTTTACTGGGCTCATTCAGGTTACCAATAATCATGGGGCTTCGTTCCAAACTCATTGGATAGCCCGTACACTATTTACGGTAATTACGTTGCAATTTCGATAAATATGTCTTTTTATACAGAATAAATCCATAAATTCCGTAAAATAATCGAAACTCTGTATTAAAGGATTCTAATTGTCGAAATTAAAATATACTTACCCAATATGATGCGGGGTATGAAAATCGGAGCTCAATCGGCTCTCGTTCAGGCTTTGTCATACAACTGTACAATTATATATTTAATACCGGGTTACTTTTTTATTAAATATAATTTAAATAAATTTTTCGAAAATCAATTCGGTCACTTTTGACCTCTTACTGACTTACCCGAAGTCCGGTGTATCCTCAAAAATTCTTTCCCTTTTTCCTTTTTCTCTTTTTCTCCCTTTTTCCCTTCTTTCTTGGCTGAACCGGTTCAGTCCGGTTCAACCCCGTTCAGATTGGTCCGGTTCAGCCGGTTCAATCCGGTTCGCCCCTTTGCTGAACCGGTCCGTACCGGTTCAGACGTTCCCGCCGCCGTTCATGGCATTTTCGGCCGGTTCTCGGCTTGTTTCTGGCGCCAAACGGTGCGCCTGCACTGGGGGAGTGTTCGGCTGGGGTCGGGGTTGGCCGAATCATGCCGGTGGCCGCCGGATTCCTCTTCTCCCTCCGCGGCACTCTCCCTATCGATCCGCCGGATTTCGATGGTTTCACCGGCCGACATCGGTCTCAAAAGAACCGCATCCTCTTCCCGATCACGCCGGTGTCCGCCGTTCGAGCCCAGCTGCCGTGGATCGTCGGAATCTACCCCGTTTTCCTCGCGGGCTTCTCTTCCTCCGCTCGACGTTTTTCGACCTCCTGGCGACGCGTCTCCGGTGCCAATAGCTTCGCCGGCCTCCCCTCTTTCTCCTCGGTTCTTCGTCGGGGCCGTCAGTCGCCGGTGGCCGTGGGTCGGTCGGCCACGCGCGGGTCATCCTCGGTTCCAATTTGTTTTTCTCTCTCCCTGTTAAAGTTTTCAGATTTCTCTTTTTTTTTTTATTTATTTTATTTTTATTTATTATTATTTATAAATTAGTTTATTATTATTATATTCATTATTTTAGTCAAAATATTCAAAATATCTACAAAAAATTAATTTCTTTATTCCAAATAGATTTATTTAATTTTATTTAATTTATTTATTATATTTTTACCCTTTTTCGGTATATTTTCTCTGTATTTTCGAGATATTGTCCCGAACAAAAATTTTGATTAATTCCAGTAAATTCATATCTTGATCAATTTAATCCGAAATTTAATTATTTCTTCGTTATTGATCAAGATTCTCAAATCCATTATTTAATAAAAGTTTTCCTGTCAAATTATACCGGCTTTCGATCTTTTGACCGTTTTGCCCTTGTACTTGTTCGGGATTAATTTAACCCGACTTTCCTTCACAAATACTCATTTATTTTGTGTTTTTAATTAAATTCGGGTCTTACACTTCCTTCCATAGATCATACCTGATCCCTTTTTATAGGGGTTGATTTCAGCTTTAATTACGTATTTATCCACTAAGTAAATATTTTTTATTGTTTTGTAAGTCCTACATACTTAAAAATATTTAAGGGTAAAATCTTCAAGATTAATTTTAACGCAGAGTCCCTTGACAACATATCGAAAATATTCATTTTCTGTTTATTGTGGGCATGCCACATTCATGGGCGGGAGTCTCCCGCCCATCAACATGCATAGGCGGGAGTCTCCCGTATATATCATCCTGCATAAGCGGGAGGATGAAATTGGATGGAGACCAAGGGTCTCCCGCCTCGCGCCATGTGACGGTGTGTAATAATTTTTCTTTTTTTATTTTATTTTATGCACAACAACCATTTTTATAAACCTTGTAGGATTAATATTCTTGTAAACCAACTTCAAATTTAACAAATTATTCATATTTATCATGTATTAAAGTTTCGATTGAGAATATCATATTTTACAATTTATATTAACGATTGAAATTTTATTATTATCAAACTAATAGTTAAATACTTTTGATTAACTTAAAATTTTATATACATAATCTACTTGAATAAAATATAATGATCAACGGTGGGATTAAAAAAGTCATAAACTTATAAAGAAATATAAAGTGATGTGAAACAAAATTGTTTTATACTACTATAGTTGATTTGTTTTTAAATGATATGATATGATTAAATGATTACTTTTGCTGAATGCACACACGTGTGTGTGTGTATATATATATATATATATATATATATATATATATATATATATATATATATATATATATATATATATATATATATTGATTTTTTATATGTAAGTATTATTTTAAGTCAAAGGAAGAATTAATGACATCTTTCAGGTCGTTCAAGCAAGAAAAAGGGGATGATAGGAGGAGTGGCCGGAGGTGCTGCACTTCTTTTGCTTCTTATTATAGCATTGCTTGTTTGGTTTAAACTATCAGCAAGGCAGAAAGGGACACTTAGAGGTAAACACAATTAATGCTTGCCTGCATGTACGGTTTTAACTTCTGCCACATTTTAAAAAAATAATTATATATCTAACATTTGCAAATATTTTGTATAGATAATTTAAATTTATATATTAATGTTTTATTAACATGTATGCAAAATAACTATATATATATATATATATATATATATATATAAACTTGTATTTAAAATTTACATTGAATTGGAAATGTTCTTTATAAATTGGATAAATTTTATTAATAAAACAATATCCTGCTATGAACATATTTTAATAAAAATAAAATAAATTAATTTATAATATAGATAAATCATATAAGTAATATTTTTAATATAAAATATTTAAAATAACTTTAAGACTATTACCAAAAAAATTCATTTTAATCCGTTCAAATTATTTCCAATTGTTGTTTTTATCTTTTTATTGACTTTTGATTTAAAGTTTTTTCTTTAAATTTCAACTTTTTTTTTATTGTTTTTCTCTAATCACCTCTCTTATTTTTTATTTTTTATTTTTTATTTTTATCACTTTTTATAACTCACTCTTTTACACTATATAGGGAATAACATTATAGCACAAATTAGTGTGGTATAATATGATATTTAATTTCTTTTGCATTACGAAATAATAATCTAAATATAGTTTTATAAGCATTTAAATTTCTACTCAACCAAAAAATAAATTTTATATATTGAAATAAATATTTTAAAAATATTTTTTCCATTAATTCCTCATAATACCGCAAAAACGTGAGAGCATTCCTTGCCTGTACATTTTGTATAAATTTTACATACTGTTATTGAATCATAACATCCCATCTCAGCAAAATTTTAGTTTTAAATGAACAATTGTTAAGAAACTAATATTATTAAATTCACTAATTAATAAAATATCATGTTAAAATAAAATTTATATACTAACAATATACTATTATATAAATTCTTTAATTGCTTTTATTTTTAACAGGTGACATTTTAGGAGCAACGGAGTTGCAAGGCCCAATAAACTACAGATACAAAGATTTGAGGGCTGCTACTAAAAACTTTGGCGAAGAAAATAAATTAGGAGAAGGTGGTTTCGGTGATGTTTATAAGGTACATTATATACATGTACAAACACACATACACATATATAGTAAATAATTTTACGAATGTTTTATATACGAGTTCAAAATGTTATCACATGTCACATTAAATTATATTTAAAAAAAATAATAACATAATAATTAATTGAATAGACGTATGCATGCATTTTGAGATTGAAAATTCAACTGTCCATCTAATAGAACAGTAATCTTAGATTTCCTTCTATGTAGCAAAAGAAAATGATATCTCTCGTTTAATTTCGCAGTTAACATGACATGATAAATTAAATTTGTTGAATTTGATGGATGATTTCTTGTATTAATTATGTGAGCAGGGCGTTTTAAAGAATGGGAAAATAGTTGCAGTCAAGAAATTAGCCATAATGCAATCTCGAAGAGCCAAGTTTGATTTTGAAAGTGAGGTTAAGCTGATAAGCAATGTTCATCACAGAAATCTTATTCGTCTTCTTGGATGTTGTAGCAAAGGACTTGAATTTATCCTCGTCTATGAATACATGGCAAACAGTAGTCTTGACAAATTCTTATTTGGTAAGCCTAATTTCTTTATTCCTCTCCTCTCACATCTTTTAGATGGATCATCTCTGGAAAAAATTATTACGTAAATCTTTCTTATCATATATGTCAGTTAGCTCGGAGGACAACAGATTTAATAAATTAATAGTGATGTCAACATACATGGATCCAATATCTTTTTTATTATTAATCCTTACAACATATTCAAAAGAATTAATTTAATGGTATAAGGTCTTGTTAAAATTTTGAACAAAAACGATTTATAACAGAAAATCTCATATTTGAATCCTCGTCAAATCAAAATTTTTTAGATCAATTTAAGTTACAAAACCCGAATTGAAATTAGTTTTATATCTAATATAATATAAAAATACCTAATGATATGAAAAAAAAAAAATCCTTACAACTGATATGGTACGAAATCAATGTTTATAAATTGCTTTTCACTGGACGGACAACAGGTGAAAGACAAGGGTCTCTAAATTGGAAACAGAGATTTGATATAATTCTGGGTACTGCCAGAGGCCTTGCATATCTGCACGAGGAATTCCATGTATGCATCATTCATCGTGATATAAAGTCAAGTAATATCCTTCTTGACGATGATTTCCAACCCAAAATAGCCGATTTTGGGTTAGCAAGACTTTTACCTGAAGATAAGAGCCATTTGAGCACCAAATTTGCTGGAACACTGTAAGTCTTGTTTCTGTTGCAGCCTGATTAATCTCAACCAAATGCTTATTTCTGCCATATTCTGTCCTTCCATTTTGTAACAAGCATGGCATAATTAATCGTTTTTAATTAGGGGATACACATCACCAGAGTATGCTATTCATGGACAACTATCAGAAAAGACTGATATCTATAGCTATGGAATTGTTGTACTCGAAATCATAAGTGGCCAAAAGAGTTTTGAGGCGAAGGCCGATGATGCTGAGTTCCTCCTCAAGAAGGTACCTAGATTAAGGCATCCTTTATTCTTCGTTGCATAGTTCTCCTTATTGCTAGCTGCAATTGGAATATCCTTACGATTTGGTGTGAACTATATGTGAATCGTCGATTATTTTTCTACATTAAGATGATAGAGATTTTTGTTTCACAAATTAGTTTATATAACACGTACTCTATTTAATAGTTATATATAGATAATTATCCAATTTAATACACTGTCAGTGATGTTTTTTAATTCTATTAGTAATATTAAAATAATTACACATGTTTTATTTTATTATTTATCTTTTTAATATTTCTAAATAATATGTCATCATCCTTACCTTGCTTGTGAAGTTAAAGAGTTTCAGTGACAGTGTATTCGATATTAATTCATTATATATATATATATATATATATATATATAAAAATAAAATGATTGTAGATGATAACACATATTTCATTTTATTTTATTTTTATTATTTTTAATATTTTTTAAAGATATGTGTTATTATCCTAATCTCTTTTATGAAGTCTAAAAACTTCATTGATACTATATCGGATAATCATCCACGTATTTAGATCAATTTATTAGTTTTTTTAATTAAAATTATAAATAAAATGGGTTGTGGAGTACAAAAATTCAACATGTTTGCATAGGATTGTTTTTCTATAATCAACATGTAGAATAAAAGACTCGAACTAATTAATTATTTAGATGCATACATGTAGACATTGATAGAGTTTTGTTGTGTATGCATGGTCTGGTTAACACAGGCATGGACATTGTATGAGAACAACATGCACCAAGAAGTAGTGGACGGAAGCTTGGATCCAAATGAATATGAAGCAGAAGATGCGAAAAGAATAATAGAAATAGCATTGATGTGCACTCAATCAGCTGCTGCGTTGAGGCCAACCATGTCTGAAATTGTTGTATTGCTGAAAAGTAAAGGGTCAACTGAACGAAGACAAATCACGAAGCCGACCTTCGTTGAATCAGATGAAAGGGTTAGGGTTCGAGACGCGTCCACATCAACTGCTTCCTCAGCATCCAATGCCACAGCCTCTACTACTCAAGTCTCAGGTCGCTAAATATAAAATCCCGCGATCTGAATCAAAGCCTTGCGTGGGATGGATTGTACTGTAAATAGATTGTAATGCCGCAAAAACCTTTTTTTTTTTTTTTATAAAAAAAACATGATCTAAATGTTTGATTAAAAATAATAATATTATTAAATGTTGATCAATATAGATTAGAGTAACTTTTAAAAATATTTTTTTTTTTCTAAGCAAATTATTTCAAACTCAATAAATATTAAGTTGTAAATTTTTAAGTGTGTGAAAAAAGAGTGAAAGTTGTAAATTTGAGTTGCTCCGATCAAGCATAGGTTTAAATTCCTTAAAACTCCATTGAATATATATTTTTCATTCTCAACTTGAAACTAGAAAATTGCCCCTGCTTTGCTACGAGATTTTTTTATTTTAATTTTTTTCTCAAAATTTAAATTTTATATTTATTTAAATTTTAAATCATTGAAAAAGATTTCTTCCTCGTATAAAAGACTTACTTTCTACGGAAAAATAAAAATGAAAGAGATAAGAAAGATTTATAGCTTATTATTTAAGATTCTACTCTAAGAAGAAGCTCTACCAGTTGACATTGAACTTACTTCAAACACCTCTCAGGGCGAAGCTTTAGAGAACCCTCCTACCACATATAGCCAACCATCAACTTTGGAAGTTTTAGTGCTTTGCCATCTCATTAAGTTTTACTGTCTCATCAGCTTTGGAAGTTTTAGTGCTGGAATTCTGATATTAACATTGAACTCGATAACTTCTGTATTGACAAAAATAAGCAAACACTGCATGAAGATACAGGCGCTTCAACCTGGTTTTATTCTCTCTGAGAGTTTAGCGAGTCACTCAAATCAAATATATAAGTTTTGGCTAACATAATATTGCAACATGATAAATAGTTGGTGAGTAGTTAGCCTTAAGTAGCAGAACTCCAACACCTTATTGTTTGCTTAATTATTCCAAATTCAGACAAATTCATGGTGGCAATCATTAAATTACACTGTTTCTTATCCAAATTGTGTTTTATAAATTGTAATCTCCAGTATACAAAGTCCTCCTAGCTTTCATATTCGACATAGTAGCAAAATTTCTGAAATAGATAAAACAACCATGTGTTAAAAAAAAAAAAAAAAAAAAATCCCTCAGCTTACGGCAGGTTGGAATTTGATGTTGTGATATTCTTTCCATCCTGGCAATGTAAGTTTGTCACGAAAAATGTTAAATAACCATAACCATAAAAATGAAAGAATTTATGTGATGCAATATTAAGAGTTTAAACTTTTAAACGTAGTGAACCAAGGTAAAAGTTTAAGCTACAAACTATATATTCTAGCTAATTTAAGGGAACAAAATAATATTGAGAAGTAAGAAATAAAAATTTTGACTAAGAACTTCATGTGATACAGTGCTCAAATCCCAACAATAACATCGTATGCCTCACCACAATTTGCACCATTTCTACTCACCTTTACGTACTTCACTCATTTTCTTTATGCTGAAATTTACAAACTTAACTTTAGCCATGGTAGACAATACATACTTGGCGCTTGTAGGATCATTCTTGCCTTCACAATTAGTTAACTATTTGACATGAGCATTTGATACTCCTTCAAATCCTAATAAATTTCATTCCATTTCTCTCACCAACTTTTCAACAAAGTTAAAGAAACTATCCTTGTCTAACCACCATTGACACATTACAAATTATGGGAGCAACATGAATGAGCAAACTAACTAACAAAAACAAATAAGGAGAGCAAGCATGAAGCTAATTAAACAAGGAACATATTGAGAAAATGTAATTATTTGGCTATAAGTCCTCTGGATCTGCTTCACTGTATGTTGATTTTTTCATCATGGCCTCAAAGTACAAAGCAAGAGAGGTGTCCTTGTTTGGAAGGATGTGAGGGCACTTGCATGCCTAGAAGAAAAGAAAAAAGAGCAAACACATTTAAAAGTATCTCGTACTTCACCAAATGGAAAATCAGAAAACGCTTAATAACAATAACAGACAACTGAAGAGAAATGAAGAAAGAAAGAGAAGTAGGAAAGAAACAAAGTAAAAAATTATCCAAAACATTTATGCAAGTTGAATATGACTGTATGCAGAGATTGTGGAATAACAATGTACGAGAAGCCTTTGGAATCCAAGAGGTGTACAGTAAAAAAATTTACATGAAATGGGTTTCATCATCGCAGACAAATCAGAACTCTTTACTGCTGAGCCAAAAACAAAAAAAAAATAAATAAATAAATAAAAATCAAGAAGACAAAGCATGGACAAGGATTTTAAACTGATAAGTTGCATATTAGACATATTAATTGTCATATTTTTTCATGATTTAATTATTTTATATACTTAATTTTTAGATTTAACTTATATTTTCTATTTTGTATTGTGAATGAAGGAAAATTGACAAAATGGATTAAAAGCTGCAAATTCTGTTCAAGTCACAAAATCAGAAGAAATTTTGAAATTCAAGTCGAGATCTATCACTTGTAGCTGAAGTTGATTGAATCAATCTAAAGATGACAAGTAGAAGATTTTAATTATTAAGGAAAAGATATGCAATTACTGTCTTTGACAAGTGGTGAAAAAGAAAAGAAGTTTAATTGTAATTAAACTAAATCAGAGAACTTTCATTTGGAAACAGATTCTGGAGTTAGGATATTTAGTATTTATAGACTAAGAGTGGAAGAGGCTAAGAATCTTGATCTTGAATCATCCATTATCGTACTCATATAATTTTATATTTTTCTTTAGTGTTTTTCTTTGAATTTATGCTTTACTAAATTTTTAGTCTAGTCAAAGGATAATTAAAGTTTGGGTTCTTCAAGATTGTGAGATCTAATTAATTTTATCTTGTTCTTGTATATCTTTATTATTTATATGTCTTATATGCTTGTTTAAATTATTGTTTTGATTGATTGTACAAAAATATCATTTGTTCAATTATCAGGATAATATATCACCAATTAGAAACCTAAATCCGTAATTGTTTAGGAATTCTAATATAAGTGGTAAATAACATAATTGATTACAGATAGGTTTTCGATTCTATGTTAAGAAAATATATAATCTAGCTTAAATGAACCTACATGTGTGTTTGTTAGTTAGAATTGGTAGTCTCTCTAATTTTCAATGTTGTTGGTATCTAAGGTTGTTTAACTGACAACAGAAATAATTAGAGATCGTATCCTGATTATCGAAGAAGTAAAGATGGATAAGTTATTAGGTCGTACCAATAACCATAACCAAGGAAGTAAGGAGGGATAGGTTGTTAGGTCGTACCTATAACAATAGGTTGTTAGGTCGTACCTATAACAATAGGTTGTTAGGTCGTACCTATAACCATAACCAAAGAAGTAAGAAGGGATAGGTTGTTAAGTTGTATCTATAACCATAACCAATTTGGTAAGGATTAAAAAATTCATTTTTGCATCAATGTTCAATTCTCTGAACCCATTCTAAGATTATTCATTTGATTGGATGTTTTCATCATATAAATTTTCTTCCGTTATTTTTACATAGTGATATTTCTTTACTACATTTTAATTTTTCTTTTAATTACAACAAATCCCCATTTTTATTTTCTTTTCTTCTAAAAAGAATAAATCTAATCAATTTCTTGAAAAATAATTTTACTCATTTATACTACAGTTTAAATTTATTTTGAGTAAAAATTATTATTATTGATTTCGACAACCACCATCAACTACCTCCTATTAGACATTACAAAAATAGAATAAAATACAGCCATAAAACTAGCAAAAACTAAGAAATCCCGTATAGAGTAAAATTAAACGATCTTAAAAAAGAAGCTATTTCAGATCATTGAAGCTAATATATTTAATTTTAAGAATCGCAAGGATTAAGAGAAATACCTGAAACAGAAAGCTAAGAAGATGAAATGAAAAGCTATCAAAAATTGGATCTTCGAAATGATTTGGAGTGAAGGGAAGCGAAACGCATAAATGCAAAAGGGGTTGGAAGATTCTGGAGAAAGATGTGTCAACAGCGTTGCAAAGGAAAAAAAAAAAAAATGCAAACCATCGTAACGATTTTGATCGTAGACACTGTCGTTAAACTATTTTTGAAAACAATAAACATAGTCATCACCGATTTTTTAATTAAATATAATTAATTACTTAAAATATTTATTTTTTAATAAAATTTTAAAATTAATTAAATTTTATTAAAAAATTATTTTTGTTTGTGAAAATAAATTTGAATTCAAGAATTACGTGTGGGAGGAATAACATCTCACAAGGCGCATTTAAAAATGATATCATTTTAATTATATATTATTTTTTAATATTAATAAAATAATCTTAATTTAATATTTAAAAATATTTTTTTATTTTTTTAAAAATAATTTATTTTCGTTATTTAAAAAATTAATTTTTATTTCTTTTAATTAGAAATAAATGAGAATCTTTTATATTAAAAGCTATACCGAAGTACTCTAATATTTTTTGTAATATTTCGGATAATTTTTGCATCTAAAGATTTCTTAAGAATCTTTACTTGCGATTTCTATAGATCTCATCCTTGGGAGATTCTTACTTATTTTAGAATTTTATGAATGCATAAGATGCAAATATTAATGCATATGGAAATTTTATTTTTATTTTTCTAAATTTTATTTATTTTAAATAAGGATACAGTTTATTGAAAAATTATACTAAATATTCCAATACTTCTAGTAATAATTAATGAGTTTTTCTCACTTAGAAATCAGTTAGAAATCATTATTTGTGAATTCTGTAGCATCTCGTCATTAGAGATTAAAATTTATATTTTTATTTATTTATATGTTTGTTTTTATTCATATTTTTTGAACTAATTTATTTCATAAAATTAATTAAAAAAATTTGATATCAAAATAAAATCACTTAAATATTCTAATACGCTGATGGCATTTAAAGATTTTTTTCCATTCTAAAGATTATCAAAGAGTCATTACTTAAGATTTTTAAGAAATCCCATCATTGTGAATTCTTTATAAAATGTATGTTTTATTTGTCTGTCTTTATTTATTTTTCTTGTCTTTATTATAATTTATTTTTAATTAATTTGCTTCAAAATTGATTATAAAAATTTGAAATTGAGACAAAATCACTTTAATATCCCAATATGCCCGTAAAATTTAAAAATTTTATTTCGATTTTAAGAATTATAAAAAAATCACTACTTGTTATTTCTATCAAATTATATTATCAGAATTATCCCTTCTTAATCATTTTATAAATAATTAATATATTTTTAAAAAAAAACTCATTTATTAATTATTTTCTAAATAACTAGTTTTATATTTTCTTATATTACCACTTATTAAAAATATATATGAATGTGCACAAGATTTTTAATAAAGTGAGCACCCTAAGAATAATACAATATTATTATTATTATTTGAATAAAACAAATACTATACATACGTATACCTTAGTTGCAGGAAGCCAAAACTGTGTTTGGGGTTTTCTTCCTTCTTTTAACCGACAGCCCTTGCCTTTTATACTCTAACCAATCAAAGTAGCAGCAAACAGAGGCGATGTTGGCAGCAAGGCACGGCGATGGCAGCAGCGGCGATAGTGCGGCAGCAAGGAAGCCTGGACGCAGCAAAGCAGAGTGATGGCGGCAGCAGCTCTGGGCAAACGATGGTGGCGGGGCGTAACAGAACAGTGAACCAGCGATGGAGAGGGATGGCGCGAGCAGAGTAGTAGTGTAAGGCACCGCAATAGAGTAACGCCAGCGGCAGGAACGGCACAGCAGGGGACAGTGACGTGGTGAGCGATGGTGCTCGGGTTACTGGCTCTGTAACAAACGTTCAGGTGATGAAACAGAGGGCGTGCGATGAAGCCGAGTGGCGTGGGGATGATGCTCGGGTGGAGCAGCAAGGTGTAAGGCTAGGCAGTAGCGGTGCAAGGCTGGCGTTGACGGTGGTGATGGTTGCGACAAGGCTGGCAGCGACGCTGGCTAAGGAAGGATGGTGAACTCAGCAAGATGACAAAAGCAAAGAGACTGGGAGGCTCGGGTTTGATTAAGGAGGAGCTGTAGGGTAGGGCCATTCTGTTTCTTACCTCGTTTCTTTTTTTAAAATTTTTAATTTTATTTTTTAGGCAGCCGAAACAAGGATCAATCCATTATTGCCCATTATCACCGCTATCCTCCGTTTTAGTTGAGTCTGATTTTGTATAAAAATCAAACTTAGTTCAAAGTCTTTAGAGTTCACACAGAACCAAAACAACAAAAAGGAAAAAAAAAAAAACTTAATTTCACACTCTATCACAACCAAAACCATAAAATTTACTCTTCAATTCAATCATCAACAACACAATAGAGAAAGGCAAATGGCAGCAGCTCACAGTGACAGTACACAACACAGAAACAACACTTGTTTTGACTTTTGAAAGTAAGCAATTTACATCAAAGTTAAAAATATTTACCTTTTGTTGAATCAATCCATGTTTGGGGAACATATTTGGATATGGGAAGGGAGAAATCGATACGTTGAAACTTGAAACATAGGAAGGGGATTTTGTTGGAAGATTTAAGTGTTACAGTCCGAAAGCGCGAAAAATAAGGTTAATTTAATTTTTTTCTTAGATTAAACTTCTTACTCGGGTTGTATTCATGTACAGTGTCAGCCAACATCTTCAACTAAATATCCCGAGAATCATTCAATATCCCCAACCTCTTAACCAATTAATATTATATCAAAAGAAATCCACTTGTTATACACATTAATACTGATTACATCCCAATATCACTTAAATAGAAGTGTCTGTATTACATAATTGTCTGGGTTACAAAATGAATTGAATTATACCTCTCGTGTATACAAGCAATAGCCTGGGGAGAGTCTCGTCCACTAACCTATGTCACGTACGCAGTAGGTACTATCTCTCATTGTAAGTAATCTGTAGGGGAGGAGAAAGAGGGAGTGAGCTTTCAGCTTCGCTCAGTAAGGAGTGCATATGAACTTTGAAAAATCATCATTAAAGCATAAATGTAATAATGACATAATTCACATGATTATAAATACGTGATTAAAATCATAGTTCATCAGAACATCTTTATCTCATTCGCAAATACGTCATATCTCAAAATAATTATGGAGACTAGGCATAGTATAAACGTCATGAATGCAATCATCACATCACATCATCCTTAACGAGGGCATATCTCGTTACCAAAACGGAGACATCTCACGTTACCAAAACGGAGGCATGGTAAGACCCGGGCCTAGCAAAGCCTCGGTGTCAACCGAAGTTGAGGTATCAACCGATGTGTAAGTTTCATGACAAGCCTTAAGTCTCAAATTAAAACATACCATTATTATGCAGAAAATAGTTTCGTCTTCACGTAGAGCTCATAATAGTTTTGCTTATAAATCTCTTTTAAATAAAAATATATATTTGCTCACAAATAACTTAAATCACAAAACTGAGTTTAAACCGACAAAACATGCATTCAAGTGATAAATCTCAAATCAAACACTTTTCTCAATAAATAAGCTCATTTGTAAACTCATTTTATGCTACTAAAGCATTTTCATCAGTAAGAAAATACATGTGCACAAAAGGTTGCATCCCTTACCTTGAATCACGTGCGAATCACTTCCCTTTGTTTTTCAATACTCGTGATCCGACTTTATCGGCTCCAACTCAATCTTCAGGAGCTACAAGCATTTGCTACTCACATTAGTGTATTTCAACATACTAAATTCTCATTGCATGAATTTCAATTCAATGCATGAGGCCATTTTACACCAATTTGGCATTGTCACATCTTTTGGACCTTATGTTCTTTTAAGTCCGTTTCGATTGTTCTATTCGCTTCTCCTCAAGTCTACCGATTCATATTGAACCGACATTAGCTTCGCAATACCTCAAATTCATCATTTTCGTTCTCTATGACATTTTATCAAACACTTCTTATACCCTTTTTCAATCATCATCTAATCCGACATATGGATTTCACAAAAGTATTTTAAAATAATCTATACATGCTTATCAACTTCTCTATATACTCAAATCATCATTAACTTCATGCCATTTCAACTTTCTCTCACTAAACTCATTCTAGGTCATGGTTACTTAAGCATGTATTTGAACATTTAAGCCAACAATGTATATACCAAATCAACTCCTCTAAATGTTTAGATTATCATACTAGAAGTTGGTGCATTGAGAGATTCCCTTTTCTCCTTCAATCCTTCGATCAAACCTCTAGTTTTCAACTATATTGCTCTCCTCCTCTTAAGCAACAACTTTGCTCAAATACATTTTCCTCAAATCTCTTTGGAAGGTGTTGAAAATTTAGAGTGAGAAACTAGGTTTTTGCTCAAACATGGAAGGTTTTCAATGTTCAGGAGAAGAAGGCACGAATTGTCTGGCTTTTTATAGATTTCTATCACATCCCGACTTCGGGTGCCTTCCGTCCATACATATACTACTTACGGTTAGGCTGTGAGCCGATGTAACTACAAATTCCATATATTTATAGTAGAAATAATTGAAACTTTGATTCACACACTCCCAAGCATGTGTATTGGTGTACAAAATCGATTATATGATATAATATCTTTACATAACATCCCCATACAATTTTTCACATTTTCAATGTATGACTGTGCGATACAATACGATAGATACAAAATGCTTTTGTATATACAATTCTTATACCTTAGCAACTGGGAAGAGCTGACCAACGCAAAAGGATTTGGAGACCACCGCACTGTTCTACTTCTCAGTATCTGGAGGGAAAAAATAGTGGGATGAGTAAACCATAGCTTAGTAAGGAAAAGAATGCTAACAGGTAGATACTGTACTATCTACATAGCCCATGCATGATTAACAAAATCATCTTTCATTTTAAATGAAAATATCAATGGAAAAAGGCATTTAAACATTCTCCTCTCATAAGCATTTTCATAAAACCAATGCTAAATGCTTCCATTTGAAAACATGTCATAAAACAGTGCTATCATAGAACAAGCATTTAAATCAGGATATTTATCAAATCATAATTTTTTTTTTCACAATTCATTTCTTTTCATCAAATTTCTCTCTTTTCTGATTTTCTCAATTTCTCTTACCTCTAAGATAGGTAAGGAATGTTAGGTAAACAAATATCCATGACATATGGCCATAGTCAGTGATCCCAGGCCTCACTGATCAGGTGTGCATAGGGCATCACTCGCCTGAAGGGGGATGGGTCAGTCCTATCATTCGGCTCATCTCAATCATCCTCCTCCTCCTCCTCATCATTTCACATATACTCATGGTACAACGTACTCCATGTGTCATCTACGCAATACTCGTACTCTTGTGCACACAGCATGGTACATAGTATTCCCTGGATAACTACATGGTACAGCGACGTCTGTGGACCCAATCCATCCACCCTACACCGATGGACTCATCATCCTAAACCATGTCTGATATACCAGGTGAGCAAAATCAGCGTGACACACAGTCTTCGCAAGGCTCCAACGTGGTATCTCTCAGTGCGAGCCAGGCTCCAGCACATCATCATCATCATAACACCACGTGCAAGCTACGCTCCAGCACGATTTGTTAAATCAAGGAAAACATATGTGAGTAAAAACTCCAGCATAGTCAAATCATCAAAAACAGGTGTGAGCTAATGACACGCCCTTAGGGTATCTATCCGCAAGTGCACGGGTCGTCCAAGTAATAATGGGATTTGAGTCCCGGAATTATCGTCCCACAGAGAAGTTGTTAGCCTAATTAACTACCGGTTAATCTTACCCTAAGTATATCCTAGTAAATTATGAATTCAAAGAGGGTGATCTACTAAGGCTAATTAAAAGCAATGAAATAATAATAACTAAAGAAAATAAAATTGAGCAAAATTACTTACAGTACTCGACGCAATTAAAATCGAAAACCTGCAAAAGAAATTAAAACAGTTAAAATTAATTAACGCAATTAAAATAAAATGCAATTATGAAAATAACAAAGCAAGATTAATTAAACTAAAATTAAACTAGCCTAAAAATGCATGTAATTAAACTAATAAAAATTGCAAATTGAACTAATCTAAAATCTAATTAAAAATGCATGAAAAACATTTGGAATTTTTAATCACTACTTAAAATGCATGAAATGAGTTATCTAAATTAATTTTAAACATATCCCCTAATGCTAGATTTAAAAATTACTTGGTGAACTAATTAAATCTAAGTTAAACTAATAAAACAAAATAACTATATCTACTTGCATATTAAAATTCATCTAACTAAGCTATTTGAAATTAATCTACCTAAAAATGCATGTAAAATGGGTTAAATAATACAAATGCTAAGCCAAACGTGGCCTTATCAACAAAAAGAACCAAAGTGGTCCCGAATGCCACTGTTGCACTGTCTTCTTCCCAGTGCTGCCCGCGTCTCCTGCTGTGGCTGTCTCCAGGTGCTACGGACTGCCCACTGCTGCTCAGGTGCTGCACCTGACTTTCTGTACCGACCAGCTGATGCCACTGGTTTTGCCTCGACTTGCTGTTGCTGCAAATTCTCTGTAATTCCTCTGCAGGTCCGTTCAGCGCAGCACGTATTCACCAGTACAAGCTAGCTAAACACCCGATTTCAGCATTATCCTTAGCTTCATCGTGCCCATCTAGTAGGTAGTTATCTCAACATACACCTATCACAGCTGCATTTCCATCCTACAATCTTACTAGACTTCAATTTACCACAACTTAACAGCAGAAAACAATGGGATTAACAATAACTAACATGAATAGTAATATGAAATGTAAACAGAGCAGAACAGAGGCACACTGTAATAGTAATTTGCTGTCATGAATTAAACAATGATCCTGTAAATTACTACCTTAGTTTTGACACCGAACAGTCAATCATAATCCAGCAAGTGACAAACTAAAATGAAAATGAAGGAGAATGCAGTAACTAAACTAAACACAGGAGGCCGGAATAAATGCAGAAAACATGAATATATGCAGAAAACATGAACGTTAACTTCTAACTACAAACAAGCACCGATTATGGAGAAAAATGCCAATACAAGATGATATTAATAAAGAGTAAAACAATGAAACAAAGCTTGCAGATGACTATAATACCAAAATAATTAAATAACAGAGATGAAAACAGGATACTCCCGGTGCATGGTTCCCTTCACTACCTTCCCTGCCGAATTCCACTATGCTGTTGATGTGGGCAAATGCTGTGCCTCATCCCACATCATAGCAACAGAATCAGCAAGCAGGGGACCGTGTGAAGATGTCTGAATCCAATTGCTCAAAGTTCTACCCGAATGCACACAGACCCGAGAGCCACAAAAGTGAAGATTAAATAGATGAAGAAAAGAAAGCAGAAGTAATGCTTCCTGGAAAGTAACCGAGAGCATGTAATGGTAAAGAAACCGAGAGCTACCACTAGGAATTAAGAAATATGAATAAGCAGTAAAAATCAATGAAGAAAATCGAAATAGGAAGCAAACCGAGAGAAATTGAAACAGAAAAAAGGGAGGATCAAAATAGTACCGAAACTACGAAGGAAACCGAGAGAACAAAATAAAAATAATACTTTAAATTAAAACTTAAACAGTAAAATAACAATGAATCGAAACTGAATAAACCTTAGAAGAAAATAGACAATGGTGGCTGCTGTCACCAGCCGAAAACATAAAAAAACTTAAAGAAAAATAAAACCTAAAAAAATGTTTAACCTCAAAAAACTAAAAACTAAAAGCTACCCCTTTTCAATTGACATCTTTTTCTATTTATACACACACTTAGGGGTACAATTGTAATATTTTCATCCTAAATGAATTGACATTATTTGGCCACTTGTCTTCACACCATTGGCTCCTTGAAAAATAATATTTCCATGTCATTTGTGCTTTTGTCCAATTAAATGTGCTAGGCTCGTGTTGTCCGCGTGGTCCAATCTCGATTTTAGCCCAATTCCGATCCATTTTCTACCGAAATATTCAAAATTCATCTGGATTTAATTTATCTGCAAACATGAGAATTTTAATTAAATAAAAGGGATAATTAACAAAATAAATTGGGGATTTAAATAATTAATTAAGAAATTAAGCACAAATAATTCTAAAAATATAGAATTATCACACCCCCAAACTTGAGTTTTTGCTTGTCCTCAAGCAAAACAAAATAATTATAGGAATGACAAGTACTTAAACACAATAATTTCCCCAATATTATCCTCAAAGAAAAAGTACAGACTATGAAATCAAAGAATCACAATTATAAGTCCAACACTCAGAATCATTCAATCATAAGCCCTAACCCAAATTGGACTCCTCGTGAGTGTGTGAAAAATGTCAAAGTCACTTCACAGTACATTATTCGGATTAGATTATGCAAACATAGTGAATGCAAAGTCAATGACATGTGATCATTTCCGTCAGTTTGCTTTTCACTTCTCTCTCTACTAATGTAGTCACACTTAACTCAAGATCAATAGGATTTTATTAAGCTTGTAATGTAAGGCTGGGGCTAAGGTATGATAAAGTCGATTTAGGTTTAATTACCCCTTAATATGCATTACTTTCAGGATCTTAATGTAAGAGCTCAAATTTATTCCCCCAAACTTATTTATCTCACTAAATTTTTTTTTGTATTTTTCTTCTTTTTCTTTTTTCTTTTTTTTTCTCTTCTTTCTTTTTTCATTGATTTTTTTTTTTGAACATTCACTATCACCAGATACCCATATGTACAAAGCCCAAAATATATCCCAATGACTTTCATGCTTTCGAGGTAGGGGATAGGAACAAAGTATTTAAGCTAAGGTAAATTATAAGCAGGTGTATTTACAGAGAAAGTCTTATTTGGCCCAGATGGGTGACTAGGGGTAAAATATATACAGGGTCGGCTAGAAAGGCTCAAACGATCCAAAGATGGCCTAAATCATCTCCCTAATTAAGTGTGATCTAATATTTCGCCTCGAGATTAGATCAAACAAATTCTAGAATATAATACACAAAATCAACTAAACAAATGCAATCCTAAGTCCACATAAGCTTTCTCTAAATAAATATACAAATTCATGATATGACATGTGCATAAAATGAGGAAATCACAATCAGAATCAAGACAAATTCAAGAACTCAACTTCATGCTTTTCCTATAATCATGCTTCTTAGTCAATCAAAATCATACTTAGTCATGGGGTCATATCATCGGAATATGGGAAAACTACATGCTACGTACTAAATCATCCTAAAATCAAACAGTTTAAGCTCAGATTTTCGAAAAAATTTTGAAAAATTTTCAATTTTGCTCAAATTTTTGAAAAATACTCAAGTGATATCCCCTCCCCCAAACTTAAAGTGCACAGTGTCCTCACTGTGCAGATAATATAAACAATTAAGCTCAAGAATAGAGTACTCCCCTATCTGATGTTGATGAACAACTGAAGCTTTTATTGAAAGCATAAAACTTAGACACCAAACCTGCAAAATAAACAAAGAAAGAAACAACAGAAAAGAAAAAGAAAAAGAACTATATACAAAAAAGTGAAAAGGAAAACATAGCCACTTCATATGCAGCTAAAGAACACAACACTCAGCAGCAGTGCGAAGAGTAGGAGGATTATCCAGAATGGTGACAGAATGTTAACAGTTAGATCCTCCTGAGCTCTATCTACGTTCTTCTTTCTCTCAGATTTCCTATGCTCAAACATTTTATCTTCCTTAACCTCTATCTTAAAACACTCTTGAGAGTCATCAAGGAGCTTCAAAGGTTGAAAAACATTAAATGTCACCTCCTGATCTAAGACTCTCATTGTTAATTTCCCTTTTTGTACATCAATTAATGTCCTACCAGTAGCTAGGAAAGGTCTACCTAGAATAATAGGGACTTCCCTGTCTTCCTCCATATCTAACACGATAAAATCTGCAGGGAAAATAAACTTGTCCACCTTAACTAGCACGTCCTCAATGATCCCCTTCGGATATTTAATGGATCTATCAGCTAATTGAAGGGTCACTGTGGTGGGCTTTGCATCTCATATTCCTAGCTTCTGGTATATGGACCAAGGCATAAGGTTTATACTAGCTCCTAGATCACAAAGGGCTCTACCAAAGAACTGATCTCCTATAGTGCAAGGTATGGTAAAACTACCTGGATCTTTGAGCTTGTGGGGCAATTTCCTTTGAATAATGGCACTACACTCCTCGGTCAAGGCCACTGTCTCATAATCCTCTAATCTTCTCTTCCTCAAGAGGATATCCTTCATAAACTTCACATAACTAGGCATTTGCTCTAAAGCATCCGCAAAAGGAATGTTAATGTGAAGCTTCTTAAAAACCTCAAGAAATTTAGCAAACTGCTGATCAAGCTTTTGGTTTTTGAACCTCTGAGGAAATGGTAATGGGGGTCTAACTAGAGGAAGTGTAGTGGTAACAAGTGGAACATCAGATGAAGAGGAAGGTTGTGAAGAAGAAGAAAGTAAAGATGAAGAAGCACCTGACTTAGAATCCTTTGCAGCTTGATCCTGATGTTCCTGCTCTTTCTGAGCTGCTTCTTTGGGACTTATGAGTTCTTCAACTATGGGCTCAACGGGATTGGACTTAACTTGTGGTTCCTCTAGCTCTTTGCCGCTCCTAAGGGTGATGGATTTCACATGTTCTTTACCCTCCCTTTGCCTAACAGGATTAACTTCAGTATTACTGGGGAGGGTTCCTTGTGGACGCTGGTTAAGAGCACTAGCTATTTGTCCTACCTGAACCTCTAAGTTCTTAATTGAAGCAGCTTGATTTTGTAGGATAGTCGTGAACATTTCCTCAAGCGAGGGCTTCTTCTCAGCTGCTGGTGCTGGTGCAAATATATGCTGTGGCTGGATATGTGGAGGTGGTGGTGGTGGTTGATGAAAGTGGGATGGATGGGAATGATTAGGTGGATGATGTGGATATGGAGGTGGTGGATGGTGAGGAAATTGATGCTGTGGTGGTACCTGAACCTGTGGAGCTTGAAAACCTGGGGGTCCTACTAATCTAGAATTTGAAGCTTGCCCTTGGTTTTGGCTCCAAGAAAAGTTTGGATGGTTCCTCCACCCTGGATTATAGGTATTCGAATAAGGGTTGTTCTGTTGCTTAGGGGCAACGTACTGAACCGACTCGAGGTTAAGTGGACACCTATCCACAGCGTGGATACCACTGCACAGATCACATGATAGAAAAGGACTTTGGACAGAAAACACGGTGTTAGGATTGTTAGAGGGATTAAGTTGGGTACTGAGCGACTCCACCTTCTTTGTAAGATTGGCTATTTGAGAAGTTAAGGTGGACAGCGTGTCAAGCTCATATATACCCGCCGATTTCTTTGGTAGCTGCCTTTTCGAGGACCATTGATAATTGTTAGCCGCCATCTTATCTAGCAGCTCATAAGCCTCTTCCTCTGTTTTGCACATCAATGCTCCGCCCGAAGCAGCGTCCACTATAGCCCTATTCTGGCTTGTAAGCCCATTGTAGAAAGTTTGGACTTGCAGCCATAGAGGTAGGCCGTGGTGAGGACACTTTCTAAGAAGCTCCTTGTATCGCTCCCATGCCTCATAGAGAGATTCAGAGTCGTACTGGGCAAAGGAGGATATATCGCTACGGAGTCGGGCCATTTTAGAGGGTGGAAAGAATTTAGCTAGAAATTGGTGGGCTAACTCGTCCCATGTGGAGATTGATCCTGGGGGCAGGGAGGTCAACCAGTGTCTTGCTCTATCCCTAAGAGAAAAGGGAAATAGTCTAAGCCTAAGTGCATCGTCCGAGAGTCCATTATGCTTAAAAGTATTGCACAGATCTAAAAATTACCCTAAGTGAGCATGTGGGTCATCATGGGGAAGCCCACTGAACTGTAATGAACTTTGGATCATCTGGAGAATCAAAGGCTTAATTTCAAAATTGTTTGCAGGGACAGCTGGTGGCCTAATGCCGAAATAATATCCTCCAATCATCGGCATTGTATAATCTCCAACGGTTCTAATTTTCCTATTTTCTGTCATTGTGTTTTGCAGCGGAGCTTTAAATTTCCTAGAGTCCTTTCGAATTTTTCTAAGAGTACGTTCAATTTCAGGATCTAGAGGAAAGTAATCAAAACTCTTGGCTCTACGCATGCAAACATCAGAAAGTCCTTAAAATTTCTTTTCTTTTTTTTTTAATTTTTTTTTGAATTTTTCAAATTTTTAAAATTTTTTTTATTTACTAATCTAGATTAAACTTCTAAATATTAACAACCTAAATATTTACAATCTAGAATTACACCTAAGCATAATTTCACCGATATTAATTAACGACTAATTAAAACTTCCCCGACAACGGCGCCAAAAACTTGACACGCCCTTAGGGTATATATCCGCAAGTGCACGGGTCGTCCAAGTAATAATGGGATTTGAGTCCCGGAATTATCGTCCCACAGAGAAGTTGTTAGCCTAATTAACTACCGGTTAATCTTACCTTAAGTATATCCTAGTAAATTATGAATTCAAAGAGGGTGATCTACTAAGGCTAATTAAAAGCAATGAAATAATAATAACTAAAGAAAATAAAATTGAGCAAAATTACTTACAGTACTCGACGCAATTAAAATCGAAAACCTGCAAAAGAAATTAAAACAGTTAAAACTAATTAACGCAATTAAAATAAAATGCAATTATGCAAATAACAAAGCAAGATTAATTAAACTAAAATTAAACTAGCCTAAAAATGCATGTAATTAAACTAATAAAAATTGCAAATTGAACTAATCTAAAATCTAATTAAAAATGCATGAAAAACATTTGGAATTTTTAATCACTACTTAAAATGCATGAAATGAGTTATCTAAATTAATTTTAAACATATCCCCTAATGCTAGATTTAAAAATTACTTGGTGAACTAATTAAATCTAAGTTAAACTAATAAAACAAAATAACTATATCTACTTGCATATTAAAATTCATCTAACTAAGCTATTTGAAATTAATCTACCTAAAAATGCATGTAAAATGGGTTAAATAATACAAATGCTAAGCCAAACGTGGCCTTATCAACAAAAAGAACCAAAGTGGTCCCGAATGCCACTGTTGCACTGTCTTCTTCCCAGTGCTGCCTGCGTCTCCTGCTGTGGCTGTCTCCAGGTGCTACGGACTGCCCACTGCTGCTCAGGTGCTGCACCTGACTTTCTGTACCGACCAGCTGATGCCACTGGTTTTGCCTCGACTTGCTGTTGCTGCAAATTCTCTGTAATTCCTCTGTAGGTCCGTTCAGCGCAGCACGTATTCACCAGTACAAGCTAGCTAAACACCCGATTTTAGCATTATCCTTAGCTGTATCGTGCCCATCTAGTAGGTAGTTATCTCAACATACACCTATCACAGCTGCATTTCCATCCTACAATCTTACTAGACTTCAATTTACCACAACTTAACAGCAGAAAACAATGGGATTAACAATAACTAACATGAACAGCAATATGAAATGTAAACAGAGCAGAACAGAGGCACACTGTAATAATAATTTGCTGTCATGAATTAAACAATGATCCTGTAAATTACTACCTTAGTTTTGACACCGAACAGTCAATCATAATCCAGCAAGTGACAAACTAAAATGAAAATGAAGGAGAATGCAGTAACTAAACTAAACACAGGAGGCCGGAATAAATGCAGAAAACATGAATATGTGCAGAAAACATGAATGTTAACTTCTAACTACAAACAAGCACTGATTATGGAGAAAAATGCCAATACAAGATAATATTAATAAAGAGTAAAACAATGAAACAAAGATTGCAGATGACTATAATACCAAAATAATTAAATAACAGAGATGAAAACAGGATACTCCCGGTGCGTGGTTCCCTTCACTACCTTCCCTGTCGAATTCCACTATGCTGTTGATGTGGGCAAATGCTGTGCCTCATCCCACATCACAGCAACAGAATCAGCAAGCAGGGGACCGTGTGAAGATGTCTGAATCCAATTGCTCAAAGTTCTACCCGAATGCACACAGACCCGAGAGCCACAAAAGTGAAGATTCAATAGATGAAGAAAAGAAAGCAGAAGTAATGCTTCCTGGAAAGTAACCGAGAGCATGTAATGGTAAAGAAACCGAGAGCTACCACTAGGAATTAAGAAATATGAATAAGCAGTAAAAATCAATTAAGAAAATCGAAATAGGAAGGAAACCGAGAGAAATTGAAACAGAAAAAAAGGGAGGATCAAAACAGTACCGAAACTACAAAGGAAACCGAGAGAACAAAATAAAAATAATACTTTAAATTAAAACTTAAACAGTAAAATAACAATGAATCGAAACTGAATAAACCTTAGAAGAAAATAGACAATGGTGGCTGCTGTCACCAGCCGAAAACATAAAAAAAAACTTAAAGAAAAATAAAACCTAAAAAAATGTTTAACCTCAAAAAACTAAAAACTAAAAGCTACCCCTTTTCAATTGACATCTTTTTCTATTTATACACACACTTAGGGGTACAATTGTAATATTTTCATCCTAAATGAATTGACATTATTTGGCCACTTGTCTTCACACCATTGGCTCCTTGAAAAATAATATTTCCATGTCATCTGTGTTTTTGTCCAATTAAATGTGCTAGGCTCGTGTTGTCCGCGTGGTCCAATCTCGATTTTAGCCCAATTTCGGTCCATTTTCTACCGAAATATTCAAAATTCATCTGGATTTAATTTATCTGCAAACATGAGAATTTTAATTAAATAAAAGGGATCATTAACAAAATAAATTGGGGATTTAAATAATTAATTAAGAAATTAAGCACAAATAATTCTAAAAATATAGAATTATCAGCTAAGGCTCCAACACAAATTCACATCTCAAATCTGAGAGGAGGCTATTTTTCTCTTTTAAAGACTCAAATCATGTTTATTAACGTAGCATGCCGTTACATGCTAAACACGTAAAACTATCCAGCCTATCCATCATCATTTCTCAATCATAAAAAAAACATATAGTTGTAAAGATAATAATAACATGCATGTCATACTGTTTTCCTTACCACATCCCATTTTCACAAGATATATATACCATAATACATTTCACAAATTTTGTATCACTTCATGGCTCAATATCTAAACATAATATCACTAGCGTCATAACTATTGAAAACGCTGTAAAATACATACGAATATCTCTATCGCTAACATACAGTCTCTTACCTTGAATCGCACTTGTATCTCATTCGTCTCGTTTACTCTGTTCGCAATCCGGGTTAATCGTGTTTTCCCAACGTATTCCAATCTACACGTATAAGTCATTAAGTCATTAAGTCATTTTCCTTCTTCTTCTTCTTCTAAACATCCACATTGTTATTTACTTACTTACTCATGCTTCTCAAGCCCTTTATCATATTTCACCTTAATATTTCTTTGTAACTTATCTAAAATCATTCACTTAACACCACCAATATCTTAGTACTCCAAGAGCATTACAATAGAAAACTCAATCTCTCTCTTTTCTAGGTACATTTTAGATTAAATAAGTTCTACACATCTTAGCCATATTCTACTAACACCATATGCATCTATTAACTCCTAAAATCACTTAAAATGTCATGCTTGGAGTTGAAAGGTTTGAAGACTTACCCAACTTAGCTTTTTCCTTAGTCAAACTTGTGGTAGTATATTCTCCTCCTCTTGATCAAACCAATATGTGATTTTTGGGTATGTCGTTCTCTTTACTTCAAGGAACAACTTCTCGTTCTTGAGCTCCTTCCAAATCTGGCTAGAATGTAGTGATGTTTATAGTGAGAAAGCTTGATTCTTTGAGAGAAAAGGATAGGTGTGTGTTTGGTAGGAAAGAAAGTCTGATTTTCAATCCAATCTTGTGCTCTTTTATAGATGTAGAGACATGAGATCGATCAAGTGCCTTGTACAGATCGATCTCTGCATGGTTTGGTAGTCCTTTTCCTAACATAACTACTACCAGATCGATCTGCTCTTCATGATGAGATCGATCTATCGCAAGCAAAATTCTTTTGGAGGATCGATATGTTAGTAAAAAGGGAGATCGATCTATTTCAACTTGAGACATTAGGAGATCGATATGGTCCTTGTGAGAGATCAATTTCTTCTAAACAGAGGCTTAAGGAGATCAATCTGCCTTGTTATTAGATTGATCTGCTTTGTTCCAATTGAATTGATACTTGACATTTTGTGAGAAGGGATCGATCTCTCTTTCATAAGAGATCGATCTGCTCCTCCCCTGCATCCTCATTATTGTAGTTTTCTGTAGATTTTCAATGTGTACTTCATCCTTAATTGCCTCATACCTCATTTTGCATTCCGTACACAACCAACGTATAAAATATCCATTCCATATAATTCATAGTCAATAAAAATTGTGCACACAACTTGAAATCCTGGATTGTACATTAAATTTCGTAATCCCTACATCCTTTATTGTCTATACACATGTAACAATGTGCTCATACATTATAGCTTCATAAGAAGTACATGTAAAACTACAGGCATTACATTTCTCCCCTCTTTAGAAAATTTGATCCTCCAAATTAAATCGAGTTTATTCGTCAAAAAGTTAGGGATATTTCTCCTTCATCAGGTCCTCTAACTCCCAGGTGGCTTCCTCTGATGTATGATGTTGCCATAAGACCTTAACCAATGGAATCAACTTGTTCCGCAACACCTTCTCTTTTCTATCCAGTACTTGTATCGATCTCTCTATATATGACATATTCTCCTTGAACTCAAATGGCTCATAGCTAATTACATGTTCTGGATCCGGACGGTACTTTCGGAGCATGGAAACATGAAAGACATTGTGGACCTCTACTAGCTCAGGTGGTAAGGCTAGCCTATATGCCCTATTTCCTACTCTATCCAAAATCTCAAAGGGACCTGTGAGACCCCGTATATGTATAAGGGTATATATGTACATAGAAATGTAAATAGAGTTGTACTATGAATTCATGAGTGAAGTATATGTGATGTAAGTCCATAAGTAATGTACACACTTGTAATGAGAGTGGTAATTGTACATACAAGTTACATTAAATATGAATGTGAAGAAATGGAATTAAACATGTGGAGAATGTGTGTGGAATGGATTATGAGTAGTTTGGTAAAATGGAAGTAGAATTGCATAAGATGTACACTTCCATTTTGGTTTATATTAAGTACCATTGGTCATACAAAGATTCTACACAAGTTTTAATGTGTATGAAGTGAGGATGGATGCCATTTTCAAGTCTCAAAGATGAATGGATGAGAAAAGGATCATGGTAGCAAATTAAGGATGTTTGGTAAGTGTTGCTGCAGAAGAACTGCAGAAAATCTGGAAATTGTGAAGGGCAGATCGATTTCATGGGATGAGAGATCGATCTGGAAGAGCCAGAATGCTCTTATTTGGGCAAAGGAATAGAGCAGATCGATCTCCAATGGAGCCAGATCGATCTCCTAAGCATTCTATAGTGAAAAGATCGATCCCCAAGCACCCAGATCGATCTCCTTAGCTCTCTGTTTGGGAGCAGATCGATCTCATGCTTCGACAGATCGATCTCATGCTTAAAATGCCGTGAAAAAAGAGGGATTTAAGGGGACCAGATCGATCTCCTCTTGGACCAGATCGATCTTCTCAAGCTATTTCTATATAAGGAGTGCTGAAAATCAGAAAATTTTGGGAAAAACACAAACCTTCCACTTTCAACCCAAAAACCTAACTTTCTCTCTCTAAAATCAGCCATTTTCAGTGAGGTTTGAAGAGAGACCATTAGAGGCAAAGTTGTTCCTATCAAAGAGAAGAACAACATAGTTGGAAAGCATTTTCCAATTGTTGGTATTGAAGAAGTTAAGGGCATTGCCATTTGGAGCAAGAAGAGAAATCAAATTGGGTAAGATTCTAACACTCCAACTATGGTACATTGTTTATATAATTGATTTTGGAGTTGTTTGGCATGAGTATGGATGGTTAGAAACTATCTAAATACATTGGAATGATTATGACCTAGAAATGGTCTAGAGTGAGAAAGTGGAATTGTATGGAGATTAATGATGAATGAGATATGTAGAAGTTATTAATAGTGTTGTGGTATGATTTTAAGATGTGGTTAGTGGATAAATTGTGAGATTTACCTAAAAGAGGTAAAATGTGGATTAAGGCATTTGTAAAATGCATAAATGAATAATATTGACTAGTGAGGTCAATTATGGGTTAAATTCATTAACTCAATTGATTTAATGAATGAATCGCAGCTTCCGAGGATACGCCGAGGCGAGTTGAGCCAAGAGCATGAGAAGCTAAAAGGAAAGGAGTCACACCAAGTAAATCGAGGTAAGAGAATTGTGTGGACTCTTAGAGATATCTATGCGCAATTTGGGCGCTTAAATATATTGCTAGAATGCATGAGATTAGGAAATGTTGTTAGGTGATTGAAGGGTAAAAGTTGGAAGTTTGAGAAATGTGCATGAAAACAAAAGCATATTGCTTTGAAAATCATGTTTTATTGCTTTTTAGCAAATGATTGGTAGGTTGGCTAACATTGAAATGATTTGCAAAAGAAATTAGTGTGTTTTGGTTTTGTTAACCATACTTTGCAAAGTTTTGAGCCACCTACATGATTTCGTGAGTATGAAAGCATGCTAGAGTATGACTAGCATGAGATTTGACGTGTTTTATACACATGAGTGCAAGAGGCACTAGTTTTCACATGGATTTCATAATTGTTTTGGCATTGTGCTTCGAGTTTGTCTCACACTGGATGCCCACCTTGCATGTTGCCGTATTTGGAGCTTCTAGTAGACTGGGTGTCACATCGATTAAATAGGCTCACACGTGCATTGTTTTGACATGATTAATTAGCCGTGTTAGGAGCTTCGGGTAGACAAGAGGTCGTACCGATTAAATAGGCTCACACGTGCGTTTGAGATGCAGCGTGATATGATGTGTTGATTGGGTTCACGGAGTACGTTGTACCGTGCATGTAGCATGGAGTACATTGTACCGTGTTGAGCTGTGATGTGCCATCTTCGGACGAGATCTGCTATGGACCGGCGGGTAGGATTTGACCCACCTCCCGTGTGGAAGCAGATAGTGGTGATATCCCGCACACCTGATCCGTGTAGCCGGTATCACAGGTTATGTACATAGGCCTTGAGGTTATTACCTATTGTTGAACTGCCTATCTCACATGTCTACTGCTATTTGAGAATAAATTCATGTTTGAAAATGATTTGTGGGTCAGGAAGGCCCAAGGGATGGGCTAAGACCTGACCAGTGTTGAATTGATTTGTTAATGGTTTTTAAAGTGCACGGATGTATGATGTTTAATGCCATGCTTTATTGTGAAAATGCATGATGGGTAATGCCATGCTTTTATTGTGAATTATGCATGATGATTTATACCATGCTTTGAGTTGAAATGTGCACTGAATTTTAATAGCATGAATGCTTTACATACCATTAACACAATCATACACTCATGTTTTGAGATAAATAATGAATAAAATGCTTTTGAGCATGGCATCACGATCACGTAAATAGTGCAGTATCTACCTGTTCGCATGATTGCCTTACTGAGCGTGTGGTTTGCTCACCCCCATTATTTTCCCCCTCTCTACAGAGATTTGAGTATAGATTAAGCGTGACTGGAGGCGTTCCCTTTTTGGTAATCCGCTGCATCCCATCGCTAAAGGTATACACACTTGGATTATTTTGTATCTAAACTAGACATAGCACAGTACCATTTTGTATGTAACTACTGGGGATGTAAAACAATGTAAAACAATGTAAACACATGTAACAACTCTGATATATATACATTTATACAAGTGTTTACTCATAAATAATGTTTCAAAGTGAATTGGTATGGTGGACTGAGTTAGACGTCGACACACAGCCCAACTGTTGAGAGTGTGGTTGTTCACGATCAAGGAAGGATGATTAATAATTGATGTATGAAAATGTAAAAAATTTGTACGTATTTTGGTAAGTTGAGGGTCGTGACAGAAGTTGGTATCAGAGCTCGAGTTGGTTTGACGTGTGTCGTGTCTAAAATACTTAATAAGTTGAAAATTTTCATCCCCAAGTTACTGTGCTTGTTTAGATACAAATTGTGTGTGTTGATGGGTTGACTAAGTAATTGGTTGTGAATGTAGGGAATTGAGTAAGTATGCCAAATACCAGTCGTGGTAGAGGGATGAGAGCACAGGCTCGAGGCCGTAGAGGTAGGCCTGAGGGTCGTGTTGAGCCGAAAACACATGAGGCTCAGGAGGATGTTGAGGTGGAGGCCGATGTTGAGCACACTCCACAGGGTCCAGAGGAGAGACCCGAGAGTACTGAGGCTCGCTTCGCAAGGATTAAGCGGAGCATTGAGATGATTGTGGAGTTGGTCACCCAATCTTTATCTAGAGTTAGCGGTAGACAGAGTCCCACTACACAGGGTGATGCCGAGCAGGCAGCAGCTCCCGAGGCACGGGCAAGGGAAGCCTAGAGGCCACAGACGACAGATACCCCACCCACATAGGATGTGCCTATGCCAGTTGCTATGCCAGGCAGTAGAGGTTGGGGATATAGATGTGATTTGGATAGATTGTGGCAGTTCCAGAAGTTTGGACCACCGTCTTTCAGTGGAATAAAGGACCCAGTAGCGGCTGAGGATTGGATCAATGAGATCGAGAAATTATATGGGTTCTTTGAGTGCACCACTACCGAGATGGTAGCATTTGCCGCTTTTATGCTAAAGGGATAAGCAGAACATTGGTGGAAATCCACCAGGCCTATTTTGAGAGCCCGGCATACTGAGATCAGCTGGGATGTGTTTCTAGAGGCCTTTCGGAGACAGTATGTCCCGGATACCGCACAGCGAAAGCTAAAGATGGCATTTTTGGGACTGACCCAAGGGAGCAGGACTGTGGATGAGCATAAGACTGCTTTTATATCCCTGGGCAGATATGATCCCAACACGATGGGTAATGAGGTCGAAAAGATCCAAAAATTTATGGATGGATTGAGACCGACCATCAGGTCTAGATTGGTTCCTCTGGATATACCAACCTATGAGGAGGCAGTGCGCAGGTCGTAACTATGTGAACAAGATGTTGATAGAATCGCCTCAGAGTTTGGAAAGGTTGGTAAGATGAAGGACAGAGATAAGAAGAGACCTATGATGGATAGAGGCTTCAGCTATAAAGGAAGCAAGAGATTCTCTGGAAAGAGGTCGAGAATTGATGAGATCCGGGAGAGGACAGTTGATACTCCCATGTATCCGGTCATTACTCCAGCTAAGGGAATCGTGATTGGAGGACCACGGCCTACTACGGAATAGTGTGGCAAGTGTGGTAGGTACCATGGTACTCGACCATGCTATGGATCTCCTGTAGTATGCTTCAGATGTGGGAAGCCAGGGCACATAATCAGAGATTGCCCAGAGATGATAGAGAGAGCCCCACAGAAGGGCAAGGAGCCAGATAGAGCTCCAGTTGGTACAGTTGCTCCGAGAATGAGGGCTACAGCTGAGGAAAAGGGGAAGCAAGCAGTGGGTGTAAGCAGAGGACGAGTGCACGCACTGGATCAGGATACTGCAGATCAGTCATCAGATGTGGTAAAAGGTACCATCAAAATCTTTGATTTAGAAGCTTATGTACTGTTTGATCCTGGTGCCACGCATTCCTTTATTTCGCCATCCTTTGCATGTAAATTGTTAAAGCATGTAAAACCCACGCTGATTGATAAGATGTTGTTGATATCTACCCCTATGAATAATAGTCAGTTGACTGAGCATGTATATAGAGATTGTAAAATGAAGATAGGAGGTAAAGAGATGGCAGCCGATTTAATTTTATTAAATATGAGTGATTTTGATGTGATCCTAGGAATGGATTGGTTGGCTGCCAAACATGTTATTATGGATTGTCATGCAAAAACTTTGATGTTTCCAAAGATAGACAATCTTGTAGTTGATTTTGTGAAATGAAATTAAAGAACATGATTATTATAAGTGTGATGAGTACAATCTTGATACATGATGTATGAAAGATAAATTTGATTTCATTTATGTATGTGATGTGATGATTTATGATTACTAATGGTGGAAAGAATAATGTGAAGGATTCATCGCTTTTGTGATTGAGACGGATAAGGCACGTTCGAAATTGGGAGACATTCCAGTGGTTAGGGAATTTTCAGATGTCTTTTCGGATGAGTTACCAGGGTTACCTCCAGATAGGGAGATGGAGTTTGGTATAGACTTGGCACCTGGTACAGAGCCGATGTCCAAGCCACCATACAGAATGGCTCAAGTTGAGTTAGAGGAGTTAAAGAAACAGTTACAGGAGTTGCTGGAGAAGGGGTTCATCAGGTCGAGCGTCTCACCTTGGGGAGCACCGGTTCTGTTTGTAAGGAAGAAGGATTGAAGCCTCCGACTGTGTATAGATTATCGGTTGTTGAATAAGGCCACCATCAAGAATAAGTATCCCCTCCCACGCATCGATGATTTGTTGGATCGGCTTAAGGGAGCGCAGGTCTTTTCCAAGATAGATCTGAGATCAGGGTACCATCAGTTGAAGATACGAGATGGAGATGTACCCAAGACAGCTTTTCGCACCCGGTATGGACATTATGAGTTTATGGTTATGCCATTCGGGTTAACGAATGCTCCCGCAGCTTTTATGTCGTTGATGAATGAGGTATTTCACCAGTATTTGGATCGGTTTGTGATCGTGTTTATTGATGATATACTGGTGTATTCAAGGTCTAGAGAGGAGCATGAGAGGCATCTAAGGATAGTGCTACAGACCCTTTGAGAGAAGAAGTTGTACTCTAAACTCAGTAAGTGTGACTTTTGGTTGGAACAGATCTCTTTTTTGGGTCATATAGTATCAAAGGATGGAGTATCAGTGGATCCATCTAAGATTGAGGCCGTAGTTCAGTGGCAGAGACCCCAGACAGTGACAGAGATCAGGAGTTTTTTAGGTTTAGCTGGATATTATCGAAGGTTTGTAGAGGAATTTTTGAGGTTAGCTGCTCCTTTGACACGCCTCACAAGAAAGAATGTGGAGTTTGTGTGGGACGATAAGTGTGAAGAAAGTTTTGAGGAGTTGAAAAGGAGATTAACCACAGCTCCAATCCTCACCATTCCTACCAGCTCAAGAGGTTTCTCGGTGTATACGGATGCTTCACACCTAGGACTGGGTTGCGTGTTGATGCAGGATGGGAAGGTAGTAGCCTATGGATCAAGGCAGTTAAAGGATCATGAGAGGAACTATCCGACCCATGACTTGGAGTTGGCAGCGGTGGTGTTTGCGCTGAAGATATGGCGCCACTACCTTTATGGTGAGAGATTTCAAGTTTATACAGATCATAAGAGCCTTAAGTACCTGTTCTCACAAAAAGAGCTGAACATGAGACAGAGGAGATGGCTCGAGCTGTTAAAGGATTATGATTGTGAAATCCTATACCACCCGGGTAAAGCAAATGTGGTCGCTGATGCATTGAGTAGGAAGCATCTCGGGATAGTGTCATTTATGATGGTCAGGGAACACGAGCTGTTGGAATAGTTCACGAACCTCAGTTTGGATATGACCCTGCCTGACGCTGATAGTGGATTTATGATAGCTAGCCTACAGTTGGAACCGGATTTGGTAGATCGAATCCGACAAGCTTAGCGAGTTGATCAGCAGTGTAGTGATATTGTCGGGTAGATACAGAGGGGTACAGACACGGACTTTGGATTGAGTTCGGACGGATTGTTGAGGTTCAGGGGCAGGATATGTGTTCCTGATGATGCAGAGATCAGAAGGTTGATCTTGACAGAGGCTCACTCATCGAGGTATACGATACATCCAGAGAGTACCAAGATGTATCAAAACCTTCGAAAGGTTTATTGGTGGTCTGGAATGAAAAAGCACATTGCTGAATATGTTGCTAAGTGTCTCGTTTGTCAGCAGGTGAAGGTAGAGCATCAGAAGCCTGCAGGGTTATTGCAGCCTCTACCGATACCGACATGGAAGTGGGAGCATGTCACCATGGATTTTGTGATGGGATTGCCGAGGACCCGGAGAGGTCATGATGCCATATGGGTGATTGTGGATCGGTTTAGAAATCAGCCCATTTTCTAGCTATGAGAGCTACCGATACTCTGAGCCAGTTAGCGAACCTATATGTGCGCGAGATAGTGAGGCTACATGGAATTCCAATGAGCGTTGTTTCTTATAGGGATGCCCGCTTCACTTCTCACTTTTGGGAATGTTTTCAGGAAGCGATGGGGACCCAGTTGAATTTTAACATCGCGTTTCATCCTCAGACAGATGGTTAGTCAGAGAGGACTATACAGACCCTGGAGGATATGTTGAGAGCGTGTGCATTGGATTTTGGAGGCTCCTGGGATGACCATTTGCCACTCGCAGAGTTTGTGTATAATAACAGTTTTCATGCGAGTATCGGGATGGCACCATATGAGGTATTTTATGGGCGTAGATGTCGTTCCCCTATTGGATGGGAAGAGGTTGGTGACAGACAGATCTTTGCTCTCGACTTGGTTAGACAAGCCTCTGAGGACGTCCAATTGATATGTGAGAGGTTATGGATAGCTCAGAACAGGCAAAAGAGTTATGCTGACAGGAGACGGAGACCACTAGAGTTTGAGGTGGGTGAGTCAGTGTTTTTGAAAGTTTCCCCTTCGAAGGGAATTATGAGATTCGGGAAGAAGGGAAAGTTGAGCCCTCGATATATAGGGCCATTTGAGATACTTGATAGAGTGGGAGATAAGGCGTATAGGTTGGCATTGCCACCAGAGTTGGCAAGTGTGCATAACGTCTTCCACGTATCCATGTTGAGGAAGTATCACCCGGATCCAACGCATGTAATAAGGTATGAGCCATTGGAGCTCAATGACGGTATGACATATGATGAGAAGCCAGTTCGGGAATTGGACAGAAAAGAGAAAGTGCTGAGGACGAAGACAATTCCTTTGGTGAAAATACTTTAGCAACATCACACTGTGGAAGAAGCCACATGGGAATTGGAGAGTTTGATGCGGGAGAAGTATCCCGAGTTGTTCACAGAATAATTGGTTCTAATTTGGAGGACCAAATTTTCTAAGTGGGGGAGAATGTGAGACCCCGTATATGTATAAGGGTATATATGTACATAGAAATGTAAATAGAGTTGTACTATGAATTCATGAGTGAAGTATATGTGATGTAAGTCCATAAGTAATGTACATACTTGTAATGAGAGTGGTAATTGTACATACAAGTTACATTAAGTATGAATATGAAGAAATGGACTTAAACATGTGGAGAATGTGTGTGGAATGGATTATGAGTAGTTTGGTAAAATGGAAGTAGAATTGCATAAGATGTGCACTTCCATTTTGGTTTATATTAAGTTCCATTGGTCATACAAAGATTCTACACAAGTTTTAATGTGTATGAAGTGAAGATGGATGCCATTTTCAAGTCTCAAAGATGAATGGATGAGAAAAGGATCATGGTAGCAAATTAAGGATGTTTGGTAAGTGTTGCTGCAGAAGAACTGCAGAAAATCTAGAAATTGTGAAGGGCAGATCGATCTCATGGGATGAGAGATCGATCTGGAAGAGCCAGAATGCTCTTATTTGGGCAAAGGAATAGAGCAGATCGATCTCCAATGGAGCCAGATTGATCTCCTAAGCATTCTGTAGTGAAAAGATCGATCCCCAAGCACCCAGATCGATCTCCTTAGCTCTTTGTTTGGGAGCAGATCGATCTCATGCTTCGACAGATCGATCTCATGCTTAAAATGCCGTGAAAAAAGAGGGATTTAAGGGGACCAGATCTATCTCCTCTTGGACCAGATCGATCTCCTCAAGCTATTTCTATATAAGGAGTGCTGAAAATCAGAAAATTTTGGGAAAAACACAAACCTTCCACTTTCAACCAAAAAACCTAACTTTCTCTCTCTAAAATCAGCCATTTTTAGTGAGGTTTGAAGAGAGACCATTAGAGGCAAAGTTGTTCCTATCAAAGAGAAGAACAACATAGTTGGAAAGCATTTTCCCATTGTTGGTATTGAAGGAGTTAAGGGCATTGCCATTTGGAACAAGAAGAGAAATCAAACTGGGTAAGATTCTAACACTCCAACTACGGTACATTGTTTATATAATTGATTTTGGAGTTGTTTGGCATGAGTATGGATGGTTAGAAACTATCTAAATACATTGGAATGATTATGACCTAGAAATGGTCTAGAGTGAGAAACTGAAATTGTATGGAGATTAATGATGAATGAGATATGTAGAAGTTGTTACTAGTGTTGTGGTATGATTTTAAGATGTGGTTAGTGGATAAATTGTGAGATTTACCTAAAAGAGGTAAAATGTGGATTAAGGCATTTGTAAAATGCATAAATGAATAATATTGACTAGTGAGGTCAATTATAGGTTAAATACATTAACTCAATTGATTTAATGAATGAATCGCAGCTTCCGAGGATACGCCGAGGCGAGTTGAGCCAAGAGCGTGAGAAGCTAAAAGGAAAGGAGTCACACCAAGTAAATCGAGGTAAGGGAATTGTGTGGACTCTTAGAGATATCTTTGCGCAATTTGGGCGCTTAAATGTATTGCTAGAATGCATGAGATTAGGAAATGTTGTTGGGTGATTGAAGGGTAAAAGTTGGGAGTTTGAGAAATATGCATGAAAATAAAAGCATATTGCTTTGAAAATCATGTTTTATTTCTTTTTAGCAAATGATTGGTAGGTTGGCTAACATTGAAATGATTTGCAAAAGAAATGAGTGTGTTTTGGTTTTGTTAACCATACTTTGCAAAGTTTTGAGCCACCTACATGATTTCATGAGTATGAAAGCGTGCTAGAGTATGACTAGCATGAGATTTGACGTGTTTTATACACAAGAGTGCAAGAGGCACTAGTTTTCACATGGATTTCATAATTGTTTTGGCATTGTGCTTCGAGTTTGTCTCGCACTGGATGCCCTCTCCCACACGCTTTAGTTTCTTAAACGGTCCGATATACCGAGGGCTCAACTTACCCTTCTTATCGAACCTCATAATCCCTTTCGAGAGAGAAACTTTCAAAAATACTAAGTCACCCACAGTGAACTCTAGTTACCTTCGTTTTATGTCAGTGTAGCTTTTCTGCTTACTCTGAGCTATTCATAATCTCTCACATATTAGCTGAACAACCTCATAGGCTTACTGTACCAAATCAGGAGCAAACATTTTCCTTTCACCCACTTCTTCCCAACCAATTGGGGAACGACACCTTCTACCATGCAAAGCTTCATATGGTGCCATCTCGATACTCGAGTGGTAACTGTTGTTGTATGAAAATTTAGCTAACAGTATGTGATCATCCCAAGAGCCTTTAAAATCCATAACACTTACTCTCAACATATCCTCTAATGTTTGGATGGTTCTCTTTGACTGACTATCGGTCGGAGGATAGAAAGTAATACTGAAACTCAATCGGGTTCTCATAGCTTCTTGGAATTGTTCCAAAAAATGAGAAGTGAAGCGGGAATCCCTATCCGATACGATGCTCATTGGAACACCATGTAGTCTCACTATCTCCCGTACATACAACTCTGCTAAACTACTCAAAGTATCTGTTGTTTTCATAGCTAGAAAGTGGGCGAATTTCGTCAGTTTGTCAACCACTACCCAGATAGCATCATGGTTCCTCTTAGTCCTCGGCAGTCCTATGATGAAATCCATGGTGACATGCTCCCATTTCCAAGTCGGTACTGGTAGAAGCTGCAATAACTCTGCAGGCTTCTATGTTCTACCTTCACTTGCTGACAAACAAGACATCTTGCCACAAACTCTGAGATATCTCTTTTCATCCCTGACCACCAATACACTTTTTGAAGGTTTTGGTACATTTTATTACCTCCCGGATGCAATATGTATCTCGATGAATGAGCTTCTATCAAAATCAGTCTCTTTAGTTCTGGGTCACCGGTAACACAAATCCTGCCTCTAAACCTCAGTAGGTCATCATCACTCACAAAGAAATCAGCCACATCACCCCTTTAAATCTGACTCGCACAATCCTCACACAGTAGATCGGCATGTTGAGCTTGGCGTATCCAGTCAATCAAATCTAGTTCCACTCATAGGCTAGGTATCACACAGTCTTTGTCAATATCAAGAGGGTCTATATCCAACCTGAAATAAGTAAATTGCTCGAGTAGCTCATATTCCCTGACCATCATGTGCAATACCATTCTGTGGCTCTTTCTACTCAGAGTATTAGCCACAACATTAGCCTTTCCTAGATGGTATAATATCTCGCACTCATAATCCTTTAGAAGCTCTATCCATCGTCTCTGCCTCATATTTAACTATTTCTGTGAAATCAGATATTTGAGGCTCTTATTATTTGTAAATACCTAAAATTTCTCACCATATAAGTAGTGGCGCCATATTTTCAATGCAAATACTACGACTGCCAACTCTAAATTATGGGTCTGGTAATTCCTCTCATGGCCCTTAAGCTGTCTAGATCCATAGGCTACTACATTCTCGTCCTGCATCAACACACAGCCTAGTCCTTGTCCTGAGGCATCTGTATACACTGTATAACCTCCTGAGTTTGTGGGTGTGGTGAGAATAGGTGCAATGGTCATTTTGTGCTTTAATTCGCAGAAACTCTTCTCACATTTATCATCCAACTCAAATGCCACATTCTTTCGAGTGAGACGTGTCAACAGGGCAGCCAGATTAGAGAATCCCTCGACAAATCGTCGGTAATAACCTGCTGAACCCAAGAAACTGCGGATCTCTATAACCGTCTTGGGTCTTTCCCACTGTATCACAGCCCCTATCTTAGACGAATCCACTGATACACCATCTCTCGAGACTACATGACCCAAAAATGATATCTCACTCAGCCAGAAATCACACTTGTTTAGTTTAGCATACAACTCCTGATCTCGGAGAGTTTGTAACACTATTCTCAAATGCTGCTCATGCTCTTCCCTGGACTTCGAGTATACCAATATGTCATTTATGAAGACAATCACGAATCTGTCCAGGTATGGCTTAAATACATCGTTCATTAGAGCCATAAACACTGCAGGAGCATTCGTCAACCCAAATGGTATAACTAGAAACTCATAATGGTCATAACAGGTTCAAAATGCTGTCTTAGGCACATCTCTACTCCGAATTCTCAACTGATGATACCCAGACCTCATATCAATCTTTGAAAAGACCTGTGCTCCTTGCAATTGATCCAGTAGATCATCAATCCATGGAAGGTGGTATTTATTCTTGATGGTAGCCTTGTTCAACAACCGATAATCTACAGTCGGAGACTCCCATATTTCTTCTTTACAAATAGAACCGGTGCTCTCTACGGTGATACACTCGATCTGATAAACCCCTTGTCCAACAGCTCTTGCAATTGTTTCTTTAGCTCCTCTAATTCTACTGGAGTGATTCGATACAGTGGTTTGGATATTGGTTCAGTTTCAGGCACCAAATCAATACAAATTTTCATTTCTCTATCTGGTGGCAACCCTGGTAATTCTTTCGGAAAGACATCGGGGAATTCTCTAACCACTGGGATGTCAACCATATCCGGATACATCTTATCCAAATCAACCACATAGGCTATGAAACCTTCAACATATCATAATCACATTTGATTAGTAAAATCATCTGTCTTTGGACATAATTTACTATTTCTTTCATTACTTTGCAAAGTTTACAACATGCTTTTCAGGGGTAGGAAACATTACTGTCTTAGCATAACAGTCTAAGACGGCTTGGTTTGCAGCTAACCAATCCATCCCTAATATTACATCGAAATCTTTCATGTTTAATAGAATGAGATTGGCTAACATCTCATTTTCCCCTACTTTTAGCTTACAACCATTACAGACATACTCTCTCATTACGTTCTCTCTAAGTAGAGTGCTTATAAGTAAAGACCTACCTAGAGGTACAGGTATTACATGTTCAACAAATTTACATGCAAAAGTAGGCGATATGAATGAATGCGTGGCACCAGGATCAATCAATGCTAATGCTTCAAAATTAAAGACAAGAATGGTACCTTTTATCACATCTGTAAAAGTCTCTGCAGAAGCCTGGTCCAAAGCAAATACTCGTCCACGACCAACAGCTTGCTTTCCCTTCTTTTTAGTTGTGGCTTTCCTCTTAGGCAGATGTCTCAACCGTAGCCTTCTCTGGCTTTTTACCCTTTTGTGGGGCTGTATCAATTAACTCTGAGCACTCTTGAGCTATGTGCCCCGATTTACCACACCTATAGCAAGATCTCATCGATAATAGACACAGTCTACCCCCATGATATCTACCACATGTCCTGCACTGCTCTATGGTAGGTCGAGGTCCACCAATAATTATGCCCCTCAAAGCTGGAGAAAACACTAGATGAACTGGAGGCTTTGCAGGCCTTTCCCGTGTCTCCTCAATCTGAGACCCCTTACCAAATAACCTTCGGCCTTTTCAGAACCCTCTGTCATCAACTGACCTCTTCCGATCTCTATCTCTGCCCTTACCACTCTTATCTAATTCCAAGGCATGCAACTCATAGTCTTGCGCACACAACTGAGCTCTGCGTACTGCCTCATCGTAGGTGGTAATGTCCAATGGAGCTAGTCGAGCTCAAATGGAAGGTCTCAGTCCTTTGAGAAACTTCTGAACCTTTCTGTCCTCAAGGCTCATCGTGACTGTATTATATCTGCCCAGGGATGTGAATCCAGACTCATACTCATCCACTGTCGGGTTCCCTTGAGTCAATGTGAATTTCAACTACATCTTTCTCTGAGTAGTAGCTAGAATGTATTGCCTCCTGAAGGCATCCAAAAATATGTCCCATGTCACAACCGGGTGTCGTGCACTCAACATCGGCTGTGTAGCCATCCACCAATGCTTGGCCTCATCCTCTAACACAAAAGTCACAAATGTGACCTTCTCTGTGTCGGAGCAATGGAAAAATTGGTAGAGCTTCTCCATACTGCGTATCCAATGCTCAGCTGATATTGGGTTCTTCACCCTATTAAATAAAGGTGGTCCGAACTTCCAGAAGGTCTACCCAGATCACAATCGTAAACTCCCTCACCACCAACCTGTTGTGAAGCTACAGGATCCTAAACTGGTGGGGGAATATCCTAAACCGGAGGGGATACAGGTATCTCTGTGTAAGACCCGAATTTAATTAAAATACGAAATGAATGAGTATTCGTGAAGGGAAGTCGGGTTAAATTAATCCCGAACACGTGTAAGGGTAAAATGGTCAAAAGATCAGAAGTCGGTATAATTTCGATAAGAAAATTTAATTAAAAATATGGATTTGAGAAATTTTGGTCAATAAAGATGAAATAAATTTATTTTGGGTTAAATTGATTAAGATATTAATTTATGGAAATTAATCAGAATTAATCGAGATTTTTAGTTCGGAAAAATAATCAAAAAAATATACCGAAAAGTCATTTGGGACAATATCCCGAAAATACGGAGAAATTATATCCGAAAAAATGGTTAAAATATAATAAATAAATTAAATAAAATTAAATTAATTAAATTGGAATAAAATAATAATTTTAAGGGATATTTGGGTATTTTAATGTATTTTAATGATTAAAATATTAATAAAATAAATAAATAATAAATGAATTGAAAAAAAAAGAGAAAAAAAAAGAATCTGAAAACGGGTCGGGGAGAGAGAAAGAGAAGCAGAGAAAACGAAAACGGAAGCCAACTCGAGGAAGAGACCGGCGAGCCGTCCGGCGACCAACGGCCAGGCGGAGGGTCGGAAATGGAAGAGGAGAGGTCGGCGATCTTCAGGCCACCGGTGACGCGCGCCAAGGACGCCAGAGAATGCCGAAAAACGGAGGAGAAGGCCGCGGGAAATAAATGGCCACCGGCGACGAACGGCGACGATTCAGGGGGAACCGAGGCCAGATTCTGAAAGCCCAGGCGACGGCAGTTCTTTTGAGACCAGTATCAGCCGACGAAACGGCGAGAATCGCCGGCGACGACCAAGGGAAGAAATGGGTTTCCGACGGTCGAGGGAGAAGAGCCGAACCGGCGGCGTTCCGGCAACCCCGATCGAAATCGAGGGTAGATTCGTGCTGCGAACGACCTTACAGAGCTGCTGGCGGTGGAAGCCAGCGGAGAACCGGCTGGCAAGTAGGTGAACCGACCGAACCGGAGTGAACCGGGGTGAACCGATGGGTCTGAACCGGTCCGAACTGGACTGAACCGGTTCAGCCAAAAAGAGAGAAAAAAAGGGAGAAAAAGGGAAAAAGAAAAAGAGGAAAAATTGGAGAGAAATCCCGACGATGCAATCGAGCTACGGGTAAGTCAATAGTGATCGAAATTGACCCGATTTAAATCTCGAAGTATTTAATTTAATTAATTTTGGGCCGAAAACTTACCCAAAAAATTATGGAATATTGTAGCTCGACAATTGGCATCCAATGATAGCTCGAGATAGCCTCGATTTGCGTACTAGCATGGAATCTAGGGTAAGTGACCCTTATTTACGACAATTGACATCGTTATGCATGATATGAATTTAAATTCCGCATAAATTGAATTAAAATTATGAAAATTTAGGTAAATTGTCGTAAATAATAAATTTAGCTATTCGAGAGTTAGAACGAGGCCCAAGAAATTATTGATGGGCCCAATGAGCCCAATAGGCCTCGATAATGTGAAAATTAAGTGGAAAACGAGCTTAAGGCCGATTAAGGCCCATTAAGGTGCAAACAGGCCCAATAGGGGTAAATGGCCCAATGATTTAAATTAAGCTCAGAAAATAGGAAATACAATTAAATTGTATGATATCTGACTTGAGGAATATTGATACGCAGTTTCGGACATTTGATTAGGAGCATATCGGACTGCGCGACGAGACAACAGTGGAAAAGAAAAGGTCAGACTCGACAGGAAAATAAGGTAAGGGAATTCTACGGACTGCTAGAGGTAAACTTTACGCAATTTTAAGTTCATTGCAGTCTTTAAAAATTATCTGAAGGGTCTAGAGGTCAAATAATAATTTTAGTACCCCGAATGGGCAAATTACCAAATTACCCTTGTTAAGGGTAAAATTTACAAATTTAGAAAAAATTGGGAGGAGCAAGAACAAGAGGGTTCTGCTCGTTCTGGAGACATTTTAATGCATGCATGAGTAGGCTGGCTAACCTTGAAAGAAAATGCACAGCATTGCATACTTTCAACGATGAAATTGTTTTGAAAACTGTTTTGAGGAAACAGAGCCGCCTACGTGTTCTTATTGACATGTGACGTGCTAGAGCTCAGCTCGCACGATGTTGTCGATTTGTGTGATGCACGCATTAGTGCTGGAGCGAGAGCTCGCACTAGAGTTTTACATGCATAGGTGCTAGATTATAACTCGCACTAGATTTCACATGCTTTTTCTAGACAGGGTGCTGGAGTTTAATTCGCACCAGATTTTATAAGATTTTCATGTGATTTATATACAGAGTGCTGAGCTTAGCTCGCACTATTTTTACTGGATTTGTGGAGTAGCGCTGTCTGCCCTTGGAGTCAGCCAAAAGGCCCAACAGGCTCAAAAGACCTCTTAAGTGAGGTGAGAGTCAGGGATGAGGTTGGCAGCCTTGTGGGGATGTAAAGCGGGCTCTGCCAGTTTTACTTGATTTGATGAGAGTGCTGAGCATCGCTCGCACTGATTTTATGAGAACATGCGATGAGCCGTGCTTGGAGCATCGGGTAGACTGTGTGTCACCGATTAAATAGGCCCGCACGTGCGTTTTGAGACATGGCATGAGTATAGAGATATTATATGGGTTCACGAAGTACGATGTACCGTGCAAGTAGCATGGAGTACGATGTACCCTGTGGTATCTTCGGATACGGCATCTCCGGATGCAGCATCTTTGGATGCCTGGGATCGGATAAGACTGACGGGATGGATTGACCCACCTCCTGGGCGGTTCCCGATCATGGTGAGAACCCGCACACTAGGATCCGTGTAGCTGAGGAACTCCCGAGGACACATATGGCATAGTCCTGGTTATTGTCGATATACAGATGTTACCTAGTCTCGCATGTCGACGATTTTGATGAGATCAAACTGGGTTTTAAATTAAATGTGCATGATGCTATTTTCATGCTTTTTAAACCCATGTGTGATGTAAACCTATTTTCATGGTTTTGTGTGAGTCAGGATCACCCGAAGGAGGGGTCGAGTTCTGACTTTATTGTGAAATTTTTAAATGAGAAAGAAATGATTTGAAATAATTGCATCTTGAATTTTCCGTGCAAACTTGATTTACATAACATCATAACTCATATCATCTATTTTAAAATGTGTGGAGAAAGGGTGGTTTATGCATGGCACTACGTTCATGTAGGTGGTATGGTTACCTACTTGTTCGTAGGGTTGCCTTACTGAGCTTGATGTGCTCACCCCTTTCATTTTCTCCCACAGATAATCTCCAGTTGAAGTTGAGGTGACTCAGTACTGCATTTCGGATATCCGCTGCTACCCATCAACATAAGGTATATACACTTGTACATACTGTATCTACATAAGCATAGCACAGTAACATGTTTGTAAGTAACTTTAGGGAATGTATAAATAATGTAAACAATTATAACTGACTGGAGAAGAAATAAGTTAGATGGTAATTGAATGGTGGGACTGGCATTGACGCACAGCCCAATTATTAGTGGAGTGTGGTCACGATTCGAGGACAGGTAAGAATTTAAGTAAATAAACAAAACGCGAAAAATTAACTCTGATTTTTGGGTAGTTTGGGTCGTGACATATAAAGGTGGTATCAGAGCAGGAATTGGTCTGATGTGTGTCAGTGTCAGTAATTAAAAAAATGACATCCCCGTGTTACTGTGTTTGGTTAGATACAATAGTGTATATCGAGATGGGTTTTGACTAAGAAATGGTTGAGAATGCAGGAATGCCTAATATGAGTCGCGTTAGATGAGATAGTGCACGGGCAGAGGTCGTAGATGTAGACCTGAGTCTGCTAAGTCATGCTGAGTTTGACTATGAGAACCAGTATGAGATTGAAACAGAGGTTAATGTTGAGCATGCCTCTCAGAGTTCGACGAAGAGATCGGACAGTATTGAGACATGCTTCGCGAGGTTGGAGCGGAGTGTGGAGATTATTTTGAAGAGCTAATTGCTCAGATTATGTATGAGATTCGAGGGCGCAGCGGAGTATTGATTGAAACCCGCTCGACCCATCTTAAGAGTTAAGATGAGAAATATTTATAGATGTATTCCGATGATATGATATCTCAGACATGATTTAAAGGAAATTATGGATAAAAGTCCTTACTCTGACCTAGTGGATTTGATTTATTGACGAGTATGGAAACTCAGTTATATTCTTGGGCAGATATTACCTCGACACTATGAACAAGTGACAGTCGAGATGTCTAAAAGTTTATGGAAGGGTTCAGATTGTCAATTAGAGTCCGATTGGCCCATGAGATATTACTTATATCGAGGCAGTGCGCGGATTTACAGTTGGGTAAATAAGAACATGAATTGCACGCCTCTGAGATCGGGAAAGGTAGTGAGGGCCGAAATAGAGACAGAAAAGAGAATCGAGAAATGATAAAGATGTTAAAATGGGAAAATGGTAATTGGTAAAAGATTTAATTTGACGAGTTATGGGCTAAGATAATTGGTAAGGCCCCAGTGCATCCAATTTTGGCACTCTTGAGGGACATTGTGATTGGAGGACCCTGACCTGCTACGAAGCAGAGTAGCAGTGTGATCACTGTAGGATGTGTGGTGGATACCACGAAAGGAGGGTCTATACCTACACTGTATTGATGAAAATGGCCGTTAAGTGTGGTAAGACGGACCATTGATTTTGGTTGCACAAGTTGGGCGAGATCGCCCCACAGAAAAGTAAAGAGACAGATAAAAACTTCGTTGGTATAGCTGCAATGAAAAGGGAGGTCATAGCCGAAAAGAAAAAGGAAAGTAGGCTGTTGGACGAAAGCGAGAGGATGTCTTGGACCAGGACACTATTGATGTTTCATGGATGTGGTATAAGATACCACACTTGTTATGAATAATGAAGTACATATGTTCATTGATCCTGGTGCCACACATTTATTCATACCGCCTTCATTCGCATATAAGTGAGTAAAAGGCATGAATGCCTACATCATTGGGCATAATATTGATAAATGAGTACCCCAATAGAGGAGGATTAATTAACGAAATATGGATATAGAGATTTTAAGTGATAAAAAGGGGTGTAACAGTTGAAATTAAAGGAGTAAAGGATTGTACTCACGAAATGAATAATGACAAGAGTTTCGTTATAATAGATACACTAAGGAGATAATCTTTAAGATGAGATATGCTTAATTCTGAATACAAGATGTATTGGAGTAAGAGGCGTATGCAAGGTGAGAACATCTTTACGATATGAAGTCATTAGGATTAAAGCAATTAGTAGCGAATACAAATTGCGACCACATGGACTGGTATATAAAGTAAATGTGGTTAAGTCTGAAGGTTAATAAAGGTATTTCAAAATACCTCCCCGCCTGAAGACTTGACAGCGTCTAAAAGTATATATATAACCTATAACATGAAATCGATCGTTGTAATAAATACCTTTAGCATTAGGATACCTTTACTAAGACATAAGAATATTAAAATTCGACAAACCATAAAGGTTAACATAGTAAAAAAAAAAATTTAATAAAAGCCGTTAAGATAAAAAAAAGGAAATGACGCAGGTTAGTACCTGAAAACGTAAGCAATTTTGAAGTGATACTACAAGTTTATGCTTACATAAGTCAAGGATTGGATCGATTTGTAATCATCATTATCGATGATATGTTGGGTGTAGTTAAAGTCTAGGGTAAATTGTAAGCAATAATTGAAAGTGACTTTTACAAATGGGTTGTTGCGAGTTCTCAATATGGTCTACTTGGTTGACACGTTTAACTAAGAAAACGTGGTCTTTAAATAAGATGATAAATAAGATGATAGATGTGACATGAATTTCGGTGTAGTGAAGTATGAACTGACCACCGTGACTAATTTCACCATACCCAACAGCTCAAGAGGTTCTCAGTGAGTATGGATACCTCAAAATTATGAAGGAGTTGTGTATTGATATAAAATGGGAAGATAGTCAAGTATGGAGTCAGACAACTCCTTGATCATGAAATAAACTATCTGACCCATGATTTAAAGTTGGCAACAGTATTTGTACCGAGGATATGGTACTATTATGTACACGATGAGGAATTTTGGATATACACTGATCATAAAGTCTCAAGTATCTGTTTTCACAGAAAGAGGCGAATATGAAAATACATAGTGGGTTAGAGCTTCTGAGAGGTTTTGATTTGTGAAAATTATGCCACATAGGAAAGGCTAATGTAATAGCTGATGCCTCGAGTATAAAGATCCTTGGGATGGTATTACATATGATGGTCAGGGAGCGTGAGCTGCTAGAGCAGTTGTGGACCTCAGTAATGATGTGATCCCCTCTGATGATGACAGTGATTGTGTGACAGCTAGCCTGAGATTAGAACCGGATGAGAGTGCCCGCATTTGACAGGCTTAGCGTGATGATCGGAACGATATCGATAGTTTGGGTCAGATTCAGAAGGGTACAGTGACAGAGTTCACGGAGTGTGTTGATGGTTTACAGAGAGGTTCAGAGACAGTATAAGTGCTCCCTAGGACCACAGTTGATGAGATAGTAATATTGTCAGAAGCTCACTCTTCGGGATATACAGTGCATACGGAAAGTAAAGAATATATCAAAATCTCGAAAAGGGTTTTGGTGGTCAGATATGAAAAGAGATATGGTAGAGATTGTGGAAAAGTGCTTAGTATGTCAGCAAACTAAGGTAGAGTACTAAAAGTCTGCAGAGTTATTGCAGCACCTACCTATATCGACACGGCACGAAAAATGGGAGTAAGTCTCCATGAATGTCGTGATGGGTTACAGAGAACCCAGGTGAATTACGAGGCTATTTGGATGATAGTCGCTAAGTTGACTAAGTCTACCCACCTTCTGGTTATGAAATCCCCAAATACTCAGAGTGTGTATGAGGATTCAGGTATAAGGAAGATTGTGGAACATTAAGTAGCGTTCCAGTGAGCATGGTATCATATAGGGATTCCCGCTTCACTTCCCACCTCCGAGGATATTTTTAGGAAGCTATGGGAACCCGACTGAGTATTAGCACAGCTTTCCATCCTCAGACAGATGGTCAGTCAGAGAGGACTGTACAAGTTCTGGAGAATCCGATGAAAGCGTGTGCCCTTGATTTTATAAGCTCCTGGGATGATCAGTTGATTTCTAATCGAATTCATCAATAGTGACAGTTGCCACTTGAGTATCGGGATAACAAGATGTGAGGCAGTGTATGGCTGTAGGGGTTGTTTCCCAAATTGGATAAGAAAAAGTGGGTGACAGATAGAATTATTTTTCGACTTTGGATAATAAGTCTCTGAGGATGTTTAGTTAAGGATGAGAGATTAAGAACACCTTAGAGCAGATAGAAAAGTATTGAAATTCACCGAGGGTGAATTGGTATGGTTGAAAGTTACTTGTCCTAAGAGAATAAGGACATAGCGAACTTTTGGAAGAAGGTAAATTGAGTTACGCTGGATAGAATATTTTGAGAGATTGGACAAGTGGGAGATAAGACCTGTAGGTTGGTGTTATCACTTGAATTAACAGGCACCCACAATGTGTCCCAGCTTTTGATGCTTCGAAAATACTATCCAGATCCAGCATAGGTGATCGAATATGAATTCCAAAAGTTCAGTTTAATGAAAATATAAGTATATTGAAGAAGTTGATTCGAGCATTAAACAGGAAAGAGAAAGTATTAAGGTTTAAGATGATCTCCTTAATTAAAGTTCTTTGGTAGTAATACACTCCGGAAAAAAGTCACGTGAGAATTAAAGAAGTATGATACGATTAATGTACCCGGAGTAGTCTATGGACTCATATAAATTTGTTCTAATTTGGAGGACCAAATTCCTTATGTGGGGGAGAGTTGTAAGACCCGAATTTAATTAAAATACGAAATGAATGAGTATTCGTGAAGGGAAGTCGGGTTAAATTAATCCCGAACACGTGTAAGGGCAAAATGGTCAAAAGATCAGAAGTCGGTATAATTTTGATAAGGAAATTTAATTAAAAATATGGATTTGAGAAATTTTGATCAATAAGGATGAAATAAATTTATTTTAGGTTAAATTGATCAAGATATTAATTTATGGGAATTAATCGAAATTAATCGAGATTTTTAGTTCAGAAAAATAATCAAAAAAATATACCGAAAAGTCATTCGGGACAATATCCCGAAAATACGGAGAAATTATATCCGAAAAAATGGTTAAAATATAATAAATAAATTAAATAAAAATTAAATTAATGAGATTGGAATAAAATAATAATTTTAAGGGATATTTAGGTATTTTAAAGGTATTTTAATGATTAAAATATTAATAAAATAAATAAATAATAAAAGATAAATAATAAATGAATTGAAAAAAAAAAAGAATCTGAAAACGGGTCGGGGAGAGAGAAAGAGAAGCAGAGAAACGGAAACGGAAGCCAACCCGAGGAAGAGACCGACGAGCCGTCCGGCGACCAACGGCCAGGCGGAGGGTCAAAAATGGAAGAGGAGAGGCCGGCGATCTTCAGGCCACCGGTGACGCGCGCCAAGGACGCCGGAGAACACCGAAAAACGGAGGAGAAGGCCGCGGGAAAGAAATGGCCACCGGCGACGAACGGCGACGATTCGGGCGAAACCGAGGCCAGATTCTGAAAGCCCGGCGACGGCGGTTCTTTTGAGACTAGTATCAGCCAACGAAACGGCGGGAATCGCCGGCGACGATCAAGGGAAGAAATGGGTTTCCGACGGTCGAGGGAGAAGAGCCGAACCGACGGCGTTTCGGCGACCCCGACCGAAACCGAGGGTAGATTCGTGCTACGGACGACCTTGCGGAGCTGCTGGCGGTGGAAGCCGGTGGAGAACCGGCCCGCAAGGCGGTGAACCGGCCGAACCGGAGTGAACCGGGGTGAACCGGCGGGTCTAAACCGGTCTGAACCGGACTGAACCGGTTCAGCCAAAAAGAGAGGAAAAAAGGGAGAAAAAGGGAAAAAGAAAAAGAGAAAAAATTGAGGAGAAATCCCGACGATGCAATCGAGCTACGGGTAAGTCAATAGTGGTCGAAATTGACCCGATTTAAATTTTGAAATATTTAATTTAAATAATTTTGGGCCAAAAACTTACCCGAAAAATTATGGAATTGTGTAGCTCGACAATTGACATCCAACGAGAGCTCGAGATAGCCTCGATTTGCGTACTAGCTTGGAATCTCGGGTAAGTGACCCTTATTTACGACAATTTACATCGTTATGCGTGATATGAATTTAAATTCCGCATAAATTGAATTAAAATTATGGAAATTTAGGTAAATTGTCGTAAATAATAAATTTAGCTATTCGAGAGTTAGAACGAGGTCCAAGAAATTATTGATGGGCCCAATGAGCCCAATAGGCCTCGATAATGTGAAAATTAAGTGGAAAACGGGCTTAAGGCCGATTAAGGCCCATTAAGGTGCAAACGGGCCCAATAGGGGTAAATGGGCCCAATGATTTAAATTAAGCCCAGAAAATAGGAAATACAATTAAATTGTATGATATCTGACCTGAGGAATATTGATACGCAGTTTCGGGCATTTGATTGGGAGCATATCGGACTGCGCGACGAGACAACAGTGGAAAAAAAAAGGTCAGACTCGACAGGAAAATAAGGTAAGGGAATTCTACGGACTGCTAGAGGTAAACTTTACGCAATTTTAAGTTCATTGCAGTCTTTAAAAATTATCTGAAGGGTCTAGAGGTCAAATAATAATTTTAGTAACCCGAATGGGCAAATTACCAAATTACCCTTGTTAAGGGTAAAATTTACAAATTTAGGAAAAATTGGGAGGAGCAAGAACAAGAGGGTTCTGCTCGTTCTGGAGACATTTTAATGCATGCATGAGTAGGCTGGCTAACCTTGAAAGAAAATGCACAGCATTGCATACTTTCAACGATGAAATTGTTTTGAAAACTGTTTTGAGGAAACAGAGCCGCCACGTGTTCTTATTGACATGTGCGCACGATGTTGTCGATTTGTGTGATGCACGCATTAGTGCTGGAGCGAGAGCTCGCACTAGAGTTTTACATGCATAGGTGCTAGAGTATAACTCGCGCCAGATTTCACATGCTTTTTCTAGACAGGGTGCTGGAGTTTAATTCGCACCAGATTTTATAAGATTTTCATGTGATTTATATACAGAGTGCTGAGCTTAGCTCGCACTATTTTTACTGGATTTGTGGAGTAGCGCTGTCTGCCCTTAGAGTCAGCCAAAAGGCCCAACAGGCTCAAAAGACCTCTTAAGTAAGGTGAGAGTGAGGGATGAGGTTGGCGGCCTTGTGGGGATGTAAAGCGGGCTCTGCCAATTTTACTTGATTTGATGAGAGTGCTGAACATCGCTCGCACTGATTTTATGAGAACATGCGATGAGCCGTGCTTGGAGCATCGGGTAGACTGTGTGTTACCGATTAAATAAGCTCGCACGTGCGTTTTGAGACATGGCATGAGTATAGAGATATTATATGGGTTCACGGAGTACGATGTACCGTGCAAGTAGCATGAAGTATGATGTATCCTGTGGTATCTTCGGATACGGCATCTCCGGATGTAGCATCTTCGGATGCCTGGGATGGGATAAGACTGACGGGATGGATTGACCCACCTCCTGGGCGATTCTCGATCATGGTGAGAACCCGCACACTAGGATCCGTGTAGCTGAGGAACTCTCGAGGACACATATGGCATAGTCCTGGTTATTGCCGATATACAGATGTTGCCTAGTCTCGCATGTCGACGATTTTGATGAGATCAAACTGGGTTTAAATTAAATGTGCATGATGCTATTTCCATGCTTTTTAAATCCATGTGTGATGTAAACCGATTTTCATGGTTTTGTGTGAGTCAGGATCACCCGAAGGAGGGGTCGAGTTCTGACTTTATTGTGAAATTTTTAAATGAGAAAGAAATGATTTGAAATAATTGCATGTTGAATTTTCCATGCAAACTTGATTTACATAACATCATAACTCATATCATCTATTTTAAAATGTGTGGAGAAAGGGTGGTTTATGCATGGCACTACGTTCATGTAGTTGGTATGGTTACCTACTTGTTCGTAGGGTTGCCTTACTGAGCTTGATGTGCTCACCCCTTTCATTTTCTCCCACAGATAATCTCCAATTGAAGTTGAGGTGACTCAGTAATGCATTCCGGATATCCGCTGCTACCCATCAACATAAGGTATATACACTTGTACATACTGTATCTACATAAGCATAGCACAGTAACATGTTTGTAAGTAACTTTAGGGAATGTATAAATAATGTAAACAATTATAACTGACTGGAGAAGAAATAAGTTAGATGGTAATTGAATGGTGGGACTGGCATTGACGCACAGCCCAATTATTAGTGGAGTGTGGTCACGATTCGAAGACAGGTAAGAATTTAAGTAAATAAATAAAACGCGAAAAATTAACTCTGATTTTTGGGTAGTTTGGGTCGTGACATATAAAGGTGGTATCAGAGCAGGAATTGGTCTGATGTGTGTCACTGTCAGTAATTAGAAAAATGATATCCCCGTGTTACTGTGTTTGGTTAGATACAATAGTGTATATCGAGATGGGTTTTGACTAAGAAATGGTTGAGAATGCAGGAATGCTTAATATGAGTCGCGCTAGATGAGATAGTGCACGAGGCAGAGGTCGTAGATGTAGACCTGAGTCTGCTAAGTCGTGCTGAGTTTGACTATGAGAATCAGTATGAGATTGAAATAGAGGTTAATGTTGAGCATGCCTCTCAGAGTTCGACGAAGAGATCGGACAGTATTGAGACACGCTTTGCGAGGTTGGAGCGGAGTGTGGAGATTATTTTGAAGAGCTAATTGCTCAGATTATGTATGAGATTCGAGGGCGTAGCGGAGTATTGATTGAAACCCGCTCGACCCATCTTAAGAGTTAAGATGAGAAATATTTATAGATGTATTCCGATGATATGATATCTCAGACATGATTTAAAGGAAATTATGGATAAAAGTCCTTACTCTGACCTAGTGGATTTGATTTATTGACGAGTATGGAAACTCAGTTATATTCTTGGACAGATATTACCTCGACACTATGAACAAGTGACAGTCGAGATGTCTAAAAGTTTATGGAAGGGCTCAGATTGTCAATTAGAGTCCGATTGGCCCATGAGATATTACTTATATCGAGGCAGTGCGCGGATTTATAGTTGGGTAAATAAGAACATGAATTGCACACCTCTGAGATCGGGAAAGGTAGTGAGGGCCGAAATAGAGACAGAAAAGAGAATCGAGAAATGATAAAGATGTTAAAATGGGAAAATGGTAATTGGTAAAAGATTTAATTTGCCGAGTTATGGGCTAAGATAATTGGTAAGGCCCCAGTGCATCCAATTTTGGCACTCTTGAGGGACATTGTGATTGGAGGACCCTGACCTGCTACGAAGCAGAGTAGCAGTGTGATCACTGTAGGATGTGTGGTGGATACCACGAAAGGAGGGTCTATACCTACACTGTATTGATGAAAATGGCCGTTAAGTGTGGTAAGACGGACCATTGATTTTGGTTGCACAAGTTGGGCGAGATCGCCCTACAGAAAAGTAAAGAGACAGATAAAAACTTCGTTGGTATAGCTGCAACGAAAAGGGAGGCCATAGCCGAAAAGAAAAAGGAAAGTAGGCTGTTGGACGAAGGCAAGAGGATGTCTTGGACCAGGACACTATTGATGTTTCATGGATGTGGTATAAGATACCACACTTGTTATGAATAATGAAGTACATATGTTCATTGATCCTGGTGCCACACATTTATTCATACCGCCTTCATTCGCATATAAGTGAGTAAAAGGCATGAATGCCTACATCATTGGGCATAATATTGATAAATGAGTACCCCAATAGAGGAGGATTAATTAACGGAATATGGATATAGAGATTTTAAGTGATAAAAAGGGGTGTAACAGTTGAAATTAAAGGAGTAAAGGATTGTACTCACGAAATGAATAATGATAAGAGTTTCGTTATAATAGATACACTAAGGAGATAATCTTTAAGATGAGATATGTTTAACTCTGAATACAAGATGTATTGGAGTAAGAGGCGTATGCAAGGTGAGAACATCCTTACGATATGAAGTCATTAGGATTAAAGCAATTAGTAGCGAATACAAATTGTGACCACATGGACTGGTATATAAAGTAAATGTGGTTAAGTCTGAAGGTTAATAAAGGTATTTCAAAATACCTCCCCGCCTGAAGACTTGACAGCGTCTAAAAGTATATATATAACCTATAACGTGAAATCGATCGTTGTAATAAATACCTTTAGCATTAGGATACCTTTACTAAGACATAAGAATATTAAAATTCGACAAACCATAAAGGTTAACATAGTAAAAAAAAAATTTAATAAAAGCCGTTAAGATAAAAAAAAAAAGGAAATGACGCAGGTTAGTACCTGAAAACGTAAGCAATTTTGAATTGATACTACAAGTTTATGCTTACATAAGTCAAGGATTGGATCGATTTGTAATCATCATTATCGATGATATGTTGGGTGTAGTTAAAGTCTAGGGTAAATTGTAAGCAATAATTGAAAGTGACTTTTACAAATGGGTTGTTGCGAGTTCTCAATATGGTCTACTTGGTTGACACGTTTAACTAAGAAAACGTGGTCTTTAAATAAGATGATAGATGTGACATGAATTTCGGTGTAGTGAAGTATGAACTGACCACCGTGACTAATTTCACCATACCCAACAGCTCAAGAGGTTCTCAGTGAGTATGGATACCTCAAAATTATGAAGGAGCTGTGTATTGATATAAAATGGGAAGATAGTCAAGTATGGAGTCAGACAACTCCTTGATCATGAAATAAACTATCTGACCCATGATTTAAAGTTGGCAACAGTATTTGTACCGAGGATATGGTACTATTATGTACACGATGAGGAATTTTGGATATACACTGATCATAAAGTCTCAAGTATCTATTTTCACAGAAAGAGGCGAATATGAAAATACATAGTGGGTTAGAGCTTCTGAGAGGTTTTGATTTGTGAAAATTATGCCACCTAGGAAAGGCTAATGTGATGGCTGATGCCTCGAGTATAAAGAGCCTTGGGACGGTATTACATATGATGGTCAGGAAGCGTGAGCTGCTAGAACAGTTGTGGACCTCAGTAATGATGTGATCCCTTCTGATGATGACAGTGATTGTGTGACAGCTAGCCTGAGATTAGAACCGGACGAGAGTGCCGGATTTGACAGGCTTAGCATGATGATCGGAACGATATCGATAGTTTGGGTCAGATTCAGAAGGGTACAGTGACAGAGTTCACGGAGTGTGTTGATGGTTTACAGAGAGGTTCAGAGACAGTATAAGTGCTCCCTAGGACCACAGTTGATGAGATAGTAATATTGTCAGAAGCTCACTCTTCGGGATATACAGTGCATACGGAAAGTAAAGAATATATCAAAATCTCGAAAAGGGTTTTGGTGGTCAGATATGAAAAGAGATATGGTAGAGATTGTGGAAAAGTGCTTAGTATGTCAGCAAACTAAGGTAGAGTACTAAAAGTCTGCAGAGTTATTACAGCACCTACCTATATCGACACGGCACGAAAAATGGGAGTAAGTCTCCATGAATGTCGTGATGGGTTACAGAGAACCCAGGTGAATTACGAGGCTATTTGGATGATAGTCGCTAAGTTGACTAAGTCTACCCACCTTTTGGTTATGAAATCCCCAAATACTCAGAGTGTGTATGAGGATTCAGGTATAAGGAAGATTGTGGAACATTAAGTAGCGTTCCAGTGAGCATGGTATCATATAGGGATTCCCGCTTCACTTCCCACCTCCGAGGATATTTTTAGGAAGCTGTGGGAACCCGACTGAGTATTAGCACAACTTTCCATCCTCAGACAGATGGTCAGTCAGAGAGGACTGTACAAGTTCTGGAGAATCCGATGAAAGCGTGTGCCCTTGATTTTATAAGCTCCTGGGATGATCAGTTGATTTCTAATCGAATTCATCAATAGTGACAGTTGCCACTTGAGTATCGGGATAACAAGATGTGAGGCAGTGTATGGCTGTAGGGGTTGTTTCCCAAATTGGATAAGAAAAAGTGGGTGACAGATAGAATTATTTTTCGACTTTGGATAATAAGTCTCTGAGGATGTTTAGCTAAGGATGAGAGATTAAGAACACCTTAGAGCAGATAGAAAAGTATTGGAATTCACCGAGGGTGAATTGGTATGGTTGAAAGTTACTTGTCCTAAGAGAATAAGGACATAGCGAACTTTTGAAAGAAGGTAAATTGAGTTACGCTGGATAGAATATTTTGAGAGTTTGGACAAGTGGGAGATAAGACCTGTAGGTTGGTGTTATCACTTGAATTAACAGGCACCCACAATGTGTCCCAGCTTTTGATGCTTCGAAAATACTATCTAGATCCAGCATAGGTGATCGAATATGAATTCCAAAAGTTCAGTTTAATGAAAATATAAGTATATTGAAGAAGTTGATTCGAGCATTAAACAGGAAAGAGAAAGTATTGAGGTTTAAGATGATCTCCTTAATTAAAGTTCTTTGGTAGTAATACACTCTGAAAAAAGGTCACGTGAGAATTAAAGAAGTATGATACGATTAATGTACCCGGAGTAGTCTATGGACTCATATAAATTTGTTCTAATTTGGATGACCAAATTCCTTAAGTGGGGGAGAGTTGTAAGACCCGAATTTAATTAAAATACGAAATGAATGAGTATTCGTGAAGGGAAGTCGGGTTAAATTAATCTCGAACACGTGTAAGGGCAAAATGGTCAAAAGATCGGAAGTCGGTATAATTTTGATAAGGAAATTTAATTAAAAATATGGATTTGAGAAATTTTGATCAATAAGGATGAAATAAATTTATTTTGGGTTAAATTGATCAAGATATTAATTTATGGGAATTAATCAGAATTAATCGAGATTTTTCGTTCGGAAAAATAATCAAAAAAATATACCAAAAAGTCATTCGGGACAATATCCCGAAAATACGGAGAAATTATATCCGAAAAAATGGTTAAAATATAATAAATGAATTAAATTAAATTAAATTAATTAAATTGAAATAAAATAATAATTTTAAGGGATATTTGGGTATTTTAATGTATTTTAATGATTAAAATATTAATAAAAGATAAATAATAAATGAATTGAAAAAAAAAAGAGAAAAAAAAAAGAATCTGAAAACGGGTCGGGGAGAGAGAAAGAGAAGCAGAGAAACGGAAACGGAAGCCAACCCGAGGAAGAGACCGACGAGCCGTCCGGCGACCAACGGCCAGGCGGAGGGTCAAAAATGGAAGAGGAGAGGCCGGCGATCTTCAGGCCACCGGTGACGCGCGCCAAGGACTCCGGAGAACGCCGAAAAACGGAGGAGAAGGCCGCGGGAAAGAAATGGCCACCGGCGGCGAACGACGGCGATTCGGGCGGAACCGAGGCCAGATTCTGAAAGCCCAGGCGACGGCGGTTCTTTTGAGACCAGTATCAGCCGACGAAACGGCGGGAATCGCCGGCGACTACCAAGGGAAGAAATGGGTTTCCGACGGCCGAGGGAGAAGAGCCGAACCGACAGCGTTTCGGCAACCCCGACCGAAACCGAGGGTAGATTCGTGCTACGGACGACCTTGCGGAGCTGCTGGCGGTGGAAGCCGGTGGAGAACCGGCCGACAAGGCGGTGAACCGGTCGAACCGGAGTGAACCGGGGTGAACCGACGGGTCTGAACCGGTCCGAACCGGACTGAACCGGTTCAGCCAAAAAGAGAGGAAAAAAGGGAGAAAAAGGGAAAAAGAAAAAGAGAAAAAATTGGGGAGAAATCCCGACGATGCAATCGAGCTACGGGTAAGTCAATAGTGGTCGAAATTGACCCGATTTAAATTTCGGAGTATTTAATTTAAATAATTTTGGGCCGAAAACTTACCCGAAAAATTATGGAATTGTGTAGCTCGACAATTGACATCCAACGAGAGCTCGAGATAGCCTCGATTTGCATACTAGCATGGAATCTCGGGTAAGTGACCCTTATTTACGACAATTTACATCGTTATGCGTGATATGAATTTAAATTCCGCATAAATTGAATTAAAATTATGAAAATTTAGGTAAATTGTCGTAAATAATAAATTTAGCTATTCGAGAGTTAGAACGAGGCCCAAGAAATTATTGATGGGCCCAATGAGCCCAATAGGCCTCGATAATGTGAAAATTAAGTGAAAAACGGGCTTAAGGCCGATTAAGGCCCATTAAGGTGCAAACGGGCCCAATAGGGGTAAATGGGCCCAATGATTTAAATTAAGCCCAAAAAATAGGAAATACAATTAAATTGTATGATATCTGACCTGAGGAATATTGATACGCAGTTTCGGGCATTTGATTGGGAGCATATCGGACTGCGCGATGAGACAACAGTGGAAAAGAAAAGGTCAGACTCGACAGAAAAATAAGGTAAGGGAATTCTACGGACTGTTAGAGGTAAACTTTACGCAATTTTAAGTTCATTGCAGTCTTTAAAAATTATCTGAAGGGTCTAGAGGTCAAATAATAATTTTAGTGCCCCGAATGGGCAAATTACCAAATTACCCTTGTTAAGGGTAAAATTTACAAATTTAGGAAAAATTGGGAGGAGCAAGAACAAGAGGGTTCTGCTCGTTCTGGAGACATTTTAATGCATGCATGAGTAGGCTGGCTAACCTTGAAAGAAAATGCACAGCATTGCATACTTTCAACGATGAAATTGTTTTGAAAACTATTTTGAGGAAACAGAGCCGCCTACGTGTTTTTATTGACATGTGACGTGTTAGAGCTCAGCTCGCACGATGTTGTCGATTTGTGTGATGCACGCATTAGTGCTGGAGCGAGAGCTCGCACTAGAGTTTCACATGCATAGGTGCTAGAGTATGACTCGCGTCAGATTTCACATGCTTTTTCTAGACAGGGTGCTGGAGTTTAATTCGCACCAGATTTTATAAGATTTTCATGTGATTTATATACAGAGTGCTGAGCTTAGCTCGCACTATTTTTACTGGATTTATGGAGTAGCGCTGTCTGCCCTTGGAGTCAGCCAAAAGGCCCAACAGGCTCAAAAGACCTCTTAAGTGGGGTGAGAGTGAGGGATGAGGTTGGCGGCCTTGTGGGGATGTAAAGCGGGCTCTGCCAGTTTTACTTGATTTGATGAGAGTGCTGAGCATCGCTCGCACTGATTTTATGAGAACATGCGATGAGCCGTGCTTGGAGCATCGGGTAGACTGTGTGTCACCGATTAAATAAGCCCGCATGTGCGTTTTGAGACATGGCATGAGTATAGAGATATTATATGGGTTCACGGAGTACGATGTATCGTGCAAGTAGCATGGAGTACGATGTACCGTGTGGTATCTTCGGATACGGCATCTCCGGATGCAGCATCTTCGGATGCCTGGGATCGGATAAGACTGACGGGATGGATTGACCCACCTCCTGGGCGATTCCCGATCATGGTGAGAACCCGCACACTAGGATCCGTGTAGCTGAGGAACTCCCGAGGACACATATGGCATAGTCCTGGTTATTGTCGATATACAGATGTTGCCTAGTCTCGCATGTCGACGATTTTGATGAGATCAAACTGGGTTTTAAATTAAATGTGCATGATGCTATTTCCATTCTTTTTAAACCCATGTGTGATGTAAACCGATTTTCATGGTTTTGTGTGAGTCGGGATCACCCAAAGGAGGGGTCGAGTCCTGACTTTATTGTGAAATTTTTAAATGAGAAAGAAATGATTTGCAATAATTGCATGTTGAATTTTCCGTGCAAACTTGATTTACATAATATCATAACTCATATCATCTGTTTTAAAATGCGTGGAGAAAGGTGATTTATGCATGACACTACGTTCATGTAGGTGGTATGGTTACCTACTTGTTCGTAGGGTTGCCTTACTGAGCTTGATGTGCTCACCCTTTCATTTTCTCCCACAGATAATCTCCAGTTGAAGTTGAGGCGACTCAGTACTGCATTTCGGATATCCGCTGCTACCCATCAACATAAGGTATATACACTTGTACATATTGTATCTACATAAGTATAGCACAGTAACATGTTTGTAAGTAACTTTAGGGGATGTATAAATAATGTAAACAATTATAAATGACTGGAGAAGAAATAAGTTAGATGGTAATTGAATGGTGGGACTGGCATTGACGCACAGCCCAATTATTAGTGGAGTGTGGTCACGATTCGAGGACATGTAAGAATTTAAGTAAATAAACAAAACGCGAAAAATTAACTCTGATTTTTGGGTAGTTTGGGTCGTGACACTCTGCCTCTGCATCTCGAGGTCTCGGTGCAGGCTGTGTTGGCTCATGTCTCTCAGGTGCAGCAGCCTGATCTGCAGGGTTCTCCTGTCTACCCTCAAATCTGGCCATAGCCTGTGTAAACATCTCCTTAACTGTGTCTACACTGTGTTGTAACTGTGTTATACGCTCCTCAACGGCCTCACTAAGATCGGGTGGATCTCTATTAGAACTAGACCCACTGCGTCTCTCGGGCTCATCTCTACGCCCTTAAGAGCGCGAACTCTCTCCTCTACGAGTACGTCGTCTATCAGACATCCTGCATACACAAAATAAGTGTCTTAGTCACATTTCCCAGCTTGGTATACACATTTGTTTCCTAATAATGCACAGTACTTTGGGGATGTAAAATTTCCTAGATATGGATACTGACTCACATCAGACCAACTCAGCTCTAATACCATTAAATCTGTCACGACCCTCTTCTCATGAACTTACATTACCACTTACCACTACTAGTTGGACTGTGAGTCAACATCCAATCCATACCTCATCCATTTATAGTTTAATAATTGTAATTAAACAAAGTTAAAATAGAAACTGGACCTTTATAAATATACGGAAGCGTTTACATCAGTTTTCATTATCTATACTTCCCTTTCGTACAGAATTCGCTGGACTGTGCATTAATTTCCAAGATACAAATTTTTTTTCTCAACACAAGTGTATACCTCTCTATACTGCTGGAGAACTGGAGAACACCTTAGCAAGGACGACTGCAGTACTCACTACTACGTAGTATCTGTGGATAAGGAAATAAGGGGGTGAGCATAACACTCTCAGTAAGGAAAATGTGCAAGCAGGTAGATAACTACATTATCTACATGCTAAAATACATATATATTCATTTTCCTTATAAACCAATATGCATGTTTGTTAAAACAACTTCTATCAATGCGAAACCATTAATTCGCTAGATGGGTATATGCATATTTACACAGAACACACAGCTTCACATAGCATAATCTATTCACACAGTTCACATATAGAAAATGTTTTACTTAAAACCACACAGGTTCATTTCGAAAATACTATGCACACAGCAGCAATTCAATGTTTATATGAGACATAATCATGGGTAACACATTTCCCAGACACACAGCAAGGGAGGATATTTATCACCTCACACAGTAGTGGCAATATCATATCACACAAATATAGAAGACTTATGGCCATAGTCAAATTTTAGGCTACATTGATCAGGTGTGCGGGAACCCTACGCTTAGGGAGGCGGATCAACCATCCCGTCAGCTCAACTCACGGCACACCGTACTCCATGGCTAACGCTCACGGTACATCGTGCTCCCGTGGATCGTAATCACCCATTTTCGTTGTCTAAAAATCTCATGCGAGCATGTCAGTGTCAGACATAGCAATACACGACGGCTCAAGCACGGTTTATACTCATTACATCACATTCACAAACCTCGTGTGAGCAGGTCAATGCAAGACACACAGCAATAATTGACGACTCTAACATGGTTTTACTTATCACACAGCACAATCATGAAAGCCTCATGCGAGCAACTCAGCGTAAGACACACAGCATACCTGAGGCATCGAGCACAGTATAATATGAATTCACATGCGAGCATAGGCAGAGCAAGACACACAGCAATACTCGAAGGCTCTAGCATGATTCCCAAAATCTAGTGCGAGCAGCTCGAGTGGAGCACACAACATCACCCGAGGCATCGAGCACTCTTTTCATTTTCTCAAAAATCCCTTCGAAAACAACGTACGAGCAGGGCTGGTCAATCTACTGTTGTCTCTCATGCTCTAGCACGATTTCACATAGAAAAGAAATAGAAGGGGCTCCATGTATAGTCATGAGTGAGAGAGTAATCTCCCTTCAATCACTCTTTATAAACATTTCCTGCAATTAGTTAAATCGAGAGCCCGTCTATTATCATTCTTTCTCAAAACGTTTGCAAAACCTCTTTTCACAACAATCATAGAAGTCGTGCAACTCATACTATAGACTTATTCTCATACGTGTAGTTTCTCTACCTAGATATATCAATATCTATGTATTTATCGCATATATTCGCACACAGCAGGTAAGAAAACATACGCATAGCTATCTCTATAGCTCGCATAAGTCTCTTACCTCGAATCACGCTTGAGTCATCTTCCTTAATTCCAATAGTTTGTGATCCGGTCTAGTCAACTCCGTCTTTATCTCCAGGAGTTGTAAGTGTTCACAATTCTTATCAGTATATTCTCATATACTTCATTCCACTTACATGATACTTAGATCAATGCATTTTGGCCATTTATATCTCATTGGCCTCGTTATATAAATATCATACTTTTCTTCCTTAAGTCCCTTTTTCAATCGTTTCATTTGTTTTCTCGAGAGTCCATTAGGCTCCTCGAGTCCATTGATTCCATATTGAATCGGCACGTCACTCTCCATGCCATTAGTTCATCATTTCATTTCATTGAGGCATTTCATCAAACACCTCATATACTCAATTTCCACCATTATCCATTCTAGCTTATGGATTTCAGCAAACCATTTTACAAGCATCTATACATGCTTAATAACATCTATGCATGCTCAAATCATTTTTAAACCCATGTTTCCTCCACCTATTCTCATTTTGGCGCATTTAACCATTTTATAGGTAATTGAGATTAAACATGTTTTTAAGATGTTTCAATCATCGTTCTATATACCAATCTACTCACACAAGTATATAGATTAACATATATGAGATTGAGGTACTAAAATCTTACCAATATCAACTTTTCTCATTTTTGCTGAAAATTGGGGGAAACTTTTTTTTTCCTTCAATGGATCAACTCAACTTCTAGCTTCAAACTATGTTGTTCTTCTCCACTCTATGAACAACTTTAATTGAGTGAACTTCTTCCAAATATCTATGGAAAGTGTTGAAAATCTAGGAAGGGAATTTAGGTCACTTGGTTTCAAAAATGGAAAGGTTTGATGTTTTCCCGAAATCTGCAGTTCAGGAACCCAGTTATATAGAAATTACCTTGATGAGATCGATCTCCCTAGTCTTCCCTTGTTTTTAGCCATTCAGAATGCAAATTTAAGCCTATGAGCTCGATCTGTCGAGGCATAAGATCGATCTGCTCTTTGTTTTGAGATCGATTTCCCCATAAGCAGGAAATCGATCTGTTCCAGGCAGTAGCTTAAGGGGATCGATTTGCTCCAAAGGGGAGATCGATCTGTTCCAAGTCAGTAGCATTTGGAGATCGATCTAGCCCTTCAGGGGATCGATTTCTTCTTTACAGAATGTTTAGCAGATCGATCTAACCTCATTGGAGATCGATCTGTCCCGTTCCATTGCTCAAATAAGAGCAGTTTTTGCTCTTCCAGATCGATCTTTCCTTCTATGAGATCGATTTGGTATTCATATTTTCCAAATTTTGCTGCAGCTTTCTGCAGTAACTCAAACAAACATCCTTAATTTTGTTGTCATACTCATTTTCTCATCCAATCACTTTTAAGACTTGAAAATGACACCATTCGTACTTTATGCACGTTAAAACTTGTGTGCATTTATTGTATAACCAAAGGTATACAATACAAAACTAAATGGAAATACAAATATTTACACAACTCATGCAACTTCATTCCATTTTACCACATTACTCATTTTTCATTCCAGTCACGTTCATCACATACAAAATTCATTTCTTCCTATTCATATATAATGAAACTTGTACGTACATCACAAACTCATACTATAAGTATGTACATTGAATTTATGGATTTTACATCACTTATGCTTTACATGACATGTACATGTGTACTTATGAATTCATAAGGTTTACATACAAAATTATGGGTCTTACACTCTGAGCATCACTGATCAAGTGTGTTGGGATGTCAATCATCGTGGGTGTGGTCAGCTACCTAACCGGCTCACAGTACAATATGTCCAAAGACAGAATACACAGTACAGCGTACTCGCACGCGTGTTACACGGTACATTGTACTCCGTGGACACAATAACAATAGCAGTACAATAAACAGTAACAGTAACAGTGTAGCATGATTTAACTAAGCTCATGGTCTCCAGTAAGTGCAAACCAGGCAGTGTAACACATAATCAGCATGCGGCTCAAGCACATATTATCCAGTACAGATTGATAAGCAGCTCATTTTCCTTAAAACAGTTCCAAAATCAGTTCAATACATAAAACACTTTAAATATGAGCTAACTCATCATTTTTCAGTTAAAATCCTAGTATGCAGCTTGTGTCAGTTAAAATTAGGGATTTTTAATTTAAGATAATAAATTCGGTCGTATCGATGTCCATAGAAATAAATTAAATTTTATCGGTAAGGTTAGGCCATTTAACTCAGACTAAAATTCTATATATTCCATAATTATAAAATCGGTCTTGAATTTATATATTCAGTTCAACAGTAAATAAATACGTGTAATCATCTTTAGTAACTCACAAAATTTTTCTTACTTTGGTGGCAGAGGATAACTCTTTTATACCACAATACTGTGAGCCAGTCGGCCCGTTCTATTCCGTTCGCTTCCTTCGGAGCTGCAGTAAATTATAAATCGCTTTAGTTAATCATTGAAAGCTTAAAACTACTTTATTATACCACATTTAAATTTCAAACTCGATTTATCTATTTAGATCATTTCACTATGAAATAGGTTGGGCAATACTCTAAATTTATTATTGCATATTTCCTATATTTTATTAACCTCACACAGGTTTTCTCCTCTTTTTTTGGCCACTGTTTCTTATTTATCCATCAGCCAAATTTTTCACCTCTTGTTTTCCACCAATGAACCGAGCACCACCCCTGCCTCACGTTACTGCTTCACTTCCGCTGCTGTCTTGCTTCCTCTACACTGATTTCACTTCAGCCGAGGTGGATAGCCCCTAGTCCTTGCCGAGAGAAGTAGCCCAGTAGCTCCCCTGTTTTCGTTCCAAACCACACCGAGGACTGCTTTGGAAACTAGCCCCGATAGCCACTTTTCTTGCCGCTTTAAAGCTCTAAACTTAGTTGAAATCTGCACCGTTATCCTTTGCCTCTCGGTTTAGCTACAGGTTCTCGTCCCAACGTTCGCCCTCTCTCCCTCGTGTCTCCTTTCAGCTGCATTCTTTCCCTACTCACATGACTATCTTCTTCGTTTCCTCTATCTCTCGGCTTCCTTCACTATACCAATTTCTTCTCTTTCTTTCCGTTTCAAATGAAAACAGAGTGTTGACGAGATGATGAAGAGAACTATGAATGATGAAAGACGAAAGAATGAGCTGGGTTCCTTTCCCTTTCTCTACTGATTTTCTTGTTTTCTTTCTCTCATTTTTGGTCATCAGTTTCCCGTCTTCCTCTCCATGTTTCTGCCTATATACTTCCTTAGTTTAACTCCTTTACTTCCAGTAACTAACGTACAGTCCACTCTCATTTCTAATTAGTTTTCAGTCTTACATCCTTTCTCACCTTCTCCATTTCCTGCCACTCCCACATCCAATTTCAGTCCGTTCCCATGCTCCGCAGACCCCTTTCTGTTTTCTGCCATCATCCTGCACATTTCTTCTTCCTTCCTTAAACAATAAAACGCACTGGACGAGACAATTTTTATTTTCATCATCCCCCATTTAACGTGTTTAGGTTGGCAGCCATCTACTACGTCCTTAGTCCAGATCATTTTCCTTCGATTTTCATCCCGTCTTCTACAGCTTCTTTCCTCGTTCAACTGAGCCATTACCATCGTTTATATATTTTTGGTTTCTACCTAAACGGAATATGCATGGCAGACATCTTCCAATCCTTCAGTCCCTTACTTCGTTCCTTGGTTTTCCATCTTTCTCTCTTTCTCTTGGTTCGCACCTTTTCCAGTTGTTATCTTAATCAATTTCAGCCCACTACAGTTTTCCTTATATGGTTTCCTGTCGTCGCACGTCTTCTTAGCTTTCGGTCAGTATAAACATTACCCAATTTCTGACTTTTTTTCATAAAACAATGCATATTCTGATGATAGGACAGCCTGTTGCTATCACATTCCAACCTCCTAGACTGTTGTAATCGTGTCTTTGCAGGTTTCCCTTCTCCTTTCACACCGAGGCCATCATCATCACCATTTCTTCTTCACATTTCTGCTGCAGTTTTTCTGAACTGCTGCCTCCCCATCACTTCGGTTCAGCCCTCACACATGCCTTAGACTATTTAAATGATTCCCACGTTCCTATGCTGCCAGGACAGCACCGAATTCATTTCCATTTTCTTTCCTTAAGCAGCGTGACCCAAGCTATGGAAGCAAATCCTTGGTTGCCCATCTATATATATATATATATATATATATATATATATATATATATATTCTTACATATATATGTATTTTATACCTAAATACTTAAACTAGAAGATTAACTAGGTAATTTTTAGTTAATCTTCTAGTTTAAGTATTTAGGTATAAAATACATATATATGTAAGAATATACATATATATATATATATATATATATATATTCTTACATATATATGTATTTTATACCTAAATACTTAAACTAGAAGATTAACTAGGTAATTTTTAGTTATTCTTCTAGTTTAAGTATTTAGGTATAAAATACATATATATGTAAGAATATACATATATATATATATATATATATATATATGTATTTCTACATACTTTATAAGTCTTCCATATAGTATTAATACATTTAGTCTAATATTTGATCTTACCTATCATAGAGAATATTTGTATATATATATATATATTAATCTAGGTCATGAAAAATTATTTTTACACCTTATAATTATTTATTCCTCAAATTAAAATATTTAAATTAATTAATTTCACATAAGTCTCCCATGTTAAAAATATAACCTCAATTAATTTTCCTTTAATACGTACATTTTCAATTCCATTTGTCTAGTGTACTAATCGTAATTAAATTCGAATACAAGAAAATTCGTAGAGTTTACAAAAATATTGAAGCTTAATCAAATTCAAACTCAATTATCACCTTTAAGAGTGTGTTTAGATGAAAATTTTTGAAAATTTGAAGCATTTCAAAATGATTTTTAAATTTCATCAATTTAAAATACTAATATTTATAATTATCTTATTTTGATAAATATTTTTTAAAAAGAATTTTTGAATACTAGAATTTAATGAAATAAAGAATAATTATAAAAGAAAAATAATGATATTATGTATAAAAATATAAAAAATGAAATATGAATATCATTATATTTGTAAAAATATATAGATATTATTAATAATATAAAAAAGTAAAAATATGTATTATATTTAATAAAATAATTTATTTCTTTTTAGATATATGTTTAATTGTTGATCATGTTTAATCAAGTAAAGAATTATGAAAAATTAAGTTTTTAAGTGAATTTTTTCAAGAAAGAATATGATTCTTGAAATTCATTTTTATATTTTGAAGTTGTTCAAAAATTCTCTCCTTGAATAAAAAATTTAAATTTTATACTTTTAAATATATTAATTAAAATAAATTTTTGCATAATCAAACACACCACCGTAAGCCTCTCGACGAAAAAAAAAACAAAAGAAGCCCACACCGGCAGCTCATTTTAAAACTAGGGAGAGTTAGAGTAAGTAGGGTTTTCCGGTTAAAAGTAGGGAGTGAGGAAAAAGCAGAAAACTAAAAACATAGAGAGGTTTTGCAGTTTAGTTTGTTTTTGGCGGTTTTAACACAAAAACAAAATCGTAAATCATGCACGCCCCTGTTCTCGTTCTGAGTAAAGTCTCTTTCCTTTTCTTTTCTTTTAATGCATTTTAATGGTTTTTAGATTCAAAATTTCCCTAAAAAATCACTGAAATACGCAGAGGATTCATTGAAACGGGAGTCTGGAACCAAGGTTCACCATGCTAATATCCAAGCCTCAAAGGTAATTTGCTTCAAATTGCCGGATGAGCTGTTTAAATTTGAAAGAAAATGTGAACCCAGTGCTTGTTCTGAGTTCTGACTATAGACTATATATCCATCTAAGCAAACTTTAACATGCTCTGGTCTTCAATACGATTTTCATTTTTGTTGCCTGCTCAATGTTCATTGACCTTGATAACTTTACAGGCTGTTGCTGACATCATTCGAACAACATTGGGTCCTCTGTCCATGCTGAAAATGCTCCTTGATGCTGCTGGAGGTAACCCTTTTTAGCCCTTTAATAGTGTTATGTTTTCCGCAAGGATACCCTATTTTCATTTCCAGTGAGCTGCTTTTGGATTTCTCACAGATATTTTATTACCCTTTAAATGCACTCTTCTTGAATAAGCAATATAGATCATTATATGGTTTTGGCTTTTACCAGGTATTGTCGTCACTAATGATGGAAATGCCATTCTACGTGAGTTAGATCTTGCGCATCCAGCTGCAAAGGCATGATATTCTACCATGCTTCTCTATTTCTATTTCTTGAGAATGCAAATGCTTTTTTACCCTTATCTGTCTTATTTTCATTCTTTCTTATCTGCTTTTGCTTGGTCGTGGCAGTCAATGATTGAATTGAGCCGGACACAAGATGAAGAAGTTGGAGATGGAACAATATCTGTCATTGTTCTAGGTATATCTTTATGCAGCACAATGTCGTTTATGTGCTATGTTGGATATTTCTTGCATACATTAGTTTATGTTTCAGTTTTATTCTTATCTATAACATTTTTCTAAGAACTCGTAAATTTTAAGAAGCTTAATGTATTTTTAATGAGATTAACTTCACATTTGGAATCTAGCATTTTGAATGTGGTTATAATATAACTGAGATTGCTTTAGGCTCATGTGTTTATCCCTTCTCGTCTCTTTCCTTTTTTTTTTCTTCCTTTTGTGATGATGTAATTGGCATATTAGGATACCAGTGCTTTTAGTACTTATATTTGGTGTATTTTTTGGTGTAGCTGGTGAGATGCTTCATGTTGCAGAAGCCTTTATCGACAAAAAATATCATCCTACAGTAATTTGTCGAGGTAATGTAACTTAGAATTGCTGCTGTATTCTTAATCTCCTTTTTTGAATCATAACTTATCATTTGATGAAAGCCATTTCATTTGCAGCATACAATAAGGCTTTGGAGGATGCTGTTGCTGCGCTTGACAAGATTGCAATGCCCATTGATGTGAAAGACCCTAGTTTCTCCTAGAAACTTTTTGATATCAAATTCTTACCCTCTGTTTGTATAGACATTAGTAAAGGAAAGGAATGGAAAGGAAAGTAATGTAAAGTGAAGGAAAGGAGAGGAAAGGAAAGGGTACATGTACCCCTTGTTTGGATAGCTAAAATTAATAAAAGAAAGGAAAGGAAAGTAATCATACCATGTTTGGTTAAGCAGTGAAAAGTAAAGAAAATGATTTATTATAATTTTTTTTCCAATTGTAGCCTTTTTTGTTTCAAATTTTATAATATAGTAAGTGTAAATTTGATATTTTACCTGTCAAATTTCTTTTCAAATTTCCATTCCTTCCTGTTTACCCCAAATTGGGGTATTAAAAAACTAAGTCAAGGGAAAGCAAGGAGTGCTCACTCCCCTTCTCTTTCCTTTCCTCAGCTAAGATTTTTTTCCAAACAAGGGAAAGGTTTTCAACCTTCCCTTGCTTTACTTAGCTTTCTTTTTCTTTCCATTCCCCTCCCTATCACCAATCCAAACATAGTGTTAATCTTTTATCCCTTTTTGTAGTTCACATTTGTATCTTTGATGTATTTGGATGATCATTTTGTAACATTTGTATTTGAATGGCAGGTTCAACAATGTTGGGACTTCTGAAGAGCTGTATAGGAACAAAGTTCACTAGCCAATTTGGGGATCTGATTGCTGTGAGTGTTTTCTTTGTTATGGAGCTTGTTCTTATTTCCATTTTGGCATAGGAAATATCTTTATTGGTTTCCTTTTTCCAACCGACCTATGGATAGAATTGTCATCTGACCATTCTGGTAGTTGAATATTTAGCAGTTTACTCATATTTGAAGAGACTGGTTCCTCATCTTAAGTTCCAAGTAATTAATGTTAAATTGTTCAGCATGAGAAATAAAACAATTGAGATTTTTATGTTTGTTATAGGACTCATGGAACATTTGAAACCATAAATTTAACAACCACAGTTACATGGTTTCAAGTACAAGTACCCGATACAGTTCTCCATGTGTCAGGCTGTCTTTTACTAAAATATTCAGACTTGTGGATTTTGCTAGTGTCCAAAAATAGGATATTCAGACTTTTTTTTTTCACATGACCCAGCAATCTCCCATTTTTGTCTCTGTTGTTCACTTTCTTCATTTTGGTGTTTGATTTGGTTCACATGAAGGACCAATTTTGTATAACCAATGCCCATGTCAGAGACATATTCTGCACCCAAATTCGTGGCATGTTGTGTTGACACGGGGATGGTGCCCTAGAAGATGAGTCCTTGTAACATAGAGATGCTTCAATAAACTTTTTATATGTAATTAATAATAATGATGATTATAATATTAATAATATTAAATCTTCATACTTTTTTTATTCTAGCTGAAAAAATGATGTACCTGCCCAGATTTTGATTGAACCTGCAAATAAAGCTTCTTTAAGTATCTTTAGGCAAAACATTTTTTTTTTCCTCGGCATGCCTTAACATCCATTGCTTCTTCAATAGAAAACAGGTTTACCCATTCACTTATGTTTGCCTTTTCTTGTCTTTTCTTTCATTTTCCCCTGTTTTATTTTTATTTGATTTATATGCCTGTTGTTAGATTGCACTTAACTTTGCTGGATGCAATTAGTGATTGAAACTGTCTTATTACGAAGCTAGTCTACCAGAGTGCCAGAGTCCTGACAAGATATTCTACTAATTCAAGAGGGGGCACAAGCTAGCTTGTTCAATGGTTTTCTGTCATATCTCATCTTTAATGTATAAATGAATATTGATGTTCCAACTCACTATGTTTCTTATTTTATCTTTTCTTCAGTTCTGCTGTACTGTAGCTCAGAAATTCTCTTTAGTAGTCATTTATATTCTATGCACTGCTCTTTCATTTCTTTCATAATCATTTGATTTTGTTAAAAATAGTTCTAAAAATGAAGTTCTGAAACTTTGTATCATATTTTTATAATTAATTTATATAGCTACTTTATTTTAACTTCCAGGATTTGGCAATTGATGCAACTCAGACAGTCGGAGTTGACCTTGGCCAAGGGCTACGAGAAGTTGATATTAAAAAGTACATTAAAGTAGAGAGAGTACCCGGTGGCCAGTTGGAAGATTCTAAGGTCCTCAAGGGAGTCATGATCAATAAAGATGTGGTTGTGCCTGGCAAAATGAAAAGAAAGATCGTCAACCCACGTATTATTCTTCTTGATTGTCCCCTTGAGTATAAGAAGGGGAGAATCAAACAAACACTGAGTTGGTTAGGGAAGAAGATTGGGAAGTCTTGTTGAAAATGGAAGAAGAATACATTGAGAGCATTTGCATGCAGATTCTGAAATTCAAACCAGACTTGGTGATTACAGAAAAAGGACTTAGTGATTTGGCATGCCATTACCTTAGTCAGGCTGGTGTCAGTGCAATTAGGAGGGTGAGAAAGACAGACAACAATAGAATTGCAAAGGCATCTGGAGCTGTTATTGTGAATCGTCCTGATGAATTGCAGGAATCTGATGTTGGTACTAGAGCCGGCCTATTTGAGGTTAAAAGAATTGGGGATGAATTCTTTGCGTTCATTGTTGATTGCAATGATCCAAAAGCTTGTACGGTTCTTCTAAGGGGTGCTAGTAAGGATCTCCTGAATGAGGTGGAAAGAAATTTGCAGGTATATGATCTCATGTGCTACTTCTGCCTGTTAATGGTATTAAGTTCTTAAGCTTGTTTCCTTTTTCCCTTTTCTTTTGGTTCAAGTTCTGAAACTTCTTTCAACTATAGGATGCCATGTCTGTTGCAAGAAACATAATCAAGAATCCGAAGCTTGTTCCTGGTGGTGGTGCTACAGAGTTAACTGTTTCTGCCACTTTGAAGCAGAAGAGTTCGTCTGTTGAAGGCATAGAAAAGGTGCTTGATACTTTCATGCATAATTTTGCTCAGTCCAGAGTAATATGATTCTGAATGTTATCCTTGATATTTGAACATATACTTACCAATGTTTATAGAGATTTAGTTATTTGTAATTTCCTATTTTTTCTAAGTTGCTGTTGTGTTTATATTCATTGGTTGTGTAACAGTGGCCGTATGAAGCAGCTGCCATTGCTTTTGAAGCCATACCACGTACTTTGGCCAAAAATTGTGGGGTTAATGTGATTCGAACCATGACTGCTCTGCAAGGAAAGGTATGAATGTTTCTAGGGTGCAGTTATATGCTTTTGAAGATACCCTTACCCCTTCAGTTTCTGTTTTCTCTAATTGTTATTGTAGCATGCAAATGGTGAAAACGCATGGATTGGCATTGATGGGAACACTGGTGCCATTGCTGACATGAAAGAGCGAAAGGTATGATGATATTTATTCTTTTTCTTTAAGTAGAGTACTTGTTGGTCCTCAAATTTTCCCCATAATTTCACTTTTCTACCTGAACTTCTCATTGCTGCAATTCTCAACCTCAACCCTGATTATGTGTAACAATTTTGTTCAAATGTTAAAAAGGTGGATGAGATTGTCCATATCAGAACCATGTAATGTAAGACATCTTCGACCAATTTGAGGATAAAATGGTGACTTTCATTAAAAATGAATTGTTAAGGGGTCATGTCTCATCATTTTTGTTTTCTATATTTGTTTTCAGCTCTTTTTATTAAACAACAGTAGAAAACGTATTTGATTTATTTTTATGTTTTCAAAAAAAAAAAAAAAACGAAAGTAAAAAGATTTTCAAATTTATTGTAAGTAAGAAGTTTTTGTTTTCATTGATTTTAGAAACATGTTTTCATTTTGGCTTTATTCTTAAGTAAATAGTGTTATTTAGGAATATAATATTTTATATATTCATAATAAAAATTATAAAATAAAATTAATTAATTTATAATTGCAAATAATATTAAAATTTAATTTAAAATAATATTTAATTAAAAAATAGTTCAAAATTAATATATTTATTTGAATATAGAAAATTTAGAAAATGTAAAAAATAATTAAATATAAATTTATATGAAAATCTAATATTATTTAATTTAAAATTATATAATATCATTAGATATGTTAGATATATTTTATAATTCTGATATGTTAAGAATTAATATTATTAATGCTATTGTTTTATATATTAAATATTAAACTACTACAGAATATTATTTAGTATCACATTATAATAAATTGTATGATTTATTATAAATTAATTAGTTGAATATTTTATTTAATAATTTAATTATTACAAGTAAATTAAATAATATTATTGAAATATATTTTATAATTTATTAATATATTTTATTAAAAAGTATTATTTATGGGTTTATATCTAAAGCATTGTTTGTGTATAAATCCTATACATTTTTTTTAAATCATATCATGACATCTCATTAATTAGCAAATTTAAAAATATTTATTTTTAAAAACTTTTCATTTTAGAATTTATGAATTATTGACGTGGCATGTTGTGATTCATAGAGCATGTATAGGAATTATACACCTAACTGCTTCAATTATAACTTTTTGTTTATACTATTTAATAGTAATAATTTTTTAATCATTTTAGAATTTAATATAATTTAAACAATATCATAATTAGCTATAATATTAAATAATGTAATTATAAAATGATGATTCAATTCAAATTAAAAATTAATAGTAAATAAAATTTAATATATTTTATTTAATATTAATTTTTAATTTGAATTGAATTATCATTTTATAATTATATTATCAAAATTGTATTTAGTATAAGTATTATTTAAATTATATTAAAGTCTTATATAATTAAATTATGATATTTTATTAAATAGTATAAAATAATTATTTAATTGATGTAAATAATAATAGGTAAATTTCATCTAGGTCCTTAAGATTTGATTCTAATCTAACTTTAGTCCATTAGTATAAATAATGAGCACTTTGTCCCAAACTTTTCTACATTGCAGGATAAGTAGTCCTTCCGATAGTCAACCATTAAGTTAATGGTTAAAAACTTAATTTTGAGACTATTTTACTTCTTAAATCATTTGGAGTGTTTGAAATAATAAAGTCAATTGATAATAATAAGAAAATATTAAGAGTTGTTAGGTTTTGAAATGTTAATTTTATTTTTTAATTTATTTACTTATTATTTATTGTTTATTAATGTTGGCTCTACCGAGAGGGGGAGTGAATCGATTTTCTAATAATAATGGCAGATTTAAATTAATTCAACTTTAATTATCAATTAATAAATGAACAATATAATGAAATGAATTAAATTAAAGCAAGATATGGAAAAGAGTAACAAACACAATCGTTTATAGAGGTTCGACCAATTTCTTGCCTACATCCTCTCTCCTTGACCTTCTTGTCAAGTGCTTTCTTTCTCACTTTCAACAGAAGTTACAATATCCTTTTTCAGGTTAAGGAATAACCTCTCTACCTTGTTTAAACAATGGTGTATTCACCCTTTTACAGAATTTATCTCACTGAGGAACAATCCTCTTCTCTCTTAAGGATAAGATGAATACAATACCAAGCTTTTAATGTGGGTGGGACAAATACAGCTTTTGCACACAAGCTTATACAACAAATTCAAAGAATGAGAATTGAAGACAAAAGGAATGAGGGAATTAAACTCTTGAGAATATACAGAAAGTGCAGTAATTGTCTCCTTTTTCTCAGTGTTTTCAATGCTTGATTATATACTGAAGGATTGGTGGTTGGAGCATTAAATGCAATTTTTTCCGTTGAGATTTTTGCAGAAATAGCCGTTGAGTACCTCCAGTAGAATGCCAGATCGATCTGCCATCTTGGCCAGATCGATCTCTTAGTTATAATTCTTGCAAAATCAAGGCAAAATGAAGCTAGGAGATCGATCTTCTATCTGAGCAGATCGATCTCACAATTTGAAATGTTAGAGGAATCAAGGCAAAATATCTATAACTTGAAATGTAAGAGTTATAAGATCGATCTCATTCTTCCTTAATATCTATGAACAAGTTCAAGGCTTGGCAGATCGATCTCATGTCTTCCTGAGATCGATCTCTCATCCAAGAAAAACCCAGGAGATCGATCTCTCATAACCCAGATCGATCTCTCATCTACAGAACTTTAAGTTCTGGTACTGATAACCTCTAAACATGTTTTTATATCATTTTTATTTATTGAATTTACTTGTTTTGTCATTTCAAAATATATTAACTCAACAATCTCCCCCTTTTTGATATGACAAAACCTAATCAATCAACATGTTTAGTTACCTATTTGCATTTTGCACAAACTCTCCCTTTTTGTAAACTCCCCCTTACTTTTGGTTTTTGATCTCTAAACTTTCTTAATTCCCCCTCATTTTAATCATTCCTTTAAACCATTAAATATGTTTCTTAAAGTCATTTCAACATGTTTTAACCAACGCATGTGTTCTTAACATAATTTCTTCTCCTCATTTTTGTCATATCAATGGCAAGAAAAAATCTAAACAATATTCTTGTCATTTCAAAATAGCATTTCATTAAAACTCATTCAACAAGAACACAGATGGCAACTCATTCAAGCAAATTCAGTTCAAACAACAACGAGTAATTAGAACATATAACAAAACTAGAGCTATCAAATAAGTCCTATGGTGGAGGAGGAAATCGATCCATGAGATCCTAAACGTGCGTGCGAGTGACTTGAAGTTCATCATACATCGCCTGCTGAGTATCATGAAGGTTTGCAAAGCCTTCATCTACTTTGCGGTTTAGCTCCTCGATCATCCGCTACTGGGTGGCATGAAGGTTTGCAAAACCTTCATCTATCTTCCGGTTCAACACACTCATCATCGTTACAATGAGCTCCATGCCAGCAGGTGCAGTGGGCTGAGGAGTCGAGGACGATGGACCCGCAGTCGGTGGATCCATAGGCTCATCGGAGGGATCTTCCTCCATAGCTGTTGCAGATTGCTGTTCCCGCTTCTTCTTCCAGTCGCCCCGGAAGTCCTTGTAGTAGCGTGGAGTGTCCCGATGTTGAGGACGCTCTTTGGAGAGGGCACTTCACACGTTTCGCAACTGCTGTCCACTCCAAGTCGTTGAAGAAAATACGCCAATGGTTGCGGAAACACTATCGTTGTGGCTTGGCCGCAGACAATCTTCAAACAGTCTTGATAGATAAAGTGGACAAGGTTGGGTTTTTGACTGGTGGAGTGTATGTGGTGTATCCAAAAGCGATCTAGCCTCCTAACGGTAGAATGACGGGTACCGAAAGGACGAAGATTCCATGAAATAATGAGGTGGAGTAACCGTGGGTGCATTGGGAGGTCACTCGCCTTATCCCCAGGAAGGTCAAATTCCAAGGGGACTTCCTCATCTTCATTGGTTAAGCCTTCATTGCTTATGTGGAAAGCTTTGGTTAAGACATCAGGGTCTATTGCAATTGACTTACCCATGACATAGGTTGCAAACCCGAGAATTTTGTAGGTATCAGTCGGGTCATAGGTGAGTTCGGCATTAGAAAAGAATGCCCGGACAATGTTTGGGGTTACGGGAGTGTTAATTTTGAGAAATGAAATCCAACCAAATTCTTCAAATTTGGTTAGATACGGAAAGTCAATTCGATTTAAGAAGGAAAAATCAAGAGTTCGCCAATGTTTAATTGGTATGGTGGAAAAATATTTTTCATATCTCTTTCTTTTGGCTGGTGTTTTAAAACACTTGTTGAAGGTAGTGACGGAAGAGGGAGGAATGGATTGAGACGAGGACCCTGGTTCTACACTAGATCGAGGACGTTTTTGGCCTGCTCTTGTAAGTCTAGGCATAGTTCTAGACACAGGAATTACTCTAAAACTGGTTCACAAAACAAAATCAATGGAACAGTAACTAGATTTGCCCTAGAGAGAAATTGAGCACTTATTTAAGAATTTTGTAAAACAAATTTGCAATGTAGGTTACTAAACATGTTGATTGATTAGGTTTTGTCATATCAAAAAGGGGGAGATTGTTGAGTTAATATATTTTGAAATGACAAAACAAGTAAATTCAATAAATAAAAATGATATAAAAACATGTTTAGAGGTTATCAGTACCAGAACTTAAAGTTCTGTAGATGAGAGATCGATCTCAGGAAGACATGCGATCGATCTGTCAAGCCTTGAACTTGTTCATAGATATTAAGGAAGAATGAGATCGATCTGTAAGGGTTATAAAATTGATCTGCTTAATACAGGATGCTGGTGAGATCGATCTGGTATACCAAGAGATCGATCTCCCCTAAAACAAAAGGTAAAGGCAGAAGATCGATCTGTATGCAAACAGAGAGTTTGTGAGATCGATCTGGTATAGGAAGAGATCGACCTCTTCAAAGTCAGAGTGTCACGACCCAAACTACCCAAAAATCAGAGTTAATTTTTCGCATTTTGTTTATTGTTTTCTTACTTAAATTCTTACCTGTCCTCGAATCGTGACCAACACTCCACTAATAAATTGGGCTGTGCGTCAATGCCAGTCCCACCATACATTTACCATTTAACTTATTTCTTCTCCAGTTATTTATAATTGTTTTCACTATTTATACATCCCCTAAAGTTACCTACAAACATGCTACTGTGCTATGCTTATGTAGATACAATATGTACAAGTGTATATACCTTATGTTGATGGGCAGCAGCGGATATCCGGAATGCAGTACTGAGTCGCCTCAACTTCAACTGGAGATCATCTGTGGGAGAAAATGAAAGGGGTGAGCACATCAAGCTCAGTAAGGCAATCCTACGAACAAGTAGGTAACCATACTACCTACATGAACGTGGTGCCATGCATAAACCACCATTTCTCCACACATTTTAAAACATATGATATGATGTTGTGATGTTATGTAAATCAAGTTGCACGGAAAACTCAACATGCAATTATTTTAAATCATTTCTTTCTCTTTAAAAAATTTCACAATGAAGTCAGGACTCGACCCCTCCTTCGGGTGATCCTGACTCACACAAAACCATGGAAATAGAATTTCTCAAAAGCATCGGTATCGAAAACATACGTATATATATATACAAGATACGAGACTAGGCAATACTGTATATCGGTAATAACCAGGACTGGCCAATATGTCCTCGTGAGTCCTCTAGCTTCACGGATCCCAGTGTGCGAGGTCTCACCCTGATCGGGAACTGCCCGGGAGGTGGGTCAATCCAACCCGTCAGTCTTATCCGATCTCACGCATCCGAAGATGCCGTATCCGAAGATACCCCGTATCACAAAGATACCGTATCACAAAGATACCCCGTATCACAAAGATACCGTATCCGAAGATACCCTGTATCACAAAGATACCGTATCCGAAGATGCCCCACGGTACATCGTACTCCATGCTACTTGCACGGTACATCGTACTCCATGGACCCATATCACTCTAGGTACTCCAGCCCAATTGGCCTGCTTCCCACAGAGGTTTTCATAACTCAATACTCGTTGCCATGTCTCAAAACGCACGTGCGAGCCTATTAAATCGGTGACACACAGTCTACCCGATGCTCCAAGCACGGCTCATTGTATGTTCTCTTAAAAATCAGTGCGAGCGATACTCAGCACTCTCATCAAATCAAGTAAACTTGGCAGAGCCCGCTTTACATCTCCACAAGGTCGCCAACCTCATCCCTCACTCTCACCCTACTTAAGAGGTCTATTGAGCCTGTTGGGCCTTTTGGCTGACTCCAAGGGCAGACAGCGCTACTCCACAAATCCAGTAAAACTAGTGCGAGCTAGGCTCAGCACTCTGTATACAAATCGTATGAAAATCTTATAAAATCTGGTGCGAGTTAAACTCCCGCACCCTGTCATGAAAATCATGTAAAATCTGGTGCGAGTTAGACTCTAGCACCATGTCACGCAAAAGCATGTGAAATCTAGTGCGAGTTATACTCTAGCACCTATGCATGTAAAACTCTAGTGCGAGCTCTCGCTCCAGCACTAATGCATGCATCACACAAGTCAAACATCGTGCGAGCTGAGCTCTAGCACGTCACATGTAAATAAAAACATGTAGGCGGCTCGGTTATTTCCAAATAGTTTTCACAGAAATCACATCAGTTAAGATATGCAATGCTATGCATTTTCTTTCAAGGTGAGCCAGCCTACTCATGCATGCGTTGAAATACCTCCAGAACGAGCAGGAACCTCTTGTTCTTGCTCCTCCCAATTTTTCCTAAATTTTTAGAATTTTACCCTTAGCAAGGGTATTTTAGTAATTTTGCCCATACGGGGCACTAAAATTGTTTTTCGACCTCTAGACCCTTCAATTAGTTTTAAAGGACTGCATATGAATGTAAAGTTGCGTACTGTTACCTCTAGCAGTCCGCAGAATTCCCTTACCTCGATTCTCGTCGAGTCTGACCTTTTTCTTTTCCATTGTCATCTCGTCGCGCAGTCCGATATGCTCCCAATCCAATGCCCGGAACTGCGTATTAACATTCCTCAGGTCAGATATTATGCAATTTAATTGTATCTATTACTTTCTGGGCTTAATTTAAATCATTGGGCCCGTTTACCCTTATTGGGCCCGATTGCACCTTAATGGGCCTTAATCGGCCTTAAGCCCGCTTTTCACTAAATTCCCACTTATCGAGGCCTATTGGGCTCATTGGGCCCACCAATAATTTATCGGGCCTCGTTCTAATTCTCGAATAACTAAATTCACTATTTACGACAATTTATCTAATTTCCATAATTTAATTCAAATAATTGCGGAAATTAAATCAATATCACGCAATACGAGGTAATTGTCGTAAATAGGGGTCACTTACCCGATATTCCATGCTAGTCCGTAAATTGAGGCTGTCTCGAGCCCTCGGTGGATTCCAATCGTCGAGCTACACAATTCCACAATTTTTCCGGGTAAGTTTTCAGCCCAAAATTAATTAAATAAAATATTCCAAATTTAAATCGGGTCATTTTGACTGCTTGTCGACTTACCCGAAGCTCGATTGCATCACAGGAATTTTTCCCAATTTTTTTTCCTCTTTTTCTTTTTCCCTTTTTCTTCTTTTTTTCCCTTCTTTCTTGGCTGAACCGGTTCAGACCGGTTCAACCCGGTTCAGACCGCCGGTTCACCCCGGTTCGACCGGTTCACAGCCGGTTCGCCCCTTTTCCGGCCGGTTCTCCGCCGGCTTCCACCGCCAAACGCTCCGCAAGGCCGTCCGCACCTCGAATCTGGGCTCGGATTCGCCCAAGGCCGCCGGAAAGCCGCCGGTCCGGCCTCTTCTCTCCTCGCCGTCGGACCCATTTCCTTCCTTTTCTGTTTCCGGCGCCGTCCGCCGGTTTCGGTGGCTGCCACCGCCACCAATCGCTCCGTCTGGGCCTGGGGAGTCTTCGGCTGGGGTCGGGGTTGGCCGAATCTCGCCGGTGGTCGCCGGATTCGTCTTCTCCCTCCGTGGCTTCTCTCCCTCGATCCACCGGATTCCGGTGGTCTCGCCGGCCGATACCGGTCTCAAAAGGACCGGCTCCTCTCCCCGGTCACACCGGTGCCCGCCGATCGTCCCCAGCTGCCGTGGATCGCCGGCACCGACTCCGTTTTTCCCCGTGGCTTTTCTTCCTCCGTTCGCCGTTTTCCAGTCTCCTTGGGGCGCGTCGCCAGCGCCGATGGATTCGCCGACCTCTCCTCTTGCTGATCGGCCCCTCGTCGGAGGCCGTCGGTGCCCGGTGGCCGTGGGTCGGTCGGCCACGCGCGGCAGCTTCTTCTTCTCCGTTTTTCTGCTTCATTTTTCTCTCTCCCCGATGGTTTTTTTTCCAATTTCTCTCTTTTTTTTTTTGTTTTATTAATTTTATTTATTTTATGTTTATTTATTTTAATTGTTTTACTATTCCTTATAATATATTAAAACACCCCAAAATATCATACAAAATTATTATTTTTATTCTAATTTATTTAATTTAATTTAATTTAATTTATTTTAATCCTTTTTCGGGTATAATTTCCCCGTATTTTCGGGATATTGTCCCGAGTGACTTTTCAGTATATTTTTCGATTATTTTCGGGATTATTTTTTCGAACTAAAAATCCCGATTAATCCCGATTAATTCCAATAAATTAATATCTTGATCAATTTAATCCGAAATAATTTTATTTCACTTTTATTGACCAAGATTTCTTAAATCCATATTTTTAATTAAATTTCCTTATCGAATTTATACCGGCTTTCGGTCTTTTGACCATTTTGCCCTTACACGTGTTCGGGATTAATTTAACCCGACTTCCTTCATACTTCCTCTATCTTTTCTTATTTAGTTTTCGTATTTTAATTAAATTCGGGTCTTACAATTCTCCCCCACTTAAGGAATTTGGTCCTCCAAATTAGAACCAATTCATATGAGTCCATATACAACTCCGGGTACATCAATCGTATCATGCTCTTAAATTCTTATGTGACCTTCTCCGGAGTGTATTACTACCAAAGGACTTAATTAGGGAGATTATCTTAAACCCCAATACTTTCTCTTTCCTGTATAATACCCGAATCAACTTCTTCGATATACTTGTATTTTCATTAAATTGAACTTTTGGAGTTCATATCCTGTCACCTCTGCTGGATCTGGATAGTATTGCCGAAGCATCAAAAGTGGGACACATTGTGGGTGCCTGTTTATTCAAGTGATAACCACAACCTACAGGTCTTATCTCCCACTTGTCCAATCTCTCAAAATATTCCATCCAGCGCGACTCAATTTACCTTCTTCCAAAAGTTCGCTATGTCCTTACTCTCTTAGGACGAGTAACTTTCAAACATACTACTTCACCAAAGGTGAATTTCAATACTTGTCTATCTGCTCTGAGGTGTTCTTAATCTTTCATCCGTAACTAAACATCCTCAGAGACTTATTATCCAAAGTCGAAATTGATCATATCTGTCACCCACTTTTTCTTATCCAAATTTGGGGAACAACCCCTACAGCTATACACTGTCTCATAACTTGTTATCCCGATACTCAATTGCCAATTGTCGTTATTGGCGACTTCAATTAGAAATCAACTGATCATTCCAGGAGCTTATAAGATCAATGGCACAAGCTTTCATCGGATCCTCCAGAACTTATACAGTCCTCTCTGACTGATCATCTGTCTGAGGAGGGAAAGCTGTGCTAATACTCAGTCGGGTTCCCATAGCTTCCTAAAAATATTCTCTGAAGTAGAAGGTGAAGCGGGAATCCCTATATGATACCATGCTCACTGGAACGTTACATAATGTTCCACAAACTGCCTTACACATAAATCCTCATACACACTCTGAGTATCTGGGGAGTTCATAACTAGAAGGTGGGTAGACTTAATCAATTTGGCGACTATCATCCGAATAGTCTCCTGATTTATCCGGGTCCTCTATAACCCATCACGACATTCATGGAGACTTGCTCTCGTTTTTCGTGCCGTGTCGATATAGGTAGGTGCTGCAATAACTCTGCAGACTTTTAATACTCTACCTTACTCTGCTGACACACACTAGGCACTTTTTACAACCTCTCCACATCTCTTTTCATATCTGACCACCTATACCCTTTTCGAGATTTCGATATATTTCTTTACTTTCCGTATGCACTGTATATCCCGAAGAGTGAGCTTCTGACAACATTACTATCTCATCAACTGTGGTCCTGGGGAGCACTCATACTGTCTCTGAGCCTCTCTATAAATCATTATCATACTCTCTGTGATCTCTGTCACTGTACCCTTCTGAATCAGACCCAAACTATCGACATCCGGTCGATCATCACGCTAAGCCTGGCAAATCCGGGCACTCTCATCCGGTACTAGTCATCAGGCTAGCTGTCACACAATCATACCAATCACTGTCATCATCAGAAGGGATCACATCAATACTGAGGTTCACAACTGCGTCTCGCAGCTCACGCTCCCTGACCATCATGTGTGGTACCATCCCGAGGCTCTTTCTACTCAAGACATCAGTCATCACATTAGCCTTTCCTGGGTGGTACAATTTTCATAATTCAAAATCTCTCAGAAGCTCTAACCCAATAAGTATTCTCATATTCGCCTCTTTCTGTGAAAACAGATACTCGGGCTTTATGATCAGTGCATATCCACAATTTCTCACCATGTACATAATAGTACCATATCCTCGGTACAAATACTGTCGCCAACTTTAAATCATGGGTCAGATAGTTTATTTCATGATCAAGGAGTTGTCTGACTCCATACTTGACTATCTTCCCATTATACATCAATACACAGCTCATTCATTATTTCGAGGTATCCATACTCACTGAGAACCTCTTGAGCTGTTGGGTATGGTGAAATTAATCACGGTGGTCAATTCATACTTTACTACACCATAATTTATATCACATCTCTCATCTTATTCATCATCTCATTTCAAGACCACGTTTTCTTAATTAAACGTGTCAACCAAGTATATCCTTTTTGGACTCGCAGCAGCCCATTTGTAAAAACCATTTCCTAATTGCTGCTTATAACCCGCCCTAGACTTTAACTACACCCAGCATATCACCGATACTGCTGATTACAATTCGGTCCAATCCTTGACTTATTTACGCATAAGCGTATAAAATCCTTCTCAACCGCTTACGTTTTCAGGTACTAACCTCGTCATTTCCTTTTCTCATCTTAACGGCTCTTATTAAATTTTAATATGTTAACCTTTATGATTTGTCGAAATTTTTTTATATTCTTATCGTCTTAGTAATGGTATCCTAATGCTAAAGGTATCTATTACGCCGATCGATTTCACGTTATAGGTTATATATATATATATACTTTTAGACGCTGTCAAGTCTTCAGGCGGGGAGGTATTTTGAAATACCTTTATTAGCCTTCAGACTTAACCACAACTACTGGTTATGGTTATACCCATCTTGTCCTTGGTTATAATTTGTATTCGCTACTAATTGTTTAACCTCAATTACTTCGCATATTAAGGGTATTCCTTATCTAGCATATATCTCTACTCCAATACATCTTGTACTTAGGATCTATCTTATCTCGAAGATTTTCTCCTTTGCGTATCAATTATAATGAAACTCTTGTCTTTATTCATTCTGTGAGTACATCCTTTACTCCTGTAATTTTCAACTGTTGCACCCCTATTTCTGACTTAAAATCTCTATAGCCATATTCCGTTAATTAATCCTCCTCAAATGGGGCACTCATTTATCAATATTGTGCCCAATGATGTAGGCATTCATGCCTTTTACTCACTTATATGTGAATGAAGGCGGTACGAATAAATGTGTGGTACCAGGATTTATGAACATATGTACTTCATTATTCATAACAAGTGTGGCATCTTACACCACATCCATGAAACATCAATAGCATCCTGGTCCAAGACATCCTCTCGCCTTCGTCCAACAACCTACTTTCCTTTTTCTTTTCGGCTAGGGCCTCTCTTTTCGTTGCGGCTATACCAACAAAGTTTTTCTCCGTCTCTTTACTTTTCTGTGGGGTAATTCTCGCCCAACTCTGAGCAATCCTAAATCAATGGTCCGTCTTACTACACGACGACCATTTTCATCTATACCGTGTAGGTATAAACCTTCCTTCCGTGGTATCCACCACACATCTCACACTGCTTACAGTGCTCACACTGCTACACTACTTCGTAGCAGGTCGGGGTCCTCCAATCACAATGCCCACAAGAGTGCCCAAAATTGGATGCACTGGGGCCTTACCAATTATCTTACTCCATAACTCGTCAAATTTAATCTTTTACCAATTACCATTTTCTCATTTTAACATCTCTGTCATTTCTCGATTCTCTTTCTGTCTCTATTTCGGCCCTCATTACCTTTCTCAATCACAGAGGCGTGCAATTCGTGTTTTTATTTACCCAACTGTAAATCTGTGCACTGCCTCGGTATAGGTAATATCTCACGGGCCAATCAGACTCTAATTGACAATCTGAGCCCTTCCATAAATTTTTAGACATCTCGACTGTCACTTTTCATAGTGTCGAGGTAATATCTGCCCAGAACATAACCGAGTCTCCATACTCGTCAATAAATTAAATCCTCTAGGTCAGAGTAAGGACTTTAATTCGAAATTTCCTTTAAATAATGTCCGGGATGTTCTGTCACCGGAATACATCCATAAACAATTCTCATCTTAGCTCTGAATGTTTAACACTTAAGATGGGCGAGCGGGTTTCCACCAATACTCCGCTGCGCCCTCTGATCTCATACATAATCTGAGCAATTGCTCCTCAAAATAATCTCCACACTCCGCTCCAATCTCGCGAACCGTGTCTCAATACTGTCCGATCTCTCTGTCGGACTCTGTGAGGCATGCTCAACATTCGCCTCTATTTCAATCTCATACTGATTTTCATAGCCAAACTCAGCACGACTTAGCAGACTCAGGTCTATCTCTACGACCTCTGCCTCGTGCACTATCTCATCTAACGCGACTCATATTAAGCATTCCTGCATTCTCAACCATTTCTTAGTCAAGCCCATCTTAATATACACTATTGTATCTAACTAAGCACAGTAACACGGGGATGTAATTCCTAATTTCTGACACTGACACACATCAGACCAATCATGCTCTGATACCACCTTCATATGTCACGACCCAAACTACCCAAAAATCAGAGTTAATTTTTCGCATTTTGTTTATTGTTTTCTTACTTAAATTCTTACCTGTCCTCGAATCGTGACCAACACTCCACTAATAAATTGGGCTGTGCGTCAATGCCAGTCCCACCATACATTTACCATTTAACTTATTTCTTCTCCAGTTATTTATAATTGTTTTCACTATTTATACATCCCCTAAAGTTACCTACAAACATGCTACTGTGCTATGCTTATGTAGATACAATATGTACAAGTGTATATACCTTATGTTGATGGGCAGCAGCGGATATCCGGAATGCAGTACTGAGTCGCCTCAACTTCAACTGGAGATCATCTGTGGGAGAAAATGAAAGGGGTGAGCACATCAAGCTCAGTAAGGCAATCCTACGAACAAGTAGGTAACCATACTACCTACATGAACGTGGTGCCATGCATAAACCATCATTTCTCCACACATTTTAAAACATATGATATGATGTTGTGATGTTATGTAAATCAAGTTGCACGGAAAACTCAACATGCAATTATTTTAAATCATTTCTTTCTCTTTAAAAAATTTCACAATGAAGTCAGGACTCGACCCCTCCTTCGGGTGATCCTGACTCACACAAAACCATGGAAATAGAATTTCTCAAAAGCATCGGTATCGAAAACATACGTATATATATATACAAGATACGAGACTAGGCAATACTGTATATCGGTAATAACCAGGACTGGCCAATATGTCCTCGTGAGTCCTCTAGCTTCACGGATCCCAGTGTGCGAGGTCTCACCCTGATCGGGAACTGCCCGGGAGGTGGGTCAATCCAACCCGTCAGTCTTATCCGATCTCACGCATCCGAAGATGCCGTATTCGAAGATACCCCGTATCACAAAGATACCGTATCACAAAGATACCCCGTATCACAAAGATACCGTATCCGAAGATACCTTGTATCACAAAGATATCGTATCCGAAGATACCCCACGGTACATCGTACTCCATGCTACTTGCACGGTACATCGTACTCCATGGACCCATATCACTCTAGGTACTCCAGCCCAATTGGCCTGCTTCCCACAGAGGTTTTCATAACTCAATACTCGTTGCCATGTCTCAAAACGCACGTGCGAGCCTATTAAATCGGTGACACACAGTCTACCCGATGCTCCAAGCACGGCTCATTGTATGTTCTCTTAAAAATCAGTGCGAGCGATGCTCAGCACTCTCATCAAATCAAGTAAACTTGGCAGAGCCCGCTTTACATCTCCACAAGGCCGCCAACCTCATCCCTCACTCTCACCCTACTTAAGAGGTCTATTGAGCCTGTTGGGCCTTTTGGCTGACTCCAAGGGCAGACAGCGCTACTCCACAAATCCAGTAAAACTAGTGCGAGCTAGGCTCAGCACTCTGTATACAAATCGTATGAAAATCTTATAAAATCTGGTGCGAGTTAAACTCCCGCACCCTGTCATGAAAATCATGTAAAATCTGGTGCGAGTTAGACTCTAGCACCATATCACGCAAAAGCATGTGAAATCTAGTGCGAGTTATACTCTAGCACCTATGCATGTAAAACTCTAGTGCGAGCTCTCGCTCCAGCACTAATGCATGCATCACACAAGTCAAACATCGTGCGAGCTGAGCTCTAGCACGTCACATGTAAATAAAAACATGTAGGCGGCTCGGTTATTTCCAAATAGTTTTCACAGAAATCACATCAGTTAAGATATGCAATGCTATGCATTTTCTTTCAAGGTGAGCCAGCCTACTCATGCATGCGTTGAAATACCTCCAGAACGAGCAGGAACCTCTTGTTCTTGCTCCTCCCAATTTTTCCTAAATTTTTAGAATTTTACCCTTAGCAAGGGTATTTTAGTAATTTTGCCCATACGGGGCACTAAAATTGTTTTTCGACCTCTAGACCCTTCAATTAGTTTTAAAGGACTGCATATGAATGTAAAGTTGCGTACTGTTACCTCTAGCAGTCCGCAGAATTCCCTTACCTCGATTCTCGTCGAGTCTGACCTTTTTCTTTTCCATTGTCATCTCGTCGCGCAGTCCGATATGCTCCCAATCCAATGCCCGGAACTGCGTATTAACATTCCTCAGGTCAGATATTATGCAATTTAATTGTATCTATTACTTTCTGGGCTTAATTTAAATCATTGGGCCCGTTTACCCTTATTGGGCCCGATTGCACCTTAATGGGCCTTAATCGGCCTTAAGCCCGCTTTTCACTAAATTCCCACTTATCGAGGCCTATTGGGCTCATTGGGCCCATCAATAATTTATCGGGCCTCGTTCTAATTCTCGAATAACTAAATTCACTATTTACGACAATTTATCTAATTTCCATAATTTAATTCAAATAATTGCGGGAATTAAATCAATATCACGCAATACGAGGTAATTATCGTAAATAGGGGTCACTTACCCGATATTCCATGCTAGTCCGTAAATTGAGGCTGTCTCGAGCCCTCGGTGGATTCCAATCGTCGAGCTACACAATTCCACAATTTTTCCGGGTAAGTTTTCAGCCCAAAATTAATTAAATAAAATATTCCAAATTTAAATCGGGTCATTTTGACTGCTTGTCGACTTACCCGAAGCTCGATTGCATCACAGGAATTTTCCCCAATTTTTTTTCCTCTTTTTCTTTTTCCCTTTTTCTTCTTTTTTTCCCTTCTTTCTTGGCTGAACCGGTTCAACCCGGTTCAGACCGCCGGTTCACCCCGGTTCGACCGGTTCACCGCCGGTTCGCCCCTTTTCCGGCCGGTTCTCCGCCGGCTTCCACCGCCAAACGCTCCGCAAGGCCGTCCGCACCTCGAATCTGGGCTCGGATTCGCCCAAGGCCGCCGGAAAGCCGCCGGTCCGGCCTCTTCTCTCCTCGCCGTCGGACCCATTTCCTTCCTTTTCTGTTTTCGGCGCCGTCCGCCGGTTTCGGTGGCTGCCACCGCCACCAATCGCTCCGTCTGGGCCTGGGGAGTCTTCGGCTGGGGTCGGGGTTGGCCGAATCTCGCCGGTGGCCGCCGGATTCGTCTTCTCCCTCCGTGGCTTCTCTCCCTCGATCCACCGGATTCCGGTGGTCTCGCCGGCCGATACCGGTCTCAAAAGGACCGGCTCCTCTCCCCGGTCACACCGGTGCCCGCCGATCGTCCCCAGCTACCGTGGATCGCCGGCACCGACTCCGTTTTTCCCCGTGGCTTTTCTTCCTCCGTTCGCCGTTTTCCAGTCTCCTTGGGGCGCGTCGCCAGCGCCGATGGATTCGCCGACCTCTCCTCTTGCTGATCGGCCCCTCGTCGGAGGCCGTCGGTGCCCGGTGGCCGTGGGTCGGTCGGCCACGCGCGGCAGCTTCTTCTTCTCCGTTTTTCTGCTTCATTTTTCTCTCTCCCCGATGGTTTTTTTTCCAATTTCTCTCTTTTTTTTTTTGTTTTATTAATTTTATTTATTTTATTTTTATTTATTTTAATTGTTTTACTATTCCTTATAATATATTAAAACACCCCAAAATATCATACAAAATTATTATTTTTATTCTAATTTATTTAATTTAATTTAATTTAATTTATTTTAATCCTTTTTCGGGTATAATTTTCCCGTATTTTCGGGATATTGTCCCGAGTGACTTTTCAGTATATTTTTCGATTATTTTCGGGATTATTTTTCCGAACTAAAAATCCCGATTAATCCCGATTAATTCCAATAAATTAATATCTTGATCAATTTAATCCGAAATAATTTTATTTCACTTTTATTGACCAAGATTTCTTAAATCCATATTTTTAATTAAATTTCCTTATCGAATTTATACCGGCTTTCGGTCTTTTGACCATTTTGCCCTTACACGTGTTCGGGATTAATTTAACCCGACTTCCTTCATACTTCCTCTATCTTTTCTTATTTAGTTTTCGTATTTTAATTAAATTCGGGTCTTACACAGAGAGCTAAGGAGATCGATCTAGGTTGATAAGAGATCGATCTCCTCATTAAGACATTACCTGGAAGATCGATCATGCCTCAAACAGAGAGGTTGGAAGATCGATCTACCTGTTCGACAGATCGATCTCCTCTAACATTTCAAATTGTGAGATCGATCTCCTAGCTTCATTTTGCCTTGATTTTGCAGGAACTATAACTAAGAGATCGATCTGGCCAAGATGGCAGATCGATCTGGCATTCTACTGGAGGTACCCAACGGTTATTTCTGCAAAAATCTCAACGGGAAAAATTGCATTTAATGCTCCAACCACCAATCCTTCAGTATATAATCAAGCATTGAAGACACTGAGAAAAAAGAGACAATTACTACACTTTCTGTATATTCTCAAGAGTTTAATTCACTCATTCCTTTTGTCTTCAATTCTCATTCTTTGAATTTGTTGTATAAGCTTGTGTGCAAAAGCTGTATTTGTCCCACCCACATTAAAAGCTTGGTATTGTATTCATCCTATCCTTAAGAGAGAAGAGGATTGTTCCTCAGTGAGATAAATTCTGTAAAAGGGTGAATACACCATTGTTTAAACAAGGTAGAGAGGTTATTCCTTAATCTGAAAAAGGATATTGTAACTTCTGTTGAAAGTGAGAAAGAAAGCACTTGACAAGAAGGTCAAGGAGAGAGGACGTAGGCAAGAGATTGGCCGAACCTCTATAAACGATTGTGTTTGTTACTCTCTTCCCTATCTTGCTTTAATTTAATTTATTTCATTATATTGTTCATTTATTAATTGATAATTAATTTAAATCTGCCATTATTATTAGAAAACCGATTCACCCCCCCTCTCGGTAGAGCCAACAATTAGTTACTGTACTAGCTAACCGATAATATTTCTATGGATAAAAAATAACAATGTGCTACTTAGTACACTATATAATAAATAAACAATAATAAATAATTAGTGAATAAATAAACAAAAACTAACATTTCAAAACCTTCTATCTCTTAGTATTTCCTTATTCATTATTGATTGGCTTGAGTATTTAAAGCACTTGAATTGATTTATAGGGTAAAATGGTCTCAAAATTAAGCTTTTAATGGTTGATTAACAAAAGAACTAACTTGTTCTGTAAAATAAAAAAGTTTGGTGTAGAATGCTCATTTATGATACGGACTAAAGTTAGATTAGGGTCAAACCTTGGAGACTTAGATGGAATTTATCCATACTAATTTTATTTAATAAATATATTATTATTTTTATGTAATTTTAAAAATTTTACTATATGAACTAAATTGTTTAATCTGGAACGACGTATATATTTGTTCTCAATATGTAACAACATCAATGAGATAAAAACTCTGATGATGTAACAACATTAACGAAATATGTCTTATGTTTTCAGAATTTTCAAATCAAAACAAAACAAAATTTTCAAAAACAGAAAACAGGACGTGATTCCTAACAGCCACTAAGAAAACCACTCATTTTGGTCTGCATTGTAAATTTGATCTGTTTGTCCTAAAAATTCCATGTCTGCTAAACCCTCTCTTCCTGCAAAGACCTTGAGGCTAGTGGCAAGAACCAGATTTGTAAGGATTTTAAGGCTTAAAGATGAGTTCAGAGTGTTATGGTGTCAGAATGTGAGGTTTAAGTTGTGCTTTGTTTATGGGTTAGTATATGAATATGGGATTGTACAGGGGGAATGGAAATGAAAAAAAAGGTTATTCCATTGCTAAGTTTGAGAAAGAAAATGCCTGGTGATGCATTCTGGTTTTGGTTTCAACAGAGTTTTATATCTACAATTTCTATGCCTATGATTTTGTATGTAAAGGAAGGTTTGATGCTTGTGAGGCAAAAGAGTCTGGACAAGGGTTTTTCTTTTTCTAATATATGAAACTAGAGGCAGTAACAACAGAAAAATAAAACCATTGTTTTAAATATTAATGATATCTGCATGTCATTGTATTTGGCACTGATGTACAATTTTACCTTCATTAACACCCTTTGGATGGTAGGACATAAATATTACTACACTTTTAATTAAGGTTGTAGATGAAAACTGCAACAATAAACAGTTTGGGTGTGAAAGCGACACTCTGGTGAAATTTTGGAGCTCTTAAATGTTATTCATTCTCCTTTTCTTTTTACTTTGTAGGAGAAAAAGGATATTTGCAATTTCTTCTTGATAATAGTTCATTCTGATGTCCCTCTAGCATGATGGTGAAATATAATGGATGCATCTATTTAATTTGGATGTCTGAAGTGTCACTTTGTTCCTTTCTGTTGACTTAAATGGGTACATAGTTCAGTTAAGAGAATGCTTGTCTATGTATTTGTGTTTTTGGCTTAGTGATTAATTAAAGTGTTCTAGCGTGTAGAATTTGATAAATCATTTGTTAACAAGTTGTTAAAAAAATGTGTCAGATCTGGGATGCATACAACGTGAAGGCTCAAACTTTTAAGACATCCATAGAAGCTGCTTGCATGCTTCTAAGAATTGATGACATTGTAAGTGGGATTAAGAAGAAGCAGGCTCCTGGGGCTGGCCAAGCTCCATCAAAACCTAAGGTCGAGACAGAAGCAGATGCAGATGGTGAGCAAATTCTTCCAGATTGAAGATAGTGAACCAGTTAAACCGACCTTACACTGAAAGCCTTTGATAAAAATGATGGTTTAGTTTGTTCGGCTGTTAGCGTATTTTGTTGAGCATTTCATTTGCTTGTATTCTTTAGAATTTCAATCTGTGTTTGGTGTTGTTCTGAAACTGCAGATGCTTGTTGGATTAAATGAAACTGGGTTTAGGGAATGTGATAATGATAATGATTGTGAAATTTTAATGTTGGTAACATTGTTTAGGAATTGTTTAATTTTAGTAATGATATTTTGAATAATAATCGAAATTAAAGGTTGCAAAATTGAACAAGAACGGATAATATTGGTTTTTCCGTTTTATTGTTGCTCCCTTTAAACGAAATGAAAAGGAATGGAATTGGATACTGAATTTCCAAATTAATTGTTCCGAATTTCTATAATGAAACAATAATCTCAGACAGTTTTGGGGGTCAAATCTTCAAAAAAAAATGTTAAATCTCACATTCTAACGATATGCATTAATCCTCTGAACAGCTCAGTTTTTGCACACCCAAAATTTCCTTTGTAATTCAAACCCATACTGGGTTCATCTTAGAAGAATACAAGATACAATTAGTTTGAGGAAATTCCAAAGTTATGAAACCTAAAACACAAAACATTCCAAAGTCCACTGTCATTCTAAACCCGCTGTGCACAAGATCATGCTAAAAGACAACATCAATATTTTCTCTATTGATTGCTCAGTTGATTAGCAATAAACTAGTTATTCTGTTTCAAAACTTCTGCTTCAGCTCTTGCCATTGGATCATCCTTCATTTCTGTTTCATCTTCCTTCTCCCCTTCTCGTTCCTCAGCCATTTTCTTTCTATGCAATGCCTCTGCAGCCTGCATCGCGGCTTGGTTCTCTGCCTGAATTTGCTGCATTTCTTCTTCTTGTTGCTGCCGCTCAAACCACGTGTCTGCATCAGCCCAAACTGCATAGCGTACAAACTAGGTGATTAGTCTCATTTTACAACTAATTGGATTTAGAAAAAGTAGCACACATTGTTTCTATCGACATTTAAAAGAAGAAAATGAAAAAGATTGACCGTATTACATCAAAGAAACAGATCTCTGTCAGAGCCAAAACAATATTGTAGAATCCAGGAAAGAGAATCCAGTTTTCCAACCATATAACAAATATTCTGAGAAAATATTATAGTTCAAGACACCTATAGGTATGAGATCAACCATATTAAAATTATGGTAATTGCAGAACTTGTTACTCAAAATAAATTTCTTCTAGTTGTCGATCTGGGAGTTATCCTAAGTCTTGATACTACAATATTACCAACTAACATAAATTTCCATCTTTTAGGGACCCTGAATAGGTTCAAATAAACTGAAGAAAATTCAGAGACAAAACTGATGCTATTAAGAGGAGTTTTTGGATTTCTACACCTCTCTCAATCACTTTTAAGCCAAGCTGCCAATGTCACCCATTTAGACATCTCGGGTGAGGCCCAAAGTTCAAATTTTAGCATATTGAAGGATCATAAGGCATCCACATTACATATCAATCTCACAAATTCTTCTGTTGAATTGAAAGTTACCAATCGTTTTCTTCCTCAGGAACTCAAAAAGACATAATCCTAATTGTTATTGCCTACATTACATAATCCTAACTTAGCACTGCCTTGGGTTCAATGACATACATAGCTATAAAGTAGCATTCTTTTGGGAATCTTAACATATCTATATATAACTCATTTACAAAAGCAAAAATAATCCTGCCCAACAATTTAATATATAACCAATCCAGAGCTTCAAGCTGAAGCCAACCACCCAGTAGAAATAACTTCTCAATCACAGAGAACTACATCAAGATAAAAGAAAGAAAAGCTAAGGGATTACAAGACATACTTGGTTGAGCAGCCCAGCCCTGCTCGCCACCCTTGATACGCTCAGGAAGGGCGTAGTTGACAGTGAGGACACGACCATAGAGCTCAGCCCCATCCATGTTGTCCATGGCAGCAGCAGCGTCCTCTCTTTCCAAGAAGGTAACAAAGCCAAAGGAGCGGTGCTTCTGAGTGGCCTGATCTAATGGGGTCTTCACGTCCTTTATGTCTCCAAATGGTATGAAAGCTGCATGGAGAATTGCTTCATTCACTTCCTCTGCTAGTCCTCCCACATACAAAGTATTTTTCTGCACTGCTTGTTGTGCCATTTATTTCCTCTTGACTGTTTGACAGAATGAATTGAACATTTTAGAAATCAGAATGCACATAGTACAAAAGAATACTTGGGGACCACTGCTTTCCCTCCCAAAATCTATGCAGTCCATCAATGGTTGAAGTTTCAGAAAGAATTTTTATTTATGGGTAGATAAATACATAAGAATATCTATCACACCATCACACAGGTAAAGGAAAGCAAACAAGGAAATTTTTGGGTATTAACAATCATAAAGCAATAAAAATAACTATAAGATTTACTATCCAAGGAAGCTGAGCATTAGTTCTAAGGATGAGCTTCAAAATCATCTGCAATGGCATAATTTTATAGTAAATAACAACATTGGCGAATTAGGAACCCCTGCCTACGGATATTTCAGCAAACCAAGATTTGAATTCGCTATAAAATTAGGAAAATTACCTGACCTCCAGTTCTTCAATTCAGGGAGATCCAATAAGCAAAAACAAAAGAAGTCTAAACCCGTTCTAGAATTAAAAAGAAGAAAAGAGAGAAAGGGAGAAAGAAAAGGAAAGGGAGGGGTCACAGATGGAGATAACAGTGGCCGGAAGAAAGGGTGCCGTTTGAAGGTTGAAAAGAAAGAGGAAGGAGAAAACGAGGTTATTGGCAGTGCCAGCCACCGAAAAACGAGATGAAGGAGCCGAGTTCACCCTAGGATTGGATATATGAAGGAAAGAAAAGGAAACTTGAAAAATATTTAACGAATAAAATATAAAATTTAATTTTATTGCACTATAAAATATAAAATAAAAAGGATATACTTGAAAAAATGATATAATAAATTATATTATTTACTCTTCATTACTTAATCAAACAAATGATTTTAAAATTATTTTTTTAAATTTTTTATTAAATTTAACTAGTCAAACAAAAAATACATATACAAATTTACTTTGCTTCACATTTCTTTCTTTTCTTTTCCTTCCTTTTTCTTTTTCATCTCCATTGGTGCCCAGATCTGAGGTACTATTACTTACTATTTTGTTGATTAGGATTTAAAGTTTAGGGATTGTTGTGTTGATGGGTTTTGTGGATTACTGGTATTATTGCCAGAGCGAAAGGCGTGGGACGCGGACAGAGGGCTAGCGTATCTAAGGCAGCGCGTGTGACAGCTGGTCTAGTGCAGCCGTGACAATCTCACAAATTGGATCTTGCACGAGACTATAGGTCTTGCTTGAGGCATCGAGTAACGTCTCGTTTCAGCAGAAATTAAACTATTTTTTTTTTATTTATATTTGTCAACATTTAGTGTAGTACCTAATAATTTTCGTTAATCTTATTTACTAACTTAATTTATAATTTTTTTAGTCCAGGTTCCATTCATAACGTGCCATATGAGATTTCATACATATTATTTAATAAAATATATCATTCAACCATAAAAAATTTTATCCATTAATCGTCAACAAAAGAATACATTTAACTTTGCTCGATTCATTTCATCACATTTACAAATCATAATCGATATCTAATATAGTTCTAAAACTATATTTGGTACATATTATAACCTATCATTTCATCTCAAAATAATTATATAAACTATGTATGAACATATTTGACTATAAGCCCATTTATATAGCCGGGTATATACTTTCAAAAGAATAGAACTGAGCGACAGGAAGACGTTCTCCTAACCTGCCTCGAAAGAAGTCACATTCTCGCACCCAGCGCATATAATCTATGAAAGAAGGGAAAAAGAAGTGAGCTTCACGCTTTGCAAGAGTACATGTATATGAGGAGGCAAAGCATATATGCATACTTCATTTAAAATATATAAGGCAGTTTTAGTTGCAAACATACTTAGTTCAAAGTATATTTAATTTCATATAGCATAAGTCATAAACATAGCATAAGCGTCTTATAAAACATAGGCATGTAAATAAATCATGCTTTGATGCATCTTACAAATCATATCTTAAAACATATATTTGTAAAAGCTTAAAGCATTAAACAGAGACTAAACGGTTTATCACGTTAGTAACCTTGTGCAACATAATATAGATCTCTTAAAAAGAAAGAGTTAACCTATGATAATGCTATTGACTCATTAAGGTTTCCTCAATCTCATTGGACCAGTGAGTATTAAAAATGCTATTGATTATTGTTCTATATTGAAGAATTTTCTTTTTGAATTATTATTTTTGATATTGATGGTATTAAGTTTTTAAACTCTTGCAAGCAACATTTGTTAATAGCTATATGTTTATTTAATAATTTATTATTATTAAATATAAATTAATGGACAAACATTAATTTTTTAATGTCACTACTGAAATTTAAAATTTCACTGTCACATAAGATCATTATCATTTATCTTTTGTTATATATATATATATATATATATATATATATATATATATATATATCTATACTTAATCTTTGCAATAAAATTTTAATTATATAAAGATTTTATTTGGAAAATGTTATATTCACATATCACTATATTTCTAAAGATAATTTTCAATCCTTTTTTATTTTTTTATTTTCATGTATTAATAAATAAAAAAGCATACAAATGATGACTGAAAAGATAAAAAAATATTATATGTTCGGCAAAGAAAAATGAGATACTTTTAAATAATTTAATGAAAAATGGTTATAAATGCAATAAAAAAAATGTAATTTCACTACGATATAATTTAAATTTATATATTAATTCATGCATCCCATTTTATAATTAAGATAAAGACTATAATGATGATCTGTATTTAATTTAGCCAATTTTAATGGTTTGCATCTAATAAAATTCTAAAATTTTTATTGCAATAAGATAATAAGCCTTTTTGGTTTTTGAGAAGTGCAAAGCAACAACGGAACGTGACTCGGCGAGTCGCTGGCGGACCGATTCTTTTCCAGTGGGGGACTTTCAAATAAGGGCATGGATAAGAAATTATTAAGGTTTGCTATAATTAATAAATTTTAAAATTAAAAAAACTAATTTACTGTTTTATCCTTTATTCTAATTGAATTTTCAAGTCCACCTAAAGAGAAACACAACCAAAGCAAACAAATTTTCATATTAATTTATTTTTGATAATTACTCACTTTATTTCAATAGAATTATCATTTTTGAGATTTAAAATTATTCCATTAAAAGTATTATTATGAAAAGTCAATTTTTCAAACCCTAGCTATGTCTATTTTTTTTTAAAATAATTTTATATAATATGACATGTAAAAATTTTGACTCCCAACCAACGTATTATATTTTATATTTTTGTTCGATCTTTGTAATTGTGCCTCGCCAAATTGGGCAGTCATTTGATCTTTGCTTTTTCTTTTTTGGTGGTACACGTACTTCACATTACAACACTATTGAATAACACGAAAATTTGACTGAGTTTTTGGCAGTTTCCTCTCGTGACTATCATGAAAGCAGCAGCAATAGAAAATACAAACAAGTGCATCTGAACATACTTCAAAATATCATTCTTTTTTCATCCTAATCTGTCAGGTAACTCTATTCTGGTTTTGCTTTAATTTATAAGCTTAAGCAAGCAAGCTGATCTCTTTATCAGGATTTGTTTTGTTTTGTTTTCTTTTCTTTTCTTTATGTCAGATTTCAGAATAAGGGTTGACTTGCTTTGCTCTGCTGTGTGTTTTTCTTTGGCACTGAAACTGATCCATTATCAGAGATTGGAGGGTGCAGGTAAATAACCAAGAAACATAAAAGAAAAAAAAGTTCGTTATTGTTATATATAAAATAATGGATGAAGAAAACAATATAGATGTTGATGTTGGTGTTGAAAATCCTCTTCTGATTAAGAGACTCAACACCACATCCCAGATCGCCATCGTGGGTGCCAATGTTTGCGCCGTCGAGAGCCTTGATTATGAGTAAGCAAAGCGCTATATTGTTTAATTTCTCGCATTCTATTATTATTATTATTTTTTTATTTTTACCTAATTATACCCAATTTCTCACAGTAATCAATCATCAACTACATACCTTGTGCTACTTGTGTTTTTTAATATTCAGTTTCAGCAGCTACTGCGGAAAATATGCATCTGATGAGAAGACAAATTATATGCGAAATTTTACTTTTGTATAAATAATTATTATGTTAGAATTGTTGTTGAGCAATTAGTCTTAGCTACCAACCTTTGTCTCATGATATTGTGTATAACAGGATTGTAGAAAATGAATTATTCAAGCAGGATTGGCGGTCCAGGAGGAAGCTCCAAATATTTCAGTATGTTCTGCTTAAGTGGGCATTTGCACTTATTATAGGGTTGGGCACTGGACTAGTTGGCATCTTTAACAATATAGCGGTAGAGAATATTGCTGGTTTCAAGCTGCTGCTGACCACAGAACTCATGCTGGAGCACAGGTAAGCCAGCTCTTCAACTGCCTGCAGCATTTGAATTTCTCAAAGCTATATTCCTCAACTCCCTTCGATAATGTGAATTGACTGATGCTATCTTGTAATTGTGTTCTGCTTCCTGAGTGCTTTCTACTTTTTCTTTGGTCAAGCATATTCATTTCTGTAAATGATTCAAAACAGCACCACACTTTCTACCTTTGCAATTTTACTTCTCCTTGCATACCTCTGCCTTGTTTGTTGTTAGTGCAGATACACCGCCAAAAAAATGAAATCCTCATGGTTGTAAATATCCGAAATGTGTTACACTTAGTTTGAAAACTTGTTATTGTTTGGGCACTGAAACTGCTGTACTTTTTGGCTATTGTCACTTTCTCTTCCTTTGGGTGTCGAAGCAAAACACATCCCAATGCTGATAATCCGGGACATACTTTCTGCAGTTATATCCTATAATTATTCTAAGTGGTAAACATGGTCATATGGTCTTGAAACCTCTAATTAGATGTCCATCAATTCTCAACAGTTATTATCTTTTCCACTTTTAATAGTTAAACCGGTGAAATACTGTAGTTAGTTATTGGTGGAGTAACGTTCAAATGATAAATTCAGTTTGTCATATACTGATTCCCAATCTTGAAAATCTATAGGTCTCTTCTCAGTGGAAGAGGATCATTGGAACTTCATCCACAGTAAGAACGAAAAAGGGGACAAAAAGTAAAAGGCAGAGAAAGGTTCCTTGAATGTTTTATTATACCCAGCAAGGCAACATAAGAACAATTAATGTTGTAGACTTCATTAATGCTTCAAATTCAAGTGAATAAACTTTATTAAGGCATGCAAGTTATATGCATTGTTTAATATAAATCGGATATCAGACAATCTAGCTAATAATGCAGCACTATCAAAGTGTTTTAGTTTTCAGACAATTAAATGTAGTGGGCATGAGGAATGGTTGGTCTTTAGCACAGATTGTTGGCTTGAAAGGGGAGACTTTTTAGTAAGATTGGGTTTTAAAAATTGTTTCCTATAAGGTGCAATTGAGAAAAGGTATTGCAAAGAGGTTTCATAATTTATTGATATTTGAAGTGGTTAACAGAAGTTGGGTCCTTAACCTTTTGCAAACAATTGATACAATCTTAGATGAATATTTAGTATGAAATTCTTGGGTATATGTTGACAAATTAGGAATTACTTATATAATTACAAGATTTACTTTAGAAACTTGGAATGTATATTACTATATACATGCAGAAACCAAGGATTTTTGGATTTTTTTTATTTTTTATTTATTTATTTATTTATTTTTTCTTAATGCAGAACCCAAGTTAAAGCCATAGTACATGTACCCTAGATGAATGGATTTAGCCATTAGAGTAGTGATGATGATGCTTGTGGTGCTTGTAGAACTGGCAGCAAATAATGTGAATGCAGCAACTACAGTCAAGAAGTAGGAGTTGTCCATGAGTTCAAATTCATACATATGAACCAAAAAAAAATAAAAAATCATACATTGCATCTGTTTAGAAGATATAATCTTTAATGTCTAACGACTGTTTCAGATTGTTCTGCATTTGGGATATTTTCTCATGCTTCTAAGTCTAATCAATTTACTGAAAACATATTCATTAGTTTTATCACTTTACTATCAATTCTAATGTCGGTTAGACTTTTAAATGGATTTACTTGACAGTTCCATATGGTAACTCAGACATGATAATGATTCAGTGCAGATATTACAAGGCTTTTATAGCATATGCTGGCTGCAATTTAGGTCTGGCAGGAGCTGCTGCAGCTCTTTGTGCTGTTATTGCTCCAGCAGCTGCAGGTTCTGGTATTCCTGAAGTGAAAGCCTATCTGAATGGCGTGGATGCTCATTCAATACTGGCTCCAAGTACTCTCTTTGTAAAGGTAATTGGCATTGGCAGATCTCTCTCTCTCTCTCTCCCTCGTCATGAAAAATTAAAGTATGCATGGATCAGAGTGTAAACCAATGTTAAACAAGGTTCTTCTGTCTGTTATCTTTACCCTACTTGTCTTTTGATACTGGTTTCCCTTTTTGCATATCTCATTAACATACAATACATATGTGTGTGTGTATTATATATATCAAATTTCTTCAGTACTCATGTATACATAGTATGGGAAAGTGGGGCATACCTCTTCAATATTGTTTCCATTGATTGAACCTGTTTTTCTGTCTGGTTGCAATATATATTCTTAAATTCTCTTATATCATATCTGGCAGATTTTTGGTTCAATTCTTGGTGTATCTGCTGGATTTGTTGTTGGCAAAGAAGGGCCTATGGTTCATACAGGTGCTTGCATAGCTTCGTTAGTTGGGCAAGGAGGTTCCCGTAAATACCATTTGACTTGGAGATGGCTTAGATATTTCAAAAATGATCGCGATAGGCGAGACTTGATAACATGTGGAGCTGCTGCTGGTGTGGCTGCTGCATTTCGTGCTCCTGTTGGCGGTGTCCTCTTTGCCCTTGAAGAGGCAGCTTCATGGTACCACCATTCTTTCTCCCACAAAAATGAGTTTTATTTGAACTGCCCCTACCCACCTCCCCTATTTTCTTTCCTCTTTTTCCTTATTTTGTTTTGCAGACTCTCTTAAATGCTGGTAGATTCTTACGCATTGTGTGAGGGATAATTCATCAACTTTACTAAGAAAATTGTTCTCGATGCTATTCAGGCTGTAACCTTTACTAGTTTTATTTATTCAAATGGCATGACTTGTAAAACTTGATATCTGCTAAATGAGATAAAGAAGTTTGTTATTTTAATCATTTTCTGGATTGTTTGGAAGCCTGGTATGAGATGGTATGTTGAGGTGGAAACTGGAAAGTGTGTGAATAATGATGATTGAAATGTTGCTTGAATATTTAAAGACTTCATCCTAATTCTTGATTTTTAGTTGAATGCATTGCATTTTGAAAGAACATTACCTGCATATTCTGTTGTGATATGTATTTTTCCTTTTCTTATCTACAGGTGGAGGAGTGCTCTTCTTTGGAGAACCTTTTTCACTACAGCAGTAGTTGCTATAGTTTTGAGAGCTTTCATCCAATTATGCTCTTCTGGAACTTGTGGATTGTTTGGGGAAGGAGGACTGATTATGTATGATGTCAGTTTGGCAAAAGCTACATATAGTGCTCCAGATATATTGGCTGTGATACTTCTAGGGATCATTGGAGGCATTTTTGGCAGCCTATATAACTATCTCATCAATAAGGTCCTTCGCACATACAGCATCATCAATGAGTATGTATCACATTCAATATCGATCTTGGAATTTCATGTATAAGTAGTTCACTAGTACCGGTATTGTTATTAACATGACAGCATCTATGATTTTTGTTTGCTAATTATCATTAGTTTTCTTGTCATCCTTATTCTTTTTTTGTAAAGTAACTTTCTGTTCTCCCTCATGTGACATCCTGTTGTGATTTAATTTGATTACACACTGATATAACTTTCTGCAATAGCATTTCTTAGTGAATTGAGTTTTATCTTTGTGCTCAATTTGATGATAAATCCTTCAGCCCAGTGGTTATCCTGTTTCTGCAGAAGAGGAGCTGTTGTCAAGATCTTACTTGTGATTACGATCTCCCTGTTAACATCAATATGTTCCTATGGCTTGCCATGGTTAGCTACGTGCATGCCTTGCCCCACTGATGTGTCTGCGAGCTGTCCCAACACTGATGTTTCTGGCAACTACAAAAGCTTCCAGTGTCCACCAGGTCATTACAATGACCTGGCCTCTCTTTTTCTAAACACTAATGATGATGCTATTCGCAACTTGCTGAGCACCAGTACAGTTAAAGAATTTCATATCTCCTCTCTCTTTATCTTCTTCGCTGCTGTTTACTGCCTCGGCATTATCACTTATGGCATAGCTATCCCCTCTGGTCTCTTCATCCCTGTCATATTGGCAGGAGCTTGCTATGGCCGCCTTGTTGGTAGACTATTTGCACCGATCTGTAAACTTGATGTTGGTATTTTTGCCCTCCTTGGGGCAGCATCATTTCTTGGTGGCACTATGAGAATGACAGTTTCCCTGTGTGTTATCCTGCTTGAGCTCACTAATGATTTATTGGTGCTTCCACTTGCCATGCTGGTTCTTCTTATCTCAAAAACCATGGGTGATATTTTCAACAAGGGTGTCTATGACCAAATAGTAAAACTAAAAGGATTGCCTTACATGGAGGCCCATGTAGAACCTTACATGAAACATTTGGTTGCTCGGGATGTTGTTTCTGGTCCTTTGATCACCTTTTCTGGTGTTGAAAAAGTGGGAAATATATTACATGCTTTGAGAACTACGGGGCATAACGGGTTCCCTGTGATTGATGAACCACCTTTTTCACATTCGCCCGAATTGTGTGGGCTTGTTCTAAGGTCTCATTTGCTTGTTTTGCTTAAAGGAAAGATTTTTTCAAGGGATAGGGTACTTGCAGGAGAAGAGATATTTCGTAGATTTGCTGCATTTGACTTTGCCAAGGCAGGGTCAGGAAAAGGAATCAAAGTAGAGGATCTAGATATTGAAGAGGAGGATATGGACATGTTTGTTGATCTCCATCCTCTCACCAATGCATCACCATACACAGTGGTTGAGACCATGTCACTTGCCAAAGCTGCAGTTCTCTTTCGTCAACTTGGTCTCCGTCATATGTGTGTTGTACCAAAGAGTCAGGGGGTAAGTCCCGTGTGCTCTCTATTTCTATTGTGAGCACATGTGCATGTTTTTGATAGAATACTTTTTAGTAGGGAATGAACGGTTTTTATCATGAAAAGAGTTTGAAAACAGGAATTCGGAGCATCAACTCCTAAAACTTTCCTAGAAAACAGGAATTAACCAGTTCAACTTATATTTTAGAGATTTATGTGGGAATTTCTGTTTTTTTTTTTAGATTTCCTGTGACTCTAACTGATGAAGGCCACTAAAATTTTAGAAATACCTGTCCTAACTATACATTGTTTATGTGGTAAATGCAGAGGCCTCCAATTGTTGGAATTCTGACACGGCATGACTTCATGCCGGAGCATATTTTGGGACTCTATCCCCACATCAAGCTTCAAAAGTATGATTGATGAATTTTGGTTGGTGGATGAATGTTCCATTTGATTTCTTTATTTTGCAAGCGTTAAGGTTAAGTTGGTGCTGGAAATGCATTCTTTTCAACTATGACTAAACTTGGTTGGAAGTAATGTCATTCAGGAAGAGGACTGGTTGAAGAGCCATTTTATGGATCATCTCGAGACTTACATATTTGAAGCACATCAAAACATTCATTATCTTCCCTCAAATTTTAGAGGTCCATTTTGTGTGCAGATGGTCTTGTTACAAAAGATAGGAAGCTTTGAATATAGACTTTTTTTATGTAAGGGTTTGAATGAAAATGGAGTTGTTTTGTATCGCTTCGAGGGAAGAATACTTAATTGCCAAAATCTTGCTCGAAGATCAAAATTTGAGGACATATTTGCCTGTGTAAATAACGACCTTATTGCCCATCTTGATTTCTTGTGAGTATTCAACTGACATAGAATGCGGGAGAATTACCTTTCATTGCATACTTCATGTTTAGATGTGCGTAAAAAACTAAGATGGTTCAATTAGTAATATTATAAAATGATAAGAAAAGTTAAAAAGCATGAATAATGTACAAATGTTTGAAATATTAATTCGAAAATGCAACTTTTGTAAAGGAAGAATAAAAGTGAAAAATATATGAAAGAATTATCTAATAAATTATTCAGTATATTATCAATGGAATTTTTAAACTCTATAGGTAAGATTAAGATGATAATAAATATCTTATTTTATTTGTTTTTTTAAAAATGTGTCACTATCTTAATCATACTTATTGAGCTTATAAACTTCATTAGCAATATATTAGATAATAATCTATGTACTAAATTAGTGAATTATGAAGAAAAATACATGGTTGGATAATTCATTGTCTATCCAATTAAATATTATCTACTAGTAAGCATTTTTATCTTTAATTAAATATAAAATATTACTTCAAGATTTAAATCAAACTTTAAAAACTTATGGATCATTCAATTAAATTTCAAAATCTCATAAATTATCCAATTATAGTTTATTTATGAGTCATTATTTTATTTTTTAATTAAATTAAAATAATTTAGAAATATCATCAAGGCTATTGTTATTATTATTAAATATATTTTTTAAAATTCTTTCACCTGGCATTATAAATCCAATGGTTTTTCAAAATTATGGAAGCTATCAAATTAGGGCTAGAGGCACATAACCAAAAAAATCTACGTCCTTAGTGGAAGCTATTAAGTTAAGGTCAAAGCACATGAAGAGCCAAAGTCTTCATAAGAGTAAATGAATCTTGATTTTTCTAACATTTACGTGATCATAATATCTTACTAAATATCACTCATAATCTATTAATTTAAATAAAAATTTAAATCCATTGTCAATATGTTAGAAGCCTAATGAGCTACACACAAAGAGTAATATATGAATTAATTTGAATTGTGGATTGAAAATTTTAGAATTTTTCATTTGGACTTATTGAGATAGAATTATAATTATGTAGGCTTAATTAAATGTGTTTAATTAAGTGGATTTAATTGAATAGTTTAATTAAATCATAAAGGCCCATATTTTATTATAATTAATTTAATTTAAGGGGTTTAATTAAATCCATTGGTCTAATAATTATTTAAAAAATTAACCAATTAAAAGGATTCATTTAATAAGTTCTTTCAAGGAGATTTAATTAAAATGTTTAATTAAATTATGAAGCTCATCTTTTAATTAATGAAATGTACACTCAATTAAAAGGAGTTTAATTGGATCACAAGCACAAGTCAATTAAATAGGTTAATGATGACATAAGGCTAATTCTAATTGAGTCTAAAGCCTAGAAAAACTAGAATTAGAAACCCTAGGTGTATATAATCCTTGTTACCACCAGACACATGAGGTCTTTGTCTCTCTAAGATTTGGTGGCACAGAGAAGAAAAATTCACTGAGAATTGGCGGCACATAAAGAGAAACTTTATGAAGATTGTGGCATCCTACCCCTAGGATATCCTGTGTAGTGCGACAATTATACTTTGCTAATCCCTGCGATTTTTGACAATCAAGGGAAGAGGAAGGTCTCTGGTGTTTGATACATCTTTTTTATATAGTTGGTATTAGAGTAACTGCTACAAAGCATCCTTATAGGAAACCTGCAAGAAACCCTATGCTTGTTGCCCTTCTCTTTTTGTGCAAGATCAAAGAATAGTTCCTGATATTCCATAGCGGTACGCTTTAAGAAACACAAGCCATTGGATAGCTATGTTAATAACCCGATTCAACTTTATCGAAGGTTCGTGTGTTACTCTTAGATCACCATTAGATGCCAGGCATCTAAACAACTTTGGTTTCGCTACAACCAAGAACGTGTGTGGAATAAACTTTGAGAAATAGTCTTGGATTACTTGATTCAAGAATTAAGGTATGATAATTTTTAAACTCTATGGTTTCTTATTATAATGACAAAATAGATTATATCTGGTTATCAATATTAATCATGTGTATGCTTTTTGTATTTCTATGTTTTAATTTCAGCTTCGTTGTATACTTTATAATTTGAATATGTTAGCATGAGTCGAAGCATGAGGTGAGGCATCCCCTCTTTCCCTTTCAATTGGTATCAAAACTTGATACTATAGGAATCGATAAATCGAGTTTTATAACGTTGCTATGATGTATCTAGATGCATGTTAGATGTTTGATATAATTTTTAATGATTTGAAATCTTTTAAAATATTTTTTAATAATGATTTCAATTCTGAAATTTATTTAATTGATTGATAAATATGTTTATATAATGATTTAAACATAATGAAAGATTGCATCCAAGTTTAGGAGATAGTTTGTGAAACTATAAACATGCATGATTCCTTGGTTGTTGTATATTTATGTCAATTGAGAATTAATATATTAGCTTCTGATTTTGGCCAATATTAAGCATTAAAAATATGTTAAATTAGTTGACATACATGTGAGAAAGATTCTAGGGTGGTAAGTTAATGAATTGTTAAAAAAAAAAAACAATGAGAACAAAACTCGGTGAAACTTGGAGACTATACAAGTCGACTAGGCATAAATTTCACATTTTTTCAAAAAAAAAAAAAGAGCTTCTTGGTGTTTATGACCTTGTACTACTATCTCCTACGTGTGGTGAAAGTGGTGGCTTGAGATAACAATGAGAAAATCTAAAATTGAAAACCTAGTGAAACTTGAACATTGAATTTCAATAAAGACTATAGCTCTTGTTAGTGTTTGATTTTATCATACTTGATGTTTTTGACTTTGTACTGTATCCCTCAATGTGGTGAAAGCAGTAGCTCGAAATAATCGTAATATGATACAAAATCAAATACTCGAGAGAAATACCACCATAATGAATTTCAGCAAGTTAATAATTAAACCTACCATTGTCCAATTTTGGGGTTTTTGAAATTTCTGTACCTTATACTACAATCCTCTATATATTGTGTGAGTAGTGGATCAAAATAATCAAAGGTGGGCCTAATTTGGGCCAAGTTCTCAAAATAGTAAGATAGCTTATTTTAAAAAGAAAGTTATTCTAAAAGTCAATCATTTTGTCATCAGATGACTTAAATAATTTTTAATTAATTTTATTATGGAAATTAATTATCTTGAATAGTTCAAATAGGATTAAAATTTATTTTAATATGATTAAAATAAAGGTTAATAAAGAAATAGAAGTATATCATGATACATTAAGCATGACAACATAAAAGTTTATCATTCCACCCATTTTATGTTATGGATGCTTAATGATGATTATGGACTTAAGATTTGAATGGTTATATTTATGGTTATTTTTTAAATAGAGACTGCAAGCCTTGCCTTTAACGTTATTTTTATTCAGGGGTTGTAAATTTCTCTTCTCACCTAAAGCCCCTCGAATGTAACTCAATGTTTATTGACATATGATGTAAATTAGAAATTACAAATGTAATTAGGATTAATTAGGATTGAATATTATGTAACTCAAATGATGAAGAAGGAAATTTCAAAGGCGCCATGAAAATTGCAACAATGCTTATGAAGACCATGTGTGCGCAAATTAGGATATAACCAACTAATTTCCTTAGGTGACTTAAGGAAATTGGATTAGATGGAAGTCCATAATCATCCTAATAGATGGCATGTGATAAATTTATTTTTATACAATATCGATAAATGTTATGCATGCGATTTTTATATGTGTGTGTATGATATAAATGAATGCTTAATTAGACTTAATAAAGTAAAATTCCTCATAAAATTTTGAGTCACACGTTTTCATGTGATTAAGATGCCTTCCATTGTCTTGGTAATATAACAAGAGTTCTTTTAATAGAGGCCTATTCATGAAAGTGGAGGTCAAACTTTTACAAGAATATATTTGAGTTAATTGACAGTGGGTCTTACTCAACTAAAGTTGTATATTTCGGATGTAAAGAAATTTGAATATATAACTTTAGAGGCAATGATTGGGCAAAGCATATATGCTATATTTAGACAAAGAGTTGTCTCCCAATTAGTTTGGGAGTTAACTGTGATGTTTTTGATAAAATATGTTATCTACCCAACTAAGTGATATTGTAATGGCTTATGAAAGCAAGGGTTGCAATGTGATTGCAAAGGATCTTAGCTTGCTAATAGACTCCAAAGATTGAACTCTCGAAATAATAATGAGGGTTATTATTTTGATAAAATAGTAAAGACAGTCATTTAAAATTTGATACCTTACTTAAATTATTGAAACTATGGTCACTAATATAATATTTTAATTTGTATATAGATTTGCTAAGATAATAATAAATTTATCTCTTTGAAGCATTTTAGATAGTAATAAGCTTACTGGACTGAATTTCAACGACTGGTATCGAAATATAAAAATTATCATTACACAAGAAAAGAAGGAATATGTCCTTGAATCTCATTTTAGATAGTAATAAGCTTACTGGACTGAATTTCATATGCTGGTATCGAAATATAAGAATTATCATTACACAAGATAAGAAGGAATATGTCATTGAACCTCATTTTAGATAGTAATAAACTTACTGGACCGAATTTCAGAGACTAGTATTAAAATATAAGAATGATCATTGCACAAGAAAAGAAGGAATATGTCCTTGAACCTCATGTTCCTAAAGAACTAGGAGAGGATGCAACTGATGAGGATAGGAAGGTCTATAAGGTTCATATAGATGACCTTCATCAAGCAACATGTCTGATGTTGGCTGATATGACTCGTGAACTCTTAAAGCAACATCAAGCAATGGTTGTCCCTGATATTGTCTTAAACCTTAAAGAACTATTCGATTGTAAACTCCAAGAATTTAGTAGTCAGATCCAATTATGTACAACAAATAAATAAATGGAATTGAGGATGAGCACTTTGGTGGAAAATTAATTGAAATTATATTTTTGGCATGAAAGACTTAGAGAAATTTAATTTAATAAAATATTAAATCTTGTAGTATAAATGAGTACCAATTAACAGGATACCAAGTGAAGTGAAATGTTATTATACTATATAGTAATAATATTTCAAGTTTTATATTAAATTAAAGAACAAGGAATTGACCTCCAAAGAAGCCAACCCGATTGGTCCCAAATAAATTGACATTGAGATGATGTTCTTGGTAGACAAGATAACAAAAAATGGTGATGATGGCTTGGCCAGCATAGGATAAGCGAAAGAAGAACAATATGTAAGCTGAAGAATGTCGTGAATTGGCTTCCAAATGAAGCTAATTCCGAGGGGTATGGGCATGCTGCTGTTTGCAGCAGGTGAAGGAAAAAGAATGATAGCAAGAGTGTTGTTCCATCGTCAGCACATAATTGTGTTAAGGGAAAAGTAGAGTTGGTGACAGTAGTTCTTGGTGAGAGAAGACACAAAGAAATATATAAATATAAATATGTACTAGAACTGATAGCTTTCTGTAGGAAGGAAGATATGGGCTGAATGTTGAAGTGAAAGAAAAACCAGAAAAGAAAAGAGAACGAAATGATGGGGGGCAGTAAAGGACATGAAGTCAACTGCCAATGAATTAAAGGATGTATAAATGAAATAAAATAAAGATAATGAAACGATGAATCTGAAAACAAACGGAAGAGAACGAGAGGAGTGCAGAAGCTTAAAAAAAAAAAAAACTGAAATGAAAAGGGATGTGGAGTGGGGAAGCCTGACCGAGAACAGAAATGAGGAAGACAGATGCAGAGAAGGAAACAAAGTAGTGGTAGACTGAAAATCGAAGCTGAAGCAGAGGAGAACAGGAAAGAAGATAGCAATAGGGCAGTTTAGAGGAGAAGGAAAACTGTGAAATGTGAATAGAAAAAGGAAAACAATAGGAGGAAAGGAAGAAGTGGAGAATAGAGAATAAGCAGAGACGAGAAAGCTGGACATCGAAAACAGAGGTGAACAACGATGGCGAGGCTGTGAGAAGAGATATGAGACTAGAACTGAAGCAGAATGGGCCAGAAAGAGAGATGAGAACCGAGCTTGAAGTGAAGAGGCCGATTGAAACAGAATCGTGACATGGAGGGCCTGGAAAATGGAAGCAGTGCAATAGGTGAAGGAAGCCGAGGAGCTCGATGATGGCAGAAAAACAGAGATGAGCAAGGGGCTCGGGGCCGAGACGTGCGGGTGACGATGGTAGCCAGAATGTGGACGATGAAGGGTGGTGAAATCATGGACGATGAAGAGTACCGAGCCTGATGAAGATGTGAGCAGTGGCGTCGGGTAGCAGTACCTGGTGCAAGGAGAAGTGAGTGAACAGGAAGAAGAAGAAAGAAGAAGATAGGAGATGGCGGGAAGGAGATAATTTAAAAAAAAAAAAGAAAAAAAAGAAAAGAAAGAAAGAAATATAAATTTTTATATATATATATATATATATATATATTTATTAATATATATATATATATATATATATATATTATATAGAAAATAGAGGAAAATTAGAGAAGGAAAATAAGTGTACTAAGTTTGAAAACCCGGGGAAAAAGGCTCCGGAGAAATAAATCGAGTGGACCAGATCCGTCGAATCGCTACATCGAGACAACCGAGGATCGCGGATAGACACCGAGGTAAGAAAAATTCTCGTCGCTGCTAGAGATAAATATGCGTAATTTTTGTATATTTGTAGATATAAAATTTAGGTTGAATTTTGCAGTACCGAAATTATCGAAAAGACTAGGTTGAGCTTTATGACTGAAAAATTAGAGATTTTAGCTTAGTTGAACAATCAAATTTTACGGATTAAATTTAAATGATTTGCATAAATTACGGTATGACTTGAATTTGATTTTAATTATTGAAATCTTGAATTTTGATTTTTCATAGACCGTTTTCTGAGATTTTTTTGAGAAAGGGCTAGTCAGCCTGTTTTAAAAACGATTTCATAAAACAAATGAATTTATATGTGATTTAAGGAAAAACAATCTGTATAAAAATTATTCTGATGAAATGTGCTTGAGCGCGTACTGACTATGTGTCGTACGGTCCGTCTCGCACTGATTTTGAGACAAAGGCGTTGGTGAAATCATGCTGCACTTCTGTTCTGTATCTGTATTTGTATCTGTGGTCCACGAGTACGATGTACCGTATTTCTGATTCTGTTTCTGGTCTTCGAACATTCTGATCTGTGAGCTGTTTGGGTAGCTGACCACTCCCACGGCGATTGACATCTCGGCACACCTGGCCCGTGAATTGCCCGGAGTCACCGACATTGGCCAATAGTCATTTCTGATATCTGTTATAGCATGCATGCCTTGTCTCGTCTATTTGAAAATATTTATTGAATTTGTCTGCTTGAACTAAAATATTTGGGAATCTGTTTGTTTTGCTACTAAAAAAAAAAAAACTCTGAACTTTCTGGATTTATAACAGTAGTTAAATGTATTATTGATACATATTCTGTTTCTGAAAAATCTGTTTCTGGTATGTGTGCTTTTGCCGATACTAAATCTGTTTTCTGATTCTGAAATCTGGTATCTGAGAAATTACCAAATCATCTGTATACTTTGTGAAAATATTTCGGATTTGGTAAATATAAATATATATATATATATATATTTCATAGGTAGTGTATTTATCTACCTGCTATAGGGTTTTTCTTACTGAGCATGTTGAGCTCACCCCCTTACTTTCCTCCACAGAGTTCCTCTGTAGCTGAGATCGCTTCTGTTAGTAAGGCATTTTGTATAGTTAAGATTTCGCGGAGCGTATATCTGCATCGAAGGTATACCCAGTTGTAAGAAATTCTTTTGTATCTAAAATTATGTAAGTACAGTAATGCAATACAAGTTGTGTCTGGGGAATGTGAACATATTTTATTTAAATTTGTTACTGAGGGAAAAAAAATTTAATCACACTGAATACTGTTATGATCAATATCGACTTGTAGCCCAACCTTAAAATGTCTGTAAATTCAGGTCGTTACATCGATAAGGAAAATTACAATAAGATGTTTGACATATCAAAAGAGTTGTTCAACACTAAGATGAAAAAATGAACCTTTGTGCGTATACATGTACTCAAGATAATAAGTTGCATTACTTATGATCAATATTAACTTGTAGCCCAACCTTAAAATGTTTGTAAATTCAGGTCGTTACATCGATAAGGAAAATTACAATAAGATGTTTGACATATCAAAAGAGTTGTTCAACACTAAGATGAAAAAATGAACCTTTGTGCGTATACATGTACTCAAGATAATAAGTTGCATTACTAGGCTTATATAATTAGGACTTCTCATGGATCATGAGTTAGGTATAATTAGATCTTACCTTCTTTTCCTAAAAGATGCATGCAGTTCATGATTAATTATAACATGAACTACGAGCTTGTCTCAAGTCCTTAATTTGCTAAAAGTCTTGAGAAGACCATAAAAGCCAACGAAACATCTATGAATGTCGTTTATTCCAACACATCTAAAAAGGATAAGAAGCTTAAGAGGAAGTGTTCTCTAAACGGAAGAAGTCAAATTGAAAGAAGAAGGAAAGGAACAAGGAAAAGGATGTGTCTCATCATTATGGAAAAATTTGTCATTGGAGGTGAAATTGCAAGAAATACCTCGAATCCTTAAAGGCTAAAAAGCTTAAAGGAGCCTCTAGCTTAGGTACTCTTCGAACTATATCTATAATTGGTATATGATACCTAATAAAATCCTAAGATGTGTGTCATATTGTATGATCCACTGACGAGAAGGACAAATGAAGTACCATAGAGAAAGAGGGTGTTGAGTTAATGTATTTTGAAATGACAAAACAAGTTAATACAATAATGTTAAGATGGTATACAAACATGTTTAGAAGATATCAGGACCAGAACTTAGAGTTCTGCTGATGAGAGATCGATCTGAGGTGTGAGAGATCGATCTCCTGGGTTTATACTTGATGAGAGATCGATCTCATGATGGAAGAGATCGATCTGGCAAGCTTTAAAACGGTGTAAAGGGTTTAAGGTAAAAAGAGATCGATCTGCCAGGGTTAAGAGATCGATCTCCTCTAAGTCAGAGAACTTAGGAGATCGATCTGGTAAGGAAGAGATCGATCTGCTCAAAGTCAGTGAGCTTAAGAGATCGATCTGGTGTATTGAGAGATCGATCTTGCCTCAAACAGAGAGGATAGGAGATCGATCTGCCTATTCGACAGATCGATCTGCCTCTGCCTATTCAAACTAACAGATCGATCTGGTAATGTATGAGATCGATCTCTCTGTGTATTTGTGCTTTGTCATTGCAGGATTTAAAACTAGGAGATCGATCTGGCCAAGATAGGAGATCGATCTGTCTGACCACTGGAGGTTCCCAACGGCTATTTTCTTCAAATCTCAACGGGAAAAACTGCATTTAATGCTCCAACTACCCAACCTTCAGTATATAACCAAGCATTGAAGACAAAGAGAAGAGAGAGACTATTGCTGCATATTCCAAACATTCTCAAGCTTTAATTCTTTCATTCCTTGTGTCTCTATTGCTCATTAATTGAGATTTATTGTACAAGCTTAAGTACTACAAGCTTTGTTAGTCTTACCCACTGAAAAGCCTTATTCTGTATTCATCCACACCTTAAAAGAAAAGAGGATTGTTCCTCAGTGAGAGTTATTGTAAAAGGGTGAATACATTTTCTGTATTGCTAAGGGTAGAGAGGTTATTCCTTAACCTGTAAAAGGAACTTTGTAAACTCTATTGAAAGAGAGAAAGAAACCACTTGACAAGAAGGTCAAGGAGAGAGGACGTAGGCAAGAGTTGGCCGAACCTCTATAAGTCGCTGTGTTTGTTTCTCTTTCCCTCTCTTTGCATTAAATTGTTATATTGCACTGTTTTATTCATTATCATTTGTGTTTAAATTGCGATTAATTTAAAATCTGCCATAATTGTTAGAAAACTGATTCACCCCCCCTCTCGGTAGAGCCAACAATTGGTATCAGAGCAAGGACTCTCTAATCACATAGGAACAACTTCCTAAGAGTAGAAACGATCAAATGGCTCATAACAATGTAGCAACTAGTTTGATAGGAGAGGGGCACTCCACGGTTAGACCTCCCATGTTCAATGGTGAACATTATTCTTATTGGAGGACTAGGATGATGCTATTTATTCAAGCAAACGATTATGAAGTATGGAGAATTATAGTTAAGGGACCTCAAATCCCTACGAAGAAAATAGAGGGAAGAGATATTCCCAAAGAAGAAGATGAATGGGATTCTAATGACATTAAATGTGCACAGCTAAATGCTAAAGCTATGCACACATTATTTTGTGCTTTAGGTCCTAATGAATATAATAGAGTCTCCGGGTGTGATAATGCCAAGCAAATATGGGATAAATTGGCAATAACTCATGAGGGTACAACCCAAGTGAAGGAGACAAAAGTAGGTATGCTCACACATGATTATGAGCTCTTTAGGATGAAGGAAGGAGAATCGATTAGTGATATGTTCACTAGATTTACAGACGTAATTAATGGACTAAAATCCTTAGGAAAAATATATTCTAACATTGAAATGGTAAAGAAAATTTTAAATAGCTTACCTAAGTCATGGGAAGCTAAGGTAACAGCAATAGAGGAATCTAAGGATCCACACACATTATCCTTAGATGAATTAATAGGTTCCTTGCTAACTTATGAGATGAAGCTTAAAAGAAATGAAGAGCCACCCAAGAAAGTGGGTGTTGCTCTAAAATCCACTGCTGAAAAGGAAATTAAAAATGAGAGTGGCAGTGAGGAGGATATTGAGATGGCAATGTTTGCCAAAAGATTTAATAAATTCATGAGGATGAGAACTAGTAATAGCAATAGGAGAAACAATAGGAGAGAACAAGAGGAAGTAGATAGAAAAGACTCTATTGTGTGTTATGAATGTAAAAAACCTGGACACATAAAATTTAACTGCCCTCTCCTCAAAAGATCCAATGATAGGTTTCATAAAAAGAAGGCGATGGTAGCAACATGGAGTGACAGTGACTGCTCCGATGATGAATCAAATGAGGACATTGCCAACCTATGCTTCATGGCTATTGATGATGATCAAAAGGTAACTTCTAACATCAATGATTACTCTTTTGATGAACTGCAAGATGCATTTGATGATTTAGCATTAGAGTATGAATCTATGAGCATGAAGTATAAAAAGTTAATATCTAAATTAAAAAGGGAAAATGAGATAATGTTACAAGATAAATTGGAATGTGAGAAGAAACTAGAGATTGCAAATCTAGAAATCTGTGACCTTAAGGAGAAAAATAGCAACTTACATAACTCCTTCAATAGGTTTCACATGGGGCAACAAAAGCTAGATAGCATGTTAGAAACCCAAAGGGCATTTTTTGACAAAAATGGCTTAGGGTATAATGCACAAAGTAGGGAGACCCATCTTAAGAGTTTTATTGCTAGGAAGAGCATGAATAAACCTGCAATTACTTGTTCATATTGTAATAAGAAGGGACATAAGTCACATTATTGCAATATAAAGATGAGGAATCTTAAAAGAAAAATTGTAAAAAGGATATGGATTCCAAAAGAGGTAATTCATTCCAAGGACTGCAATGCATTAGCAAAATGGATCCCAATGGGATCAAGAATTTCATTTACTAACCTCCAAGGACCCAAGAGAATTTGGGTACCTAAGACTTGAGTGTGTTTATTTTTTTTGTTATAGGTGATTGAGCATAGCCACAAAGCTAAAACAAAAGAAGCTTGGTACTTAGATAGTGGATGCTCAAGGCACATGACGGGTGATAAAAGCCATTTCAATTCCTTCAAATCGAAAATTGGTGGAGAAGTCACTTTTGGGGACAACTCCAAAGGCCAAGTGGAAGGGAGTGGCTCAATAGGTAATGATCATTTCTCTTTAGAAAAAGTATTACTTGTTAGGGGTCTAAAGCATAACTTGCTAAGCATTAGTCAACTTTGTGACAAAGGTTACATAGTAATTTTTGATTGCATGAAATGTAATGTTATAGATCCTAAGTCAAATAAAATTCTTCTTCTAGGTCATAGGCAAGGTAACATATATATAGTCTACCTTAATGAACTCAAAAACGAAAACATATGCTTAATGGTAGATAACAAAAAGGAATCTTGGTTATGGCATAGAAGACTAGGTCATGCTAGCATGCATGTGCTATCCAAATTAGCTAGAAAGGACCTAGTTATAGGCTTACCCAAAATATCCTTTGATCATGAAGAAATATGTGAAGCTTGTGTTAAAGGAAAACACAAGAGAACCACTTTTAAGCCTAAGAATAGTGTATCCTCCACTAGGCCTCTTCAATTACTGCATTTAGACTTATTTGGACCAACTAGAACCACTAGCCTAAGTGGGAAACACTATGGTTTTGTAATAGTTGATGATTACACTAGATACACTTGGGTGTTCTTTTTGAGAGTAAAAAATGAAGCCTTAGAGAAATTCATAACTTACTCAAAGGTGACTCAAAATGAAAAAGGATATACAATAACAAGCATTAGAAGTGATCATGGCAAAGAATTTGAAAATATAGGATTTGATGAGTATTGCAATGATCAAGGAATTAGCCATAATTTTTCAGCCCCTAGGACACCACAACAAAATGGTGTAGTTGAGAGAAGAAATAGAACTTTGGAGGAGATGGCTAGGACCATGTTATGTGAAAATAACTTGCCAAAGTACTTTTGGGCTGAAGCTATAAACACATCATGTTATATAATTAATAGAGCTATGATAAGACCCATGCTAAAGAAAACTCCTTATGAGCTCTACAAAGGTAAGAAGCCTAACATTAGTTACTTCCATCCTTTTGGCTGCAAATGCTTTGTTCTAAATAATGGAAAAGATAATCTAGGAAAATTTGATGCCAAAAGTGATGAGGGAATATTTCTAGGATATTCATTGAATTCAAAGGCTTATAGAATTTATAACAAAAGAACATTAATGGTTGAAGAATCTATTCATGTTATATTTGATGAATCAAATAATATATCTAAAGATTCAACCAACAATGATGAAAATGTTGAGATATTTGATGAAGGCTTAGAAGATGACTTTCTAGAAAAGCTTGATTTGAATAAAGAAGATGAAGAAGAAATAGAAGTTTTAGAAAGAGAACCTAGAGCACCAAGAGAGTTAGGATATGTAAAAGATTGTGAAATAGTAGGAGATCCAACTCTTGGAGTTAGAACTAGATCATCCCTAAGGAATATGTGCCAATATATAGCCTTTGTATCTCAAATTGAACCTAGGAATGTCAATGAAGCCTTAGAAGACAATAATTGGTTCCTAGCAATGCAAGAAGAATTAAATCAATTTGAGAGAAGCAAAGTATGGAAACTAGTTCCTAGGCCTAGTGATCACTCAATAATTGGAACTAAATGGATATTCAAGAACAAGATGGATGAAAATAGTGTGATCGTAAGGAATAAGGCTAGGCTAGTTGCTCAAGGCTATAGACAAGAGGAAGGCATAGACTATGATGAAACATATGCACCGGTAGCTAGATTAGAGGCAATAAGAATGTTACTTACCTTTGCATGTTATAAAGATTTCAAGTTATATCAAATGGATGTAAAGAGTGCATTCTTGAATGGTTTCATTAATGAAGAAGTCTATGTAGAGCAACCTCCCGGATTTGAAAATCATGAATTTCCTGAACATGTTTTCAAATTGTCTAAGGCACTTTATGGGTTAAAACAAGCTCCTAGAGCTTGGTATGAAAGGTTGTCAAAGTTCTTAATAGAAAAAGGATTCTCAAGAGGAAAGGTAGACACCACATTATTCATCAAAAATAAAAATAAGGACTTACTAGTTGTACAAGTATATGTAGATGATATAATTTTTGGTTCAACTAATGAGTCTTTATGTCAAGAGTTTGCTAAGATCATGCAAGGAGAATTTGAGATGAGCATGATGGGAGAACTCACATTCTTCTTGGGACTTCAAGTGAAGCAAACAAAGGATGGAACATTCATCAATCAAGCAAAGTACACCAAGGACTTGCTCAAGAGATTTGGGATGGACAATTGCAAACCTCAAACCACTCCAATGGGCACCAACATCAAGCTTGACAAAGATGAAAGTGGTAAGTGTGTAGACACTAAACTCTACAGGTCTATGATTGGTTCTTTGCTTTATTTAACTGCTAGTAGACCAGATATATTGTTTAGTGTGTGCCTTTGTGCTAGATTTCAATCCTCTCCTAGGGAATCACATCTATTGGCAACTAAGAGAATTTTTAGATACCTCAAAGATACTCCCTCACTAGGACTTTGGTATCCCAAAGACTCCACTTTTGCCCTTCATGCATTTTCAGATGCTGATTTTGGAGGATGCAAAATAGATAGGAAAAGTACTTCAGGTACTTGCCAATTCTTAGGAAATAGGTTAATTTCTTGGTTCTCCAAGAAACAAAACAGTGTAGCTCAGTCCACAACTGAAGCTGAATATATAGCAGCTGGTAGTTGTAGTGCTCAAGTGTTGTGGATTAAACAACAAATGAGAGATTATGGTATTGACATGAAGCAAGTCTCAATTAAATGTGATAATACCAGTGCCATTAATCTGTCTAAGAATCCTATTCAACACTCCAGAACCAAACACATAGAAATTAGACATCACTTCCTTAGAGATCATGTACAAAAAGGTGATATAATCTTAGAGTATATTGATACTACACATCAAATAGCTGATATATTCACCAAACCCCTTGATAGAGATAGGTTCTGTATCCTTAGAGGTGAATTAGGACTCATGGATAAGCCTTAGGATTTTTGTGTTTCAAAAAATCTTGGTTTCAAATTGTTTTTAAATGAGTTTGTGCAAAGATTTTCTGGCAAAGAGGATGAGAGATCGATCTCCTTGTGATATAGATCGATCTCCTTACGTCTCTGTCTAAAGGCAGATCGATCTGTCCCCACGACAGATCGATCTCCTCAAAGCTTCCGCATTCTGCAGATCGATCTTTGCATTTGGCAGATCGATCTCTTTAAGCCTCTGTTTGCGACCAGATCGATCTGGTCTTACGCCAGATCGATCTCTCTTGGATTTTGGAAGTACCAGATCGATCTGTTGTCTCGACAGATCGATCTCCTGTGTCCTGCAGTATAAAATCTCGCAAAAAATCCCCAATTCTCACAAAACTTAACTGTCAAATTCTCCAATTCCCTCGCATCCTCTTCTTCAATTCCTCCTCAGATCGATCCTCGTACGGTCTTCCTTGCGTCTCGGTGTCAAATTTCGGTATAGTAACCTACATTTCTCACTAATTTCTCAAAAATTTTCTCTGATTTGCGTTGCTTTTCATTCTAGGGCAAACCTAGGTCCTGTTTCATTGCTTTTCTCACTGTTGAATCTGTTTAGCGCAAATCTATAGTTTAGAATCATGCCTAGGAAGTCAGTAGCAAACAAACCTCCTAGAACCACTCAGGCAGGTTCCTCATCCCAACCTATTCCTCCACCTCCTGTCGCTTCCTTCAATCGGTGTTTTAACACACCAGCAAAAAGAAAGCGGTATGAGGAATATTTTTCAACAATGCCAATCAAGCATTGGCGCACCATTGATTTTTCCTTCCTTAATCACATAGACTTTCCATACCTGTCAAAATTTGAGGAATTTGGTTGGGCGAAATTCTTAAAAATCAACACTCCTGTCCCTCCAAATCTCGTTCGTGCATTCTTTTCAAATGCCGAACTCGTTTATGACCCCGATGACACCTGCAAAATCCTTGCTTTCAAAACCTTCGTCATGGGTCAATCCATTTTAATTGATTCTGAAGTTATAGCCAAAGTATTTGATATACGCGATGAAGGCTTAACTAATGAGGATGAGGAAGTCCCCTTTGCGTTTGAACTCCCCGGGGACAAGGCGAGTAACCTTCCAATGCACCTTCGGTTACTCCACCTCATCATCTCGTGGAATCTCCGCCCTTACGGTACCCGTCACTCAACCGTCAGGCGTCTAGATCGGTTCTGGCTTCATCACATTCACACCACAAGCCAAAAGCCTAACCTCCCTCACTTCATATAAGAAGACTGGCTGAAGATTGTGCGTGGACAAGCTACCACGATCGTTTTTCCACAACCGGTAGCCTATCTTCTCCACCGCCTTGGTATCAACTGCAGCGGTGAATCTAGCGAACTCCCTTCTCCCAAGAGCGTCCTCAATATTGGGACCCTACATCATATGGGGTACTACAAAGATTTCCGGGGAGAGTGGACGAAAAAGCAAGAACAGCAACCTGCTGAGGCTGAGGATGACCACACTGCTGAACCAGCACACCCACCTGCAGCACCCGCTCCAGAACCGTCGTCCTCCACGGCTGCGCCTACTGCACAAACATCGTCTCCTGCTGACTTGGAGCTGATCGTGAAGATGATAAGCGATCTCAGTCAGAGGATCGATGAAGGACATACCACTCAGCAGCGTATGTTTGCCGAATTGACTCAACGAGTGGATCACCTTCAAGACACTCAAAAGGCGATGTTCGACAAATTTCAAGATACTCAAGAGGCAATGTTCGATGAACTTCAAGTGACGCGCACACACGTTGAGAATCTTTTGGACCGTGATCCTCCATCATCTTAGGCTTTAGGTGTATGGTTTAGTTTAGTTATATCATTTCGCACTGTTCTTTGTACTGAATTTGCTTGAATGCAATATAAATTGATTGTTTATGAAAATGTGGCATTTTGTGAGTCAATATTGATTTTGAACTGCCATGGTTTTGACAATGTTGCATTTTGTGAGTTAATGACCATGTGTGATTGATATGACAAAAAGGGGGAGAAGACACATAAGAAACATGATAAGAAACATGCATGTTGTTGTGTTTGTGTTCATAGTTTAAAAGGATGATAGGATTGAGGGGGAGTCAGGATGATTTAATTGAGGGGGAGCTAAGAGCTAGAGCTAACTAAGGGGGAGTTAAGATTTAGCTAAGGCTGAGTTAAATCATTAACAAAGTTAAAAGTTCACAAAAAGGGGGAACTTTGCAATTTCACTAAACATGTTTATTAGATGAGTTTTGTCATATCAAAAAGGGGGAGATTGTTGAGTTAATGTATTTTGAAATGACAAAACAAGTTAATACAATAATGTTAAGATGGTATACAAACATGTTTAGAAGATATCAGGACCAGAACTTAGAGTTCTGCTGATGAGAGATCGATCTGAGGTGTGAGAGATCGATCTCCTGGGTTTATACTTGATGAGAGATCGATCTTATGATGGAAGAGATCGATCTGACAAGCTTTAAAACGGTGTAAAGGGTTTAAGGTAAAAAGAGATCGATCTGCCAGGGTTAAGAGATCGATCTCCTCTAAGTCAGAGAACTTAGGAGATCGATCTGGTAAGGAAGAGATCGATCTGCTCAAAGTCAGTGAGCTTAAGAGATCGATCTGGTGTATTGAGAGATCGATCTTGCCTCAAACAGAGAGGATAGGAGATCGATCTGCCTATTCGACAGATCGATCTGCCTCTGCCTATTCAAACTAACAGATCGATCTGGTAATGTATGAGATCGATCTCCCTGTGTATTTGTGCTTTGTCATTGCAGGATTTAAAACTAGGAGATCGATCTGGCCAAGATAGGAGATCGATCTGTCTGACCACTGGAGGTTCCCAACGGCTATTTTCTTCAAATCTCAACGGGAAAAACTGCATTTAATGCTCCAACTACCCAACCTTCAGTATATAACCAAGCATTGAAGACAAAGAGAAGAGAGAGACTATTGCTGCATATTCCAAACATTCTCAAGCTTTAATTCTTTCATTCCTTGTGTCTCTATTGCTCATTAATTGAGATTTATTGTACAAGCTTAAGTACTACAAGCTTTGTTAGTCTTACCCACTGAAAAGCCTTATTCTGTATTCATCCACACCTTAAAAGAAAAGAGGATTGTTCCTCAGTGAGAGTTATTGTAAAAGGGTGAATACATTTTCTGTATTGCTAAGGGTAGAGAGGTTATTCCTTAACCTGTAAAAGGAACTTTGTAAACTCTATTGAAAGAGAGAAAGAAACCACTTGACAAGAAGGTCAAGGAGAGAGGACGTAGGCAAGAGTTGGCCGAACCTCTATAAGTCGCTGTGTTTGTTTCTCTTTCCCTCTCTTTGCATTAAATTGTTATATTGCACTGTTTTATTCATTATCATTTGTGTTTAAATTACGATTAATTTAAAATCTGCCATAATTGTTAGAAAACCGATTCACCCCCCCTCTCGGTAGAGCCAACAGAGGGATTAGCAATTGGTTGACATGAAGATCAAGGGTTACAACTCATTTAAGTTTTATTATTGTCTTGAGAAACAATTCAGGATTTGATTTAATTTAAATGTAGGATGTTTATAGCATGTTTTAGCCACAAATATTTTACTATTTTAAGCCATATCCAAACTTCTATTTATGTTTGAGAACATAGTTTACTAGCAATGGGTTACTAAGCTTGAATAAAACATCTGGCTCAAATCAAAATCTTAATATAGTATGCCATATAAAATTCTTGATAACTGATGCAATTATAAACAATAGTAAATAATCACTAAATGACTACTAATCATGGATGTCATGAATATGTTAGAATAGAGATATTAAAAAATCCTTTTCATTGTGATCAATAGTAATATGACATATATGATTGATGCTTAACATAATGAGATCAAGTAAGCATAAGTGGTAATTCATAAGATGCATACTCAGTTATTAAAGTATTCCTATTTAAATATAAGATCTAAATTTGAATACTACTTATTAGTATAGTGTTTATTAACAAAATATTTATTGTGATATAGTATGAAACAGCTCTAATAGATAAAGTTTTGATTAAACATTAACCTAAAGAGCATATGATACCAATTTCATCTCACATAAGATTTCTTAAGAATTAAAGAAACAAATGGGAGCATTACTAATTATTAATGTCGAATCATGGTGCATACATAAGATGCATAGAGATGCATAGGATGTAGATGAAATATAAAATGCATAAGATGCATTGAATCTTAATAGGATACATAAATACGTATTACTCATGAGAGATGAGTCTACTAAGATAAAGCAATGACAAAACATTGAACTATGACATATCTTAGATAAACAATGGGTTAGTGGGAGCATTCAAGAAGGTTGAATACTTTAAGCCTGGTCCATATTCTATAGAGATAGAACTAAAAGTTAAAAGTGTTTAACATGATTAGCCACATCTATGAGATAGATATAATATTATTAAATTTTTGTAATAAAGTGCTATAGCTAAAGATGCAACCGAGAGAGATATAAAATATTTTTTTTAAAAAATAAAGGTTTCAAGAATAATCATTAAAGCAGTGAGAGCAATTATTCGAAAAGAGTTTCAAATAAGAGAAAATTGTTTATCTTTATAGATCAAATAGAGATTCTTTTGTTTTGGGGTTACAAAAAATATTGTTGGAGCTTGTTGCTTATGAAAGAAATAAAGGAATCTTCTTATTGTTATATAAAAGATAATAATAGAGCCATGAATAGTTCTCTCACTAAAGATTTGATTATGTATATGTGATCAATGATAATAAATATTATCATATACATAGTATTCTCCTCAGTAAGCGCACAATGCAGACTAAATAAGGACATAATTACTACATGAATGGTTCGATATTTGATACGTTAATGATTAACTCTAATGCAAGTGGGAAATTGTTAGTGTATTCCTTATATCCAACTTACTTGGTGAGAGACATGATACCATAGGAAAACATGTTCACTAAGAGAATTGACATAAAAGGTTCCCTTCACCTTCTTAGTCAATTATGCTACTTCAAGATGAAGTGAAGCCTATGGAACAACAAAAGCTTTGCAAGGGATTTGTAATGTCGTTACGATTATGAAAATCCTTATGCATCAAAGCTTAGTTCTTAAAACTATTCCTGGTCATTGTATCGTTGAGACAGATATTCATAATGATCAAAGATCGGTACCCGTTAAGCCTCCTTATTTATGAAATAAGCAATCATTCTCATATTAAAATATAGATATATTTGAGGATATCATGGAGGTGACTATTTAAGAAGAAGTTCACATAACAAGGCACAAAGTCAGAGTTTCATTTAGTGGTGTCACTTGAATGTCTATAGAATGTACTCTCATGTGTCAATAGTATAAATAATCCTCTGATTTGAGATGCCAAGTCATCTTATATGTGTTCTGTCATACTTAATTTCATCCTTACTAGTTTAGATAAGCCAAATGCCTAAAAATAGGTGCTTTTTGGGTATGGCCTGAAGTATAAGAAGGTGACGAGTAGTCAAGATAAGAATTCATCACGCAGAATAACTTAAGGGGATAATATCTTGTGTATCATAACTTGTATTAACTCATAAAGGCTTTGGCCAAAGCATTTATTGAAAAGAGATAATATTTGGAGCTTGAGAATAAATATGAAATTGTATTTAAAATAGACACTTAGCCAAGCTTTAGCGTTTTTGAAATATTGTGATGAAAGGATTGAAATACACTAAGATAATGCACACTGAAAGGTTGGTTAGACCATCTTGACCTTTTTAACATTTATGTGGTCATGATGCATTGCTTGTTGCCACTTATGATCGATGAATGTAAATGAAAATTAAAATTCATTACCAACATGTTGGAAGCCTAACGAACCACACACAAAGAGTAATATATGAGTTAATTTGAATTGTGGATTGAAAGATTTGGAATTTCCCGTTTGGATTAAGGGATTTAATTAAATAGTTTAATTAAATTATAAATGCCCACATTTAATTATAATGGATTGATTTAAGGGGTTTAATTAAATCCATTTTGTCCAATAATTAACTAAAAGAATTATTTGGCTTGACTAAAATAAGCTTGATCAAGGAAATATAATTAAAATGTTTAATTAAATCATGAAGCCTATCTTTTATTTAATGAAGCATACATTGGGCCAAGCCAATTAAAAAGGAGTTTAATTGGGTCATGGATACAAGTCAATTAAATGGTTTAATGATAACTTGGGTCTTAATAAAAAGATATAATTCTATTTAAGTTCAAAGCCTATAGCAACTAGAATTAGAAATCCTAAGCATATATAATCCTTGTTATGACCATCAACATGAGGTCCCTGTCTCCCTAATAGTTAGTGGCACTGAGAATTGGCAACACTAGAGAGGGATACATTATGAAGATTAGGACATCCTACCCCTAGGATACCTTGTGAAGTGCAACAGCTATACCCTACTGATCCCAGTGATTTTTGCTAATCGAGTGAAGATGAAGGTCCTTTAGTATTTTATACATCCTTCTAATGTAGCTTGTATTGGAGTAATTTCTATAAAGCATCCCTGTAAGAAACCTTGTGCTTGTCGCCCATTTCTTCTCGTGTAAGATCAAGAATTGTTCTTGATATTCCATGGTAGTGAGTTTAAAAAAAACTCAAGTTACTAGCACAGCTGCATCCATAACCCGATTCAACATTATTGAAGGTTTGTGTGTCTCGTGTGGATCACCGTTAGAAGCTGAACACATGAATGGCTTTGGTTTGGCTACAAAACGTGCATGGTGTCAAATTGGAGCAAGATTCTTGGATTACTATATTCAAGAATTAAGGTATGAAAATTTTTAAAATCCATGATTGCTTAATATAATGACAAAATCGATTCTATTTGGTTATTAGGATTGATCTTGTGAGTGTTTCAATATTTCTATGTTTTAATTTCCATTGTGTTATATGGTTTATAATTTGATTTAGTTAGCATGAGTCGAAGCATGGGGTAAGGCATTCCTCCTCTTGTTTCGCTAGATGCAGTGGATATTGTTTTTGTTAAAATTTTAGTAAGAATCTCCAAGTCTCTTTGCAGAGTTATTATTTGTTAGCACAATTAGCACAATGCATCAAATGTAAAGCCTACTTGTATTGAAAGTTAGAAACATATTGCCTTTAAAGATTGTTTTTCATGACTTCATTAACTGATGTGCCTAAGCATATATTTTAGATGTGTTATTGTCAATGATGAGAAATGGAAGATATAAGTACAATAGTATGTTTACAATTGAATGATAAGACACATTGCAATAGTTTGTTAATATTGTTAATGACTGCTAAAGGATAGTATCAATACAAGATAAGTCAAATTGGCAATGGCTGAAAGTGGCGTGAAAGTGCTAAAAAGGCTGAATAGGTGATGAAATGAGCATGATTTTGTCACGACCCAATTCCATTCTCTTTAACCGAAAATCACTGAAAATTTTTGGCAAATTTCTTTCCTTACCCGATCGTGAACTAACTTACCACCACATTGTTGCGCTGTGAGTCAATAATAAACATCACATCTCATTCATTCTCAGTTAAATAAAGCGATGTCATACATTTAAAAGTTAATCATTAACTTACACAAGTTATATTCACTGACATCTACATCCCCCATAATTACAACTCAGAAGACTACTGTGCTTTTACATTGTTTAGATACAAAAAGAATCCTGTGTATATACCTTTCGACGATGGAAGCAGCGGATGTCCAAAAACACAATGCCTCAGTCCTCACTGGGCTACTATGCACGCTCTGTAGGAGGGGGAAAATAGAGAGGGATGAGCAACCACACGCTCAATAAGGTAATAATGCAAGCATGGTAGATAACTACTCTATCTACATGCTGATAGTATTATGCATAAATCGTTTATGCTAGGAGCATGAGGAAATAAAACTATGCCATATGAGTATACATATATATCATGTATCAAAATCATGTACATTGGCATATAAAACATGGTAAAAACATCATGTATAAAGCATCTTATGCTCAATCTCATTTAAATTCATAAAAAAGGCAATTCATTAAGAAACCTTCTTTTTAAACCCACATCACAAAAACTCTTTCTCACACACATACAATCCCATCACAAAACCATTTTTTCAACCACAAACATCATCATCATTTCACAAATCAAGTCCACAGGCTCGCCCCTCCCTCGGGTTTACCCTGGTCAGTCACAATCACACTTATATATTAAAATCATGTGGTAGTAAGTAAATCATGTAAGGAGACAGGTTACTATATCTCAAGTGGCTACGTTGGCCAATTGTCACATATCATCCCAGACCACACGGATCCCGGTGTGCAGGGTATCATGTTGGCACGAAGGTGGGTTAGTTTTTCATTAGACTTTCTCAAATCAAGTAACCACCACGCGGTACATCGTACTCCATGTGATATACATGGTACATCGTACTCTACGGACCCATAACATGGTTGGGGGTGCCTGCCATAGGTCTTATCTACCCCATACCAAGTGTAACCTTTATAGTCTCAAGAGCGTGTGGGAGTAACCTCAATACCAGGTCCTAGCCCCTCATGGCCTTGCTCGCCCCTATTGGGTTCCCTGATTCAGGTCCTAGCCCCTCACCTCACCCCACTCAAGAGGTTTGTCAGGCTTGTGGGTTCCCTGAATGAATTATGTCAGGTCCTAGCCCCTCACCCTCACCCCACTCAAGAGGTCTGTCAGGCCTGTTGGGTTCTCTGAGTTAATCCGTATCTCTCACCACGGCCTCATACATACTACAGTGTGAAAACCAGCGCGAGCTACTCTCTAGCGCGAATTCATGCATCAAAACCAATCACTTCGTACGAGCAACGCTCTAGTACGACATTTATGCATAAAAATATGAAGAAACCAAGTACGAGCATAGCTACAGTACGATTATATGCATAAGAAAAACCATTCAAATCCACGTACGAGTGTAAACTCCAGTACAGTTTATAAAACATCGTCACAGTTCAAATCAACGTACAAGCTAAGCTCCAACATGTTTCACACAAGTGAAAATATCGAAATCCAGCGCGAGCGAGGCACTAGCGCGATTTATGTCCTACAAATACGATAGGCGGCTCATACACAATCAAATAATCCCAGCAATCGGGTTTAGCACTTTATAAATGCTTTTTCACAACATCAATAAAACACTAGCCGGCCCATCTACAAGCTTGCTTAAAACCAAGCAATTTCATTTTGAAAAATATCGAAATATTAGATTTATGCAATTATTAGCCTTACTATCCCATTTCTTTACAATACCATTTCAACCACCAAATCTCATACAATTATTCATAGTCACATCCATACATCGTCAAAACACATTTCTATATATCCATGCACATTTCCAAAGCCCTATATACCCCACGGTTCAAAATACGAGCAGCTACCTCTATATACTTACAAAATTCCCTTACTTAGAATCGCGATGCGTGATTCCACTTCCTTAAAGCTGCTACTCGTACCACTCGATTCATTTCCAATGGACTCTTCGGGACTGCTCAAAATCGTATTCCGCATTATATTCGATCCATATAATATGACATCGTGTATTCACTATAGTCAATTCGACTTATAGTTTCTAGTGACGCTCTTAAGGCCTCGTTTCATTACTCTACTCATATTTCGAGTCTATGGATTCTTTTAGGCCTATTAATTCATTCCAAATCAATATGAAATCGACATTAAGCTCATAGTGTTCATATTTCATGAATTCCCTCACTATGGCATTTATCAAGCATTTACATATTTTCATAATTTCACTTAAACCCACAATGTATTTCCATTTAACCATCTAAAATCATACACATTACCTCAATAACAACTTTAGCATGCCCATAAATCATAAACTCATTCATCCCATATCTTCTCACATTATACCCATTCTAGGTTTTCTAAGTCACACCAATTCCACCACATCCCTAGATAATTTATCCATCAATACACATCCAACTCAACTCCAAAATCACTAAAATAAACAATGTACTTGGATTGGAGTATTAGAATCTTACCAAATCTGATTTTTCTTCTTACCCCAAATGTCAATGCCCTTAGCTCCTTCAATACCCATAATGGGATTTTGGGTTCTAACTATGTTGTTCTCTTCCTCAAGATGAACAACTTAGTATCTAATGGCCTCTCCTTAATTCTTACTGGAAATGGCTGATTTTAGAGAGAGAAAGTTAGGTTTTTTGGTTAGAAATGAAAGATTGGTGTTTTTCCTGAAATTTTCAGATTTTTAGCACTCCTTTTATAGAAATCACTTGAGGAGATCGATCTGGTCCCCTTAAATCCCTCATTTTCATGGCATTTTAAGCATGAGATCGATCTGTCAAAGCATGAGATCGATCTGCTTCCAAACAGAGAGCTAAGGAGATCGATCTGTATGCTTGAGGATCGATCTTTTCATTACAGAATGCTTAGGAGATCGATTTGGCCCCATTGGAGATCGATCTGATATATTCCATTGCCCAAATAAGAGCATTCTGGCTCTTCCAGATCGATCTCTCATCCTATGAGATCGATCTGGCCTTCATGTTTTCCAGATTTCCTGCAGTTTTCCTGCTGCAACTCACACCCAAATGTCCTTAATTTGCTGTCATAGTCATTTTCTCATCCATCCACCTTAATGACTTGAAAATGGCATCCATTCATACCTTATGCACATTGAAACTTGTGTGCATTACTTGTATATCCAAAAGTATCACATTCCAAACTAAATGGGAGCATAACTGCATTCTATTTTACCACACTACTTATTCTGAGTTCCAATCACACACATCACTTATAAGAACTCATTTCTTCATATTCATACACCATGAAACTTGTATGTACATTACAAAATCATATTACACATATGTACTTTGAATCCATAGACTCACATCAATTACAATTTACCTTACAAGTCCATTGGCATTCATTGATCCAATTACACATGTTGTAACTATACGTGCACGGGGTCTCACAGATTTATTTTCTCTGATGTCTTTTATCCCCTGCACGGTTCTGGTTTCTCCAAGTTATGGCCAAAAAGTCTCCCCATTTTTCGTACTCGAGTCTTGAAAATGTACTAAATTTATTCATGGTTTTTTTTTTCTGTAATAAATTATTTGCTACATCAAAATTCATGTGTTTGTTTCTAATGGTTGCATGTTTCCTTTAGAATGTTGTCACTAGCCTAATTTGCTATGCTTTAATGTTGTTTTCACTCGGACATATACAAAATTTATTCATGGCTCCCTTTTTTTCTTTCCTTTTATGTGACAAGTTATTGCAGCATGAGTATTCATGTATTTGTTTCTAATTGTTGTATGTCTCCTTTACAATGTTCTTATGCTAGTATATAGGAACTACCACTTTGTCATCAACCTTAGGATATATTTTTTGTTTTGGTAGGTGATGTATCAAATATCAATGAATGGCATCTTCCGTGAATCATGTTCTAGATTATGGGTAATCTGCATAAGCTATCCTAAATTCCTCACATGTACTTGACTGTCAAGTCTGAAATTATGCAAACACCTTTAGGTTATGGATTTGAGAAATTCTCTATTCTTATTTAATCCTACAAGTGATCCATGAATTTGTTATTTTGGTTTACTTGAAAATGGGACCAAAGGATATTAAAGGTCAATTCCTTTGGAATATGATGAGAAGCGTAGGAGGATTCTTGGTAAGCAGAGGTTTGAATGCTCAACGAATTACTATGATCCCTGTTAGAGGCGTTAGCATGATAACAAGACATTAATTAAGTGGTTTTAGCATGATTATATATATATATATATATATATATATATAACCTAAGTAGGAATCAAAGAAAAAGATAGGAAACATAAACATCTTTTGTACTTATTTGGTGATGTAAATATCAGTACTGTCACGACAAAAACATCAGAGTAAATTTTTTCTTTCATATTTAGTTCATACCTTCCTCTCATCGTGACCATCCTACCAACAGTTGGGCTATGATTTGGTGTTAGTCCCCTCACACTACTTACCATTCCATTTCCATGTTACATTTACATATTAGGATTTTTCTACCCTTTGACTTAAACTAATACATTCACAATTGGATTTACTTAACCTTACATCCCCGACATCATATCCGCTTACAGTACTGTGCATTTACATGTTCATATACAAAATTATACAAATGTGTATACCTGTCTCTCGATGGAACGCAACGGATACCAAAGATACAAGTCCTCAGTCGCGCTCAAACTACTGAAAGTACTCTGGAGAGGAGGAAAATAAGGGGGGTAAGCAAACCACATGCTCAATAAGACAATTATGCAAGTAAGTAGATAGCTCCACTATCTATATGCTCATAATGCCATGCCCTTAAATCCATTTCTTTTCGTTTAAATCTCAAGCACAAAATCATGCATACATTAATGCCACAGTTTATAAAAACTATTTGTGCATCTATAAATCATGCAACTCATGCATCAATGGCATTTTATGTAAAATCATAATTCGCATAAAGTAAATCAAGATCATGCATTATTTCATACCATGTAAAACAATTCATGAGAGATAATTCTTTTCATGAATTTGTAATTAAAGCATGGAAACTCCTCATGCTACTGCATTTAAATCACTTCATTAAAGTTCAGTACAAAATAAACCCTCCGGGTCAATCATCTCATAAATCAATCTCAAACTCATTAAAAATTCATTATAAAAATTCTGTTATATAATTACCCTTCTTTTAGGGTCACATGTTATAAAATCCTCTGAAAAATCTAGCATCATAGTAGAAAATCACATCTCAGTAAAAATCACAAAATCGGGGGCCTGACCCATCCCTCGGGTTTACACTGGTCTATCAAGACCAAAAGTTATATCATGTGAGACATGTAAGTGACTATATCAGTAACATCGAGGACTATGGCAATATCCTAGTGATTCCTGGCTACACGATACCTAGTGTGCGGGGTATCACACCTGAAACAGGAGGTGGGTCAGTCCTACCGCCAGAACAACATAAATACTAGGATTGTGAGGGCAAGGCTTACAACCTCGTGTCTAATGCCACTCCACTCTAACAATTCCCATGGTACAACGTACACCGCGTGACATACACAGTACAACGTACTCTGTGAACCTAAATCATAGTCAGGGGGTGCCTGCCGTATGTCTTATCTACCCAACATGTGTCTCAGTATGCACGTGTGGGCATATAATCTCACTGGGACACACGGTCTACAGGAGGCTCCAACACGACTATATGCATGTCATATAAATCCTTGTGCGAGCAAAGCTCCAACACAACTCCATGCATATTTATGATATCTGAAAACCTCATGCGAGCGAAGCTCTAGCATGTTTTCATAAAAATCAATAAAATCTATGTGCGAGTAGCACTCCATTACGATTTAAAAAGAGTTATAACTCCATATAAAATCACGTACGAGCAAGATCCAACACAATTTTATGCATAAAATCCATCAAAGCCTCGTGCGAGCAATGCTCCAGCACGGTATCATGCATAAATCATTCAAAACTTCGTGTGAGAAATGCTCCAGTACGAATGAATGCTCAAGTAAGTCAAAACTTCGTGCAAGCAAGCTCTAGCACGGTTTCATGCATAAAGAAATCAAATCTTGTGCGAGTTACACTCTAGTACGGCTTTTATGCAATTAAATCGATTAAATCACGTACGAGCAAGGCTCTAGTACGACTTTTATGAAATTATCATATCAAAACAGGATGCGAGCTAAGCTTCAACACCTCTCATACATGTCAAATCATTAAAACTAGTGCGAGCAATTTTTCTAGCACATTTTTATGCATATCAAGTCAAAACAGGGTGCGAGCTAGGCTCCAGCACCTCTCATGCATTTCACAATAGTAAAAATCAGTGCGAGCAACCACTCTAGCACATTTCATGCATATGATGTCACACAAATTGGTGCAAGCAACCATTCCAGCACCTTTTATGCACACTCACAAACTCAGATATTGTGCGAGGAAATGCTCCAGCACCATCTGTTTCCATATAAACTTGATAGTTGGTCTATTTTCCAAAGAAATTTAATTTAAATCTTAATAACACTTACGTAGTGTTATCTTGTGAAATTTATGCAATTACTGGCCAATCTACCAATTTGCGTTACTAAAATTTAACGGAAAGCTTTCAAATCATGCATTTCATGCATGTCATGCTTTCACCATCCTTAGTTTAATTTTCTCTCAATAAGGGTAAAATAGTCTTTTACTCATCCCGGGTCCTTAAAATTTTTAATCCATTTCTAGGATCTTTATACAGTTTCAATGTCTGTAAAAGCTGTTAAAAATACGCGTAGCTACCTCTAGCTACTCGTAAAATTTCCTTACCTCGTTTTTCTATACAGTCTGACCTTTCCACTGATGTCTCGTCACGCAGTCCGATTTGCTCCCAATCCAATCTCCGAAACTGCGTATAATTATTCATCAGGTCAAATACAATATAATTAATTGAATTTCATATTTTCTGGGCTTAATTTAAATCATTGGGCCCGTTTAACCCTATTGGGCCCGGTTGCACCACAATGGGCCTTAACCGACCTTAAGCCCGTTTTCCACTTACTATTCACATTATCGAGGCCTATTGGTCTCATTGGGCCCATCAGTATATATTGGGCCTCGTTCTAAACTCTCGGATAGCTCAATTAATTATTTACCACAATTTATCTCTAATTCCAGAATTTAATTCATTTTATACGAAATTAATCCGTAAAAATATGCGGTAAATTTTTAACACGCATAACTAAGCAAATTGTCTAAATAAGGGTTACTTACCCGAGATTCCATGATAGTAGAAAAATTGAGGCTAACTAGAGCTCTCGTTTGATGTCAATTGTCGAGCTACAAAATTACATATTTTTTCGGGTAAATTTTCAGTTGAATATTTATCAAATTAAATATTTCAAAATTTAAATCGATCAATTTCGACCACTTACTGGCTTACCCGTAACTCGACTGCATCACCGAGATTTTCTCCAATTTTTCCTCTTTTCTTTTTCCCCTTTTTCTTTTTTCTTTTCTTTTCTTTTCTTTTCTTTTTTACTGAACCGGTCCGGTTTGGTTCAGCATACCTGCAATGCACTGAACCGGTCCGTACCGGTTCAAGCCTCACTTTTCCATTCACGATGTCTCCGATCGATTCCCGACTTGATTCTGGTGCTGTTCGGCATGCCATCACGAGGGGAACCTTCGTCGGGCCTTGGGTTGGATCAAATCTGCACCGATAGCCGTCGATTTCCTCTTCTCTCCCGCGGCAATCCCTCAGTCGATCTCCTCTTTCCAGCGACATCGACGCGCGTCGTGGCTGCCGGTGGGTCGCCTGGTGTCAGGCTTCCTTCGCCGACCCTTGCCTGACCTTCTCTCTCGTCGGTGGTCATCGGAGCAGGGATCATCTCCCTTGGTTTTCGCCTGTTTCGTTTTCTTTTGTAGAATCGCGATTTCGCGATCCTGCGTTTTCCTTATTTATTTATTTATTATAATTTATTTTATTATTATTTTAATCATTAAAATATTATAAAAATACCAAAATATCTCCAAAAATTTTATTTTATTCATTTAATCAATAACTGAATTTATCAATCTTATTTTATCTTTTCGGTATATTTTTTCAATATTTTCGGGATAATTTTTTGATGTAAAAATTTCGATTAATTCCAATAAATTCATATCTTGATCAATTGGACTCAAAATTTAATTATTTCTTTGTTATTGATCAAGATTTCTCAATTCGATATTTTTAATGAATTTTTTTTCTTATCGAATTTATATCGGATTTAGATTTTTTGACCGTTTTACCCTTGCATGTGTTCGGGATCAAACCAGTTTAACTTCCCTTCACGAACACTCACTCATTTCGTGTTTTAAATCCTTATCTCCAGTCCGAATCCCATTTGTTTAATTTGTGACCATTTCAATCCGACATTTGACCTTTAAATGCATTCGAAAATTTTTATTCATTCCATTTGCATTTTTCATTCACGTAAATCTCTTCTTATGATTCAGTTTACATAAAACCATGTTTACATCACATGAATCATAAGGAATTACAATAAAAATCGGGTGTTAAATAATCTCCCCCACTTAAGAAATTTGGTCCTCCAAATTAGAACCAAGTCAAATCGGTTCGTAAACAACTCCGGTTACGTCTATCGCATCATACTCTTTAATTTTCATGTGAATCTTTTCGGAGTGTAATACTACCAAAGGACTTGACTAGAGAGATCATCTTAAACCTCAATACTTTCTCCTTCCGTCTAATACCCGAATCGATTTTTCAACATACGTTATACTTTCATTGAGCTCCAACAGCTCATATCCGATCACATATGCTGGGTCCGGATAGTATTTATGAAGTGTCAAAAGATGGAACACATTGTGGATGCCTGCTAATTCAGGTGGTAATGCCAACCTACAGGCTTTATCTCTGACTTTGTCCAATATTTCAAAGGATTCAATCTAATGAAACTCAATTTTCCTTCTTTCTGAATCTCGTTATACCCTTAGGATAAGTAACTTCCAACAATACTGATTCACCCTCGGTGATTTCTAATGGTTTCTGTCTCTTGTCAGCATAGCTTTTCTGTCTGCTCTGAGGTGTTCTTAATCTCTCACAAATCAACTGAACATTCTCAGAGGTTTATCTTACCAATTCGAGAGCAATTCTCTATCTGTCACCCACTTCTTCTTATCCAAGTTGGGGAACAACCCCTACGGCCATACAATGCCTCATATAACGTCATCCCAATACTCGAGTAACAACTGTCATTATTGGCGAATTCGATTAGTAACAACTGATCATCCCAGGAGCTTATAAAATCAATGGCACATGCTCTCATCATATCCTTCAGCATCTGTACAGTCCCCTCTGACTAACCATCTCTCTGAGGATGAAACGCTGTGCTAACACTTAATCGGGTTCCCATAGCTTCCTAAAAAAAAAGTTCCAAGAAGTGGGAAGTGAAGCGGGAATCCCTATTTGATATCATGCTCCCTAGGAAGCGACATAATGTTCCACAATCTTCCATACACATAAATCCACCTACACACTCAGAGTATTTGGGGATTTCATAACCAGAAGGTGGGTAGACTTAGTCAATCTATCGACTATCACCCAGATAGCCTCATGATTCATCCGAGTCCACTGTAACCCATCACGAAATTCATGGTAACTTGTCCCATTTCCGCGTCGATATAGGTAGAGGCTGCAATAATCCTGCAGACTTCTAGTACTCTACCTTACTCTGCTGACATATGAGAAACTTTACTACAACTCTACAATGTCTCTTTTCATACCTGACCACCAATACCCTTTTCAGAGATTTCGATATATTCATTACTTCTCGGATGCACTGTATATCCCGAAGAGTGAGCTTCTGCCAATAATGATCTCATTAACTGTGGTCCTAGAGAGCACTTATACTGTCTCTGAACTTCAGTAAGCCATCATCACTCTCTGTGAACTCTGTCACTGTACCCATCTGAATCTGACCCACACTATCGACACCATGCCGATCATCACGCTAAGCCTGTCAAATCCGGTCACCCAAATCCAGTTCTAATCTCAGGCTAGCTGTCACACAATCACTGTTATCATCAGAAGGGATCACATCACTACTTAGGCTTGCAACTGCTCTAGCAGTTCACGCTCCTTGACCATCATATGTGATACCATCCCGATGCTCTTTCTGCTCAAGGCATCAGCCATTACATTAGCCTTTCCTGGGTGGTACAATTTTCACGATCATAATCCTTCAGAAGCTCTAACCCTCTTTGTTCTCTCATATTCCACTTTTTCTGTGAAAACAGATACTGAGGCTTTTATGATCAGTGCATATCTGAAATTTCTCACTGTATAAGTGGTGGCGCTATACCTTCAGTGTAAACGTTACGGCTTCCAACTCTAAATCATGGGTCAAATAGTTTCTCTCATGGTCCTTGAACTATCTGGATCCATAAACGACTATCTTCCCATTTTACATCAATACACAGCTCAATCCTTATTTTGAGGTATCCATACACACTGAAACCTCTTGAGTTGTTGGTTATGGTGAGAATAATTATGGTGGTCAGTTTATACCTCAATACATCAAAACTCACTGAAGCTACTTTCATACTTATCATCACACTAGCATGCAATCTTTTTCAAAACGAGACGTGTCAACTGAGCAGCCCATTTCGAGAAACTCATAACATCTCGTTTGTAAGACAGTTTCCAGTTGCTGCTCATGCTCTTCCCTGGACTTCGAATACATCAAAATATCATCGCTAAAGATGACAACCAATCGGTCCAGGAAAGGTTTAATTACCTTATTCATCAATGCCCTAACAGTTACGAAAATCATCTTGGGCACATTCACATTCTGAATTCTTAACGGATGTTACCCAGACTTCAAATCGATCTCTAAAAAGATCTGTGCTTTTCACAACTAATCCAATAAATCATCTATAGTGGGAGGAAACACTTATTCTTGATGTTAGCCTCGTTCGACAATAAAAATTTAATACATAGTCAGAGGCTTCCATTCTCTTTTCACAAACAGAACAAGTGCTCCTCAAGTTACACATTCGGTCTGAGGAATGCTTATCTAATAACTCCTGTAATTGTTTCTTTAGTTCTTCTAGTTCCACTAGAACCATTTTATACCATGGTTAGGATATCGGCTTCGTACCAGGTACCAACTCCATACAAAACTCCATTCCTTTAACCGGTGGCAACCCTGACAGATTACCCGGGAAGATATCAGGAAACTCCCTGACCATAAGGATATCTGCTAACTCCGGATGCGCCTTATCCATACCTTTACTCATTCCATGAGTACAATCATTTACTCCTTTAATTTCAATTGCTACACCCCTTTCATTACTTGTCAAAACTTACAATATACTTTTCAGGGGTAACCATATCACTATCTTAGGATAGAAATATGAACAACATAGTTTGCAGCCGAATCAATCTATTCTCAAATATTACTTCAAAATTATTCATATTCCATTGAATAAAATCAGCTGACATATCCTTTTTCTCCCGTTTTCAACTTACAATCCCTATACCCATATTTAGTTAGTGATAATCAGCTAACTATCATCATCTTGCCTAAGGGTACAGGCTTCACATCTTTCACTAGCTTATAAGCAACTGAAGGCGGTATGAATAAATGCGTGGCACCAGGATCAATTAAAATAATTACTTATTTATTCACTACTAGAGTGGTATCTTCCACCACATCAGATGAAACATCAGTAGTATCCTGGTCCAAGGCATACACTCACCTCGTTCAACATCTTATTTTCGTGGTAGCTACCACATATCCTACATGCTCTGTAGCAAGTCGGGGTCTTCCAATCATCTGACCCCGTGACTCATCAACTCTAATCTTTTACCAAACTACCTTTTTCCCATTCTGACATCTGTGTCATTCTCTATTCTCTTTCTATCCCTATTTCAGCCTTTAGTACCTTTCCTAATCTCAAAGGCATACAACTCATGATCTTATTCACACAACTCTAGTTTGCGCACTGCCTCAGCATAGGTAGTGATATCTAACGGGGCCAATCAGACTCTAATTGACAATTTGAGCCCTTCCATGAACTTTTGGGCTTTTCGACTCTCATTGCCCATAGTGTCGGGGTCATACCTGCCTAGGAATATAAACTGAGATTCATACTTATAAATCAATCAGTTCCTCTAGGTCAGAGTAAAGCATTTTATCTGTAATTTCCTTTAAGCAGTGTCTGGGATATTCTGTCACCGAAATACATCTAGAAATATTTCTCATGTAAGCTCTGGATGTCTAACTATTTAGATGGGTTTAGCGGACATCCACCAATGCTCCGATTCGCCCTGACATCCACCATGCATACTCTAAGCAAATAGCTCCATAATAATCTCCACACTCCGTTCCAACCTCACGAAGCGTGTCTCAATACTGTCTGGTCTCTTTGTCGTACTCTGTGGGGCATACTCAACATCAGCCTCCACTTTAATCTCATCTTGAGTCTCAGGTGGCGACTTAGTATGACTCTCGGGCTAACCTCTATGGCCTCGAGCTCGTGTACTCGCTCATTTACCATAGCGGCTATCAGTTAATGAGTCTATATTCTTGCATTTGAAACCAAATTCTTAGCTGCAATTCCATCTCGATATACACAATTGTATCTAAATACAGCACAGTACGTGGGGATGTAAACTTCCTTAACCACTAACACCGACTCATATCAGGCCAACTCAACTCTGATACCAAAAACTGTCACGACCCAAAAATCAGAGTAAATTTTTTGTTTTTCTTTCATATTTAGTTCTTACCTTCCTCTCATCGTGACCATCCTACCAACAGTTGGGCTACGATTTGGTGTTAGTCCCCTCACACTACTTACCATTCCATTTCCATGTTACATTTACATATTAGGATTTTTCTACCCTTTGACTTAAACTAATACATTCACAATTGGATTTACTTAACCTTACATCCCCGACATCATATCCGTTTATAGTACTGTGCATTTACATGTTCAGATACAAAACTATACAAATGTGTATACTTGTCTCTCGATGGAACGCAACGGATATCAAAAATGCAAGTCCTCAGCCGCGCTCAAACTACTGAAAGTACTCTGGAGAGGAGGAAAATAAGGAGGGTGAGCAAACCACACGCTCAGTAAGGTAATTATGCAAGTAAGTAGATAGCTCCACTATCTACATGCTCATAATGTCATGCCCTTAAATCCATTTCTTTTCGTTTAAATCTCAAGCACAAAATCATGCATACATTAATGCCACAGTTTATAAAAACTATACGTGCATATATAAATCATGCAACTCATGCATCAATGGCATTTTATGTAAAATCATAATTCGCATGAAGTAAATCAAGATCATGCATTATTTCATACCATGTAAAACAATTCATGAGAGACAATTATTTTCATGAATTTGTAATTAAAGCATGGAAACTTCTCATGCTACTGCATTTAAATCACTTCATTAAAGCTCAGTATAAAATAACCTATTTGGGTCAATCATCTCATAAATCAATCTCAAACTCATTCAAAATTCATTATAAAAATTTTCCTATAAAATCACCCTTCTTTTAAGGTCACATGTCATAAAATCCTCTGAAAAATCTAGCATCATAGTAGAAAATCACATCTCAGTAAAAATCACAAAATCGAGGGCTTGACCCCTCCCTCGAGTCTACCTTGGTCTATCGAGACTACAAGTTATATCATGTGAGACATGTAGGTGATTATATCAGTAACATGGAGGACTATGGCCATATCCTAGTGATCCCTGGCTACACGGTACCTAATGTGCGGGGTATCACACCTGAAACGGGAGGTAGGTCAATCCTACTGCCAGAACAACATAAATACTAGGATTGTGAGGGCAAGGCTTACAACCTCATGGCTAATGCCACTCCACTCCAAATATCCCCACAATACAACGTACTCCGCGTGATATACATGGTACAACGTATTTCGCGTGATATACACGGTACAACGTACTCTGTGAACCCAATCATAGTCATGGGGTGCCTGTCGTAGGTCATATCTACCCAACCTATGTCTCAATATGTGTAAGACCCGAATTTAGTTAAAACACGAAATTAAAAATGCAAAAGGACTTAAATGGAAATTTTCAAACACGTGAAGGGTAAAACGATCAAAAGATCGAAAGCCGGTATAAATTCGATAAGAAAATTTAATTAAAAATAATGGATTTGAGAATCTTGATCAATAACGAAGTAATAATTAAATTTTGAGTCCAATTGATCAAGATCCAAAATTTTTAGAAATACCGAAAAGTCACTCGGGATAATATCCCGAAAATGCAGAGAAATTATACCCAAAAAATGGTTAAAAATATAATAAATAGATTAAATAAAATTAAATAAATCTATTTGCAATAAAAAAATTAATTTTGTAGATATTTTAGAATATTTTTGACTAAAATAATGAATATAATAATAAAAAACTAATTTATAAATAATAATAATAAATAAAAATAAAATAATTAATTGTAAAAAAAAAAAAGAAGAACTGAAATTTTTGGGGAGAGCGAAGAAGGAAACCGACTGAAAAACCGAGGAAGAAGAATGGGATTGGACAGCCACCGTCTGACGACCAATCGACCAGGTAAGGGTCGAAAAATGAAGAGGACACCGGCGCGACCTCCCTGGTACCGGAGATGCAGCCCAGCGACGTCGAAATCCGATGGATCGAGGGAGAGAAGCCGCAGAGAGGAGAAGGCAAATCGACGGCCACCGGCGTCGATTTGACCCCGACCACCGGCCACCGAAGGAACCCCACGTGATGCTGAGCCGAATGGGGCAGAAACAGCCGGGGAAACAGCGGCCAGCGCCGGCAACGGTGCGAAATGAGGAAGCCACTGACGTCGAAAAGGAGAAGAGGCCGGACCGGCCACTTCCCGGCCACCTCGTGCGAAATCGAGACCAGATCCGAGCTGCGGACGACCTTGCGGAGCTGCTAGCGACGGAAGCCAACGGAGAACCGACCGAAAACGCCATGAACGGTGGTGGGAAGGTCTGAACAGGTATGGACCGATTCAGCAAAGAGGTGAACCGACTGAACCGGACCGTTCTGAACCGGGTTGAATCGGACTGAACTGGTTCAGCCAAGAAAGAAGGGAAAAATGGAGAAAAAGAGAAAAAGGAAAAAGGGGAAGAATTTTCGGGGATACATCGAACTTCAGGTAAGTCGATAAGAGGTCAAAAGTGACCGATTTGATATTTGAGAAATTTATTTAAATTATATTTAATCAGAAATTAACCCGAAATTAAATATATAATTGTGCAGTTTTACGACAAAGCCAGAACGAGAGCCGATTGAGCTCCGATTTTTGTACCCCGCATCATATTGGGTAAGTATATTTTAATTACGATAATATGAGTCCTTTAATACAGAGTTTCGATTATTTTATGAAATTTACGGACTAATTCTGTATAAAAAGGAATATTTATCGGAATTGCAACGTAATTACCGTAAATAGTATACGAGCTATCCAATGAGTTTGGAACGAAGCCCGATAATTATTGATAAGCTGAATGAGCCCAGTAAACCCGAAGAAGGGATTTAATAAGTGTAAACGGGCTGAAAAAGGGCTCGAGGCCCATTAAGGTGCAATCGGACCCAATAAAGTAAAACGGGCCCAGTACGTTAGATTCGATCAGTAAATGTGATATACTGATAAAAATAAGTGAATTGACTCAAAATATGTGGTTATATGCAGTTCTGTAGAGTTGGTTGACGCGCAGTTGGACTGAGAGATCGAGTATTATCGAGACGAGATAAGTTTGCGCGTGAATCGAGGTAAGAGAATTTTGTAGGTGCATAGAGATTTCTATACGTATTTATTGAGGGGATTTAAAGGGTCTAGAATTTCTTATAGTATCTAAAAACGAAATAATAATTTTTGTGAAAATCGGGGCAAGGGTGACTAAAGGAAAAAGACGATATTGCCCTTGAGAGTAAAATTTACAAAAAGGGTAGTAAGGCAGATAAATTGCATGATTATCATGTTTTAATGTTTTATATGAATGTATTACCTTGATTTAAGCAAATATGCACATAGGTTGCCTGTTGATTTTAAGAATTATACGAAAGGATACTGGTTTGTACCTGTTACGATTTTAAAAGATGTTTTATAAAGATTGAGCCACCTATCATATTTACACGAGTAAAAAGAGTGCTAGAGTCTTACTCGCACTAAATTTTACTGATTTATTACTCATAAAAAGTCGTACTGGAGCATTGCTCGTACGAGAAATTTGTGTGTGCACAAAACGGTGCTGGAGCTTCGCTCGCACGAGATTTTAGATATCATGATATGCATAGCGTGGTGCTGGAGCTTCGCTCGCACTAGACGTGAGTTGACATGCATATAGTCGTGCGGAAGCCTCTTATAGACTGTGTGTCACAGAGAGTTGAGATGCTCGCACGTATACTTTGAGACATGGGTTGGTTATCGACATAGTATTGGGGTGGATAAGACCTACGGCAGGCACCCCCAGACTATGATATGGGTCCACGGAGTACGTTGTACCGTGTATGTCACACGGAGTACGCTGTACCATGCAGTCATGATGACTCGATGATGTTACTTGATATTCTGGCGGGTAGGATTTGACCCCACCTCCCGTTACAGTTGTGATGCCCCGCACACCGGGATCTGTGTAGCCTGGGATCACAGGGACAAAGTATGGCCATAGTCCTTGATTTTCATACAGTAACCTACATGCCTCACATGATATCATACGGTCTGAATAGACCAGGACGAACCCGAGGGAGGGGTAATGTCCCAATTTATGTTTTTAAAAGAGATGTGATTTAATGAATCAAGGTATTCCCGAGAGATGGGTTTAGCCTTGATGTGGTTGTTTTATGATAAAACAAATGAGTTTTAACGTGATGAGTTTTTGATGAACACAAATAAGTTTTAAATGTGACGAGCATGAGATGTCATACATGATGATTTTTCCATGTTTGATTTATATGTCGACTTCATGATTTCTCTTATATGATATATACATACATGCGGCATCGTTTTAGTCTTACCTCATGCTCCGAATATAAACAATTTTATATCATGACATTATCAGCACATAGATAGTATAGTTATCTACCTGCTTACATTATTGCCTTACTGAGCTGTTTATGCTCACCCTTTCATTTTCCACTCCACAGGGTACATTCAGTAGAAGAGAACGACAGTAGTCTTGCATTTTTGTTATCTGCTGCTTCTTATCAAGACCAGGTATACACATTTGTATAAATTTTGTATCTGAACATATAGAGGCACAGTACTGTATATGGATGTAATATTGGGGATGTATTTATTTAAATAAATTGATATGTAAATGAAATATAAAAATGGAATGGTAAATAGGTGAGAGGTGACTAACACTGAATCATAGCCCAACTGTTTAGTAGTATAACTGTTCACGACAGGTAAGGAAACGAAAACGCAAAAAATTTACTCTAATTTTTTGGTAATTTGGGTCGTGACAATATGCACGTGTGGGCATATAATCTCACTGTGACACACAGTCTATAGGAGGCTCCAACACGGCTATATGCATGTAATATAAATCTTTGTACGAGCAAAGCTCCAGCATGGCTTTATGTATATTCATGATATCTGAAAACCTCATGGGAGCGAAGCTCTAGCACGTTTTCATAAAAATCAGTAAAATCTATGTACGAGAAGCACTCCATTACGATTTAAAAAGAGTTATAACTCCATATAAAATCACGTGCGAGCAAGCTCTAGCACGATTTTATGCATAAAATCCATCAAAGCCTTGTGCGAGCAATGCTCCAGCACGGTAGCATGCATAAATCATTCAAAACTTCATGTGAGAAATGCTCAGTACGAATGAATGCTCAAGTATATCAAAACTTCGTGCGAGCAACGCTCCAGCACTGTTTCATGCATAAAAAAATCAAATCTCGTGTGAGTTACACTCTAGTACGGCTTTTATGCAATTAAATCGATTAAATCACGTGCGAGCAAGGCTCCAGTACGGCTTTTATGCAATTATCATATCAAAACAGGATGCGAGCTAAGCTCCAGCACCTCTTATGCGTGTCAAATCATTAAAACTAGTGCGAGCAATCGCTCTAACACCTTTTTATGCATATCAAGTCAAAACAGTCAAAACAGGGTGCGAGCTAGGCTCCAGCACCTCTCATGCATTTCACAATAGTAAAAATCAGTGCGAGTAACCGCTCTAGCACATTTCATGCATATGATGTCACACAAATTGGTGCAAGCAACCATTCCAGCACCTTTTATGCACACTCACAAACTCAGATATAGTGCGAGGAAATGCTTCAACACCATCTGTTTTCATATAAACTTGATAGTTGGCCTATTTTCCAAAAAAAATAATTTAAATCTTAATAACACTTACGTAGTGTTATCTTGTGAAATTTATGCAATTACTGGCCAATCTACCAATTTGCTTTGCTAAAATTTAACGAAAAGCTTTCAAATCATGCATTTCATGCATGTCATGCTTTCACCATCCTTAGGTGAATTTTCCCTTAGTAGGGGTAAAATAGTCTTTTACCCATCCCATGTCCTTAAAATTTTTAATCCATTTCTAAGATCTTTATATAGTTTCAGTGTATGTAAAAACTGTTAAAAATACACATAGCTACCTCTAGCTACTCGCAAAATTCCCTTACCTCATTTTTTTGTACAGTCTGACCTTTCCACTGATGTCTCGTCACGCAGTCCAATTTGCTCCCAATCCAATCTCCGAAACTGCGTATAATTATTCATCAGGTCAAATACAATATAATTAATTGTATTTCATATTTTCTGGGCTTAATTTAAATCATTGGGCCCGTTTACCCCTATTGGGCCTAGTTGCACCATAATGGGCCTTAACCGACCTTAAACTCGTTTTTCACTTACTATTCACATTAACGAGGCCTATTGGTCTCATTGGGCCCATCAGTATTTATTGGGTCTCGTTCTAAACTCTTGGATAGCTCAATTAATTATTTACGACAATTTATCTCTAATTCCAGAATTTAATTCATTTTATACGAAATTAATCCGTAAAAATATACGGTAAATTTTTAACACGTATAACTATGCAAATTGTCGTAAATAAGGGTTACTTACCCGAGATTCCATGATAGTAGGCAAATCGTGGCTGACTCGAGCTCTCGTTTGATGTCAATTGTCGAGCTACACAATTACATATTTTTCTGGGTAAATTTTCAGTTTAATATTAATCAAATTAAATATTTTGAAATTTAAATCGGTCAATTTCGACCGCTTACCGGCTTACCCGTAACTCGACTACATCACCAGGATTTTTCTCAATTTTTTCTCTTTTTCTTTTTCTTTTTCCCATTTTTCTTTTTCTTTTTCTTTTCTTTCTTTTCTTTTTGGCTAAATCGGTTCGGTCCGGTTCAGCATATCTGCACTGCACTGAACCAGTCCGTACTGATTCAGGCCTCACGTCGTTGTTCACGACGTCTCCGGTCGGTTCTCGGCTTAATTTCGATGCTATTTGGCGTGCCATCACGAGGGGAACCTTCGTCGGGCCTCGGGTTGGATCAAATCGGCGCCGATGGCCACCGATTTCCTGTTCTCTCCAGCAGCAATCCCTCTGTCGATCTCCTCTTTCCGACGACGTCGACCCACGTCGCGGCTGCCGGTGTGTCGCCCGGTGTCGGGCTTCCTTCGTCGACACTCGGCTGGCCTTCTCTCTCGCCAGTGGCCGTCGGAGCAGGGATCATCTCCCTCGGTTTTCGCCTGTTTCGTTTTCTTCTACAGAATCGCGATTTCGCGATTTCGCGATTCTGCGTTTTCCTTATTTATTTATTTATTTATTTTTTATAATTTATTTTATTATTATTTTAATCATTAAAATATTATAAAAATACCAAAATATCTTCAAAAATCTTATTTTATTCATTTAATCAATAACTGAATTTATTAGTCTTATTTTATCTTTTCGGTATATTTTTTTAATATTTTTGGGATAATTTTTTAATGTAAAAATTCTTATTAATTCCAATAAATTTATATCTTGATCAATTGGACTCGAAATTTAATTATTTCTTTGTATTGATCAAGATTTCTCAATTCCATATTTTTAGTAAAAAAAAATTTTTCTTATCGAATTTATACCGAATTTCGATCTTTTGACCGTTTTACCCTTGCATGTGTTCGGGATCAAACCAGTTCAAATTCCCTTCACGAACACTCACTCATTTCGTGTTTTAAATCCTTATCTCTAGTCCGAATCCCATTCGTTCAATTTGTGACCATTTCAATCCGACATTTGACATTTAAATGCATTCGAGAATTTTTATTCATTCCATTTGCATTTTTCATTCACGTAAATCTCTTCTTATGATTCAATTTACATAAAACAACGTTTACATCACATGAATCATAAGGAATTATGATAAAAATTGGGTCTTACGAGTACAATCTATTGCCTCTCTTTAACTCTACTAAAAATTTTGTTTTACAGCATTTCATAAGCCAAATAGACACAACGCATAGTGCAGGCAACATCCTAGTAATTAGTATAGATTAAAAGAGAGAAATAAGAAAGAATAAATAACCATAAAATGAATATACTAATTGCAAAAATCATAAATAATTAATAGTATAAACATCAAAAAGGATAAATGTCATGACCTCAATCCGTGACTTACCAAAAATCACTACAAAATTTTCACTTTTTACTTACCTTTCTCTTCACCATCAGTTGGACTGTGGTTCAGTATTAGTCATCTCATTCATACTCACTTTATCACATCATACATACATGTCATCATAAATATCTATTGATTGTACGTACTGTAATTACATCCCTAATATTATAAGTAAATTTATTTACATTATTATAATTACATCCCCAATATTACAAACGGGTACATCACTGTGCTTATACATTGTTCAGATACAAAATAGTACGCGATGTGTATACCTTTAGCTCTATGGGAATGGCAGCGGACAAAAAGGAATGCTATACCTCAGCTGGGCTCACTTTACTGCATATGATATGTAAAGAGGGGAAAATAAAAGGGGATGAGCAAACAACACGCTCAGTAAGGAAATCAGGCAAGCAAGTAGACAATCGCACTATCTACTGAAAATAAGGCTTTGCATTTCCTTCTCTCATCTTAAAGCACGTATCAAAATGATGTAATAATAGTACAGAATAAATTCCATGTACTTAAAATCATGCTGAGTTATCAAATGTAGGCATTCATGCAAAACAGTGCATCTTTATAAATTTAGGAATGCCTTTATTTAAATCATGCCATTTACATTTAAATCACAGTAAATATGACAGTTCACAACACAACACAAATCGATTTTTGACTTATCTCTCTCAGGTCTAATCGTACCATGAAAACAAGTGATATATCATGCGAGACTCAGTGGCTAAATGCAATACTCTCCTGGACTATGGCCATATCCTATAATGTGAAATCCCAGGCAACACAGATCTCGGTGTGCGGGTTATCACTGTTGTAACGGGAGGGGGGTCAGTACATCACAACCACCAGCTATAAACTCCACAACTCCATCACACGGTACAATGTACTCCATGCCACTCGCATGGTATGGTCGGGATGCCTGCCATAGGTCTTAGTCCTCACACCATAGAAATACCTCATAGTCGGGGTGCTTGCCATAAGTCTTATCCCTCACACTATGGAAATCAATTGCCACGTCTCTAAATCCACGTGCGAACATCTCAACAGTGTGACACTCAGTCTACACGGAGGAAATCATCACGGTTTTGCTAACATATCTTATATATCACATAAAACTACAGTGCGCGTCTTGAGTGTAACTCTCAATCAACACTCCGCCTCTTAAACACTGTGTATGCATTTCAAAATATCAAACACTAGTGTGAGTAACCTCTAGCACTAGGTTAATGCATAATTCTCTTTTCAAATCAAGTATGAGCTATCGCTCCAGTATTATATCATGTATAAATCATGAAAAGTCGAGTACGAGCAATGCTCCTAGCACTCTATAATGTAAAACTGAGTATGAGGAAAGCTCACAATACTCTATATGCATCAATCACAAACTGAGTACAAGCTATGCTCCCAGTACTCTAATATGCATAAAATAGCATTAAAGTATAGTACGAGTATATCCTCCAGTACTATGTGATGCATATCTTAAAATATAGTGTGAGTATTCTCTAGTACTTATGGTTTTCACACGAAAACCAAATAGATGACTATTTAAATCACATGTCACACAAGTAAGTCAAATAAGCACTTAAATTTGTTGTTTTCACATAATTAGGAAAACATTAGTCATTCTATCATGCAGCTGATGCATTTGGGTCACAACATGCATCTTAGGTGTTTTTACCTTATTTTTGGATAAAATACACTTTATCTTATTTATCTCTATTAGACATTAGGCCTATTCATGGGAATTCATATAGCATATAATATCAAAATGCTATTTAAAATGCGTGTAGCCATCTCTAGCTACTCACGAAATTTCCTTACCTCGGATCACGTCAAGTGACCTCTCTTCCTTGGTGCAACTTACTTTCGCAGTCTGAGCAGCTTCCAAATGTGATTTTTTGAAGCTGTTATAATTATTGGCGTTAGTATATCTCTATATACTCATTTCATTTGCCAAATTCTCAATTTAAAACATAGTTTTCATCACTTTCTCCAAATATAGTATAAAACCACGTTTCCACATAACTATATTCATTTCTCCTTATTTCCCATTTATGCATTTCATAAGATTAACTTATAATCTTCCATACATGCATATTCCATCATTAAATCAATGTTAACTCAATTTCCTCATCATTTTCTCATTTTCATGCCAAAACTAGGTCATAATGATTTTTCATTCTCCTTTCATTTTTGACAAATCATAAATACACCAATAACCTCATCAACAAATCTAGTTTAACATATATCAAAGTGGTGTATTGAATCTTACCTTGTTGAACTTTTCTTCATTTTTCACCAAAATGGTAAAATCCTCATTGCTCCTTCATCTCTTGATATCAATCTCTTGTTTTCAAGTATGTTGTTCTCCTCTTTGCTAAGAACAACTTTGCTCACTTATATCTCACTCAAAACTGATCACAAATTGAAGTTTTCTAGTGTTTCTTAGCTAGGTGACACTTTGGTTATTGAATGAAATAGTAAATCTTGTGAAAACTGAAATGCAGAAGTCCAGTATTTATAGAATTGTCTTGATGAGATCGATCTCTTACCCTAGGAGGTCGATCTGCTCTGCATTTTTTTCCTCTTGAAACCAACCTTCCAGACCACATGAGATCGATCTGCTCCTAGCATGAGATCGATCTGCAGAACACAGAACCTTTAGGAGATCGATCTGCTCTTTCATGAGATCGATCTGTTGCAAATCAGTAGCTTAAGGAAATTGATCTGGCTCTCTAAGGATCGATTCTTTCTTCATAGAAAGCTTAGCAGATCGATCTGGCCCCATTGGAGATCGATCTGACATGTTTCATCGCTCAAATAAGAGCATTTTTTGCTCTTCTAGATCGATCTCTTATCCCATGAGATCGATCTCTCATTCATATTTTTCAGATTTTACTGTTGTTTTCTGCAGTAACTCATACCAAACTTCCTCAATTTTGCTACCATAGTCATTTTCTCATCCAACCTCCTTTAAGGCTTGAAAATGACATTCATTCATACCTTATACACATTGAAACTTGTGTGCATTCATTGTATAGCCAAAGGTATACAATATATAACCAAATGGAAGTATAAAACTCATCCCATTTTATTTAACCACTCAAAACTCAAGATATTCCCATTTCACTCATGGAAATATCCTTCTTACACTAGTTCTATACTCATAAACTTGCATGTATTCATTCCATACACATTTACAAACTTCACATATACATTTCTCATACTTTACATTAAATGTGACTTGCTCATACATCATAAGTCATAAAGGTTACAAAAATGCGGATCTTACAATAAACACATTTTATTCTAGTGAAATTAATTTATATATTCTTTTTTTCAAAGATTTACTTTTAAATCATTGATTGATGAAATCGTAAAATAAAAATAATTTATATTTTTCATTCAAAACATTAAATTAATGAAATACGAAAATATTAAATTAATATAGTATATTTTTTCAATTTTCTTCTCCTTATCGTTTTATTTAAATTTAGTGGTTAGTAGTATATGAAGATCTTTCCACTTCAATTGAGCATGCAATTATTGAAACTAATATAACAATACTATGATTTTTCCCTTTTTGAATATAGTAATTAAATTTAGTAGTTAAGAAAATATGAAAAGTTGATTTATACTCTTTTTCCTTTTCATAGATTTGATATAGGATTGATTTGATATGATAAATTTGGAATAGTAATCAAATGTATTATCAAACTTTTGCACCAAATGGATATAAGTTTTTATAGTATAACTTTTACACCAAATGGATATAAGTTTTTATTATATGCAAATAAATTAATAAATTTTTATTATACTATGATACTAACTTTTAAAGTTATACAATTAAATATAAATATGTTAAATAATACTAAGGGGCCGTTTTTGTCACGACCCAAATTACCTAAAAATCAGAGTAAATTTTTTGCTTTTTCATTTATTATTTAATTCTTACCTTTCTATCGACGTGACTATCCTACACACAGTTGGGCTATGATTCGATGTTAGTCACCTCACACTATTACCAATCCATTTCCATAATCACATTCATATATCAGAGTTTACTATCTTTTGACTTTGATTTAATACATAAACATTGATATTTATAACTCTACATCCCCGACATCAATGTCCGTTTACAGTACTGTGCATTACATATTTAGATACAAAACTATACAAATGTGTATACCTATCTCTCGATTGGAAGCAGCGGATACCAAGCATGCAAGTCCTCAGCCGCTTACTAATTACTGTGAGTGCTCTAAAAAGATGGGAAAATAAGGGGGTGAGCAAACCACACGCTCATTACGGCAATTATGCAAGTAAGTAGATAGCTCAACTATCTACATGCTCGTAATGCCATGCCCTTAAATCCATTTCTTTTCATTTAAAATTTCACGCACAAAATCATGCATATTTCAATGCCATAGTTAATCAAAACTATTTGAGCATATAGAAATCATGTAATTCATGCATTAATAGCATTTTATGTGACATCAGTAAATCATAATAAGCATGAAGTAAATCAAGACCATGAAGTCTTTCATGTCATGTAAGACAAATCATGAATTTGAAATGGAAGCATGGAAAACATCATCATACTACTGCATTTAAATCAATTCATTAAAACTGCAGTATAAACTAACCCTTCCGGGTCAATAATCTCATAAAATAATTCATTAAAAAACTTCGGTTATAAAACCACCCTTCTTTCAGGGTCATAGATCATAAATTCACAAAATCGGGGGCCTGACCCCTCCTTCGGGTCTACCCTGGTCATCGATCGATAGTTATATCATGTGAGACAAGCAGCTGATTATATCAGTAACATTGAGTACTATGGCCATATCCTAGTGATCCCTGGCAACACGGTACCTAGTGTGCGGGGTATCACACCTGAAACGGGAGGTGGGTCGTCCTACCCGCCAGAACAGCATAACACCAAGATTGTGAGGGCAAGGCTTGCTGCCTCGTGGCTAATGCCACTCCACTCCAACAATCCCCACGGTATAGCGTACTCCGTGTGACATACACAGTACAACGTACTCCGTGAACCCAAGCTCAATCAGGGGTGCCTGTATAGGTCTTATCCACCCAAATCATCCCTGTCTCAGAATACACATGTGAGCATATCATCTCACTGTGACACACAGTCTACATGAGGCTCCAACAGGGCTATATGCATGTAATATAAATCCCTGTGTGAGTGAAGCTCTAGCACGGCTCTATGCATATCCATGATATCTGAAAATCTCGTGCGAGCGAAGCTCTAGCACGGTTTCATAGAAATCAATGAAATCTACGTACGAGCAGCGCTCCAGTACAACTTAAAATAATTATAAATTCAAATAAAATCCACGTACGAGCAATGCTCTAGTACGGATATGTATAAAAAGTCAGTGAAAAACCTCGTACAAGAAAAACTCCAGTACGACATTTAAATGAATTATGAAATCATATAAAACTTTGTGTGAGTAACGCTCCAGCACAAATGAATGCTCAAGTAAATCAAATCTCGTGCGAGTTACACTTCAGCACGGCTTTTATGCATAATTCATATCAAAACAGGATGCGAGCTAAGCTCCAGCATCTCTCATGTATGTCAAATCATTAAAACTAGTGCGAGCAATCGCTCCAGCACCTTTTATGCATATTCAGTCAAAACAAATCAGAACAGTCAAAACATGTCAAAACATGTCAGAACAGAGTGCGAGCTAGGCTCTAGCAGCTCTCATGCATATCAAATCATAAAATTAGTGCGAGCAATCGCTCAAGCACATTTATGCACATTCACAAATGCAGATATAGTGCGAACTACGTGTCGGCACTATCTTTGTCCATATAAACTTGATAGTTGGCCTATTTTCCAAAGAAATTTCCATTTAAATACAAATAACACTTACGTAGTGTTATCATGTGAAATTCATGCAATTACTGACCAATCTATCGATTTGTTTTGATTAAAACCAATAAAATTCCTTAATCATAAAAGTCCTTAAATCATGCATTTCATGCATGTCATGCTTTCACCATCCTTAGGTGAACTTCCCTCAATTGGGGTAAAATAGTCTTTTCACCTATTTCAATCCTTAAAATCATTTAAACCACTTTTAGGATCATTATACATAATCAAGGTATACATACAAATTCAGTGTACAGAAAAACTATTAAAATACGCGTAGCTACCTGTAGCTACTCACACAATTCCCTTACCTCATTTTTCTGTACAGTCTGACCTTTCCCACTGATGTCTCGTCATGCAGTCCGATATGCTTCTAATCCAATCTCCAGAACTGCGGATACACATTCATCAGGTCAAATACAATACAATTTAATTGTATTTCATAATTTTTTAGGCTTAATTTAAATCATTTGGCCCGTTTACCCATATTGGGCCCGATTGTACCATAATGGGCCTTAATCGGCCTTAAACTCGTTTTTCACTTATTATTCACATTATCGAGGCCTATTGGGCTCATTGGGCCCATCAGTAATTATTTAGCCTCGTTCTAAATTCTCGGATATCTCAATTTAGTATTTACGACAATTTATCAAAATTTCAAAATTTAATTCATTTATGCGAAAATTAAATCTGAAATTCATCAACACGCATAACGATGTAAATTATCGTAAATAAGGGTTACTTACCCGAGATTCCATGATCGTACACAAATCGAGGTTGTCTCGAGCTCTTGGATGATGCCAAATGTCGAGCTACACAATTTAATATTTTTTCGGGTAATCTTTCAGTCGAATAATAATTAAATTAAATATTTCAAAAATTAAATCGATCAATTCGACCGCTTACCGACTTACTCGAAGCTCGATTACATCACTGAAATTTTTTCCAATTTTTCCTCTTTTTCTTTTCCCCTTTTTTCTCTTTTTTTCCTTTTCTTTTTGGCTGAACCGGTCCGATCCGGTTCAACCCGGTTCAGACCGTCAGTTCGGTCCGGTTCGGCCAGTTCAGTGGCTCGTCGGTCTGTTCTCCACCGGTTTCCACCACCAATGGCTCCGATGGGTCGTCCGCAGCTCAGATCTAGTCTCGATTTTTGTCACGACCCAACTATCCAAAAATCAGAGTGAATTTTTCGCGTTTTTGTTTATTTTCTTACTTAATTCTTACCTGTCCTCGAATCGTGACCAACACTCCACTACTAATTGGGCTGTGCGTCAATGCCAGTCCCACCATACATCTACCCCAGTACTTATTTCTTCTCCAGTCATTTATAGTTGTTATATTATTTATACATCCCCTAAAGTTACTTACAAACATGTTACTGTGCTATGCTTATGTAGATACAATAAGTACAAGTGTATATACCTTATGTTGATGGGCAGCAGCGGATATCCGGAATGCAGTACTGAGTCGCCTCTACTTCAACTGGAGATCATCTGTGGGAGAAAATGAAAGGGGTGAGCACATCAAGCTCAGTAAGGCAATCCTACGAACAAGTAGGTAACCATACTACCTACATGAACGTGGTGCCATGCATAAACCACCCTTTCTCCACACATTTTAAAACATATGATATGATGTTGTGATGTTATGTAAATTCAGTTGCACGGAAAACTCAACATGCAATTATTTTAAATCATTCCTTTCTCTTTAAAAATTTCACAATGAAGTCAGGACTCGACCCCTCCTTCGGGTGATCCTGACTCACACAAAACCATGGAAATAGAATTTCTCAAAAGCATCGGTATCGAAAACATACGTATATATATACAAGATACGAGACTAGGCAATACTGTATATCGGTAATAACCAGGACTGGCCAATATGTCCTCGTGAGTCCTCTAGCTTCACGGATCCCAGTGTGCGAGGTCTCACCCTGATCGGGAACTGCCCGGGAGGTGGGTCAATCCAACCCGTCAGTCTTATCCGATATCACGCATCCGTCGATGCCGTATCCGAAGATACCCCGTATCACGAAGATACCGTATCACAAAGATACCCCGTATCACAAAGATACCGTATCCGAAGATACTCTGTATCACAAAGATACCGTATCCGAAGATACCCCACGGTACATCGTACTCCATGCTACTTGCACGGTACATCGTACTCCATGGACCCATATCACTCTAGGTACTCCAGCCCAATTGGCCTGCTTCCCACAGAGGTTTTCATAACTCAATACTCGTTGCCATGTCTCAAAACGCACGTGCGAGCCTATTAAATCGGTGACACACAGTCTACCCGATGCTCCAAGCACGGCTCATTGTATGTTCTCTTAAGAATCAGTGCGAGCGATGCTCAGCACTCTCATCAAATCAAGTAAACTTGGCAGAGCCCGCTTTACATCTCCACAAGGCCGCCAACCTCATCCCTCACTCTCACCCTACTTAAGAGGTCTATTGAGCCTGTTGGGCCTTTTGGCTGACTCCAAGGGCAGACAGCGCTACTCCACAAATCCAGTAAAACTAGTGCGAGCTAGGCTCAGCACTCTGTATACAAATCGTATGAAAATCTTATAAAATCTGGTGCGAGTTAAACTCCCGCACCCTGTCATGAAATTCATGTAAAATCTGGTGCGAGTTAGACTCTAGCACCATGTCACGCAAAAGCATGTGAAATCTGGTGCGAGTTATACTCTAGCACCTATGCATGTAAAACTCTAGTGCGAGCTCTCGCTCCAGCACTAATGCATGCATCACACAAGTCAAACATCGTGCGAGCTGAGCTCTAGCACGTCACATGTAAATAAAAACATGTAGGCGGCTCGGTTATTTCCAAATAGTTTTCACAGAAATCACATCAGTTAAGATATGCAATGCTATGCATTTTCTTTCAAGGTGAGCCAGCCTACTCATGCATGCGTTGAAATACCTCCAGAACGAGCAGGAACCTCTTGTTCTTGCTCCTCCCAATTTTTCCTAAATTTTTAGAATTTTACCCTTAGCAAGGGTATTTTAGTAATTTTGCCCATACGGGGCACTAAAATTGTTCTTCGACCTCTAGACCCTTCAATTAGTTTTAAAGGACTGCATATGAATGTAAAATTGCGTACTGTTACCTCTAGCAGTCCGCAGAATTCCCTTACCTCGATTCTCGTCGAGTCTGACCTTTTTCTTTTCCCTTGTCGTCTCGTCGCGCAGTCCGATATGCTCCCAATCAGACGCCCGGAACTGCGTATTAATATTCCTCAGGTCAGATATTATACAATTTAATTGTATTTAATACTTTTCTGGGCTTAATTTAAATCGCTGGGCCCATTTTCCCCTATTGGGCCCGATTGCACCTTAATGGGCCTTAATCGGCCTTAAGCCCGTTTTTCACTAAATTCCCACTTATCGAGGCCTATTGGGCTCATTGGGCCCACCAATAATTTATCGGGCCTCGTTCTAATTCTCGAATAACTAAATTCACTATTTACGACAATTTATCTAATTTTCATAATTTAATTCAAATAATTGCGGGAATTAAATCAATATCACGCAATACGAGGTAATTGTCGTAAATAGGGGTCACTTACCCGATATTCCATGCTAGTCCGTAAATTGAGGCTGTCTCGAGCCCTCGGTGGATTCCAATCGTCGAGCTACACAATTCCACAATTTTTCCGGGTAAGTTTTCAGCCCAAAATTAATTAAATAAAATATTCCAAATTTAAATCGGGTCATTTTGACCGCTTGTCGACTTACCCGAAGCTCGATTGCATCACATGAATTTTCTCCAATTTTTTTCCTCTTTTTCTTTTTCCCTTTTTCTTCTTTTTTTTTCCCTTCTTTTTGGCTGAACCGGTTCAGTCCGGTTCGGACCGGTTCAGCCGGCCGGTTCACCCCGGTTCAACCGGTTCACCGCCGGTTCGCTGCCTTGCCGGCCGGTTCTCCGCCGGCTTCCACCGCCAGTGGCTCCGTGAGGTTGTCCGCGTCTCAGATCTGGGCTCGGATTCGCCCAAGGCCGCCGGAAAGCCGCCGGTTCGGCCTCTTCTCTCCTCGCCGTCGGACCCATTTCCTTATTTTGCTGTTTCCGGCGCCGTCCGTCGGTTTCGGTGGCTGCCACCGCCACCAATCGCTCCGTCTGGGCCTGGGGAGTCCTCGGCTGGTGGTGGCCGGCCCCAGATCAGCGCCGGTCGCCGGGATCGAACCCCTCACTCCGTCGGCCTTCTCCCTCGGTTTTCGCCGCTGTTTTGCCGCCGATCGTGCCTCTGTTAGGCCGGTGGTGGTCAGGCGGTCGTCGGGCTCCCTCCTCGGCCTCGCCTGGTCGCCACCGATCGCCGGCAGGGGCTCGCCGGTCTTCAGCTTCCGTTTTCTCTGCTTCTTTTTCTCTCCCCGACCCATTCTCTCTCTCTCTTCTTTTTTTTTTTTTTTTTTCAATTACTTTTTTTTTCTTCTTATTTTATCAATTTTATTATTTTTATTTTTATTTATTTTATTTATTTTACTATTCATTTAAAAATATATTAAATACCCCAAAACATCTACAAAATTATTATTTTATTCTAATTTAACTAATTTAATTTTATTTAATTTATTTAATTTATTTTTAATCCTTTTTCGGGTATAATTTCTCCGTATTTTCGGGATATTGTCCCGGGTGACCTTTCGGTATATTTTTCGATTATTTTCGGGATTATTTTTCCTAACTAAAAATCCCGATTAATCCCGATTAATTTTCATAAATTAATATCTTGATCAATTTAATCCGAAATAATTTTATTTCACTTTTATTGACCAAGATTCTTAATCCATTATTTTAAATTAATTCCCTTATCGAAATTATACCGGCTTTCGGTCTTTTGACCATTTTGCCCTTACACGTGTTCGGGATTAATTTAACCCGACTTCCTTCACAAATACTCCTCATCTTTTCTTATTTAATTTTCGTATTTTAATTAAATTCGGGTCTTACAATTCTCCCCCACTTAAGGAATTTGGTCCTCCAAATTAGAACCAATTCATATGAGTCCATATACAACTCCGGGTACATCAATCGTATCATACTTCTTTAATTCTTACGTGACCTTCTCCGGAATGTATTACTACCAAAGGACTTTAATTAGGGAGATTATCTTAAACCTCAATACTTTCTCTTTCCTGTTTAATGCCCGAATCAACTTCTTCAATATACTTGTATTTTCATTATGCTGAACTTTTGAATCTCATATCCTATCACCTACGCTGGATCTGGATAGTATTTCCGAAGCATCAAAAGCTGAGACACATTGTGGGTGCCTGTTAATCCAAGTGATTAACAACAACCTACAGGTCTTATCTCCCACTTGTCCAATCTCTCAAGGATTCGATCCAGCTCAACTCAATTTACTTCTTCCAAAAGTTCCGCTATGTCCTTATTCTCTTAGGACGTGTAACTTTCAACCATAATAATTCACCAAGGGTGAATTCCAATATTTTTCTATCTGTTCTGAGGTGTTCTTAATCTCTCATCCTTAACTAAACATCCTCAGAGACTTATTATCCCCAAAATCAGAATGATTCTATCTGTCACCCACTTTTTTTTTATCCAATTTGGGGAACAACCCCTACAGCCATACACTGTCTCATATCTTGTTATCCCGATACTCAATTGCCAATTATCGTTATTGGCGACTTCAATTTGAAATCAACTGATCATTCCAGGAGCTTATAAAATCAATGGCACACGCTTTCATCGGATCCTCCTGAACTTGTACAGTCCTCTCTGACTGACCACCTGTCTGAGGATGGAAAGCTGTGCTAATACTCAGTCGGGTTCCCATAGCTTCCTGAAATATCCACAGAGGTAGGAAGTGGACCGGGAATCCCTATATGATACCATGCTCACTGGAACGCTACTAAATGCTCCACAATCTTTCTTACACACAAATCCTCATACACACTCTGAGTATCTAGGGAGTTCATAACCAGAAAGTGGGTAGACTTAGTCACTCTATCGACTATCATCCAAATAGTCTCCTGATTTATCCGGGTCCTCTATAACCCATCACGACATTCATGGAGACTTGCTCTCGTTTTTCGTGCCGTGTCGATATAGGTAGGTGCTGCAATAACTCTGCAGACTTTTAATACTCTACCTTACTCTGCTGACACACTAGGCACTTTTCTACAATCTCTATCATGTCTCTTTTCACACCTGACCACCCATACCCTTTTTGAGATTTCGATATATTTCTTTACTTTCCGTATGCACTGTATATCCCGAAGAGTGAGCTTCTGACAACATTACTATCTCATCCACTGTGGTCCTGGGGAGCACTCATACTGTCTCTGAATCCTCAGTAACTCATCATCACCCACTGTGAACTCTATCACTGTACCCTTCTGAATCAGACCCAAACTATCGACATCCGGTCGATCATCACGCTAAGCCTGGCAAATCCGGGCACTCTCATCCGGTACTAGTCATCAGGCTAGCTGTCACACAATCACTGTCATCATCAGAAGGGATCACATCAATACTGAGGTTCACATCTGCATCTAGCAGCTCACGCTCCCTGACCATCATATGTGGTACCATCCCGAGGCTCTTTCTACTCAAAGCATCAGCCTTTCCTGGGTGGTACAATTTTCACAAATCAAAGCCTCTCAGAAGCTCTAACCCAATATGTATATTCTCATGTTCGCCTCTTTCTGTAAAAACAGATACTCGGGCTTTATGATCAGTGCATATCCAAAATTTCTCATCGTATACCTAATAGTACCATATCCTCGGTACAAATACTGTTGCCAATTTTAAATCATGGGTCAGATAGTTTATTTCATGATCAAGGAGTTGTCTGACTCCATACTTGACTATCTTCCCATTACACATCAATACACAGCTCCATCATTATTTCGAGGTATTCATACTCACTGAGAACCTCTTGAGCTGTTGAGTATGACGAAATTAATCACGGTGGTCAGTTCATACTTTACTACACCGAAATCCATATCACATCCATCGTCTTAGTTATCATCTCATTCCAAGACCACGTTTCTTAGTTAAACGTGTCAACCAAGTATATCCATTTTGAACTCGCAGCAACCCATTTGTAAAAGCCATTTCTAATTGTTGCTTATAATTTGCCCTAGACTTCAACTACACCCAACATATCATCGATAATGATGATTACAACTCGGTCTAGGTAAAGTTTAAATACTTCATCGTAGTCGAGTTCCACTACTTACTTCAATCGTCCATATCCTTGACTTATTTACGCATAAGCGTACAAGATCCTTCTCAACCGCTTACGTTTTCAGGTGCTAACCTGCGTCATTTCCTTTTCTTATCTCAACGGTTCTTATTAAATTTTTACTATGATAATCTTTAGGATTTGTCGAATTTTAATATTCTTATTGTCTTAATAATGGTATCCTAATGCTAAAGGTATTTATTACGATGATCGGTTTCACGTTATAGGATATATATATTTATCTAGACGCTGTCAAGTCTTCAGGCGGGGAGGTATTTTGAAATACCTTTATTAGCCTTCAGACTTAACCACAACTACTGGTTATGGTTATACCCATCTTGTCCTTGGTTATAATTTGTATTCGCTACTAATTGCATTAATCCTAATGACTTCGTATATTAAGGGTATTCCTTATCTAGCATATATCTCTACTCCAATACATCTTGTACTTAGGATCTATCTTATCTCGAAGATCTTCTCCTTTGCGTATCAATTATAACGAAACTCTTGTCATTATTCATTTCGTGAGTACAATCCTTTTCTCCTTTAATTTCAACTGTTGCATCCCTTTTTATCACCTGTCAACACTTACAATATACTTTTCAGGGATGTTTTCACCCCTGTTTTCAACTTAAAATCTCCATAGCCATATTCCGTTAATTAATCCTCCTCTATTGGGGTACTCATTTATCTGTATTTGCCCAATAATGTAGGCATTCGTGCCTTTTACTCACTTATATGTGAATGAAGGCGGTATGAATAAATGTGTGGCACCAGGATCAATGAACATATGTACTTCGTTATTCATAACAAGTGTGGTATCTTACACCACATCCATGAAACATCAATAGTGTCCTGGTCCAAGACATCCTCTCGCCTTCGTCCAACAGCCTACTTTCCTTTTTCTTTTCGGCTATGTCCTCCCTCTTCGTTACAGCTATATCAACGAAATTTTTCTCCCTGTCTCTTTACTTTCCTGTGGGAAAATCTCGCTCAACTCTGAGCAATCAAAATTAATGGTCCGTCTTACCACACTTAACGGCCATTTCATCAATACCATGTAGGTATAAACCTTCCTTCTGTGGTATCTACCACACATTCCACAGTAATGACACTGCTACTCTGCTTCGTAGCAGGTCGGGGTCCTCCAATCACAATACCCCTCAAGAGTGCCAAAATTAGATACACTGGGGTCTTACCAATTATCTTACTCCATAACTCGTCAAATCTAATCTCTTACCAATTTCCATTTTTCTCATTCAACATCTTTGTCATTTCTCGATTCTCTTTTATGTCTCTATTTCAGCCCTCATTACCTTTCCCAATCTCAGAGGCGTGCAATTTATATTCTCACTTACCCAACTGTAAATCTGTGCACTGCCTCGGTATAGGTAATATCTCACGGGCCAAACAGACTCTAATTGACAATCTGAGCCCTTCCATAAATTTTTAGACATCTCGACTGTCACTTTTCATAGTGTCGAGGTAATATCTGCCCAGAACATAACCGAGTCTCCATACTCGTCAATAAATTAAATCCTCTAGGTCAGAGTAAGGACTTTAATTTGAAATTTCCTTTAAATAATGTCCGGGATGTTCTGTCACCGGAATACATCCATAAACAATTCTCATCTTAGCTCTGAATGTTTAACACTTAAGATGGGTCGAGCGGGTTTTCACCAATACTCCGCTGCGCCCTCTGATCTCATACATAATCTGAGCAATTGCTCCTCAAAATAATCTCCACACTCCGCTCCAATCTCGCGAAGCGTGTCTCAATACTGTCCGATCTCTCTGTCGGACTCTGTGAGGCATGCTCAACATTCGCCTCTATTTCAATCTCATACTGATTTTCATAGCCAAACTCAACACGACTTAGCAGACTCAGGTCTATCTCTACGACCTCTGCCTCGTGCACTATCTCATCTAACGCGACTCATATTAAGCATTCCTGCATTCTCAACCATTTCTTAGTCAAGCCCATCTTAATATACACTATTGTATCTAACTAAGCACAGTAACACGGGGATGTAATTCCTAATTTCTGACACTGACACACATCAGACCAATCATGCTCTGATACCACCATAATTGTCACGACCCAACTATCCAAAAATCAGAGTGAATTTTTCGCGTTTTTGTTTATTTTCTTACTTAATTCTTACCTGTCCTCGAATCGTGACCAACACTCCACTACTAATTAGGCTGTGCGTCAATGCCAGTCCCACCATACATCTACCCCAGTACTTATTTCTTCTCCAGTCATTTATAGTTGTTATATTATTTATACATCCCCTAAAGTTACTTACAAACATGTTACTGTGCTATGCTTATGTAGATACAATAAGTACAAGTGTATATACCTTATGTTGATGGGCAGCAGCGGATATCCGGAATGCAGTACTGAGTCGCCTCTACTTCAACTGGAGATCATCTGTGGGAGAAAATGAAAGGGGTGAGCACATCAAGCTCAGTAAGGCAATCCTACGAACAAGTAGGTAACCATACTACCTACATGAACGTGGTGCCATGCATAAACCACCCTTTCTCCACACATTTTAAAACATATGATATGATGTTGTGATGTTATGTAAATCCAGTTGCACGGAAAACTCAACATGCAATTATTTTAAATCATTCCTTTCTCTTTAAAAATTTCACAATGAAGTCAGGACTCGACCCCTCCTTCGGGTGATCCTGACTCACACAAAACCATGGAAATAGAATTTCTCAAAAGCATCGGTATCGAAAACATACGTATATATATACAAGATACGAGACTAGGCAATACTGTATATCGGTAATAACCAGGACTGGCCAATATGTCCTCGTGAGTCCTCTAGCTTCACGGATCCCAGTGTGCGAGGTCTCACCCTGATCGGGAACTGCCCGGGAGGTGGGTCAATCCAACCCGTCAGTCTTATCCGATCTCACGCATCCGTCGATGCCGTATCCGAAGATACCCCGTATCACGAAGATACCGTATCACAAAGATACCCCGTATCACAAAGATACCGTATCCGAAGATACCCCACGGTACATCGTACTCCATGCTACTTGCACGGTACATCGTACTCCATGGACCCATATCACTCTAGGTACTCCAGCCCAATTGGCCTGCTTCCCACAGAGGTTTTCATAACTCAATACTCGTTGCCATGTCTCAAAACGCACGTGCGAGCCTATTAAATCGGTGACACACAGTCTACTCGATGCTCCAAGCACGGCTCATTGTATGTTCTCTTAAGAATCAGTGCGAGCGATGCTCAGCACTCTCATCAAATCAAGTAAACTTGGCAGAGCCCGCTTTACATCTCCACAAGGCCGCCAACCTCATCCCTCACTCTCACCCTACTTAAGAGGTCTATTGAGCCTGTTGGGCCTTTTGGCTGACTCCAAGGGCAGACAGCGCTACTCCACAAATCCAGTAAAACTAGTGCGAGCTAGGCTCAGCACTCTGTATACAAATCATATGAAAATCTTATAAAATCTGGTGCGAGTTAAACTCCCGCACCCTGTCATGAAATTCATGTAAAATCTGGTGCGAGTTAGACTCTAGCACCATGTCACGCAAAAGCATGTGAAATCTGGTGCGAGTTATACTCTAGCACCTATGCATGTAAAACTCTAGTGCGAGCTCTCGCTCCAGCACTAATGCATGCATCACACAAGTCAAACATCGTGCGAGCTGAGCTCTAGCACGTCACATGTAAATAAAAACATGTAGGCGGCTCGGTTATTTCCAAATAGTTTTCACAGAAATCACATCAGTTAAGATATGCAATGCTATGCATTTTCTTTCAAGGTGAGCCAGCCTACTCATGCATGCGTTGAAATACCTCCAGAACGAGCAGGAACCTCTTGTTCTTGCTCCTCCCAATTTTTCCTAAATTTTTAGAATTTTACCCTTAGCAAGGGTATTTTAGTAATTTTGCCCATACGGGGCACTAAAATTGTTCTTCGACCTCTAGACCCTTCAATTAGTTTTAAAGGACTGCATATGAATGTAAAATTGCGTACTGTTACCTCTAGCAGTCCGCAGAATTCCCTTACCTCGATTCTCGTCGAGTCTGACCTTTTTCTTTTCCCTTGTCGTCTCGTCGCGCAGTCCGATATGCTCCCAATCAGACGCCCGGAACTGCGTATTAATATTCCTCAGGTCAGATATTATACAATTTAACTGTATTTAATACTTTTCTGGGCTTAATTTAAATCGCTGGGCCCATTTTCCCCTATTGGGCCCGATTGCACCTTAATGGGCCTTAACCGGCCTTAAGCCCGTTTTTCACTAAATTCCCACTTATCGAGGCCTATTGGGCTCATTGGGCCCACCAATAATTTATCGGGCCTCGTTCTAATTCTCGAATAACTAAATTCACTATTTACGACAATTTATCTAATTTCCATAATTTAATTCAAATAATTGCGGGAATTAAATCAATATCACGCAATACGAGGTAATTATCGTAAATAGGGGTCACTTACCCGATATTCCATGCTAGTCCGTAAATTGAGGCTGTCTCGAGCCCTCGGTGGATTCCAATCGTCGAGCTACACAATTCCACAATTTTTTCGGGTAAGTTTTCAGCCCAAAATTAATTAAATAAAATATTCCAAATTTAAATCGGGTCATTTTGACCGCTTGTCGACTTACCCGAAGCTCGATTGCATCACAGGAATTTTCTCCAATTTTTTTCCTCTTTTTCTTTTTCCCTTTTTCTTCTTTTTTTTTTCCCTTCTTTTTGGCTGAACCGGTTCAGTCCGGTTCGGACCGGTTCAGCCGGCCGGTTCACCCCGGTTCAACCGGTTCACCGCCGGTTCGCTGCCTTGCCGGCCAGTTCTCCGTCGGCTTCCACCGCCAGTGGCTCCGTGAGGTTGTCCGCGTCTCAGATCTGGGCTCGGATTCGCCCAAGGCCGCCGAAAAGCCGCCGGTTCGGCCTCTTCTCTCCTCGCCGTCAGACCCATTTCCTTATTTTGCTGTTTCCGGTGCCGTCCGTCGGTTTCGGTGGCTGCCACCGCCACCAATCGCTCCGTCTGGGCCTGGGGAGTCCTCGGCTGGTGGTGGCCGGCCCCAGATCGGCGCCGGTCGCCGGGATCGAACCCCTCACTCCGTCGGCCTTCTCCCTCGGTTTTCGCCGCTGTTTTGCCGCCGATCGTGCCTCTGTTAGGCCGGTGGTGGTCAGGCGGTCGTCGGGCTCCCTCCTCGGCCTCGCCTGGTCGCCACCGATCGCCGGCAGGGGCTCGCCGGTCTTCAGCTTCCGTTTTCTCTGCTTCTTTTTCTCTCCCCGACCCATTCTCTCTCTCTCTTCTTTTTTTTTTTTTGTTTTCAATTACCTTTTTTTTTTCTTCTTATTTTATCAATTTTATTATTTTTATTTTTATTTATTTTATTTATTTTACTATTCATTTAAAAATATATTAAATACCCCAAAACATCTACAAAATTATTATTTTATTCTAATTTAACTAATTTAATTTTATTTAATTTATTTAATTTATTTTTAATCCTTTTTCGGGTATAATTTCTCCGTATTTTCGGGATATTGTCCCGGGTGACCTTTCGGTATATTTTTCGATTATTTTCGGGATTATTTTTCTGAACTAAAAATCCCGATTAATCCCGATTAATTTTCATAAATTAATATCTTGATCAATTTAATCCGAAATAATTTTATTTCACTTTTATTGACCAAGATTCTTAATCCATTATTTTAAATTAATTCCCTTATCGAAATTATACCGGCTTTCGGTCTTTTGACCATTTTGCCCTTACACGTGTTCGGGATTAATTTAACCCGACTTCCTTCACAAATACTCCTCATCTTTTCTTATTTAATTTTCATATTTTAATTAAATTCGGGTCTTACAATTTTCCCCGAGGTCTCCGAAAAGTGGTCGGTTCGGCCTCTTCTCTTCTCCGTCGGTGGCTTTCTTTTTTCTTCCTCCGTTTCTGGCGCTGGCCGTCGTCTGACCCCCCGGTACTGCCACAAATCAAGCTGCCTGCGCATGGGGGACGCTCGGCTGGTGGTGGCCGACCTCGAATCGACGTCGGTCGTCGGGAATCCCTTTTCTCTTCTCGGTTTTCCTTTCGTCGGTGTTTCTCTCGCCGTCGATCGCGCTTCCATAGCCGGACTCTGCTTGGGTCGACGTCAGCTACCTCGCCTGTCGGGTGCGCCGTCGGCCGTTTCGTCCGGTGAGGGAGGACCGACCCTCGATCCTTGCTTTGATTTTCAGTTTGCAGAAATCGCGTTACGCGATTTCTGCTGGTTTTTTATTTATTTATTTATATTATTATTTTATTTTTAATAATATTTTAATCAATTAAAATATTATTAAAATCTAAAAATATCTAAAAAAATACTATTTTATTCATTTAATCCGTAAATGAATTTTTCAATCCGATTTTACCTTTTCAGTTTATTTTTTGATTTTTTCGGGATTATTTTTCGAAGTGAAAATTTCGATTTATTCCAATAAATTCACATCTTGATCAATTTAAACCGAAATTTAATTATTTCTTCGTTATTGATCAAGATTTCTCAATCTGATATTTTTAATTAAATTTTCTTGTCTCGATAAATATCGAATTTTGGTCTTCTGACCATTTTACCCTTGCACGTGTTCGAGAATACCATTGAAGTCCTTTTGCATTTTTAAATGCACTCGAAAATTTCTATTTGTTCCCTTTTGCTCTTACGTTAAAAACTATCGGGTCTTACTGTTGGGAGGAATTTTAGATTCTCCCTGTAATTTTTTTTCGTCATTTGATTTCGTCGTTTAGTTCAGTTATTTTTCCCTATCAGTCATTTTATTTTGCTTACAGTACCAAATTTTGAAAAAATCTGGGGTAAAACGATTACTTTCGGATCCTAAGGTATTTTTAGATTCCCCCCAACCAAATTTGTTTTCCTATTTTACCCTCAATTTACTTGATATTTGGATCACTTTACCCCTAAACCTGTCTAATATTACAACTAAACCAATAGTATTATTACTATTATTGTAATGTCCCGGAAGCGCGGAAATAGAGGCTAACTTTATATATGTGTATATATATATATATATATATATATATATATATATATATATATATATATATATATATATATACACATATATATACTTAGGTTATATTTCTTTATTTTTTTTTTAATCCTTAGTATTGCCAAAATTTCAGCAGCAATCACCGCATGCGTTAAATAGTAAATATCATCGACATATTAATTGTTTCTTGAACGTTTACATACTAATCCATAAGAATAGTGATTTCATCCCGTAATAATTATACAACCACGTATCTGTACATTATATGTGTTTGGAAATAAACATCTATTATTATACCTGAACAAGTATTTCGTAGATAACTGCGTAACACTTACTGCAGGAAATTTGAAATGGGGAAAAATGGGTGAGCTTTTGGGGAAAAGCTCTGTAAGGAATACGTTTAGAATAATTCTAACTATATAAAGCATGTAAAAATCATGCAAGTATACCTTCATACAGGATAATATCATATATATGTATACTTTCCTTTTTAATACCATGAATGTCTTTTCATCGAAAAACATAAAACATACTTCCTTTCATGAAAACATCATCATGCATAGTTTTCTTTTGTGAAACATTCATCATGCATAATTCATTTCGTAAAATCATCATCATTCACAATTCATCATTTAAAATCATCATCATTCATAATTCATCATTCATATTTCATCATCATTAAAACGTGGAGACTATGCTATATCTGAGTCATGCATCATACGTCATCCTCCGTAGAGGGTTATAATCATACCGATGATCCTAGTGGGGGCTGTAAACTGTATCAGGGTCGTACAACAAATTATAAACATATGTAGTATCGAATCATCATAATTTACATTAGCACAAAGCTAGGGTACGAGCACCAATGGCACTCGCTGTGCGGGAGACATACATGCGTATTGCACGGGCACAAGATATTACCAGAAATCATCATCATATACCACGAGTAGCAGGTCAACTACCACATAGGTGATGACAAGCACCACAAGGGTCCTACGTATCGGCATCTCAAGTGGCGGAGTCGGAGCGCCATGAGCAATAGGCATGCATATAAATAACCTTCTAGTCTCAAAATCTCTTTTTATTTACTTGCATACTTTCAAATTTATTAAAAGTTCATTTGAAACATGAATATAAATTCATATAGAAAACTATAAAATATTCATGTGTTTCATACTCCATAAATCATTTCATAAAACATAATATACTTCATAAATCATTTAATGAACATAATTATGCTTTATAAATCATTTCATGAGTGTAAATAGGTCAGAATTAAGCTAAATTACACCCCTTACCTTGTAGACCTTGGGGTGGCGCACAATAGTCAGGTCTCGAGATTGCCTCGATTTGCGTACCAAATTCCTGAGCTGCCCAAAATGATACCAATTCATCATATATTAATCAATTCCATCTTAACATACTCAATTATGTATTTATCTTCTCGAAGTTTGACTAATTTTGACTTTTCAATCAACTTTTTCGATTTTCTCGATTTTACCAATTTAAGTGTCGTTTTGTCACATTTCATTATTCTAATTTCTCATTTCATTACTTCATTAACCTTATGACTCATTCAAGTTCATAAACCTTGCTGGTCACTTTGCCAAATTTTTAATTCTTTCATTTTTTGATTTTACACTGAGTTAACTATAAACCGAACTTTTTCGATATAACTTTAGCCGTTAACAACCTTAGATCCATCTAAATTTCACCACAAACACATCAACACCATGCTGTCAAAACCTCAAATTATCCATAAAAATTAAATCATTCAATTCCACTTAACCAAAGAAACCTTGCATAAACACCAAATGTAACGACCATTGACCCTTGAAAATCGGGAGATTTTTTTTTAACTTAATTTACCCACTTATTTCCTTATTCACTTAGGTTGTATTCATGTGCAGTGTCAAAACACTTTTCCTAATTCTTTGTTCGTAATTATGTTTAATTTTCATACTTTGACATATATGGCCGATAGAAATTTCGGCAGCATAACGGCTTATATATGAGCCTACCCACCTGCAATTCAGTTGTTTTGACAACCCTAGATATCCACAACTACCAAGCATGCTTTCCAACAATCCTAGATATCCACAACTACCAAGCATACTTTCCAAATCCACATTTACAACTCAATACATCCATCGATTTAATACCGATCATCTTAAAACCTAATCCCAAGAATCATATTCTTTACATTGTTTCCTTACAAATTACATCCCAACAAAATATTCTCAATATATGTCTGTGCATACAAGTATGTCTAGTAAAGGAATGTAATCGTATACCTTTGCTGCATGTACAAAAAGTAGCCTAGGGTAGCTCTTTCCCACAGCCTACGTCATGTACACGGCAAGTAGCGCCCACAGATCACTGCAAATGGTCTAAGAGGTAGAAGGGTGAGCTTTTGGGGAAAAACCCAGTAAGATAATACTCTTAAAGCAGTTCTGATATATAAAAGCATGTGAAATCGTTCATAGAACCAAACTTTAATGAAATACATAAATTGTCAATTCATGCATAATCATCATAAAAATCATAAAGCATGTGTGTCTTTAAACAAATGACATGCTTAACCATTTTACAACTTTTCATTGTTCATGAAAGAGTTCTTAAAACCATCGGGTTCATAAACGTTTCGTAAACATTTCATAAACCTTTCGTAAACATTTCATGAACATTTCATAATCATTTCATAAACATTTCATGAATCTTTCATAAACATTTCATGAAACATATCGGTCGTAACCAATTATCGTATATATCATGAAAACACATATTCATTCATCATAGTCGATTTTCATAATCAAATCGAGGAGACTAGGCTATAACTAAGTCATGGGATACGTGTCAGTCTCCGTAGAGAGTCATTATACCTATGGCCATGGTAAGGGGGCTGTAGACTAGATCAGGGTCGTACAACAATCATAATTATAAACATGGGTAGTATCTTCTTATTTCTTATCATGTACTAGCACATAGCTAGGGCACGGGCACCAATGGCACTCACCGTGCGGGGAACATTCATGCGTGTTGCGCGGGCACGAGATACTACCAAAACATCATCATAAACCACTAGTAGCACGACATCTTCCACACAGGTTGAGTCAAGTGCTAAAGGGGCCCTACGTACCGGCACCCTAGTGGTGGAGCTGAAACACCACAAGAAGTAACCATGCATGAAGCCTATAGTCTCAAAACAAAGTTTTCAAAATCTTTCTTGGGTTTTATAACCCATCAACTCATATCAAGTAATAAAATCAAATTCCTTGTAATCTGAAAACTCTTTCATAAAACAGAAAGACTGTGTGCCACTTTGTTCCTGCAAGACTCAAGAGGTGGCCCCCACAATCCCCTTTAAAAAACAAATTTCTTTTCTTAAATACTTTTGAAATTGTCAAAAGTTTCTTTAACGATATGAATATAAAAACATAAATAAATGTAAAACATTCATACGCTTCATACCTTAGAAAATTCATTTCACAACATGAAAGGTACTCGGGGAATATTTCGACAAATTAAAACATGCTTCGTAAACAGTTTCACAAGTATGAAAGCATTGATAAATCATTTCAAATCATATGCTCTTTCATAAAATCATTTATCGGTGAAACAAGAATGCATTATCAGAACTAAGTTAAATAGTACCCTTACCTCGATTTATCGGATATCCCGAATTCGAGTGGTGATGCCTCCTAGTACCTCCTTTAATTCCTTCTACAATCACCTACACCGAAATTGTATACTTAGCACCTTATTCATGCGAATTGTCCGAATTGCGTTAAAATCATAACCTATTCGTTACTACTGCGTGTGTACGTATTATTGTACATACCTAGGCCAACATGTACATTTATATATTTTCTTTACTATTTATATATTTTGTACATACAAATATTAACATATACCTTTATTATATACATCTACATGTATATACACACACATATATATATATATATATATACACTCTCCTATATATATATATATATATATATTTCATTTGTTTTCCATTTTGCCTTATCACATGTATATATTCTTGGTATGTACATATACTAACGTACACATTTATCTTATATACACCCATATGTATATACACCAATATATATATATACATATATATATATATATTCATTTGCCTACTTCTCATCATTCCCATTTTTGTCTAATTAAATCTACACTAACATGCTTGTATCTACAACACATATATCTACATGTACATTAAATATACATACATGTATATATATATATATATTACCTTTTCTTTTCTCTCTCTTCTTTTTTTTTCTTTTCTCCTTTTCCTTTCTTCCCTCTCGGTCAGCTTCTTTCTTTAGCTCTCTGTTCCAGCCTTCACTGCCTCAGTCTGCTCTTGCCTCTCGGGTTCACCTCCAGCAGCAACTCCCTCGGCTTTCTTCTTCTTCTTGCACTGCCTCCCTCTTAGTTTGCTCTTCCTCAATCTCCTTTGCCGATTTGCTCTTCCTCAATCTCCCTTGCCTTGTTTTATTGCTGATTTCCAGCCATCTTCTCTTCGGTTCTATTTCTTTTCTTCAGCCCATGGCTCTCGATCCACTTCAGCTTTCTTCCTCCTCTCTTCTTCATCTCCTTCCTTTTTCTTTCCTTTCTTTTCTTTCTTTTCTTCTCCTTCTTCCTCAGCCAACAACTCTTTCTTCTTTCTTTCTTTTCCTCTTTTCTTTCCTCATTTCTTCCTTTCCTGATCAGCCCTCCTTTCTTTCCCGGTCAGCCCTCCTTCCTTTCCTTTCCTTTCTTCTTTTCTCTCTTTTCCTTCTTCCTTTCTTTCCTTCTTCTTCTCCAGCCGAGCATCTTCCCTCGTTCCTTTTCTTTTTTTCTTCTTACCTGGTTTCTCGCCCAGCTCTCGTCTGTTTATTGTTTCCAATTAAAACAATCGGGATTGGCTTTCTTTAAAAGCAAATTCTGTATAATGCCCCTTTTTCTTTTTTTCTTTTTTATATTATATTAATATATTTATTATATCAATATATATATATATATATATATATTATATTAATATATAGATAGATAGATTTATTTGTTTTGTTTTTGTTTAGTGTTAATATATTTTGTTGTTTTCTTGTTTTGTGTTCCATTTCATTTCCTTTTATTTCATTTCATCATTTTTATTTTTATTTGTCTCATGCTTTATTTATTTATTAATACTTATATATTAAATACTATACATTACATAATATATATATATATATTTGTTATATATATTATTATCCATCTATCTAAATGTCTAGTATATATATATATATATACACACACCTATGTACATATATCTATATGTATACATTTTCTTGTATAATTTATCCAAAGACATTATATTCATGCCTTCCATGAAATTTTCATTACTTCGAGAATAAAATATCCTTGGGATTTCATCATTCCTCATAAATTCCCGATACAAGTTTTTACATCAACAATTTTCAACTAATAAATTAAAATTTTTCAGTCCGTCCGTACTTACATTGCTTTGTCACTCCCTATATTTTCGGGTTCCCTGTCATTCACGGGCTTCTCGGTTCCTATAGTCCTCAAGCCCTACAACGAATATTGACACTTCCATTAAAATTTATTATTCCCATATATATATATATATATATATAGTCTAACTAAATGTAGGAAATTTGTGGGGTTTACACCAAACAACAACATATATGAACTTCATAATCCTCAACTAAATCTAACATGTATATAACTTAAAACCATGAAAAACTATCTCAAAAGCTGATCAAAGAAAAAAAAATCTCAAAATTTCTTCTTACCCGAAACAAGGCAGATCTGACCTCTATTTTTCTTTTAAGGTTTTCACCTAGAAAATAAACATCTTTGTGGCTGAATTTTTTATATGTTATAGAAAACTTGAAGGGGAAGATTTCATCCTTCTTGACCGATGCCTGAATCTAGCCGGAAGGCCGCCGAAAAATTTGTACGAGGAGAAAAGATTACCGCCTGCAGCAAGTTTGGGGCATTATTGCTCTCAACTGGAAAGTCCTTTGGGGTTGATTTTGGTGCCTCCAGAAAGCTTGTTATGTTGACTATATATCTGGAAAATTTGGGTTCTAATGGTTTCCCCTAAAGTTGTCACGACCCAAATTACCTAAAAATCAGAGTAAATTTTTCGCTTTTTCATTTATTATTTAATTCTTACCTTTCTCTCATCGTGACCATCCTACAACACAGTTGGGCTATGATTCGGTGTTAGTCACCTCTCACCCATTTACCATTCCATTTCCATATCACATTCATATATCAGAGTTTACTATCTTTTGACTTTAATTTAAATACATACGCATTGGTATTTATAACTCTACATCCCCGACATCATATCTGTTTACAGTACTGTGCATTACATATTTAGATACAGAACTATACAAATGTGTATACCTGTCTCTCAATGGGAAGCAGCGGATACCAAGCATGCAAGTCCTTAGCCGCTCAATAACTATTGCAAGTGCTCTGAAAAGATGAGAAAATAAGGGGGGTGAGCAAACCACACGCTCAGTAAGGCAATTATGCAAGTAAGTAGATAGCTCCACTATCTACATGCTCATAATGCCATGCCCTTAAATCCATTTCTTTTCATTAAAATCATCAAGCACAAATCATGTATATATCAATGATGTAGTTTATCAAAACTATTCGTGCATATTGAAATCATACTACATATGCATCAATGGTATTTTATGTGACATCAGTAAATCATACTTGGCATGAATTAAATCAAAATCATGCATTAATTCATGCAATATAAAACAAATCATGAGATGCAATCATTTCATGAATTTATCATTAAAGCATGGAAAACACATCATGCTACTACATTTAAATCATTTCATTAAAGATGCAGTATAAAATCACCCGAAGGGGTTAAGCGTCTCATAATTCAAATCCAAACTCATAAAACACTTCATTAAATTTCTTTATAAAACTTCGGTTATAAAACCACCATTCTTTCAGGGTCACAAATCATAAAATCATCTGAAATCTCGTATCACAGTATAAAATCATAAAATCGGGGGCCTGACTCCTCCCTCGGGTCTACCCTGGTCTATCGACCAATAGTTATATCATGTGAGACAAGTAGGTAATTATCAAAAACAACATAGGACTATGGCCATAACCTCGTGATCCCTAGCAACACGGTGCCTAGTGTGCGGGGTATCACACCTGAAACGGGAGGTGGGTCATCCTACCCGCCAGAACAGCATAACATCAGGATTGCGAGGGCAAGGCTTGCTGCCTCGTGGCTATTGTCACTCCACTCCAACAATCCCCATGGTACATCGTACTCTACGTGACATACACGGTACAACGTACTCCGTGAACCCAAGCTCAATCGGGGGTGCCTGTAATAGGTCTTATCCACCCAAATCATCTCTGTCTCAGAATGTACGTGTGAGCATATCATCTCACTGTGACACACAGTCTGCAGGAGGCTCCAACATGACTATATGCATGTAATATAAATCCCTGTGCGAGTGAAGCTCTAGCACGACTCCATGCATATTCATGATATCTGAAAATCTCGTGCAAGCGAAGCTCTAGCACGGTTTCATAGAAATCAATGAAATCTGCGTAGGTACAGCGCTCCAATATGACTTAAAATAATTATAAATTCAAATAAAATCCACGTACGAGCAATGCTCTAGTACGGATATGTATAAAAACTCAGTGAAAAACCTCGTACGAGAAAAAACTCCCGTACGACATTCAAATGAATTATGAAACCATATAAAACTTTGTGCGAGCAACGCTCCAGCACAAATGAATGCTCAAGTAAATCAAATCTCGTGCGAGTTACACTCCAGCATGGCTTTATGCATAATTAAATCAAATCTTGTGCGAGTTACACTCCAGCACGGCTTTTATGCATAATTCATATCAAAATAGGATGCGAGCTAAGCTACAGCATCTCTCATGCATGTCAAATCATTAAAACTAGTGCGAACAATCGCTCCAGCACTTTTTTATGCATATTCGGTCAAAACAAATCAGAACAGTCCAAACATGTCAAAACAGAGTGCGAGCTAGGCTCCAGCAGCTCTCATGCATATCAAATCATAAAATCAGTACGAGCAACCGCTCAAGCACATTTATGCACATTTGCAAATGCAGATATAGTGCGAACTACGTGTCGGCACTATCTATTTCCATATAAACTTGATAGTTGGCCTATTTTCCAAAGAAATTTTCATTTAAATACAAATAACACTTACGTAGTGTTATCATGTGAAATTCATGCAATTACTGGCCAATCTATCGATTTGCTTTGATTAAAACCAATAAAATCCTTAAACTATAAATTTCCTTAAATCATGCATTTCATGCATGTCATGCTTTCACCATCCTTAGGTGAACTTCCCTCAATAGGGGTAAAATAGTCTTTTCACCTAATTCTGTCACAGCCCACTTCTGGGAACCCTTCTATCCATACATTCTCTACTACGGTTGGGCTGTGAGAAGATGCAATTACTAAAATTCATTCATTTACAGCGGAAGATTTAAATCTTTAATTCACACTCCCATGTATGTGTGTAGATATACAAAATCAATTGTATAAATACCATGTGCTTACATATCATCCTCATAATACTATTTACAATTTCAAGATATAACTGTGCGATATGATAAATTACATACAAAATACTCGTGTATATAAATCTTATACCTTTACGAAATTGTGGGAGCTGTTCAACACAAAAGACCTAGAGACCACCGCTCTCTTACTTCTCAGTACCTGGAGGGGGAAAATAGTGGGATGAGCAAACCACAGCTCAGTAAGAAAATGTATGCTAGCAGGTAAATATCGTACTACCTACATAGCCCATGCATGTATAAACCAAAACCATGTTTTCAGTACAAATGGAAATACCATACGAAAAATGCATTTAAACATATATTTCTCAATAGCATTTTCGTGTAAATCAAATATCAAGCTTCCATTTAAAACATGCTCATAAATAGTGCCCTCACGACACAAATGTGAAATCAGAGATTTATCAAAAACACAAAATCTCTTTCTTCCCTTAATTCACTTTTTCTGCAAATCTCTTTCTTTTTTGAGATTATCTCTGTTTCTCGAATCTCTGAGACAGGCATGGAATTTTCGACAATCAAATATCCACGACATATGGCCATAGTCAGTGATCCCGAGCCTCACTGATCAGGTGTGCACAGGGCATCACTTTGCCTAAAGGGGAATGGGTCAGTCCTGCCCTCCGGCTCATCTCAATCAACCACATCTCCTCGTATACTCACGGTAAGAATACGCCGTGTGTCATCTACGCGATACTCGTACTCACGTGCACCCAGCACGGTACATAGTATACCAACGGATAACTACACTGTTCTACGTACGACCGTGGATCCAAGTCCATACTCCAACTCCGATGGACTTTTCATCCTAAACCATGTCTCATATACCAGGCGACCAAGCAGCGTGACACACAGTCATCGCAAGGCTCCAGCGCGGTACGATCTATCGTTAAGGCCCAGCCCGTTCAAATGGTCGTCGGTTGGTATCCCCTTGGGTCCCAGACCCCCAGGTTTACCTCAACTCAATAAAACAGGTGCGAGCAAAGTTCCCGCACTTTCTCAAAATTATCGTGCGAGTTAAAACTCCAGCACGGTACATCAAAGGCATTAAAACGGGTGTGAACTAGCGCTTCAACACCAAATCTCATCTCAAAACTGATAGATGGCTATTTTATCTTTTTAAAACTCAAAACATGTTTATTCATACAGCATGCCTCTTCATGCTAAAACATGTCAAATTAGCCAACCTATCATCAACATTTCTCAATCATCAAGATCAATGAAAAATAGAGAAAAACATTGAACACATGCATATCATGCTATTTCCTTACCCTATCCCATTTCTCAATACATATATACATCATAGTACTTTTCATGCTTCCATATCATTTCATAGAATTATAATATCGTACTAGTTCTAGCAATATATCTACGAAATTGCTATAAAATACGCACGAACATCTCTATAGCTAACACACAGTCCCTTACCCACTTTACTTGTGTGCAACTATCCTCCTCTACGCTTCTCGCATTCTCATCTTGACTTGCTCCGGCGTATCATCCGAAACTGAAATTCATCCATCAAACACTTGAGTTAACGTTTCTAACTCTTATTCAACTAAGCATTTATCCAATGCCTTAAATACACATTTAACCCCTTGTGGTAAATCTCACAATTTTATCCCAATATCAACATGCCCAAACCATGCCCACAACATAATCATCTTCTCAAGATATCTCATTCATCATTAACACTTCTACATTCCACTTTCTCACACTAGACCATTTCTAAGTTATATTCATTTCATGGCATTCTAGGTAGTTCTATTCATAATGTGCACACCCAATCAACTTCATAATCATTTACTAGACCAATGTACTTGGATTTGTGCACTAGAAACTTACCTCATTGGATTTCCTATTTGCTCCAATTAGAAATGCCTTTTATTCATTCAATTTGACAAATGGGGAAATGCCTCTCGACTATGTTGTTCTTCTCTTAGACGTGAACGACTTTATCTTTAATAGCTTTTCCTCAAATCTTACTGAAAATGGCTGGATTTAGGAGTGAGAAAGCTAGGTTTTAGAGTTGAAGTGAAAATAAATGGTTTATCCCGAAATCTGCAGATCCAACTGCTCCTATTTATAGATTTAACTTGATGAGATCGATCTTCCTTGGGTGGAGATCGATCTGGTCCTCTAAAAATCCCTCTTTTCTAAGATATTTTAAAGGCAGGAGATCGATCTGTCGAGGCTTGAGATCGATCTGCTGTCAAACAGAAGCTTAAGGAGATCGATCTGGTCTTAGGGGAGATCGATCTGCTTCCAACCGAGAGCTAAGGAGATCGATCTGATTCCCTTGGAGATCGATCTGCTCCATTCCATTACTCACATAAGAGCATTCTGGCTCTTCCAGATCGATCTCTCATCCTATGAGATCGATTTGGCCTTCACTTTTCCAGATTTCCTGCAGTTTTTCTGCAACAACTCCCTTCAAAACTTCCTCAATTTACCTTCATAGTTCTTTCCTCATTCATCCCTCCTTGAGACTTAAAAATGTCATCCAATCACACTTAGTACATATTAAAACTTGTGGGAAAATCTTTGTATAACCAAATATACACGATATTACCCGAATGGAAATATACACTTATGTAAATCTTTCCTTCCATTTTACCACACTACTCTTATTCCATTTCAATCACATTCTTCTCGTATTTAAGTTCATTTCTTCATACTCATTCATAACGCAACTTGTACGTACAATCACGACTCTTATTACAAGTGCGTACATAATCTTATGAACTTACATTGCGTATACTTTGTATTACGAATGTATTATCATACTCAAGATTTCATTTACATTTCTATGTACCTATATACAACTGTACATATACGGGGTCTCACAAATTCGATCCTTAAAATCATTTAAACTACTTTTAGGATCATTATACAATATCATTGTATACATACATATTCAGTGTACAGAAAAGCTATTAAAATACGCGTAGCTACCTCTAACTACTCACACAATTTTCTTACCTCATTTTTCTGTACAGTCTGACCTTTCCCACTGATGACTCGTCACGCAGTTCGATTTGCTTCAAATCCAATCTCCGGGACTGCGGATACACATTCATCAGGTCAAATACAATACAATTTAATTGTATTTCATATTTTCTGGGCTTAATTTAAATCATTGGGCCCGTTTATCCATATTGGGCCCGATTGCACCTTAATGGGTCTTAATCGGCCTTAAGCCCATTTACCACACTTTATCGAGGCCTATTGGGCTCACTGGGCCCATCAGTATTTACTAGCCTCGTTCTAAATTTTCGGATATCTCAATTTAGTATTTACGACAATTTATCCCAATTTCCAGAACATAATTCATTTAATGTGAAATTTAAATCCGTAATTCATCAACACGAATAACGATGCAAATTGTCATAAATAAAGGTTACTTACTCGAGATTCCATAATAGTACACAAATCGAGGCTATCTCGAGCTCTCGATTGATGCCAATTGTCGAGCTACACAATTTAATATTTTTTCGGATAAATTTCCAGTCGAATATTAATTAAATTAAATATTTCAAAATTTAAATCGGTTAATTCGACCGCTTACCAACTTACCCGAAGCTCGATTGCATCACTGAAATTTTCTCCAATTTTTCCTCTTTTTCTTTTTCCATTTTTCTTCTTTTTTTTTCCCTTTTCTTTTTGGCTGAACCGGTCCGGTCCGGTTCAACCCAGTTCAGACCGCCGGTTCAGTCCGGTTCGATCGATTCAGTGGTTTGCCGAACGGTTCTTCGTCGATTTTCGCCACCAGTGGCTCTGCTAGGTCGTCCGATGCACAGGTCTGGGGTTGGTTTCATCCAAGGCCGTCGAAAAGTGACCGGTTCGACTCTTCTCTCCTTCGTTGGCGGTGGCCTTCCTTTTCTTCTCGTTTTTCGGCGATAGCCGCTGTCCCACCGGCCGATTCAGCCGCTGATCGGCTAGCCTTGGCATGGGTTACCCTCGGGTGGCGGTGGCCGGGCCTAAATCGGCTCCGGTCACCGAGAATGCTCCTTTCTCTCTCGGCTTCTCCGTTTCCTGCCTCTTTCGTCGCCGGTCGTCGATTCTCTTCCGCCTACCGGCGTCGGCGAGGCTCGGCTGGGCTGCCTCTCGCCTGGGCTCGCCGCTGGCTGCCTCCGTCAGTGCCGTAGAAGACTCGGCTTTCGTTTTCTCGGTTTCCTTCAGTTTTCGTGATTTTCCAATTCAGATTTCCTTTTTTTTTTTCAATTGTTTTATTATTTTATTTATTATTTATTTTTAATGATATTTTATTTTTAATAATATTTTAATCAATTAAAATATTATTAAAAATCCAAAATATCTAAAAAAAATATTATTTTATTTATTTAATCTGTAAATGAATTTCTCAGTCTTATTTCGACTTTTCGGTATAATTTTCGATTATTTTTGGGATTATTTTTCGATACGAAAATTTTGGTTTATTCCAATAAATTCATATCTTGATCAATTTAACCTGAAATTTAATTATTTCTTCGTTATTGATCAAAATTTCTCAATCTCATATTTTTTTAATTAAATTTTCTTGTCCCGATTAATATCGAATTTTGATCTTTTGATCGTTTTACTCTTACACGTGTTCGAAAATTCTATTTCAATCCTTTTGCATTTTTAAATGCACTCGAAAATTTCTATTCATTCCCTTTTGCTCTTACGATAAATATCGGGTCTTAAAAAAGTCTCCAAATTTTTGATAAAATTAGAGAGTTGGTCAAAAATCTGAAGTAGAAAAAAATTCTGTCATGTTTTGGAAAATTCCAAAAAAATAATTTTAGTCCAATTTTCTCACAATTTTCACTTCTCAAGTGTTATACTATGTCTCTAGTATGTTTCATACAAATTTTGGGGTCGCTTGTTTAAGAAAAATTTCCCGATTAAGCTCAATTTGCACGATTTGATCAATACCGAGCAAAATGACTTAAAGTTTTCGATTTACCTTAAAAATTAATTTGATCCCCGAAACCTCCATATTTCCACTTGATTTTCATTTCTCAAGTCAATTTCACCTTATATTAATTTTCTATGACCTCGGAATAATTTTTGTAAATTTTATGAATTTAATCCGAATTTATTTCTATTTTTTAGCTCATTTGCTCGATTTCGTGCAAACCCGAGTCTTGCTAACTTTTTCACTTCCAAGACCTTAGTTTTCATTTCTAAACATCATTTCATGATCATACATGAAATTCTTAAGAAATTCTCGGGCTTAAGGTCTTACCTCGATTTTCGTGCCGTCGGGCCCCACGCCCTAGCCCGAGTGCTTCGATGGTTCCGGACCTGCATAACATTATTCTAAGTACTTAATTATTTCTTAACTTCTAATTGTATGATAAAAATGAAAATTTTAGGTTTCACAATTATTATTATGTGTGTATGTGTTTTTTTTTTTAATAAATGAAGTCATATACATATCTATAATTTTATTGTATCTTTTGTATGATATAAAAATTAGATGGAAAGTCAAATAAATGCAAGTGTTACTTTTTTCTTTCTTTTTATATGTTTTTATTTTATTAAATTTTTGTATCAAATATACCAAGATTAAATGATGATAATAGATATTGCATATTATTAGCTTAATTGACATTTTACAATTAAATAACTTAATTAATTAAATAAATTAAAATAATTTACTTATTAAATAAATCGATTAACTTGTGTTAAATAAATTGATCAATATTTGTTAAATGAATAAATTTAAATAATAATAAATAAATATATAAATAAATATGTTAAATATAGTTTTTATCAAAGTGTTATTCATCTTAAATCAATTATTTATTTAATTTAATACAGAAGGGTAACATAGTAAAATACACCATTTAGTAATTTTAAATTCTCTTGAACCAAACGTAGTAATCAAATATTCTCCCAGTACAACCAAACGCAAAAATTATATATTCCCTAGAATTCATTAGGTAAAATGATAAAAGGTAATTTTTTTTCCCAATGGAATTTTTTTCCTCGAACCAAACGGCACCTAACTTTCATTTATATTATACTCATGGCATGACTCACAAAACTATCCACATCAACTGCCACGTAAAATGTCTAAATAACAATTAATGTAAAAATTAAAACTTTATTGTGTTATTTTAAAAGACTGAGAGATTGTTTACAATAAAATAAAAATTTATGTAATTGACTTACATGTAACAAAATGTTGAGAGTTTGTGCAAAAAATTGAAAGTACATTTGATTATTATTCCAATAACTTCTCATATGTTTTCCTTAATTAATTTATTAGAAAGAATTGTACGTGAAAGTATTGAAATCAATATGACAAATTTTCATATTCTATTTTTTATTAATACTTTTTTATATTAAATCTAAAAATTTAAAAAATAAAAATAAAAATAAAAATTTAGTATTCAATCGGCATACTTAGGGTTTGTTCGCCATCAAATGGACCCTTAGGGAGGTATGTTAGGCACATTTTGCCATGATCATGTTGTATATACCGTTTGGAACGGTGAGAGCAATCTCACCATCCCACAGATCATTTGCTCACTGGTCCTTAAGGGGTCTGGCGAGCTAACGCCTTTTTACCTCTTCCCTTTTTCCCTATTATTATTATTATTATTATTATTATTATTATTATTAATTTTTTAATTTGAAGTTATTTTTATATTTTTGCAAAATATAAAGAAATTATTAATATAAATAAATTACTAATATAAGTCTACAAAATATATTATTTTATATCTATGATATTTAAAATTTTAAATATATTATTTTAATTTAAAAATTTGTCATTATTTACTAAATAAATATTAAACAAAAGTGTACATAAAATTTAAGCAAAAGTAATTTTTGATATAAAAATAGTTTCATTAACAAAATTATTATTTTACAAATTATTATTTTACGTCAAAATAATTTTAATAATTTCAATTACTTGTTAATTTATAAATTTTATTTTATACAAAATTTAATCTATTATCCCCAATGATCATTTTTCTTAGTGCAAATCATCTTATTACCTCTATTGTATTTTGCATCCAAACATATCTAACTACTTAATCTCACGCTACAATAATTAATTTCATCTCTATTTTCAATCTTAATATAAGTTAATATTATCGTCCATCATCAACTCATATTTCAAATCCCAATTAGGCTTTGCACAAGCAGCTTTTATTTTTTTTTACAAAAAAAGCACGTAAATAATATATAATAGGTTTTCAAAGTTCAAATTGAATATACAAAAGGTTAATATTAATATAACAATATTTTACAACACTTCATCTCAGCCATTTTACTTGGTACATGAGTGATATCAAATAACTGCTAAAATGATACCTGAGGATATCCAACGGGACAACCAAACATTTAAAAACGCAATAAGAAGCATTTAATCGTTCAAAGAATGTTTAACACTATTGAACCTCTTAAAAAGTGTCATTCAAATATAACAACTTCAAAAGTGCTGTATATATTAAAGTTAGAAAACTAAAATAAGTCAGGAACACCCAATAAGGTCACTTTCCTAGGCTTTCCTAGGCGAGTACATTTCTACATACCAGCAAGAATAGTTTATCCAATCTTCACTTCAACCACGCCGGAATTTGGGTCGAACAGTAATCAGCCCCGGCCTTGCCTCATCAAAGTGATATCTACAAACAACGTTGGTTCTTCATTATCAACATTACTTGTCATCATTAGATGAAGAAAACATAATTTAGCCCCATTTTTAGATAAAAGGGAAAATAAATGTACATAACTCTTGAAATATATGCTCTAGTGTGTTTGTGTGTATGGTGAAACTGGAAAAGGGGAAGGAGGAGGAGGCAAGGGAAGGGAGAGAAGAGGCGCTTAAATATTTCACCCATTTTCAACGAGGAAACTTCTCACGGCTGTGGGGAGCGCAGCTTGTCCACGACTATGATTTCCTACACCTGTAGTAGTAAAATAAAGCATCAGTGCATCTGCAGCAGCATTTCAAGCACAAAAAACTTGAGGTAATCCCTTTAACCATTTTAGTAATAAAATTAAAAGTACCCTGCATCGATAACCCAAGCTAATTATCTTTAGAAAGCTTAAAATAATTATCTTAAGTTTCTGGTCCTACAAATGGTCGATAGCCCCACATAAAATTTCAATTATAAGGAATCTTTCAACATAAAAGTATGTCTAAAATTAAGTAAAATTACCTGTTATGACTTGTACTGATGTAGGTCTCTGCCTAGACGATGTCTGTCGCTTATCCAGTTTATCCATGGTACTAACATTCTCAACAGATGAAGAACGTACAATCCCATTATTTATCTTTACCCTATTTGGAGAAACTGAATGGCCTGCTGGCACCTGCGTCTCAAGCCGTCTCAGATGTTCATGCAATGCTTGGACAGCTTCTGCTGCATGAAGACCGTGTAAGTCCAACTTCCACAAGTCATTGTTGCTATTTCTGATACCTAAAATTTCCCTAGCTGCCTTAGCATTAAGTCTCTGAGCAGCTAACCATTCTTCTCGAGCATTATGAGAGTGCTTTTGTGCAGCAAAGTGGTCACCTCTCAAAAATGCATTAGAGGCTGCCCTAGAATATTGAGATGCTGACCTGTCCAGTGGAGAGAAAAAGTCAACAGGGATTCCCAGCATCTATCACTACTAAGTGGAGAGTAAAAAAATTAAATTTTAAGTTCCCATATCAACAAGAACATACAGATGTGTACAGTAATTGGAACTGTAGGAAATATCCAATAATACATATGAAAGAATGTCCTCCAAACTTTACAACATCAGGGCCAGGGCTAACTTTGAGGAGAAGGATTGCTTATGGCAATAAAAAATTTAAAATTCCAACTTATTTCTATAAATAAAAAGACAAAAATTCATAGATGCACTTTTATGTGATTATGTGTACGTTCATCAATTTATAGCCACATACAAAGTAGCAGGGTCAATTGACCACACTCAATTCCTAAATAAATAAATAAATAATCTAAATTTGTATAGATGTGATGGTAATTTTTTTTATTGATTCCATTAAAATTAAATAAAAAACCAAAACATGTAAAATTTTCATTTACTTTATAATAAAAATGAGTAATATATGTGACTTTCAAACAAAAAAATAAATGTCTTTATATTCATATATTATATATTGCCTGTAATTTTTTTTTATTCAATACAATATAACCATACACACAAAATGGATGATTATATCATAGACATGAAATAATATCTCATTGTTGAAGTAACGAGATAATATACTATATTTTTATAGACTTAAAACTTTTGGTTTTGATAGAGAATATTTTTTAATAATATAATGTATAAAAATATCATGTTTACATATGACCGCATTGAAAATATTGTCTATCTATGCTACCAGGAGTAAATTAGACCTATGGTCCAAAACCTTTCTACAATGTTTCATATTAAACATTAACCTTCAAATTGCAGCATTTTGCACCTTGACCTTTCAAATTGTGTCAACGTAATCTATCCATCAGCTTTATGACAGACTTTGACAAAAAAAGGACAAGTCAGCACTAACGAGTTTTCCATCATCCCTACCCTACTTTAGCCACGTTGTGCTATGATGGGAACAGCTTATAAGCAGTTCTTTTACTTACAGACCTACTAACTTGATTTTAATTACCACATAATATTTTAATAGTTATTTATAGTTTGACAGACAAAAGAAACAATTAGCTCCAAGGGTTGAATTGGAACTCCATAAAGCTAAAACAAAATGATATTCAAATCAAACTTTATTGCTGAGGAGTGCAATTTATCCAAACTCTTAATACATATCAACAGACAGTGCTGATACCAAGTGGCAGTTTAGGAAAAGATTGGCAATTTGTCTAAAAGGAGTTTAATTAATTTAACTTAAAACCCTAAGAGACCAACTTCATAGATTCCAAGTTGAAGGACAAAAACCATATACGGATCAAACTTTAGGGATAACGTGACTTACCTAAATATTATTATTGTTCTTATTTTTTTATTACTACTTGTTATCATTGTTATTACAGTAAAATAAAATAGTGTTGTGTACGCACGTGTATGTGTGTTTGAAAAGCTATTTTAGGGTAGAAAGGGTTTGTTTACAAACCAGAAATTGAGCTCATTCACAAGCTCAAAAATAAGTTCAAAATCATCTCATTAATTTAAAGAAGCAAAACATGAGATTGAGCTTGAGAATTCTTTAGAATTGGTTCAATAAAATGAAGGGGTATGTTTCAATAAAGTTGATAAAAGCTGACCCAGCTTGAATAAAACAAGTTACTTGACCTAAACCAAACCGGGCTTAACTCAAACTGGTTTAAAAAGTCAATGACTCAAAACACAAGTAACTTGAAACTTGAAGCAACACCAAACCAAAATTAAATGGACAATTTTAACCCAAGCTTGAAAAGATTCAAACCAAAATTAGCCAAAGCTTGAATTGACCAAACTTAAATTGGGCATAATTTTTATTCCTTTCTCATTTTAAATTTCTATTTGATTAATGAATATTAGATAAACAGCAAGTTATCTCCAAAAGTGACCTAAACACAACTGATCGTGCTTTGATATAAAAATAACAACCCAAACTCGTGTAACTGGAAATTCGAAGTGACTTTAACAGAAAATTATTCAAATTGAAGTGACCCAAATCTTCAAGGATTTTGAATGCAGGAAGAATGACCATGCCAAACCCAAACCCAAACCCAACTGTCACTCCTATGTTTGAAGATAGGAAAAAGATGGTTTGATATTGATTGCAAAAGAGAGGAACAAGCCAATTTTAAGAAGGTGAGTGTTATTTAATTGCATGAACAATATCAATAGAATGGACATGAGATGAAAGAGAAGAAAGAAAATTACTTCATCAGAATTTCTCCATTAAGTTTTCAATAACTCAAATATTTATAAACTAAGGAAATATAAAGAGATGGTAAAAGTAGATAAAGACAATCTTATCTAAATTTTACTATATTTTTAAAGTCATTAGCTGTAGGATTACCATTTTCTTCAGAGATATTCACTCCATTAAATGGAGCTTGTGCACTTTTCCTCCATTTCCAACAAAGCTTTTCTGATTGTTGATTCTGAAAACTAAGGGTACATAAATTTTCATAACATTCTGAAGTGGTTGTAATGCCAATATGTGTTAGCTTATGATATTTCAATGCCCTTAAATTGTTGAATAATATTATAGAATATGATCTTTGTCAAACAACATCCTAAAGACCAACTCCTTAAATAAAAACATTTCTACAAATTCACAACAGCATATTCACATTGTCCTACTTAAATCACAAGAAACGTTACATGTGATTTATCATGTTGTATTTGAAACACTATTCTAGAATATCATGCAAGATCCTAAATGAGCAACAAAGGTGTTGAATGGACATGCATGTACAAGTGGCAAGTTATTCTACTTATGCAAATTCAAGCCTTCAGTATGAGTATATGGGGGTGTGTCTGTGTATAACCCAGGCAACCATACCTCATCATCCTTATAGCATCCTTCCGATGGCTCAAGTATAAATCATCTTCTTCCCATTCAGGCTCGAAAGGTATAGATGTCAACTGTCCCTGAATCAGCTTCATATTAGAAGGATCATCAAATAGTTTAGTCTCTTGCACATCTATCAACATTTTAAGATTTTCTTCCCTTTCATCAGCTTTAGAGCTCTGGCTAACAAGTGCAGCCATAGCTGATGGAAAACCTGTGTCAGAGTTGGAATTGGCTAGAAAATCAGCATTGTTGGAGCTCATGTCATTATTTTTTGTTTCCTTGATATCCTCAGTACCACTCATGGACATCATTCCTTTCAACAAAGTTGAGGCCTCATAAATATTATTGTCAGTAGCCAACAAGACATCCTCAATCAAACTATTCTCAGCCCAGCAATGCAACTCTTTAAGCTTTTTAAGAGCTAAATCATAATCGTTTCCCTCAACTACCTTATCTCCATAATTTTCAATTGCCTTGCCCATGTTTATTAGTTTTACGGAATCCCTATCCTGCTCTAGAGTTGGAAAATTGCCAGAGCACTTAAGCACATATGAGAAAGACCTCACTGAAAGATCATTATTTTTTGTCATGCTTGTGGAGGGATGGAGAGGCAGTAGATTTTTTGGCATAGGAGGGAAAGGGTCAATTTCAGTTTCCGGTACCAGACCCTGTTTCTGACGCTGCTTGAGGTCAAAGGCAGTCCAGCCTGATGATTCGCCTTTACCTCTTGCCGAAGACATCTTTTTATAAGGGGAGCCAGTAGGAACATTCATTTTTGGTCAAGTAGTATTGGTTGAATAAAAGTTCCTTCCGTCCTCTTCCGTTTAGAATACAGTTGAAACAACTGAGGGAAACAGTCCCCCGCGGGGGGGGGGGGGGGGGGGTGGCGTAGTCTGGGCAGCAGAAAAAGATACAATTTTCTGTTCAATCCACCTCAAAAATGACAGATAGGCTTTGAAACGCCAAGCAACCCTCTTAAAACTGCAAAGCAAGATAACGTCTAGCAATTTTCCTATTCAGAAATTATTGGATTAGCCATTCCAACTAATTCTTTTTTGCAAAGGAAATTGAACAGAATCAAGATATTCTAAAATAATTCAGACTAATTCCGATGGTTCTTTGTTTATATTAATAGAACAATCCTGTTATAAGTAAGAAATTTTACTGGAAAATACAGCACTGTTTTGTTTTATACTAGCAAATTCCAAACAAAAGCAAAAGAAGCAGATGCCAAAAAGAAAATACAGTATGCGAATTGGAAACCCTAAGATAAAACTGGAAGGCAGAATGATAAATACCTTAAATTGTCGATATAAATACGAAAAGAAAGAACTATTTGGGGAAATATAATAAGGGGAACCAAGGCGTGAATCGGTCGAAAGCAAAATCACAAGGCTCCTGAGAACTGAGTTTCTGAACCATCATTTCCATCATCAATCCCATATCGCAGCCTCTGCATCTCTTATCCATAAAGAATTCTAATTCTATCTTCCTTGTCCTTACACACAAATATTTGACTCAGGGAATTTAAGAGGAATAATAGTTTCCGTCCAGGCTGAGGCCAAGGGGAGGGTCAATATCACAGACAATGTGAAAACCCTTTTTCTATGCACACCGACACATAGATAAGGTTGAACATATTAAAAAAATCTAATATACATAGGATTTATACATAATGTCAATATCGATATTCTGATAATGGAGTTTTTCACTTTATAAGTAAAGATAATAATATTATTTTTAAAACATTATTTATCATCATCTTAAATTTAATTCTAAAGACTTTTTAGTTAGTAGAAATTAAATTTTTTTTGAAAATTATTTTATATCAAATAATTTTACTTGATGAATTCGAGAAATATTAAATTTCTACGTATAATTGTATTGAGAAAAATATTTGATTTTTATGTTTAACTCAAGAAATTTAAGATTATTAAATAATGCATTTTACTAAATTATCTTTTTGTATTAAAGTAAATAAGTAGTTGATTTAAAAGTGAATAACACTTTGATGGAAGTTATATTTAACATTTTTTATTTATATGTTAATTTATTTATTATTTAAGTTTATTCATTAAACAAATATTAATTAATTTGTTTAGCATATATTAATTAATTAGTTTATTTGTTTATAAAATATTTAATATGTAAATTATATTGATTTATTGAATTTGTTAAGCTATTCATTTGTAAGATATCAATTAATCTATTTACTAAATTAACATAAATATTTAATTAGTTCATTTACTTATAGGATGTTCAGAGATAAAATAGACACAAAATATAATTATAAGAGATCACAACATTTATTGATCACTAAGTTAGTTAAGAAACATTGGTTTGATACTTGCAAACTTATAAATCATTTTTAAATGCAATAAAAGTAACCATCATGTTGTAAATAAAAAAGAGTTTTTAATGACTTAACAAAAACAAAAGATTTTTAGTAAGTGTTTTATTTAGGATTATAATTTTTAAAAAATAAATGGGTATAATTATATTTGAATTGCTTATTTAATTATTTAATATATAATATCTTTGATGACAAATTGTTAAGTTAAACCAAATGAAAAGAGGTCAAGGATAAACTTGAAATAAAAAAAAAAAAAAAAAGAGGATTCTTGGGGAAAGTAAAAAAAACCTCAGGGGATGAAAGTATTGTTTTCTCCCTATTTTCTCTTATTTTGACATTATTGAGAATTTAAAATTCTTAATGAGAGGAAACATTTTACAATTAAACGAAGTTAAATATTTATGAAAAGCAAATTTTTAGAAAAAATCTTAAATTTTGTAAACCAAACCCCCCCTAAAGTTAATAAACTTAATTGATACATAAAGTTAAAAAACTTCAAATAAATAATGTATCGAATAATAATTTATACATATAATATTAAAATAAGATTATTTTTAACAAGTCAAAATTTCTCTTTGACTCAATTTACAATTAAAAGTCAATTATCTTTTTCCTCTTCTTAATAAGAAGTTGCATTCTATTTATATTGTTTATTTTTCAATTTTGAAAAAACTTCTGGCTTCTTCTCGACGAGAACAAAGAAAGGAGAAATGTCTCACTTCCAACTGCTTTGATCATAATTAAATGCATAGGATGTGAGAAAGAGAAGAAAAATGAGAGGGATGGTTGGAGAAAACAAAAGCCCCATTTTCTAGTACCCAGCTTCCATTCCAAAACCGCACATCACTTCGAGACATCATCAAGTGAATAATAATTCTTACTAATTTATTTGTATCCATTTTCCTTTTTATTTTTTTTGGCTTTTCCTCGATTTGAGGTTTTTTTCTTCTTCTTTTTTTTTTGAATTTTTAATATCTAAAATAAACAACTTGGAATTTTTTTTTACTAAGATTATAAAACAATATTTTCATTTAATCATTAATTTTCTAGGTTCATTTTAATCACATCATCTACATCTTGGGTTTTTCATTTTTCAAAGATCAAATACAAATTTTGAGTGTCGAATTAAAGAAATTTTTTGCTGCAAAAGCATTGATTTTTTTTTTTTTTGTGAATTTATTGATTTTCCCACTTTAATTTTAGTTTATATATATATATATATATATCATATATATGATATTGAGCAAAAACGTTAACTTTATATTGTGTAAGGATATTCTTCTACTAATGTTTTGAGCTTAATTGAGCATTTTAATGTTTATTTTATAATTTAGGTGACAAAAATAAACTTATGGAAAGAAATGGAGCTTAAATTATACTTTTTATAATTTTTGACCACCAGTGGTATTTTGTTAATTTCATCTCTGTCCAAATTTTTAGGGAAAAAGTAATCTTCATTAAAGTTCTAGAGGACTTCTCAAGTTTTTCAGAATGTACAAGATCACACAAATCAGAGTTTATTTGATGGATCAAAAGTCCTTACAAAGTCAAATAAAAATTAAGAAATGCTATTCCTAGTAGGAGTGAGATTAATTTAAGGAATATTGATGCATTTAAATTAAAACATTTTGGACAAGATACATACTGTAAACACCATAAATTCTATGTACTTGGACTTATCTATGAATAACAAATTAAACTATTGGGATTAAAGAATGTGTTTCATTGGTGAATGGTTTAAATTAAATTATAATATACATGGGGCTTAGGAGAAATTAATTGACTAAAATATTTTAAGTGAAAGAACAAATAATTTGGGAGGAATGAAAATAAATTTTTCGGAGTTAGATTAAGATATAAATATCCCTCTGCAATAGATAGATACAATTATTACATTAAATTTAATTCTAATATCATAAGGAAGATTTGTTAAGTAAATAGATATATATATATATATGTATATATATGTACGTGTATAATACTTAGTTTTTCAACAAGTAAAGAGTATGGGTACATGTATATATATATATATATATATATATATATATATATATATATATATATATAAAAGTGTATGTAAGTGAAACTATACATAGCCAATGCCGAGAGCTCCATCGGTAGAATCCATGAGGACATGTATAAATATGAAAATGCATTTTAAGGGGAAAGAAATGTAAATTGAAGAAGCCGTGGATTGGCTTCCAAAATGAAGCCAATCCCGAGCTTCTACGTTTGCTGCCATTGGTAACAACTTAGGGAAGGGAGGATAGCAATGAGGTGATGTCTCATCTACACAATTACAGTAAATATGTATGGACATATAAGGGGAATAAGGTTAGAGTTAGTAATGGAAATGATGACCACGGCAGAAGAAAGAAGTAGAAAACATGAAGAGGCGTCTGACTCTTGCTGAAAGGAAACGTGATAATTAGCAGTAGGAGCAGTCTGAAGCAAAGAAGAAGTTGAGTGCTGAAATGTGTCTATATATATACACACACACACACACACACACACACACATATCTAATAAAGATAGTATATAGGCCGGTGATGGCAGTAAAGAAAGGAGAAAGAGAGGAACCGTAAATGCCTAAGAAAATCGAGAGACAAATAATGAAACCAAAGGGTAATCATGATGGCCTGGTATTTTGGATTATTAGGTAGAGATATATGCATTCATAATACTGAGACAGCAGCGGGAAAGTCTGACCGAAAATAGGAGAATGACATGATGAAAGGATGGCTATAGGACACAAGGAAAACAAGAAAAGAAAGTGAGGAAAACTGCAGCAAGGAAAAGAAGAATGGACCGACATAGAGCTGTGAAACAAAGGAAAACTGCAGCAGTGGGCCGAAACCTGCACCGATTAGGTGGTGAAATGTAAAACCCACTTTTGGTGATGTATTCCTTATGATTCATATGATGTAACTCATTTCTATATGTTAATTGAATTATAAGAAGAGCTTTTGGCTTGAATGAAATTGTAAAAAGAATGAATGAGTATTCATGTAATGGCTAAATAAGGGTTGAAGTGGCTACTGACTAAACAAATGGAACTCAAAACATTCAGACTGAATATAAAGACTTAAAACACGAAATGATAATGCAAGGAACATGAATTCTAAGTATCTTTTATTATTCCAAGCAGTATACTCAAGTCACATTGTATATGAATCATAAGAAATGAACATTTTCATGCTCTAAGTGGGAATAGAATGCAGAATAACTAGTGAAGCAATCAAATGCAAGTTTTTCTTTGAAATTTTGGAAAAAAATTGCAACAGGAATGCTCCAAATGAAGGCTAGATCGATCCCCTATTCAAAGCAGATCGATCTCCATTTGATTCTGCTAAGAGCATATCGATATCTCCCCATGAGCAAATCGATCTCCATTTGCTTCTACCTAGCAAGGATCAATCCCTTCCCACAAGCAAATCGATCCCCTCCTCAAAACAAATCGATCTCTACTTAATTCTGCCAAGAAAGGATCGATCTCTTCCCAAGGAGCAGATCGGTCCCACACTTACATACCTAAATATTTCGATAGTTCAAACTAAAGGAAGATCGATCTCTTACCATAGGATATCGATCTCACCACCCTTATTCTATAAAAACCCGATAGCAAAGTCTTCTTTCTCAGAAAAATAAAACACCTACTCCATTTTACCCAAAAAGAACAAGTTTTCTCACTCTGGAATACCATCCCCTTCCAAAAAGATTTGAGAGAAGTCGTTTTGAGAAAAGTTGTTCATTTTAAGGAGGAGAACAACATAGTTAGGAATTAGTATTCAAATTGTTGGATTGAAGGAGCAAAAATGGTCTTTCAATTTCGGACAAGAGAAAAGACAAGCTAGGCGAGTTTTCAATACACCAACTCCAAGTATGTTTGTCTAGATATTGTTATGAGTTGATTGATGTATATATTGTTGGTTGAAATTACCGAGAACATGATGAATCAACCATGACCTAAAGATGGGTTTAGTGTGTGAAAATGAGCTAGGGTGGATTTAAGGATGAATTGGTTATACTAAGGTGTTAGTAATGTTAGATGCATGATTTTGAGATGGTTTAGTTAAATCAACTTATGAAAATGGATGAAGTTATGAAGTGTGCATATAAGGTGTTTGTGAAAATGCATGAATGAATGGAAAACTAAGGTTAAAGCATTACATGCTAAGTGCTAGATAGTATAACTAAGTGAGTTTGTTAGCCGAATTGGCTAAGAATGACATGATGGTGTTCGGCCACCATGCCATAGCCAAATGTGAAAACGGGCCAAGCTTGATGAAATCAACTCCATAAGGTCAATGGGCCTAGAATTCGATCCAACGAAGAGATAATTAGCCTAAGGAGCCCAATGGCCTAGGTGAAACGAATAGAACAGTCAAAATGAACTTAAGAGAGAATTTGACTCAATTAGATATATCGAATAGGATGAAGTTAAAATATGAGTTATCAGTATTGACTCATGTGATTGATGAATGTTTGCAACTCCCGATGATAAATCTGGAGAAAATTGAGTCAATCATGAAAAGCGAGAAAGGAAGAAGAAGTTGCTTCCGAGTGAATTGAGGTAAGGGAATCTTGTTGGCTTTTAGAGATACTTGTACTCGTTTTCGAGCGCATTACGGTTTCTATATTGTTTGAGGGTCATAGAAAAGAAATGAATGTTTGATGGGCGAAGGAAATTGGGATTTTAGAAAAAAATGTCATGAAAAGTAAGAACATGATGTTCTTGAGTCTTTTTACTGCTTTTTAGCATGTGGATTGGTAGGCTGGCTAACATTTAAATGGTTTGCAAGAAAATAGCATTGATTTGATTTAATAACCATTCTTTGCATACAAATGAGCCACCTACATGAGTTTTGTTGAAATAAAGCATGCTAGAGCGTTGCTCGCATGAGGTTTGACGTGTTTATACATGCATTAGTGTAAGAGCGATGCTCGCACTAGAGTTTTACTTGAAAGAGTGCTAGAGCTTGGCTCGCACTAGATTTCACATGGATTTTATGGCATGATATTGGAGCGTTGCTCGCACTAGATGTCTACTATACATTTGCAGCCGTGCTAGAGATTACTCGCACGTGATTTTATGACATGTTTGGAGCCGTGCTAGGAGCTTTGGGTAGACTGTGTATCACACTAATTAAATAGGCTCACACGTGCGTATTAAGATGTGGCACGATATGATGTGATGATATGGGCCACGGAGTACGTTGTACCATGCATATAGCATGGAGTAAGTTGTACCATGTATGAATATATATATATACCGTCTTCGGACGAAGGTTAGATCTGCTATGGACCGGTGGATTCGACATGACCCACCTCCCGTGCGGAAGCAGATAGAGGTGATACCCCTCACACTAGGATCCGTGTAGCTTGGGATCATAGATGATATGTCCATAGTCTTTGTTATTACCATTATTATTATTTGCCTAATCTCACATGTCACTTGTTTTATAATGAATCCATGTTTTTAAATGGTTTTGTGGGTCAGGACAGTCAAAGGGAGAGACTGAGTCCTGACAAATGCTTATTTGTGTTGAGTTTGAACTGTTTTTAAGTGCACCTCGCATGATGATTTTTCATGCTTTATTTATGACTTGTGCACTGATTTGAACAACATGAACTGCTTTATATATCATGAACACATGCATGAACTGATGCTTTTGGGTATGACGAGTAACTGCTTGGTTTTACGCATGGCATCACGATCATGTAGATAGTACAGTTATTTACCTGCTCGCATGATTGCCTTACTGAGCGCGTGGTTTGCTCACCCCCTTATTTTTCCCCTCCATAGAGCACTTTCAGTAGATTGAGAGTGACTGAGGATTTGATTTTTAGAGTCTACTACATGCCATCATATAAAGGTATACACATTTGTGCAGTTTTGTATCTAGACATGCAATAACAAAATAATATTTTGAATGTAACTTTTAGGGATGTAAAGAATTGCAAACACTTGTAAATCGCAACTCTGATTTAAGAAATGTTAATGTTTACCTAATGTAAATTTAAATGGTATGGTTGAATGAGATTTACATCGATACATAGCCCAATTGTTGGTGGTGTAGCTGTTCACGATCAGAGTAAGGTAAGAAATGGATTAAATAATAAATGAAAAATTGGTAGTGATTTTTAGTAGATTGGGGGTCGTGACAGAGGTGATATCGGAGCTGAGTTGGTCTGATGTGTGTCGGTATTAATAATTTAGAAAATTACATCCCCATGTTATTGTGCTTGTTTAGATACAACTGTGTATATCGAGATGAGTTTGACTAATAAATGATTGTGAATGTAGGAATCTTGACATTATGCCTAATACCAGTCATGGTAGAGGGGCGAGAGCACGATCTAGAGGTCGTAGGGGTAGGCTTGAGAGCCGTGGTGAGTCGTTATCACATGAGACTGAAAAGGAGATAAAGGTGGAGGCTGAAGTTGAGCATGCCCTACAGGGTCTGGCAAAGAGACCCGAGAGAGTATTGAGGCACGCTTCACGAGGATAGAGCGGAGCTTAGAGATAATTTTGAAGTTTATGGCCCAGTCAATACCTGGAGTTGGGGGTGGACAAGGTCCAACTGCATAGGGAGATGCTGAACAGGTGGCTGCTCCTTAGGTGCCTGCATAGCCAGCCCAGAGACCTCAAAATATAGATACTCCCACACCCCACCAGTACATGATATGCCTTCTACTGTTGCTCCACCACAAGGTAGTGGAGATTAGGGTTATGGATGTGACCTGAATAGATTATGGCAGTTCTAAAAGTTTATACCGCCATCTTTCAAAGGGATTAAGGACCCAATAGCTATAGTGGATTGGGTGAATGAGATTGAAAAGTTATATAGATTTTTCGAGTGCACTACTATAAAGATGGTTGCTTTTGCTGTATTCATGTTGAAGGGATCGGTAGAACATTGGTGGAAGTCCACTAGACCTATTTTGAGAGCTCGACATACGGAGATCAACTGGGATATATTTTTGGAACCCTTTCAGAGGCAGTACATTCCGGATACTGCGCAGAGGAAGCTGCAGATGGAATTTTTAGAATTGACCTAGGGGAGTAGATCGATGGATGAGTATGAGACAAAATTTATCTCCATGGGCAGGTATAATCCTGATACGATGGATAGTGAGGTCAAGAAGGTCTGAAAGTTTGTGGATGGACTAAGACCAGCCATCAAATCTCGATTGATTCCTTTTGATATACCGACCTATGAGGAGGCAGTGCATAGGGCACAGTTGTGTGAACAAGATATTAAGCGAAATGCCCCAAAGTTTGAAAAAGTTGGTAGAGTGAGGGATAGAGATAGGAAGAGACAGGTAGTGGATAGAGGCTTTAGTTATATAGGGAGCAGGAGATTATCTGGGAAGAGGCAGAAGATTGAGGAGATCCGGGAGAGGACAGTTAAGTCTCTTGTGTATCCGACCATATCTCTAGCAAAGGTTATAGTGATTGGAGGGTCACGCCCTACTATGGAACAATGCAGTGAGTGTGGTAGGTACCATGGTACTTGACCGTGTTATGGACCTCCTACAGTATGTTTCTAATGTGAGAAGCTAGGGTATGTGATCCAAAACTGTCCAGTGATGACTGAGAGTGCCCCACAAAAGGGCAAGGAGCCGAGAAGAGCTTTTATTGATACTCCTACTCCGAGATGAAGGGCGATAGCTAAAGAGAAGGGGAAGCAGGTAGTTTGCAGAGGGTGAGTGCACGCACTGAACCAGGATACTGCAGATCAGTCTTCAAATGTGGTGAAAGGTATCATCTTGATATTTGATCTTGAAGCTTATGTTTTGATAGATCCTAGTGCCACACATTCATTTGTATCACCTTCATTTGCATATAAGTTGTTTAAATATGTGAAGCTTACCCCGTTAAGTAGGAGGATGCTGATGAGCACTCCCATGAATAATCAGCTAGTCGAATATGTATTTAGGGATTGCAAGTTGAAAGTAGGGGAAAAGGAAATGTCAACCGACCTCATTTTAATGTATATGAGAGACTTTGATGTAATCCTAGGAATGGACTGGTTAGCTGCAAAAGGTGCTGTGGTAGATTATTTTTCTAAGACAGTAACTTTTTCAGGGATAGATAGCGTTAACGTAAGTTTCCCCGAAAAATGTAATGTAAAGTTTCCTTGAAAAGTAATGAAAGCAGTAATTGTTGTAAGCGAAATAGATGCATTTCTATGCTGACTAAATGATTAATGTTTTGAAAGGTTATATTGCATACGTGGTTGAGGCGGATAAGGCACTTCCGAAATTGAGAGACATCCCAATGGTTAGGGAATTTCTAGACGTTTTTTCGGATGATTTACCAGGGTTACCGCCAGATAGAGAGATAGAGTTTTGTATAGATTTGGCACCTGGTACTGAGTCGATATCCAAGACACTGTACAGAATGGCTCTGGCTGAGTTAGAGGAACTAAAGAAGCAGTTACAAGAGTTGTTAGATAAGGGGTTCATCAAACCAAGTGTATCACCTTGGGGAGCACCGGTCCTGTTTGTGAAGAAGAATGATGGGAGCCTCCGGCTGTGTATTAACTACAGGTTGTAGAATAAGGCGACCATCAAGAATAAGTATCCCCTTCCACTCATCGATGACTTGTTGGATCAGCTTCGGGGAGCGCAGGTCTTTTCTAAGATAGATTTGAGATCTGGGTACCATCAGTTGAGAATTCAAGATGAAGATGTACCCAAAATAGTTTTTTGTACCCGGTATGGTCATTATGAGTTTATGGTTATGCCATTCGGATTGACGAATGCTCTTGTAACTTTTATGTCGCTGATGAATGAGGTGTTTCACTAGTATTTGGATCGGTTTGTTATTGTGTTTATCAATGACATCTTGGTGTACTCAAGATCTAGAGAGGAGCATGAGCAGCACATGAGGATAGTGCTACAGACCCTCCGAGAGAAGAAGTTATATGCTAAACTCAGTAAGTGTGACTTTTGGCTAAAACAGATATCTTTTCTGGGACATATTGTATTGAGGGATGGTGTGTCAGTGGACTCATCCAAGATTGAGACAGTGATTCAGTAGCAGAGACCCCAGACAGTCATGGAGATCAGGAGTTTCTGGGGTTTAGCTGGGTATTATCGATGGTTTGTGAAAGGATTCTCGAGATTAGCTGCTCTGTTGACAGGTCTCATGAGGAAGAATGCTGAATTTGTGTGGGACAATAAATATGAGAGGAGTTTTCAGGAGTTGAAGAGGAGATTAACCACAACTCCGATTCTCACCATTCCTACCAGCTCAGGAGGTTTTTCTGTATATACAGATGCTTTATGCCAAGGACTGGGCTGTGTACTAATGCAGGATGGGAAGATAGTCGCATATGGATTTAGGCAGTTGAAGGATCATGAGAGGAACTACTCGACCCATGATCTAGAGTTGGCGACCGTGGTATTTGCCTTGAAAATATGGCACCATTATCTATACGGTGAGAAATTTCAGGTATTTACTGACCATAAGAGCCTTAAGTATCTGTTCTCACAAAAAGAGTTGAACATGAGACAGAGAAGGTGGCTTGAGCTTCTGAAGGACTATGATTGCGAGATTTTGTACCACCCGGGTAAGGCGAATATAGTAGCTGATGCACTAAGTAGGAAGCATCTTGGGTTGGTATCGTACATGATGATAGGGAACACGAGTTGTTGGAACAGTTCGCAAGCCTCAGTTTAGATGTAACCCTGCCTGATACTGATAGTGGCTTTATGGTAGCTAGCTTGCAGTTGGAACTAAATGTGGTAGATCGTATCCGACAGGCTCAGCAGATTGATCAGCAGTGCAGTGATACTATCGGGCAGATACAGAGGGGTACATAGACTGATTTTGAGTTGAGTTCAGATGGATTGCTGAGGTTCAAGGATAGGATATGTGTTCCCGATGATCCAAAGATCAGGAGGTTGATTTTATCACAGACTCACTCATCGAGGTATACGATACATCTGGGGAGTAACAAGATGTATCAAAACATCGGGATGAAGAGAGATATAGCCGAATATGTGGCAAAGTGTCTCGTCTGTCAGCAGGTGAAGGTAGGAAATCAAAAGCCTGCAGGGCTATTGCAACCTCTACCTATACCGTCTTAAAAATGGGAGCATGTCACTATGGACTTCGTGATGGGTTTACCTAGGACTCGCAGGAATCACGATGCGATTAGGGTAATAGTGGACAGATTGATGAAGTCGGCACACTTCTTAGCTATGAGAGCTATCGATACTCTGAGTACTCTGATGGAATTGTATGTGTGCGAGATAGTGAGGTTGTATGGTATTCCAATGAACTTTGTGTCGGATAGGGACTCCCGCTTCACTTCCCTCTTTTGGGAACATTTCTAGGAAGCTATGGGAACCCAATTGAGATTTAGCACAGTGTTCCATCCTCAGAAAGATGGTCAGTCAGAGAGGACTATACAGACCCTAGAGGACATGTTGAGAGCGTGTGTACTGGATTTTGGAAGCTCTTGGGATAACCATTTATCACTCGTAGAGTTTGCCTATAATAACAATTATCATTTGAGTACCGAGATGACACCGTATGAGGTTTTGTATGGCCGAAAATGCCGTTCCCCAATTAGATGGGAACTGACTTGGTGAGACAGGCCTTTGAGGATGTCCAGTTGATTTGTGAGAGGTTACAGATAACTCAGAGCAGACAAAAGAGTTATGCTGACAAGAGACAGAAACCATTAGAGTTTACAGTGGGTGAATCAGTATTTTTTACGATTTCTCCTTCCAAGGGTATAACGAGGTTCGAAAAGAAAGAGAAGTTAAGTCCTCGTTGCATAGGACCCTTGGGATACTTGATAGAGTTGGAGATAAGGCCTACAGGCTAGCATTGCCACTTGAGCTAGCGGGCGTTCATAACGTCTTCCACATCTCTATGTTACGGAAGTACCACCCGGATCCGACACATGTAATTAGATATGAGCCATTGGAGCTTAATGAGAACATGTCGTATGTTGAGAAGCCGGTTTGGATATTGGATAGGAAGGAAAAGGTGTTGAGGTCGAAGACGATTCCGTTAGTGAAAGTTCTTTGGCAATATCACACTGCGGAGAAAGCTACATGGGAATTGGAGAGTTTGATGCGGGGGAAGTATCTCGAGTTATTCACCAACTGATTTGATTCCAATTTGGAAGACCAAATTTCCTTAGTGGGGGATATTATGTAAGACCCACTTTTGGTGATGTATTCCTTATGATTCATATGATGTAACACATTTCCATATGTTAACTGAATTATAAGAAGAGTTTTTGGCTTGAATGAAATTGCAAAGGGAATGAATGAGTATTCTGAATTCATGTAATGGCTAAATAAGGGTTAAAGTGGCCACTAACTAAACAAATGGAACTCAAAACATTTAGACTAAATATAAGGACTAAAAACACGAAATGATAATGCAAGGAACGTGAACTCTAAGTTTCTTTTATGATTCCAAGCAATAACACAAGTCACATTGTATGTGAATCATAAGAAATGAACCTTTCCATGCTCTAAGTGGGAATAGAATGCGAAATGACTAGTGAAGCAATCAAAGGTAATTTTTCCTTTGAAATTCTGAAAAAATTTACAGCAGAAATGCTCTAAATGAATGCCAGATCGATCCCCTATTCAAAGCAAATCGATCTCTTGTTCAAGCAGATCGATCTCAGTTTGGTTCTATCTTGAAAGGATCGATCCCTTCCTAAGTGCAGATCGATCTTCATTTGATTCTACTAAGAGCAAATCGATCTCTCTCCATGAGTAGATCGATCTCTCTCCATGAGCAGATCGATCTCCATTTGCTTCTGCCTAGTAAGGATCGATCCCTTCCCACAAGCTGATCAATCCTCTCCTCAAAACAGATCGATCTTCACTTAATTCTGTCAAGAAAGGATCGATCTCTTCGCAATGAGCAGATCGATCCCATACTTACATACCTGAATATTTCGATAGTTCAAACCAAAGGAAGATCGATCTCTTACCCTAGGAGATCGATCTCACCACTCTTATTCTATAAAAACCCGACGACAAAGTCTTCTTTCTCAGAAAAACAAAACACTTACTCCATTTTACCCAAAAGAACAAGCTTTCTCACTCTAGAATACCATCCCCTTCCAAACAGATTTGAGAGAAGTTGCTTTGAGCAAAATTGTTCATTTTAAGGAGGATGTAAGACCCTTAATTTTTGGTGTGATGTATATAATTTTATGATGTATAGACAAGTTGAATTATGTATGAATTATAAAAGATGAATGTTTATGAGTTCTAAGAGTAAATGGATTGATAATTGGGTGTTGGAATGATTAAGTATGAGTTTGAATGAGGAAATTGCAGCTAAAGGGTGCAGGATGAAGGCTAGACCGCTCCCATGCAAGGAGAGATCGATCTCATGGCCTGAAGAATGCAAAATCAAGCATGTTGGAAGAGGCAGATCGATCGGTCACACAATGCAGATCGATCTCCTTAACTCTCGGGTTGGAGCAGATCAATCTCCCCTTAAGACCAGATCAATCTCCTTAGCTCTCGGCCTGAGACAAATCGATCTTGTTCTATTAAAGCAAATCGATCTCATTCACTAAAGCAGATCGATCTCAAGCCTTCGACAAATCGATCTCATGCCTTCAAAAATGTCGTGAAAATGAGGGATTTAAGAGAATAAGATTGATCTCTACCCTATGCAGATCGATCTCATCAAGCCAATTATATAAATAAAGAGCAGTTGGATATGCAAATCACAGAAAACAACTCAACCTTTCCATTTTCAACCTAAAACCTAACTTTCTCACTCCTAAATCATCCCATTTCTGTTAAGATTTAAGAAAAAGCCATTAAAACAAAGTTGTTCCTTATAAAGAGAAGAACAACATACTTTGGAATCAAAGCTACATTTGTTGAATTGAAGGAGCAAGGAGTATTTTCATTTGGAGCAAGAAGGAAATCCAAGTAGGTGAGTTTCTAATACACCAAGTCAAATGTATGTTTGCTTAGTTGCTATTGTGAGTGGATTGGGTTGTGTATTAATGATTGAAACTACTTAGGATGTATTGGAACAAGTAATACCTAGGATAAGTCTAGTGTGAGAAAATGTGGGTTGGATGAATTGATGATTTATAGATTATGCTAAGTTGTTATTGAAGTAATGTGAATGATTTGAGATGGTTAAATGAAGTTACATTGTGAGTTTAGTGAATTTATGAAAATGAGTACATGTAGTGTGAGACAAAATGCCATAATGAAGTAAATGATAAAATATGAACACTATGAGCTTAATATCGATTTAATATCGATTTGGTATGAATCAATAGGCCTAAAAGAATCTATAGACTCGAGATATGGGTAGAGAAATAAAACGAAGCCTTATAAGCGTTAATGAAAACTATAGGGCAAGTCGACTATAGTAAACGCAAGAGTTGTGTTGTATTGGACTAAATTGATGCGATATACGATTTTGTACAGTTCCAAAGAGTTCGTTGGAGACGAATCGAATAACACAAGTAAGCAGCTTTAAGGAAGTGGAATCACACGACGCGATTCCAGGTAAGGGAATTCTGTAAGTATATAAAGATAGCTACTCGTATTTTGTTAGTAAATATAGGGCATTGTAAAATGCATGATTACCTCGAAAAGTGATTGATGATATGCCTGAATAACTATGAGTATGTATATATATGATTTAGTTTTCAAAGTGAGTTTCATAAAAAGGGGATATTAAGGCTAATAATTGCATAAATCATATGTTTTCAATGGTTTAACGAAACACATTGCTTTGTTTTAAGCGAATTAACGTATGGGTTGGCTAATGTTTAAATGACTTTGTGAAATAGCACATGTGAGGTGCTAATCATGGTTTTGAGATTGTTTTGGTTAGTTATGAGTCGCCTATTGTGTTTATGTGAATTAAATCGTGCTAGAGCATCGCTCACGCTGGATTTTGGTGTTTTTCACATGTATGAAATGTCCTGAAGCTTAGCTCACACCTTGATTTGATTTGTGAGGATGTTTAATAAATCGGATTAGAGCTTCTGCTTGTATGTGAATTTTTAAGTGGTTTTCTTATGCATATAACCATACTGGAGCTATGCTCGTACGTGGTTTTCCTAATGATTTTTTGCATAATGTCGTACTAGAGCATTGCTCGTACAAGGAGATTTATCTATGATGCATGAATCGTGCTAGAGCTTAGCTCGTACTGGTTTTCACACTGTGGTATCTATGATGCCGTGGAAGCTGGTAAGATTTTCAAGCCCTACATCCTTAAGCCCGACGGGGTGGGGAGGCTCTGTTCGGTGGGGAGGCTCTCTTACGGTAGGATTCTTAAGCCAACATCCTTAAGCCCTAGAGGGGTGGGGAGGCTCTGTTGGTAGGGAGGCTCTCTTACATGGATATGAGGAGCTCCATGTGCACTTGAGACTATGTAGGTTACACATGGTATGGGGTAGATAAGACCTACGGCTGGCACCCCCAATCATGATATGGGTCAGCGGAGTACGTTGTACCATGTATATCACATGGAGTACGCTGTACTGCGTGGTTGAGATGATGATTATTATTGACTCACAGCCCAACTGTTATTGGTGAGGGTTGTTCACGATCGGGTAAGGGAAATGAAAAATACAAAAAAATTATAGTGATTTTTAGACGAATTGGATAAATAGGGTTGTGACAGAGATTGGTATCAGAGCTGAGTTGACCTGATGTGAGTCAGTATTAATAAGTAAGAAAATTACATCCCCATATTACTATGCTTTTGTTTAGATATGACTGTGTATACCGAGATGGATTGAGTCTAATAATGGTTATGAATACAGGAAGTTAGGCATTATGCCTGTAACGCAGCAAGGTAGAAGGGCGAGAGCACGTGCTAGAGGCCATAGAGGTAGGCCTGAGAGCCGTGTGGAGCCACAGACTGATCAGGCTCCACAGGACCCTGTTGAGAGACCAGGGGATACAGAGGCACGCTTCACTAGGATAGAGAGGAGTATTGAGAGCCTAGTTGAGATAGTCACACAGGTATTGGGTGCCGGTAATAGATGAGGTCCCGCAGCGCATCCCACTACTACTGGATAGGTAGCTGTAGAGGCAGAGAGACCTCAGGCCACGGAGACTATTACACCCCCAGTACAAGATATAACTTTTGCCATCGCTCCACAGCCGAACGACAGCGATTTGGGGTATGATTGCTAGCTGAGTAAGCTACGTCAATTTCAGGAGTTGGAACCTCTAGTGTTTTAAGGGGTAAAGGACCCAGTAATTATTGAGGATTGGGTCTACAAGATAGAGAAACTATATAGGTTCTTCAGATGCACGTCGATTGAGAAAGTAACCTTTGTCGTATTTATGCTAAAAGGCGAGGCAGAGCACTAATGGAGATCCACCGAAGTTATTTTGAGGGCTAGATGCTGCAAGATCACATGAGAGATATTTTTGGAGGCCTTTAGGAGGCAATATATCCCAGCCACCGCATAGAGAAAACTGCGGATAAAGTTCATTAATCTGGTTCAGGCGAACCATCTGTGGATGAATATGTGTCGAGATTTATGTCTTTGGAGAGATATGACCCAAATACGATGAATAGTGAGACCCAAAAGGTCCAAAAGTTTATGGATAGATTGAGATTGGCCATCAGGACCAAGCTTACCCCATTTGACATTCATACTTATGAGGAGGCAAAGCATAGGGCACAGCTGTATGAGCAGGACTTTGAGCAGAATGCCTCAAAGCTTAGAAAGATTAGTGTCAGAAGGGACAGAGACCAGAAGAGATCCGAGATGGATAGAGTTGCCAAGAGAGGAAGCTAGAGATTTTTTGAGAAGAGACCCAAGATTGAGGAGGTGCAGGAGAGAGCTGTTAGACCTCCTATGTATCCAACTTTGACTACATCAGGGGGCATGGTTATTAGAGGACCACGACCTACTACTAATCAGTGTAGGAGATGTGGTAGGTTTCATGGGACTAGACCTTACCAAACGCCCCCTGTTTCATGTTATATGTGTGGGAAGCTTGGACATATTGCGAGATATTATACTGAGATGATTGAGACTGCCCCACAGAAGGGCAAGGAGCCAGAGAGAGCTCCAGTTGAGACAGCTACACCGAGGAGGAGTGTTACGACTAAGGAAAAAGGGAAACAAGCAGTGGGTGTTAGCAGAGGGCGAGTGCACGCACTAAACCAGGACACAGCGGACGCATCGACGGATGTGATTAAAGGTACCATCCAAATCTTTGATTTAGAAGCAGTTGCATTGTTTGATCCTGGTGTCACGCATTCCTTCATATCTCTTTCCTTTGATCATGAATTGTTGAAACATGTAAAACCCACACTGTTAGATAAGATGTTAATGATATCTACTCCAATGAATGATAGTCAGTTGACTATGCATGTATAAGAATGGATTGGCTGGCTGTAAATCATATTGTTATGGATTGTCATACTAAGACCTTGATGTTTCCTAAGATAGAAAATCTTGTTGTAAGTTTTGTGAAATGAAATGAAGAACATGTTTACTATAAGATGAAATAGTGTCATTTTAATTATCATACTTGAGAGATGAATTTGTTTATTATTTTTGAATATTAATGCGATGATTTGTGTTGCTAACAGTGAAAAGGATAATGTGAAGGGTTCATTGCCTATGTGGTTGACATTGATAAGGCACACCCAGAATTTAGAGACATACCCATAATTATGAAATTTCCTGATGTCTTTCCGAACGAATTACCAGGGCTACCACCTAATAGGAAAATGGAATTTTGCATAGAGTTAGTACCTGGTACAGAGCCGATATCGAAACCACCATATAGAATGGCTCCGATAGAGTTGGAAGAACTAAAGAAGCAGTTGCAAGAGTTGCTAGAGAAGGGGTTTATTAGACCGAGCATCTCACCTTGGGGAGCTCCGGTTCTGTTTGTAAAGAAGAATAATGGAAGCCTTCGACTGTGTATAGATTACCGGTTGTTGAATAATGCCACCATTAAGAACAAATACCCCCTTCCATGCATAGATGATTTGTTGGATCAGCATCGGGGAGCATAGGTCTTTTCAAAGATTGATCTGCGGTCAAGATACCATCAGTTGAGGATACGGATTGGAGATGTACCTAAGACAGCATTTCTTATCCGTTATGGCCACTACGAGTTTTTAGTAATGCCATTCGGATTGATGAATCCCCCGTAGCATTTATGGCGTTGATGAACGACATGTTTAAGTCATACCTGGACCAGTTTGTGATTGTGTTTATTGATGACATTTTTATTTATTCCAAGTCTAGGGAAGATCATGAGCAGGATTTGAGGATAGTTCTACAGACCCTCCGAGAGAAGGAATTATATGCCAAACACAGCAAGTGTAACTTATGGTTAGAGCAGATCTCATTTCTAGAGCATGTTGTATCAAAGGATCGGGTATCAGTGGATCCATCCAAGATTGAGGCAGTTGTATAGTGGGAACAGCCCAAGACAGTTACGGAGATCAGAAGTTCTCTGGGATTGACAGGTTATTATCGAAGATTTGTTAAGGGTTTCTTCAGACTAGCTGCTCCGTTGACACGCCTCACGCGTAAGGATGTTAAGTTTGTGTGGGATGAGGCTTGTGAGAGGAGTTTTCAGGAGCTTAAGCGTTGATTGATCACTGTTCCAATTCTCACCATCCCTACCAGCCCAGGAGGTTTCTTTGTGTATATGCATCACACCAGAGACTGGGCTATTTGCTTATGCAGGATGGGAAAGTAGTTGCTTATGGATCTAGATAATTGAAGGAACACGAGAGGAACTATCCAACACATGATTTAGAGTTGGCAACCGTAGTGTTTGCATTGAAGACATGGCGTCACTATCTCTTTGGTGAGAAATTTCAGATTTATACAGATCATAAGAGCCTTAAGTACCTGTTCTCGTAGAAAGAGTTAAACATGAGACAGAGGAGATGGCTCAGACTCTTGAAAGATTATGATTGTGAGATCATGTACCAATCGAGTAAGGCGAATGTAGTTGCTGATGCTTTGAGCAGGAAGAACCTCGGGTTGGTGTTTTATATAATGGTATAGGAACACGAGTTATTGGAACAATTTACGAACCTTAGTTTGGATGTGACCCCACCTGGTTCAGAGAGATTTGAGATTATGGCTAGTTTGAGACTGGAGCCAGAATTAATTTGTCGAATTTGATAGGGTTAGCAGAGCGATCGACAGTGAATCGATTGGTTGAGTCAGGCTCAGACGGGTGTGGGTATTGATTTTGAGTTGAGTGCCAATGAGTTATTGAGGTTTAGGGGTGGAGTGTGTGTTCCCAAGGATTCAGAGATTAGGAGGTTAATTTTATCAGAGGCTCACTCATCGAAGTACATGATACATTTAGGGAGTACTAAGATGTATCAAAACCTTTAGAAGGTTTATTGGTGGTCTGGAATGAAAAGAGACGTTGCTGAATATGTCGCTAAATGTCTCATCTGTCAGCAAGTTAAGGTAGAGCATCAAAAGCCTGCTGGGTTATTACAGGCTCTACCAATACCGACATGGAAAAGGGAGCACGTCACCGTGGATTTTGTGATGGGATTACCGAGGACCCGCAGAGGTCATGATGCCATTTGGGTTATTGTGGATCGGTTGACGAAGTCAGCCCATTTCTTGGCCATGAGGCTACAGCTACTTTGAGTCATTGGCGAACTTATATGTTTAAGAGATAGTTCGGTTACATGGTGTGCCAGTGAACATTATTTCTGATTGGGATGCCCGCTTCACTTCCCATTTCTAAGAACATTTTCAGGAAGTGGGGGACCTACTTGAGTTTTAGCACCGCTTTTCATCCTCAGACAGATGGTCAGTCAGAAAAGATTATATAGACCCTGAAGGATATGTTGAGAGCGTGTGTGCTGAATTTTGGAGGCTCTTGGGACGATCACCTACAGTTTGCCGAGTTTGCCTATAATAATAGTTATCATGCGAGTATCGAAATGACACCATATGAGGCACTGTATGGACGTAGATGCCGATCCCCTATTGGATAGGAAGAGGTTGGTGACAGACAAATTTTTGCTCTGGATTTAGTGCAGCAGGCCTTTGAGGACGTCTAATTGATATGTGAGAGATTATGGACAGCTCAGAGCGGGCAAAAAAGTTATGCTGACAGGAGACGGAGACCACTAGAGTTCGATATGGGTGAGTCGGTGTTTCTGAGAGTTTCTCCCTCGAGGGGGATTATGAGATACGGTAAGAAGGGAAAGTTAAGCCCTTGATATATCAGACCCTTCGAGATTTTGGAGAGAGTGGGAGACAAGGCTTATAGGTTAGCGTTGCCACCAGACTTGGCAAGTGTACATAACGTCTTCCACGTCTCTATGCTTCGAAAATATCACTCGGACCCAGCACATGTGATAAGATATTAGCCATTCTCAATAAGAGTATGACGTATGTTGAGAAGTCGGTTCGAATATTGGATAGAAAAGAGAAGGTGTTAAGAACAAAAACAATTCCATTGGTAAAAGTCCTTTGGCAATATCACACTCCGGAGGAAGTTACATGGGAGTTGGAAAACATGATACAAGAGAAGTACCCGAAGTTATTTTCAAATTTACTTGGTTCTAATTTGGAGGACCAAATCCCTTGAAGGAGGGGAGGATTGTAAGACCATTAATTTTCGATGTGATGTATATAATTTTATGATGTACAGACAAGTTGAATTATGTATGAATTATAAGAGATGAATGTTGTTGGCTCTACCGAGAGGGGGGTGAATCGATTTTCTAATGTTAATGGCAAATTTAAACTAATTTAAACTTAATCAACAAATAATGAATAAGCAGTATAATGTATTGAACCAAATTAAAGCAAGATAAGGAAGAGAATATCAAACACAGTCGTTTATAGGGTTCAGCCAATCTCTTACCTACGTCCTCTCTCCTTGACCTTCTTGTCAAGTGCTTTCTTTCTCACTTTCAACGAAAGTTACACACTCCCTTTTTCAGGTTAAGGAATAACCTCTCTACCCTTTTTATACAAAGATGTATTCACCATTTTTACAAAGATTATCTCACTAAGGAACAATCCTCTTCTCTCTTAAGGCAAGGATGAATACAATATCAAGTTCTTTATGTGGGTAGGACAAATACAGCTTTTGCACACAAACTTATACAACAAACTCAATAAATAAGGATTGAAGACAATTGGAATGAAAGAATTAAACTGTTGTGAATATACAGAATGTGCAGCAATAGTCTCTTCTTCTCAGTGTCTTCAATGCTTGATTATATACTGAAGGATTGGTAGTTGGAGCATTTAATGCTATTTTTCCTGTTGAGATTTTGCAGAAAGAGCCGTTGGAAACCTCCAATAGAATGCCAGATCGATCTCTTAGTTATAATCCCTGCAAGATCAAGGCAAAAAGAAGCAAGGAGATCGATCTCATATATGAGCAGATCGATCTCATAATTTAAAAATATTAGAGCAGATCGATCTATCGAATAGGCAGATCGATCTTTCAATCTCTCTGTTTGAGGCATGATCGATCTATAGATCGATCTGCCAGGTAATCTCGTAGTGAGGAGATCGATCTCTCATTAACCCAGATCGATCTCCTTAGCTCTCTGACTTTGAGGAGATCGATCTCTTCCTATAATAGATCGATCTCATGAGCTCTCTGTTTGAGTATAGATCGATCTTATAGATCGATCTACTGCCTTTACCTTTGTTTTAGGGGAGATCGATCTCTTCCTTGTCCAGATCGATCTTCTCAACATCCTGTAGTAGGCAGATCGATCTTATAACCCTTATAGATCGATCTTAGCTTCCTCAATACCTTTGTACAGGTTCAAACCTTAGCAGATCGATCTCATATCCTCATGAGATCGATCTCTCATCTTAGAAAACCCAGGAGATCGATCTCTCATATCACTAGATCGATCTCTCATCTCCAGGAACTTAATTTCTGGTACTGATAGCTTCTAAACATGTTTTTATATCGTCTTTATATTATTGAATTTACTTGTTTTGTCATTTCAAAATATATTAACTCAACAATCTCCCCCTTTTTGATATGACAAAACCTATTCAATAAACATGTTTAGTTACCTATTTGCATTGTGCATAAATTCCCCCTTTTTGTAAGCTCCCCCTTTCTTTTAGCTTTTGACCTCGTTACTTTCTTAACTAACTCCCCCTCATTTTAATCATTCTTTTAAACCATTAGACATGTTTTCTCTCTTCTCCCCCTTTTTGTCATATCAATGGTATTAAAAGGTTAAACAGAATAATTCAACTTTCAACATATTGTGCATTTCAAAATAGTAATTCATTATAGCATATGGCAACAATAACGAACATATCATTCCATTCAAGCAAATGCAGTTTCAAAAACAACAACTAGTAATTTCAAAACAGTGGCAAAAATAGTCTTATCAACTAAGTCCTAAGGTGGAGGAGGGAATCGATCCATAAGGTCCTCAACGTGAGTGCGAGTGACTTGAAACTCATTATACATCGCCTACTGAGTAGCATGAAGATTTGCAAAACCTTCATCTAGCTTTCGATTTAGCTCCACGATCATGGTCTGCTGGGTGGCATGAAGGTTGGTAAAACCTTCATCTATCTTCCAGTTCAGCTCCATGAGTATCATCAAAATCGAGTCCATGCTAGCGGGTGATGGGTCAAGTGCAGAGGGCTGACCAGTCGAAGACGATGGACCCTCAATCGGTGCAGTAGGTGGAGTAAGGGGCTCATCTGAGGGATCTTCCTCCATGGCTGCTGTAGGCCGCAGTTCCTGCTTCTTCTTCCAATCCCCTCGGAAGTCCTTGTAGTACCCCATGTGGTGAAGTGTTTTGATGTTTAAGACGCTCTTTGGGGAGGGCACTTCACCCGTTTCACAACTGCAGTCCACTCCTAGTCGTTGTAGAAAGTACGCCAACGGTTGCGAAAAAACTATCGTGGTGGCTTGGCCGCGTACGATCTTCAACCAATCTTCATAGATAAAATGGGCAAGGTTGGGTTTTTGACTTGTGGAGTGGATGTGGTGGATCCAAAAATGATCTAACCTCCTAACGGTGGAATGACGAGTACCGAAAGGACGAAGATTCCATGAGATAATGAGGTTGAGTAACCGTAGGTGCATTGGTAGGTCACTTGCCTTATCCCCAAGAATGTCAAACTCCGAGGGGACTTCCTCATCTTCATTGGTCAAGCCTTCATTGCTTATGTGGAAAGCTTGGGCTAAGACATCAAGGTCTATTGCAATTGACTTAACCATGACATACGTAGTAAACCCGAGAATTTTGCAAGTATCATCAGGATCATAGGTGAGTTCGGCATTAGAAAAGAATGCCCTGACGATGTTTGGGTACGAGAGTATTGATTTTGAGAAACGAAATCCAACCAAATTCTTCAAATTTGGGTAGATAAGGAAAATCAATACGGTTTAAGAATGAAAAATCGATGGTTAGCCAATGTTTAATTGGCATGGTGGAAAAATACTCTTCATATCTCTTCTTTTTTGCAGGTGTTTTAAAACACCTGTTACAGGTAGTGACCGAAGGGGTAGAGGGTGGTTGAGAGGAGGTTGGTCTAGATTCTCTATTGGCTGATCTCTTAATACGAGGCATTTTTCTAGACACAAGACACACTTAAAACTAGTTCTCTAAAAATCTACCCAATGGAACAGTGTAAAAATTGCCCTAATTGAGCAAAAAGAGATAAATTTTTGAAGAAAAATTTAGCAATGTAGGTTACTAGAGAAAGAGTGACCAAAAGATTGGGCAAATTTCTTACCGAAGATCGATCTGGAGGGAGAATCGAGGGATGAGGTGCGACAGGAGGTTAGGGATTTGAAGAATTGGGTTTTTCAAATTTTGAGGATTTTGAACAGTTTTTATAGTCCAGGGCACAGGAGATCGATCTGTCGAGGCGACAGATCGATCTGTTATTTCCAGAAGCTCGAAGAGATTGATCTGTTGCTCCACAAGATCGATCCTCAGAATACAGAAGCTTAAAGAGATCGATATGCCAAATGCATAGATTGATCTGCTGTTGAACAGAGGCTTAAGGAGATCGATCTGCCAAATGCATAGATCGATCTGCTGTTGAACAGAGGCTTAAGGAGATAGATCTTATGGGTGAGAAGATCGATCTGCCTTGCTTAACCTTTATGCTTTAGGCTCATTTGAAGTATGGAGATCGATCTATATTGATAGGAGATCGATCTCTCATACTTTTTGCCCAGATAAATCATTGAAAAACTCTTTTAAAAACAGCTTAAAAATAAGATTTTGAAGCATATACATCTTAAGGGACATTCATGAGTCCTAATTCACCTCTAAGGACATAAAACCTATCTCTATCAAGTGGTTTGGTGAATATATCAGCAATTTGATGTAAAGTGTCAATATACTCTAGAATTATATCTCCCTTTTGAACATGGTCTCTAAGGAAATGGTGTCAAATCTCAATGTGCTTAGTTCTAGAGTGTTGAATAGGATTTTTAGACAGATTGATGGCACTGGTATTATCACATTTAATAGAGACTTGTTTCATGTCAATACCATAGTCTTTCATTTGTTGTTTAATCCACAACACTTGAGCACTACAACTACCTGCTGCTATGTTTTCAGCTTCAGTTGTGGACTGAGCCACACTATTTTGTTTCTTAGAGAATCAGGAGATTAATCTATTCCCTATGAATTGACAGGTACCTGAAGTACTTTTCCTATCTATTTTGCATCCCCCAAAGTCTGCATCTGAAAATGCATGAAGTGTAAAAGTGGAGTCCTTGGGGTACCAAAGTCCTAGAGAGGGAGTGTCCTTAAGGTATCTAAAGATCCTTTTGGTTGCTAATAAGTGTGATTCCCTAGGAGAGGATTGAAATCTAGCACAAAGACATACACTAAATAAAATGTCTGGTCTACTTGCAGTTAAATAGAGCAATGAACCAATCATAGACCTATAGAGTTTAGTGTCTACACACTTACCACTTTCATCTTTATCAAGCTTGATGTTGGTGCCCATTGGAGTTGCTTGAGGTTTGCAATTGTCCATTCCAAATCGCTTGAGCAAATCCTTAATATACTTTGCTTGATTGATGAAGGTTCCTTCCTTTGTTTGCTTCACTTGAAGTCCCAAGAAGAAAGTGAGCTCTCCCATCATACTCATTTCAAATTCACCTTGCATGATCTTTGCAAACTCTTGGCATAAAGATTCATTAGTTGATCCAAAAATAATATCATCTACATACACTTGAACAACTAGTAAATCTTTATTTTTATTTTTGATAAATAAAGTGGTATCTACTTTTCCTCTTGAAAATCCTTTTTCTATTAAGAATTTTGACAACCGTTCATACCATGCTCTAGGAGCTTGTTTCAAACCGTAGAGTGCCTTAGATAGTTTGAAAACATGTTCAGGAAATTCATGATTTTCAAAGCCGGGAGGTTGTTCAACATACACTTCTTCATTAATGAAACCATTTAAAAATGCACTCTTTACATCCATTTGATATAACTTGAAGTTTTTATAGCAAGCAAAGGCAAGCAGCATTCTAATTGCTTCTAATCTAGCTACCGGTGCATAAGTTTCATCATAGTCTATTCCTTCCTCTTGTCTATAACCTTGTGCAACTAATCTAGCGTTGTTTCTTATGATCACACTATTTTCATCCATCTTGTTCTTAAATATCCATTTAGTTCCAATTATAGAGTGATCACTAGGCCTAGAGACTAGTTTCCACACTTTTCTTTTTTCAAATTGATTTAATTCTTCTTGCATTGCTAAGAACCAATTATTGTCATCTAAGGCTTCATTGACATTTCTAGGTTCTATTTGAGACACAAAGGCTATATATTGACACATATTCCTTAGAGATGATCTAGTTCTAACTCCAAGAGTTGGATCTCCCACTATTTCACAATCTTTTACATATCCTAATTCTCTTGGTGCTCTAAACTCTCTCTCTAACATCTCTATTTCTTCTTCATCTCCTTTATTTAAGTCAAGTTTTTCTAATAGATCTTCTTCTAAGTTTGGAATTTCCTCTAAGTTTTCATCGAATATTCCTACATCCTCTTCATTGGTTGAATCTTTAGGTAAATCATTTGACTCATCAAAAATTACATGAATTGATTCTTCAACCATCAATGTTCTTTTGTTATATATCCTATAAGCCTTTGAATTTAAGGAATATCCTAGAAAGATTTCCTCATCACTCTTGGCATCAAATTTTCCTAAATTATCTTTCCCATTATTTAAGACAAAACATTTGCAGCCAAAAGGATGGAAGTAGCTAATGTTAGGCTTCTTACCTTTGTAAAGCTCATAAGGAGTTTTCTTTAGCATGGGTCTAATCATGGCTCTATTAATGATATAGCAAGATGTATTTATAGCTTCAACCCAAAAATATTTTGGTAAATTATTTTCACACAACATGGTTCTAGCCATTTCTTCCAATGTTCTATTTCTTCTCTCAACCACTCCATTTTGTTGTGGTGTCCTAGGAGCTGAAAAATTATGGCTAATTCCTTGATCATTGCAACACTCATCAAATCATATATTTTCAAACTCTTTGCCATGATCACTTCTAATACTAGTTATTGTATATCCTTTTTCATTTTGAGTCACTTTTGTATAAGCTACGAATTTTTCTAAAGCTTCATTTTTCACTCTAAAAAAGAACACCCAAGTGAACCTAGTGTAATCATCAACTATTACAAATCCATAGTGTTTCCCACCAAGGCTTGTTGTTCTAGTTGGTCCAAATAAATCTAGGTGGAGTAATTGAAGAGGCCTAGTGGTGGATACACTATTCTTAGGCTTAAATGTTGTCCTTTTATGTTTTTTAACACAAGCTTCACATATTTTTTTATAGTCAAAGGACAACTTGGGTAATCCTATAACTAGATCCTTTCTAGCTAACTTAAATAACACATGCATGCTAGCATGACCTAGTCTTCTATGCCATAACCAAGATTCTTTTTCATTGTCTACCATTAGGCATATGTTTTCATTTTTGAGTTCATTAAGATAGACAATGTATATATTACCTTGCCTATAACCTAGAAAAAGAACTTTATTTGACTTAGGATCTATAACATGACATTTCATGCAATCAAAAATTACTTTGTAACCTTTGTCACAAAGTTGACTTATGCTTAGTAAGTTATGCTTTAGACCCCTAACAAGCAATACTTTTTCTAATGAAAAATAGTCATTACCTATTGAGCCACTCCCTTCAACTTGGCCTTTGGAGTTGTCCCCAAACGTGACTTCTCCACCAACCTTCGATTTAAATGAGTTGAAGTGGCTCTTCTCACCCGTCATGTGCCTTGAGCATCCACTGTCCAAGTACCAAGCTTATTTTGTTTTAGCTTTGTGGCAATGCTCAATTATCTACAAAAAGTCGAACTCATATCTTAGGTACCCAAATTCTCTTGGGTCATTTGAGGTTAGTGAATGCAATTCTTGATCCCTTTGGGATCCATTTTGCTAATGCATTGAAATCTTTTGAGTTAATTACTTCTTTTGGAACCCACATTCTTTTTACTATTTTTCCTTTAAGAGTGATCATCTTCATATTGCAATTATGTGATGTATGTCCCTTTCTATTACAATACGAACAAGTAGTTGAAGGTTTATTCATGCTCTTTCTAGCAATGAAGCTTTTGAGATGAGTCTCTCTAATTTTTACATTATATCCTAACCCATTTTTATCAAAGAATGCCCTTTGAGTTTCTAACATGTTATCTAACTTTTGTTGACCCATATAAAATCTATTAAAGGAATTATGTAGATTACTATTTTTTTCTTTTAGGTCACAAATTTCAAGATTAGTAATTTCTAGTTTCTTTTCACATTCTAATTTGTCCTCTAGAATTAACTCATTTTCTTTCTTCAATTTAGATATTATCTTCTTATATTTCATACTCATGCATTCATATTCCAATGCAAGATCATCAAAGGCATCTTGCAATTCATCAAAAGAATATTCATTGAGGTTTGAAGTTACCTTTTCATCCTCAATAGCCATGAAGCACAAGTTGGCAATGTCCTCATTTGAGTCATCATCGGAGCAGTCACTGTCGCTCCATGTAGCCACCATTGCCTTCTTTTTGTGGAACTTATCATTGGACCTTTTAAGAAGAGGGCAGTTAAACTTAATGTGTCCTGGTTTTTTACATTCATAACACACAATTGTATCTTTTCTTCCTACCTCTTCTTGATCTCTCTTGTGGTTTCTCCTATTACTACCACTAGCTCTCATTCTCATGAACTTGTTAAATCTTTTGGCAAACATTGCCATCTCAAGATCTTCTTCACTACCACTCTCATTTTCATTTTTATTTTCCTCTTGAGTAGTAGATTTTAGAGCAACTCCCACTTTCTTGGGTGGCTCTTCATTTCTTCTTAATTTCATCTCATAAGTGAGTAGTGAACCTATTAATTCATCTAATGACAATGTGTGAAGGTCCTTGGATTCCTCAATTGCAGTCACTTTAGCCTCCCATGATTTTGGTAGGCTATTTAATATTTTTTTGACCAATTCTATATTAGAGTATATTTTTCCTAATGATTTTAATCCATTAATTACATCAGTGAATCTAGTGAACATATCACTGATTGACTGTCCATCTTTCATCCTAAATAGCTCATAGTCATGTGTGAGCATTCCTACCTTAGTCTCCTTTACTTGGGTTGTACCTTCATGAGTTATTGCCAATTTGTCCCAGATTTGTTTGGCATTGTCACAACCGGAGACTCTATTGTATTCATTTGGCCCTAAAGCACAAAAGAGAGTATGCATGGCCTTGGCATTCAACTGAGCAGATTTAATATCGTTTGAATCCCATTTATCTTCTTCCTTAGCGATATCTCTTCCCTCTATTCTTTTTGTAGGGATTTGAGGTCCTTTAGTGATAATCCTCCATACTTCATAATCATTTGCTTGAATGAATAACATCATCCTAATCTTCCAATAAGCATAATGTTCCCCATTGAACATATGAGGCCTAACCGTAGAGTGCCCCTCTCCTACTAAGCTAGTTGCTATATTGTTGTGAGCCATTTGATCGTTTCTAACTCTTAGGAAGTTATTCCTATGTGATCAAAGAGTCCTAACTCTGATACCAATTGTTGGCTCTACCGAGAGGGGGGTGAATCAGTTTTCTAATGTTAATGGCAAATTTAAACTAATTTGAACTTAATCAACAAATAATGAATAAGCAGTATAATGTATTGAACCAAATTAAAGCAAGATAAGGAAGAGAATATCAAACACAGTCGTTTATAGAGGTTCGGCGAATCTCTTGCCTACGTCCTCTCTCCTTGACCTTCTTGTCAAGTGCTTTCTTTCTCACTTTCAACGAAAGTTACACACTCCCTTTTTCAGGTTAAGGAATAACCTCTCTACCCTTTTTATACAAAGATGTATTCACCATTTTTACAAAGATTATCTCACTGAGGAACAATCCTCTTCTCTCTTAAGGCAATGATGAATACAATATTAAGTTCTTTATGTGGGTAGGACAAATACAGCTTTTGCACACAAACTTATACAACAACTCAATAAATGAGGATTGAAGACAATTGGAATGAAAGAATTAAACTCTTGTGAATATACAGAATGTGCAGTAATAGTCTCTTCTTCTCAGTGTCTTCAATGCTTGATTATATACTGAAGGATTGGTAGTTGGAGCATTTAATGCTATTTTTTCCGTTGAGATTTTACAGAAAGAGCCGTTGGAAACCTCCAGTAGAATGCCAGATCGATCTGCCATCTTGACCAGATTGATCTCTTAGTTATAATCCCTGCAAGATCAAGGCAAAAAGAAGCAAGGAGATCGATCTCATATATGAGCAGATCGATCTCATAATTTGAAAATATTAGAGCAGATCGATCTGTCGAATAGGCAGATCGATCTTCCAATCTCTCTGTTTGAGGCATGATCGATCTATAGATCGATCTGCCAGGTAATCTCATAGTGAGGAGATCGATCTCTCATTAACCCAGATCGATCTCCTTAGCTCTCTGACTTTGAGGAGATCGATCTCTTCCTATACTAGATCGATCTCATGAGCTCTCTATTTGAGTATAGATCGATCTTATAGATCGATCTACTGCCTTTACCTTTGTTTTAGGGGAGATCGATCTCTTCCTTGTCCAGATCGATCTTCTCAACATCCTGTAGTAGGCAGATCGATCTTATAACCCTTATAGATCGATCTTAGCTTCCTCAATACCTTTGTACAAGTTCAAACCTTAGCAGATCGATCTCATATCCTCATGAGATCGATCTCTCATATCACCAGATCGATCTCTCATCTCCAGGAACTTAATTTCTGGTACTGATAGCTTCTAAACATGTTTTTATATCGTCTTTATATTATTAAATTTACTTGTTTTGTCATTTCAAAATATATTAACTCAACAAATGTTTATGAGTTCTAAGAGTAAATGGATTGATAATTGGGTGTTGGAATGATTAAGTATGAGTTTGAATGAGGAAATTGTAGCAAAAAGGGTGCAGGAGGAAGGCCAGATCGATCCCATGCAAGGAGAGATCGATCTCATGGCCTGAAGAATGCAAAATCAATCATGTTAAAAGAGGCAGATCAATCTTTCACACAATGTAGATCGATCTCCCCTTAAGGCTGGATCGATCTCCTTAGCTCTCGGCCTGAAATAAATTGATCATGTTCCATTGAAGTAAATCGATCTCATTCACTGAAGTAGATTGATCTCGATCCTTCGACAGATCGATCTCATACCTTCAAAAGTGTCATGAAAATGAGGGATTTAAGAGAACAAGATCAATTTCCACCCTATGTAGATCGATCTCATCAAGCCAATTCAATAAATAGAGAGCAGTTGGATCTGTAAATCACGGAAAACAACTCAACCTTTCCATTTTCAACCTAAAACCTAACTTTCTCACTCCTAAATCATCCTATTTCTGTTAAGATTTAAGAAAAAGCCATTAGAACAAAGTTGTTCCTTATATAGAGAAGAACAACATACTTTGGAAGCTACATTTGTTGAATTGAAGGAGCAAGGAGTATTTTTCATTTGGAGCAAGAAGGAAATCCAAGTAGGTGAGTTTCTAATACACCAAGTCAAATGTATGTTTGCTTAGTTGCTATTGTGAGTGGATTGGGTTGTGTATTAATGATTGAAACTACCTAGGATGTATCAGAACAAGTAAAACCTAGGATAAGTCTGGTGTGAGAAAATGTGGGTTGGATGAGTTGATGATTTATAGATTATGCTAAGTTGTTATTGAATTAATGTGAGTGATTTGAGATGGTTAAATGAAGTTACATTGTGAGTTTAGTGAATTTATGAAAATGAGTACATGTAGTGTGAGACAAAATGCCATAGTGAAGTAAATGATGAAATATGAACACTATGAGCTTAAGATCGATTTGGTATGAATCAGTAGGCCTAAAAGAATCTATAAACTCGAGATATGGGTAGAGAAATAAAACGAAGCCTTATAAGCGTTAATGGAAACTATAGGGTAAGTCGACTATAGTAAATGCAAATGTTGTGTTGTATTGGACTAAATTGATGCGATATATGATTTTGTGCAGTTCTGAAGAGTTCGTTGGGAACGAATCGAACAACACAAGTAAGAAGCTTTAAGGAAGTAGAATCACGCGACGCGATTCCAGGTAAGGGAATTCTGTAAGTATATAGAGATAGCTACTCATATTTTATGGGTAAATATAGGGCGTTATAAAATGCATGATTACCTCGAAAAGTGATTGATGATATGTGTGAATAACTACGAGTATGTATATATATGATTTGGTTTTAGAAGTGAGTTTCATAAAAGGGGATATTAAGGCTAATAATTACATAAATCATATGTTTTTAATGGTTTAATAAAACACATTGCTTTGTTTTAAGCGAATTAACGTATGGGTTGGCTAGTGTTTAAATGACTTTGTGAAATAGCACATGTGAGGTGCTAATCATGGTTTTGAGATTGTTTTGGTTGGTTATGAGTCGCCTATTGTGTTTATGTGAATTAAATCGTGCTAGAGCATCGCTCGTGCTGGAGCTTAGCTCGCACATTGATTTGATTTGTGAGGATGTTTAATAAATCATCTGGAGCTTCTGCTCGTATGTGGATTTTTGAGTGGTTTTCTTATGCATATAACCGTACTTGAGCTATGCTCGTACGTGCGTTTCCTCATGATTTTGTGCATAATGTCGTACTAGAGCGTTGCTCGTACGAGGAGATTTATCTGTGATGCATGAATCGTGCTAGAGCTTAGCTCGCACTGGTTTTCAAACTGTGGTATGTATGATGCCATGGAAGCTGGTAAGATCCTCAAGCCCTACATCCTTAAGCCCTAGAGGGGTGGGGAGGCTCTGTTGGTGGGGAGGCTCTCTTACATGGATATGAGGAGCTCCACGTGCACTTGAGACAATATAGGTGACACATGGTATGGGGTAGATAAGACCTACAGTTGGCACCCCCAACCATGATATAGGTCTGCGGAGTACATTGTACTGCGTATATCACATAGAGTATGCTGTACTGCGTGGTTGTGATGATGATTATTATTGACTCACAACCCAACTGTTATTGGTGAGGGTTGTTCATGACCGGGTAAGGGAAATGAAAAATGCAAAAAATTTGTGGTGATTTTTAAATGAATTGGATAAATAGGATCGTGACAAGAACAACATAGTTAGGAATTAGCATTCAACTTGTTGGATTGAAGGAGCAAAAATGGTCTTTCAATTTCGGACAAGAGAAAAGACAAGCTAGGTGAGTTTCCAATTCACCAACTCTAAGTATGTTTGTCTAGAGATTGTTATGAGTTTATTGTTCTATGTATTGTTGGTTGAAACTACCTAGAACATGATGAATCAACCATGACCTAAAAATGGGTTTAGTGTGAAAAAATGAGCTATGGTGGATTTAAGGATGAATTGGTTATACTAAGGTGTTAGTAATGTTAGATGCATGATTTTGAGATGGTTTAGTGAAATCAACTTATGGAAATGGATGAAGTTATGAAGTGTGCATATAAGATGTTTGTGAAAATGCATGAATGAATGGAAAACTAAGGTTAAAGCATTGCATGCCAAGTGCTAGATAGTATAACTAAGTGAGTTTGTTAGCCGAATTGGCTAAGAATGGCATGATGGTGTTCGTCCACCATGCCATGGCAAATGTGAAAACGGGCCAAGCTTGATGAAATAGATTCGATAAGGTTAATGGGCCTAGAATTCGATCCAACAAAGAGATAATGAGCTTAAGGAGCCCAATGGGCCTAGGTGAAACAAATAGAACAATCAAAATGAACTTAAGAGAGAATTTGACTCAATAAGATATATCGACTAGGATGAAGTCAGAATATGAGTTATCAGTATTAACTCAAGTGATTGATGAATGTTTGCAGCTCCCGAGGATAAATCCAGAGCAAATTGAGCCAATCACAAAAAGAGAGAAAGGAAGAAGAAGTTGCTTCCTAGTGAATTGAGGTAAGGGAATTTTGTTGGCTCTTAGAGATACCTGTACGCGTTTTCAGGCGCATTATGGTTTCTAAATTGTTTGAGGGTCATAGAAAAGAAATGAATGTTTGATGGGCAAAGGAAATTGGGATTTTAGAAAAATGTCATGAAAAGCAAGAACATGATGTTCTTGAGTCTTTTTATTGTTTTTAGCATGTGGATTGGTAGGTTGGCTAGCATTTAAATGGTTTGTAAGAAAATAACATTGATTTGATTTAATAACCATTCTATGCACACAAATGAGCCACCTACATGAGTTTTGTTGAAATAAAGCATTCTAGAGCGTTTCTCGCACGAGGTTTAACGTGTTTATACATGCATTAGTGCTGGAGCGATCCTCGCATTAGAGTTTTACTTGCATGAGTGCTGGAGCCTAGCTCGCACTAGATTTCACATGGATTTTATGACATGGTGCTAGAGCCTAGCTCGAACTAGATTTCACATGGATTTTATGGCATGATGCTGGAGCGTTGATCGCACTAGATGTCTACTATACATTTGCAGCCATGCTAGAGATTACTCACACGTGATTTTATGACATGTTGGGAGCCGTGCTAGGAGCTTCGGGTAGATTGTGTGTCACACCAATTAAATAGGCTTGCATGTGCGTATCGAGATGTTGTACGATATGATGTGATGATATGGGTCCACGGAGTACGTTGTACCATCATATAGCATGAAGTACGCTGTACCGTGTATGGATATATATATATATATACCGTCTTCAAACGAAGGTTAGATCTGCTATGGACCAACGGGTTTGACGTGACCTACCTCCCGCGCGAAAGCAGATAGAGGTGATACCCCGCACACTAGGATCCGTGTAGCCTGGGATCACAGAGGATATAGCCATAGTCCTAGTTATTACCTTTATTATTATTTGCCTAATCTCACATGTCACTTGGTTTATGATAAATCTATGTTTTTAAATGGTTTTGTGGGTCAGGACAGTCCAAGGGAGAGACTGAGTCCTGACAAATGCTAATTTGTGTTGAGTATGAACTGTTTTTAAGTGCACCTCGCGTGATGATTTACCATGCTTTATTTACGAATTGCGCATGATGATTTTCCATGCTTTATTTATGACTTGTGCACTAATTTGAACATCGTGAACTACTTTATATGTCATGAACATGTGCATGAATTGATGTTTCTGGGTATGACGAGTAACTGCTTAGTTTTACGTATGGCATTATGATCATGTAGATATTACAGTTATCTACCTGCTCGGATGATTACCTTACTGAGCGCGTGGTTTGCTCACCCCCTTATTTTCCGCTATACAGAGCACTTTCAGTAGATTGAGAGCGACTGAGGATTTGATTTTTGGAGTCCGCTGCATCCCAGCATATAAAGGTATATACATTTGTAACTTTTTTTATCTAGACATGCAATAACATAGTAACATTTTGAATGTAACTTTTGGGGATGTAAAGAGTTGCAAAACACTTGTAAATCGTAACTTTGATTTAAGAAATGCTAGTGTTTACCTTTAAATAAAATGTAAATTGAAATGATATGGTTGGATGAGATTTACACCGATACACAGCCCAACTGTTGGTGGTGTAGTTGTTCATGATCAGAGTAAGGTATGAAATTGATTAAATAATAAATGAAAAATGAAAAATTGGTTGTGATTTTTGGTAGACTGAGGGTCATAACATGAAAGAAACAAGATTAAAGTATGGCTTGCTGTAGAAAATAAAAAAAAGGGTTGAGTAGAGGTGTTCTGACAACTATTGGTACAACAATATTGGCCAGAACGAGAGTTGGAATAGTTGAGGTTATGGAAGAGAAGAAAATGAAGCAGGATAACTAAAGTTGAGATGCCAAAAGAGACAAGAAGGGCGTGAAACAGTAGAGAAGAAGGCTGAAGCTGAAGGTGGCGAAGCTATTGCTAGACATGCGCTACTAATGGAACATGTGTAGGCAGTGTTGGCTAGTGATTTGTCGATTATAGATGCTAGCAGAAGACGCAAAGCAGAGGAAACATGTAAATGCAAGAAAGAACGAACCAAACTAAAGCAAAAGTGCAGCCTCAACTGAAATAAGAGGAAGGAAATCGAGAGTGGAGAAAGAAGGAAAAAAGGAAGCCGAGAGTTGGAGTTCCTCTGGTTTGAGGATGAGGAAGATGGTGAACAGGACCATGGGGCAGTGAAGGTGCGAAAGAAAGAAAGAAAGAAAGAAAGAAAAAGAAAAGAAAAATAAAAGAAAAAAAAGAAAGAAAAAAAAGAGGAAAGTGAAGAAGAAGAATATATATGTATATATATAGTAATGAATAGAGATATTGAAGACAGAGAATAGTGCGCAGAGAATTTAGGAAACTCGAGGGGAGAACAACTCAGAAACTCAGAAATGTTATACAAATATTAGTTCAAAGCTTCGGAGAAATAAATCGATTATAACAGACCCACTGACTCGCATCATTGAGGCATTGAGGACTACTAGCAGACATCGAGGTAAGGCAAATTGTTGTGAGCTGTTGTGATATTTACACGTATTTTTTTGTAGAATTGTAGATATAGAACCCTAGGCCGATTTTATAGTTATTGATATTATAGAAAACTCTAGACCGATTTTATAGTTATCGAAACTACTGAAAAACTTTAGTATCAGTTAACGACATATTCTTACTGATATAAAATTTAATTTATTATAAATATCAATATAGTTTTGATTATTGATTTTAATCGAAAAATCCCTAGCATTAATTTTCACAGAATGCACACTGAGATTTTTAACCGAAAAAGGGTGCGCAATCTCTTTTTGAATCGTTTATGTACCGAACTGAATTTATAAATGATTTGATGAAAATAAACTTCTTGTAAATTAGTACCGATAAAATGTGCTTGAGCGAGTGCTGACTGTGTGTCGCACGGCCTGACTCGCACTGATTTTGAGGTAAAGGCGATGGTTAATCATGCTGCACTATTACTGTGGTCTACGGAGTACGATGTACCGTGAAACATGCATGTGAGTACGTTGTATTGTGCTATCGGTCTTCGGGCATACTGTATTGTGAGCCGTTTGGGTAGCTGACCACTCCCACGAAGATTGAAATCCTAGCACACCTGATCATTTATGCTTGGAGTCATCGACATTGGCCAATTGTCATATTGATTATTGTTATAGCGTATTCTGCCTTGTCTCGTCTATTTGATTTACTGAATTGACCGTATGAGCTGTATTATTGTATGAAAATCATTTATTCTACTGCATAAAGTTTTAAAAGCGGTATTTATTGCAGTAAAATATTTATACTATCGATATTGATACTGTTAGTGATTTTCGACTCTGATTTTACTGAATTGCCAATGACACTGTATATTTTTCATAATAATCCTATTATGCAAATATATAGATAGTGTATTTATCTATCTGCCACATGTTTTTTTTACTGAGCACGTTGAGCTCACTCCTTATTTTTCCCCACAAAGCCTCATCAGTAGCTAGGTGTAAGACCCGAATTTAATTAAAATACGAAAATTAAATAAGAAAAGATGGGGGATGTATGAAGGAAGTCAGGTTAAATTGATTTCCGAAACAAGAGCAGGGGTAAAATGGTAAAAATACCAAAACCCGGTATTAAGGCGATAAGAAAATTTTAATTAAAAATAAGGATGTAAGATATCTTGATCGATAATGAGGAAATTATACAATTTGGGTCAATTGATCAAGATTCAGAAATTTTAAAAATACCGAAAAATTATCGGAACGATATCTCGAAAAGCGCGAAGGAATAATATCGAAAATTTGGAGAAAAATATAATAAAATAAATTAAATAAAAATTAAATAAAAGAATTTAGAATTAAATAATAATTTTAGAAGATATTTTGGGTATTTATAGTATTTTAATGAATAGTATAATAATTAAAAATGAATAAATAATAAAAATAAATAATAAATAAAATAAATTAAAGAATTGAAAAAAAAAGAGAAAATGGGTCGGGGAGAGAGAAAGAAAGAAACAGAAACGGAAGAAACGGAATCGAGGAAAAGAGGATGGCTGGCGAGCCGTCCGACGACCAACGACCCCGACGAGGAGCCGACGAGGAAGAGGAGAGGCCGACGAGCAAGATGGTACCGGGATCGCGCCGTGTAGTCGCCGGAGGAAGTTGATTGGAGGGGGGAAAGAACCGAGGAGAAACGGCCCGATTTTCGGTGAACGGCGACGCCATAGCTCGGATTCGACCTAGCCAAATGATCACCGGACCGAGGCGGTTCTTTTGAGCCCATTGGCAGCCGACGAAATGGCGGGAATCGCCGGTGATGGCCAAGAGGAGGAAAATGGGTCCGACGGCCGAGGGAGAAGAGCCGGACCGACGGCGTTCCGGCGAGCTTGACCGAAACTGAGGGTGGATCTGTGATGCGGATGACCTTGCGGAGCTGCTGGCGGTGGAAGCCGGCAGAGAACCGGCCGGCAAGGCAGTGAACTGGTGGTGAACCGGCTGAACCGGAGAGAACCGGCGGTCTGAACCGGTCCGAACCGGATTGAACCGGTTCAGCCAAAAAGAAGGGAAAAAAAGGAAGAAAAAGGGAAAAAGAAAAAGAGGAAAAAAATTGGGGAAAATTCCAACGATGCAATCGAGCTTCGGGTAAGACGATAAGCGGTCAAATTGACCGATTTAAATTTCGGAGTATTTAATTTAATTAATTTTGGGCTGGAAACTTACCCGAAAAAAATTGTGGAATTGTGTAGCTCGATAATTGGCATCCAACGACAGCTCGAGACAGCCTCGAATTTCGTACTAGCATGGAATCTCAGGTAAGTGACCCTTATTTACGACAATTACCACGTTATGCGTGATATTGAGTTAATTTCCGCATAAATTGAATTAAGTTATGGAAATTTAGATAAATTGTTGTAAATATTAAATTTAGCTATTTGAGAGTTAGAACGAGGCCCAATAAATTGTTGGAGGGCCCAATGAGCCCAATAGGCCTCGATAAAGTGAAAATTAAGTGGAAAACGGGCTTAAGGCCGATTAAGGCCCATTAAGGTGCAATCGGGCCCAATAGGGGTAAATGGGCCCAATGATTTAAATTAAGCCCAGAAAATATTAAATACAATTAAATTGTATAATATCTGACCTAAGAAATATTAATACGCAGTTCACATTGGAAAAGAAAAGGTCAGAATCGACAAGAAAATAAGGTAAGGGAATTCTGCGGACTGCTAGAGGTAACTTTACGCAATTTTAAGTTCACATGCAGTCCTGTAAAATTTATCTGAAGGGTCTAGAGGTCGAAGAATAATTTTAGTGCCCCGTATGGGCAAAAATTACTGAAATACCCTTGTTAAGGGTAAATGTTTCCAACTTTAGGAAAAATTGGGAGGAGCAAGAACAAGAGGTTCTTGCTCATTCTGGAGGTGTTTTGATGCATGCATTAGTAGGCTGGCTCACTTTTAAAGAAAAATGCATAGCATTGCATACCTTAAACGATGTAATTTCTGTGAAAACTATTTTGAGATAACCGAGCCGCCTACGTGTTTTTATTTACATGTGACGTGCTAGAGCTCAGCTCGCACGATGTTTGATTTGTGTGATGCATGCATTAGTGCTGGAGCGAGAGCTCGCACTAGAGTTTTACATGCATAGGTGCTAGAGTATAACTCGCACCAGATTTCACATGCTTTTTCGTGACACGGTGCTAGAGTCAACTCGCACCAGATTTTACATGATTTTCAAGACAGGGTGCTGGAGTTTAACTCGCACCAGATTTTATAAGATTTTCACATAATTTATATACAGAGTGCTGAGCCTAACTCGCACTAGTTTTACTGGATTTGTGGAGTAGCGCTGTCTGCCCTTGGAGTCAGCCAAAAGGTCCAACAGGCTCAAAAGACCTCTTAAGTAGGGTGAGAGTGAGGGATGAGGTTGGCGGCCTTGTGGAGATGTAAAGCGGGCTCTGCCAATTTTACTTGATTTGACGAGAGTGCTGAGCATCTCTCGCACTGATTTTTATGAGAACATACGATGAGCCGTGCTTGGAGCATCGGGTAGACTATGTGTCACCGATTTAATAGGCTCGCACGTGTATTTTGAGACATGGCAATGAGTATTGAGAAACAAAACCTCTCTGTGGGAAGCAGGCCATTTGTGCTGGAGTACCTAGAGTGATATGGGTCCATGGAGTATGATGTACCGTGCAAGTAGCATGGAGTACGATGTACCGTGGGGTATATTCGGATACGGTATCTTTATGATACGGGGTATCTTTGTGATACGGTATCTTTGTGATACGGGGTATCTTCGGATATGGCATCTTCGGATGCGTGAGATCGGATAAGACTGAAGGGTTGGATTGACCCACCTCCCGGGCGGTTCCCGATCAGGGTGAGACCTCGCACACTGGGATCCGTGAAGCTAGAGGGACTCACGAGGACACATATTGGCCAGTCCTGGTTATTACCGATATACAGTTATTGCCTAGTCTCGTATCTTGTATATATATGTATACATATGTTTTCGGATATCAATGCTTTTGAGAAACTCAATTTTCATGATTTTGTGTGAGTCAGGATCACCCAAAGGAGGGGTCGAGTCCTGACTTTATTGTGAAATTTTTAAAGAGAAAGAAATGATTTAAAATAATTGCATGTTGAATTTTTCGTGCAAACTCGATTTACATAACATCATAAGCTCATGTCATTTGTTTTAAAATGTGTGGAGAAAGGGTGGTTTATGCATGGCACCACGTTCATGTAGGTAGTATGGTTACCTACTTGTTCGTAGGATTGCCTTACTGAGCTTGATGTGCTCACCCCTTTGATTTTCTCCCACAGATAATCTCCAGTTGAAGTTGAGGCGACTCAGTACTGCATTCCGGATATCCGCTGCTGCCCATCATTTAAGGTATATACACTTGTATGTATTGTATCTAAATAAGCATAGCACAGTAACATGTTTGTAAGTAACTTTAGGGGATGTATAAATAATGTAAACAATTATAAATGACTGGAGAAGAAATAAGTTAGATGGTAATTGAATGGTGGGACTGGCATTGACGCACAGCCCAATTATTAGTGGAGTGTGGTCACGATTCGAGGACAGGTAAGAATTTAAGTAAGAAAATAATAAAACGCGAAAAATTAACTCTGATTTTTTGGTAGTTTGGGTCGTGACATATAAAGGTGGTATCAGAGCAGCAATTGGTCTGATGTGTGTCAGTGTTAGAAATTAGGAAATTACATCCCCGTGTTACTGTGCTTAGTTAGATACAATAGTGTATATCGAGATGGGTTTTGACTAAGAAATGGTTGAGAATGCAGGAATGCCTAATATGAGTCGCGTTAGATGAGAAAGTGCACGAGGCAGAGGTCGTAGAGGTAGACCTGAGTCTACTAAGTCGTGTTGAGTTGACTTATGAGAATCGGCATGAGATTGAAATAGAGGCTAATGTTGAGAATACCTCACAGAGTCTGACAGAGAGATCGGACAGTATTGAGACACGCTTCGCGAGATTGGAGCGGAGTGTGGAGATTATTTTGAGGAGCAAATTGCTCAGAGTATACATAAGATCAGAGGGCGCAGTGGAGCATTGGTGGAAACCCGCTCGACCCATCTTAAGTGTTAAACATCCATAGCTAAGATGAGAAATCTTATTGGATGTATTCCGGTGACAGGATATCCTGGACATGATTTAAAGGAAAAATTTCTTACACTGCCCAGGAATACTAAATTGATTATGAGTATGAAACTCAGTTATATTCTTTGGCAGATATTACCTCGACACTATGAACAAGTGACAGTCGAGATGTCTAAAAGTTCATGAAATGGCTCAACTTTTCAACTTGAGTTCGATTGGCCCCGCGAGATATTACCTATACCGAGGCAGTGCGCAGATTTACAGTTGGGTAAATAAGAACATGAATTGCACGCCTCTGAGATTGGGAAAGGTAGTGAGGGCGAAATAGAGACAGAAAAGGAGAATCGAGAAATGATAGAGATGTTAAAATGAGAAAAAGGTAATTGGTAAAAGATTAGATTTGATGAGTAATGGACTAAGATAATTGGTAAGGCCTCAGTGCATCCAATTTTGGCACTCTTGAGGGACATTGTGATTTGGAGGACCCCGACCTGCTACGAAGCAGTGTAGCAGTGTAAGCACTGTAAGCAGTGTGAGATGTGTGGTGGATACCACGGAAGGAGGGTCTATACCTACACGGTATTGGTGAAAATGGTCGTCAAGTGTGGTAAGACAGACCATTGATTTTGATTGCTCAGAGTTGAGCGAGATCGCCCCACAGAAAAGTAAAGAGACAGAGAAAAACTTCATTGGTATAGCTGCAACGAAAAGGGAGACCATAGCCGAAAAGAAAAAGAAGAAAGTAGGCTGTTGGACGAAGGCGAGAGGATGTTTTGGACCAGGACACTATTGATGTTTCATGGATGTGGTGTAAGATACCACACTTGTTATGAATAATGAAGTACATATGTTCATTAATCCTGGTGCCACACATTTATTCATACCGCCTTCATTCGCATATAAGTGAGTAAAAGGCATGAATGCCTACATCATTGGGCAAATACAGATAAATGAGTACCCCAATAAAGGAGGATTAAGTAACGAAATATGGATATAGAGGTTTTAAGTTGAAAACAGGGGTGAAAACATCCCTGAAAAGTATACTGTAAGTGTTGACAGGTGATAAAAAGGGATGCAACAGTTAAAATTAAAGGAGTAAAGGATTGTACTTACGAAATGAATAATGACAAGAGTTTCGTTATAATTGACATACGAAAGAGATAATCTTTAAGATAAGATAGATTCTGAATACAAGATGTATGGGAGTGAGAGATATATGCTAGGTAAGGAATACCCTAATATATGAAGTCATAAGGATTAGAGCAATTAGTAGCGAATATAAATTGTGACCACAGAGACTGAGATATAACGTAGTTGTGGTTAAGTCTGAAGGCTAATAAAGGTATTTCAAAATACCTCCCCGCCTGAAGACTTGACAGCGTCTAAAAGTATACATATATATAACTTATAGCGTGAATCGATCGTCGTAATAACTACCTTTAGCATTAGGATACCTTTACTAAGACGATAAGAATATTAAAATTCGACAAATCATAAAGGTTAACATAGTAAAAATTTAATAAGAGCAGTTAAGATAAGAAAAGGAAATGACGCAGGTTAGTACCTGAAGACGTAAGCGATTTTGAAGGATCTTATACGCTTACGCATAGATAAACCAAGGATTGGACCGATTCGTAATCATCAGTATCGATGATATGTTGGATGTAGTTAAAGTCTAGGGCGATTTATAAACAACAATTGGAAAATTGCTTTTACAAATGGGTTGTTGCGACTTAAAAAAAAAAAGGGATATACCTTGATGACACGTTTAACTAAGAAAACGTGGTCTTTGAGTAAGACGATAAATAAGATGATGGATGTGATATAAATTTCGGTGTAGTAAAGTATGAACTGACCACCGTGAATAATTTCACCATACCCAATAGCTCAAGAGGTTCTCAGTGAGTATGGATACCTCAAAATTATGAAGGAGCTGTATATTGATGTATAATGGGAAGATAGTCAATTTTGGAGTCAGACAACTCCTTGATCATGAAATAAACTATCTGACCCATGATTTAAAGTTGGTAACAGTAGTTGTACCGAGGATATGGTACTATTATGTACATGGTTAGAAATTATGGATATGCACTGATCATAAAGCCCGAGTATCTGTTTTCACAGAAAGAGACGAATATGAGAATGCATAGTGGGTTAGAGCTTCTGAGAGATTGTGATTATGAAAATTGTACCACCCAGAAAAGGCTAATGTGATGACTGATGCGTGAGCATAAAGAGCCTGGGATGGTACCACATATGATGGTCAGGGAGCGTGAGCTGCTAGAGCAGTTGTGAACCTCGGTAGTGATGTGTCCCTTCTGATGATGACAGTGATTGGTATGATTATGTGATAGCTAGCCTGAGACTAGAACCGGATGAGAGTGCCCGGATTTGACAGGCTTAGCGTGAGGATCGGCACGATGTCGATAATTTGGGTCAGATTCAGAAGGGTACAGTGACAGAGTTCACAGAGTATGATAATGATTTACAGAGGTTCCGAGATAGTATGAGTGCTCCTCAGGACCACAGTTGATGAGATAGTAATGTTGTCAGAAGCTCACTCTTCGGGATATACAGTGCATACGGAAAGTAATAAAAATATATTAAAATATCTCAAAAAGGGTATTGGTGGTCAGATATGAAAAGAGACATGATAGAGATTGTGAAAAGTGCCTAGTATGTCAACAGAATAAGGTAGAGTATTAAAAGTCTGCAGGGTTATTGCAGTCTCTACCTATATCGACATGGCACGAAAATGAGAGCAAGTCTCCATGAATTTTATGATGGGTTACAAAGAACCCAGATGAATTACGAGGCTATTTGGATGATAGTCGATAGAGTAATGATAGTCGATAGAGTAACTAAGTCTACCCACCTTCTGGATAACGAACTCCCCAGATACTCAGAGTGTGTATGAGGATTTATGTATAAGGAAGATTGTGGAACATTAAGTAGCGTTCCAGTGAGCATGGTATCATATAGGGATTCCGGCTTCACTTCCTACCTCTGAGGATATTTTCAGGAAGCTATGGGAACTCGACTGAGTATTAGCACAGCTTTCCATCCTCAGACAGATGGTCAGTCAGAGAGGACTGTACAAGTTTTGGAGGATCCGATGAAAGCGTGTGCCATTGATTTTATAAGCTCCTGGAATGATCAGTTGATTTCTAATTGAAGTTGCCAATAACGACAGTTGGCAGTTGAGTATCGGGATAACGAGATATGAGGCAATGTATGGCTGTAGGGGTTGTTCCCCAAAATTGGATAAGAAAAAGTGGGTGACAAATAGAATTATTTACGACTTTGGATAATAAGTCTCTGAGGATGTTTAGTTAAGGATGAGAGATTAAGCACACCTCAGAGCAGATAGACAAGTATTGGAATTCACCCTTGGTGAATTAATATGATTGAAATATTTCTTGTCCTAAGGGAATAAGGACATAGCGAGCTTTTGGAAGAAGGTAAATTGAGTTGCGCTGGATGGAATATTTTGAGAGATTGGACAAGTGGGAGATAAGACCTGTAGGTGGCATTTCCACTTGAATAAGCAGGCACCCACAATGTGTTCCAGCTTTTGATGCTTCGGCAATACTATCCAGATCCAGCATAGGTGATCGAATGTGAATTCCAAAAGTTCAGTTTTATGTAAATATAAGTATATTGAAGAAGTTGATTCAGGCATTAAACAGGAAAGAGATAGTATTGAGGTTTAAGACGATCTCCCTAATTAAAGTCTTTTGGTAGTAATACACTCCGGAGAAAAGATCACATGAGAATTAAAGGAGTATGATACGATCGATGTACCCGGAGTTGTATATGGACTCATATGACTTGGTTCTAATTTGGAGGACCAAATTCCTTAAGTGGGGGAGAGTTGTAAGACCCGAATTTAATTAAAATATGAAAATTAAATAAGAAAAGATGGGGGATGTATGAAGGAAGTCAGGTTAAATTGATTTTCGAAACAAGAGCAGGGGTAAAATGGTAAAAATACCAAAACCCGGTATTAAGGCGATAAGAAAATTTTAATTAAAAATAAGGATGTAAGATATCTTGATCGATAATGAGGAAATTATACAATTTGGGTCAATTGATCAAGATTCGGAAATTTTAAAAATACCGAAAAATTATCGAAACGATATCTCGAAAAGCGCCGAGGAATAATATCGAAAATTTGAAGAAAAATATAATAAAATAAATTAAATAAAAATTAAATAAAAGAATTTAGAATTAAATAATAATTTTAGAAGATATTATGGGTATTTATAGTATTTTAATGAATAGTGTAATAATTAAAAATGAATAAATAATAAAAATAAATAATAAATAAAATAAATTAAAGAATTGAAAAAAAAAAAGAGAAAATGGGTCGGGGAGAGAGAAAGAAAGAAACAGAAACGGAAGAAACAGAACCGAGGAAGAGAGGATGGCCGGCGAGCCGTCCGGCGACCAACTACCCCGACGAGGAGCCGACAAGGAAGAGGAGAGGCCGACGAGCAAGATGGTACCGGGATCGTGCCGTGTAGTCGCCGGAGGAAGTCGATCGGAGGGGGGAAAGAACCGAGAAGAAACGGCCCGATTTTCGGCGAACGGCGGCGCCATAGCTCAGATTCGACCTAGCCAAATGATCACCTGACCGAGGCGGTTCTTTTGAGCCCATTGGCAGCCGACGAAACCGCAGGAATCGCCGGCGACGGCCAAGAGGAGGAAAATGGGTCCGACGGCCGAGGGAGAAGAGCCGGACCGGCGGCGTTCCAGCGAGCTTGACCGAAACTGAGGGTGGATTTGTGATGCGGATGACCTTGCGGAGCTGCTGGCGGTGGAAGCCGACAGAGAACCGGCCGGCAAGGCAGTGAACCGGCCGAACCGGAGAGAACCGGCGGTCTGAACCGGTCCGAACCGGACTGAACCGGTTCAGCCAAAAAGAATGGAAAAAAAGGAAGAAAAAGGGAAAAAGAAAAAGAGGAAAAAATTGGGGAAAATTCCAACGATGCAATCGAGCTTCGGGTAAGACGATAAGCGGTCAAATTGACCGATTTAAATTTTGAAGTATTTAATTTAATTAATTTTGGGCTGGAAACTTACCCAGAAAAAATTGTGGAATTGTGTAGCTCGACAATTGGCATCCAACGACAGCTCGAGACAGCCTCGAATTTTGTACTAGCATGGAATCTCGGGTAAGTGACCCTTATTTATGACAATTGCCTCGTTATGCATGATATTGAGTTAATTTCCTCATAAATTGAATTAAATTATGGAAATTTAGATAAATTGTCGTAAATATTAAATTTAGCTATTTGAGAGTTAGAACGAGGCCCAATAAATTGTTGGAGGGCCCAATGAGCCCAATAGGCCTCGATAAAGTGAAAATTAAGTGGAAAACGGGCTTAAGGCCGATTAAGGCCCATTAAGGTGCAATCAGGCCCAATAGGGGTAAATGGGCCCAATGATTTAAATTAAGCCCAGAAAATATTAAATACAATTAAATTGTATAATATCTGACCTAAGAAATATTAATACGCAGTTCCGGGCATTTGATTGGGAGCATAACGGACTGCGCGACGAGATAACATTGGAAAAGAAAAGGTCAGACTCGACAAGAAAATAAGGTAAGGGAATTCTGCGGACTGCTAGAGGTAACTTTACGCAATTTTAAGTTCACATGCAGTCCTTTAAAATTTATCTGAAGGGTCTAGAGGTCGAAGAATAATTTTAGTGCCCCGTATGGGCAAAAATTACTGAAATACCCTTGTTAAGGGTAAATGTTTCCAACTTTAGGAAAAATTGGGAGGAGCAAGAACAAGAGGTTCTTGCTCATTCTGGAGGTGTTTTGATGCATGCATTAGTAGGCTGGCTCACTTTTAAAGAAAAATGCATAGCATTGCATACCTTAAACGATGTAATTTCTGTGAAAACTATTTTGAGATAACCGAGCCGCCTACGTGTTTTTATTTACATGTGACGTGCTAGAGCTCAGCTCGCACGATGTTTGATTTGTGTGATGCATGCATTAGTGCTGGAGCGAGAGCTCGCACTAGAGTTTTACATGCATAGGTGCTAGAGTATAACTCGCACCAGATTTCACATGCTTTTTCGTGACACGGTGCTAGAGTCTAACTCGCACCAGATTTTACATGATTTTCAAGACAGGGTGCTGGAGTTTAACTCGCACCAGATTTTATAAGATTTTCACATATTATATACAGAGTGCTGAGCCTAACTCGCACTAGTTTTACTGGATTTGTGGAGTAGCGCTGTCTGCCCTTAGAGTCAGCCAAAAGGCCCAACAGGCTCAAAAGACCTCTTAAGTAGGGTGAGAGTGAGGGATGAGGTTGGCGGCCTTATGGAGATGTAAAGCGGGCTCTGTCAATTTTACTTGATTTGACGAGAGTGCTGAGCATCGCTCGTACTGATTTTTATGAGAACATACGTTGAGCCGTGCTTGGAGCATCGGGTAGACTGTGTGTCACCGATTTAATAGGCTCGCACGTGCGTTTTGAGACATGGCAATGAGTATTGAGAAACAAAACCTCTCTGTGGGAAGCAGGCCATTTGGGCTGGAGTACCTAGAGTGATATGGGTCCATGGAGTACGATGTACCGTGTAAGTAGCATGGAGTACGATGTACCGTGGGGTATCTTCGGATACGGTATCTTTGTGATACGGGGTATCTTTGTGATACGGTATCTTTGTGGTACGGGGTATCTTTGGATACGGCATCTTCGGATGCGTGAGATCGGATAAGATTGACGGGTTGGATTGACCCACCTCCCGGGCGGTTCCCGATCAGGGTGAGACCTCGCACACTGGGATCCGTGAAGCTAGAGGGACTCACGAGGACACATATTGGCCAGTCCTGGTTATTACCGATATACAGTTATTGCCTAGTCTCGTATCTTGTATATATATGTATACATATATTTTCGGATATCGATGCTTTTGAGAAACTCAATTTTCATGATTTTGTGTGAGTCAGGATCACCCGAAGGAGGGGTCGAGTCCTGACTTTATTGTGAAATTTTTAAAGAGAAAGAAATGATTTAAAATAATTGCATGTTGAATTTTTCGTGCAAACTCGATTTACATAACATCATAAGCTCATGTCATTTGTTTTAAAATGTGTGGAGAAAGGGTAGTTTATGCATGGCACCACGTTCATGTAGGTAGTATGGTTACCTACTTGTTCGTAGGATTGCCTTACTGAGCTTGATGTGCTCACCCCTTTCATTTTCTCCCACAGATAATCTCCAGTTGAAGTTGAGGCGACTCAGTACTGCATTCCGGATATCCGCTGCTGCCCATCATTTAAGGTATATACACTTGTATGTATTGTATCTAAATAAGCATAGCACAGTAACATGTTTGTAAGTAACTTTAGGGGATGTATAAATAATGTAAACAATTATAAATGACTGGAGAAGAAATAAGTTAGATGGTAATTGAATGGTGGGACTGGCATTGACGCACAGCCCAATTATTAGTGGAGTGTGGTCACGATTCGAGGACAGGTAAGAATTTAAGTAAGAAAATAATAAAACGCGAAAAATTAACTCTTATTTTTGGGTAGTTTGGGTCGTGACACGAGGACCACTTTTGTAAGTAGGGTTATTTTGCACAGCCATAGTTCTGTTGAGTATTCTTTTACGTCAAAGGTATATCCAGATTTAAGTATTCTTTTATATCTAAAATTTTTGTAAGTAACACTATCATTTTGTAAAAGAATGGATTTGTTTAAATTTGTCACCAAAGAAATGTGTTTAAAAAGACGAATTCACTGTTTTGATCCAGTATCGACTCGTAGTCTAACCATATTGTATCGTAAAAAGAGTTATTACAGAAGTTGGTATCAGAGCAAGATTGGTCTGATACAAGTCTATTTTATTTAGGAGTAAGAGAAAATCTGAAAAGTTCACATCCCCAACATTACTAGACATTGTTTAGATACAAACGAGTATATCTAGCTATGTTTTACTGAGAAATTATGTTATTGAATGAAGGAAGACTAATAGAAATGGCTAGTAGGTATTCCAACCATATAAGTAGACAAGAGGAATTTCTCGAGGTCGTAGAGATAGGCCGGGGAGATATAGTGAATCCTCAATTAACCGTGCACCTCGTAGTTCAACCGAAAATTCTGAAACCCGCATTGTAAGATTAGAGCAGATACAATGAGGATATTGTTTAGTTAGGTAATGATATACATTGATAGTTTACAGGGCATGACTGGACCTTTAATTTTACTCTTACTATGCCATCGCCACCCCCATCAACACAGACTAATTTCTAACTGTTCCTGTACGACCCTCTCTCTTTGTCAGTGACCTTTACCTTACCACTTACAATTGGCCTGTGAGTCAACATCCAATCCAATTCTCATCCATTTATAGTTTAATCAATTCAATTAAAAGAAGTAAAATAGAAACCAGACTTTTATATATAAGTACGAAAGCGTTTACATCAGTTTCTATTAGATACATCACCCAAAATACAAAATACAAACTTTACTGTACATTAATTTACAGGATACAAAATTTTTCATTTCTCGTGTATACCTCTATACTGCTGGATGACCGAAGAAACACGATAGTAGGGACGACTGCAGTGTACTCACTACTGTGTAGTATCTGTGGAGGAGGAAATAAGGGGGTGAGTTAACGTGCTCAGTAAGGAAAATATGAAAGAAGGTAGATAATTACACTATATACATGCTTAAAATACATATATATTCATTTTCCTTGTAAACATATGCATTCTCTTTTAAAAAAACTTCCATCAACGCGAAACCGTTAATTCGTTAGATGGGTAAATGTATATTCACATGGAATCACGCAGCATATTCTTTTCACACAGCTCATCCCTAAAAGCATTAAGTACACATTTAGAAATCACTTTGCACACAACAATTTAATATACATGAGACATAATTATGGGTTATCACATCCCCAGACACACAACAAGGGAAACATACGTCACCACACACAGTAGTGACTATGTTATATCACTCAGATAAATATCAGACTTATGGCCATAGTCGGATTCCAGGCAACACTAATCAGGTGTGCGGAAACCCTACGCTTGGGGAGGTGGATCAACCATCCCTTTAGCTCATACTCAAGTCATGGCACATCGTACCTCATGGCTAACGCCACGGTATATCGTGCTCCCATGGATCCTTATCACCCATTTCCCTTGTCTCAAAATCGCGTGCAAGCAGGTCAGTGCAAGACACACAACAATACACGACGGCTCCAGCAAGGTTTTGTACTCATTACATCACATTCATAAAACCATGTGTGAGCAGGTCAATGCAAGACACACAGCAATACATGACGGCTTTAACACGGTTTTACTCAACACACAACATAATCATAACAACCTCGTGTGAGCAACTCAGCGTAAGACACACAGCATATCTGAGGCATCGAGCATGGTATTAATAGGAATTTACATGGGATCATAGTCAGAGCAAGACACACAGCAATACTCGAAGGCTCTAGCATGATTCCCAAAATCTAGTGCGAGCATCTTGAGTGGAACACACAACATCACCCGAGGCATCAAGCACTATTTTGTTTTCTAAAAAATCCCTTTGAAAATAACGTGCGAGTAGGGCTGGTCAATTCACCGTTGCCACTCAGACTCTAGCACGATTTCACACAGAAAAGAAATAGAAGGGGTTCCATGTACTGTCATGAGTGAAAGGGCAAATCTCCCTTCTATCACTCGTAGAAACATTTCATGCAATGGTTAAATCGAAAGCCTGTCTATTATCATTCTTTCTCAAAACATTTGCAAAACCTCTTTTCACAACAATATCATAGAAGTCATGCAACTCATACTTATAGACTTATTCTCATACGTAGTTTCCACCTAGATATATCAATCTCTATGCACTTATCGCATACATTCACACACAACAGGTAAGAAAACATACGTATAGCTATCTCTAATAGCTCGTATAAGTCCCTTACCTCGAATCACGCCTGAATCATTTTCCTTCGATTTTCACTTCTCGTGATCCATTCTATCGACTCCGATATATCCTTTGGAGCTGAAATTGTGTATTACACACATCAGTATATTGTCATACACTTCATTTCACTTGCATGATATTCAAATCAATGAATTTGGCCATTTATATCTTATTTGGCCTCGTTATACCATTATCGGACTTTACCCTTTCTTGAGTCCATTTCGAGTATATAACTCATTTTAGAGAATCTCTCTGGCTCCTCGAGTCTATTGATTCGTATTAAACCAGTATGAAGCTTACAATACCTCAAGTTCATTATTTCATTTCATTTTGGCATTTCATTGAATACCTCATATATTCACTTTCAGCCATTATTGTTTCTATCACATGGATTTCACCAAACTACTATACAAGCATATATACATGCTTAATAACATCTTTACATACTTAGTTCATCATTTAATCCTTGCCTATTAACATTTTTTCTCATTTTGACACATTAAACCATTTATAGGTATTGGAAGATTAGGCATGAACTAAGATGTTTCAACCATCAATCTATATACCGATCAACTCATACAAGTGTATAGATCAACATACACTAGATTTGTGCATTGAAAGCTTACCAATCTTAGCTTTTTTCTTTTTTCACAACTTTTGGGGAAAACTCATTTTCTCCTTGGATTCAATAATTCTACCTCTCGTTTTCAACGATGTTGTTCTTCTCCACTCTATGAACAACTTTGATGAAATAAACATTTCTCCAATCTCAATGGAAGGTGTTGATAGTCTAGAGAGGAAAGTTAGGTCACTTTGCTTCAAAATATGGAAGGTTTGATGTTATTATCGTGAAATGCAGTTCATTAGCCCTATTTTTATAGAAATTACTTAATGAGATCGATCTCCATAAGTGAGGGATCGATCTGCTACTACTTTTAGCCTCTCTACATTCAGTTTTCAGGCATGAGAGTTCGATCTGTTGAAGAGCATGAGATCGATCTTAGCCAGGCAGAAAGCTTCACAGATCAATCTGGCAGGGAATTGAGATCGATCTACTTCTAGTCGAGACACAATGAGATCGATCTGCTTGGGGATGAGATCGATCCTAGCTTGGCAGAGGCTTACTGATATGGATCTAGCTTGAAGGAGAGATCGATCTCCCCTTGCTTTGCTGCATACTTAGCTGAATTTTATCCCAATTCTCAAAGCTAACTTCATATCGATTTACCTCATTACCCATTTTGCACTCAAATCCACATTTTTCAGTTAGAAAGGTCTATTTCTTATTATTCATACTTAATGAAATTTGTGTGTACATCACGAATTCACATAACAAGTTTGTACATCGGATTTACGGACCTTACTGATAATTCTATTAAAATAGAATTATTTGTACTTAATTTATTAATTAATTATTTTAATCCCCATATTATTTTATTAATTATCCCCTCAATTTAATTAAAATTCTCTTATGTACAGGTAAATTAAATTCGGATGAATTTCAGTCAAAAATGAGCTGAGAATGGGCTAAAAGTAGACTGACCACTACCATTTCGTAGTCTGAGTCACCATTTGTCTGGACACATGTGATGCTGGGTGTTTGTATTTTATTCGCCTCGAAAAGATAAGATCGACGGATACCGTTCCCACCCTCTGGAAGACACACGCCGAGTCATATTGTACCTCCAAGTGGATAAGAAGACAAATGACTTGGAAATATCTTCTCTACAGCGAATGGAATAAAGACAAGTGGCCAAGCAATGCCAACTCATCTAGGATTAGAAATTACAATTGTACCCCCAATTTTGTGTATAAATAGAATATGATGAGCAATTGGAAAGGAAATAGAAAGTAGGTAAAGTAGTTTAGGAAGTAAGTAGGTAGGGTAGAAATAGTTCTTAGGGTAAAGTAAAATAGAAGTAGCCTAGGGTAAGGTAGAAGTAGTCTAGAGTAATTTCTAAGGCAGTTTTTTTTAGAATAGCTTTTAGGTTAAAGTTTTATAAAGTATTTTTTCTCTCTAGTATTTTTTTCAAGCATTTCCCGTTAGTTTTTTTTTTTTTAGCCACCATTGTTAAAATTTTACAAGCTTTCATTTTTATTCTATTGAAATGAAAAAGTCTCATTCTAGTAGTTAGTATAATCTTTTATCACATTTGTTCTGTTTTTCATTTCCTTTTCTTTTATCTTCATTCGGGTTCTCTGTTTTCATTTTCCCTCGATTTTCATTTTTTTTCTTTTACTATTCATGTCTGGGTTAAACTAAAATGGCTACTGTCTTTTACCATTTTTGCACTCTGCCCTTCACGAATTTGGTTGAATGAGGATGCAAGGCTGTTGCTTGTGCTCACTATCGATGGCCCTCATTCCATTGGTTTGAGGTGAATGTTTCATGATAGTGGAGACCCGAGACATAAAGCATAGCCGATTCTTTGTTTAACTGAGACTTCTTTTAGCATCTTCAAGATTTGTTCCCTCTAATCACTATTGCATTTTTTTTTAGCCATTTCTACTCTAGTTTAGGATTTATTTTCAACATTACAGGTTATCTCCATGCATTGTTTCCTTTGGTTTTCAGCATCAACAAGATTGATTTTTTGGGTTTATAGTTTACCATTTTCCAGCAACCGAGAACTTTCGGTTGTTTCTGCTTCTGCTGTTGGTTTTCTGTCCAGGTTCTTGCTGTCCAGGGGTTGCTGAAATTGGCATTAAAGGCTGCTGCACTTGCACTTGAATGCCAATTGAAAGAAGTTGTTGGAGGATGTATCACTGGTCTATGCCTAGCGGTGACAGTAGCAAGAACTTATCCTCTGTTCTACTCTATTTATGGTTCACGTTACTGTTCATTTTAAGTTGTCTTTTTAATATGCAATCTTCCATTGTTACTTGCTATTTTGGCTCCTGCTTTTTGTGTTAGTAAAATTCAGATAATATATGGCAATTTGGCTTTGAGGCGTGTAGTATTACACTTTCTTGAGTGTAATATTGCTTCACACAGAAGCAAGTTACCCCAAGATACAACAAAGCCTTCAAAGATTTCTTTGTGGATTGTGAAAGATCAAGAGTAATCATTTCTGGAAATCAACCAAGAGTTTTATAGGTTCTGAATAGTTGCAAATCAATGGTTGGAATTGTATGTTAATTAACAACCATTGATTTTCAACTGTTCCAGACATAACTGAAAATATGTCTGTTGGAACAGTTAAACCAATTTTAAAATTCAATTTTAAAATTCAAAAAATAATAATAATAAGAAGAAAATAAAATAAAAATAAATATTGAATTTTTTTAAAAAATGGAATATTTCAGAACCAAGAGCCTAAGTGCCACAAGTGCCCATCTTTTGACTCTTAAAATTAGTCAAAGTTCCAAATAAGCCCACAAGCCTTTAGTAATTCAATTTACACTCTAAGTTTGATTTCCTCTTATAAACCCAACTATTGTTTTATTTATAAACAATGTGGGATTGAGTTCAATTACAAGCTATCCAACAATCCCCCACTAGCTTATAATATAAGTATCTTTCACAACAAATATGATGCATACATGAAGGTATCTTTTCGATTTAAACCTTTAATTTAGTGTAAGTACTTTAGAATGCTAACGAAGTACATGGTGTCCTAAGATTAAACCATGACTCCTTATGATTAGGATTGAAAGTACCACACACATCATATTTGTCTCTTCCACAAACATCTCTTATTTGCTCCTAGCACTATTTCAATGGCCATGTGCTAGCAATCCAATTTCTGTGAATATTTCAAGAGTAAGACCCCAAAACTCTTATTGAAGCGGCACCACTTCATATTCACATAGGTGGAGATTTTTTATTGTCTCTTACTTTAAGCAATTCCCAAGAACGATCTCCATTAAGAGATTAATCTCAACCTCTCAATTGTAACAGTAGCACTTTCTTCAATTTAAGTATGAGACTCCTAATATATAAGTGCTAAATAGACACTAACCAATAACTTGTTATTACCCATTAAACTTTAGTAATTACCGATTTGGTAATTCAAAGTTGGGTTACCATTATTGGTGTCTTTGGAGTTATACTTTAGTCCCATACTACATGCAGTCCTCCACACTTTATCTCTTGGCAAAGCTTTAGTAAGAGGATCAGCTAAATTTTCTGCAGACTTTACATATATAATTGTAATGGTACCACTTGAAATCAATTCTATAATGTAGTCATGCCTTAGACTTATATGTTTAGACTTACCATTATAAATATTATTGAAAGCACTAGACATAGTAGCCTCACTATCACAATGTAAGGAAAGTGGTGGCATCGGTTGTGGCCACAACTCAATTTCAAACATCATATTTCTTAGCCACTCAGCTTCCTTACCAGCAGCAGCCAAAGCTATAAACTCAGCTTCCATAGTTGAGTGTGCATGACATGTTTGTTTCTTAGATGCCCAACTTATAGCACCACCAGCTAGTGTAAATATCCAACCTGTAGTTAAAATATTATCATTAGCTTTTGTTATCCAACTAGCATCTGAATAACCTTAGCAGGAAATCCTATATAACACAACTTTAATTTAGCAGTTCGTTTTAGGTAGCCAAGTACCCTTTCAACTGCCCTCCAATGAGCTATACTAGGATTACTTGTAAATCTTGACAACTTACAAACAGTAAAAGCAATATCTGGTCTTGTACAATGCATAGCATACATCAAACTTCCAATAACACTAGTATACTTTAATTGCTCTAGTGGTCTAGCATCATTCTTGATAAGTTTTACACTAGAATCATATGGAGTACTATATTCTCTTATCTTTAGATATTGATATTTATCTAACAACTTTTCTATATAATGAGTTTGGTTTAATGCAAATCCACTATCATGCTTTGTAATCTTTATTCCTAATATTGTGTCTACTTCATTAAGATCTTTCATATTAAATTTAGAAGTAAGAAAATTCTTAGTTTCATTTAAATCGAGTATGTTAGTACCAAATATAAGCATATCATCAACATACAAACAAACAATCACTCCATAGTCACTAGTAAACTTTGAATAAATACATTTATCAGAAGTATTGTGCCTAAAACCAAAGGATAAAATAGCATAATCAAATTTCTCATGCCATTGTTTTGGAGCTTGCTTAAGACCATATAAAGATTTAATAAGCTTACAGACTTTGTGTTCATTACCAGGAAGAATAAATCCTTCCGATTGTTCCATATAGACTTCTTCTTTTAAATCACCATTTAAAAATGTTGTTTTAACATCCATTTGGTCAATATGCAACTTATATATAGAAGCTAGAGCAAAAAGTATTCTAATGGATGTTATTTTAGCTACTGGAGCATAAGTATCAAAGTAATCTAAGCCTTTCTTTTGAGTGAAACCTTTAGCAACTAATCTTGCTTTAAAGGTTTGTACAGAACCATCATTTTTCTCCTAAAAACCCATTTATTCTTTATAGGTTTTGATCCTGGAGGCAAATCCACTAAGATCCAAGTATTATTAGACATTATAGAGTCCATTTCATCATTTACAGCTTCTTTCCAAAAAGCTGAATCTCTTGAAGCCAAGGCTTCACTCAAAGTTTTGGGCTCATTTTCAATGTTTAATAGTAATTTCATTTTTCTTAAAATTCTGTCTCTACTACCTTCAACCAAAAAGGTAATTTGATCAGGAGACACAAAATCAGGATCAAGATGTTTTTCTTTTCTTGTTTTCTGACTTTTTCTTGGTTCAGATGGTTCACTTATTTCTTTCCTTTTAGAACGAGATTCATAGGCAGTAGATGTATTTTGATCATTTTTTGGTTCATGCACAACTTGATTTTTAATAAGATTATTTTCAAAAAATTCAACATGTATAGATTCTACAATGACATTAGATTGTAAATCTAATAGTCTATACGCCTTTGAATTTTGTGCATAACCTACAAAAACAGATTTAATACCTCTTAAACCTAATTTTGTTCTTTGAGAATCAGGAAGTTTATAATATGCTATACACCCCCACACTTTAAAATAACTTAGACTTGGTTTCCTTCCATTCCATACTTCATATGGTGAGATATGAGTCTTTTTTGAAGGAACTCTATTATGTGTGTAACAAGCAGTAAGCAAAGCTTCACCCCACAAATTGAATGGTAATCCAACATTTAAAATCATTGCATTTACCATATCAACTAGGGTCCTGTTTTTCCTTTCTGCTAAACCATTTTGTTGGGGTGTAAAAGGAGCTGATTTTTGGTGAATTATTCCATGATCTTCACAGAACTTATCAAATTCTGTTGAGAAGTATTCACCTCCTCTATCACTCATTATTATCTTTATTTTCCTTTCCTTTTGATTTTCAACTTTAGATTTAAATTCCTTAAATTTATTGAAAACCTCATCTTTGTTTCTTAGTAAGTAAACACTAGTATAACGTGAACAGTTATCTATAAATGTTATAAAATATCTATTTCCTCCTCTTGTTAATTTACCATTCAATTCACAAATATCAGAATGAATTAAATCTAATAACTTTGTTTCACGTTCTACCTTAGGAAATGGTTTTCTAGTTATCTTAGCTTCTACACATATTTCACATTTATCTTGATTATCATGCTTACAGGATATATAATTGTGTTTTGACATATATTTAAGCATAGTATAATTTAAATGTCCTAATCTAGCATGCCATAAAGTAAAAGACTCAATCATATAAGCAGAAGCAACATTATTTATTTTATTAATACTTAGTTTGAACATGCCATCAAGGAAATAACCCTTTCCTACAAACACAACATTTTTAGTTATTATAAACTTATCAGATTCTAATGCAATCTTAAAGCCTCTCTTGCACAACAGATTTGCAGAAACCAAGTTCCTCTTAACATCAGGAACGTGATGCACATGGATAAGTGTGATTTTCTGTCCGGATGTGAAATTGAGTATCACACTCCCTTTTCCCAGCACTTTAACAAGAGCATGGTTTCCCATAAAAACTTCACTTTGTTCTTCAGTATAAGTTTTAAAAAACTCTCTGTTGTTGCAAACATGTATGGTTGCTCCAGAATCAAGAAACCACTCCATGGTTCCTTCATTTGTTGCCATGTTCAGTTCAGTAACCATGGCCACAAATTCCATGTCATCATCTTTAACAACCATATTGGCTTGATTATATTGTCCAGAACCATTTTCTTTATTCTTTCTATCTTCTGCATTCTTGACTCTACAATCTTTGATGTAGTGTCCCTTCTTTGCACAATGAAAACAGGCTTTATTCATCTTTTTGTTGTTGAACTTCTTGAATTCACCAGATTTTTGGACCTTAAGTTTGTTTTGATTCTTAACAAACTTATTTCTAGATTTTCCAAAATTGCTTCTTATGGCATTTACTTGTGAATTTCCATTTGAATTCACACCATTTTCTTTTTGGAACTTTTCATCTCTGACTTGAGTTTCACACTCAATTTGAAGATGAGTTTGGAATTGTTCCAGTGTGAAACTTTCTGGTGATTGTAAGACCTTTTTCTGTAGTTGTTCCATGAAGGAGGCAATTTTGATAAAATTGCTCCAATTTGCAAGGTCTCAAGAATAGTCACTTCCAAATCTCTTAATCTGGAAACTAATATTTATAGTTCATGGACTTGATCCGTGACTGGCATGTTATCAGTCATTTTGAAGTCAAAATAATTCAATGCCAAAAATTTATCTGTACCTTTTTTCTCACTCTGGATTTGGTTTCCAAGGCACTCCAGATCTCCTTAGGTGTTGTATAGTTTGCGTAAAGATCATACAAGCAATCTGTCAATGAATTCAGAATATGTCCTCGACACACCAATTCATCCTCTGCACGTTTCTTTCTTTCTTCTTTTACTTCATTAGTATCTTTTGGTGTTGGTGCTGCCAAGGGTGGCAGATTCGTATCCAGAACATAGAAGACCTTAAGGGTGGGGAGAAGAAACTTTATCTTGTCCTTCCATCTGGTGAAATTAGCCCCATCGAATTGGTTCAACTTGACAGGATCTTGTTGATTAATGAACACTAGATTGGTAACAAGTGCCATGTTAGATAATATTACACTCAAATTGTTAGTAAAATTCAGATAATATATGGCAATTTGGTTTTGAGGCGTGTAGTATTAGACTTTCTTGAGTGTAATATTGCTTCACACAGAAGCAAGTTACCCCAGGATACAACAAAGCCTTCAAAGATTTCTTTGTGGATTGTGAAAGATCAAGAGTAATCATTTCTGAAAAACAACCAAGAGTTTTATAGGTTCTGAATAGTTGCAAATCAATGGTTGTAATTGTATGTTAATTAACAACCATTGATTTTCAACTGTTCCTGTCACGACCCAAACTACCCAAAAATCAGAGTTAATTTTTAGCGTTTTGTTATTTTCTTTATTAAATTCTTATCTGTCCTCTGATCGTGACCACACTCCACTAACAAATTGGGCTGTGCGTCAATGCCAGTCCCACCATTCAATTACCATCTAACTTATTTATTCTCCAGTCATTTATAATTGTTTACATTAATTATACATCCCCTAAAGTTACTTACAAACATGTTACTGTGCTATGCTTATGTAGATACAATATGTACAAGTGTATATACCTTATGTTGATGGGCAGCAGCGAATATCCAGAATGCAGTACTGAGTCGCCTCAACTTCAACTGGAGATTATCTGTGGGAGGAAATGAAAGGGGTGAGCACATCAAGCTCAGTAAGGCAATCCTACGAACAAGTAGGTAACCATACTACCTACATGAACGTGGTGCCATGCATAAACCACCCTTTCTCCACACATTTTAAAACAAATGACATGAGTTTATGATGTTATGTAAATCGAGTTTGCACGGAAAATTCAACATGCAATTATTTTAAATCATTTCTTTCTCTTTAAAAATTTCACAATAAAGTCAGGACTCGACCCCTCCTTCGGGTGATCCTGACTCACACAAAATCATGAAAATTGAGTTTCTCGAAAGCATCGATATCCGAAAACATATGTATATATATATATATACAAGATATGAGACTAGGCAATAACTGTATATCGGTAATAACCAGGACTGGCCAATATGTGTCCTCGTGAGTCCCTCTAGCTTCACGGATCCCAGTGTGCGAGGTCTCACCCTGATCGGGAACCGCCCGGGAGGTGGGTCAATCCAACCCGTCAGTCTTATCCGATCTCACGCATCCAAAGATGCCGTATTCGAAGATACCCCGTATCATAAAGATACCGTATCACAAAGATACCCCGTATCACAAAGATACCGTATCCGAAGATACCCCACGGTACATCGTACTCCATGCTACTTGCACGGTACATCGTACTCCATGGACCCATATCACTCTAGGTACTCCAGCCCAAATGGCCTGCTTCCCACAGAGAGGTTTTGTTTCTCAATACTCATTGCCATGTCTCAAAACGCACGTGCGAGCCTATTAAATCGGTGACACACAGTCTACCCGATGCTCCAAGCACGGCTCATCGTATGCTCTCATAAAAATCAGTGCGAGCGATGCTCAGCACTCTCATCAAATCAAGTAAAATTGGCAGAGCCCGCTTTACATCTCCACAAGGCCGCCAACCTCATCCCTCACTCTCACCCTACTTAAGAGGTCTTTTGAGCCTGTTGGGCCTTTTGGCTGACTCCAAGGGTAGACAGCGCTACTCCACAAATCCAGTAAAACTAGTGCGAGTTAGGCTCAGCACTCTGTATATAAATCATATGAAAATCTTATAAAATCTGGTGCGAGTTAAACTCCAGCACCCTGTCTTGAAAATCATGTAAAAATATGGTGCGAGTTAGACTCTAGCACCGTGTCACGAAAAAGCATGTGAAATCTGGTGCGAGTTATACTCTAGCACCTATGCATGTAAAACTCTAGTGCGAGCTCTCGCTCCAACACTAATGCATGCATCACATAAATCAAACATCGTGCGAGCTGAGCTCTAGCACGTCACATGTAAATAAAAACACGTAGGCGGCTCGGTTATCTCCAAATAGTTTTCACAGAAATTACATCGTTAAAGGTATGCAATGCTATGCATTTTTCTTTAAAAGTGAGCCAGCCTACTCATGCATGTGTTAAAATACCTCCAGAATGAGCAGGAACCTCTTGTTCTTGCTCCTCCCAATTTTTCCTAAATTTATAGATTTTACCCTTAACAAGGGTATTTTAGTAATTTCCCATTCGGGGCACTAAAATTATTATTCGACCTCTAGACCCTTCAGATAAATTTTAAAAGACTGCATATGACTTGAAATTTCGTAAAATTACCTCTAGCAGTCCGTAGAATTCCCTTACCTTATTTTCCTGTCGAGTCTGACCTTTTCTTTTCCACTGTTGTCTCGTCGCGCAGTCCGTTATGCTCCCAATCAAATGCCCGGAACTACGTATAATTATTCCTCAGGTCAGATATTGTACAATTTAATTGTATTTAATATTTTCTGGGCTTAATTTAAATCGTTGGGCCCATTTACCCCTATTGGGCCCGATTGCACCTTAATTGGCCTTAATCGGCCTTAAGCCCGTTTTCCACTAAATTCTCACTTTATCGAGGCCTATTAGGCTCATTGGGCCCACCAATAATTTATTGGGCCTCGTTCTAGCTTATTGGGCCTCGACCCATTTTAGCCCTTTTTATACTCATTAATTCCCTTCTTCGGGTATACCGGACTTATACAGCTTTCTAATAATTATCGGGCTTCATTCCGAATTCATTGGATAGCCCGTATACCATTTACGGCAATTATATTACGATTCCGAATAATATTCCTTCCTACGCGAAATTAATCCATAATTCCATAAAATAATTAAAACTCGGTATTTAAAGAACTCTAATTGTCGAAATTAAATTGTACTTACCCGATACGATGCGGGGTACGAGAATTAGAGCTCAATCGGCTCTCGTTCGGTCTCTGTCGTAAAGCTACACAATTAGGTAAATCCGGATTATTTTCCATTAAAATAATATTAAATTAAATTTTTGAAATTTACTCGTAGGTCAATTTCGACCTTCGGTCAACTTACCCGAACCTCGAGTCGTCCTCGGTAAATTTCTTTCCTTTTCTCCCCCCTTTTTCCTTTCCTTTCTTTCCTTTTCCTTCCTTTTCCTTTCTTTTCTTTTCCCCTTTCCTTCCTTTTCCCTCCTTTTCCTTCCCTTTCCTTTCGGCCAAACGGCACCGTTTACTGTCTATTGCCTTCGTCGGCGGTTCTGGCAGTCTCATCGGCCGAGACCGGTCTCAAAAGAACTAGCTTCTTCCCCTGAGTACGTCGGTGCCCTCCGTTTCAGCCCAGACGCAGCGGTTCACCGGGAATCGACTGGTTTCTCTGTCTGTCTTCTTCGGCTCCGATCGGCCTGCTCCGGCCACCTGGCAGTGTGATACCGGTACCCACGTGCTCGTCGGACTCCCCTCTTCCTCCTGGTAGCCTCGTCGAAGCCCGTCGATCGCCGGTGTGCGAGAATCGGCGGTGAAGAATCCGCGGGTCATTTTTGGTTTTGGTTTCTTGGGTTTTTTCCCGAGTTTCTCTCTCCTCTCTTTTTTTTTTTCAGTTACCTTTTTTTGTTTTATTTTTATTATTTTTATTATTATTATTATTTATTTTAATTATTTTACTATTCAATAAAATACTCCATAAAATCCCAAAATATCTACCTTATATTATTTTTATTCTACTTTAATTTATTTAATTTAAATTTAATTTATTAATTATATTTTTCTCTAAATTTCGATATTATTTCTTCGCGTTTTTCGAGATATCGTTCCGGTAATTTTTGCGATATTTTTAAAATTTCCGAATCTTGATCAATTGACCTAAAATTTATAATTTCCTTATTATCGATCAAGACATTTTACATCCGTATTTTTAATTAAAATTTTCTTATCGTCCTAACACCGGATTTTGTATTTTTACCATTTTACCCCTGCTCTTGTTTCGGAATCAATTTAACCTGACCTTCCTTCATACATCCCTCATCTTTTCTTATTTAATTTTCGTATTTTAATTAAATTCGGGTCTTACAACTCTCCCCCACTTAAAGAATTTGGTCCTCCAAATTAGAACCAAGTCATATGAGTCCATATACAACTCCGGGTACATCAATCGTATCATACTTCTTTAATTCTCATGTGATCTTTTCTCCGGAGTGTATTACTACCAAAGGACTTTAATTAGGGAGATCATCTTAAACCTCGATACTTTCTCTTTCCTGTTTAATGCCCGAATTAACTTCTTCAATATACTTACATTGCACTGAGCTGAACTGTTGGATCTCATATCCTATCACCTATGCTGGATCTGGATAGTATTTTCGAAGCATCAAAAACTGAAACACATTGTGGGTGCCTGTTAATTCAGGTGATAACGCCAACTTACAGGTCTTATCTCCCACTTGTCCAATCTCTCAAAAGATTCAATCCAGCGAAACTCAATTTACCTTCTTCCAGAAGCTCGCTATGTCCTTATTCTCTTAGGACAAGTAACTTTCAACCATACCAATTCACCAAGGGTGAATTCTAATACTTGTCTATATGCTCTGAGGTGTTCTTAATCTCTTATCCTTAACTAAACATCCTCAAAGACTTATTATCCAAGGTCGAATATAATTCTATCTGTCACCCACTTTTTCTTTTCCAATTTGGGGAACAACCCCTGCAACCATACACTCATATCTTATTATCCCGATACTCAAGTGGCAACTATCGCTATTGGCGAATTCAATTAGAAATCAACTGATCATTCCATGAGCTTATAAAAATCAAGGGCACACGCTTTCATCGGATCCTCCAAAACTTGTACAGTCCTCTCTGACTGACCATCTGTCTGAGGATGGAAAGCTGTGCAAATATTCAGTCGGGTTCCCATAGCTTCCTGAAAATATCCTCTGAAATCGGAAGTGAAGCGGGAATCCCTATATGATACCATGCTCACTGGAACGTTACTTAGTGTTCCACAATCTTCCTTACACATAAATCCTCATATACACTCTGAGTATCTGGGGACCTCATAACCAGAAGGTGGGTAGACTTAATCACTATATCGACTATCATCCAAATAGCCTCGTAATTCACCTGGGTTCTCTGTAACCCATCACGATATTCATGGAGACTTGCTCCTATTTTTCGTGCCGTGTCGATATAGGTAGAGGCTGCAATAACTCCGTAGACTTTTAATACTCTACCTTATTCTGCTGACATACTAGTCACTTTTCCACAATCTCTACCATATCTCTTTTCACATCTGACCACCAATACCCTTTTTAGAGATTTCGATATATATAATCGTTACTTTCCGTATGCACTGTATATCCTGAAGAGTGAGCTTCTGACAAAATTACTATCTCATCAACTGTGGTCCTGGGGAGCACTCATACTGTCTCTGAACCTCTCTGTAAATCATTATCATACTCTGTGAACTCTGTCACTGTACCCTTCTGAATCTGACCCAAACCATCGACATCATGCCGATCATCACGCTAAGCCTGTCAAATCCGGGCACTCTCATCCGGTTCTAGTCTCAGGCTAGCTGTCACACAATCACTATCATCATCAGAAGGGATCACATCAATATTGAGGCTCATAACTGCTCTAGCAGCTCACGCTCCCTGACCATCATATGTAATACCATCCTGAGACTCTTTCTGCTCAAAGCATCAGCCTTTCTTGGGTGGTACAATTTTCACAAATCAAAATCCCTCAGAAGCTCTAACCCACTATGTATTCTCATATTCGCCTCTTTCTGTGAAAACAGATACTCGGGCTTTATGATCAGTGCATATCCAAAATTTCTCACCCTGTACATAATAATACCATATCCTTGGTACAAATACTGTTGCCAACTTTAAATCATGGGTCAGATAGTTTATTTCGTAATCGAGGAGTTGTCTGACTCCATAGTTGACTATCTCCCCATTATACATCAATACACAGCTCCTTCATAATTTTGAGGTATCCATACTCACTGAGAACCTCTTGAGTTGTTGGGTATGGTGAAATTAATCACGGTGGTCAGTTCATACTTCATTACACCAAATTCCCGTCACATCTATCATCTTATTTATCATCTCATTTATCATCTCATTTAAAGATCACGTTTTCTTAGTTAAACGTGTTAACCAAGTAGACCATATCGAGAATTCGCAACAACCATCTGTAAAAATCATTTTCAATTGTTGCTTATAATTTACCCTAGACTTTAACTATACCCAACATATCATCGATAATGATGATTACAATTCGGTCCAATCCTTGACTTATTTACGCATAAGCGTATAAGATCCTCCAAAATCGCTTACGTTTTCAGGTACTAACCTGCGTCATTTTCTTTTCTTATCTTAACGGCTCTTATTAAATTTTACTATGTTAAGCTTTATGATTTATCGAATTTTAATATTCTTATCGTCTTAGTAAAGGTATCCTAACGCTAAAGGTATTTATTACGACGATCGATTTCACGTTGTAGGTTATATATATATACTTTTAGACGCTGTCAAGTCTTCAGGCGGGGAGGTATTTTGAAATACCTTTATTAACCTTCAGACTTAACCACAACTACGTTACATCTCAGTCTATGTGGTCACAATTTATATTCGCTACTAATTGCTTTAATCCTAATGACTTCATATCGGAAAGATGTTCTTACCTAGCATATGCCTCTTACTCCAATACATCTTGTATTTAGGATCTATCTTATCTTAAAGATTATCTCCTTTCGTAAATCCCTCATGACAAAACTCTTTCATTATTCATTCCGTGAGTACAATCCTTTACTTCTTTAATTTCAACTGTTGTACCCCTTTTTATCATTTAAAATCTTTATATCAATATTTCGTTAATTAATCCTCCTCTATTGGGGTACTCATTTATCAGTATTGTGCCCAATGATGTAGGCATTCATGCCTTTTACTCACTTATATGCGAATGAAAGCGGTATGAATAAATGTATGGCACCAGGATCAATGAACATATGTACTTCATTATTCATAATAAGTGTGGTATCTTACACCACATCCATGAAACATCAATAGCGTCCTGGTCCAAGACGTCCTTTCGCCTTCGTCCAACACCTACTTTCCTTTTTCTTTTCGGCTATGGCCTCCCTTTTCGTTGCAGCTATACCAACGAAGTTTTTCTCTCTTTACTTTTCTGTGGGACGATCTCGCCCAATTCTGTGTAATCAAAATCAATGGTCCGTCTTACCACACTTAACGGCCATTTTCATCGATACAGTGTAGGTATAGGCCCTCCTTCCGTGGTATCTACCACACATACTACACTGCTTACACTGCTACACTGTTTCGTAGCAGGTCAGGGTCCTCCAATCACAATGCCCCTCAAGAGTGCCAAAATTGGATGCACTGGGGCTTTACCAATTATCTTACTCCATGACTCGTCAAATTAAATCTTTTACCAATTACCATTTTCCCATTTTTAACATCTTTGTCATTTCTCGATTCTCTTTTCTGTCTCTATTTCAGCCCTCACTACCTTTCCCAATCTCAGAGGCGTGCAATTCATATTCTTATTTACCCAACTGTAAATCTGCGCACTGCCTCGGTATAGGTAATATCTCACGGGCCAATCGGGCTCTAATTGAAAAGTTGAGCCATTTCATAAACTTTAGACATCTCGACTGTCACTTGTTCATAGTGTCGAGGTAATATCTGCCAAAGAATATAACTGAGTTTCATACTCATAATCAATTTAGTATTCCTGGGCAGTGTAAGAAATTTTTCCTTTAAATCATGTCCGAGATATTCTATCACCGGAATACATCCAATAAGATTTCTCATCTTAGCTATGGATGTTTAACACTTAAGATGGGTCAAGCGGGTTTCCACCAATGTTTCGCTGCGCCCTCTGATCTTATTCATAATCTGAGCAATTAGCTCCTCAAAATAATCTCCACACTCCGCTCTAACCTCGCGAAGCGTGTCTCAATACCGTCCGATCTCTCTGTCGGACTCAGTGGGGCATGCTTAACATTAGCCTCCATTTCAATTTCATTCTGATTCTCATAGGTCAACTCAGCACGACTAGCAGGCTCAGGTCTACCTCTACGACCTCTGCCTCGTGCACTATCTCATCTAACGCGACTCATATTAGGCATTCCTGCATTCTCAACCATTTATTAGTCAAAACCCATCTCGATATACACTATTGTATCTAACCAAGCACAGTAACACGGGGATGCAATTTCCTAATTACTGACACTGACACACATCAGACCAATTGCGGCTCTGATACCACCTTTATATGTCATGACCCAAACTACCCAAAAATCAGAGTTAATTTTTCGCGTTTTGTTATTTTCTTTATTAAATTCTTATCTGTCCTCTGATCGTGACCACACTCCACTAACAAATTGGGCTGTGCGTCAATGCCAGTCCCACCATTCAATTACCATCTAACTTATTATTCTCCAGTCATTTATAATTGTTTACATTAATTATACATCCCCTAAAGTTACTTACAAACATGTTACTGTGCTATGCTTATGTAGATACAATATGTACAAGTGTATATAACTTATGTTGATGGGCAGCAGCGGATATCCAGAATGCAGTACTGAGTCGCCTCAACTTCAACTGGAGATTATCTGTGGGAGGAAATGAAAGGGGTGAGCACATCAAGCTCAGTAAGGCAATCCTACGAACAAGTAGGTAACCATACTACCTACATGAACGTGGTGCCATGCATAAACCACCCTTTCTCCACACATTTTAAAACAAATGACATGAGTTTATGATGTTATGTAAATCGAGTTTGCACGAAAAATTCAACATGCAATTATTTTAAATCATTTCTTTCTCTTTAAAAATTTCACAATAAAGTCAGGACTCGACCCCTCCTTCGGGTGATCCTGACTCACACAAAATCATGAAAATTGAGTTTCTCGAAAGCATCGATATCCGAAAACATATGTATATATATATATATACAAGATATGAGACTAGGCAATAACTGTATATCGGTAATAACCAGGACTGGCCAATATGTGTCCTCGTGAGTCCCTCTAGCTTCACGGATCCCAGTGTGCGAGGTCTCACCCTGATCGGGAACCGCCCGAGAGGTGGGTCAATCCAACCCGTCAGTCTTATCCGATCTCACGCATCCGAAGATGCCGTATCCGAAGATACCCCGTATCATAAAGATACCGTATCACAAAGATACCCCGTATCACAAAGATACCGTATCCGAAGATAGCCCACAATACATCGTACTCCATGCTACTTGCACGGTACATCGTACTCCATGGACCCATATCACTCTAGGTACTCCAGCCCAAATGGCTTGCTTCCCACAGAGAGGTTTTGTTTCTCAATACTCATTGCCATGTCTCAAAACGCACGTGCGAGCCTATTAAATCGGTGACACACAGTCTACCCGATGCTCCAAGCACGGCTCATCGTATGCTCTCATAAAAATCAGTGCGAGCGATGCTCAGCACTCTCATCAAATCAAGTAAAATTGGCAGAGCCCGCTTTACATCTCCACAAGGCCGCCAACCTCATCCCTCACTCTCACCCTACTTAAGAGGTCTTTTGAGCCTGTTGGGCCTTTTGGCTGACTCCAAGGGCAGACAGCGTTACTCCACAAATCCAGTAAAACTAGTGCGAGTTAGGCTCAGCACTCTGTATATAAATCATATGAAAATCTTATAAAATCTGGTGCGAGTTAAACTCCAGCACCCTGTCTTGAAAATCATGTAAAAATATGGTGCGAGTTAGACTCTAGCACCGTGTCACGAAAAAGCATGTGAAATCTGGTGCGAGTTATACTCTAGCACCTATGCATGTAAAACTCTAGTGCGAGCTCTCGCTCCAGCACTAATGCATGCATCACACAAATCAAACATCGTGCGAGCTGAGCTCTAGCACGTCACATGTAAATAAAAACACGTAGGCGGCTCGGTTATCTCCAAATAGTTTTCACAGAAATTACATCGTTAAAGGTATGCAATGCTATGCATTTTTCTTTAAAAGTGAGCCAGCCTACTCATGCATGTGTTAAAATACCTCCAGAATGAGCAGGAACCTCTTGTTCTTGCTCCTCCCAATTTTTCCTAAATTTATAGATTTTACCCTTACCAAGGGTATTTTAGTAATTTGCCTATTCGGGGCACTAAAATTATTATTCGACCTTTAGACCCTTCAGATAAATTTTAAAAGACTGCATATGACTTGAAATTTCATAAAATTACCTCTAGCAGTCCGTAGAATTCCCTTACCTTATTTTCCTGTTGAGTCTGACCTTTTCTTTTCCATTGTTGTCTCGTCGCGCAGTCCGTTATGCTCCCAATCAAATGCCCGGAACTGCGTATAATTATTCCTCAGGTCAGATATTGTACAATTTAATTGTATTTAATATTTTCTGGGCTTAATTTAAATCGTTGGGCCCATTTACCCCTATTGGGCCCGATTGCACCTTAATTGGCCTTAATCGGCCTTAAGCCCGTTTTTCACTAAATTCTCACTTTATCGAGGCCTATTGGGCTCATTGGGCCCACTAATAATTTATTGGGCCTCGTTCTAGCTTATTGGGCCTCGGCCCATTTTAGCCCTTTTTATACTCATTAATTCCCTTCTTCGGGTATACCGGGCTTATACAGCTTTCTAATAATTATCGGGCTTCATTCCGAATTCATTGGATAGCCCGTATACCATTTACGGCAATTATATTACGATTCCGAATAATATTCCTTCCTACGCGAAATTAATCCATAATTCCATAAAATAATTAAAACTCGGTATTTAAAGAACTCTAATTGCCGAAATTAAATTGTACTTACCCGATACGATGCGGGGTACGAGAATTAGAGCTCGATCGGCTCTCGTTCGGTCTCTGTCATAAAGCTGCACAATTAGGTAAATCCAGATTATTTTCCATTAAAATAATATTAAATTAAATTTTTGGAATTTACCCGTAGGTCAATTTCGACCTTCGGTCAACTTACCCGAACTTCGAGTCGTCCCCGGTAAATTTCTTTCCTTTTCTCCCCCCTTTTTCCTTTCCTTTCTTTCCTTTTCCTTCCTTTTCCTTTCTTTTCTTTTCCCTTTTCCTTCCTTTTCCCTCCTTTTCCTTCCCTTTCCTTTCGGCCAAACAGCACCGTTTACTGTCTATTGCCTTCGTCGGCGGTTCCGGCGGTCTCACCGGCCGAGACCGGTCTCAAAAGAACCGGCTTCTTCCCCTGAGTGCGTCGGTGCCTTCCGTTTCAGCCCAGACGCGGCGGTTCGTAGGGAATCGGCTGGTTTCTCCGTCTGTCTTCCTCGGCTCCGATCGGCCTGCTCCGGCCACCTGGCGGTGTGATACCGGTACCCACGTGCTCGCCGGACTCCCCTCTTCCTCCTGGTAGCTTCGTCGAAGCCCGTCGGTCGTCGGTGCGCGAGAATCGGCGGTGAAGAATCCACGGGTCATTTTCGGTTTTGGTTTCTCGGGTTTTTTCCTGAGTTTCTCTCTCCTCTCTTTTTTTTTTCAGTTACCTTTTTTTGTTTTATTATTATTATTATTATTATTATTATTTATTTTAATTATTTTACTATTCAATAAAATACTCCATAAAATCCCAAAATATCTACCTTATATTATTTTTATTCTACTTTAATTTATTTAATTTAAATTTAATTTATTAATTATATTTTTCTCTAAATTTCGATATTATTTCTTCACATTTTTCGAGATATCGTTCCGGTAATTTTTTCGGTATTTTTAAAATTTTTGAATTTTGATCAATTGACCCAAAATTTATAATTTCCTTATTATCGATCAAGACATTTTACATCCGTATTTTTAATTAAAATTTTCTTATCGTCCTAACACCGGGTTTTGGTATTTTTACCATTTTACCCCTGCTCTTGTTTCGGAATCAATTTAACCTGACCTTCCTTCATACATCCCTCATCTTTTCTTATTTAATTTTCGTATTTTAATTAAATTCGGGTCTTACAGTTCCAGACATAACTGAAAATATGTCTGTTAGAACAGTTAAACAAATTTTAAAATTCAATTTTAAAATTCAAATAATAATAATAATAAGAAAATAAAATAAAAATAAATATTAATTTTTTTAAAAAATGGAATATTTCAGAACCAAGAGCCCAAGTGCCCAAAGTGCCCAAGTGTCTTTCTTTTGACTTTTAAAATTAGTCAAAGTTTCAAATAAGCCCACAAGCTTTTAGTAATTCAATTTACACTCTAAGTTTGATTTCCTCTTATAAACCCAACTATTGTTTTATTTATAAACAATGTGAGATTGAGTTCAATTATAAGCTATCCAACATTTTGTCTTTCAGATTGTTTAGTATTGTTGGAGGTAAACGGTAGTGGTTGCCGTTGTGCAGAAAGCAAGAGCTGAGCTGGTTGGAGTGGTTGCTGCCTTGGATCATTGGTCTGGGTGATGTGAACCGATCCTGCTCTGTTTTGTTTCTATCTATTGGACATACACTGTAGGAAGATCAGTACATGGATGACGGGTTAGGTTGGCAGTAGTGCTGCTAATCAGCACTGATCTCAGACAATGATAGAAGAGCAGCGAAGGCCGGCTACAATAGTTTCCTTGCTTCATTCCATTCCATGGCTGCAGATCTTCATTGTTTGTTTCACAAAATTTCTTTTATTTCTCTAGGATTCCAGTAGTATTAGATTAATGCATCGTGTTTCTATTTGTTGCATTTTAGTTAAGATAAGATGCAGCTTTGATACTATTTTTACATGGCTCAGTACTATTTTGTGTCTTAGTTGAATATTGCGGAGCATTTCAGTTCTCTTGCTGTTGAACGTAGCATGGCAGAAAGTTGGACTTTGTTGATCCATTCTGCAGCATGGTTGAGGATATGCATAGGATAGTGGAGCAGAGGACAAGTGCATGGCGAGAGTAGCAGGTACTGGAGGCAAACGTGAGCAGACTGGTGGCAAGAGCGATCCATGCAAGACGTTAGTACTGTGATGGTAGTACCGAAACGATGATAAGGTGCTTAAGGCTGCTGTAGTGCCGGCTACAGCAGTCAGAAATTGTTCAGTACAGGATAGCCGAGCAGAGAAACGTAGAAGTGCACGGGATCTGGTTGGGAAATTTGATTAAGGCCATGTTTGGTAGTTTGGAATTGTCACTAATCCATTTTTCATGCATATTTTATATATTTTTTTTATTTTCAATATTATTTGTTAGCTTAAGTAAAAGTTAGATTCTTAAATTAATTTGCATGTTAGTTATATTTTCTTTGCTTGTTACTTTACAACTTAGTTTTAATTATGTTAATAGTTAATTTTATGCAAGAGAATTTAAGATTTAATTCTAGTGTTTAGGTGTTGCATTTAGAATTAAATTAGGAGTAAAATTATTTTATGCATTTTTAAGTTAGTTTTCATTTTAAACTTTAAAAATCTAAAAATATTTATTTTTCAAGCGTCATTTAGATTTTATTATCACTTAGGCATTTTATTAAGTTAGTAATTAGTTATAGTTAGAATTAATTTAGGATCACTATTTTAGACATTTAGATTTAAAAGTTGTCTTAAATTTTTAGAATTTTATTTCATTAGATTTTAGGATAGTTTAATTTGCATTTTTATTTTTGATAATTAGATTAATTGCATGCACATTTTATTTTTAGTTTTATTTGAGTTAATTTTGTTTCTTTATTTTCATATTTTCATTCTAGTTTATTTGCATTAATTAATTTTAACTGTATTAATTATCTTTTGTAAGTTATTACTTTTAATTGCTTGGACCTCTGTAAGTAATTTTAGCTCTGTTTTATTTGTTTACTTTTAGTTTTCATTGATTTTATTGTTTTCTAGTAATTTTAATTTTAAACTTAGTAGATCACCCACTAAATTCTCATAATTTGCTAGAATATACCTAGGGTAAGATTAACCGGTACTTAATTAGGCTAATTAGATTCTCTGTGGGACGATAATACGATACTCAAATCCCATTATTACTTATACGACCCGTGCACTTGCGGTTAACGCGTCTAAGTCACTTAGAGTGGGCGTAGTCGTTACCACTTACATCACTTATGACTCATATTACATAAACGAATGTATACTTAGGGAATCATAAGAGTTACATATGAAAATACAGGTCTTACATTCCTCCAATCCTTTAAGAAAATTGGTCCTCCAAATTAGAATCAAGTTACTCCTTAAAAAGTCGGGGGTACTTTTCCTGTATAGAGTTCTCCAACTCCCAAGTAGCTTCCTTTGAAATATGGCACTGCCAGAGAACCTTAACAAGTGGAATTGTCTTGTTCCGTAGCACATTTCCCTTCCTATCCAGTATCCGGATCAGTTTCTCTACATATAACAAATCATTCTTGAGGTCCAATGGCTCATACCGAATCACATGAGTTGGATCTGGATGGTATTTCTGAAGCATCGATACATGGAAGACATTATGAATGCCTGCTAGCTCCGGTGGGAATGCTAGCCTGTAGGCCTTATCTACCACACGCTTCAGTATCTCAAACGGTCTGATATCAACTTACCCTTCTTACCAAACCTCAAAATCCCTTTCGAGGGAGAGACTTTCAAAAATACCGAGTCACCTATAGTGAACTCTAGTGGCTTCCGTCTCATGTCAGTGTAACTTTTCTGCCTGCTCTGAGCTATTCGCAATCTCTCACATATTTGCTGAACAACCTCAGAGGCTTGCTGTATCAAATCGGGAGCAAAAATTTTCCTTTCACCCACTTCTTCCCAACCAATTGGGGAATGACACCTTCTACCATACAAGGCCTCATATGGTGCCACCGATACTCGAGTGATAACAATTGTTGTATGCAAATTAGGCTAACGGTAGGTGATCATCCTAAGAGCCTTTAAAATCCATAACACTTGCTCTCAACATGTCCTCTAACGTCTGGATGCTTCTCTCTGATTGACCATCAGTCTGAGGATGGAAAGCAGTACTGAAACTCCATTGGGTCTCCATAGCTTTCTGAAATTGTTCCCAAAAGCGAGAATCCCTATCTGATACAATGCTCACTAGAACACCATGTAGCCTCACTATCTCCTGTACATACAACTCTGCTAAACTACTCAAAGTATCCATAGATTTCATAGCTTGAAAATTGGCAAATTTCGTTAATCTGTCAACCACTACCCAGATAACATCATGGTTCCTCTTAGTCTTTGGCAATCCCATGATGAAATCTATGGTGACATGCTCCCATTTTCGAGTTGGTACTGGTAGAGGCTGCAATAACCCTACAGGCATCTGATGCTCTACCTTCACTTGCTGACATATCAGACATCTTGCCACAAACTTTACGATATCTCATTTCATCCCTGACCACCAATACACTTTCCGAAGCTTTTGAAACATCTTATTACTCCCTGGATGCAATGTATATCTCGATGAATGAACTTCTGTCAAAATCAACTTCTTTAACTCTGGGTCATTGGAACACAAATCCTACCTCTAAACCTCAGTAGGCCATCATCACTCACTAAGAAATCAACCACATCACCCCTCTGAATCAGACTCGTACGATCCTCACATAGTAGATCGACATGCTAAGCCAGGCGTATCCGGTCAATCAAATCTAGTTTCACTCGCAGGCTAGCTATCACATAGTCTCTGTCAATATCAAGAGGGTCTATATCCAACCTGAGGTGAGCAAACTGCTTAAGCAGCTCATATTCCCTGACCATCATGTGCGATATCATTCCGAGGCTCTTTCTACTCAGGGCATCAGCCACAACATTAGCCTTCCCTGGATGGTAAAGTATCTCGCACTCATAATCCTTTAGAAGCTCTATCCATCTTCTCTACCTCATATTCAATTCTTTCTGTGAAAACAGATATTTGAGGCTCTTATGATCTGTATACACTTGGAATTTCTCACTGTATAAGTAGTGGCGCCATTTTTTCAATGCAAATACCACGGCTGCCAACTCTAAATCATGGGTCAGGTAGTTCCTCTCATGGTTCTTAAGCTTTTTGGATCCATAGGCTACTACCTTCCTGTCTTGCATCAACACACTGCCTAGTCCCTATCCTGAGGCATCTGTATACATTGTATAACTTCCTGCGCTGGTGGGTATGGTGAGAATAGGTGCGGTGGTCAGTCTGTGTCTTAACTCACAGAAACTACTTTAACACGTATCATCCTACTCAAATGCCACATTCTTTCGAGTGAGACCTGTCAATGAAGCAACCAACTTAGAGAATCCCTCGACAAATCATCAGTAATAACTTACTAAATTCTGTATACACTGCAGATCTCTATAATCGTCTTGGGTCTTTCCCATTGTATCACAACCTCTATCTTGGACGGATCCACTGATACCTCATCTCTCGAGACTACATGACCCAGAAATGATATCTCACTCAACCAAAAATCACACTTGTTGAGTTTAGCTTACAACTCCTGATCTCGGAGGGTCTGCAACACTATTCTCAAATGCTGCTCATGCTCTTCACTGGACTTCGAGTATACCAATATGTCATCTATAAAGACAATCACGAACCTATCCAGGTATGGCTTAAATACATCATTCATTAAATGTCACGATCCATTTTTACCAAAAATCGCTCCAAATTTTTCACTTTTTCCTTTCCTTTCCCGGTCGTGAACATTCTCACCACTGAACAGTTGGGCTATGAGTCAGTATTAACCACCATTTACCATCTACCATGATATCTATCTTTTAATTTATTTAAATGCAAACACGTATACTTTATAATTGAGACTCTATACTTGTATGTGTTTACTAATATTTACATCCCCCATATTATATTCCAAAATGATTACTGTGCTATTACATGTTTAGATAAAAAATGATACCAGGGTATATACCTTTCAATGATGGGAAGCAGCAGATACCAAGAATGCAAGTCCTCAGCCGCTCACTAATTACTGCAAGTGCTCTGAAAAGAGGGGAAAATAAGGGGAATGAGCAAACCACGCGCTCAGTAAGGCAATCATGCAAGCAAGTAGATAACCACACTATCTACATGATCATGATGTCATGCATTAAATCATTCTCTTTTGAAATCATACTTAAATACGAATTTCATGCATACATTTATGCCAGATAAAATCATTCGTATAAAGCATTTTATTTCGTGAAATGGCAGATAAAGCATGGAATTATACTTCATGCAATTTAAATAATGCACATTATGTCAAAACATGCCATTTATTTCAAATTGACAATTCATTTCATGAAATGGCAGATAAAGCATGGAATTATACATCATGCTATTTAAATAATGCACATTATATCAAAATATGCCACTTATTTCAAATCCACATCCACCCCAAAATCATCAGGACTCAGTTCCAACACATAAAATCATGAAATCACAAAATCAAGTAATAAATAACATGTGATTTCAGAAAGTAAGTGACATGTGAGACTAGGCAAGAATAAGGGTAATAACTCTAGGACTATGGCCATATCCTATGATCCCAGGCTACACTAATCAGGTGTGCGGGGTATCACCTCATCTACTTCCACACGGGAGGTGGGTCAAGTCCAACCCGCCGGTCCATAGCAGATCTGAACATCGTCCGAAGATGCCATATCACAATCTCAACAAGGTACAGCATTCCATGCTGCCTGCACGGTACAACGTACTCCGTGGACCCATATCAACATATCATATGACGTCACGTCTTAATAAACACGTGCGAGCCTATTTAATCGGTGTGGTACACAGCCTACCTGAAGCTCCTAGCACGACACTCAACATGTCATAAAACCACATGCGAGCAGTCTCAAGCACGGCAACAAGTATAGTGGACATCTAGTGCGAGCTATGCTCCAGCACCATGTCAAATCTCGTATGAAAACTAGTGTGAGCTAAGCTCCAGCACAATGTCATGTATAAAATCATGTAAAAATCAAGTGCAAGACAAGCTTTCAGCACTCTGTCACATGCACAAATCATATCAAATCTCGTGCGAGTAATGCTCTCATCACGTTTTGTTTTCACATAAATCATGTAGGTGGCTTAGTTTCAAAGAATGGTTTTCAAAACCAAAATCAGCACCTGCCACATGCTATTTTCATGTAAATTGATAAAACTTCAGTCAGCCTCCCCATATTCTTGTTGAAAAGCATTAAAATCATTAAGAACACCTAGTTCTTGCTTTTCATGACTTTTTCTAAAAGTGAAAATATTTACCCTTCACAAGGGCAAAATCATCATTTACCCTCTCGGATTGAAATAAATATTATTTAATGTGCTAAAAAGCATTATTTCTTTGTGAAAACACTCAAAACATGTTATTTATGCATATTCCAATCCAATCCTAACTTTTCTAAAATTTCCCTTAGTAGGGGCAAAACGGTAATTTTTCTATGTCGAGTCTCTACCGATATTTTCCATATTCGGAATTCATATATAATTTAATTATTCAAAAATATACTCAAACATATGTGTAGCTACCTCTAGCTACTCACACAATTCCCTTACCTCAATTTCTTTGATCATTCTACCTCTTTCGTCGTTACCGATCACCCGATCTGTTTAACTCCTAGCATGTTCTCTGGAGCTGTAGAAAATTATTTATTGGATTAAATACAATACATTTTACTTGCATTTCATTTTTACTAGGCTTGTTTAGCCCGTTTACTCTTAATGGGCCCGATTGCACCTTAATGGGCCTTAATCGGACATAATCTCATTTTTCATTTACTATTCACATCATCGAGGTCTATTGGGCTCATTGGGCCCCCAACAATTTATTGGACTTCGTTCTAAACTCTTGGATAACTCAAATAATTATTTACGACATTTTTTCTCAAATTCCAGAATATAATTCATTTTATGCGGAATTAAATCCGTAATCTATGCGCTAAATTTCTAACACGCATAACGATGAAATTTGTCGTAAATAAGGGTTAATTACTCGAGATTCTATGATAGTACGTAAATCGAGGTTGACTTAAGATCTCGTTTGTCTCCAATTATCGAGCTACACATTTATATATTTTCGGGTTAAATTCAATCAAATATATATTTAAATAATTTTTCTGAAAGTTAAATTGGACCATTTGACTACTTACAGGCTTACCCGTAGCTCAATGCATCACCAAATTTTTTTTCCATTTTTTCTCTTTATTTTTCTTATTTTCTAACTGAACCGGTTCAACCTGGTTCAGACCGGTCCAGTTCAGCCTGGTTCAGTCCGATCTGATTTTCTCCTTCACCGTTCGGTGCTTCACCGGTTGGTTCTTCGCTGGCTTCCGCCTCTAGCATATCCGCGGGGTCGTCCGATGCATGGATCTAGGGTCAATTTCGCCATGGCTGGCCAAAAAGTGGTCGGTCCGACCTCTTTTCTCCTCGGTGTCGGTGTCGTTTCCTTCCTTCCGCCGTGGACAACGGTGCCGACAGTTCCACTGGCCGATTCAGCTACCGATCGGTCGGTCTTCGCTTAGGGATCCTTCGGTTGGCGGTGGTCGGGGCTAGATCGGCACCGGCTCGCCGAATTTCTCTTTTCTCCCTCTTGATTTCTCTCTTTTCCTTTTTCTCCCTCACCGACCGCGTTTCCTCGTCGGATTTCGCCTGGGGTCGGGGTCGACGTCGACGTGAGGCTCTCCCCTCTCGGCCATCTCACCTGGCTCGTCACCGATCGCCTCCATCGGTGAGGCAGAGGGACTTGGCTTCCTCAGTTTTTCGTCTTCTGTTTCTTTCTTGTTTTGAGAACCGCTATTTCGCGATTCAATTTCATTTTTTTAATTATTTTATTATTCGCTTATTTATTTATTTATTTTTTATATTATATTATATTATATTAAAATATAATATAATATATTATATACCTAAGATATTTAAATATATATTTAAATCAATTAAATATATATTTATCTTATTTATTTCCCAGGGTATTTATTTATTTATTGTTTTTCAATATTTTCGGGATAATTTCCCGAGGTGAAAATTTCGATTTATTCCAATAAATTCATATCTTGCTCAATTTAACATGAAATTTAATTATTTCTCCTTTATTGATCAAGATTTCCTGAATCCATGTTTATAGTGTAAATTTCTTACTGAATTGACATCGAATTTTGGGTCTTTTGACCGTTTTACCCTTTAACGTGCTCGGAACCAAATCAACATAACTTCCCTTCACGAACCCTTTCTCATTTCGTGTTTTAAATTCTTATCTCCAATCCGAATGGTCCGAATCTCATTCGTTTAATATGTGACCATTTAAATCTCCATTTTCATTTTTCATTCACGTAAAACTCTTCTTATTATTCAATTTACATATAATCATGTTTACATCAAGTGACTCATAAGGAAATATGATAAAAATTCAGGTCTTACATAATCTCCCCCACTTAAGAAATTTGATCCTCCAAATTAGAACCAAGTTAAATGGGTCTATAAACCACTCCGATTACGTTTATCGCATCATACTCTTTAATTCCTGTGTGCCTTTTTCCGGAGTGTAAGACTTCCAAAGGACTTTGACTAGGGAGATCATCTTAGACCTTAACATTTTCTCCTTTCGTATAATAATCGAATCGACTTTTCATCATACGACCTACTCTCTTTGAGCTTCAACGGTCTCCGTCTCTTGTCAGCATAACTTTTCTGTCTGCTCTGAGGTGTTCTTAATCTCTCACACATCAACTGAACATCGTCAGAGGATTGTCTTACCAAATCGGGAGCAATTATCAGTCATTCACCCACTTCTTCCCATCCAAATTGGGGAATAATCCCTATGGCCAAACAATGCCTCATATAATGTCATCTCGATACTCGAGTGATAACTATCGTTATAGGCAATTTAGCAAATGACAAGAGATCATTCCAAGAGCTTCAAGCATCAATCGCACACGCTCTCTACATATCCTCCAAAACCTGTACAGTCCTCTCTGACTGACCATCTGTCTGAGGATGAAAAGCTGTGTTAACACTCAACTGGGTTCCCATGACTCCTAGAAAAATGTTCCCAGAAGTGGGAAATGAAGCTGGAATTCCTATCTGATACAATGCTCACTGGAAATTACATGGTGTTCCATAATCTCCCTAACACAAAAATCTGCCCACGCACTCAGAGTATCAGTAACTTTCATAACTAGGAAGTGGCAGACTTAGTCAATCTATTGACTATCACCCAAATAGCCTCGTGATTCTTGCGGGTCCTCTGTATCCCATCATAAAATTCACGGTAACATGCTCCCATCTCTGTGTCGATATAGGTAGAGGCTGCAATAACCCTGCCAACTTAAGGTGCTCTACCTTACTTTGCTGACATACGAGATACTTTGCTACAACTCTACGATGTCTCTTTTCATGCCTGACTACCAATACCCTTTTAAAATTCTGATATATTTTTATTATTCATCTGATGCACTGTATATCTTGAAGAATGAGCTTCTGACAATAAAAATCTCATCAACTGTGGTTCCTTGGGAGCATTTATTTTGCCTCTGAACCTCAATAAGCCATTAGCGCTCACTGCGAACTCTGTCACTGTATCCATCTAAATCTGACTCACATTATCGACACCCTGTCGATCATCACGCTAAGCCTGTCGAATCCGATCAACTAAATTCGTTTCTAATCTCAAGCTAGCTGTCACATAATCACTGTCAGTATCAGAAGGAATTACATCACTACTGAGGCTCACAACTGCTCTAAAGCTCACGCTCCCTGACCATCATATGTAATACCATCCTGAGGCTCTTTTGCTCAAGGCATCAGTCACAACATTAGCCTTACCCGGACGGTTCAATATCTCACAATCATAGTCTTTCAGAAGCTCTAACCCTTTTTGTTATCTCATTTTCAATTCTTTCTGTGCAAACAAATGCTTAGGGCGTTTATGATCAGTGCATACATGAAATTTTTCACCGTATGAGTAGTGGCGCCATACCTTCAGTGTAAACACTATGGCTATCAACTTTAAACCATGGGTCAGATAGTTTCTCTCAAGGTTCTTAAACTGTCTGGATCCGTAAGTGACTATCTTCCCATTTTACATCAGTATACAACCTAATCCTTGTTTTGAGGCATCCATACATACTGAGAAACCTCATAAGCTATTAGGTATGGTGATAATAAATGTGGTGGTCAATTTATGTTTCAATTTATCAACTCTCACAGAAGCTACTTTCACACTTATCATCCCACTCAAATACAACTTTCTTTCGAGTGAGACGTGTTAACGGAGCAGCCCAATTCGAGATATCCTCAATAATTCATCTGTAAAACAATTTTCAATTATTGCTTATTTTCCCTGAACTTCGAATGTACCAACATATCATCGATAAAGATGATGACAAATCGGTCCAGGTAAAGTTTAAATACCTTGTTCATTAATGTCATAATGGGTATAGAAAGTTGTCTTGGGTACATCCACATACCAAATCCTCAACAGATGATACCCAGACTTCAGATCATCTCAAAAGATCTGTGCTCCCCAAAGCTAATTCAATAGCTCATTAATGCATGGAAGAAAATACTTACTCTTGATGGTAGCCTTATTCGACAATCAATAATAAATTCCTTGTCGGAGGCTTCCATCTTTTTTTTTTTCACAAACAAGACCAGTGCTCCTCGTGGTGAGACACTCAGTCTGATAAATCCTTATCCAATAACTCCTGTAATTGCTTCTTTAGTCCCTTCAGTTCCACTAAGCCATTTAATATGGTGGTTTGGTTATCGGCTCAGCACCAGTTACCAAATCAATACAAAATTTTTTATCTCTTTAACTGGTGGCAACGCTGATAGATCATCCGGAAAGACCTCAGGTAACTTCCTGACCACTGAGATATCTGTCAACTCTGGATGTGTCTTATCCATAGCAACCACATAAATGATGAAATCTTCTCATCATTACTCATTCCGTTAGTACAATCATTCACTCTTTTAAGTACAACCATTACACTCTTTCCTCACTTGTCAAAACATACTATACACTTTTCAAAGATGGAAACAACACCATCTTAGAATAGCAATCTAAACAGCATAGTCTGCAGCCAACTAATTTGGGAATGGATTGGTTTACCTCAAAATCATTCATATTCAATTGAATAAGATCGGCTGACATATTCTTTTCCCCCACTTTCAACTTACAATCTTTACATACACATTCAGTTAGCAGATTATTATTCATTGGGGTGCTAACAATCAGCATTTTGCCTAAAGGTATAGGCTTCACATCTTTCGCTAACTTATATGCTAACGAAGGTGATTTGAATAATGCGTGGCACCAAGATCAGTTAAAACAATTGGTTCAATATTCACAATTAGGGTGGTACTTTCCACCATATCAGATGAAGCATCAATAATGTCCTAGTCCAAGGCATACACTCGCCTACGACCAACAGCCTCTTTCCCCATTCTCTTCAGCTGTGACATTCTTTTTCAGTGCAGAGGTATTAGCAAGGCTTCTTCAAGCTCTGTGCCTTTTTGTGGGGCAATCTCACCCAACTCTAGGCAATCCTTAAATAAAGGGATCGTATTACCACTCTTAACGCATGTTTTAGTCAATAAGATGCGGAGCTTGTTTCTGTGGTATCTACTGATCATTCTATTTTTAATAGAATTATTTGTACTTAATTTCTTAATTAATTATTTGAATCCCAAATTTATTTTATTAATTATCCCTTTTATTTAATTAAAATTATTTAATGTGCAGATAAATTAAATCCAAATGAAACTCAGTCGTTTCAGTTGAAATTGGTTTAAAAATGGGCTAAAGGAGATTGGACCACTTCCAATTTGTAGACCGAGTCACCAGTCGTCTGGACGCGCATGATGACAGGTGTCCGTATTTTATTCGCTCTGAAACGATAAGATCAACGGACACCGTGCCAACCTTCTAGAATACACACGTCGGGCCACATTGCACAACCAATTGGATAAAAAGATGAGTGACGTGGAAATATCTACTCTGCAGCAAATAAAATGAAGACAACTGGCCAAACAATGCCAACTCATCTAGGATGGAAAAATTACCATTGTATCCCTAAGTGTGTATATAAATAGAATATGATGGCAATTGAAAAAATCAAGTAGTGTAGCTAGGGTAGAATTTAGGAGTAGTGTAATTTAGGGTAAATTAGTTTGTAGGAGTAGAAGTAGATAGTTTTAGAAAATAGTCTATTTTTATTAAAAGTTTTATTTTCTCTAGTTTTTCTTAAGCTTTCCGTTTGCCACCATTTTCTTTTGCTACTGTTCACAACAATTTCAATACTTATTAAAAGCTTTTCAAGTTTCGTTTCAGCCACCATTGTTCATTGTTCTTCTCGGTTCAATAGTTTATTTTTTTCATATGTTATTTATTTACTTTTTGTTTCATGCAAAGTTTCTTTTTGATTAACTAGTTTAAATCTCTTATTTCATTTTAACTCTCGGTTTGCAAATTTCTCTTTATGATTTCTTTGTTCTGCTTGTGACTCATTAGAACACTACATTTATGCCATTGTTGTGTTCTATTTTAAAAACCCGATTTGAGATTATGACCGAAAGTTTCCCATGTTCTGCTGCATTATTAGACTGGGAATGATCTTGCCATTTTCTTTTAATTGGAATCGATGTTAGAGCTTGCTCACTGTCGAGCATTACTTAGCAGTAGTAGTGCAGTAGACATAGCAATATTTGGACAACTAAAGCTTTGTAGAAGATGGTGGGGCGACTGCCATGGTTGCAGAACCAAGCCTAGATGATTGTTTGGAAGCAGCTCGAGATAACTTTCCTTCTCTGTTCTCCCTTGTTCTAGGAGTCTTTTACTGTTCATCATTTTTTTTTGTTTTTCATTAACGTGGTTATCATCATTGTTTACATTTTCAGTTTGCATTTATAGCTTTAAATTTCCTTGTAATAGCTGCTGCTTGTGTATTATTTATTGTTCTGCACTAACCTGTGTTTGGTAGCTGTAGGATAACGTTGTTGTAACTGAGTTGCTGTGGAGGGTACAAAAGCAACAGAGCTGCAGCTGGGCATTGTTGGGCATCTCCTGGTGGACTCGGGGTGTTGGCATGGTTTATGTTGATACTGGATAGCAGGAGCAAGGGACAGATCCTGCAAGCTGGTTGTGAACCGAAGCAATTGCAGAAGTGCAGAGCAGAAGAGAACGGGGAATGTCATTGCAGAATTGTGATTGCTGATGCTGCTAATCGATGCTGAGCTACCCGTGACACAGGAGCTGACAACTTGATCTGGCCAGAGAATAGGACGGTACCTGGACAACAGCCTAGAGCAGCACTTGGAGCAGACAGTACAAGGCAGCACCTGAACCGGAACGTGCACAGTACAGTGCACTAGTTCATTCAGCTGGAAATTGGGTTAAGGCCACATTTGGCCATTCGGTTTATTGTTGCAATTAGTTTAAGCATGTTTGGGATTTATCTTTTTATGTCATTTACATTGTTTGATAAGTTAGAAAAATAGATTTGCATTGTTTGTTAAATTAGTGACTAGTGTTAATTAGAATAATAATTAAATTTTGATTACATTAGAGTGGTAATTTTAATTTTCTTTAGAAACTCATGAGTTGCATTTAGAATTAATTTAGATTAAGTTTGTTTCATGCATTTTTAATTAAATTTTCATTTTAAATTGAAAAATCCAAAAATATTAGTTTTCATGCATTAGTTAGATTTTATTGTTAAGTTAGTAATTAGTTAGAATTAATTTAGGATTATTTTTTTAGTTAGATTTATGAATTTCTTTAGGTTAATAGCATTTTATTTTTATTAGACTTTAGGTTAGTTTCATTTGCATTTTTATTAATTAGTTTAATTACATATATATTTTATTGTTAGTTTAATTAATTTTGTTTCTTTATTTTCAAATTTGCACTTTATTTTAATGGTGTTAATGAATTTTTAACTATTTGATTATCTTTTGTAGGTTGTTGTTTTTAATTGCTCGGAGTTTTGTAAGTAATTTTTGCTCTGTTTTATTTTCATCAGTTTATAATTGTTATTGTTTTCAGTTATTTTAATTTTAGCTTTGTAGATCACCCACTTATCTTCAATTCATAATTTGCTAGGATATACTTAGGATAAGATTAACCGGTAGTTAATTAGGCTAATCAACTTCTCTATGGGATGATAATTCGGGACTCAAATCCCATTATTACTTGTACGACTCGTGCACTTGCGGATAATACGTCTAGTTCATATCAAGTTTTTGGCACCGTTGCCAGGGAAGTCTTAATTAGCTAGTAATTAATATCAATGAAATTATGCTTAGGTGTAATTCTAGCTTGTAAATATTTAGGTTGTAAATATTTAGAGCCTTACTTAGGTTAGTTAAATTTTCTCATAATTAATTAAAAAAATTTTGAAAAATTAAAAACTTAAAAAAAAATTTCAAAGGACTTTTTGATGTTTGCATGCGTAGAGCCAGAAGTTGTGATTGCTTTCCTTTAGATCCTGAAATTGAACGAACACTTAGAAAAATTAGAAAGGATTGTAGGAAATTTATAGCTCCGCTGAAAAATATCATGGCAGAAAATAAGGAAATTAGGACCGTTGGAGATTATGCAATGCCGACTATTGGAGGATATTATACCGGCCTTAGGCCACCAGCTGTCCCTGCATAATTTCAAAATTAAGCCTTCCATCCTCTGGATGATCCAGACCTCTTTACAGTTCAGTGGGCTTCCGCACGATGACCCACATGCTTACCTCGGGCAATTCCTGGACCTGTGCAACACGTTCAAGCACAATGGATTATCTGATGATGCACTTAGGCTTAGATTATTTCCCTTCTCTCTTAGGGATAGGGTGCGACACTGGTTAACCTCCTTGCCTCCAGGATCCATTTCTACATTGGACGAGTTAGCCCATCAATTTTTAGCTAAGTTTTTTCCTCCCTCTAAAATGGCCAGAATCCGTAGCGACATATCTTCCTTTGCCCAGTTCGATTCTAAATCTCTTTACAAAGAATGGGAACGATATAAGGAGTTTCTTAGGAAGTGCCCTCACCATGGCCTACCTTTGTGGTTGCAAGTCCAGACCTTCTACAACGGACTTACAAGCCAAAATAGGACCATTGTTGACGCTGTTGCGGGTGGAGCCTTGATGTGCAAAACAGAGGAGGAAGCTTACGAGCCCTTAGACAAGATGGCTGCTAACAATTATCTATGGTCCTCGGAGAGGCAACTGCCTAAGAAGTCTGTGGGTATTTATGAGCTCGACACGCTGTCTACCTTGACCTCTCAAGTAGCTAACTTACGAAGAAGGTAGAGTCGCTCAGTACACAGCATAATCCTTCCACCAGTCCTAATCCTGTTTATTCTGTACAAAGTCCTTTTCTTTCCTGCAATCTGTGTGGTAGTACACACTCTGTAGATAGGTGTCCGCTTAACCTAGAATCGGTTCAGTACGTTGCCCCATCTCAGAAGCAACAGAACAACCCCTTTTTCAAACACCTACAATTCAGGGTGGATAAACCGTCCTAATTTTCCTTGGAGCCAAAATCAAGGGCAATCATTTAACTCCATATCTGTAGGACCCCCTGGTTTTCAAGCTCCATCGGTTCATGTACCACCACATCAGTAGTTTCCATACCATCCACCTAATCATCCACATTAACCTCAATTTCAACATCATCCACCTCACTTCCATCAACCACCACCACAACCTATGCAGCCCCAACATTACCACGCACCGGCAGCTGAGAAGAAGCCCTCGCTTGAGGAAATGTTCACAACGATCCTGTAAAATCAAGCTGCCTCAATCAAGAATTTAGAAGTTCAGGTTGGACAGATAGCCAATGCTCTTAAGCAACGTCCACAAGGGACCCTTCCTAGTAACACTGAAGTTAATCCTGTTAAGTAAAGGGAGGGTAAGGAACATGTTAAATCCATCACCCTTAGGAGTGGCAGAGAGCTAGATGATTCACAAGTTAAGTCCAATCTGTTAAGCTCACTGTAAGACCCAAAATTAAATCGTAAATTTTTATGAGGGATGAAAATGGTCAAAAATTTAACTGAATGGGATTCGGATTGGAAATAAGGATTTAAAATGCGAAGTGAGTGAGTGTTCGTGAAAGGAAGTCGGGTTAAATTAATCCCGAACACGTGCAAGGGTAAAATGGTCAAAAGACCGAAAGACGATATAAATTCGAGAATAAAATTTTAATTAAAAATAATGGATTGAGAAATCTTGGTCAATAAAGGTGAAATAAATTTATTTTTGGTTAAATTGATCAAGATATAAATTTATTGGAATAAATCAAGATTTTTACTTCGAAAAATAATCCCGAAAATAATCGAAAAATATACCGAAAAGTCATTCGGGACAATATCCCGAAAATACGGAGAAATTATACCCGAAAAAGGGTCAAAATATAATAAATAAATTAAATTAAATTAATTAATTTGAAATAAAATAATAATTTTTGGTAGATATTTTAGATTTTTAATGTATTTTAATGATTAAAAATATTAATAAAATAAATAAAATAAAAATAAATAATAAATTAATTAATTAATTAGTTAATTGATAAAAAAAAGAGAGAAATCTGAAAAATGAAATCGGTGAGAGAGAAAGACAAGAGGGAGAAGGAAAACGAAGCCAAATCGAGGAGACCACTGGCGAGCCGTCCGGCGACCAACGGCCAGGCAAAGGGCTGGAAAAGGAAGAGGAGAGTCCGACGATCTCCCTAGTACCGGAGACGAAGCCCACCGACGTCGAAATTCGACGGATCGAGGGAGAGAAACCGAGGGGAGAGAAGAGATTTTTTCGGCGATCGATGCCGATTCTGCCCCAACCACCGGCCACCGAAGAACCCCTGCGTGATGTCGAGCCTAATGAGGGCGAAAACAGCTGGGGAAACGGCGGCCAGCGCCGGCAACGGCGAGAAACGAGGAAGCCACCGACGTCGGAAAGGAGAAGAGGCCGGACCGGCCACTTTTCGACGACCTCGTGTGAAACCGAGACCAAATCTGAACTGCGGACAACCTCGCGGAGCTGCTGGCAGTGGAAGCCGACAGAGAATCGGCCGGTAAGGCCCTGAACCGGAGTGAACCGGGGTGAACCGGCGGTCCAAACCGGGTTGAACCGGACCGAACCGATTCAGCTAAGAAAGAAGAGGAAAAAAAAGAGAAAAAAGGGAAAAAGAAAAAGAGGAAAAATTGAGGAAAAATCTCGACGATGTAATCGAGTTAGGGTAAGTCAGTAGTGGTCGAAATTGACCCGATTTAAATTTCAGAGTATTCAATTTAATTAATTTTCGATCGAAAATTTATCCGGAAATTTATGAAATTGTGTAGCTCGACAATTGGCATCCAACGAGAGCTCGAGACAGCCTCGATTTATGTACTAGTATGGAATCTCGGGTAAGTAACCCTTATTTACGACAATTTACATCGTTATGCGTGATATGAATTTAAATTTCGCATAAATTGAATTAAATTTTGGAAATTTAGATAAATTGTCGTAAATAATAAATTTAGCTATTCGAGAGTTAGAATGAGGTCCAAGGAATTGTTAGTGGGCCCAATGAGCCCAATAGGCCTCAATAATGTAAAAATTAAGTGCAAAACGGGCTTAAGACCGATTAAGGCCCATTAAAGTGCAATCGGGCCCAATAGGGATAAATGGGCCCAATGATTTAAATTAAGCCCAGAAAGTATTAAATACAATTAAGTTGTATAATATCTGACCTGAGAAATATTTATACGCAGTTCCGGACATTGGATTGGGAGCAGATCGGATTGCGCGATGTGACATCAGAGGAAAGGTCAGACTCGACAGGAAAATAAGGTAAGGGAATTCTGCGGACTGCTAGAGGTAACTTTACGAAATTTTAAGTTCATTTGCAGTCCTTTAAAAATTATCTGAAGGGTTTAGAGGTCAAATAATAATTTTAGTGCCCGAAATGGGTAAATTACCAAAATACCCTTGTTAAGGGTAAAATTTACAAAATTAGGAAAAATTGGGAGGAGCAAGAACAAGAGGTTCCTGCTCGTTCTGGAGGTGTTTTGATGCATGCATGAGTAGGCTGGCTAACCTTGAAAGAAAAATGCACAGCATTTCATAGTTTTAACGATGAAATTGTTTTGAAAACTATTTTGAGGAAACAGAGCCGCCTAAGTGTTTTTATTGACATGTGACGTGCTAGAGCTCAGTTCGCACGATATTTTGAGTTGTGTGATGCATGCATTAGTGCTGGAGCGAGAGCTCGCACTAGAGTTTTACATGTATTGGTGCTGGAGTCCAACTCGCACCAGATTTTATATATATATATGATTTTCCTGATACGGTGCTAGATTCTAACTCGCACCAGATTTTACATGATTTTCGTGACAGGGTGCTAGAGTGTAACTCACACCAGATTTTCCACATGATTTGATGAGAGTGCTAGAGCTTAGCTCATACTAGTTTTACTTGATTTGATGAGAGTGCTGAGCATCGCTCGCACTGATTTTATGAGAACATGTGATTAGCCGTGCTTGGAGCATCGGGTAGACTGTGTGTCACCGATTAAATAGGCTTACACGTGCGTTTTGAGACATGGCATGAGTATAGAGATATGTTATGGGTCCACGGAGTACGATGTACCGTGCAAGTAGCATGGAGTATGAGGTACCGTGTGGTATCTTCGGATACGGGGTATCTTCGGATACGGTATCTTCGGATATAGGGTATCTTCGGATACGGCATCTTCGGATGCGTGGGATCGGATAAGACTGACAGGTTGGATTGACCCACCTCCCGGGCGGTTCCCGATCAGGGTGAGACCTCACACACTAGGATCCGTGTAGCAGAGGGGCTTACGAGGACACACGGCCATAGTCCTGGTTATTACCGATATACAGATGTTGCCTGGTCTTGCATGTTGACGACTTTGATGAGATTAAAACTGGGTTTTTAAAATCAAACGTGCATAATGATTACTTCCATGCTTTTCAAACCCATGTGTGAATGTAAATCGATTTTTTATGGTTTTATGTGAGTCAGGACCACCCGAGGGATGGGTTGAGTCCTGGCCTTGTTGTGAAATTTTAAACGAGAAAGAAATGATTTGAAATAATTGCATGTTGAATTTGGCCATGCGAATGGATTTACATAACAGCATAACTCATATCATCTGTTTTAAAATGTGTGGAGAAAGGGTGGTTTATGCATGGCACCACGTTCATGTAGGTAGTATGGTTACCTACTTGTTCGTAGGATTGCCTTACTGAGCTTGATGTGCTCACCCCTTTCACTTTCGCACACCGATAATCTCCAGTAGATGTTGATGGTGACTCAGTACTGCATTTCGGATATCCGCTGCTGCCCATCATTTAAGGTATACACACTTGTACATATTATATCTAGATAAGCATAGCACAATAACATGTTTGTAAGTAATTTTAGGGGATGTATAAATATTGTAAACACTTATAAATGACTGAGAAAGAATTAAGTTATATGGTAAATGTATGGTGGGACTGGCATTGACGCACAACCCAATTTGTTAGTAGAGTGTGGTCACGATCAGAGGACAGGTAAGCATGAAAGAAAATAACAAAACACGAAAAAATTTACTCTGATTTTTGGGTAGTTTTGGGTCGTGACACTCACAGTGGTAGAATCTTAGGGTCTAAAGAGGCAGCTCAAAAAGAGCAGGAACCAAATGATCAGGCTGCAAAGGAATCTAAAGTAGGCACTTCTTCATCTATACCTTCTTCTTCTTCACAGCCTTCCTCATCCTCTGATTTTACACATGTTGCCACTACACCTTCCCTAGTTAGACCACCAGTACCTTTTCCTCAGAGGTTCTAAAATTAAAAACTCGATCAACAATTTGCCAAATTTCTTGAGGTTTTTAAGAAACTTCACATCAACATTCCTTTCGCAGATGCTTTAGAGCAAATGCCGAGTTATGTGAAGCTCCTGAAGGATATCCTCTCAAGGAAGAGAAGATTGAAAGATTATGAGACAGCGGCCTTAACTGAGGAATGTAGTGCAATTATTCAAAGGAAATTACCCCCAAGCTCAAGGATCCTGAGAGTTTTACCATACCCTGCACTATTGGAAATATGTTCTTTGGAAGAGCCCTGTGTGATTTAGGAGCCAGTATCAATCTAATGCCTTTGTCTATCTACCAAAGTTAGGAATAGGGGATGTCAAGCCTACCACAGTGACCCTTCAGCTAGCTGATCGATCCATTAAATATCTGAAGGGGGTCATTGAAGATGTGTTAGTAAAGGTGGACAAATTTATTTTCCCTGCGAATTTTATTATATTAGACATGGAGGAAGTCAGGGAAGTCCCCATTATACTAGGCAGACCTTTCCTAGCTACTGGTAGGACTTTGATTGATGTGCAAAAGGGGGAGTTGACTATGAGAGTCCTAGATCAGGAGGTGACATTTCATGTTTTCAAACCTTTGAAGCTCCCTGATGACTCTCAAAAGTGTTTTAAGATGGATGTTGGGGAGGATATAAGACTTAAGCACAAGAAATCTGAAAGAAGGAGGGAAGTAGATAGAGTTAAGGAGGATTTAACTGTCAATATTTTTTCACCACTCTGGCTGATCCTCCTACTCTTCGCCCTGCTACTGAGTGTTGTGTTCTTTAGCTGCATTTAAAGTGGCTTAATTTTTCTTTCTACTTTATATATAGTTCTTTTTCTTTTTCTTTTCCATTGTTTCTTTCTTTATTTTGCAGATTTCTTTTACAGCATTACCTTTTCAATCAAGCTTCGGTTGCTTGTCATCATCATCAGAAAGGGGAGTACTCTGTTCCTGAACTTCAATTTTTATATTATTTGCACACTGAGGACACTGTGCACTTTAAGTTTGGGGGAGGGAAAATCACTTGAGCAATTTTGTGCAAAATTGAAATTTTTTTCGAAAATCTGAGCTTAAATTGTTTAATTTTGGGATGATTTAGTACTTAGCATATAGTTTTCCCATATTCCAATGATATGACCCCATGATTAAGTCTGATTTTGATTGACTAAGAAGCATGATTATAGGAAAAGCATGAAGTTGAATTCTTGAATTTGTCTTGATTCTGATTGTGATTCCCTCATCTTATGCACATGTCATGTCATGAATCGGTATATTTATTTAGAGAAAGCTTATGTTGATATAGGATTGCATTAGTTCAATTGATTTTGTGCATCATATTCTAGAATTTGTTTGATCTTGTCTCGAGGCGAAATATTAGATCACACTTAATTAGGGAGATGATTTAGGCCATCTTTGGATCATTTGAGCCTTTCTAGTCATCCCTGTACATATTTTACCCCTAGTCACCCATCTGGGCCAAATAAGCTTTTCTCTGTAAATACACCTGCATAATTTTCCTTAGCTTAAATACTTTGTTCCTATCCCTTACCCCAAAAGGATGAAAGTCATTGGGATATATTGTGAGCTTTGTATAAATGGGTTTAGGAGATAGTGAAAGTTAAAAAAAAAATGAAAAAATGAAAAAATGAAATGAAATAAAAAAAGAAAAAAATGAAAGAAAAAGAAAAGAAGAAAGATGAAAAATACAAAAATAGAATAAAATGTTTAGCAAAAGAAATAAGTTTGGGGAAAATAATTTGAACTCTTATATTAAGATCCTAGAAGTAATGCATGTTAAGGGGTAATTAAACCTAAATCGACTTTATCATACCTTAGCCCCAACCTTACATTACAAGTTTAATGAAGTTTTATTGATCTTTGATTAAGTGTGACTACATTAGTGGAGAAAGAAGTGAAAAGCAAACTTAAGGGAATGATCACATGTCATTGACTTTGTATTCATTGTGTTTGCATAATCTGATCTGGATAATGTACTATGAAGTGGCTTTGACATTTTTCACACACACAGGAGGAGTCCAATTTGGGTTAGGACTTATGATTGAATGATTTTGAATGTTGAACTTGTAATTGTAAGTCTTTGAGATCATAGTTTGTATTTTTTCTTTGAGGATGATATTGGGGAAATTATTATGTATAGTACGCCTACAATTATTTTGTTTTGCTTGAGGATAAGCAAAAGCTCAAGTTTGGGGGTGTGATAATTTTATTTTTAATAGAATTATTTGTACTTAATTTCTTAATTAATTATTTAAATCTTCAATTTCTTTTATTAATTATCTCCTTTATTTAATTAAAATTCTTTTAATGTGTAAATAAATTAAATCCGGATGAAACTCAGTCGTTTCATTTGAAATTGGGCTAAAAATGGGCTAAAGGAGACTGGACCACTTCCAATTTGTAGACAGAGTCACCAGTCGTCTGGACATGCGTGATGTCAGGTGTCTATATTTTATTCACTCCGAAACGATAAGATCGACGGACATCGTGCCAACCTTCTAGAAGACACACGTCGGGCCACATTGCACAACCAATTGGACAAAAAGACGAGTGACGTGAAAATATCTACTCTGCAATAAATAAAATGAAGATAAGTGGCACCAAACAATGCAAACTCATCTAGGATGAAAAAATTACCATTGTATCCCTAAGTGTGTATATAAATAGAATATGATGGCAATTGATAAAATCAAGTAGTGTAGCTAGGTTAGAATTTAGGAGTAGTGTAATTTAGGGTAAATTAGTTTGCAGAAGTAGAAGTAGATAGTTTTAGAAAATAGTCTATTTTTATTAAAAGTTTTATTTTCTCTAGTTTTTCTTAAGCTTTCCGTTTGCCACCATTTTCTTTTGCTACTGTTCACAACAATTTCAATACTTATTAAAAGCTTTTCAAGTTTCGTTTCAGCCACCATTGTTCATTGTTCTTCTCGGTTCAATAGTTTATTTTTTTTAGATGTTATTTATTTACTTTTTGTTTCATGCAAAGTTTCTTTTTGTTTAACAAGTTTAAATCTCTTATTTCATTTTAACTCTCGGTTTGCAAATTTCTCTTTATGATTTCTTTGTTCCGCTTGTGAATCATTAGAACACTACATTTATGCCATTGTTGTGTTCTATTTTAAAAACTCAGTTTGAGATTATGACCGAAAGTTTCTCATGTTCTGTTGCATTATTAGACTGGGAATGATCTTGCCATTTTCTTTTGATTGGAATCGATGTTAGAGCTTGCTCATTGCCGAGCATTACATAGCAGCAGTATTGCAGTAGACATAGCAATATTTGGACAACTAAAGCTTTGCAGAAGATGGTGGGGCGACTGCCATTGTTGCAGACCAAGCCTGGATGATTGTTTGGAAGCAGCTCGGGACAACTTTCCTTCTCTGTTCTCCCATGTTCTAGGAGTCTTTTACTGTTTATCATTTTTTGTTTTTCATTAACGTGGTTATCATCATAGTTTACATTTTCAGTTTGCATTTATAGCTTTAAATTTCCTTGTAATAGCTGCTGCTTGTGTTTTATTTATAATTCTGCACTAACCCGTGTTTGGTAGCTGTAGGATAACGTTGCTCTAACTGAGTTGCTGTGGAGGGTGCAGAAGTAACAGAGCTGCAGCTGGGCATTGCTGGGCATCTCCTAGTGGACTCGGGGTGCTGGCATGGTTTATGTTGATGCTGGATAGCAGGAGCAAGGGATAGATCCTGCAAGCTGGTTATAAACCGAAGCAATTGTAGAAGTGCAGAGCAGAAGAGAACAGGGAATGTCATTACATAATTCTGCTTGCTGATGCTGCTAACCGATGCTGAGCTGCCTGTGACCCAGGAGTTGACGACTTGATCTGGCCAGAGAATAGGACGGTACCTGGACAACAGCCTGGAGCAGCACTTGGAGCAGACAGTACAAGGCAGCACCTGAGCAGGAACGTGCACAGTACAGTGCACGGGTTCATTCAATTGGAAATTAGGTTAAGGCCACGTTTGGCCATTCGGTTTATTGTTGCAATTAGTTTAAGCATGTTTGGGATTTATCTTTGTATGTCATTTACATTGTTTGTTAAGTTAGAAAAATAGATTTGTATTGTTTGTTAAATTAGTGACTAGTGTTAATTAGGATAATAATTAAATTTTGATTACATTAGAGTGGTAATTTTAATTTTCTTTAGAAACTCATGAGTTGCATTTAGAATTAATTTAGATTAAGTTTGTTTCATGCATTTTTAATTAAATTTTCATTTTAAATTAAAAAATCCAAAAATATTAGTTTTCATGCAATAGTTAGATTTTATTGTTAAGTTAGTAATTAGTTAGAATTAATTTAGGATTATTTTTTTTAGTTAGATTTATGAATTTCTTTATGTTAATAGCATTTTATTTTATTAGACTTTAGGTTAGTTTCATTTGCATTTTTATTAATTAGTTTAATTACATGCATATTTTATTGTTAGTTTAATTAATTTTGTTTCTTTATTTTCATATTTGCACTTTATTTTAACGGTGTTAATGAATTTTTAACTGTTTAATTATCTTTTGTAGGTTGTTGTTTTTAATTGCTCGGAGTTTTGTAAGTAATTTTTGCTCTGTTTTATTTTCATCAGTTTATAATTGTTATTGTTTTCAGTTCTTTTAATTTCAGCTTTGTAGATCACCCTCTTATCTTCAATTCATAATTTGCTAGGATATACTTAGCGTAAGATTAACCGGTAGTTAATTAGGCAAATCAACTTCTCTGTGGGACGATAATTCGGGACTCAAATCCCATTATTACTAGTACTACTCGTGCACTTGCAGATAATACGTCTAGTTCGTATCATCTACCACACATCCTACATTGCTCAGTAGTAGGTCGAGGTTCTCCAATCACAATACCCCTCGTAAACGCTGAAACTGGATACACTGAGGCTTATTAATCATCTTACCCCATGTCTTATTAACTCTAAATCTCTTGCCAAATTGTATCCTTCCCATTCTGACACCTTTGTCATCCACTATTCTTTTCTATCTCTATTTTGGCCCTTATTATCTTTCCCAAACTCTGAGGAGTGCAACTCATAATCTTATTAGTACTACTGTGGTCTGCGCACTGCCTCGTCGTATGTAATGACCTCTAACGGGCCAATCAGACTCTGACAGACGGTCTGAGTCTTTCCATGACTTTCAGACCTTCCAATTCTCACTGTTCATAATGTCGAGTTATACCTGCCCAGGGATGTAAATCGAGATTCATACTCGTCAATTGACCTATTCCTCTGGGTCAAAGTCCGAAATATATTATCTCTGTGCATCCAAAATTATCTCTCAGAGCTCTCGATGTCTGAATCTTAAGATGGATCGAGTGGACTTCCACCCATGTTCCATCTCGCCCTCCAACATAAACGTATCAAAAGTCACTTTCTCGATCGACATACACCAATAGAACCCATACAATTTCGCTATCTCATTCATTTAGTCCTCAATAGCTACTGGGTTCTTTACCTCACTAATTACCGGTGATATAAACTTTTAAAATTGCCTTAACCTATCCAGCTCATAATCCTATTCCCAATCATTACCACACTGCTGTAGAGCTTCAGGCGAAGGCGTATCCAAAACCGGTGAGTTGTTGAAATTTCTATAGTCTGAGGCATCTTTGCAGGCTATGCAGCTAGGCCATATCAGCCCTTAGCTCCCTGCATATACTGCGTAAACAACTCCAAAATATTCTCCACACTCCGCATCAACCTCATGAAGCATGTCTCAATATCGTCCGGTCTCACTTTGGGACCTTGTGAAGCATGCCCAACATCAACCTCCACCTCAATCTTATCTTGAATCTCATGTGATGACTCAATATTACTCTCAGGCCTACCTTTACGGCCTCAAGTACATGTACTTACCCCTCTACCATAGCGGCTATCAATTATAATGATTATATTCTTGCATTCATAACCATTCATTAGTCTGATCCCATCTTGGTATACATAATTATATCTAAACAAAGCATAATAATATGAGGATGTAACTTTCTTAGTTATTATACCGACTCATATCAGGCCAACTCAGCTCTGATACCACCTCTGTCACGACCCATTTTTATCAAAAATCGCTACAAATTTTTTGCTTTTTCCTTTCCTTTCCCGGTCGTGAACATTCTTACCACCAAACAGTTGGGCTATGAGTTAGTATTAATCACCCTTTACCATCTACCATGATATCTATCTTTTAATTTATTTAAATGCAAACACGTATACTTTATAATTGAGACTCTATACTTGTACGTGTTTACTAATAATTACATTCCCCATATTATATTCCAAAATGATTTCTGTGCTATTACATGTTGAGATACAAAATGATACTAGGGTATATACCTTTCAATGATGGGAATCAGCGATACCAAGAATGCAAGTCCTCAGCCGCTCACTAATTACTGCAAGTGCTCTAAAAAGAGGGGAAAATAAGGGGAATGGGCAAATCACACGCTCAGTAAGGCAATCATGTAAGCAAGTAGATAACCACACTATCTACATGATCATGGGCAAATCACACGCTCAGTAAGGCAATCATGTAAGCAAGTAGATAACCACACTATCTACATGATCATGATGCCATGCATTAAATCATTCTTTTTTGAAATCATACTTAAATACGAATTTCATGCATACATTTATGCCATATAAAATCATTCGTATAAAGCATTTTATTTCGTGAAATAGCAGGTAAAGCATGGAATTATACTTCATGCTATTTAAATAATGCACATTATGTCAAAACATGCCATTTATTTCAAATTGACAATTCATTTCATGAAATGGCAAATAAAGCATGGAATTATACGTCATGATATTTAAATAATGCACATTGTATCAAAATATGCCATTTATTTCAAATCGACATCCACCCCAAAATCATCAGGACTCGGTTCCAAAACATAAAATCATGAAATCACAAAATCAAGTAATAAATAACATGTGATTTCACAAAGTAAGTGACATGTAAGACTAGGCAAGAATAAGGGTAATAACTCTAGGACTATGGCCATATCCTGTGATCCCAGGCTACACTGATCAGGTGTGTGGGGTATCACCTCATCTGCTTCCACACGGGAGGTGGGTCAAGTCCAACCCGTCAGTCCATAGCAGATCTGAACATCGTCCGAAGGTGCCATATCACAATCTCAACACGGTACAATGTACTCCATGCTACCTGCACGGTACAGCGTATTCCGTGGACCCTATCAACATATCATATCATGCCACGTCTCAATAAGCACGTGCGAGCCTATTTAATCGGTGTGGCACACAGCCTACTCGAAGCTCCCAGCACGGCATTCAACATGTCATAAAATCACGTGCGAGTAGTCTCAAGCATGACAACAAGTATAGTGGACATCTAGTGCGAGCTATGCTCCAGCACCATGTCAAATCTCGTATGAAAACTAGTGTGAGCTAAGCTCCAGCACAATGTCATGTACGAAATCATGTAAAAATCGAGTGCAAGCCAAGCTTCCAGCACTCTGTCACATGCACAAATCATATCAAATCTCGTGTGAGTAATGCTCTCAGCACGTTTTGTTTCCACATAAATCATGTAGATGGCTTAGTTTCAAAGAATGGTTTTCAAAACCAAAATCAGCACCTGCCACGTGCTATTTCATGTAAATTGATAAAACTTCAACCAGCCTACCTATATTCTTGTTGAAAAACATTAAAATCATTAAGAACACTCAGTTCTTACTTTTCATGACTTTTTCTAAAAGTGAAAATATTTACCCTTCACAGGGGTAAAATCGTCATTTACCCTCTCAGGTTCAAAAAAATATTATTTAATGTGCTAAAAAGTAGTATTTCATAGTGAAAACACTCAAAACATGCTATTTATGCATATTCCAATCCAATCATAACTTTTCCAAAATTTCCCTTAGTAGGGGCAAAACAATAAGTTTTCTATGTCGGGTCTCTACCGATATTTTTCATATTCAAAATTCATATATAATTTAATTATTCGAAAATCTACTCGAAAATACATGTAGCTACCTCTAGCTACTCACACAATTCCCTTACCTCAATTTCTTTGATCATTCTACCTTTTTCGTCGTTACCGATCACCCGATCTGTTTAACTCCAGTATGTTCTCTGGAGCTATAGAAAATCATTTATCAGGTTAAATACAGTACATTTTACTTGTATTTCACTTTTATTGGGCTTAATTTACATCATTTGACCCGTTTACTCTTAATGGGCTCAATTGCACCTTAATGGGCCTTAATCAACTTTAATCTCATTGTTCATTTACTATTCACATCATCGAGGCATATTGGGCTCATTGGGCCCACCAACAATTTATTGGGCCTCGTTCTAAACTCTTGGATAACTCAAATAATTATTTACGACATTTTTTCTCAAATTCCAAAATATAATTCATTTTGTGCGAAATTAAATCTGTAATTTATGCGGTAAATTTTTAACACGCATAACGATAAAATTTGTCATAAATAAGGGTTAATTACTCGAGATTCCATGATAGAACATAAATCGAGGCTGATTCAAGCTCTCGTTTATCACCAATTATCGAGCTACACATTTATATATTTTCGGGTTAAATTCGATCAAATATATATTTAAATAAATATTCTGAAAATAAAATTGGTCCATTTGACCACTTATCGGCTTACTTGTAGCTCGATTACATCACATAATTTTTTTCCATTTTTTTCTCTTTCTTTTTTTCTCTTTCTCTTTCTTCTTTTCTGGCTGAATCGGTTCGGTCCGATTCAGCCCGATTTAGACCGATCCAGTTCAGCCCGATTTAGTTCGGTCCAATTTTCTCCTTCGCCGTTTGGAGCTTCGCTGACCAGTTCTTCATCGGCTTTCGCCTCCAGCAGATTTGTGGGGTCGTCTGGTGCATGGATCTAGGGTCGGTTTCGCCATGGCTGGTCGAAAAGTGGCCGGTCCGGCCTCTTTTCTCCTCGGTGTCGTTGTCGTTTCCTTCCTTCCGTTGTGGACGGCGCTGCCGACCGTTCCACTGGCCGATTCAGCTACCGATCGGTCGGTCTTCGCTTGGGGATCCTTCGACTGGCGGTGGTCAGGGTTAGATCGGCGTCGGCTCGCCAGATTTCTCTTTTTTTCCCTCTCGGTTTCTCTCTTTTCCTCTTTCTCCTTCGCCGACCGCGTTTCCTCGTCGAATTTCACCTGGGGTCGGGGTCGACGTCGGTGTGAGGCTCTCCCTTCTCGGCCATCTCACCTGGCTCGTCGTCGATCGTGTCACGCCCCGAAAATGCGGAAAATAGGGCTAATTTAAAACTTTTTACTCATTAATTCACAATTAAAGGTGCATTCCTGTGCAGTGTCATACATCATCATAATTATCATGCCTCAGGATCTCATCATGATACAATAAATACGGTATTATACACCTTACTCAATTCCAAGTAAATTAATCCTAATACATCCCATATACTGTTATACATCAAGTGTCTGCAATTACAATAATAGTCTGGGTACATGAAAAGATAAATATACCTCAAAGTACAAAATATATAGCCTGGAGCTCGAATCCTCCACTAGCCACTACTCCGTACGTCGCAGGGAAGTCCTTATTCACTTGAAGAACTCTGGGGGGAAAGGAAAACAGGGTGAGCTTCTAAATCGCTTAGTAAAGGGGGTAAGGAACTCATTTCATAAACCAAAATACACATCACAAAAGGTTTATTTGTATGTGAAACTCATTTGAAAACCATAGCATGAAAGTACTCAAAACGACACTCTCATGTGTCAAGTCATGTGAAAACATGAAGTAAAAGGCTCACTCTAGAGCAATAACAAAGCATGTGAAAACAACGCGTTAAACGCTTTCTCAAATACGTGATAAAATCACAGTAAAAATATTGCACGTGGCACAGCCACTAAACATGCGTGGCATAGCCACTGATTTAATTTCTCACGTGGCATAGCCACAAAACACACGTGGCAAAGCCACTGATTTAATTTCTCGCGTGGCATAGCCACAGAATAGGGTTTCTCAACGTGGCGCAGCCACCAATTTGGGGTATAACGTGGCACAGCCACCAATGGGGTATAACGTGGCACAGCCACCAATGGGGTTTCTCAACGTGGCACAGCCACCAATGGGGTTTCTCAACGTGGCACAGCCACCAAGGGGGTATAACGTGGCACAGCCACCAATGAGGTTTCTCAACGTGGCATAGCCACCAATGGGGTATAACGTGGCACAGCCACAGAATAGGTTATTCTCACGTTACCAGAACGGAGAAGAAATCGGGCTTACATGCTACCAGAGCAATGCCCGGTGTGTACTCATAACTACACACCCAAGTCTTATCACATAAGACAGGTTTGCCTTCACGTAGAACTCGTAATGGTTTTCTCTCATAAAACTCATTTGAAATCGTTTTGTACTCAACACAAAACGTAATAAAATCGAGTTCCAACCGGCAAAGCACACGCACACATTTCTGAAATCTCAATATTGCCTTAACGTAGAACCCAATAAACTCATAAAAACATTGGGTTCCAACCGGCTATAAAAATCTTGTGCAAATATATCTCAACACAAAACACTCAACATGCTTGTTTTATAAATCACAATTCATGCTAAAATAGTTTACAATTCACATACACAATTGGTTTAGATTTCCCTTACCTCTTTGCACCTCGTATAGTGCAATCGTTCCCCCGTATCACGGACTAGCCTCGCATTCCACTCTGGAACTCCCGAGCCAAAGCTTGCGAGACGCACAACTCACGCCTCGATCCGATTCGTCCTTCGATTTCCAAGTATGTTGTTCTCCCTTTGATGAGGAACAACTTTCCTTCTTACCACAACAGCTGATTCGGCCGAAAATGGGTGATTTGGAGGAGTGAGAAACTAGGTTTTCGGTGGAAATGGGTTTTGAAAGAGAGAGAAAGTGAAATTGCAGAGAAAACACGGGTTCCTTATATAGACTGGAGGTAGGAGGTCGATCTGCCTCTTGATGAGATCGATCTGTGTTTGAAATTTGGGGACAATCTGGGTAATTTTATGTCTAGGAGATCGATCTGTCGAGGGGTGAGATCGATCTCTTTATGGCTTTATGAGATCGATATACTCCTGAAGAGATCGATCTTCTCCCCAAACAAAATCATTTGGAGATCGATCTCTTCCTCATGAGATCGATCCCTTCTCAAACAGATTTATAAGGAGATCGATCTCTTCCATTGGAGATCGATCTGCTCCTCAAATTTCCCCTTCCTCGTCATTCTTAACTCATCAGATCGATCTCTCCTTCTCCCAGATCGATTTGTCCTCATGCTTCATGCTCATTTTACACACTTAACACATAAATCTCCAATTATAATTCCCACAATTTACTTAGCTCAATAAATTACACTTCGAATTCTTATTACATCAATAAAATATGTCTGAAATTCTCAGATCTCACATCCTCCCCACCTTAAAAGAATTTGGTCCTCCAAATTCAACTCAACTAGTCAAAATAGATGGGGGTATTTCTCCTTCATGAGGCTCTCTAGTTCCCACGTTGCCTCTTCCCTTGAGTGATGTTTCCACAAAACTTTCACTAATGGGATGCTCTTGGTTCTCAATACCTTCTCCGTTCTATCGAGAATCCGGACGGGTTCCTCAGTGTAGCTCATATCCTCTTGAATGTCCATCTCGTCATACTCTATGACATGAGAAGGGTCCGGGTGGTACTTCCTCAACATAGACACATAAAAAACGTTGTGTATTCTGGACATCTGTGGGGGTAATGCCAATCTGTAGGCTACTTCTCCCACTTTCTCAAGAATCTCGAATGGTCCTATGTATCGAGGACTCAATTTCCCTTTCTTCCCAAATCGCACGATACCCTTGCTCGGTGATACTCTCAGAAATACTGCATCACCAACATCAAACTCGAGTGGCCGTCTACGCACATCCGCGTAGCTTTTCTATCTACTCTATGCAGCCCGTAACCTCTCACATATGAGTTTCACACTCTGTACGGCTTGCTCAACAAGCTCAGGGGCATTTATCTTTCTGTCACCGACTTCTTCCCAAGCTACAGGGGATCTACACCTCCTACCATATAGGGCCTCAAAAGGTGCCATTCCAATACTCGCATGATACTTTTATTGTACATAAACTCTGCTAGGCGCAAGTGATCATCCCATGATCCCTTAAAATCCATCGTACACGCCCTCAACATATCCTCCAGGGTCTGAATAGTCCTCTCTGACTGACCATCTGTCTGAGGATGATACGCGGTACTAAAACTCAATCGAGATCCCATGGACTCCTGAAACTGGGTCCAGAATCTGGAAGTAAATCGGGAATCTCTATCAGAAGTAATACTCACTGGAGCCCCATGTAGGTACAGGTAAGGGCTGTAGTAGTCCTCCGGGCTTCCGATGCTCAGCTTTCACTTGCTGGCATACTAAACACCTGGCCATATACTCTGCCACATCTCGCTTCATACCACTCCACCAATACACCTTTCTCAAGTCTCGGTACATCTTAGTACTCCCTGGGTGCATGGTGTATCGCGAGCAGTGGGATTCTCTCAATATCTGTCTCTTTAGGGTATCATCGTCCGGTACACAAATCCGTCCTCTGAATCTCAACAATCCATCCTCACTGATGGTGAGATCCAACTGCGAACTCTGCTCAGCTTGGCTAACCATATCTATTAATCTCTGATCACTGCGCTGCCCAGTTCTAATCTGATCCATGATCCTGGGCTCTATCCGCAGGCTAGCCAAAAATCCAGTCTCTACCTCTTTAACTCTGATCCGAAGTTCGGCGAACTGCTCTAACAAATCTCATTCCCTAATCATCATAGCAGATATCATACTCTTCCTGCTCAGGGCATCAGCAACCACATTCGCCTTACCCGGATGATAAAGAATCTCGCAGTCATAATCCTTAAGGAGTTTCATCCATCTCCTTTGTCTCATGTTTAACTCTTTCTGATCAAAGAGATATCTCAAACTCTTGTGATCAGTGAAGATCTGGAATCTTTCCCCATATAAGTAGTGTCGCCAGATCTTCAAAGCAAATACCACAGCGGCTAACTCCAAATCATGCGTGGGGTAATTCCGCTCATAGTCTTTCAGCTGTCGCGATCCATATGCGACCACTCTTCCGTGCTGCATAAGCACACACCCCAATCCTTGATGAGATGCATCACTATACACCGAGAATCCTCCTGATCCCTCAGGGATAGTTAACACAGGTGCCGCTATCAATCTCCTCTTTAATTCCTGAAAACTGAGCTCACATTGGTCAGTCCATATAAATGGAGTCTCCTTGCGCCTGAGCTTAGTTAAAGGAGCGGCAATCCTTGAAAATCCTTCCACAAATCTCCTGTAATACCCTGCCAAACCAAGGAAGCTTCGTACCTCAGTCACTGTCCTCGGTCTCTCCCAATTAAGCACAGCCTCCACCTTGCTTGGGTCCACTGATACTCCTTCCTCTGAGACTATATGCCCAAGGAAAGCTATCCGGTTCAGCCAAAACTCACACTTACTAAGCTTTCCGTACAATTGCTTATCTCGGAGTATCTGAAGTACTAACCACAAATGCTGTGCATGCTCCTCATACGACCGAGAGTACACCAGGATATCATCAATAAAGACTATCACAAATTTATCCAGATAGTCTTTGAACACCTCGTTCATCAATCTCATAAATGCTGCAGGGGCGTTCGTCAATCCAAAGGACATCACCAGAAATTCGTAATGGCCATACCTTGTCCTGAAGGCCGTCTTTGGAATATCTTCTTCCTTGATCCTCAATTGGTGATAGCCCGATCTCAAATCAATCTTAGAAAAGACTGATGCCCCTCTCAGCTGATCCAGTAGATCATCAATCCTAGGTAGTGGGTATTTATTCTTCACCGTGGCTTTATTCAACAACCGGTAGTCTACACATAATCTGAGACTACCATCCTTCTTCTTAACAAATAGTACTGGTGCTCCCCACGGCGAAACACTGGGTCTAATAAACCCTTGATCCAATAACTCCTGTAGTTGTCTCTTCAATTCCTCAAGTTCCACTAATGCCATTCTATAGGGAGGTTTAGAGATCGGCTGAGTATCTGGTACCAAATCAATGGTAAACTCCAGCTCTCTCTCTGGTGGTAAACCTGGCAATTCATCTGGGAAAACATCCAGAAATTCGCAAACCACAGGTATATCCTCAATCCTCGGATGTTCCCGCTCATCGTCTGAGATGAGTGTCTCATAACCTTCACATGAACAATCATATTTAATATTCTCCAAAATAATGTTAAAATTCTCAAATTACTTACTAGAAATCCCTATATTCATTCCCTCAATATCTCAATTGTACACTGTAAGGTTCAGGTAGGGAGAAAGTTACAATCTTAGTGTAGCAGTCTAAACTCACTCGATTGGTTGCCAACCAATCCATCCCCAGAATTACATCAAACCCACGTATATTCAACATGATTAGATCTGCTAACATCACTCTATCTCCCACCTTTATCTCACATCCTCTACAAATTAACTCAGTTCTTTGGAATTCACGCATAGGGGTATTTACATGTAGTATATATTCTAGAGGTTCAAACTTCAAGTTTAATCTACATGCAAAATGCTCAGAAATAAACGAATGCGTGGATCCTGAATCAATCAACACATGAGCCTCATAATTACAGACAGAGAGTGTACCTCTTATAGTTTCTGCCGAAGTGTCTGCGGTCTCCTTATCCAGGGCAAACTCACGTCCCTGTGCCACAGGTTTCTTCTCTTTCTCTGCCGCAGTGGCCCGTCTCCGGGGATCCACTCTCTGAGGCTGTTGTCTAGTGGGCTCCGGAGCATGTGGTATCTGAGGTTGGGGACAGTCCTTCACTCTGTGACCCATGTCACCACATCTAAAACATCCATGGATCGACCCAGTACAACTTCCTTCATGCAATCGGCCACAGTCTCTACAAAACCTTGTCTCCGGCCTGACATATCGAGGGGTCTCCTTGATAATAGGATAGGCTCTGGGTCTCTCCAATCTGTCCCTCTGCACCTCAATCCTTCCCCTTCTGAAGGAACCTCTCCGAGCCTCTGTTTGGAAAAGTGCTGGCCTCTTGCCCTTATCTCTATTCACCGCTCTGAGCTCATTCTGGGATTGTACCATCTCAATCCCTCTTTCAATCTCTTGTGCTCGTCTCAGAGTATCTCCAAACTCAGTAATACATAGCCCTATCAATCTATCTCTGATGACGGGCTTCAACCAATACACAAACTTCTCTGTGCGGAGCTCTTCACTCTTGAAGGTCTCTGGGTCATATCTCAATAGCGCTGTGAATTGGCTCTCATAGTCATTCTCTGAGCGGCCCGTGGTACATATTGGGTCCTAAAAGCTGTCTGAAACTCTTCCCAACCAATCACACCATGGTGGGACATCAAAATACCCTGGGTAGTACCCCACCAATCTTGAGCTCTCCCCTTCAGCATATAGGCACTCATACTGACCCTCTCAGCATTGGTGCACCCCAAGATATCAAATATAATTCTTAATTTCGTCAACCACTCCTCAGCCTCCGTAGGATCATTCTTTCCCTTAAATGCGGGTGGATTCATCTTCAGAAAATCCCTTAGTCGGACCATGCTTCTATCCTCAGGCTGAGTGACGGGAGGCACTGGGGGTATGGGAGGTCCTTGTGGTGGTGTAGGGGTAGTATCCGAGGCATTAACTCCAAAGTGTTGCGCGAATAACGCTGCCATCTGCTCAAAACCTTGCCTCACATCGGTCTCAATCCAATTAAATCGAGAGTTAGGACTCTCTGGTTGTGGGATAGGTGGCGGAGGGGACTCTGCCTGCCTCCTCGAACGACCTCGTCGTTTACTCATTCTCTATCTCAACTCGTCTCCTGCGCGTACATATCAAAATTGATTGAAATCTCAATCCTCAATTTCAGTTCATGACCAGACTATTACAGACACTTGGGATGTATTCTATTTCACTTAACCGACACTGACAGTACTAGACACCCACGCCCCGAAAATGCGAAAAATAGGGCTAATTTAAAACTTTTTACTCATTAATTCACAATTAAAGGTGCATTCCTGTGTAGTGTCATACATCATCATAATTATCATGCCTCAGGATCTCATCATGATACAATAAATACGGTATTATACACCTTACTCAATTCCAAGTAAATTAATCCTAATACATCCCATATATTGTTATACATCAAGTGTCTGCAATTACAATAATAGTCTGGGTACATGAAAAGATAAATATACCTCAAAGTACAAAATATATAGCCTGGAGCTCGAATCCTCCACTAGCCACTACTCCGTACGTCGCAGGGAAGTCCTTATTCACTTGAAGAACTCTGGGGGGAAAGGAAAACAGGGTGAGCTTCTAAATCGCTCAGTAAAGGGGGTAAGGAACTCATTTCATAAACCAAAATACACATCACAAAAGGTTTATTTGTATGTGAAACTCATTTGAAAACCATAGCATGAAAGTACTCAAAACGACACTCTCATGTGTCAAGTCATGTGAAAACATGAAGTAAAAGGCTCACTCTAGAGCAATAACAAAGCATGTGAAAACAACGCGTTAAGCGCTTTCTCAAATACGTGATAAAATCACAGTAAAAATATTGCACGTGGCACAGCCACTAAACACGCGTGGCATAGCCACTGATTTAATTTCTCACGTGGCATAGCCACAAAACACACGTGGCAAAGCCACTGATTTAATTTCTCGCGTGGCATAGCCACAGAATAGGGTTTCTCAACGTGGCGCAGCCACCAATTTGGGGTACAACGTGGCACAGCCACCAATGGGGTATAACGTGGCACAGCCACCAATGGGGTTTCTCAACGTGGCACAGCCACCAATGGGGTTTCTCAACGTGGCACAGCCACCAAGGGGGTATAACGTGGCACAGCCACCAATGGGGTTTCTCAACGTGGCACAGCCACCAATGGGGTATAACGTGGCACAGCCACAGAATAGGTTATTCTCACGTTACCAGAACGGAGAAGAAATCAGGCTTACATGCTACCAGAGCAATGCTCGGTGTGTACTCACAACTACACACCCAAGTCTTATCACATAAGACAGGTTTGCCTTCACGTAGAACTCGTAATGGTTTTCTCTCATAAAACTCATTTGAAATCATTTTGTACTCAACACAAAACGTAATAAAACCGAGTTCCAACCGGCAAAGCACACGCACACATTTCTGAAATCTCAATATTGCCTTAACGTAGAACCCAGTTATAAACTCATAAAAATATTGGGTTCCAACCGGCTATAAAAATCGTGTGCAAATATATCTTAACACAAAACACTCAACATGCTTGTTTTATAAATCACAATTCATGCTAAAATAGTTTACAATTCACATACACAATTGGTTTAGATTTCCCTTACCTCTTTGCACCTCGTATAGTGCAATCGTTCCCCCATATCACGGACTAGCCTCCCATTCCACTCTGGAACTCCCGAGCCAAAGCTTGCGAGACGCACAACTCACGCCTCGATCCGATTCGTCCTTCGATTTCTAAGTATGTTGTTCTCCCTTTGATGAGGAACAACTTTCCTTCTTACCACAACAGCTGATTCGGTCGAAAATGGGTGATTTGGAGGAGTGAGAAACTAGGTTTTCGGTGGAAATGGGTTTTGGAAGAGAGAGAAAGTGAAATTGCAGAGAAAACACGGGTTCCTTATATAAACTGGAGGTAGGAGATCGATCTGCCTCTTGATGAGATCGATCTGTGTTTGAAATTTGGGGAAGATCTGGGCAATTTTATGCCTAGGAGATCGATCTGTCGAGGGGTGAGATCGATCTCTTTATGGCTTTATGAGATCGATCTGCTCCTGAAGAGATCAATCTTCTCCCCAAACAGAATCATTTGGAGATCGATCTCTTCCTCATGAGATCGATCCCTTCTTAAACAGATTCATAAGGAGATCGATCTCTTCCATTGGAGATCGATCTGCTCCTCAAATTTCCCCTTCCTCGTCATTCTTAACTCATCAAATCGATCTCTCCTTCTCCCAGATCGATCTGTCCTCATGCTTCATGCTCATTTTACACACTTAACACATAAATCTCCAATTATAATTCCCACAATTTACTTAGCTCAATAAATTACACTTCGAATTCTTATTACATCAATAAAATATGTCTGAAATTCTCAGATCTCACAGATCGCCTCCGTCGGTGAGGCAAAGGGACTCAGCTTCCTCAGTTTTAAGTCTTCCGTTTCTTTCTTGTTTTGAGAATCACTATTTCGCGATTCAATTTCATTTTTTTAAATTATTTTATTATTTATTTATTTATTTATTTATATACCCTAAATATTTAAATATATATTTAAATCAATTTAATATATATTTATCTTATTTATTTCCCGGGGTATTTATTTATTTATTTATTTTTTCAATATTTCGGGATAATTTCTCGAGCTGAAAATTTCGATTTATTCCAATAAATTCATATCTTGATCTATTTAACCTGAAATTTAATTATTTCTCCTTTATTGATCAAGATTTCCTGAATCCATGTTTATAGTGTAAATTTCTTACCGAATTGACACCGAATTTCGAGTCTTTTAACCGTTATACCCTTTAACGTTCTCGGAACCAAATCAACATAACTTCCCTTCACGAACCCTTTCTCATTTCGTGTTTTAAATTCTTATCTCCAATCCTAATGGTCCGTATCTTATTCGTTTAATATGTGACAATTTAAATCTCCATTTGTATTTTTCATTTACGTAAAACTCTTCTTATGATTCAATTTACATATAATCATGTTTACATCAAGTGAATCATAAGGAAATATGATAAAAATTCGGGTCTTACATTAAAGCCATAAACGCTACAGGAGCATTCGTCAACCCAAATGACATAACCAAAAACTCATAATGGCAATAACGGGTTTGAAACGCTGTCTTGGGTACATCTCCACTCCGAATCCTCAACTGATGATACCCAAACCTCAGATCAATCTTCAAAAAGACCTGTGCTCCCTACAATTGATCCAATAGATCGTCTATCCGTGGAAGGGGATACTTGTTCTTGATGGTAGCCTTATTCAACAACCGATAGTCTATACATAGTCGGAGAGTCCCATCTTTCTTCTTTACAAACAGAACCGGTGCTCCCCAAGGTGATACACTTGGTCTGATGAACCCCTTGTCCAACAACTCTTGCAATTGCTTCTTTAGCTCCTCTAATTCAATTGGAGCCATTCTATACGATGGCTTGGATATCAGTTCCATTCCAGGCACCAAATCAATATAGAATTCCATTTCTCTGTCTGGTGGCAACCTTGGTAATTCTTTCAGAAAGACATTGGGAAATTCTCTAACCACTGGGATGTCCATCATATCCAGGTACACCTTATCCAAGTCAATCACATAGGCGATAAAACCTTCAACACATTATTATTACATTCGTTAGCAAAATCATCCATCCTTAAAATAATTTACTACTTCTTCCATTACTTTGCAAATCTTACAAATATTTTTCAAGGATGGAAAACATTACTATCTTAGCATAGCAGTCGAAAACAGCATGGTTTGCAGCCAACCAAGCCATTCCTAGTATTACATCAAAATCTTTTATAGTTAATAGGATGAGATTAGTCGACATGTCCTTTTCCCCTACTTTTAACTTACAACTCTTACATACATACTCCGTCATTACATCGTCTCTCACTAGAGTACTTATAAGTAAGGCTCTACCTAAGGGTACAGGTTTCACATGTTCACATAGTTTACATGCAAATGAAGACGATATGAATGAATGTGTGGCACCAGGATCAATCAATGTTAATGCTTCAAAATCAAAGACAATGATGGTACCTTTAATCACATCCGAGGAAGCTTCTGCAGATGCCTGGTCCAATGCAAACACTCGCCCTCTACCAACAGCTTGCTTCCCTTTATCTTCAGTTGTGGCCTTCCTCTTAGGTGTAGGTGTCTCCACTGTAGCTTTCTTTAGCTCTTTGCCCTTCTGTGGGGCTGTATCAATCAACTCTGGGCATTCACGAGCTATGTGCCCTGGTTTACCACACCTATAGCATGATCTCATCGATAACGGGCATGATCTACCCCCATGATATCTACCACATGACCTGCACTGCTCTATGGTAGGTCGAGGTCCACCAATAACTATGCCCCTCGATAAAGCTAGATGAACTGGAGGCTTCACAGGCCTCTCTCGAATCTTCTCAATCTTAAGTGCCTTACCGAATAACCTTCAACCCTTTCGGAATCCTCTATCATCGACTGACCTCTTTTGATCTCTATCTCTGCCCTTACCACTCCTGCTCAATTTCGAGGCATGTAACTCATAATCTTGCTCACATAGCTGAGCTCTGCGTATTGCCTCATCATAAGTGGTAATATCCAACGAAGCTAGTCGAGCTCTGATGGAAGGTCTCAGTCCCTCAAGAAATTTTTAAATCTTTCTATCCTCAAGGCTCATAGTGACTGTATCATATCTGCCCAGGGATGTGAATCCAGACTCATACTCATCTACTATCCGATTCCTCTGAGTCAATGTCATAAATTCCATCTGTATCTTTCTTTGAGCAGTAGTTGGAATGTATTACCTTCTGAAGGCATCCAAGAATATATCCAATGTCACAACCAGGTGTCGTGCACTCAACATCGACTGTGTGGCCATCCACCAATGCTTGACCTCATCCTCTAATACAAAAGTCGCAAAGGTGACCTTCTTTGTGTCGGAGCAATGGAAAAATCGGTAGAGCTTCTCCATACTATGTATCCAATACTCAACTAACACTGGGTTCTTCACCCCATTAAATGAAGGTGGTCCGAACTTTCAAAACTCTCTCAGTCTACCCAGATCACAATCACACACTCCTTCACCACCAACCTATTGTGGAGCTACAGGATCCTGAACTGGTAGGGGAATGTCTTGAACTGGAGGGGGTACAGGTATCTCTACCTCTACATCTCGAGGTCTCGGTGCAGGCTGTGCTGACTCATGTCTCTCACGTGCTGTAGCCTGACCAGCAGGGTTCTCCTGTCTATCCTCAAATTTGGCCATCTCCATAACCGTGTCTACACTGCGCTATAACTATGCCATACGCTTCTCAGTGGCCTCACTAAAATCGGGTGGATCTCTACTAGAACTAGACCCACTATGTCTCTCGAGCTCATCTCTATGCCCTTAAGAGTACGAACTTTCTCCTATACGAGTACGTCATCTATCAGACATCCTACATACTCAAAATAAGTGTCTCGATCACATTTTCCAGCTTGGTATACACAATTGTATCCTAATAATGCATAGTACTTTGAGGATGTATAATGTCCTAGATATGGATACTGACTCACATCAGACTAACTCAGCTCTGATACCATTAATTCTGTCACGATCCTCTCTCTCTATCCGTGACCTTTACCTTTCCACTTACAATTGGGCTGTGAGTCAACATCCGATCCAATTCTCATCCATTTATAGTTTAATCAATTTAATTAAAAGAAGTAAAATAGAAACTGGACTTTTATATATAAGTACAAAAGCGTTTACATCAGTTTCTATTATATACATCCCCCAAAATACAAAATACAAACTTTACTGTGCATTAATTTATAGGATATAAAATTTTTCATTTCATGTGTATACCTCTATATTGCTGGATAACCGAAGAAACACGATAGCAGGGACGACGACAGTGTACTCACTATTGCGTAGTATATGTGGAGGAGGAAATAAAGGGGTGAGCTAACGCGCTCAGTAAGAAAAATATGAAAGCAGGTAGATAACTACAGTATCTACATGCTTAAAATACATATATATTTATTTTCCTTGTAAACATATGCATTCTCTTTTAAAACAACTTCCATCAACGCGAAACCGTTAATTCGCTAGATGGGTAGATGCATATTCACACGGAATCACACAACATATTCTTTTCACACAGCTCATCTTTAAAAGCATTGAGTACACATTTAGAAATCACTTCGTACATAGTAATTTAATATACATGAGACATAATTATGGGTTATCACATCCCCAGACACACAACAAGGGAAACATACATCACCACACACAGTAGTGACTATGTTATATCACTCAGATAAATATCAAACTTATGGCCATATTTGGATTTCAGGAAACACTGATCAGGTGTATGGGAACCCTAAGCTTGGGGAGGCGGATCAACCAACCCTTCAGCTCATACTCAAATCACGGTACATCGTACCCTATGGCTAACGCTCACAGTACATCATGCTCATGTGGATCCTTATCACCCATTTTCCTTATCTCAAAATCGCGTGCGAGTAGGTCAGTGCAAGATACACAGTAATACACAATGGCTCCAGCATGGTTTTGTACTCATTACATCACATTCATAAAACCATGTGTGAGCAGGTTAATGCAAGACACACAGCAATACATGATGACTCTAACACGGTTTTACTCAACACACAACACAATCATAAAAACCTCGTGCGAGCAACTCAGCGTAAGACACACAATATACCTGAGGTATCGAGCACAGTATTACTAGGAATTTACATACGAGCATAGTCAGAGCAAGACACACAGCAATACTTGAAGGCTCTAGCATGATTCCCAAAATCTAGTGCGAGCATCTCGAGTAGAACACACAGCATTACCCGAGGCATCGAGCACTTTTTTGTTTTCTCAAAAATCCCTTTGAAAATAGCGTGAGAGTAAGGCTAGTCAATTCACCGTTGCCACTCAGACTCTAGCACGATTTCACACAAAAAAGAAATAGAAGGGGCTTCATGTACTGTCATGAGTGAGAAGGCAAATCTCCCTTCTATCACTCATAGAAACATTTCATGTAATGGTTAAACCGGAAGCTCGTCTATTATCATTCTTTCTCAAAACATTTGTAAAACCTCTTTTCACAACAATATCATAAAAGTCATGCAACTCATACTTATAGACTTATTCTCATACGTAGTTTCCACCTAGATATATCAATATCTATGTACTTATCACATACATTCACACGCAGCAGGAAAGAAAACATACGTATAGCTACTTCTAATAGCTCGCATAAGTCCTTTACCTCGAATCACGCTTGAATCATTTTCATTCGATTTCCACTTCTCGTGATTTGTTCTATCGACTCCGATATATCCTCTGGAGCTGAAATTGTGTATTACACACATCAATATATTGTCATATACTTCATTTCACTTGCATGATATTCAAATCAATGCATTTGGCCATTTATATCTTATTTGGCCTTGTTATACCATTATCAGACTTTACCCTTACTGGAGTCCATTTCGAGTATATAACTCATTTTTTAGAATCTCTCTGACTCCTTGAGTCTATTGATTCATATTAAACCAGTATCAAGCTTACAATACCTCAAGTTCATTATTTCATTTCATTTTGGCATTTCATCGAATACGTCATATACTCACTTTCAGCCATTATTGTTTTTATCACATGGATTTCACCAAATACTATACAAGCATATATACATGCTTAATAACATCTTTACATACTTAGTTCATCATTTAATCATTGCTTATTAACCTTTTTTTCTCATTTTGACACATTAAACCATTTATAGGTATTGGAAGATTAGGCATGAACTAAGATGTTTCAACCATCAATCTATATACCAATCAACTCTTACAAGTGTATAGATCAACATACATGAGATTTGTGCATTGAAATCTTACCAATCTTAGCTTTTCTTATTTTTCACAACTTTTGGGGAAAACTCTTTTCTCCTTCGATTTAATAATTCTACCTTTCGTTTCCAACTATGTTGTTCTTCTCCACTCTATGAACAACTTTGATGAAATAACCTTTCCCCAATCTCAATGGAAGGTGTTGATAGTCTAGAGAGGAAAGTTAGGTCACTTTGCTTCAAAATATGGAAGGTTTGATGTTATTCTCGTGAAATGCAGTTCAGCGGCCTTGTTTTTATAGAAATTGCTTGATGAGATCGATATCCATAAGTGAGGGATTGATCTACTGCTGCTTTTAGCCTCTCTACATTCAGTTTTCAGGCATGAGAGATCAATCTGTCAAAGAGCATGAGATCGATCTTAGCCTGGCAGAAAGCTTCACAGATCGATCTGGCAGGGAATGAAATCGATCTGCTTCTGGCCGAGACACAATGAGATCGATCTGCTTGAGGATGAGATCGATCCTGGCTTGGCAGAGGCTTACTGAGATCGATCTGGCTTGAAGGAGAGATCGATCTCCCCTTGCTCTGCTGCATACTTAGCTGAATTTCATCCAAATTCTCAAAGCTAACTTCATATTGATTTACCTCACTACCCATTTTGCACTCAAATCCGCATTTTTCACTTAGAAAAGTCTATTTCTTATTATTCACACTTAATGAAACTTGTATGTACATCACGAATTCACATAACAAGTGTGTACATTAGATTTATGGACCTTACATCACTTATGACTCATATTACATAAACGGATGTATACTTAGAGAATCATAAGGGTTACATATGAAAATACGGGTCTCACAGTCCCCTACCCAATCACTAGTAGTATCACGAGCCCTAGTAGAGCCTCAAATGGCCCTATAACAACGTAATAGTAAGAATGATAATTTAAGGTATGATTGTGACTTAGATAGAGACTAAGGCAGTTTCAAAAGTTAGTCCACTATTATTTACTGAAGTCAAGAATCTGATTACAATGGAAAACTGGACTAAAGAATTGGAGAAGTTATACAGATTCTTAAGAAGTACTTCTATAAAGAAGGTAGCTTTTGCAGTATTGATATTAAAATAGGAAGCCAAACCTTGGTGGAAATTCCCCGATTTATTCTGATGACTCGACATTATAGAGTTTGATAATTCTATATTTTTAGAATTATTTGTGCTTAATTTCCTAATTAATTATTTCAATCCCCAATTTATTTTTTTAATTATCCCCTTTATTTAATAAAAATTCTCATGTTTGCAAATAAATTAAATCCGGATGAGTTTTTGAATATTTCGGTAGAAAATGGATCGAAATTGGGCTAAAATCGAGATTGAGCCACGCGGGCAACACGAGTCATGTCACCTAGCACATCCAATTGGATAAGAAGATCGATGACATGGAAATATATTTCAAGGAGCCAATGGTGTGAAGACAAGTGGCCAAAAAAAAGTCAACTCATCAAGGATGTGAAAATTACCATCTTACCCCTAGTGTGTTTATAAATAGGAAAGGATGACAATTGAAGAAGTAATGTAATTTTAGGAGTAGAAGTTAATGTAATTTTTAGGAGTAGGAGTAGTGTAGGTTAGGGTAGAATAGTGTTAGAATTAATTTTTGAGAATTATTTTCCTTGTTTCTTTTAGCCTTCCTTTCCGTTAGCTACCTAAGTTACTATTCATAGTTTTATTTTTCATGAAAGGCTTTTATTAACTCTTGTTCTTAGTTTTTCACATTAATGAATAGTTATCATTTCCATTTATCTTCTGTTTGATGGTGTTTCAATCCCAGCTCTTTGTTTTAGTATTACCGTGAAATCATTTTTTTTCTCTTTTAAATTCTCGGTTTTCAGTATTTGTTTCACTTATCATTTTTCTACTTTCTTTTTATGTTGCTCATTCGGGTGACAAAGTTCTTCTACTGCTGCTATTGTTGTTCTGATGCCTTGGTGTAGATTTAATGCCGAGCATTCTTTTTACATCAAAAGCATGGTGGATTGAAGTCACCCGAGGTTGCTGTAGACTCCATTTTCGGTTGATGCACGGTTGTTTTTGGTCTTGGTTCCACTTTTTGCTATTGATTTTATCTGTTCCTTTTCGGCTTTAAGCTTTGAACATAGCAGCAGAGATGATGCCTTGCGGGTGCAGTGGATAAAGGACCACCTACCTCCACTCTGTTCTGCTCTGTTTCTATTTACGTTTACTGTTCCGTTAGTTGTTTTCATTTTACTCTACTGGTATTTGTTTGGTAGGTTGCTGCTGGGCATGGTTGTTTTGTTTGAAGAACTTAGCTGGGCAGGACAGCAACCGGGAGTAAAGCTGGAACCGAGACCTAGACAGCCGCTGGAAATGTGGAAGAATGCAGGACCGAGCAGCATCACTGGACACGCCTGGGCAGCAAAAGCAGGTAGAAACGTCCATGGACTGTATTGCGTGCAGGATAGAACCAACAATTGGAGCTAAACACGCCTGGCAGCAAGATGAAACCGAGGCAGAGTTGGTGGACAGCAGACAGGATAGAACCGAAAGCATGCAGCAGTGGACACGCTAAGCTACCAAACCCGAGCCTTACCTGGAAAACAAAAGGAAAAATGATAAATGAATAGTAAATGGAGGGAAGGATTTAAATTGTTAAGGCTTGTTTGGCATTTCACTTTAGTAATTAATTCATTTTTCTTGAAATGTAGTTTAGTTTAATTTCAATTTAATTAGTTAAGATTAGTTTAGAGTTAATATTTTAGACATGTAGTTTTATAGTTATTTTCTTAAATTCTTAGGATTTTATTTTCATTAAGCTTTAGTTTAGTTTAAATTGCATTTTAATTAAGTAGTTCAATTGCAATTGTAGGATAGTTTAATTTTAGTTTAATTAATTTTGCTTTGTTATTTTAATATTTGCATTTTATTTTAATTGCGTTAATTAGTTTTAACTGTTTTAATTTCTTTTGTAGGTTTTGTATTTTAATTGCGTGGAGCACTGTAAGTAATTTTGCTCGGTTTTAATTTTCTTTAGTTTATAGAATTTATTATTTTATTGCTTTCAGTATTTTAATTTCAGACTTTGTAGATCACTCCCACCATAATTTGCTAGAATATACTTAGGGTAAGATTAACCGGTAGTTAATTAGGCTAGTCAACTTCTCTGTGGGACGATATCTCGGGACTCAAATCTCATTATTACTTGAACGACCCGTGCACTTGCGGATATATACCCTTTGGGCCCATCAGAGTTACATGGGATGTGATTCTGCATACCTTAGACGACAATACATCCCGAACATGGCACAACAATAATTACAGATGAACTTTTTGAATCGGACATAAGGTAACAAATTCGAGAATGAATATGAATTTAAATTTATAATTTTAGGGAGGTATAATCTGAACAAGTTGAGTGACGAAATAAAGAAGGTCCAGAAGATTATGAAGGGACTGAGACTTTTAATCTGAGCTAAGTTTCCTTCATTTAATGTTACTACTCATTATGAGGCAGAGCGCAAGGTGCAACTATATGATTATGAGATGTATGTCTCTGAAGTTATTAAGAAAAGGGAAAGGCAAAGAGCGTGACAGAAAGAGATCTACTGAAGAAAGAGTGATAAAGAAAGAGTAAAGTCACTGTAACTGGAAGAATGAATTATGGAACTAATTGTATAAGTAAAACTTTGAAGGCTTCATTACTTACGTGATTGATACAAATAAGGCGCGTCTAGGGTTAAGAGACATCCTTGTATCCAGAAAGTTTTTTTTCGACGTTTTCCCAGACAATTTACTAGGATTACCTCCAAATATGGAGATGGAGTTTAGTATTGATCTGATGCCTAGTACTGAGCCAATATCTAATCCACCTTACAGAATGGCCCCATTTGAGTTGAAAGAATTGAGGAAATAATTACAAGAATTGTTGAATAAGGGGTTTATCAAACCAAGTGTTTCACCATGGGGTGCAGCGGTGTGGTTCGTTAAAAAGAAAGATAGAGTCTAAGGCTATGCATCGATTATAGATTAATCCACAAGGCGACCATCAAGAACAAATATCCCTTACCTTGTATCGATGATATCTTAGTGTATACCAAGTTTAGGGAAGAACATGAGCAGCATTTGAGAATGATTCTATAAACCCTCAAGGAGAAGAAGTTGTATGCCAAGCTCAATATGTGTGATTTTTGGTTAGATAAGATAGCTTTTCTAGGTCACATTGTGTCAAAAGACAGGGTGTCTGTAGATCTGTCTAAGATCGAGATTATAGTGCAATGGAAAAGACCCCAAGACTATTACTAAGATTCAAAGCTTTCTGGGTTTGATCGGTTATTACAGAAGGTTTGTCGATGATTTTTCTAAGTTGGCTGCTCTATTGACTCGAATCAGGAGAAAAAATGTCAAGTTTGACTGAAATGATTCATGTGAGAAGAGTTTTCAGGAATTGAAGCATAGACTGGCCACCTGACGAGGCCCTAAGGGTATCTATCCGCAAGTGCACGGGTCGTCCAAGTAATAATGGGATTTGAGTCCCGAGTTATCGTCCCATAGAGAAGTTGACTAGCCAAATTAAGTACCGGTTAATCTTATCATAAGTATATCCTAGCAAATTATGAAATCAAAGTGGGTGATCTACAAAGTCTAATATTAAAATCACTGCAAAACAGTAATATAATAAAAACTAAATAAAATAAAACTGAGCTCAAAGTACTTACAATACTCCAAGCAATTAAAAACAACAACCTACAAAAAAAAATTAAAATAGTTAAAAGAATTAACGCAACTAAAATAAAATGAAAATATGAAAATAAAGCAATAAAATTTAATTAAACTAAACTTTAAACAAACTTAAAATAAAATGCATGAATTTAAATTATTGCAAATTAAACTAACCTAAAATGCATGAAACATAATTAATCTAAACTAACTCTAAGTGCAACTAAACTAAAATGAAATCCCAAAACATAAAATATAAAATTAACTACTAACTAAAAATTAACACTAAAAATTAAATTAACAACTAAAACATTAGAATTAACCTACAATTATCATTTAACAGATTACCTAAATTAACTACTAATAAAAAGGAATAAAAACAATCAAAATAAAAATGCATTAAACAATTAAATTATAAAAATGGGAGGTGGCCATACATGGCCTTAAGCTGTTTGCCAACCAAGTGGTCCCGATTGGGACACTGTTCACTGTCTTCTTTCCAGTGCTACCCAAGTCCTCTGCACCGAGGTCTCTGCTCTGGGTTGTCCAGGTACCACCCGTGGCTTCTCCTCCAGGTGCTGCTATTTCCAGCTGCACACAGTACACTGCACGTCTCAGCAGTCTGTCATAGGTGCTGCGGTTGATGACCGATCCTGCTCCTGGTGAATATAATTAACCTGTTCCAGCTGGTGTATGTCCCTCTCTGCAACAGATCAAGCACATTCCTCCCCTGCCCAGCTAACGTTTGCTTCAGTCCAAACTACTGACCAGTACACCCTCCTTGCAACCAACAGTATTATAGCATGTATCTCGGCATCAGCTGGACATTGGCTACTAAGCAGCTGCTGTCACCATTTCTTGCCGAACAGCACCTCAACTCTGGTTCAGGCTATGAACAGCGAAACAGACCATGGCATGAAAGAGATCATTAGCAAGAAAATATGTAATGTGCATTTTAATCCATAAAGAACAGCTTAAAGGAACTGAAACGAAATGTTAAAGCAGAATAAGATATGAACAGCAAGCAGTGAGAAAACAGGGGAGAGCAGAGGGTCATTCGGCTTGCTGGATTGCTTCATTAATCCCTCCAGCTACCTGCCGAACCTCATCTCCTGGTACTGAACTTGAACCTCTCCACAAATACAGAAGCAACGATGACAACACAGAAAACTAAAATGGTAAGTCAATAATGTAAAAGAAATCTAAAACAGGAAAACAGGAAACTCCCAAGCGTGGTTCCCTTCACTGCCTTCCCTGCCGAATTCCACTATGCTGTTGATGTGGGCAAATGTTCTGCATCATCCCACATCACAGTAATAGAATCAACAAGCAGGAGACCGTGTGAAGATGTCTGAACCCAAATGCTCAAAGTGTTACCCGAATGCACTTAAAATCACAACCGAGACATGAACTAGGAAAATAAACTTTGAAAATACAAAAATAAAACTTACGGAAGGAAACCGAGAAGATAAAATATATATATATATATATATATATATATATATATATATATATATATATATATATATATATACGAAACCGAGAGCTTGGAATGTAAATGAGGAACCCGAGAACATGGAAACTAATGGAAGAAAAACCGATGAACAATAATGAAGAAGAAACCGAGGCATGTAACAAAGAGATTAAATTTCTATTGAAAATAAAAGCTTAACAAATTGTAATGAAGAACATGAAATGATTAGTAAATAACTTGTAAAAGAAAAACTATGCGAAAATTAAAGAAAAGCTTTGAAAATTAATCTAAGACTATTCTACCCTAATCTACCCTACTCCTACTCCTACTCCTACTCCTACTCCTACTCCTAAAGTAACCTAAAATTACTTCATTTTTCAATTGCGTTCTATTTATACACAAATATAGGGGTACAATGGTAAATTGTCATCCTAGATGAGTTGGCATTGTTTGACCACTTGTCTTCATTTGATTTGCTGCAGAGTAGATATTTCCACATCATCAGTCTTTTTGTCCAATTAGCTTTGCGATATGGCCCGGCGTGTGTTTTCCAGAGGGTTGACACGGTATCCTTCGATCTTATCGTTTTGGAGCAAATAATATACGGACACCTAGCATCACGCGTGTCCAGTCGACTGACTGATGACTCAGTCTGCAAATTGGAAGTGGTCCAGTCTCCTTTAGCTCATTTTCAGCCCAATTTGGTCTAAAACGACTGAGTTTCATCTGGATTTAAAGAATTTTAATTAAATAAAGGAGATTATTAATAAAATAATATGAGGATTAAATACATAATTAGGAATTTAAGTACAAATAATTCTATAAAAAATAGAATTATCACGCCCCCAAACTTGAACTTTTGCATGTCCTCAAGCAAAACAAAATAATTGTAGGAATGACAAGTACAAAATATAATAATTTTCCCAACATTATCCTCAAAGAAAAAGTACAGACTATGAAATCAAAGAATCACAATTACAAGTCCAGCACTTAGAATTATTCAATCATAAGTCCTAACCCAAATTGGATCCCTCGTGTGTGTGTGAAAATGTCAAAGCCACTTCAAAGTACATTATCCGGATTAGATTATGCAAATATAATGAATACAAAGTCAATGACATGAGATCATTCCCATATGTTTGCTTTTCACTAATCTCTCCACTAATGTAGTCACACTCAATAAAAGATCAATAGGACTTCATTAAGCTTGTAATGTTAGGCTGGGGTTAACGTATGATAAAGTTGATTTAGGTTTAATTACCCCTTAACATGCATTACTACTAGGACCTTTAATGTAAGAGCTCTAATTTATTTCCCCCAAACTTATTTTTTTTGCTAAACATTTTGTTTTCTTTCTTCTTTTCTTTTTTTTTCTTTTTCTTTCTTTTTCATCATTTTTTTTAACATACTCTTTCACTATCACTTAATACCCATATAGCTCACAATATATCCCAATGACTTTTCATGCTTTTGGGGTAAGGGATAGGACAAAGTATTTAAGCTAAGGAAATTTATGTTGGTGTATTTACAGAGAAAAGCTTATTCGGCCCAGATGGGTGACTAGGGGTAAAATATGTACAGGGATGGCTAGAAAGGCTCAAACGATCCAAAGATGGCCTAAATCATCTCCCTAATTAAGTGTGATCTAATATTTCGCCTCGAGATTAGATTAAACAAATTCTAGAATATGATACATAAAATCAACTGAACAAATGCAATCCTAGGTCCACATAAGCTTTCTCTAAATAAATATACAGATTCATGACATGACATGTGCATAAAATGAGGAAATCGCAATCAGAATCAAGACAAATTCAAGAACTCAACTTCATGCTTTTCATATAAGCATGCTTCTCAGTCAATCAAAGTCAGACTAATTCATGGGGTCATATCATCGAAATATGGGAAAACTACATGCTAAGCACTAAATCATCCCAAATCAAACAATTTAAGCTCAAATTTTCGAAAAAATTTTGAAAAAAATTTTCAATTTTGCTCAAATTTTTTAAAAATACTCAAGTTATATCCCCTCCCCCAAACTTGAAGTGCACAATGTCCTCAGTGTGTAGATAATATAACAATTGAGGTTCAGGAACAGAGTACTCCCCTCTCTGATGATGAACAACTGAAACTTTGATTGAAAGCGTCAAACTAGAAAAGAAACCTGCAAAATAAACAAAGAAAGAAGCAACAGAAAAGAAAAAGAAAAAGAACTATATACAAAGGGAAAATGAAAACACAACCACTTCAAATGCAGCTGAAAAACACTACACTCAGCAGCAGGGCGAAAAGCATGAGGGTCATCCAAAGTGGTGATAAGGTGCTGACAGTTAACTCCTCCTGAACCCTATCTACTACCCTCCTTCTTTCGGATTTCATGTGCTTAAGCCTTATATCCTCATTAATCTCCATTTTAAAACACTCTTGAGAGTCATCAGGGAGTTTCAAAGGTTTGAAAACATTAAACTTCACTTCCTGATCTTGCACTCTCATAGTCAACTCTGTATAATCAGAAGGCGAGGAAGGCAATGAATAAGAAGAAGGTATAGATGAAGAAGCGCTTAGCTTTGTTTCCTTGGCAGCCCGATCTTTAGGTTCCTGCTCTTTCTGAGCTGCTTCGTTAGAACTTACGAATTCTTCAACTATGTGTTGTTCAGGTTGGGACTTAACTTGTGGCTCCTCTAGCTCTCTGCCACTCCTAAGGGTGATAGATCTAACGTGTTCCTTACCCTCCCTTTGCTTAACAGGATTAACTTCAGTATTACTAGGAAGGGTCCCTTGAGGATGTTAGCTAAGAGCACTAGCTATTTGTCCCACATGAACCTCTAAGTTCTTAATTGAAGCAGCTTGATTTTGCAGGATTGTCGTGAACATCTCCTCTAATGTAGGCTTCTTCTCAGCTGCTGGTGCATGGTAGAATTGGGGCTGCATGAGTGGTGGTGATGGATGATATTGAAATTGAGGTAGGGATGGATGATGAGGCGGATGATATGAAAATTGCGGCTGTGGTGGTACCTGAACTGGTGGAGCTTGAAAATTAGGGGGTCCTACAGATATGGAGTTAGAGGTTTCCCATTGGTTTTGGCTCCAAGAGAGGTTAGGATGGTTCCTCCACCCTGAATTATAGGTGTTTGAAAAAGGGTTGTTCTGTTGCGTAGGGGGAGCAACATACTGAACCGATTCTAAATTGAGGGGACACCTATCTACAGAGTAGGTACCACTACACAACTCACAGGAAAGGAAAGGATTTTGGACAGAATATATAGGGTTAGGACTATTGGGAGGATTATGTTGGGTACTGAGCGACTCCACCTTCTTTGTAAGATTGGCGATCTGAGAGGTCAAGGTGGACAACGTGTCAAGCTCATATATACCCGCCGATTTCTTTGGCATTTGCCTTTCCGAGGACCATTGATAGTTGTTAACCGCCATTTTGTCTAGCAACTCATAAGCCTCCTCCTCTGTTTTGCACATCAAGGCTCCACCCGACGCAGCGTCCACTATGGTCTTATTCTGGCTTGTAAGTCCATTGTAGAAGGTTTGGACTTGCAGCCATAGAGGTAGGCCGTGGTGAGGGCACTTCCTAAGAAGCTCCTTGTATCGTTCCCATGCCTCGTAAAGAAATTCAGAGTCGTACTGGGCAAATGAGGATATATCGCTACGGAGTCTGGCCATTTTAGAGGGAGGAAAGAATTTGGCTAGATATTGGTGGGCTAACTCGTCCCATGTGGAAATTGATCCTGGAGGCAGAGAGGTCAACCAGTGTCTCGCCCTATCCCTAAGTGAAAAAGGGAATAGTCTAAGCCCGAGTGCATCATCAGATAATCCATTATGTTTAAACGTGTTGCACAAGTCCAAGAATTGCCCAAGGTGAGCATGTGGGTCATCATGTGGAAGCCCACTGAACTGCAGAGAAGTTTGGATCATCTGAATGATTGCAGGCTTAATTTTAAAGTTATTTGCAGGGACAACTGGTGGCCTAATGCCTGAATAATACCCTTTAATTGTCGGCATCGCATAATCTCCAACAGTTCTAATTTTCCTATTTTCTGCCATGGTGAATTGCAGCGGAGCTAATAATTTCCTCGAGTCCTTTCGAATTTTTCTAAGAGTGTGTTCGATTTCAGGATATAAAGGAAAGCAATTAAAACTTTTAGCTCTACGCTTGCAATCATCGAAAAGTCCTTAGAATTTTTTTTTTAAGTTTTTCAATTTTTCAATTTTTTTCTTGATTTTAATTAAGAGAAAATTTAACTAACCTAAGCTAAGGCTCTAAATATTTACAACCTAAATATTTACAAGCTAGAATTACACCTAAGCATAATTTCACCGATATTAATTACTGACTAATTAAAACTTCCCCGGTAACGGCGCCAAAAACTTGATGAGGCCCTAAGGGTATCTATCCGCAAGTGCACGGGTCGTCCAAGTAATAATGGGATTTGAGTCCCGAGTTATCGTCCCACAGAGAAGTTGACTAGCCTAATTAAGTACCGGTTAATCTTATCATAAGTATATCCTAGCAAATTATGAAATCAAAGTGGGTGATCTACAAAGTCTAATATTAAAATCACTGCAAAACAGTAAAATAATAAAAACTAAATAAAATAAAACCGAGCTCAAAGTACTTACAATACTCCAAGCAATTAAAAACAACAACCTACAAAAGAAAATTAAAATAGTTAAAAAGAATTAACGCAACTAAAATAAAATGAAAATATGAAAATAAAGCAATAAAAATTAATTAAACTAAACTTTAAACAAACTTAAAATAAAATGCATGAATTTAAATTATTGCATATTAAACTAACCTAAAATGCATGAAACATAATTAATCTAAACTAACTCTAAGTGCAACTAAACTAAAATGAAATCCCAAAACATAAAATATAAAATTAACTACTAACTAAAAATTAACACTAAGAATTAAATTAACAACTAAAACATTAGAATTAACCTACAATTATCATTTAACAGATTACCTAAATTAACTACTAATAAAAGGAATAAAAACAATCAAAATAAAAATGCATTAAACAATTAAATTATAAAAATGGGAGGTGGCCATACATGGCCTTAAGCTGTTTTCCAACCAAGTGGTCCCGATTGGGACACTGTTCACTGTCTTCTTTCCAGTGCTACCCAAGTCCTCTGCACCGAGGTCTCTGCTCTGGGTTGTCCAGGTACCACCCGTGGCTTCTCCTCCAGGTGCTGCTATTTCCAGCTGCACACAGTACACTGCACGTCTCAGCAGTCTGTCATAGATGCTGCGGTTGATGACCGATCCTGCTCCTGGTGAATATAATTAACCTGTTCCAGCTGGTGTATGTCCCTCTCTGCAACAGATCAAGCACATTCCTCCCCTGCCCAGCTAACGTTTGCTTCAGTCCAAACTACTGACCAGTACACCCTCCTTGCAACCAACAGTATTATAGCATGTATCTCGGCATCAGCTGGACATTGGCTACTAAGCAGCTGCTGTCACCATTTCTTGCCGAACAGCACCTCAACTCTGGTTCAGGCTATGAACAGCGAAACAGACCATGGCATGAAAGAGATCATTAGCAAGAAAATATGTAATGTGCATTTTAATCCATAAAGAACAGCTTAAAGGAACTGAAACGAAATGATAAAGCAGAATAAGATATGAACAGCAAGCAGTGAGAAAACAGGGGAGAGCAGAGGGTCATTCGGCTTGCTGGATTGCTTCATTAATCCCTCCAGCTACCTGCCGAACCTCATCTCCTGGTACTGAACTTGAACCTCTCCACAAATACAGAAGCAACGATGACAACACAGAAAACTAAAATGGTAAGTCAATAATGTAAAAGAAATCTAAAACAGGAAAACAGGAAACTCCCAAGCGTGGTTCCCTTCACTGCCTTCCCTGCCGAATTCCACTATGCTGTTGATGTGGGCAAATGTTCTGCATCATCCCACATCACAGTAATAGAATCAACAAGCAGGAGACCGTGTGAAGATGTCTGAACCCAAATGCTCAAAGTGTTACCCGAATGCACTTAAAATCACAACCGAGACATGAACTAGGAAAATAAACTTTGAAAATACAAAAATAAAACTTACGGAAGGAAACCGAGAAGATAAAATATATATATATATATATATATACATATATATATATATATATATATACGAAACCGAGAGCTTGGAATGTAAATGAGGAACCCGAGAACATGGAAACTAATGGAAGAAAAACCGATGAACAATAATGAAGAAGAAACCGAGGCATGTAACAAAGAGATTAAATTTCTATTGAAAATAAAAGCTTAACAAATTGTAATGAAGAACATGAAATGAATAGTAAATAACTTGTAAAAGAAAAACTATGCGAAAATTAAAGAAAAGCTTTGAAAATTAATCTAAGACTATTCTACCCTACCCTACTCCTACTCCTACTCCTACTCCTACTCCTACTCCTAAAGTAACCTAAAATTACTTCATTTTTCAATTGCGTTCTATTTATACACAAATATAGGGGTACAATGGTAAATTGTCATCCTAGATGAGTTGGCATTGTTTGACCACTTGTCTTCATTTGATTTGCTGCAGAGTAGATATTTCCACATCATCAGTCTTTTTGTCCAATTAGCTTTGCGATATGGCCCGGCGTGTGTTTTCCAGAGGGTTGACACGGTATCCTTCGATCTTATCGTTTTGGAGCAAATAATATACGGACACCTAGCATCACGCGTGTCCAGTCGACTGACTGATGACTCAGTCTGCAAATTGGAAGTGGTCCAGTCTCCTTTAGCTCATTTTCAGCCCAATTTGGTCTAAAACGACTGAGTTTCATCTGGATTTAAAGAATTTTAATTAAATAAAGGAGATTATTAATAAAATAATATGAGGATTAAATAAATAATTAGAAATTTAAGCACAAATAATTCTATAAAAAATAGAATTATCACGCCCCCAAACTTGAGCTTTTGCATGTCCTCAAGCAAAACAAAATAATTGTAGGAATGACAAGTACAAAACATAATAATTTTCCCAACATTATCCTCAAAGAAAAAGTACAGACTATGAAATCAAAGAATCACAATTACAAGTCCAGCACTTAGAATTATTCAATCATAAGTCCTAACCCAAATTGGATCCCTCGTGTGTGTGTGAAAATGTCAAAGCCACTTCAAAGTACATTATCCGGATTAGATTATGCAAATATAATGAATACAAAGTCAATGACATGAGATCATTCCCATATGTTTGCTTTTCACTAATCTCTCCACTAATGTAGTCACACTCAATCAAAGATCAATAGGACTTCATTAAGCTTGTAATGTCAGGCTGGGGTTAACGTATGATAAAGTTGATTTAGGTTTAATTACCCCTTAACATGCATTACTACTAGGACCTTTAATGTAAGAGCTCTAATTTATTTCCCTCAAACTTATTTTTTTTGCTAAACATTTTGTTTTCTTTCTTCTTTTCTTTTTTTTTCTTTTTCTTTCTTTTTCATCATTTTTTTTTAACATACTCTTTCACTATCACTTAATACCCATATAGCTCACAATATATCCCAATGACTTTTCATGCTTTTGGGGTAAGGGATAGGACAAAGTATTTAAGCTAAGGAAATTTATGTTGGTGTATTTACAGAGAAAAGCTTATTCGGCCCAGATGGGTGACTAGGGGTAAAATATGTACAGGGATGGCTAGAAAGGCTCAAACGATCCAAAGATGGCCTAAATCATCTCCCTAATTAAGTGTGATCTAATATTTCGCCTCGAGATTAGATCAAACAAATTCTAGAATATGATACATAAAATCAACTGAACAAATGCAATCCTAGGTCCACATAAGCTTTCTCTAAATAAATATACAGATTCATGACATGACATGTGCATAAAATGAGGAAATCGCAATCAGAATCAAGACAAATTCAAGAACTCAACTTCATGCTTTTCATATAAGCATGCTTCTCAGTCAATCAAAGTCAGACTAATTCATGGGGTCATATCATCGAAATATGGGAAAACTACATGCTAAGCACTAAATCATCCCAAATCAAACAATTTAAGCTCAAATTTTCGAAAAAATTTTGAAAAAAATTTTCAATTTTGCTCAAATTTTTTAAAAATACTCAAGTTATATCCCCTCCCCCAAACTTGAAGTGCACAATGTCCTCAGTGTGTAGATAATATAACAATTGAGGTTCAGGAACAGAGTACTCCCCTCTCTGATGATGAACAACTGAAACTTTGATTGAAAGCGTCAAACTAGAAAAGAAACCTGCAAAATAAACAAAGAAAGAAGCAACAGAAAAGAAAAAGAAAAAGAACTATATACAAAGGGAAAATGAAAACACAACCACTTCAAATGCAGCTGAAAAACACTACACTCAGCAGCAGGGCGAAAAGCATGAGGGTCATCCAAAGTGGTGATAAGGTGCTGACAGTTAACTCCTCCTGAACCCTATCTACTACCCTCCTTCTTTCGGATTTCATGTGCTTAAGCCTTATATCCTCATTAATCTCCATTTTAAAACACTCTTGAGAGTCATCAGGGAGTTTCAAAGGTTTGAAAACATTAAACTTCACTTCCTGATCTTGCACTCTCATAGTCAACTCTGTATAATCAGAAGGCGAGGAAGGCAATGAATAAGAAGAAGGTATAGATGAAGAAGCGCTTAGCTTTGTTTCCTTGGCAGCCCGATCTTTAGGTTCCTGCTCTTTCTGAGCTGCTTCGTTAGAACTTACGAATTCTTCAACTATGTGTTGTTCAGGTTGGGACTTAACTTGTGGCTCCTCTAGCTCTCTGCCACTCCTAAGGGTGATAGATCTAACGTGTTCCTTACCCTCCCTTTGCTTAACAGGATTAACTTCAGTATTACTAGGAAGGGTCCCTTGAGGATGTTAGCTAAGAGCACTAGCTATTTGTCCCACATGAACCTCTAAGTTCTTAATTGAAGCAGCTTGATTTTGCAGGATTGTCGTGAACATCTCCTCTAATGTAGGCTTCTTCTCAGCTGTTGGTGCATGGTAGAATTGGGGCTGCATGAGTGGTGGTGATGGATGATATTGAAATTGAGGTAGGGATGGATGATGAGGCGGATGATATGAAAATTGCGGCTGTGGTGGTACCTGAACTGGTGGAGCTTGAAAATTAAGGGGTCCTACAGATATGGAGTTAGAGGTTTCCCATTGGTTTTGGCTCCAGGAGAGGTTAGGATGGTTCCTCCACCCTGAATTATAGGTGTTTGAAAAAGGGTTGTTCTGTTGCGTAGGGGGAGCAACATACTGAACCGATTCTAAATTGAGGGGACACCTATCTACAGAGTGGGTACCACTACACAACTCACAGGAAAGGAAAGGATTTTGGACAGAATATATAGGGTTAGGACTATTGGGAGGATTATGTTGGGTACTGAGCGACTCCACCTTCTTTGTAAGATTGGCGATCTGAGAGGTCAAGGTGGACAACGTGTCAAGCTCATATATACCCGCCGATTTCTTTGGCATTTGCCTTTCCGAGGACCATTGATAGTTGTTAACCGCCATTTTGTCTAGCAACTCATAAGCCTCCTCCTCTGTTTTGCACATCAAGGCTCCACCCGACGCAGCGTCCACTATGGTCTTATTCTGGCTTGTAAGTCCATTGTAGAAGGTTTGGACTTGCAGCCATAGAGGTAGGCCGTGGTGAGGGCACTTCCTAAGAAGCTCCTTGTATCGTTCCCATGCCTCGTAAAGAAATTCAGAGTCGTACTGGGCAAATGAGGATATATCGCTACGGAGTCTGGCCATTTTAGAGGGAGGAAAGAATTTGGCTAGATATTGGTGGGCTAACTCGTCCCATGTGGAAATTGATCCTGGAGGCAGAGAGGTCAACCAGTGTCTCGCCCTATCCCTAAGTGAAAAAGGGAATAGTCTAAGCCTGAGTGCATCATCAGATAATCCATTATGTTTAAACGTGCACAAGTCCAAGAATTGCCCAAGGTGAGCATGTGGGTCATCATGTGGAAGCCCACTGAACTGCAGAGAAGTTTGGATCATCTGAATGATTGCAGGCTTAATTTTAAAGTTATTTGCAGGGACAACTGGTGGCCTAATGCCTGAATAATACCCTTTAATTGTCGGATCGCATAATCTCCAACAGTTCTAATTTTCCTATTTTCTGCCATGGTGAATTGCAGCGGAGCTAATAATTTCCTCGAGTCCTTTCGAATTTTTCTAAGAGTGTGTTCGATTTCAGGATATAAAGGAAAGCAGTTAAAACTTTTAGCTCTACGCTTGCAATCATCGAAAAGTCCTTAGAATTTTTTTTTTAAGTTTTTCAATTTTTCAATTTTTTTCTTGATTTTAATTAAGAGAAAATTTAACTAACCTAAGCTAAGGCTCTAAATATTTACAACCTAAATATTTACAAGCTAGAATTACACCTAAGCATAATTTCACCGATATTAATTACTGACTAATTAAAACTTCCCCGGTAACGGCGCCAAAAACTTGATGAGGCCCTAAGGGTATCTATCCGCAAGTGCACGGGTCGTCCAAGTAATAATGGGATTTGAGTCCCGAGTTATCGTCCCACAGAGAAGTTGACTAGCCTAATTAAGTACCGGTTAATCTTATCATAAGTATATCCTAGCAAATTATGAAATCAAAGTGGGTGATCTACAAAGTCTAATATTAAAATCACTGCAAAACAGTAAAATAATAAAAACTAAATAAAATAAAACCGAGCTCAAAGTACTTACAATACTCCAAGCAATTAAAAACAACAACCTACAAAAGAAAATTAAAATAGTTAAAAAGAATTAACGCAACTAAAATAAAATGAAAATATGAAAATAAAGCAATAAAATTTAATTAAACTAAACTTTAAACAAACCTAAAATAAAATGCATGAATTTAAATTATTGCATATTAAACTAACCTAAAATGCATGAAACATAATTAATCTAAACTAACTCTAAGTGCAACTAAACTAAAATGAAATCCCAAAACATAAAATATAAAATTAACTACTAACTAAAAATTAACACTAAGAATTAAATTAACAACTAAAACATTAGAATTAACCTACAATTATCATTTAACAGATTACCTAAATTAACTACTAATAAAAGGAATAAAAACAATCAAAATAAAAATGCATTAAACAATTAAATTATAAAAATGGGAGGTGGCCCTACATGGCCTTAAGCTGTTTTCCAACCAAGTGGTCCCGATTGGGACACTGTTCACTCTTTTCTTTCCAGTGCTGCCCACGTCCTCTGCACCGAGGTCTCTGCTCTGGGTTGTCCAGGTACCACCCGTGGCTTCTCCTCCAGGTGCTGCTATTTCTAGCTGCACACAGTACACTGCTCCTGGTGAATATACTTAACCTGTTCCAGCTGGTGTATGTCCCTCTCTACAATAGATCAAGCACATTCCTCCCCTGCCCAGCTAACGTTTGCTTCAGTCCAAACTACTGACCAGTACACCCTCCTTGCAACCAACAGTATTACAGCATGTATCTCGGCATCAGCTGGACATTGGCTACTAAGCAGCTGCTGTCACCATTTCTTACCGAACAGCACCTCAACTCTGGTTCAGGCTATGAACAGCGAAACAGACCATGGCATGAAAGAGATCATTAGCAAGAAAATATGTAATGTGCATTTTAATCCATAAAGAACAGCTTAAAGGAACTGAAACGAAATGTTAAAGCAGAATAAGTTATGAACAGCAAGCAGTGAGAAAACAGGGGAGAGCAGAGGGTCATTCGGCTTGCTGGATTGCTTCATTAATCCCTCCAACTACCTGCCGAACCTCATCTCCTGGTACTGAACTTGAACCTCTCCACAAATACAGAAGCAACGATGACAACACAGAAAACTAAAATGGTAAGTCAATAATGCAAAAGAAATCTAAAACAGGAAAACAGGAAACTCCCGATGCGTGGTTCCCTTCACTGCCTTCCCTGCCGAATTCCACTATGCTGTTGATGTGGGCAAATGCTGTGCATCATCCCACATCACAGCAACAGAATCAACAAGCAGGAGACCGTGTGAAGATTTCTGAACCCAAATGCTCAATGTGTTACCCGAATGCACTTGAAATCACAACCGAGACATGAACTAGGAAAATAAGCTTTGAAAATACAAAAATAAAACTTACGGAAGGAAACCGAGAAGACAAAAAATATATATATATACACGAAACCGAGAGCTTGGAATGTAAATGAGGAACCCGAGAACATGGAAACTAATGGAAGAAAAATCGATGAACAATAATGAAGAAGAAACCGAGAGCATGTAACCAAGAGATTAAATTTCTATTGAAAATAAAAGCTTAACAAATTGTAATGAAGAACATGAAATGAATAGTAAATAACTTGTAAAATAAAAACTATGCGGAAATTAAAGAAAAGCTTTGAAAATTAATCTAAGGCTATTTTACCCTAATCTACCTTACTCCTACTCCTACTCCTACTCCTAAAGTAACCTAAAATTACTTCATTTTTCAATTGCCATCATGTTCTATTTATACACAAACATAGGGGTACAATGGTAAATTGTCATCCTAGATGAGTTGGCATTGTTTGGCCACTTGTCTTCATTTGATTTGCTGCAGAGTAGATATTTCCACGTCATCAGTCTTTTTGTCCAATTAGATGTTCGATGTGGCCCGGTGTGTGTTTTCCAAAGGGTTGGCACGGTATCCTTCGATCTTATCGTTTCGGAGCAAATAATATACGGACACCTAGCATCACGCGTGTCCAGTTGACTGATGACTCAGTCTGCAAATTGGAAGTGGTCCAGTCTCCTTTAGCTCATTTTTAGCCCAATTTGGTCTAAAATGACTGAGTTTCATCCAAATTTAATTTATCTGCACATTAAAGAATTTTAATTAAATAAAGGGGATTATTAATAAAATAATATGGGGATTAAATAAATAATTAGGAATTTAAGCACAAATAATTCTATACAAAATAGAATTATCACCACCACGCCTATATTGACTATACCCGCTAGTTCGAGAGGCTTCTCGGTGTACACAAATGCATCTAGTCAAGGTCTAGGATATGTGTTGATGCAGAATGGGAAGGTAGTGGCTTATGCTTTGCGTCAACTAAAAGACCATGAGAAGAACTATCCGACCCACGATTTGAAATTGGCAACCTTAGTGTTTGCACTAAAAATATGGCGTCATTATCTATATGAAGAAACGTTCCAGATCTTTACTGACCATAAGAACCTCAAGTATTTATTTTCGCAAAAGGAGTTGAATATGAGGCAGAGGAGGTGGATATAACTTCTAAAGGACTATGACTGTGAAATCCTGTACCACCCGAGAAGGGCAAATGTAGTAGCAGATGCCTTAAGCAGGAAGAACATCGAGAATGGTATGGGATATGATGATTCGAGAATACGAGTTGCTGGAACAGTTGTGAACCTTAACTTGGACATTGACCCATCTGACACTGCCAGTTATGGACTGATAGCTAGCTTGAGAATACAACAAGATTTGATTAACAAAATTTGACTGGCTCTGTGTACTAATCGATATTGTATAGATATGGCTAGTCAAATTCGATTGGAAACTGTGACAGATTTTGAAGTTAGCCCTGATGGTCTACTGAGGTTCAAAGGTAGAGTCTGTGTTCTCGATGATGCACAGTTAAAGAAACTGATATTGTCAGAAGTTCATTCCTCAAGGTATACCTTACACCCGAGAAGTAATAAGATGTATCAGAATTTGTGAAAAGTTTATTGGTGGTCAGGAATGAAGAAAGATGTGGCCGAATTTGTGGCCCACTGTCTTGTGTGTCAGCAAATCAAGGTAGAATATAAAAAACTTGTAGGGTTGTTATAGCCTCTACCAATACCAACATGACAATGGAAACATGTCACTATGGATTTCATTATAGGATTACCAAAGAGCCGTAGAAACCATGATGCAATTTGGGTAATTGTTGATAGATTAACGAAGTCCGCCCACTTCCTGGCTATGAAGTCCACTGATACTCTGAGTGCTCTAGTGGATCTATATGTGCAAGAGATTGTAAGACTATATGGTGTACCAGTGAGCATTGTATTTGACAGGGATTCCTGATTCACTTCGCACTTCTAGGAACATTTCCAAGAAGCCATGGAAACCCAACTGAATTTTAGCACAGCTTTCCATCCTCAAATAGATGGGCAATCGGAGAGAACTATGTAGACATTGGAGGACATGTTGAGAGCTTGTGCTCAAGATTTTAAAAGCTTCTGGGATGACCATTTACCACTAGCAGAGTTTGCATATAATAACAATTATCACTCAAGTATCGGAATGACACCGTATGAGGCGTTGTATAGTCGAAGGTGTCGTTCACCGACTAGATGGGAAGAAGTGGATGAAAGAAAGATATTTTTTCTCGATATGGTTAAGCAAGCTTATGAGGATGTTCAGTTAATTTGTGAGAGGTTAAGAACAGCTCAGAGCAAGCAAAAAAGTTATACTGACCAAAGACGAAGACCTTTGGAGTTTTCAATTGGAGATTCGGTATTTTTGAAAGTTTCTCCTTCCAAAGGTATAATGAGGTTTGGGAAGAAAGGAAATCTAAGTCTCCGTTATATTGGACCCTTTGAGATCCTAGACCAAGTGGGAGACAAAACGTACAGTTTGGCTTTACTGCCATAGTTATCGAGTATTCATAATGTCTTCCCTGTTTTGATGCTAAGCAAGTACCATCCGGATCCCACGCATGTAATTAAGTATGAACCACTGGAGTTGAAGGAAGATATGACGTATGTGGAGAAACTTATATGGATCTTGGACAGGAAAGAAAGAGAATTGTGGTCTAAGATAATCCCTCTAGTCAAAATGCTGTGGTAGTACCACACCTCGGAGGAGGCCACGTGAGAATTGAAAAGCTTAATGCGAGAGAAATACTCACAATTGTTGAAGTACTGATGTACTTTCAAATTTGGGGACCAAATTTCCTAAGGGGGGAGAATGTAAACACCATAAATTCTATGTATTTTTTGGACTTATCCATGAATAACAAATTAAACTATCGGGATTAGAGAATGTGTTTCCTTGGTGAATGATTTAAATTAAATTATAATATACATGAGGGCTTAGGAGAAATTAATTGACTAAAATATTTTAAGTGGAAGAAAAAATAATTTGGGAGGAATAAAAATAAATTTTTCAGAGTTAGATTAAGATATAAATACCCCTTGTGATAGATAAGTACAACTATTAAATTAAATTTAAATCTAATATGATAAGGAAGATTTGTTAAGTATATAGATATATATATGTATATATATGTATATGTATAATATTTAGTTGTTCAACAAGTATATATATATATATAAGTGTAAGTGAAACTATACATAACCAATGTCGAGAGCTCCATCAGTAGAATCCATAAGGACATGTATAAATATGAAAATGCATTTAAGAGGAAAGAAATGTAAATTGAAGAAGCCATGGATTGGCTTCCAAAATGAAGCCAATCCCGAGCTTCTACGTTTGCTGCCATTAGTAGCAGCCTAGGGAAGGGAGGATAGCAGTGGGGTGATGTCCCATCTACACAATTACAGTAAATATGTATGCATATATAAGGGGAATAAGGTTGGAGTTAGTAAGGAAAATGATGACCACGACAAAAGAAAGATTAGAAAACATGAAGAGACGTCTAACTCTTGCAGAAAGGAAATGTGGGAATTAGCAGCAGGTGCAGTCTGAAGCAAGGAAGAAGTTGAGTGCTGAAGTATATATATGTATTTACATATCTAATAAAGATAGTATATAGGCTGGTGATGGTAGTAGAGAAAGAGAGGAACCGTAAATGCCTAAGAAAATCAAGAGGCAAACAATGAAACCAAAGGGTAATCATGATGGCCTGGCATTCTGGATTATTAGGTAGAGATATATACATTCATAATACTGAGATAGTAGCGGGAGAGTCTGACTGAAAACAGGGGAGTGACATGATGAAAGGACGGCTGTAGGACACGAGGAAAACAAGAAAATAAAGCGAGGAAAACTACAGCAAGGAAAATAAGAGTGGAATGAGACAGAGCAGCGAAACAAAGGAAAACTGCAGCAGTGGATCGAAACCTGCACCGGTTAGGCGGTGAAAGAAACGAGATTGAAGTATGGCCTGCTGCAGAAAATAAAAAGTGGTTGAGTAGAGGTGTTCTGAAAGCTATTGGTACATCAATATTGGCCAGAACGAGAGCTGGAATAGTTGAGTTGTGGAAGAGAAGAAAATGGAGCAGGAAGACTAAAGTTGAGATGCCGAGAGAGACGAGAAGGGCGTGAAAAGTAGAGACAAAGGCTGAAGCTAAAGGTAGCGAAGCTATTGCTGGACATGCGCTGCTAATGGAGCATGTGTGGGCAGTGTTGGGTGGTCTTTTGCCGATTATAGATGCTAGCAGAAGACGCAAAGCAGAGGAAACATGTAAAGGCAGGAAGGAACCGAACCAAACTAAAACAAAAGTGCAGCATCGACTGAAATAAAAGAGGAAGGAAACTGAGAGTGAAGAAAGAAGAATAAAACGATGACGAGAGTTGAATTTCCTCTGGTTTGAGGACGAGGAAGATGGTGAACAAGACCATGGGGCAGTGAAGGCAAGAAAGAAAAAATAGAAAAAAAAAGGAAAGAGAAGAAGAATAATATATATGTATATATATATATAAATAGTAGTGAATAGAGATATTGAAGACAGAGAAAAGTGCGCAGAGAATTTAGTAAACTCGAGGGGAGAACGGCTCTAAAATGTTACACAAATATTATGTAACAATCTAAATTTCCACACAATTTGGTTGGGTTACAAATCGATATTATATCAACCAGTAAAATTTAACAATCTCAATTAAATTTCTTCTACAAATAATCATGTTCACATTTCTCCTAAGCACATCTCATCAACATTATTGTACTTACAAAAATTTTAGATACAAAGAATTTCTTAAAACTGGATATACATTCGACGCAGAAATATACTCCGCGGAATCGTAGCTGTATGAAATGCGGTTCAAGTTTCGATGGGCTTTGTGGAGGAAAGTAAGAGGTGAGCTCAACATGCTTAGTCAGAAAAACACGTGGCAGGTAGATAAATACACTACCTATATACTTATGCCATAAATGAGTTTTTCGTAAAATATACTGGGAATTTTCAGTTCAATAAAACCATAAATGGAAATCAACAATTAGTATCTTCACAGTTTACTGCAACGATTTCATAATTTCGAAACTTCAAGTAATGAAATACACAATTTCAAATCACAACATAATTCACATTTTCATTTCAGTAATTCCAGATAGATGAGGCAAGACATTTTATACTATAGCAGTAATCATTAGGACAACTAGCCAATGTCAATGACTCTGGGCAATCACTGATAAAGTGTGACGGGATGTCAGGTGTCGTGGGAGTGATCAACTACTTAAACGGCTCACACAGTACACTATTTTTCAGTAACATGGTACATCGTACATACATGCACACAGCATGGTACATCGTACTTCATGGACCTCGGCATCATTCACAATTCAATATAATTTTACTATTCATAATTCCATATTATTTCTACATGGGAGCAGATTTGTGCAAGATCACACAACAATACACGCCTGACTAGCAGTGTTTTATCATCAAAATACTTAAATATCGTTTCACCGCATAAAGTAGAGTAAAAAGGGCTAGTCTTGCACTTTTTCAGTTAAAATCAACAAAACACAGTTTTTCAGTATAATTTCAAAATTTTAGATATTTCATAAACAATTTTAAAACTACTCAAATTGCTAGTTAAATAAGCTATATAATACTATACCGAAAATCATGGTAATTTTTCGAAGTTTAAAACTTTTTCCTAAAAATTCAAAATGGTAAAACTCAACCTAGGATTTTCTACAGTTTAGGTGACTAAAAATTTTCGATCTAAAGTTTGCAGTTTCAAATACCCAAAATATATACGTAGATATTTTTAACAGTTCGCGAATATTTTTCTACAGTAGAAATACGGCCTAAATTTATATTTATAAAACATCAAAACATATGTGCAATTTATCTCTAGCAGCACACGAGAATTTTCCTTACCTTTAGTGGTATACCGTAGCTCCTTTACGCTTTAATTTGGCAAGTCAGTTGATTCGTCCTATTTGCATTGGGTCATTCGGGGCTAGAATAAATTATTAATCGGTAATCAGTTATTTTACTATGAAATATGCTAGAAGCTTTTCCCAAATTTCTTTATTGGATAATCCCTATGATTTTATACCAATTTACTGTATATCATGTCTCTTTGAATATTTCCGTTATCTTTCTCAGTTCAAACCAACTTTCTTTGTCTTATTTCAACCACCTGAAATTTAACTCATCTCCATTTTTCTGTCTCTGCTAGGAAATCACTATAATCCTCGTTTTCTCCTCTCACCAAGAATCAATTGAGAATGAGGCAGCAGCAACAGCTACCAACGATAGCTACGTGAGGATGGTGGAGCTGAGCAGAGGTGACATAGCAGTGATGATGGTTTTAGCATTAATGAAATTCGTTTGCAGGAATAGTGCTTCGTTGCTGCAATACAAGAATGATACAGGGATGGCAACAATCGACAGGAAACAGGAAATTGTTGCTGGAATTGGTTACGCCAACCTTGTTTCCCCTATGGTCTTCTTCCTACCTTCTTCACCATTTAGCAGCAAGGAGCTCTGTTGCCTTTCGAGTCTGCTATGCACTTCCATGTTGAAGATTGCTCAGTTCTATACCAGAGAATGATGGCTTCGGTTCTGCTTCCCTTTGGTGACAGCTTCAGCTTAACTCCGTTTCTTACTTCACTTTCTTTATTTGTCTCTCACTCAGTTTAACCTCCTCTGTTTCTACCAATTATCACTCTTTTTGCTGCTCTTGTTTCTATTCAATTCTAGACCCTCATGTTAGCTGGTCTCCTTTGAGGATAAGAGAAGGAGATAGATTAAGGTAATATATATATATATATATATATAACTGCGCCCGAGGAACGAAGAGGAGGTTAGTGAAATTTCAATTAATAAAGAAAACAAATAACAAACAATTAAAATAAAAGAAAACTTAAAACAAGAAGAAATAGACAATAGATAATATGCAGAAAGTAAAATAGCAAAATAAATTAGGCGGCAAAGCCAGCCATTAAGCAAAGAAAATAATGCAGTAAGTAAAGAAAATAATGCAGTAGGCGGCAAGGCCAGCCATAGAAAGAAAAGAAATGATAAAAGAAAAATTCATTTATCAAAATAGTACTTACATAGTTTTGGATAGGAATCCAGAAAAGTAAAAGGAAGAATGGGAATGGAAGAGGAAGAGATGGAAAGAGAGAAAGAGGGAGAGAGTATTTCCTAAGAGAAAATTTCTAAAGAAAAACTTCCTAAGGAAAAAACTTGTCTTCTCTCTTGGAAGAGGGTTACATTTATAGAAAAATTTTTGACACTTTACACTGTTTGATGAATTGTCACGCGGACACTGTAGATAAATAGGAGACTGTCGGTAGGCGGGTACTATTAGTGAATAGTATTCTGTCGACAGTTTAACTATTTCTTCTTTGTCATTTTGCTGGAGGCCTGTTTTGCTGGAGGAATTCCAGGAATTCCATAGCAGTCGTCTTCATTATCATCTGCCAGGTTGATAGAGCCCATGGAAGATGCTTCTGAAGCAATGGAGTCAGCTGAAGATTCTGATCCGTCAGTAGAGAGGAGGTCCTTCATTATAGCAAAGTATTCCTCTTTTGTTTTGGCCGCTGCGAGGAGGGCACTGGTCTGAGTTTTTTAGGCCAGAAATTGGTTGTGTTCTGGTCCTGGATGGAGCAACCCCTGGGTTCTGAGCCACTTCTGTACTCCGGGAAGTGATAGGGAATCGGGGATCTTGAAGGAGTTCCACTATTTTGTTTTGAACCTTCTTTGGATTACTGTAATATTATTTTCAATTTTGTATTCTAAGCTCCAGGCCGATACCCATGGAACAAAGAATTTTGCTGATAGATGGCAGATTGGTGGAAATCTTCTTTCTGCCTCAGTTGGCTTAAAGTGAGTTTTGAACAGGTTGAAGCTGTCCTGTAATTCTGGTGGCAGGATGTCTTGGATGGCGCAGTAAAGGTTCCACCAATGGATGAACCAGGAAGGTAGGATGGAAATGTTGATTTTGTTGTTTAAGTAAAACAACCAGGTGTGGGTAAATTTTGGGTTCTGGAGGAGAGGCATGTTATACCAGGCCTGTTCATAGTCCCAATAATTGAAGGTTTTACAGAATTGCTGTGAAGGGTTTGTTGGAAGGGTTTTTGGTTTGGCCAAATCTTGACCCCACTCTGAAGGAGTGATGACCTTAAGGATTTTGCAGGTTGAATAGGAGGAGAGTTTGAACCAGGATAAGCAAAGTGTTTGAACGAGGCTGATCCGGTCACTTCCAGTATGAACTGGTAGTAATCATTAGTCTTTTGGAGGTCCCATGTTTTAAAGAACCAATTTTTTTCAAATATATTTTGAATGGAAATAATTGGGTTAGGGTCAAAAAATTCTTTTTCGACCGAGATAATATTTTGAAAAATTGGTTTTATGATAAAAGCAGATTTTCTCGGAAGTTTTTGTTGGGAAACAATAATTTGTGAGGAGCTTGTGGATTGCTCCAAAGGATTTTGTAATAAAATTGTTTTGGAAAGGGTTTGAGAAGAGGAAGATTCTCCTTTCCTGGTTTCTGAAATAAGTTTTGGATTTTTACCTGCTTGGACGACTGTGAGAGTTTCTGCCTTGTCCTTGGCCATTTTTTGGATTGCCTTTCTGATTCGAGGGGCTTCCTTGTCTTGGGAAATCTCAGAACTCGGGATTTCCAAAGAGCTTTTGATGGCGAGAACCAACTCAGGGTGTTTGGCTATTGATTGTAGCCATTCATTGATTTGATCTGTTTTGTCTTCTGGAGACGGGGGTTTTTGTGAAGCTGTTATTGCTTCTTCATCGTCCACGATCTGAGACCATGGAATCATGGTTTTGCTTTGGGAAGCTTTTTCTTTTCCTTTGCTTTTTCTGGGAGGCATTTTGATGGTCTGTTTTGGAGGAACTCTTTGGTTAGAAAATCTGGTAGGGAATTGGATTCTCCAGAAATATAATTAATATCAAAATCAAATATACTAAGTAAAGCTTGCCATCTGGCAAAAATTTGTTTTGATGCAATATTTTGAACATCTTTTTGTAAAATTTCTTTTGCTGATTTGCAATCAATTCTTAATAAAAATTTTTGATTTAATAAATCACTTTGAAATTTTGTAATGCATAAAACAATAGACAAAATTTCTTTTTTAATAGTAGAATAAGATTTTTGGCAATCATTCCAATGCCCTGAAGTGAATTGGACTAAAACTTCTCTTTGGTCTTAGACCTGTTTTAGAATGCCTCCATAGCCTATATCACTAGCATCGATTTCCACAATTTTGGGAAGATTGGGGTTTGCTAGATGAAGACAAGGTAGGTTAGCAATTTGGGTTTTGATTTGTTGAACGAGAATGGTGTGTTTATTTGTCCAAGGTGAAGGATTTTTCTTCAATCTGCTGTGAAGAGGTTTTGCCATTCTATTGATATTTGGGCAGTAATCTAGGATGTAGTTGAGACTTCCTAGAAATCTTTGCAGCTGGATTTTATCTAAGATTTTGTCTGGAAATTTTGAAGCAAATTCTAGACTTCTTTCTATGGGAGTGATGGTTCCTTGATGAATGTAATGTCCAAGAAACCTAATTTTTGTTTGAAATAAAGAAATCTTTTTGGCTGAGACTACTAAGCCGTTTTGCCTAATGACATAAAAGAAGGTTTTTAGGTGTTTTAGATGCTGTTCGATAGAATTAGAAAAGACTAGAACATCATCAATATAAACAATACAAAATTCAGAATAAGGATTGAAGATATCGTTCATTATTCTTTGAAATTCTGAAGGAGCATTTTTTAAGCCAAATGGCATGACATTCCATTCGAATTGTCCAAATGGGACAGTGAAGGCTGTTTTATACCTATGGTTTTGTTCGATTTGGATTTGCCAGAATCCTGACTTCATATCAAATTTTGAAAATACAAAAGAGGAGTGAAGTTTTTGGAGTAAATCTTTTTTGTTTGGAATAGGATATCTAATCCATTTTAACGCTTGGTTGAGGGGTTTGTAATTAATAACTAACCTAGGAGTACCACGTTCTATCTCAGCAGGTTTGTTGACATAGAAGGCTGCAAAGCTCCAAGGGGATCGAGATTTGGAAATTAATCCTTTGGAAAGAAGATCCTGAATTTCTAATCTGCAAAATTGTTCTAATTCTGCATTCATTTGGATTGGCCTAGCTTTTGTAGGAATATCCTTTTCATTAAAATTTGACTCATAAGGAAGGTCAACGGCATGTTGTTTCCTATTCCAAAAGGCATTTGGTAAGTCAGAGCAAATTTCTTTTTCAAATTGAGTTTTGATTCTTAAAATTTGTTTTTGAAAAGATTCTGTTTTTAGTTGGGTATCAATTTTTTGTAAATGAAGATTTTGTTTTAAGAACAAAATATCATTCTGTTTTCCCTTAATTAATAAAGCTATTTCGTTATTGTAAATAGAATTAGCTTTAATTATATTAAGATTCCTGGTTTTGGGTTTTTCGATAAAATCAAAGTTTATTTTGACATTTTTTGTTTTGAAAGATATTCCATCATAAGAAACTTTATAGGGAGTGATTAAATTGATGAAAGGTGTCCCTAATATAAGAAAATGATGAATATCATTGACTAAAACAAAAGAAGTTTTGATATAAAATCCTTTATTAAAAATGCTTGCTTCTGTTTTTCCCTTAATATCCATTTTGGAATTGTTAGCAGAAGTAAGTTTCTCAGAAGTTTCTTGGTGAAAACGTTTTGGTATTAAACCAGTTTTGATACAGTTTAAATCTGCCCCTGTGTCAAATAAGGCAACAGTATCAATTTGAAAATCATTTGAAAAGATTAATGAGATTTTAATAAAATATTTCCTAGAAGTAATTTCTTTTAAAACAAAGAGAAAATCTTCTGGAACAGTTTCAATATTTTCAATTTTATCGGTTTTAGAATCCTGGTCACTATGATCACTATCACTGGATTCTAAGGTAGTTTTGGCAAGGAGAGATTGGATGATCTCAGAATCATGCTGTTGTTTTTCTTTAAGTCTTTTGACTTCAGTTTTAAGGATTTTGATATCTTTGTAGATATCGTTAATGGACGGAGAAGATGATTTTGAAGATTTTTTGGATTCTATAATTGTTTTGAGATCATAGAAGTTTGTCGAAGGACCTGGACGGGTGGTTTTGTTCTCTGGAATGGTTTCAAGAGATTTTTTGAGCTGTTCAAGAAAATTCTTCTGGATTTCTGGGTCTTTAACATACTGGACCATATCAAGAAGAAGACTCTGATCTTATGAAAGCATATTGAGGGTTTTTGATTCGATGGAAGAATCAGTTTGGGAGGCTATTTCATCTAGATATGGATCAGAAGTTTCGTCTGAGCTGGTTTCTGATTCAGAGGATTCTTGGATGAAGAGGGCCTGGATTTTTTCAAGAGTATCTTGATTTAATTGGAGTTGTTGGACTTTTTTGGATATACGACAATACCTAGAAATGTGGCCCATTTTGCCACACTTAAAACATTTGATATCCCAATTTTTAGAATTGGTCCAAGAGGGTTTTGGGCTTTTTCTAGGTTTATGGACAGGTTTTTCTTCATGGGCTTGATTTCAAAAAGGTTTTTTGTAATTATATCTAAAAGAGTTTTTGGGCCTTGTGAATTTGGGGTTTTCTGGTTTTTTGCTACATTGGCCGTGACATGGTTTTTCGTGGTCAAAGTAGTCAAATTGTTTGCAGAAAGAACCTAACTCTTTTTTGGACTGCCTGAGTTCCTTTTTCAGGCGTTTTCTGAGCTTGAGGTCTTGGCAAATTAGTTGGCCTTGGTTTTGGGTAAAACTGATGAGTTCTCCATAGGTAAGCTGGTCGTATGGGATTGTATGGGTGCCCATAGTTTCTTGGATGTTGGTTCTGACCTTTTCTCCTAAGAGAGTTGGAAGACCGGCAAGGAATTTTTCTTTCCAGAAGGGTTGGTTTGAATCATATCTAAGCATGACCCTAGTGAGGAAAGTGGATTTGTACCATTGGAATTCACTAAGATTCCTGCATTTAAGATTTGATAATAAATCTGCATTTTTATCTTTAAGATGGGATGGATCTCCTATAAAGTGTTTAACAATAGAGAATATAAGAGTTGATACCGCATCTTGGATAGGGTTTCCTAAGTGATCTAAGATTGGTTCATCCTCATCACCGGTTTGAATTGCATTCAAGATTTCAAATTGATCTGAGGGTTTTAGATGGTAGTCCCACCATCCTTTGAGTTGTCCTGAAAATCCTGCTATAAGAAGTTCAGCAACAGTTTTATCCGTGGTATTTTGCTGGGTTTTATACGCATTTGACGCCATCGTCATTTGCTGTGCGAGATTAAGGATTTGGTATTCTGACATTCCATCTATATTCCATTCATAGATAGAAGACGCATTATACCTAGGTTGGACTATCGTACTTGGTTGATTTCCTAGTTCGATTTCCGGGTATCTGGGCTAAATGGCAAGTGGTTTTGGATTGTACCAATTGACTTTGTTGATTTTTGGAGATGTAGATGGTTCATCTTCAGAAGAGCTTTGGCCAGATGATTGGCTGGATTTTTGTAAGACTGAGACACTTTTTTGAGTTTCTTCAGCTAGTTTTGATGTTTGGCTAGAGGAAGGGATAACTAAAGAGTCTAGTTTTTGCTGGATAGCTTGAAGGAACTCAAGTTTATTTGAGGAAACTTCAGTTTTTGCCGAGTTTGAGACCTGGAATGGTTTGAACACTGGGTTAACCTTTTGGTGTTCTATAAGTGGTTTTGAGGTTGTGGGCTTATTGACTGTCGTGACTGGAGCTTTTGCTTGGTCAAGACGAGAAAGCTGTTTACTAATGGTTTTAAGAGAAACATTAGTAAAATTATTTTGTAAAACAATATTTTTAATATTAATGGAATCGGAATCATGTGGTGTTTTGACTGGACAGGCGTCTACCTTTTGATCTGCATGAGAGAAAGAGATATTCCTAAACGGAGGATATTCTGATTCTATGGATCCAGAGGCAGTTTCCCATATAGAAGTTTGTTTTTTCCTAAGGGTAACAGGATTGAGAGTTTTGAAAGGATAAGAAATATTATGTTTTTGGGCATATATTTCAAACCAATCGAAGAATAAAATGTGAATTTTATTTTGTAAAACAAAATCATAATAATCATTTTGAATTTCTTTTCTTGAAGAAAGGAAGTTCTGAAAAAACCATAGTCTTTTATGAGTGTTTTTAATAGAATAGAAATCATTGTGCAAGTGGGTTTTGTCAAGGACAAATTCTTTTTCAAGAACATTTAGCTCGTTTGCCATATTTTCCATTATGACTGAAGCTGGAGGAGACTCTGGAGGAGACTGGTTTTGTGTCTGTTGATACACAGGTTGGGGAATATTTTTTGAAAAATCAATGTTTTCTAGAGTAGTGGATGGTAAATCTGAAGTAGAATACCTGGGTTTAAAAGGAAGATTAATCACTGGAGGAAGATTTGGATGGAAATCCGGAATCTGTTCAGTAAATGGGAGATTTATGACAGATGGGAGCTTTTGGCTTCTTGCTAGATCTACCGATTCTGAGGAAGAAACGTCAGAAAACCTAGAACTTGAAGCTCTATTGAAACTAATTTTTACCTTACCGTCACGGAATTGGGTAATGTTTTTGATAACAATGTTTGGTTCTGGAGAAGGAATGGGATCTTCTTCTGGCTGAACCGCTCCATCAAGGACCCAATCATCAGGGAGTTGGATGTCTTTCCATTGAATGGGTTTTGGAATAACAACATGAGATTTGGAAAGATCTGTTTGTAAAAGGAGTGTTTGACCCTTTTCACTTTGAAATTTATGTTTTGTATTGAAGGCAGTCATCATAGCTTTGTAATGAACCCTAAAGATTAAAGCTACTGGAATTGATCCTTCTAACATGTGATAATTATGGGTTTTAATCTGGAGAATTAAAGATTTCAAAATGTTTTTGTCTTTTAAAGAGACAGTGAAATTTGGATAACAATCGAAAGAGACTGGTCCTTTGCAAAGACTTGACTCGACTGTTCCGAGAAGAGAGTCATGAAAATTTTTGAATCTGGCATCCCTAAGGGCTGCTAAGATTGAAGTGTTTAGTCCTTCCTTGGTTAAAGGTTTAAGACCGACTTGGACAAGTCCTATATGGATATATCTATACCCCTTTTTAGCATGTTTTTCTAAAGATTCCTGGGAAAGTAAAGGAATGGTTTCAAAAGGTTTTGAGAGTTGGATATCTCTATCATGGGTTCTAATGGCATAATCAGAAAAAAGATTTAGCCTATTGGTTTTATAGATTTGGTCTCTATGGACTTTTGGAATTTCCCAATCATCGATTTTTGAAGATATGTTTTCAAAATTAATTGTTTCATCACTATTTACTAGATCGGACTGGGTTTTGCTAGTAGCAGATGAAGATGAAGAAGTATTTCTTCTGAGTAAAGACTCCATTTTAAAAAAAAAAAATTAAATTTGGTCTTTCCGTTGATATCGAACAAACAACACCAACTAAACCAACGGCCTCACTGCCTCTCCGGGGCTTACTGCCGGGACCACTAATGGAACAACCGAACGATACCAAAAGAAATTGAAATTTAAAGTTTAAAACGGTTCCTAAAATCAGAAAATATACTACCCCCTGGCTCTGATACCAAACTGCGCCCGAGAATGGAATCAGAGCCATCCATTGACAAGGCCCAAAAACTCTTTTAGATATAATTACAAAAAACCTTTTTGAAATCAAGCCCATGAAGAAAAACCTGTCCATAAACCTAGAAAAAGCCCAAAACCCTCTTGGCCCAATTCTAAAAATCGGGATATCAAATGTTTTAAGTGTGGCAAAATGGGCCACATTTCTAGGTATTGTCGTATATCCAAAAAAGTCCAACAACTCCAATTAAATCAAGATACTCTTGAAAAAATCCAGGCCCTCTTCATCCAAGAATCCTCTGAATCAGAAACCAGCTCAGACGAAACTTCTGATCCATATCTAGATGAAATAGCCTCCCAAACTGATTCTTCCATCGAATCAAAAACCCTCAATATGCTTTCAAAAGATCAGAGTCTTCTTCTTGATATGGTCCAGTATGTTAAAGACCCAGAAATCCAGAAGAATTTTCTTGAACAGCTCAAAAAATCTCTTGAAACCATTCTAGAGAACAAAACCACCCGTCCAGGTCCTTCGACAAACTTCTATGATCTCAAAACAATTATAGAATCCAAAAAATCTTCAAAATCATCTTCTCCGTCCATTAACGATATCTACAAAGATATCAAAATACTCAAAACTGAAGTCAAAAGACTTAAAGAAAAACAACAGCATGATTCTGAGATCATCCAATCTCTCCTTGCCAAAACTACCTTAGAATCCAGTGATAGTGATCATAGTGACCAGGATTCTAAAACCGATAAAATTGAAAATATTGAAACTGTTCCAGAAGATTTTCTCTTTGTTTTAAAAGAAATTACTTCTAGGAAATATTTTATTAAAATCTCATTAATCTTTTCAAATGATTTTCAAATTGATACTGTTGCCTTATTTGACACAGGGGCAGATTTAAACTGTATCAAAACTGGTTTAATACCAAAACGTTTTCACCAAGAAACTTCTGAGAAACTTACTTCTGCTAACAATTCCAAAATGGATATTAAGGGAAAAACAGAAGCAAGCATTTTTAATAAAGGATTTTATATCAAAACTTCTTTTGTTTTAGTCAATGATATTCATCATTTTCTTATATTAGGGACACCTTTCATCAATTTAATCACTCCCTATAAAGTTTCTTATGATGGAATATCTTTCAAAACAAAAAATGTCAAAATAAACTTTGATTTTATCGAAAAACCCAAAACCAGGAATCTTAATATAATTAAAGCTAATTCTATTTACAATAACGAAATAGCTTTATTAATTAAGGGAAAACAGAATGATATTTTGTTCTTAAAACAAAATCTTCATTTACAAAAAATTGATACCCAACTAAAAACAGAATCTTTTCAAAAACAAATTTTAAGAATCAAAACCCAAATTGCTAACCTACCTTGTCTTCATCTAGCAAACCCCAATCTTCCCAAAATTGTGGAAACCGATGCTAGTGATATAGGCTATGGAGGCATTCTAAAACAGGTCCAAGACCAAAGAGAAGTTTTAGTCCAATTCATTTCAGGGCATTGGAATGATTGCCAAAAATCTTATTCTACTATTAAAAAGAAATTTTGTCTATTGTTTTATGCATTACAAAATTTCAAAGTGATTTATTAAATCAAAAATTTTTATTAAGAATTGATTGCAAATCAGCAAAAGAAATTTTGCAAAAAGATGTTCAAAATATTGCATCAAAACAGATTTTTGCCAGATGGCAAGCTTTACTTAGTATATTTGATTTTGATATTAATTATATTTCTGGAGAATCCAATTCCCTACCAGATTTTCTAACCAGAGAGTTCCTCCAAAACAGACCATCAAAATGCCTCCCAGAAAAAGCAAAGGAAAAGAAAAAGCTTCCCAAAGCAAAACCATGATTCCATGGTCTTAGATCGTGGACGATGAAGAAGCAATAACAGCTTCATAAAAACCCCCGTCTCCAGAAGACAAAACAGATCAAATCAATGAATGGCTACAATCAATAGCCAAACACCCTGAGTTGGTTCTCGCCATCAAAAGCTCTTTGGAAATCCCGAGTTCTAAGATTTCCCAAGACAAGGAAGCCCCTCGAATCAGAAAGGCAATCCAAAAAATGGCCAAGGACAAGGCAGAAACTCTCACAGTCGTCCAAGCAGGTAAAAATCCAAAACTTATTTCAGAAACCAGGAAAGGAGAATCTTCCTCTTCTCAAACCCTTTCCAAAACAATTTTATTACAAAATCCTTTGGAGCAATCCACAAGCTCCTCACAAATTATTGTTTCCCAACAAAAACTTCCGAGAAAATCTGCTTTTATCATAAAACCAGTTTTTCAAAATATTATCTCGGTCGAAAAAGAATTTTTTGACCCTAACCCAATTATTTCCATTCAAAATATATTTGGACAAAATTGGTTCTTTAAAACATGGGACCTCCAAAAGACTAATGATTACTACCAGTTCATACTGGAAGTGACCGGATCAGCCTCGTTCAAACACTTTACTTATCCTGGTTCAAACTCTCCCTCCTATTCAACCTGCAAAATCCTTAAGGTCATCACTCCTTCAGAGTGGGGTCAAGATTTGGCCAAACCAAAAACCCTTCCAACAAACCCTTCACAGCAATTCTGTAAAACCTTCAATTATTGGGACTATGAACAGGCCTGGTATAACATGCCTCTCCTCCAGAACCCAAAATTTACCCACACCTGGTTGTTTTACTTAAACAACAAAATCAACATTTCCATCCTACCTTCCTGGTTCATCCATTGGTGGAACCTTTACGGCGCCATCCAAGACATCCTGCCACCAGAATTACAGGACAGCTTCAACCTGTTCAAAACTCACTTTAAGCCAACTGAGGCAGAAAGAAGATTTCCACCAATCTGCCATCTATCAGTAAAATTCTTTATTCCATGGGTATCGGCCTGGAGCTTAGAATACAAAATTGAAAATAATATTACAGTAATCCAAAGAAGGTTCAAAACAAAATGGTGGAACTCCTTCAAGATCCCTGATTCCCTATCACTTCCCGGAGTACAGAAGTGGCTCAGAACCCAGGGGTTGCTCCATCCAGGACCAGAACACAACCAATTTCTGGCCCAAAAAACTCAGACCAGTGCCCTCCTCGCAGCGGCCAAAACAAAAGAGGAATACTTTGCTATAATGAAGGACCTCCTCTCTACTGACGGATCAGAATCTTCAGCTGACTCCATTGCTTCAGAAGCATCTTCCATGGGCTCTATCAACCTGGCAGATGATAATGAAGACGACTGCTATGGAATTCCTGGAATTCCTCCAGCAAAATAGGCCTCCAGCAAAATGACAAAGAAGAAATAGTTAAACTGTCGACAAAATACTATTCACTAATAGTACCCGCCTACCGACAGTCTCCTATTTATCTACAGTGTCCGCGTGACAATTCATCAAACAGTGTAAAGTGTCAAAAATTTTTCTATAAATGTAACCCTCTTCCAAGAGAGAGGACAAGTTTTTTCCTTAGGAAGTTTTTCTTTAGAAATTTTCTCTTAGGAAATACTCTCTCCCTCTTTCTCTCTTTCCATCTCTTCCTCTTCCATTCCCATTCTTCCTTTTACTTTTCTGGAATCCTATCCAAAACTATGTAAGTACTATTTTGATAAATGAATTTTTCTTTTATCATTTCTTTTCTTTCTATGGCTGGCCTTGCTACCTACTGCATTATTTTCTTTACTTACTGCATTATTTTCTTTGCTTAATGGCTGGCTTTGCCGCCTAATTTATTTTGCTATTTTACTTTCTGCATATTATCTATTGTTTATTTCTTCTTGTTTTAAGTTTTCTTTTATTTTAATTATTTGTTATTTGTTTTCTTTATTAATTGAAATTTCACTAACCTCCTCTTCGTTCCTCGGGCGCAGTTTGGTATCAGAGCCAGGGGGTAGTATATTTTCTGATTTTAGGAACCGTTTTAAACTTTAAATTTCAATTTCTTTTGGTATCGTTCGGTTGTTCCATCAGTGGTCCCGGCAGTAAGCCCCGGAGAGGCAGTGAGGCCGTTGGTTTAGCTGGTGTTGTTTGTTCGATATCAACGGAAAGACCAAATTTAATTTTTTTTTTAAAATGGAGTCTTTACTCAGAAGAAATACTTCTTCATCTTCATCTGCTACTAGCAAAACCCAGTCCGATCTGGTAAATAGTGATGAAACAATTAATTTTGAAAACATATCTTCAAAAATCGATGATTGGGAAATTCCAAAAGTCCATAGAGACCAAATCTATAAAACCAATAGGCTAAATCTTTTTTCTGATTATGCCATTAGAACCCATGATAGAGATATCCAACTCTCAAAACCTTTTGAAACCATTCCTTTACTTTCCCAAGAATCTTTAGAAAAACATGCTAAAAAGGGGTAAAGATATATCCATATAGGACTTGTCCAAATCGGTCTTAAACCTTTAACCAAGGAAGGACTAAACACTTCAATCTTAGCAGCCCTTAGGGATGCCAGATTCAAAAATTTTCATGACTCTCTTCTCGGAATAGTCGAGTCAAGTCTTTGCAAAGGACCAGTCTCTTTCGATTGTTATCTAAATTTCACTGTCTCTTTAAAAGACAAAAACATTTTGAAATCTTTAATTCTCCAGATTAAAACCCATAATTATCACATGTTAGAAGGATCAATTCCAGTAGCTTTAATCTTTAGGGTTCATTACAAAGCTATGATGACTGCCTTCAATACAAAACATAAATTTCAAAGTGAAAAGGGTCAAACACTCCTTTTACAAACAGATCTTTCCAAATCTCATGTTGTTATTCCAAAACCCATTCAATGGAAAGACATCCAACTCCCTGATGATTGGGTCCTTGATGGAGAGGTTCAGCCAGAAGAAGATCCCATTCCTTCTCCAGAACCAAACATTGCTATCAAAAACATTACCCAATTCCGTGACGGTAAGGTAAAAATTAGTTTCAATAGAGCTTCAAGTTCTAGGTTTTCTGACGTTTCTTCCTCAGAATAGGTAGATCTAGCAAGAAGCCAAAAGCTCCCATCTGTCATAAATCTCCCATTTACTGAACAGATTCTGGATTTCCATCCAAATCTTCCTCCAGTGATTAATCTTCCTTTTAAACCCAGGTATTCTACTTCAGATTTACCATCCACTACTCTAGAAAACATTGATTTTTCAAAAAATATTCCCCAACCTGTGTATCAACAGACACAAAACCAGTCTCCTCCAGAGTCTCCTCCAGCTTCAGTCATAACAGAAAATATGGCAAACGAGCTAAATGTTCTTGAAAAAGAATTTGTCCTTGACAAAACCCACTTGCACAATGATTTCTATTCTATTAAAAACACTCATAAAAGACTATGGTTTTTTCAGAACTTCCTTTCTTCAAGAAAAGAAATTCAAAATGATTATTATGATTTTGTTTTACAAAATAAAATTCACATTTTATTCTTCGATTGGTTTGAAATATATGCCCAAAAACATAATATTTCTTATCCTTTCAAAACTCTCAATCCTGTTACCCTTAGGAAAAAACAAACTTCTATATGGGAAACTGCCTCTGGATCCATAGAATCAGAATATCCTCCGTTTAGGAATATCTCTTTCTCTCATGCAGATCAAAAGGTAGACGCCTGTCCAGTCAAAACACCACAGGATTCCGATTCCATTAATATTAAAAATATTGTTTTACAAAATAATTTTACTAATGTTTCTCTTAAAACCATTAGTAAACAGCTTTCTCGTCTTGACCAAGCAAAAGCTCCAGTCACGACAGTCAATAAGCCCACAACCTCAAAACCACTTATAGAACACCAAAAGGTTAACCTAGTGTTCAAACCATTCCAGGTCTCAAACTCGGCAAAAACTGAAGTTTCCTCAAATAAACTTCAGTTCCTTCAAGCTATCCAGCAAAAACTAGACTCTTTAGTTATCCCTTCCTCTAGCCAAACATCAAAACTAGCTGAAAAAACTCAACAAAGTGTCTCAGTCTTACAAAAATCCAGCCAATCATCTGGCCAAAGCTCTTCTGAAGATGAACCATCTACATCTCCAAAAATCAACAAAGTCAATTGGTACAATCCAAAACCACTTGCCATTCAGCCCAGATACCCGAAAATCGAACTAGGAAATCAACCAAGTACGATAGTCCAACCTAGGTATAATACGTCTTCTATCTATGAATGGAATATAGATGGAATGTCAGAATACCAAATCCTTAATCTCGCACAGCAAATGACGATGGCGTCAAATGCGTATAAAACCCAGCAAAATACCACGGATAAAACTGTTGCTGAACTTCTTATAGCAGGATTTTCAGGACAACTCAAAGGATGGTGGGACTACCATCTAAAACCCTCAGATCAATTTGAAATCTTGAATGCAATTCAAACCGGTGATGAGGATGAACCAATCTTAGATCACTTAGGAAACCATATCCAAGATGCGGTATCAACTCTTATATTCTCTATTGTTAAACACTTTATAGGAGATCCATCCCATCTTAAAGATAAAAATGCAGATTTATTATCAAATCTTAAATGCAGGAATCTTAGCGAATTCCAATGGTACAAATCCACTTTCCTCACTAGGGTCATGCTTAGAGATGATTCAAACCAACCCTTCTGGAAAGAAAAATTCCTTGCCGGTCTTCCAACTCTCTTAGGAGAAAAGGTCAGAACCAAAATCCGAGAAACTATGGGCACCCATACAATCCCATACGACCAGCTTACCTATGGAGAACTCATCAGTTTTACCCAAAACCAAGGCCAACTAATTTGCCAAGACCTCAAGCTCAGAAAACGCCTGAAAAAGGAACTCAGGCAGTCCAAAAAAGAGTTAGGTTCTTTCTGCAAACAATTTGACTACTTTGACCACGAAAAACCATGTCACGGCCAATGTAGCAAAAAACTAGAAAACCCCAAATTCACAAGGCCCAAAAACTCTTTTAGATATAATTACAAAAAACCTTTTTGGAATCAAGCCCATGAAGAAAAACCTGTCCATAAACCTAGAAAAAACCCAAAACCCTCTTGGCCCAATTCTAAAAATCGGGATATCAAATGTTTTAAGTGTGGCAAAATGGGCCACATTTCTAGGTATTGTCGTATATCCAAAAAAGTCCAACAACTCCAATTAAATCAAGATACTCTTGAAAAAATCCAGGCCCTCTTCATCCAAGAATCCTCTGAATCAGAAACCAGCTCAGACGAAACTTCTGATCCATATCTAGATGAAATAGCCTCCCAAACTGATTCTTCCATCGAATCAAAAACCCTCAATATGCTTTCAAAAGATCAGAGTCTTCTTTTTGATATGGTCCAGCATGTTGAAGACCCAGAAATCCAGAAGAATTTTCTTGAACAGCTCAAAAAATCTCTTGAAACCATTCCAGAGAACAAAACACCCGTCCAGGTCCTTCGACAAACTTCTATGATCTCAAAACAATTATAGAATCCAAAAAATCTTCAAAATCATCTTCTCCGTCCATTAACGATATCTACAAAGATATCAAAATCCTCAAAACTGAAGTCAAAAGACTTAAAGAAAAACAACAGCATGATTCTGAGATCATCCAATCTCTCCTTGCCAAAACTACCTTAGAATCCAGTGATAGTGATCATAGTGACCAGGATTCTAAAACCGATAAAATTGAAAATATTGAAACTGTTCCAGAAGATTTTCTCTTTGTTTTAGAAGAAATTACTTCTAGGAAATATTTTATTAAAATCTCATTAATCTTTTCAAATGATTTTCAAATTGATACTGTTGCCTTATTTGACACAGGGGCAGATTTAAACTGTATCAAAACTGGTTTAATACCAAAACGTTTTCACCAAGAAACTTCTGAGAAACTTACTTCTGCTAACAATTCCAAAATGGATATTAAGGGAAAAACAGAAGCAAGCATTTTTAATAAAGGATTTTATATCAAAACTTCTTTTGTTTTAGTCAATGATATTCATCATTTTCTTATATTAGGGACACCTTTCATCAATTTAATCACTCCCTATAAAGTTTCTTATGATGGAATATCTTTCAAAACAAAAAATGTCAAAATAAACTTTGATTTTATCGAAAAACCCAAAACCAGGAATCTTAATATAATTAAAGCTAATTCTATTTACAATAACGAAATAGCTTTATTAATTAAGGGAAAACAGAATGATATTTTGTTCTTAAAACAAAATCTTCATTTACAAAAAATTGATACCCAACTAAAAATAGAATCTTTTCAAAAACAAATTTTAAGAATCAAAACTCAATTTGAAAAAGAAATTTGCTCTGACTTACCAAATGCCTTTTGGAATAGGAAACAACATGCCGTTGACCTTCCTTATGAGTCAAATTTTAATGAAAAGGATATTCCTACAAAAGCTAGGCCAATCCAAATGAATGCAGAATTAGAACAATTTTACAGATTAGAAATTCAGGATCTTCTTTCCAAAGGATTAATTTCCAAATCTCGATCCCCTTGGAGCTGTGCAGCCTTCTATGTCAACAAACCTGCTGAGATAGAACGTGGTACTCCTAGGTTAGTTATTAATTACAAACCCCTCAACCAAGCATTAAAATGGATTAGATATCCTATTCCAAACAAAAAAGATTTACTCCAAAAACTCCACTCCTCTTTTGTATTTTCAAAATTTGATATGAAGTCAGGATTGTGACGGCCAACCCCTGCCCGGCCAACCCCTGCCAACGGCCATGGCAACCAAGCCCAGGTCCACTGACCCGTAAGGCCCATCGACAACGTTGGTGGTCTAACAACGGGTGGTCCAACAACGCCAACAACATCCACGTATTGTCCGCTTTGGGCCGAGGCCCGCACGGCTTTGTTTCATTCAGGGAAATTCCCCTCAGAACGCGTCCTCAGTGGTTCGAACCAGGGACAACACCCTTAGTTCTAGTACTCTTGATGCCATTGAGCCAGGCTCAATGGCATCAGGAGTGCGAGAACTAAGGGTGTTGTCCCTGGTTCGAACCACTGAGGACGCGTTCTGAGGGGAATTTCCCTGAATGAAACAAAGCCGTGCGGGCCTCGGCCCAAAGCGGACAATACGTGGATGTTGTTGGCGTTGTTGGACCACCCGTTGTTAGACCACCAACGTTGTCGATGGGCCTTGCGGGTCAGTGGACCTGGGCTTGGTTGCCATGGCTGTTGGCAGGGGTTGGCCGGGCAGGGGTTGGCCGTCACAATAAAAACGCGCGTTTTTATTGTGACGGCCAACCCCTGCCTAGCCAACCCCTGCCAATGGCCATGGCAACCAAGCCCAGGTCCACTGACCCGCAAGGCCCATCGACAACGTTGGTGGTCTAACAACGGGTGGTCAAACAACGCCAACAACATCCACGTATTGTCCGCTTTGGGCCGAGGCCCGCATGGCTTTGTTTCATTCAGGGAAATTCCCCTCAGAACGCGTCCTCGGAGGCTCGAACCAGGGACAGCACCCTTAGTTCTCGCACTCCTGATGCCATTGATGATTCCAAATTTCCCCTTTCATTTTAAAGAAAAAGAAAAAAAAAAGGAAGAAAAAAAGGGAAAAAGAAAGAGAAAAAAATTGGAGAAAATTTCGGTGATGCAATCGAGCTTCGGGTAAGTCGATAAGCGGTCAAATTGACCCGATTTAAATTTGGAATATTTTATTTAATTTAATTTCGATCGAAAAGTTTACCCGAAAATGTAATTAATTGTGTAGCTCGACGATTGGCATCCACCGAGGGCTCGAGACAGTCTCGATTTGCGGACTAGCATGGAATCTCGGGTAAGTGACTCTTATTTACGATAATTACCTCGTTATGCGTGATATTGATTTAATTTCCGCATAAATTGAATTAAATTATGGAAAATTAGTTAAATTATCGTAAATATTAAATTTAGCTATTCGAGAATTGGAACGAGGCCCAATAAATTATTGGTGGGCCCAATGAGCCCAATAGGCCTCGATAAAGTGAAAATTAAGTGGAAAACGGGCTTAAGGCCGATTAAGGCCCATTAAGGTGCAATCGGGCCCAATATGGGTAAATGGGCCTAGCGATTTAAATTAAGCCCAGAAAAGATTAAATACGATTAAATTGCATAATATTTGACCTGAGGAATATTAATACGCAGTTCTGGGCATTTGATTGGGAGCATAACGGACTGCGCGACGAGACAACATTGGGAAAGAAAAGGTCAGACTCGACAGAAAATTAAGGTAAGGGAATTATGCGGACTGCTAGAGGTAACTTTACGCAATTTTAAATTCATATGCAGTCCTTTAAAATTTATCTGAAGGGTCTAGAGGTCAATTAATAATTTTAGTGCCCCGAATGGGCAAATTACTAAAATACCCTTGTTAAGGGTAAAATTCTAAAAATTTAGGAAAAATTGGGAGGAGCAAGGACAAGAGGTTCCTGCTCGTTCTGGAGGTATTTCAACACATGCATGAGTAGGCTGGCTCACTTTTAAAGAAAAATGCATAGCATTGCATATCTTAATTGATGTGATTTCTGTGAAAACTATTTGGAAATAACCGAGCCGCCTACATGTTTTTATTTACATGTGACGTGCTAGAGCTCAGCTCGCACGATGTTTGATTTGTGTGATGCATGCATTAGTGCTGGAGCGAGAGCTCGCACTAGAGTTTTACATGCATAGGTGCTAGAGTCTAACTCGCACCAGATTTTACATGATTTTCATGACAGGGTGCGGGAGTTTAACTCGCACCAGATTTTATAAGATTTTCATACGATTTATATACAGAGTGCTGAGCCTAGCTCGCACTAGTTTTACCGGATTTGTGGAGTAGCGCTGTCTGCCCTTGGAGTCAGCCAAAAGGCCCAACAGGCTCAAAAGACCTCTTAAGTAGGGTGAGAGTGAGGGATGAGGTTGGCGGCCTTGTGGAGATGTAAAGCGGGCTCAGCCAAGTTTACTTGATTTGATGAGAGTGCTGAGCATCGCTCACACTGATTTTTATGAGAACATACGATGAGCCGTGCTTGGAGCATCGGGTAGACTGTGTGTCACCGACTTAATAGGCTCGCACGTGCGTTTTGAGACATGGCAACGAGTATTGAGTTATGAAAACCTCTGTGGGAAGCAGGCCATTTGGGCTGGAGTACCTAGAGTGATATGGGTCCATGGAGTATGATGTACCGTGCAAGTAGCATGGAGTACGATGTACCGTGGGGTATCTTCGGATACGGTATCTTTGTGATACAGGGTATCTTCGGATACGGTATCTTTGTGATACGGGGTATCTTTATGATACGGTATCTTTGTGATACGGGGTATCTTCGGATACGGCATCTTCGGATGCATGAGATCGGATAAGACTGACGGGTTGGATTGACCCACCTCCCGGGCAGTTCCCGATCAGGGTGAGACCTCGCACACTGGGATCCGTGAAGCTAGAGGGACTCACGAGGACATATTGGCCAGTCCTGGTTATTACCGATATACAGTATTGCCTAGTCTCGTATCTTGTATATATATATACGTATGTTTTCGATATCGATGCTTTTGAGAAACTCAATTTCCATGGTTTTGTGTGAGTCAGGATCACCCGAAGGAGGGGTCGAGTCCTGACTTCATTGTGAAATTTTTAAAGAGAAAGAAATGATTTAAAATAATTGCATGATGAGTTTTTCGTGCAAACTTGATTTACATAACATCATAACTTTCATATCATATGTTTTAAAATGTGTGGAGAAAGGGTGGTTTATGCATGGCACCACGTTCATGTAGGTAGTATGGTTACCTACTTGTTCGTAGGATTGCCTTACTGAGCTTGATGTGCTCACCCCTTTCATTTTCTCCCACAGATAATCTCCAGTTGAAGTCGCGACGACTCAGTGCTGCATTCCGGATATCCGCTGCTGCCCATCAACATAAGGTATATATACACTTGTACATATTGTATCTACATAAGCATAGCACAGTAACATGTTTGTAAGTAACTTTAGGGGATGTATAAATAATGTAAACAATTATAAATGACTGGAGAAGAAATAAGTTAGATGGTAATTGAATGGTGGGACTGGCATTGACGCACAGCCCAATTATTAGTGGAGTGTTGGTCACGATTCGAGGACAGGTAAGAATTTAAGTAAATAATAAAACGCAAAAAATTAACTCTGATTTTTGGGTAGTTTGGGTCGTGACAAGGATTCTGGCAAATCCAAATCGAACAAAACCATAGGTATAAAATAGCCTTCACTGTCCCATTTGGACAATTCGAATGGAATGTCATGCCATTTGGCTTAAAAAATGCTCCTTTAGAATTTCAAAGAATAATGAACGATATCTTCAATCCTTATTCTGAATTTTGTATTGTTTATATTGATGATGTTCTAGTCTTTTCTAATTCTATCGAACAGCATCTAAAACACCTAAAAACCTTCTTTTATGTCATTAGGCAAAACGGCTTAGTAGTCTCAGCTAAAAAGATTTCTTTATTTCAAACAAAAATTAGGTTTCTTGGACATTACATTCATCAAGGAACCATCACTCCCATAGAAAGAAGTCTAGAATTTGCTTCAAAATTTTCAGACAAAATCTTAGATAAAACCCAGCTGCAAAGATTTCTAGGAAGTCTCAACTACATCCTAGATTACTGCCCAAATATCAATAGAATGGCAAAACCTCTTCACAGCAGATTGAAGAAAAATCCTTCACCTTGGACAAATAAACACACCATTCTCGTTCAACAAATCAAAACCCAAATTGCTAACCTACCTTGTCTTCATCTAGCAAACCCCAATCTTCCCAAAATTATGGAAACCGATGCTAGTGATATAGGCTATGGAGGCATTCTAAAACAGGTCCAAGACCAAAGAGAAGTTTTAGTCCAATTCACTTCAGGGCATTGGAATGATTGCCAAAAATCTTATTCTACTATTAAAAAAGAAATTTTGTCTATTGTTTTATGCATTACAAAATTTCAAAGTGATTTATTAAATCAAAAATTTTTATTAAGAATTGATTGCAAATCAGCAAAAGAAATTTTGCAAAAAGATGTTCAAAATATTGCATCAAAACAGATTTTTGCCAGATGGCAAGCTTTACTTAGTATATTTGATTTTGATATTAATTATATTTCTGGAGAATCCAATTCCCTACCAGATTTTCTAACCAGAGAGTTCCTCCAAAACAGACCATCAAAATGCCTCCCAGAAAAAGCAAAGGAAAAGAAAAAGCTTCCCAAAGCAAAATCATGATTCCATGGTCTCAGATCGTGGACGATGAAGAAGCAATAACAGCTTCACAAAAACCCCCGTTTCCAGAAGATAAAACAGATCAAATCAATGAATGGCTACAATCAATAGCCAAACACCCTGAGTTGGTTCTCGCCATCAAAAGCTCTTTGGAAATCCCGAGTTCTGAGATTTCCCAAGACAAGGAAGCCCCTCGAATCAGAAAGGCAATCCAAAAAATGGCCAAGGACAAGGCAGAAACTCTCACAGTCGTCCAAGCAGGTAAAAATCCAAAACTTATTTCAGAAACCAGGAAAGGAGAATCTTCCTCTTCTCAAACCCTTTCCAAAACAATTTTATTACAAAATCCTTTGGAACAATCCACAAGCTCCTCACAAATTATTGTTTCCTAACAAAAACTTTCGAGAAAATCTGCCTTTATCATAAAACCAGTTTTTCAAAATATTATCTCGGTCGAAAAAGAATTTTTTGACCCTAACCCAATTATTTCCATTCAAAATATATTTGGAAAAAATTGGTTCTTTAAAACATGGGACCTCCAAAAGACTAATGATTACTACCAGTTCATACTGGAAGTGACCGGATCAGCCTCGTTCAAACACTTTGCTTATCCTGGTTCAAACTCTCCCTCCTATTCAACCTGCAAAATCCTTAAGGTTATCACCCCTTCAGAGTGGGGTCAAGATTTGGCCAAACCAAAAACCCTTCCAACAAACCCTTCACAGCAATTCTATAAAACCTTCAATTATTGGGACTATGAACAGGCCTGGTATAACATGCCTCTCCTCCAGAACCCAAAATTTACCCACACCTGGTTGTTTTACTTAAACAACAAAATCAACATTTCCATCCTACCTTCCTGGTTCATCCATTGGTGGAACCTTTATGGCGCCATCCAAGACATCCTGCCACCAGAATTATAGGACAGCTTCAACCTGTTCAAAACTCACTTTAAGCCAACTGAGGCAGAAAGAAGATTTCCACCAATCTGCCATCTATCAGCAAAATTCCTTGTTCCATGGGTATCGGCCTGGAGCTTAGAATACAAAATTGAAAATAATATTACAGTAATCCGAAGAAGGTTCAAAACAAAATGGTGGAACTCCTTCAAGATCCTTGATTCCCTATCACTTCCCGGAGTACAGAAGTGGCTCAGAACCCAGGGGTTGCTCCATCCAGGATCAGAACACAACCAATTTCTGGCCCAAAAAACTCAGACCAGTGCCCTCCTCGCAGCGGCCAAAATAAAAGAGGAATACTTTGCTATAATGAAGGACCTCCTCTCTACTGACGGATCAGAATCTTCAGCTGACTCCATTGCTTCAGAAGCATCTTCCATGGGCTCTATCAACTTGGCAGATGATAATGAAGACGACTGCTATGGAATTCCTGGAATTCCTCCAGCAAAACAGGCCTCCAGCAAAATGACAAAGAAGAAATAGTTAAACTGTCGACAGAATACTATTCACTAATAGTACCCGCCTACCGACAGTCTCCTATTTATCTACAGTGTCCGCATGACAATTCATCAAACAGTGTAAAGTGTCAAAAATTTTTCTATAAATGTAACCCTCTTCCAAGAGAAAAGACAAGTTTTTTCCTTAGGAAGTTTTTCTTTAGAAATTTTCTCTTAGGAAATACTCTCTCCCTCTTTCTCTCTTTCCATCTCTTCCTCTTCCATTCCCATTCTTCCTTTTACTTTTCTGGATTCCTATCCAAAACTATGTAAGTACTATTTTGATAAATGAATTTTTCTTTTATCATTTCTTTTCTTTCTATGGCTGGCCTTGCCGCCTACTGCATTATTTTCTTTACTTACTGCATTATTTTCTTTGCTTAATGGCTGGCTTTGCCGCCTAATTTATTTTGCTATTTTACTTTCTGCATATTATCTATTGTCTATTTCTTCTTGTTTTAAGTTTTCTTTTATTTTAATTGTTTGTTATTTGTTTTCTTTATTAATTGAAATTTCACTAACCTCCTCTTCGTTCCTCGGGCGCAGTTTGGTATCAGAGCCATTTTAAAAAAAAATGGCTAACCCATGATAGAGATTTCCCATATAGAAGTTTGTTTTTTCCTAAGGGTAACAGGATTGAGAGTTTTGAAAGGATAAGAAATATTATGTTTTTGGGAATATATTTCAAACCAATCGAAGAATAAAATGTGAATTTTATTTTGTAAAACAAAATCATAATAATCATTTTGAATTTCTTTTCTTGAAGAAAGGAAGTTCTGAAAAAACCATAGTCTTTCATGAGTGTTTTTAATAGAATAGAAATCATTGTGCAAGTGGGTTTTGTCAAGGACAAATTCTTTTTCAAGAACATTTAGCTCGTTTGCCATATTTTTCGTTATGACTGAAGCTGGAGGAGACTCTGGAGGAGATTGGTTTTGTGTCTGTTGATACACAGGTTGGGGAATATTTTTTGAAAAATCAATGTTTTCTAGAGTAGTGGATGGTAAATCTGAAGTAGAATACCTGGGTTTAAAAGGAAGATTAATCACTGGAGGAAGATTTGGATGGAAATCCGGAATCTGTTCAGTAAATGGGAGATTTATGACAGATGGGAGCTTTTGGCTTCTTGCTAGATCTACCGATTCTGAGGAAGAAACGTCAGAAAACCTAGAACTTGAAGCTCTATTGAAACTAATTTTTACCTTATCGTCACAGAATTGGGTAATGTTTTTGATAGCAATGTTTGGTTCTGGAGAAGGAATGGGATCTTCTTCTGGCTGAACCGCTCCATCAAGGACCCAATCATCAGGGAGTTGGATGTCTTTCCATTGAATGGGTTTTGGAATAACAACATGAGATTTGGAAAGATCTGTTTGTAAAAGGAGTGTTTGACCATTTTCACTTTGAAATTTATGTTTTGTATTGAAGGCAGTCATCATAGCTTTGTAATGAACCCTAAAGATTAAAGCTACTGGAATTGATCCGATAATTATGTTCTAATTATCTTCTTTCTTCTATATGTTAGAATTGATCCTTCTAACATGTGAAGAGGTTTTGCCATTCTATTGATATTTGGGCAGTAATCTAGGATGTAGTTGAGACTTCCTAGAAATCTTTGCAGCTGGGTTTTATCTAAGATTTTGTCTGAAAATTTTGAAGCAAATTCTAGACTTCTTTCTATGGGAGTGATGGTTCCTTGATGAATGTAATATCCAAGAAACCTAATTTTTGTTTGAAATAAAGAAATCTTTTTGGCTGAGACTACTAAGCCGTTTTGCCTAATGACATAAAAGAAGGTTTTTAGGTGTTTTAGATGCTGTTCTAAAAGAGGTTAGAATTGCTGTTCCTCGGGCGCAGTTCCTCGGGCGCAGTTTGGTATCACTAACCTCCTCTTCTTTCTGCCTCAGTTGAAGAGGTTAGAATTGATATATATATATATATATATATATTACCTTAATCTATCTCCTTCTCTTTCACGTTCTAGTTATCCTCAACTGCTCCCTTTGAAATTTTTCTTCTCGATCGAGCCATGGCAAATCCCAATATTCGAATTTTCTTCTGCTCATCCATCGTTTTCAGCCAGCCTTGTCCTCATTCCTTTTATTAAAGACTGAACAATCTGACTTCACGCTTCAAACTGCAGCAGCCAGCCCTACTGTTTCTAACTCCAGTTCAGGTTTTCTTTCCACAATCCCACGATAAGAGGTTGCCACCAACTCCTAAGTTTATCATATTTAAATTGTTATGGTTGCTGTTCATGGCAGAATTCTCAGCCTTCACGTGCTTCATTTTCGGTCTACCCCCATGTTCCCTCTACTAAGCAATATCATCAATTCTGTCATCCATCCATCATATTTCCTACAGTGGTCAGACTTCATCCTCTTTCACCCGTGAGTCCTCCATCTATTCCCATTCCTTCTTCTTTTCACAGCAACATCATACCTCTCTACTTTCCTATGCTGATAAATGTATCCTATCTTGCTTTATTTATGTAAATTTATTCTTCCCTATTCCACCAACTGCTCCCACCATCTACAGGTTTCAGCCTTTCTTTCCTACCGTTACTGCATCTTTATTTTCCTCTCAGCTACAGTCCATGCGTCTCATGCCATTACCTCCATCGAACACTATCACCCCTTCTACTCACTCTGCCTCTCGGTCTTTAGCCAACAGTTTTCCCACCCCTATATTTCCTGCTTCATTTGTCATTTCCTTCTGTAACACCGGCCAGTTTGTTTCCGCCGACGGTTGCAGTTTTCTTGCTTCGATTTCCTCTCCATTGTCACTGATCTCCCATCGTTTCTGTCAGGCTTCCAGCTCCTCTACCCTCTACCAATTTCAGACCTTGGAACTAGAGGTGGCAAACGGGCGAGCTCGAGCGGGTTCGGTTCGGGTTTTTTTTGGGCTCGAATTTTTTCGGATTCGAATTTTTTCGGATTCGGTTATTTTCGGGTTCGGGCTTTTTCGGTTTCGGGATTCTTCGGGTTCTGTCCCGGTTCTAGTCGGGCGGGTTTAGCGGGCCGGCTTGAAATATTTTGAAATTTTATTAGTTATAATTTTTTTTAAAAAAATTTGAATGCGATAATTAATTTAATTTTTATATGATTTTATATTTTAATAAATATTTATATAAAAACAAATTTCTATATTTTACTATTTATTATTTGACAAAAATAATTTAATTTTTTTTAATTTCTTACAATATTTATTATAAAATAGTAGATATAATTATATTTATTAAATGTAAAAAAATATTATATATAGATATTATAGGAACAAAAGTATCAATTAATATTATCATTTACAAAAAAAAATGCTTAATATGAATAAATGATCAATTAATTAGCTCTATTTTATTTCTAATTTGTTTTTTATTTGTACATAAATCATAATTAATATTATTGCATTAAATATAATCGTTTACATTAATTAATGAAATGTCTCATTAAAAATTTAGAATATTCAATTAAAAAAATTATATATTTTTAATATTTGATATAATTATATCATATACAATTATACACTACCATATGATTGATATTTTGTAATTGATATAATACACTAAAAAAATATATTTATACAAAAAATTTTGTGAGCTTAAAAAAAGCATAATATAAATAATTATGAAATTAAAGTAGATAATTATGATTAAAATAATAAATTTTTAAATTTTAAACAGAAATCACTAAAATTAGATTAATAAAAGTTTCATAATATTTTTTTTATTTCCTCTGTTAGTTTGTTTTTAGTTTTACAGATTTCCTCCAACTTCTAGATGTTATCTTCTTCACTTCTTTTTTAAATGAATGTTTTGTTTATTTCTTTGGCCTTGACCAAGAAAAATTGAAGAGTATAAAAAATCTGATTGGACTACAAATATAATCTATCTATAAAATAATTGAAATTGTTGATAAGCTTTCAAAGAATAAGAAAAGAAAGGATATGATTTCATGATAAATTATTAAATTATTGTATAAAATGAAATAAAATAAATATTGCACGTTAATGTATATATAAAATTAATTTAATAATTTTCAAACAGAATTATCATATTATATAATAACATGGTTAAAAAATTAATTAATTATTATCAAAATAATTATTAAAATAAATATTTACTAATTAGTTATCATATATAAGTATAACAAATTTTTAATTTTTAATAAATTAGTTACATAATTTAAATAAAAAAATTAACTTAAAATAATCATTTTTGCACAATCAAGTAATGATGCATGTTTGTCTTGATCGCCACGTTGCATAATGCACAAGAAAAAATATCTACTGATATTATTTTAGTAGATTGGTATAGATATGAACCGATAAGGTAGGTAAATAAATAAATAATCATATATGCTTAACAAAATTATACCTAATTAATTGTTATCAATTCGTTTAAATTATACGTAATTAAAGTTCTATAATTGTAGCTAAATTCTCAATTGATATATGCAATTAGTTTAAGTTTGAGAAAATTATTAAATATAATATAGAAGTTTAAATAAAATAGGTAAATCAAAAAACTGATATAATTTAATCATAATGATTATAAGATAAAATATAATTAAAAGGATGAAATATGAATTAAAGAGGAAAACATTATATAATTTAGTAATAAAATTTATACAAAAGACAAGACATGGCAAAAACTTAAATTTCCTAGCTAGAAATAAAATTTGAAACATATAAATATTTATTGTTAATTTGATAACATATTTATATAAATTTTTTGTTCAAAGTTTAATATAAATTGTTTTAGTAACTTATTAAATTATTATTTTTTTATATTAAGTAATTCTTTTTTGAGTTTTAATTTATATTTGTTATTATAATTTCATATATGAACTTATTTTGTTGTTGTAGGGATTTAGAAACTTCAATTCTAGATCTCTTTTATATAGATCAGAGTTAAATGTATATTTGAATAAACCAAGAGAAAATTATGAGATTCAAATTGATGTTCTTAATTATTGGAAGAAAAATCAATTTCGATACCCTGTACTTTCACTTATGGTTAATAATATATTGAGTATTACAATTACCATAGTTGCAACTGAATCAGCATGTAGTATGGGTGGTAGAGTTATCAACAAATGGAAAAATTGTCTCATAACACATAATGCAGAAATTTTGATTACCACTCGTAATTGGCTGTATGGATATGATATAGATAAAGATGGTAAGATTTTAGTGTCATTATTATTTTATTAATTTTTTATTATTTAAATTCTTATATGATTATTTTTATATATTTTATTAGATGAAGAAGATGAAACAATGAGATTTGGAAGGAAAGTTGGATTAAATTGAACTAGTTGGTTTATGGATGAGGATGAAGAGTTCTAATTGTAACGTATGTTGATATTTTATTTCTTACTATTTATATTGTTAAAAAATTAAATTTTTTTATTAAGAGTAATTATGATTAATCATTGCCACATTAATCTTATTTGAAGACAGTGTCACTCTTGGAGAATTTAGTTACTTCATGCATTTACAATCTTTTCAAGTATATTATTCATCAAGCTGCTAGCGTTGAATGGAATGATTGTATTTTCCTATTTTGTTCATCATGCAATGTATGACTAGGGATTGGTTTCTCCATGACTAGATGGTTGTGTATGAGAATGATTGTATATTTTCTATTTTATTGTTCTTGTAATGTTACATGTCATAACTTTAAGTGTTTGATTTTTCTTTGCTGGTTTGATTTTTACTATATTGGACTAATTTAGAACATAACAATCATTGACTTGTTAATGGCATGAGAATTTGGATGCAAACATGTCATAGTTGAGTCTGAATCTTTTTTTACAGTAAAAAAGTTATTACAACCTTTAAAAGGGTATGATCCCCTTTTTTAACTTTCAATTTTTAATTTTAGTATAATCACCATTTAAAAAACAAATTACTATTTTTTTATTTACGAGTTATAGGAGTTAGAATTTAAATTCTAATTTTGTTAATAATGTATTTAATGTTTTATATGAAATATCAAATTTAAATAAATGTTACAATTATATAATGATTTTTATATATATATATATTTGATTTATTATTGTATTAAAATTAAAATTTTAATATGAAATAAATATAATAAAATAGTATAATAATTGTTTTTATAATAAAATCAAATGTTATATTTAATAATATATTTATTATTTATTATTACAACTATAATAAGCATAATATTGAAAATTATTTGATATTGAATATTATATTGTGTTTTAAAATAATTTTATTTAATAATTGAATGTAAATATTTAATATTTATTTTGTTGATAATAAATTATTGATATAATTATGTAATAAATAAATAATGATTGTTTAAAATTTTATAAATTTTAATTAGAAAAAGTGTATTATTATTTATTTATTTATTTATTTTTTAATATAATAATTATATAATTATAATTCGGGCTTTCTCGTGTTATAAATTCGGGCTTTCTCGGGTTTCGGATCGGGCTGGTTTCGGGTTCGGGTCGTATCGGGCTCGGACTTTTTCGGGTTCGGGTTTTTTCGGGCTCGGGATTTTTCGGGCTTGGGCTTTATCGGGTTCGGGCTTTTTCAAGTCGGACTTTTCTCTGGCTCGGGCCTTTGACTTTTTGATCAATTCGGTCCGGTCTTGGGTTCGGTCTCGGGCGGGCTCGGGCGGGTTTTCGGGCTTGGGCCAACTTTTGCCAGCTCTACTTGAAACTACAACTAAAAGTCCTATCACCCCTATTATCTAGGCCGCTGTACCCTGTTCCTCACCTTCTTCTCCTTCTCACCTTACCGAACATCTTCTTCACCCTTCTTTCTTCACGTCTCTTCTTGGTCAACACCCCTCATATCCCTTAATTCTTACTTTCTTCTCTTCTACCGAATGACTAACTTGTTTCAGGGAAAATTCCTTTAAGTATTCAATTATACACACATATATTCATTCTCTTCCAATGACCCTTGTACAGTTACCGGGATTGGCTCAATTTGGGAGCCAATCCATGGTTTCTATAGGTGCATACCATTCATACTCATTTACATATTGTATATTCCCATGTTCTTTACTTAATGAATAATAAATTATTACTCATACACATGCATACCTATATATATATATATATATATAAATATATATAAATATATATATATATATATATATATATATATGCTTAATAAGTTTTCCCTATGTTATTAGAGTAAAAACAAAATTTCCTATCTATCTATTATGAGGGAGTGCTTATTCTTTAATGTACCTCATAACGATTTATTTCCAATCTCCTCCCATAATCATTTTTTTTAGCATTAATATATTTTTATTTATTAATCCCTCCATGTCTCACCATGGAAAATTATGTTTAAATTTAAGTCATTGACGAAGGGAATACATTTTTAATTTCAATAGTTTAAATTTGTTATTCCTTAATAAGATCGAATTCAAGAGAATTCATGGTGTTTACATTCTCCCACCTTAGAAAATTTGGTCCCCAAATTTCAAGTTAAATCAGTCCTCAAATAATTGTGGGTAAACTTTCTAATTCCTACGTGGCCTCCTTCAAGGTGTGGTACTGCCATAGAACTTTAACTAGTGGAATTGTCTTAGACCTTAATGCTTTTTCTTTCCTGTCCTAGATTCGAATCAATTTCTCAACATGTCATATCATTTTTCAATTTCAGTGGTTCACACCTAACCACATGTGTCGGATCTAGGTAATACTTGCATTGTGTTACAGCTGTATATTACTATAATTAATAGATTGTATATAACTTAATTATAGGTTGAAATATCTAGGTTTAGTTAATAACTTTTCTAATTTAGGTTTTACAATTCTGTATATATACATATCTTGTACTCCTTTTTATGATATGAAAAATTAATCTTTTCATCTTAACATGGTATTAAGAGCCTTATGAGGAAAAGTTTGAAATTTTTTTATTTTTCTTCTTCTACCCAGAGGGAGCAGATTTAATTTTTTTAAGGTCACCCCTGTGAGTGGCTGATAATTCTATGAAAATAGAATTATTTGTGCTTAATTTTCTAATTAATTATTTAAATCTCCAATTTATTTTGTTAATTATCCCCTTTATTTAATTAAAATTCTCATGTTTGTAGATAAATTAAATCCGAATGAATTTTGAATATTTCGATAGAAAATGGACTGGAATTTAGCTAAAATCGAGATCGGATCACGCAGACAACACAAGCCATGCCACCTAGCACATCCAATTGGACAAGAAGACAGATGACATGAAAATATTTTTTTCAAGGAGCCAATGGTGTGAAGACAAGTGGCCAAAATAAATGCCAACTCATCTAGGATGAAAAAATTACAATTTTACCCCTAGTGTGTGTATAAATAGGAAAGGATGGAAATTGAAGAATGTAAGTAGGAGTAGGACTAAGTAGTGTTAATGTAGGGTAATTTAGGGTAGAATATGATAAGTTGCATATTATACATATTAATTGTCATATTTTTCCATAATTTAAATTCTTTTATATGCTTAATTTTTGGATTTGACTTATATTTTCTATTTTGTATTGTGAATGAAGGAAAATGGACAAAATGGATTAAAAGCTGCAAATTCTGCTCAAGTCACAAAATGAGAAGAAATCTTGGAATTCAAGTCAAGATCTATCATTTGTAGCTGAAGTTGACTGAAATAGTCTAAAGATGACAAGTGAAAGATTTTAATTATTAAGAAAAAGATATACAAAAACTGTCTTTGGCAAGTGGTGGAGAAAGGAAAGAAGTTTAATTGTAATCAAACTCAATCAGAGAACTTTCCTTTGGAAACAGATTCTGGGGCTAGAATATTTAGTATTTATAGACTAAGAGTGGCTAGGGGAGAGACATCATCTTGAAGCTTCATATATTTTTATTTTTCTTTTGTACTTTTTTTTTTGAACTTATGGCTTGCTAAATTTTTAGTCTAGCTAAAGGATAAATAAAGTTTGAGTTTTTCAAGAATTGTGAGATCTAATTAGTTTTTTTTTTTTATCTTGTTCTTTTATATCTTTATTATTTATATGTCTTCTGTTCTTATTTAAATTATTGTTTTGATTGATTGTGCAAAAAGGGCCCTTTGTTCAATTGTCAGGATAATATATCACCAATTAAAAACCTGAATCCGTAATTGTTTAGGCATTCTAATATAAGTGGTAAATAACATAATTGATTTCAGACAAGATTTCAATTCTCTGTTAAGAAGATATATAATCTAGCTTAAATGAACCTACATGTGTGTTTGTTGGTTAGAATTGGTAGTCTCTCTAGTTTTCAATGTTATTGGTAAATTAAATCTTAAGATCGTATCTAAGGTTGTTTAACTGACAAGAGAAATAATTAGAGATCGTATCCTGATTATCGAAGAAGTAAGGAGGGATAGGTTGTTAGGTCGTACCAATAACCATAACCAATTTGGTAAAGATTAAAAGAATTTATTTTTGCATCAATGATCAATTCCCTGAACCCATTCTAAGATTATTCCTTTGGTTAGATGTTCTCATTATATTGATTTTCTATAAATATTTTATATAGTGATTTTACTTGCCTAGATTTTAATTTAATTTTTATTTTCATTTTCCCAAAATTCCCATTTTACTTTTTAATTATTTCGCAGAAAGATAAATCTAGCCAATCTCTTGGGAAACGACCTTACTCATTTATACTACAGTTTAAATTTATTTTGAGTAGGAATTATTATTGTTGGTCTCGACAACCACCAATTTTTGGCGCCGTTGCCGAGGATTGGTTTTTAATTAGATTTATTTTACTGCCTCATTCTTTTCGTGCAGGTATTGAAGAAATAATGGCTGAAGAAGAGCAAACTTTAAGACAGTTGGCTGCACCACCTGTAAATCAACAACCCCTCTGCATTCATTATCTAACTCTGCAAGCAGATTTTGAATTAAGATCGGGTTTGATCCATTTGCTTCCCAAGTTCCATGGTCTTGAGAATGAAGATCCTCACAAGCACTTAAAAGAATTCCACGTGGTATGTTCATGCCTGAAACCACAAGGAGTTATCGAAGAGCAAATTAAAATGCGAGCTTTTCCGTTCTCACTAGCTGATAGAGCAAAAGATTGGTTGTTCTATTTATCTCCTGGTTCTATAACCACGTGGACTGAAATAGTGAGATTGTTCCTTGACAAATTTTTCCCTGCTTCAAGAGTCGCTAGCATTAGAAGAGAGATATGTGGAATCAAGTAGAAAGATATTGAGACTCTTCACGAATACTGGGAGAGATTTAAGCAACTTTGTGCAAGTTGTCCTCAACATGGGATTTCTGAACAACTCTTAATTCAATATTTTTATGAAGGATTGTTACCCATGGAAAGAAGGATGATGGATGCAGCCAGTGGAGGTGCGATAGTGAACAAGACTCCTAGAGAGGCTAGAGATTTGATTTCCACCATGGCTGCTAATTCCCAACAGTTTGGATTCAGACAAGACATACCTCATAGAAGAGTAAATGAGGTAAATACACATTCTCTTGAAAATCAAATAGCTAATTTAACATCTGTTATTCAACAATTGGCTATAGGAATGAGAAACGTACAACAAGTTAAAGCCTGTGGAATTTGTGCTGCTACTGGACACCCAACCGACATGTGCCCCACACTTCAAGATGAACCTCATGAGCACGCAAATGCAGTTGGAGGATTTCCAGGTCCACTACAAAGGAATCACGATCCATATTCAAATACTTATAATCCAGGGTGGAGAAATCATCCCAACTTTAGCAACGGAGTAAGGCCTCATTTTCAGAATTCTCAATATGGTCAACCTGCTCCACAACAACAACAACATCAGCCATCCTCAAGTTTAGGTACGTCTCTTGAAGAAATTGTTAAATCACTTGCAATTAACACACAACAATTTCAACAGGAAACAAGGACAAGTATCAAGAAGCTGGAAGATCAAATGAGTCAGCTAGCCACTTCTGTGAGCAGACTGGAATCTCAAGGAAAATTGCCCTCACAAACAATTATCAACCCTAAACAGAATGTTTGTGCAATGACCTTGAGGAGTGGAACCGAGATAGGGGAGTCTAGCAAGACAACCCAAAAGCGCATTCCAGAAGAAGAAGCTGAAAAGGAAGTTACTACATCCAAGCCACAGTTGGATCAACCTAAGGAATCTAATGGCGAGAAACAAAAAGTTTTTACACCAGTTCCTCCTTTTCCTTATAGATCATCTAAATCCAAAAAAGAGGAGGAGGAAAAGGAGATTTTTGACATCTTTTGCAAGGTTGAGGTAAATATCCCTTTACTTGATGTAATTAAACAAGTACCTCGATATGCCAAATTTCTTAAGGAGCTGTGCATCAACAAGAGGAAATTAAAAGGTAATGAATTTGTAAGCATGGGTGAAAATGTTTCAGCTGTCATTCAGAAAAAGTTACCTCCTAAATGCAAGGATCCAGGTATGTTTACTATCCCTTGTAAGGTAGGTAATCTTAAAATTGAAAGAGCAATGTTAGATCTAGGAGCTTCAATTAATGTCATGCCTTTGTCTATTTTTAAATCTTTGAATGTTGGACCATTAAAGGAGACTGGTGTGATTATTCAACTTGCTGATAGATCTAATGTTTATCCTGAGGGTGTCTTAGAGGATGTTTCGGTGCAAGTAAATGGATTGATCTTTCCTGCTGATTTTTATGTGCTTGATATGGAGGATGATGACTCATCTAGATCTTTAATTTTGCTAGGAAGGCCCTTTTTAAAAATATCCAGGACTAAAATTGATGTGCATGATGGTACACTCACAATGGAATTTGATGATGAGATCATTAAGTTTAATATCAATAATGACTGTGAGAGTTCTAGGATTTACAAGGAAGAGATAAAGGCTTTTCATGATCATATAGTTTTCAAGAAAAAAATTTATATTGGTCAGAAAGTTATACTATCTCATTCTAAATTAAAAATATTTCCTAGTAAATTTTGTTCTAGATGGTTAGGCCCTTATGTTGTTACTAACGTGTTTCCTCGTGGTAAAATTAAAATTCAAAGTTTGGATACAGGTCAGATCTCTAAGGTCAAGGGTCATCGTTTAAAGCCTTTTTACGAAGGTTTACAAGTGCATGAAGCTGAACGAATTGGGCTGAAATGTCCAACATATAATTGAGTATGACTATGTCTAGCCAAAGACATTAAAGAAAAGCGCTTTTTGGGAGGCAACCCAAAATTTTTCTTTATTTTTTTTATTATTCATAATTTTTTTCTTCTTAATTCTTATTGTTTTATTAGTATTGATAAGATTTATATTTGTTTTATTAAAAAAAATTCAAAAAAAAAAACAGAAGAAGTGTTTGCATAAGGCGTGCCCACGCCTTATAACAAAAGCACTTCTGTTAAAAAAAAAAAAAACAGAAGAAGTGTTTGCATAAGGCGTGCCCACGCCTTATGACAAAAGCACTTTTGTAAATAATAAATAAATAAATAAATATATATTATTATTATTATTTTATTTTTATTTTTTCTCCTCTCTTCAGTTCCAGCAAACCGGCACCACAGTCCGGAGTCGATACCATCAGCAGCCCGACCCCAGTACCGGCCATCAGCAGCAACAGAACCCACAAAAAAAAATCACGCCGGTCCTCTCCCAAACACCAACAGTAACCCATGACAATCTTTCTCTCCAACCTTCCACAGTAGCCCGAGCAGTACCCCCGATCTCTCCTCTTCCGGCTTCAGAGCCCCCTGTCGGCAACAACTCCAGGCTCCAGCTACTGCCTCGCGACGACCCATTCACACAGGAGCCATATCGGGAATCAATACCAGCAGCTCCGGCAACACACAATTCAGAGCAACCTGCGATCTTCTCCTAACCCCGACCACCCACATACCAGCAGCTCAAGCCCGCGATTGCAGCCTCTTCCCAAGCTAATCCCAGGTTCCAGTGTAAGACCCGAATTTAATTAAAATACGAAAATTAAATAAGAAAAGATGGGGAAAGTATGAAGGAAGTCGGGTTAAATTAATCCCGAACACGTGTAAGGGCAAAATGGTCAAAAGACCAAAGATCGGTATAATTTCGATAAGAAAAATTTAATTAAAATATGGATTTGAGAAATCTTGGTCAATAAAGATGAAATAAATTTATTTTGGGTTAAATTGATCAAGATATTAATTTATGGGAATTAATCGGGATTTTTAGTTTGGAAAAATAATCCCAAAAATAATCGAAAAATATACCGAAAAGTCACCCGGGACAATATCTCAAAAATACGAAGAAATTATACCCGAAAAATAAACTAAATAAATTAAATAAAATTAAATAAATGAATTTAGAATTAAATAATAATTTTAAGGATATTTTAAGGGATATTTGGGTATTTTTAATATATTTTAATGAATAAAATAAATTGTTAAATAATAATGATAATTCAAAAAAAAAAATCAGAAAACATGTTATCGGGGAGAGAGAAGAAGAAACGAAAACCGAAAAGGGAGACTGCGCGTGGCCGACCTACAAGCCACCACCGGGCACCGACGGCCTCCGACGAAGGGCCGAGCAGCAAGAGGAGAGGCCGGCGAAGCCATTGGCACCGGTGACGCGCGCCGACGATGGCCGTGTCCGGCGAACGGAGGAAGAGAAGATCGCGGGGAAAACGGAGTCGGTATCGGCGATCCACGGCAGCTGGGGGCGAACGGCGGGTACCGACGTGATCGGGAAGAGGAGCCGGTTCTTTTGAGACGGGTGTTGGCCGACGAAACCGCCGGAATCCGTCGGATCGAGAGGTGGCAGCCGCGGGGGAGAAGAGCTGATTCGCCGACGATGGCTGCGTTTCGACCCCAGCCGAGGCCCGATTCTGAATGCCCAGGTGTAACCGAGCCGAACGGCATCGAAATCGCACCGGGAACCGACCGAACGGCGCCGAAATGAGCAAATGGGGATTGAACCGGTCGAACCGGCCTGAACCGGCCAAAATTGAATCGAACCGGACCGAGCTGAACCGGCGGTCTGAACTGGTCTGAACCGGACTGAACCGATTCAGCCAAAAAGAAGGGAAAAAGAAAAAGAGAAAAAATTGGGAAAAATTCCTGTGATGCAATCGAGCTTCGGGTAAGTCGATAAGCGGTCAAATTGACCGATTTAAATTTTGGAATATTTTATTTAATTAATTTTGGGATGAAAACTTACCCGAAAAATTATGAAATTATGTAGCTCGACGATTGGCATCCAACGAGAGCTCGAGATAGCCTCGATTTGCGGACTAGCATGGAATCTCGGGTAAGTAACCCTTATTTACAACAATTACCTCGTTATGCGTGATATTGATTTAATTTCCGCATAAATTGAATTAAATTATGGAAATTTAGATAAATTGTCGTAAATAATCGATTTAGCTATTCGAGAATTAGAACGAGGCCCAATAAATTATTGGTGGGCCCAATGAGCCCAATAGCCCTCGATAAAGTGAAAATTAAGTGAAAAACGGGCTTAAGGCCGATTAAGGCCCATTAAGGTGCAATCGGGCCCAATAGGGGTAAACGGGCCCAATGATTTAAATTAAGCCCAGAAAATATTAAATACAATTAAATTGTATAATATCTGACCTGAGGAATATTAATACGCAGTTTTGAGCATTTGATTGGGAGCATATCGGACTGCGCGATGAGATAACAGAGGAAAAGAAAAGGTCAGACTCGACAGGAAAATAAGGTAAGGGAATTCTACGTACTGCTAGAGGTAACTTTACGCAATTTTAAGTTCATTTGCAGTCTTTAAAAATTACTTGAAGGGCCTAGAGGTCAACTAATAATTTTAGGGCCCCGGATGGGCAAATTACCAAAATACCCCTGTTAAGGGTAAAATTTACAAAGTTAGAAAAAATTGGGAGGAGCAAGAACAAAAGGTTTCTGCTCATTCTGGAGGTGTTTTGATGCATGCATGAGTAGGCTGGCTCACCTTGAAAGAAAATGCACAGCATTGCATACTTTCAACGTGATATTGTTTTGAAAACTGTTTTGAGGAAACAGAGCCGCCTACGTGTTTTTATTGACATGTGACGTGCTAGAGCTCAGCTTGCACGATGTTGTCGATTTGTGTGATGCACGCATTAGTGCTAGAGTGAGAGCTCGCACTAGAGTTTTACATGCATAGGTGCTAGAATACAACTCGCGCCAGATTTTATATGCTTTTTCGAGACAGGGTGCTAGAGTTTAACTTGCACCAGATTTTATAAGATTTTCATGTGATTTATATACAGAGTGCTGAGCTTAGCTCGCACTAGTTTTATCGGATTTGTGGAGTAGCGCTGTCTGCCCTTGGAGTCAGCCAAAAGGCCCAACAGGCTCAAGAGACCTCTTAGGTGGGGTGAGAGTGAGGGATGAGGTTGGCGTGTGGGGATGTAAAGCGGGCTCTGCCAGTTTCATTTGAGTTGATGAGAGTGCTGAGCATCGCTCGCACTGATTTTATGAGAACATGCGATGAGCCGTGCTTGGAGCATCGGGTAGACTGTGTGTCATCGATTTAATAGGCTCGCACGTGCGTTTTGAGACATGGCATGAGTATTGAGAAACAAACCTCTGTGGGAAGCAGGCCAATTGGGCTGGAGTACCTAGAGATATTATATGGGTTCACGGAGTACGATGTACCATGCAAGTAGCACAGAGTACGATGTACCGTGTGGTATCTTCGGATACGGCATCTCCGGATGCAGCATCTTCGGATGCCTAGGATCGGATAAGACTGACGGGATGGATTGACCCACCTCCTGGGCGGTTCCCGATCATGGTGAGAACCCGCACACTAGGATCCGTGTAGCTGAGGAACTCCCGAGGACAGATATGGCCATAGTCCTAGTTATTGCCGTTATACAGATATTGCCTCGTCTCGCATGTCGACGATTTCGATGATTTAAACTGGGTTTTTAAACTAAATTTGCATGATGGTATTTCCATGCTTTTCAAATCCACGTGTGATGTAAATCGTTTTCATGGTTTTCTGTGAGTCAGGATCACCCGCAGGAGGGGTCGAGTCCTGACTTTATTGTGAAAATTTTAATTGAGAAAGAAATGATTTGTAATAATTGCATGTTGATTTTCCGTGCAAATGTGTTTTACATAACATCATAACGCATATCATTGTTTTAAAATGTGTGGAGAAAGGGTGGTTTATGCATGGCACCACGTTCATGTAGGTAGTATGGTTACCTACTTGTTCGTAGGATTGCCTTACTGAGCTTGATGTGCTCACCCCTTTCATTTTCTCCCACAGATAATCTCCAGTTGAAGTTGCGACGACTCAGTACTGCATTCCAGATATCCGCTGCTACCCATCGACATAAGGTATATATACACTTGTACATATTGTATCTACATAAGCATAGCACAGTAACATGTTTGTAAGTGTCTCTAGGGGATGTATAAATATTATAGACATTTTATAAATGACTGGAGAAGAAATAATTACTATGGTAAATGTATGGTGGGACTGGCATTGACGCACAGCCCAATTTGTTAGTGGAGTGTGGTCACGATCAGGAGATTGGTAAGAATTTAAGTAATAAAAATAACAAAACGCGAAAAATTAACTCTGATTTTTGGGTAGTTTGGGTCGTGACATCCAGTCCCCCGATAAACGCAGACCCAGCTTCTTCCCGGTCCTGACTACAACACCGAATCCAGCAGCTCCGATCCTTCCCATCACCGATCAACATCACCAAGCAACTGAGACCCACATTCCAGCAGTACCGGCGACCAATCCTCAACCAATTTCCAGCAGCCTGACAACTCCCTTTTGCCCGAGCTTCACACAACAACACTGAACAATATTGATTTTTATTTTATTTTTTTTTCAAAAAAATAAAAAAATAAAAAAATAAATAAAATTTGATGGTTGCTTTAGTTAACTGCAGAATTTTAGCTATACCATTTTTTTAATTATTAACATTATCTAATGGTATAGTTATTTTTACTTGTTGAAGATTAACACTCACACAAGGAGAGGAAATTTTCTATGGGAGTGGAATGCAAGGAGCTTCATCCTTTCGTAAGCATGCTCGGATTGGCGAAGTCGTGAAAATCAATACCATGTTTCACATTGCTCAATATTTTTCAGGGAAGTTTCCTAATTTCTCTTAATTCTTTTACCGTGTATGAGCAATTATTTTGATACATTGGGGACAATGTATAGTCTAGGTGTGGGGGAGGGTATTTAATTGTGACTATGATGTTTGTTTTATTTTCCTTTCATTCTTGATTAATTTTCATGAAAATTTTTGCAAATCTAAAAAATATTTTGTTCTAAAAGGTACATTAGTTATAATTTGTGATCTCTTTGAATTCTAGATTTTTTCAATGCTTATTCCATGAAAAAAAAAATGTGATTTGCATATGTGCAAAACAATTTTGAATTCTCATTACAACACTGAGTAGTTACTTTTAATTCATTAAATGAAAAAGTGTATAGGATCTAGCACACATAACCATTTTTTGACTTGATTTGAGCCTATGAGCATTCATTATATCATGCTCTATTTCTTTGTTTGTGTGACTGTCATGCATAGTTGATTATTCTAGAACTTGCTCTGTCATACATGTCTCAATCAACCCCTTTGATGAGTAGGATGCAATAAATCAAATAAGGGCATTTAGGTTAAACCCTTTTTTCTTGTTATTAATACCTTTCTTTTCAAGCCTACCCTTATTATTATTAACCCTTAGAGAAACCACTTTGAGCCTAGCCTTTTCTTTGGATTAAACCACGTTACAAACCATAACAAACCCTTTTTGTTGATTTCCCTCTTTTTGAACCTTGAATTGATGAATCATATAGACTTATGCACATGAAATTTCAAAATATTTTTGGAAAGATTGCATATGTTGAAAATTTAGTATTTCAAGCTATTGCTTTCATTGAGTTTTTCTCTTTTGAAAAAAGAAAAACGAAAAAAAAAAGAGAAAAGAAAAATGAAAAAAAAATTATGAAAAAAAAGAAGAAAAAAAAAGAAAAAGAAAGAGAAGTGTAATTTTTATTGCTTGAAAGTTAGTTCTGAAAATTATGTGATTGAAGCAGTCTTTTGAAATCATTAAGTGGAATTTTGTGTGAAAAGTTTTGTATGATTTTTTCAATTTCTTTAACCTAAAAATCCTTTTATCATACTTTACCTAAGCCCCATTACAATCCTTTTAGACCCTTAGATTTTTGTATCTTAATTCATTCATTGGTGGAAGAGATGTGATGAATTTGCAAGCTTATGGTAAGAAATCTTATATGCAATGACTTGAGAGTTCATGGATATATTGTCACGACCTAAACTACCCAAAAATCAGAGTTAATTTTTCGCGTTTTGTTTATTTACTTAAATTCTTACCTGTCCTCGAATCGTGACCACACTCCACTAATAATTGGGCTGTGCGTCAACGCCAGTCCCACCATTCAATTACCATCTAACTTATTTCTTCTCTAGTTATTTATAATTATTTACATTATTTATACATCCCCTAAAGTTACTTACAAACATGTTACTGTGCTATGCTTATGTAGATACAATATGTACAAGTGTATATACCTTATGTTGATGGGTAGCAGCGGATATCCGGAATGCAGTACTGAGTCATCTCAACGTCTACTGGAGATTATCTGTAGGAGAAAATGAAAGGGGTGAGCACATCAAGCTCAGTAAGGCAATCCTACGAACAAGTAGGTAACCATACTACCTACATGAACGTGGTGCCATGCATAAACCACCCTTTCTCCACACATTTTAAAACAAATGATATGAGTTATGATGTTATGTAAATCAAGTTTGCACGAAAAATTCAACATGCCATTATTTCAAATCATTTCTTTCTCATTTAAAAATTCCACAATAAAGTCAGGACTCGACCCCTCCTTCGGGTGATCCTGACTCACACAAAACCATGAAAATCGATTTACATCACACATGGGTTTAAAAAGCATGGAAATAGCATCATGCACATTTAATTTAAAACCCAGTTTGATCTCATCAAAATCGTCGACATGCGAGACTAGGCAACATCTGTATATCGGCAATAACCAGGACTATGGCCATATGTGTCCTCGGGAGTTTCTCAGCTACACGGATCCTAGTGTGCGGGTTCTCACCATGATCGGGAACCGTCCGGGAGGTGGGTCACTCCATCTCGTCGGTCTTATCCGATCCCATGCATCCGAAGATGCCAACGTATCACAAAGATACAACGTATCACAAAGATACCACACGGTACATCGTACTCCATGCTACTTGCACAGTACATCGTACTCCGTGGACCCCCAGCCTTATCCCTCTTTCAGGCTCATCAGTTGGACCTCCAACCCTTATCCCTCTTTCGGGCTCATCAGGTTGTTTTAACATTAAACCGTATTGCCATGTCTCAAAACGCACGTGCGAGCCTATTTAATCGGTGACACACAGTCTACCCGATGCTCCAAGCACGGCTCATCGTATGTTCTCATAAAATCAGTGCGAGCAATGCTCAGCACTCTCATCAAATCAAGTAAAACTAGTGCGAGCTAGGCTCTAGCACTTTGTCTCAAAAATCATATAAAAATATGGTGCGAGTTAGACTCTAGCACCCTGTCACGAAAATCATATATATATATATAAAATCTGGTGCGAGTTGGACTCCAACACCTATGCATGTAAAACTCTAGTGCGAGCTCTCGCTCCAGCACTAATGCATGCATCACACAAATCAAAATATCGTGCGAGCTGAGCTCTAGCACGTCACATGTCAATAAAAACACGTAGGCGGCTCTATTTCCTCAAAACAGCTTTTCAAAACAATTATATCGTTGAAAGTATGCAATGCTGTGCATTTTCTTTCAAGGTTAGCCAGCCTACTCATGCATGCATTAAAATGTCTCCAGAACGAGCATAAACCTCTTGTTCTTGCTCCTCCCAAATTTTTCCTAAATTTGTAAATTTTACCCTTAACAAGGGTATTTTGGTAATTTGCCCATTCAGGCACTAAAAGTATTATTTGACCTCTAGACCCTTTAGATAATTTTTAAAGACTGCATATGAACTTGAAATTTCATAAAGTTTACCACTAGCAGTCCGTAGAATTCCCTTACCTTATTTTCCTGTCGAGTCTGACCTTTTCTTTTCTACTGTTGTCTCGTCGCGCAGTTCGATATGCTCCCAATCAAACTCCGGAACTGCGTATAATTATTCCTCAGGTCAGATAACATACAACTTAATTGTATTTCCTATTTTCTGGGCTTAATTTAAATCATTGGGCCCATTTACCCCTTGCACCTTAATGGGCCTTAATCGGCCTTAAGCCCGTTTTTCACTTAATTTTCACATTATCGAGGCCTATTGGGCTCATTGGGCCCACCAATAATTTATTGAGTCTCGTTCTAACCCTCGAATATCTCAATTTAGTATTTACGACAATTTATCTAAATTCCCATAATTTAATTCAATTTATGCGGAATTTAAATTCATATCACGCATAACGATGTAAATTGTCGTAAATAAGGGTCACTTACCCGAGATTCCATGCTAGTCCGTAAATTGAGGCGTCTCAAGCTCTCGTGGGATGCCAATTGTCGAGCTACACAATTCCACAATTTTTCGGGTAAGTTTTCAGTCCAAAATTAATTAAATTAAATACTCCAAAATTTAATTCGGGTCAATTTCGACCACTACTGACTTACCCGTAGCTCGATTGCATCGTCGGGATTTTTTTTCCAATTTTTTTCTCTTTTTCTTTTTCCCTTTTTCTCCTTGGCTGAACCGGTTCAGACCGGTCCGGTTCAGCCCGGTCGGACCGTCGGTCCTCTCCTGTTCGACCGATTCGCCACCTTGCCAGCCGGTTCTCCATCGGTTTCCACCGCCAGTGGCTCCGCAAGGTTGTCCGCAGCACGAATCTACCCTTGATTTGGGTCGAGGTCGCCGGAACGCCGCCGGTCCGGCTGTTCTCCCTCGGCCGTCGGAACCCATTTCTTTCTCTTCGTCGTCGCCGATGATTCCCGCCGTTTCATCGGCTGCTATTGGTGCAGAAAGAACCGCCGTCGCCTGGGCTTTCAGAATCGGGCCTTAGTTTCGCCCGAATCGCCGTCGTTTGCCGCCGGTGGCCATTTCTTTCCCACGGCATTCTCCTCCGTTTTTTGACGTTCTCCGGCGTCCTTGGCACGCGTCACCGGTGGCAGACGACTCACCTGGCGACGGGCTTCCTTCGTCAGCCCTCGCCTGGGGTCCCTGGCCGCCGGTGGTTCGTCGGGCTTCCTCGGTCTCGGCTTCGACTTTCCGTTTCCTTTCCTGCTTCACGTTTTCGTTTTCAGTTTCTTTTTTTTTGTTTTCAGATTCACTTTTTTTATTTTATTATTATTATTGTTTATTTTAATTATTACACTATTCATTAAAATACTCTATAAAAATCTAAAATATCTACAATTTATATTATTTTATTCCAAATTTAATCAATTTAATTTAATTTAATTTATTAATTACATTTTAACCCTTTTTCGGGTATAATTCCTCCGTATTTTCGGGATATTGTCCCGAATGACTTTTCGGTATATTTTTCGATTATTTTCGAGATTATTTTTCTGAACTAAAAATTTCTATTAATCCCGATTAATTCCAATAAATTAATATCTTGATCAATTTAATCCAGAATAAATTTATTTCACCTTTATTGACTAAGATTTCTTAATCCATTATTTTTAATTAAATTTCCTTATCGAATTTACACCGGTTTCGGTCTTTTGACCGTTTTGCCCTTACACGTGTTCGGGATTAATTTAACCCGACTTCCCTTCACGAATACTCATTTATTTCGTATTTTAATTAAATTCGGGTCTTACAAATCTCCCCCACTTAAGGAATTTGGTCCTCCAAATTAGAACCAATTCATATGAGTCTATAGACTACTCCGGGTACATCGATCGTATCATACTCTTAAATTCTTATGTGACCTTCTCCGGAGTGTATTACTACCAAAGGACTTTAATTAGGGGGATCATCTTAAATCTCAATACTTTCTCTTTCCTGTTTAATGCCCGAATCAACTTTCAATATACTTATATTTGCATTAAGCTGAACTGTTGGATCTCATATCCTATCACCTATGCTGGATCTGGATAGTATTCCCGAAGCATCAAAAGATGGGACACATTGTGGATGCCTGTTTATTTAAGTGATCACGCCAACCTACAGGTCTTATCGTCCACTTGTCCAATCTCTCAAAAGATTCAATCCAGCGAAACTCAATTTACCTTCTTCCAAAAGTTCGCTATGTCTTTATTCTCTTAGGACAAGAAACATTTCAACCATACTAATTCACCCTCGGTGAATTCCAATACTTTTCTATCTGCTCTGAGGTGTTCTTAATCTCTCATCCTTAACTAAACATCCTCAGAGACTTATTATCCAAAGTCAAAAATAATTCTATCTGTCACCCACTTTTTCTTATCCAATTTGGGGAACAACCCCTACAGCCATACACTGCCTAATATCTTGTTATTCCGATACTCAAGTGGCAACTGTCACTATTAGCGACTTCGATTTGTAATAACTGATCATCCCAGGAGCATAAGAAAATCAAGGGCACACGCTTCCATCAGATCCTCCAGAACCTGTACAGTCCCCTCTGACTGACCATCTGTCTGAGGATGGAAAGCTGTGCTAATACTCAGTCGGGTTCTGTCACGACCCAACTATCCAAAAATCAGAGTGAATTTTTCGCGTTTTTGTTTATTTTCTTACTTAATTTTTACCTGTCCTCGAATCGTGACCAACACTCCACTACTAATTGGGCTGTGCGTCAATGCCAGTCCCACCATACATCTACCCCAGTACTTATTTCTTCTCCAGTCATTTATAGTTGTTATATTATTTATACATCCCCTAAAGTTACTTACAAACATGTTACTGTGCTATGCTTATGTAGATACAATAAGTACAAGTATATATACCTTATGTTGATGGGCAACAGCGGATATCCGGAATGCAGTACTGAGTCGCCTCAACTTCAACTGGAGATCATCTGTGGGAGAAAATGAAAGGGGTGAGCACATCAAGCTCAGTAAGGCAATCCTACGAACAAGTAGGTAACCATACTACCTACATGAACGTGGTGCCATGCATAAACCACCCTTTCTCCACACATTTTAAAACATATGATATGATGTTGTGATGTTATGTAAATCCAGTTGCACGGAAAACTCAACATGCAATTATTTTAAATCATTTCTTTCTCTTTAAAAATTTCACAATGAAGTCAGGACTCGACCCCTCCTTCGGTGATCCTGACTCACACAAAACCATGGAAATAGAATTTCTCAAAAGCATCGGTATCGAAAACATACGTATATATATACAAGATACGAGACTAGGCAATACTGTATATCGGTAATAACCAGGACTGGCCAATATGTCCTCGTGAGTCCTCTAGCTTCACGGATCCCAGTGTGCGAGGTCTCACCCTGATCGGGAACTGCCCGGGAGGTGGGTCAATCCAACCCGTCAGTCTTATCCAATCTCACGCATCCATCGATGCCGTATCCGAAGATACCCCGTATCACGAAGATACCGTATCACAAAGATACCCCGTATCACAAAGATACCGTATCCGAAGATACTCTGTATCACAAAGATACCGCATCCGAAGATACCCCACGGTACATCGTACTCCATGCTACTTGCACGGTACATCGTACTCCATGGACCCATATCACTCTAGGTACTCCAGCCCAATTGGCCTGCTTCCCACAGAGGTTTTCATAACTCAATACTCGTTGCCATGTCTCAAAACGCACGTGCGAGCCTATTAAATCGGTGACACACAGTCTACCCGATGCTCCAAGCATGGCTCATTGTATGTTCTCTTAAGAATCAGTGCGAGCGATGCTCAGCACTCTCATCAAATCAAGTAAACTTGGCAGAGCCCGCTTTACATCTCCACAAGGCCGCCAACCTCATCCCTCACTCTCACCCTACTTAAGAGGTCTATTGAGCCTGTTGGGCCTTTTGGCTGACTCCAAGGGCAGACAGCGCTACTCCACAAATCCAGTAAAACTAGTGCGAGCTAGGCTCAGCACTCTGTATACAAATCGTATGAAAATCTTATAAAATCTGGTGCGAGTTAAACTCCCGCACCCTGTCATGAAAATCATGTAAAATCTGGTGCGAGTTAGACTCTAGCACCATGTCACGCAAAAGCATGTGAAATCTGGTGCGAGTTATACTCTAGCACCTATGCATGTAAAACTCTAGTGCGAGCTCTCGCTCCAGCACTAATGCATGCATCACACAAGTCAAACATCGTGCGAGCTGAGCTCTAGCACGTCACATGTAAATAAAAACATGTAGGCGGCTCGGTTATTTCCAAATAGTTTTCACAGAAATCACATCAGTTAAGATATGCAATGCTATGCATTTTCTTTCAAGGTGAGCCAGCCTACTCATGCATGCGTTGAAATACCTCCAGAACGAGCAGGAACCTCTTGTTCTTGCTCCTCCCAATTTTTCCTAAATTTTTTAGAATTTTACCCTTAGCAAGGGTATTTTAGTAATTTTGCCCATACGGGGCACTAAAATTGTTTTTCGACCTCTAGACCCTTCAATTAGTTTTAAAGGACTGCATATGAATGTAAAATTGCGTACTGTTACCTCTAGCAGTCCGCAGAATTCCCTTACCTCGATTCTCGTCGAGTCTGACCTTTTTCTTTTCCATTGTCATCTCGTCGCGCAGTCCGACATGCTCCCAATCCAATGCCCGGAACTGCGTATTAACATTCCTCAGGTCAGATATTATGCAATTTAATTGTATCTATTACTTTCTGGGCTTAATTTAAATCATTGGGCCCGTTTACCCTTATTGGGCCCGATTGCACCTTAATGGGCCTTAATCGGCCTTAAGCCCGTTTACCACTTAATTTTCACTTTATCGAGGCCTATTGGGCTCATTGGACCCACCAATAATTTATTGGGCCTCGTTCTAGCTCTCGAATAGCTAACTCTAATATTTACGACAATTTAACTAATTTCCATAATTTAATTCAATTTATGCGTAAATTAAATCAATATCATGCATAACGAGATAATTGTCGTAAATAGGGGTCACTTACCCGAGATTCCATGCTAGTCCGCAAATCGAGGCTGTCTCGAGCCCTCGGTTGATGCCAATCGTCGAGCTACACATTTAATTACATTTTCGGGTAAACTTTTCGGTCGAAATTTAATTAAATAAAATATTCCAAATTTAAATCGGGTCAATTTGACCGCTTATCGACTTACCCGAAGCTCGATTGCATCACCGGAATTTTCCCCAATTTTTTTCTCTTTTTCCTTTTCCCTTTTTCTCCCCTTTTTCTCCTCTTTTTGGCTGAACCGGTTCAGTCCGGTTTGGACCGGTTCAGACCGCCGGTTCACTCCGGTTCGGCCGGTTCACCGCCGGTTCACCACCTTGCCGGCCGGTTCTCCGCCGGCTTCCACCGCCAGTGGCTCCGTGAGGTTGTCCGCGTCTCAGATCTGCCCTCGGTTTGGGTCAAGCTCGCCGGAACGCCGCCGGTCCGGTAGTTCTCCCTCGACCGTCGGACCCATTTCCTTTCCTCCGCCGTTTCCGGCGTTTTCCGGCCACTTCGACGGTTGTGGCTACCACCGATCGACTCGCCTTGGCCTCGGGGACATTCGGCTAGGGGTGGCCGAGCCTGAATCGCCGCCGATCGCCGGGAATCAGCTCTTCTCCCCCGCGGCTGTTTCCTCCCGATTCGGCGGATTCCGGAGATTTCGCCGGTCGGTATTGGCCTCAAAAGGATCGGCTCTTCTTCCTGGTCACGCCGGTGCCCGCCGATCGCCCCCAGCTGCCGTGGATCGCCGGTACCGACTCCGTTTTCCCCGCGGGTTTCTCTCCCTCCGTTCGGCTTCCTCCGGCGTCGGTAAGCTGCACCGCCGGTACCATCGTGTTCGTCGGGCGTCGGGCTTCCTTTTTCGGTGGGCGGCCTGGGACAGGGATCGCCGGTGGTCGTTCGGCCTCTTCCCCCGACACAGCTTCCGTTTCTCTGCTTTTCTGTTTCTGTTTCTTTCTTTCTCTCTCCCCGATGGTTTTTTTCCAATTTCTCTCTTTTTTTTTTTTTGTTTCAATTCTTTTTTTTTTGTTTTATTATCTTATTTAACAATTTATTTTTATTTATTAAAATACACTAAAAATACCAAAATATCCCTTAAAATTATTATTTTTATTTTAATTCAATTTATTTAATTTTATTTAATTTATTTATTATATTTTAACCTCTTTTTCGGGTATAATTTCTCGATTATTTTCGGGATTATTTTTTCGGGTGACTTTTCGATATATTTTTCGATTATTTTTCTGAACTAAAAATCTCGATTAATCCCGATTAATTTTCATAAATTAATATCTTGATCAATTTAATCCGAAATAATTTTATTTCACTTTTATTGACCAAGATTTCTTAAATCCATATTTTTAATTAAATTTCTTTATCGAAATTATACCGGCTTTCCGGTCTTTTGACCATTTTGCCCTTACACGTGTCCGGGATTAATTTAACCCGACTTCCTTCATACGTCCCCCATCTTTTCTTATTTAATTTTTGTATTTTAATTAAATTCGGGTCTTACAGGTTCCCATAGCTTCCTAAAAATATCCTCAGAGGTGGGAAGTGAAATGGGAATCCCTATATGATACCATGCTCACTGGAATGCTACTTAATGTTCCACAATCTTCCTTACACATAAATCCTCATACACACTCTGAGTATCTGGGGAGTTCAATCCAGAAGGTGGGTAGACTTAGTCACTCTATCGACTATCATCTAAATAGTCTCATGATTCACCTGGGTTCTCTGTAACCCATCATAAAATTCATGGAAACTTGCTCCCATTTCTGTGTCGTGTCGATATAGGTAGAAGCTGCAATAACCCTACAGACTTTTAATACTCTACCTTATTCTGCTGACATACTAGGCACTTTTCCACAATCTCTATCATGTCTCTTTTCACATCTGACCACCAATACCCTTTTCGAGATTTCGATATATATTCTTTACTTTCCATATACACTATATATCCTAAAGAGTGAGCTTCTGACAATATTACTATTTCATCAACTGTGGTCCTGGGAGCACTTATACTGTCTCTGAACCTCTGTAAATCATCATCACACTCTGTGAACTCTGTCACTGTACCCTTCTGAATTTGACCTAAACTATCGACACCATGCCGATCATCACGCTAAGCCTGTCAAATTCGGGCACTCTCATCCGATTCTAATCTCAGGCTAGCTGTCACATAATCACTGTCATCATCAGAAGGGATCACATCACTACTGAGGCTCACAACTGCTCTAGCAGCTCATGCTCCCTAACCATCATATGTAATACCATCCCGAGGCTCTTTCTGCTCAAGGCATCAGCCATCACATTAGCATTTCCTGGGTGGTACAATTTTCACAATCAAAATCTCTCAGAAGCTCTCACCCACTATGTATTCTCATATTCGCCTCTTTCTGTGAAAACAGATATTCGGGGCTTTTATGATCAGTGCATATCCACAATTCCTCATCGTATACCTAGTAGTACCATATCCTCAGTACAAGTACTATCGCTGCCCACTTAAAATCATGAGTCGATAGTTTATTTCATGCTCAAGGAGTTGTCTGACTCCATAATTGACTATCTTCCCATTATACATCAATACACAGGTCCTTCATTATTTTGAGGTATCCATACTCATTGAGAACCTCTTGAGCTGTTGGGTATGGTGAAATTAATCACGGTGGTCAGTTCATACTTCACTACACCGAAATTCATGTCACATCTATCATCTTATTTATCATCTCATTCAAAGACCACGTTTTCTTAGTTAAACGTGTCAACCAAGTAGACCATTTTAGAACTCGCAGCAACCATCTGTAAAAGTAAATTTTCCAATTGTTGCTTATAATTTGCCCTGGACTTTAACTACACCCAACATATCATCAATAATGATGATTACAAATCGGTCCAATCCTTGACTTATTTACGCATAAGCGTATAATATCACTTCAAAATCGCTTACGTTTTCAGGTACTAACCTGCGCCATTTCCTTTTCTTATCTTAACGGCTCTTATTAAATTTTACTATGTTAACCTTTATGATTTGTCGAATTTTAATATTCTTATCGTCTTAGTAAAGGTATCCTAATGCTAAAGGTATTTATTACGATGATCGATTTCACGTTATAGGTTATATATTTATACTTTTAGACGCTGTCAAGTCTTCAGGTGGGGAGGTATTTTGAAATACCTTTATTAACCTTCAGACTTAACCACATAGACTGGTTATGGTTATATCCATCTTTATCCTTGGTTATAATTTATATTCCCTACTTATCACTTAATCCCAATTACTTCGCATATTAAGGGTATTCCCTACCTAGAATATGCCTCTTACTCCAATATATCTTGTATTTAGGATCTATCTTATCTTAAAGATTATCTCCTTTTGTATATCCCTCATGACAAAACTCTTTCATTATTCACTCCGTGAGTACAATCCTTTACTCCTTTAATTTCAACTGTTGCACCCCTTTTTATCACTTGTCAACACTTACAGTATACTTTTCAGTGATATTTTCACCCCTGTTTTCAACTTAAAATCTCTATATCCATATTCCGTTAATTAATCCTCCTCTATTGGGGTACTTATTCATCAGTATTGTGCCCAATGATGTAGGCATTCATGCCTTTTACTCACTTATATGCGAATGAAGGTGGTATGAATAAATGTGTGGCACCAGGATCAATGAACATATGTACTTCATTATTCATAACAAGTGTGGTATCTTACACCACATCCATGAAACATCAATAGTGTCCTGGTCCAAGACATCCTCTCGCCTTCGTCCAACAGCCTACTTTCCTTTTTCTTTTCGGCTATGGCCTCCCTTTTCGTTGCAGCTATACCAACAAAGTTTTTCCCTATCTCTTTACTTTTCTGTGGGGCGATCTCGCCCAACCCTGTGCAATCAAAATCAATGGTCCGTCTTACAACACTTAACGACCATTTTCATCAATACAGTGTAAGTATAGACCCTCCTTCCGTGGTATCTACCACACATCCCACACTGCTTCCAGTGTTTACACTGCTACACTGCTTCGTAGCAGGTCGGAGTCCTCCAATCATAATGCCCCTCAAAAGTGCTACAATCGGATGCACTGAGGCCTTATCAATTATCTTATTCCATGATTCATCAAATTAAATCTTTTACCAATTACCATATTTCCATTTTAATATCTCTGTCATTTCTCGATTCTCTTTCTGTCTCTATTTCAGCCCTCACTACCTTTCCAAATCTCAGAGGCGTGTAATTCACGTTCTTATTTACCCAACTATAAATCTGCGCACTACCTCGGTATAGGTAATATCTCACGGGCCAATCAGACTCTAATTGAAAAGTTGAGTCATTTCATGAACTTTTAGACACTCGACAATCACTTGTTCATAGTGTCGAGGTAGTATCTGCCCAAGAATATAACCGAGTTTCATACTCATAAGCATACTCATCAATAAATCAATTCCTTTTAAACAGTGTTCGGGATATTCTATCACCGGAATACATCCATAAACATTTCTCATCTTAGCTCTGGATGTTTAACACTTAAGATGGGTCGAGCGGGTTTCCACCAATGCTTTGTCTCGCCCTCAAATCCCATTCATAATCTGAGCAATTAGCTCCTCAAAATAATCTCCACACTCCGCTCCAACCTCGTCAAACGTGTCTCAATACTGTCTGATCACTCTGTCGAACTCTGAGAGGCAGGCTCAACATTAACCTCTATCTCAATCTCATTCTGATTCTCATAGGTCAACTCAACACGACTTAGCAGACTCAAGTCTGCCTCTACGACCTCTGCCTCGTGTGCTATCTCATCTAACGCGACTCATATTAGGCATTCCTGCATTCTCAACCATTTCTTAGTCAAAACCCATCTCGATATACACTATTGTATCTAACCAAGCACAGTAACACGGGGATGTAATTTCCTAATTACTAACACTGACACACATCAGACCAATTGGGCTCTGATAGCATAAAATCTGTCACGACCCAAACTACCCAAAAATCAAAGTTAATTTTTCGCGTTTTGTTTATTTACTTAAATTCTTACCTGTCCTCGAATCGTGACCACACTCCACTAATAATTGGGCTGTGCGTCAATGCCAGTCCCACCATTCAATTACCATCTAACTTATTTCTTCTCCAGTCATTTATAATTGTTTACACTATTTATACATCCCCTAAAGTTACTTACAAACATGTTACTGTGCTATGCTTATGTAGATACAATATGTACAAGTGTATATACCTTATGTTGATGGGTAGCAACGGCTATCCGAAATGCAGTACTGAGTCGTCTCAACGTCTACTGGAGATTATCTGTGGGAGAAAATGAAAGGGGTGAGCACATCAAGCTCAGTAAGGCAATCCTACGAACAAGTAGGTAACCATACTACCTACATGAACGTGGTGCCATGCATAAACCACCCTTTCTCCACACATTTTAAAACAGATGATATGAGTTATGATGTTATGTAAATCAAGTTTGCACGAAAAATTCAACATGCCATTATTTCAAATCATTTCTTTCTCATTTAAAAATTCCACAATAAAGTCAGGACTCGACCCCTCCTTCGGGTGATCCTGACTCACACAAAACCATGAAAATCGGTTTACATCACACATGGGTTTAAAAAGCATGGAAATAGCATCATGCACATTTAATTTAAAACCCAGTTTGATCTCATCAAAATCGTCGACATGCGAGACTAGGCAACATCTGTATATCGACAATAACCAGGACTATGGCCATATGTGTCCTCGGGAGTTCCTCAGCTACACGGATCCTAGTGTACGGGTTCTCACCATGATCGGGAACCGTCTGGGAGGTGGGTCACTCCATCTCGTCGGTCTTATCCGATCCCATGCATCCGAAGATGCCAACATATCACAAAGATACAACGTATCACAAAGATACCACACGGTACATCTTACTCCATGCTACTTGCACAGTATATCGTACTCCGTGGACCCCCAGCTTTATCCCTCTTTCGGGTTCATCAGGTTGTTTTAACATTAATTGCCATGTCTCAAAACGCACGTGCGAGCCTATTTAATCGGTGACACACAGTCTACCCGATGCTCCAAGCACGGCTCATCGCATGTTCTTATAAAATCAGTGCGAGCAATGCTCAGCACTCTCATCAAATCAAGTAAAACTAGTGCGAGCTAGGCTCTAGCACTCTGTCTCAAAAATCATATAAAAATATGGTGCGAGTTAGACTCTAGCACCTTGTCACGAAAATCATATATATATGTAAAATCTGGTGCGAGTTGGACTCCAGCACCTATGCATGTAAAACTCTAGTGCAAGCTCTCGCTCCAGCACTAATGCATGCATCACACAAATCAAAATATCGTGCGAGCTGAGCTCTAGCACGTCACATGTCAATAAAAACACGTAGGCGGCTCTGTTTCCTCAAAACAGTTTTTCAAAACAATTATATCGTTGAAAGTATGCAATGCTGTGCATTTTCTTTCAAGGTTAGCCAGCCTACTCATGCATGCATTAAAATGTCTCCAGAACGAGCAGAAACCTCTTGTTCTTGCTCCTCCCAAATTTTTCCTAAATTTGTAAATTTTACCCTTAACAAGGGTATTTTGGTAATTTGCCAATTCGGGCACTAAAAGTATTATTTGACCTCTAGACCCTTCAGATAATTTTTAAAGACTGCATATGAACTTGAAATTTCGTAAAGTTTACCTCAAGCAGTCCGTAGAATTCCCTTACCTTATTTTCCTGTCGAGTCTGACCTTTTCTTTTCCACTGTTGTCTCGTCGCGCAGTCCGATATGCTTCCAATCAAACCTCCGAAACTGCGTATAATTATTCCTCAAGTCAGATAACATACAACTTAATTGTATTTCCTTTTTCTGGGCTTAATTTAAATCATTGGGCCCATTTACCCCTATTGGGCCCGATTGCACCTTAATGGGCCTTAATCGGCCTTAAGCCCGTTTTTCACTTAATTTTCACATTATCGAGGCCTATTGGGCTCATTGGGCCCACCAATAATTTATTGAGCCTCGTTCTAACCCTCGAATATCTCAATTTAGTATTTACGATAATTTATCTAAATTTCCATAATTTAATTTAATTTATGCAGAATTTAAATTCATATCACGCATAACGATGTAAATTGTCATAAATAAGGGTCACTTACCCGAGATTCCATGCTAGTCTGCAAATCGAGGCTGTCTCGAGCTCTCGTGGGATGCCAATTGTCGAGCTACACAATTTCATAATTTTTCGGGTAAGTTTTCAGTCCAAAATTAATTAAATTAAATACTCCAAAATTTAATTCGGGTCAATTTCGACAACTACTGACTTACCCGTAGCTCGATTGCATCGTTGAGATTTTTTCCCAATTTTTTTCTCTTTTTCTTTTTCCCTTTTTCTCCTTTTTCCTCTTTTTCCCTTTTTCTCCTTGGCTGAACCGGTTCAGACCGGTCCGGTTCAGCCCGGTCGGACCGTCGGTCCACTCCGGTTCGGTTGGTTCGCCGCCTTGCCAGCCAGTTCTCCATCGGTTTCCACCGCCAGTGGCTCCGCAAGGTTGTCCGCAGCACGAATCTACCCTTGGTTTGGGTCGAAGTCGCCGGAACGCCGCCGGTCTGGGTCTTCTCCCTCAGCCATCGGAATCCATTTCTTTCTCTTCATCGTCATCGGTGATTCCCGCCGTTTCATCGAATGCAACTGGTGCAGAAAGAACCGCCGTCGCCTGGGCTTTCAGAATCGGACCTTAGTTCCGCCCGTATCGCCGCCATTTGCCGCAGGTGGCCATTTCTTTCCCGCGGCCTTCTCCTCCGTTTTTCGGCGTTCTCCGGCGTCCTTGGTGCGCGTCACCGGTGGCAGACGACTCACCTGGTGACGGGCTTCCTTTGCCAGCCCTTGCCTGGGGTCCCTGGCCGTCGGTGGTTCGTCGGGCTTCCTCGGTCTCGGCTTCGACTTTCCGTTTCCTTTCCTGCTTCGCGTTTTCGTTTTTAGTTTCTTTTTTTTTTTGTTTTCAGATTCACTTTTTATTTTATTTTATTTTATTATTATTATTATTGTTTATTTTAATTATTACACTATTCATTAAAATACTCTATAAAAATCCAAAATATCTACAACTTATATTATTTTATTCCAAATTTAATCTATTTAATTTAATTTAATTTATTAATTACATTTTAACCCTTTTTCAGGTATAATTCCTCCGTATTTTCGGGATATTGTCCCGAATGACTTTTCGGTATATTTTTCGATTATTTTCGGGATTATTTTTCTGAACTAAAAATTTCGATTAATCTCGATTAATTCCAATAAATTAATATCTTGATCAATTTAATCCAGAATAAATTTATTTCACCTTTATTGACCAAGATTTCTCAATCAATTATTTTTACTAAATTTCCTTATCGAATTTACACCGACTTTCGATCTTTTGACCGTTTTGCCCTTACACGTCTTCGGAATTAATTTAACCCGACTTCCCTTCACGAATACTCATTTATTTCATATTTTAATTAAATTCGGGTCTTACATATATGCCTTAAACACTAAGAGTGTGACTAGTGAAATCCAATTGCGAGGGTGTCTAATCCTGTGTACTTTATGAATTTAATTGAATCATTAAAGTGCTATTCATGTGTGTTATGAGAATTCACTTTAAAAACGCTTGTTTTAATTATGAAAGAAATGTGTTTTGGATGAGCATAGGAAGAGTATGAAGGAATGATGAGAAGAGATTATGAATTTAGACTATAGTATGCTTGAGGACAAGCAAGGTTTAGGTGTGGGGGAATTTGATAAGTTGCATATTATACATATTAATTGTCATATTTTCCCATAATTTAAATTCTTTTATATGCTTAATTTTTGGATTTGACTTATATTTTCTATTTTGTATTGTGAATGAAGGAAAATGGACAAAATGGATTAAAAGCTGTAAATTCTGCTCAAGTCACAAAATCAGAAGAAATCTTTGAATTCAAGTCAAGATCTATCATTTGTAGCTGAAGTTGACTGAAACAGTCTAAAGATGACAAGTGAAAGATTTTAATTATTAAGAAAAAGATATACAAAAACTGTCTTTGGCAAGTGGTGGAGAAAGGAAAGAAGTTTAATTGTAATCAAACTCAATCAGAGAACTTTCTTTTAGAAACAGATTCTGGGGCTAGAATATTTAGTATTTATAGACTAAGAGTGGCTAGGGGAGAGACATCATCTTGAAGCTTCATATATTTTTATTTTTCTTTTGTACTTTTTTTTTGAACTTATGGCTTGCTAAATTTTTAGTCTAGCCAAAGGATAATTAAAGTTTGGGTTTTTCAAGAATTGTGAGATCTAATTAGTTTTTTTTATCTTGTTCTTTTATATCTTTATTATTTATATGTCTTCTGTTCTTATTTAAATTATTGTTTTGATTGATTGTGCAAAAAGGGCCCTTTGTTCAATTGTCAGGATAATATATCACCAATTAGAAATCTGAATCCGTAATTGTTTAGGCATTCTAATATAAGTGGTAAATAACATAATTGATTTCAGACAGGATTTCAATTCTCTGTTAAGAAGATATATAATCTAGCTTAAATGAACCTACATGTGTGTTTGTTGGTTAGAATTGGTAGTCTCTCTAGTTTTCAATGCTGTTGGTAAATTAAATCTTAAGATCGTATCTAAGGTTGTTTAACTGACAAGAGAAATAATTAGAGATCGTATCCTGATTATCGAAGAAGTAAGGAGGGATAGGTTGTTAGGTCGTACCAATAACCATAACCAATTTGGTAAAGATTAAAAGAATTTATTTTTGCATCAATGATCAATTCCCTGAACCCATTCTAAGATTATTCCTTTGGTTAGATGTTCTCATTATATTGATTTTCTATAAATATTTTATATAGCGATTTTACTTGCCTAGATTTTAATTTAATTTTTATTTTCATTTTCCCAAAATCCCCATTTTACTTTTTAATTATTTCGCAGAGAGATAAATCTAGCCAATCTCTTGGGAAACGACCTTACTCATTTATATTACAGTTTAAATTTATTTTGAGTAGGAATTATTATTGTTGGTCTCGACAACCACCAGAATAGCTTTTAGGTTAATTTTAAACGCTTTCCTTAAAATTTTCGCATAGTTTTTAGCAAGTTTTTCTATTGTTCATTCATTTTTTATGTTCTTCATTAGCTTTGGATAATCTTATTTCAATGAAAATCAATTTCATTTCATGCTCTTGGTTTGCTAAAAATCAGTTCTTGTATTATTAAGTTCTATTTACATAGCTTATTTCCTGGTTGATTTGCTCTCGGTTTTCCTTATCAGTTTATGTTTTTGTTTTGATCAATCTTTATTTTTTTTCTTTCTTGTTCTCAGTTTACCCTCTTGATGCATTCGGGTAACAACTTCCTCATTTGTTTATGCCTTTTGGTTTTGATGTGGGTTGATGCTTAGCATTTATCCACATCAATGGCAAAGTGGAACCTCGGTTGGAGAAAGGAAGGAAGCATCCCGAGCTGCTAGATTCACATTGATGAAGCATGTTGATGTTTTTAGTTGTAGTTCTCACATGATTCCTCTCGGTTTTAATCTAATCTTTTGCTATGCATCATTGTTCTTTCCTTTCCTAAATACATTTGTATTTGCATGCACTTTATGTCTCGGTTATTGATTGTATTTAGAGTATAGCTTCCATGTTTACTGCATTTCTTTACGTTTCTTGCATCTAGTTCATTTACTGCATTTTATTTCAGCTTCATTATTGTTTGTTACTTGCTATTGGATTGTGATAAGAATGTGGTTGACTGTCCGCTGTAAAGTCTCAAGAAGCAATTCGTAGGAGCATGGTTTCATTCATGGCAACAAGTTTAACTTCATTTTCAGCCTCTGTTGTGCTCTGTTTTCGGTTTTCATTACTGCTCATGGTTGTTGAGGAGGTGCCAAAGTGTAGCTGAAGCAGACCGAGTATGTGCAACAGACAGCAAGCCTGGACAAACTGTGTGTGAGCTGGGCATTGCCACGAAGAAGAAGAAGAAGGCATGATAGGCTGCAGCAGTTGATAATGAGAAGTGCACCGAGGAGTTGAGGAGGACGTGGTGTTAATCTGGATCGTGGAGCAATTGATAGCAAGAAATTCGATGACTTCATGCTCTCGGTTACTCTCGGTTGCAAGAAGTTACAGCAAATGCAGAAGGCTGATGAAGCTGAAGCAGTTGGAGACGTGCTAAGCTTGTTGCAGGAAGAAGTACACGGAACCGAGGCAGAGTTGGTGAGAGTTGCAGACAGCAAGCCTGGACACGCCTGGGCAATAGATCCAAGAGAAAGCATGGCAGATGCAGGGCAGCAGGTGGAAACATGCAGGCTATATGCGGTAGTTGGGCAGAAGACAACCCGATAAGCATGGAGCAGAAGCACACCCGAGAGCAGTACCTGGAAACCGAGAGCACCTGGAGAACAAAATGAATGAAGCAAACCGAGAAGATGTGCACGGTGCAATCAAGACCATTTGTTTTGCAATTTGCTTAAGGCCATGATTGGCCATGTCATTGTAATCATGTTGCTATAGTTTAATGCATTTTTAGTATTTTCATGCATTTGTTAGTTGTTAGTTAGTTAGTTTAGTCAATTAAAATGGTAGATTAGTTTTAATATTTTTGCATGTTAATTTAATTTGTAGTGTTAATTTTTAGTTAGTAGATAATTTTGTATTATATGCTTAGGATTTTATTTTGATTTAGTATTTTATTAGTTGTATTTAGAATTAATTTAGATTTAATGTGTTTCATGCATTTTTAATTTAGTCTTCATTTTTATTAGATTTTTAGTTTAGTTTAATTTGCATTTTTATTAATTAGCTTAATTGCATGCATATTTTATTTTAGGTTAGTTTAATTATAGTTTAATTAACCTTATTTTGTTATTTTCATATTTGCATTTTATTTGCGTTAATGAATTTTTAATTGTTTTAATTATTTTTGTAGGTTTTTTATTTTAATTGCGTGGAGCACTGTAAGTTATTTTGCTCGGTTTTATTTAGTTTTTATTATTTTATTGCTTTCCAGTAATTTTAATTTTAGACTTAGTAGATCACCCACCTTCAATTTCATAATTTGCTAGAATATACTTAGGGTAAGATTAACCGGTAGTTAATTAAGCTAGTCAACTTCTCTGTGGGATGATAACTCGGGACTCAAATCTCATTATTACTTGGACGACCTGTGCACTTGCAGACATTACCTTCAGGGCGTGTCAGTGGCCACTTCAGAAAGAAATTTTTTTTGCATGCTGCCCCTTTGTTACGCTCGGTTGCTGTTTTCTACGTCTGGAAGCTACCTACCTCACCTTGTCCCTGCCCTGTTACAAAAAATAACTCTTTGTTATTGTTAGCTTCTTCACTTTTGCATCATTGGGCTACGAGGTTGGAGATTAATCTGCTGCCTGAGAGAGGTTTTGCTGGTTGGAGATCTCGGCTGTGTGACAGACAGCCTCAGTTCCATCATCCCTAATGCTGCTGACTTGCTTCTTCCCTATCGTCCTCCTACTCACAACACCATTCCCTGCTTCTTGTTCCCTGTATATAAGCTGCCTTCATCGCTTAAACTGCCTGCTATCATCGTTCTTGTTCCTTCCTTGTACAACCATTGCATCGCCCTGTTGCTATTGTTTGGATTTGTTTTATGAAGACTTTTTTTTTCTTCTCATGGCTGATGATTAAAAGAGTTTGGTTGTAAGTGATGTGATTCCCATGTTACCCAAAATCACAGACAATAAATTGACGGGTTTTAATTATTTAGACTGGTGTAAGACGGTTAGAATTTATTTTCGGAGTCTGTCAAATGATGACCATCTCACTGCTGATCAACCAACGATGCGACTTACAGGGAGTGGCTACGAGATGATGCTCATTTATTTTTGTAGATCAGGAATTCTATAGATACAGAGGTAATTAGTCTGATTAACCATTGCAAGTATGTCAAAGAACTGATGGACTACTTAGAATTCTTGTTTTCTGGGAAATGAAATCTTTCACATATGTATGAGGTTTGTAAAAGTTTCTATCATGCCAAGCAATAAGATCAGATGCTTTAGGCATACTTTATGCATTTTAAGAAAACTTATGAAGAGTTGAACACTTTGCTGCCTTTCAGTACTGATATTAAAGTCCAACAATCTTAGCGAGAGCATATGGCAGTAGTGAGTTTTTTGGCTGGTCTTAACTCTCAGTTTGAAGTTTACTAAATCTCATATATTATCGAGTGCTGAACTTTCCACTTTACATGAGGCCTTTACCAGAGTACTTCGTACAGATACTACTGCTTCTGTTCAGACTTCAAATGCACTTGTCAGTCGTAGTGATTTAGATATTGGGAGATCCTCCCAACGACATAATAATCGAAGGGGTCATCGGAGTCACGATACAGAGGGAGTTACTTGTTATTATTGTCGTGAACCTGGTCATACTAAACGTACGAGACGAAAATTGCAAAACAAGAATCAAAAGTCTAACTCAGCTCATATTGCCTCTACTATTGCTTCACCTAACTCATCCTCTGATAAAATGGTTTCAATCTCTGAGAATGAATTTGCTAAGTTCACCCAGTACCAAGAGTCTTTAAAGAATTCATCTCAGTCTATCACTGCTCTTACTGAAACATGTAAATCAAATACGTGTCTTATGTCTTCTTCCACATAATAGGTAGTTGGCTCTAGTGCCACAGATCATATAACAGGTAATCCTAGTATATTTTCCACTTTTCAATCCCATGTCTCGCCTACTACTGTCACTTTAGCTGATGGGTCTACTTCATCTATTCTTGGTTATGGCACTGTTAGTCCGACTCCATTACTTACTTTGTCCTCAGTTTTGAGTCTACCAAAGTTTGTTTTTAACCTAGTGTCTGTGAGTAAAATTACTCGTACTCTAAATTGCTCTGTCTCATTTTCCCTGGTTATTGTCTGTTTTAGGATCTTATGACGAAGAAGATTATTGGTAAAGGACATGAATCAAGAGGAATTTACATTTTGGATACTCAGATGCCAGAGTCTATTGCCTGTTCTAGTATCTTGACACCGTTTGAAGCACATTGTTGGTTGGGTCATCATTCCTTATCTCTACTGAAGAAATTGTGTCCTTAATTTCAGTCTGTGTCTTCTTTAGCTTGTGAGTCTTATCAATTTGCTAAACATCATCGTCTACCTTCAGTTTCATGTGTCAATAAACGAGCTAGTTCTCCTTTTGAGTTAGTTCACTTAAATGTTTGGGGTTCGAGTTCTATTGTTTCTAAAACTGGTGTCAAATACTTTGTTACTTTTGTTGATGATTTTTTCCGTATGACTTGGATTTATTTTATGAAAAATCGTTCTGAATTATTCTCTCATTGTACTGCTTTCTGTGCTGAAATTAAACTCAATTTAATATGTCTGTGAGGATTTTGAGGTGTGATAATGCTAAAGAATATTTTTCAGATACTTTTCAGAGTTATATGATTCAGAATGGTATGCTTCATGAGTCAACCTGTGTTGATACACCATCTCAAAATGGTGTGGCTGAAAGAAAGAATAGACATCTCTTAGAAACTGCCCGGGCACTCTTATTTCAAATGCATGTTCCTAAACCCTTTTGGGTAGATGCTGTTTCCATGGCTTGTTTCTTAAAGCTAGGCATGCCTTCCTCTATCATTAATGGTGCGATACCGTATAAAGTTTTTTTCCTAGTAAATCATTATTTCCAATTACACCTCGCATCTTTTGGATTACTTGTTTTGTTCGTGATGTTCGTCCTTAGGTAACCAAATTAGATCCAAAATCTGTGAAGTGTGTTTTTCTAGGGTACTCCTATGCAAAAAAGGTATCGATGTTATAGTACTAGTCTTAATAAGTACTTGGTGTCAGCCAATGTCACCTTCATTGAACATGATCCATTCTTTTCTTCTTCTTCTTCTAATTCTTTCAGTAAGGGGGAGGATGATGATTTTTTACTTTATCATGTCACGTACAACCAGTCAAAATTCTACCTCAAAACCCACCACCTCCTGTTATTCATACCTATACTCATCGTTGAGTTCTTTCTGATCCATGTAAAGTACTAGTTAATTCTTTGGCATCAAATCTAGCTACAGATGATCTTAATTTACCTATTGCCTTTTGTAAAAGTAAACGTTAGTGCACTTATCCTATTTCATCTTTCATTTCTTATGACGATTTGTCTCCTTCGTCTTATTCTTTTGTTGCCTCAATTGATTCTGTTTGTGTTCCAAAATCTATTATAGAAGCTTTGTCTCATCCTGGTTGGCGTGCAACTATAATAGAAGAGATGAATGCTTTAGATTCTAACGGTACTTGGAATTTGGTTGATTTACCTCCTGGAAAGAAAGCTATTGGGTGTAAATGGGTGTTTGCAGTTAAATTTAATCCTGATGGGTTAATTGCTGGCCTTAAAGCTTGTTTGGTGGCTAAAGGCTTTGCTCAGACATATGAGGAAGACTATTTTCACACATTTTCTCTTGTTGCTAAATTGACATCTGTTCTGTTACTTATCTCTATAACAGCTATTCATGACTGACCTTTGCATCAATTAGACATTAAAAATGCATTTCTGCATGATGATCTTCAGGAAGAAGTCTATATGGAGCAACCACCTGGGTTTGTTGCTCAGGGGGAGAATGGAAAAGTTTGTCATCTTCATAGATCACTATATGGTCTCAAACAGAGTCCACGTGCATGGTTTGGAAAATTTAATTAAGCAGCTGAAAGGTTTGACATGACAAAAAGTAAACTTGATCATTCAGTTTTTTTATAAAAAATCTGTATCTGATATTATTCTTCTGGTAGTATATGTGGATGATATTGTTATCACAGGAAGTGATGCTATGAGAATCTCAGAACTAAAGCATTTTCTTCACAATCAATTTCAGACGAAAGACTTGGGAGCATTAAAATATTTCTTGGGAGTTGAGGTGACAAGGAGCAAGAAAGGTATTCTTTTGTCTCAGAGGAAATATGTACTTGACTTATTGAATGAAACTGGAAAATTTGGATCTAAGCCTTGTAGTGCCCCAATACTTCCTAATTTACAGCTTACAAAAGGTGAAGAATTATTTGAGGATCCTGAAAGATATAGGCGATTGGTTGGAAAATTGAATTATCATACAGTAACTCGTTCTGATATCGCTTATTCTATTAGCATTGTCAGCTAGTTCATCTCTTCTCCAACAGTTCATCATTGGGCAGCTTTAGAGAAAATTCTATGCTATTTAAAGGGAGCCTCAGGACGAGGAATATTATACAAAAATCATGGACATAGTCATATTGAATGTTTTTCTGATGCAGATTAGGCAGGTTCCAAAATTGATCGGAGATCTACCATGGGCTATTGTGTATTTGTTGGTGGAAATTTAATCTCTTGGAAGAGTAAGAAACAAAATGTTATTTCCAGATCTAGTGTGGAAGCAGAGTATAGAGCCATGGCTCAATCTGCATGTGCGATATTGTGGATATGTCAGCTTTTAACTGAAGTTGGTCTTGAAGTTTCAAGACCAGCAAAATTATGGTGTGATAATCAAGCTGCTCTTCATATTGCTTGCAATCTTGTGTTCCATGAAAGAACTAAACACGTTGAGATTGATTGTCACTTTATCCGTGAAAAAATACAGCAAAAGTTGATCTCTACAGAACATGTGAAGACTAGAGAACAGCTAGGGGATATTTTTACAAAGGCACTCAATGGACCTTGAGTTGATTATATTTGTAAGAAGTTGGGCATGATTAACATCTATGCTCCAGCTTGAGGGGGAGTGTTACAGCTGTATATTACCATAATTAATAGATTGTATATAGCTTAACTATAGGCTGAAATATCTCGGTTTAGTTAATAACTTTCCTAATTTAGGTTTTACAGTTTTGTATATATACATATCTTGTATTCCTTTCTATGATATGAAAAATTAATCTTTTCATCTTAACACGTTGCATTGATACGTGGAAGATATCATGAATACTTGATAATTTCGACGGTTAGGCCAATCTGTATACCTGGTCTTCCTCTCGGTTCTAAGATCTCACAAGGTCCGTTATAATCGAACTTAACTTTTCTTTCTTCCTAACCAATCAGTGGACAACACCTTCAAGTATGCAATGCTTCGTACGGTGTTATTTCGATACTTGAGTGGTAACTGTTATTATATATGAATTCTGTTAAAGACAAATGGTTTTCTAAGAGCCTTTAAAATCCTGGGCACGTGCTTTCAATTCTATATTAGCATGGGTAAATGTTGCAATAATCTCTTAGGCTTCTGATACTCTACCTTAATTTGCTGACATATGAGACATTTAGTCACACATTCAGTAATACCTCTTATCGTACTTGATTGCAAATATACCTTCAAGAGATTTGATAAATCTTTACTATTCTCCGGATGCGGAGTATATCTCTATAAATCAGCCTCTGATGTCATTAATTCCTTTAACTATAGATTATTGGGTACACAATTCTGCTTTTAAATTTCAATAAATCATCAGTACCAATACCAAAACTTGTTGTAGCACCCATCTGGGTCTAATTAGCTACATCAATACAGTATTTATTATTATGCTGATGTCACGACCCAAAACTACCTAAAATCAGAGTAAATTTTTTGTTTTTCTTTCATACTTCCCTGTCCTCTGATTGTGACCACACTCCACTAACAATTGGGTTGTGCATCAATGCCAGTCCCACCATTCATTCATCATATAACTTAATTCCTTATTAAAGGAAAGGTAAACATGTGAGTTTTTCATTAACTCTATCCCATTCATTTACAAGTGTTTACAGTATCTATACATCCCCGAAAGTTACTTACAAACATGTTACTGTGCTATTCTTATTTAGATACAATATGTACAAGTGTATATACCTCAAAATGATGGGCAGTAGCGGATATCAGGAATGCAGTACTCAGTCGCCTCAAAGTCTACTGGAGGTAATCTGTGTAGGAAAATGAAAGGGTGAGCACATCAAGCTCAGTAAGGTAATCCTACGAATAAGTAGGTAACCATACTACTTACATGAACGTGGTGCCATGCGTAAACCACCTTTTCTCCACACATTTCAAAATAGATGCAACAATTCATGATGTCATGTAAAACAAGTTCAAATATAGATTTCAAAGAGCATCGAAAACTCAACATGCAAATCCATTTAAATCATTTCATTCTTGTTAAAATTTCAGAATAAAGCCAAGACTCAACCCCTCCCTCGGGTGTTTCTGACTCACACAAAACCATGAAATCAAATGCTTTTCAAAGCAATAGTGACATGCGATACAATGAATGTCATGTAAAACCAGTTTACATCATTCATGGGTTTAAATAACATGAAAATAACATCATGCAAATTTAGTTTAAAACCTAGTTTCATTCTCATCAAAATCTTATCTTAGTCATGATCTAACCCCTCCCTCGGGTGATCCAGACTCACACAAAAATCCACAAAACGAGTTTCTCAAAACATCAACATGCGAGACTAGGCAATATATGTATATATCTCAGGCAAATAACTAGGACTATGGCCATATGTCCTTGTGATCCCACTGCTACACGGATCCTAGTGTGCGGGGTCTCACCACGATCGGGGACCACCCCGGGCGATGGGTCAGTCCATCCCCTCGGCCCTGTTCGATCAGTCGCATTTGAAGATGCCACTCACATCCGAAGATGCCACGTATCCGAAGATGCCACATAATCAATTCCAGCACGGTACAGCGTACTCCATGCTACTTGCACATGCTACTTGCACGATACAACGTACTCCGTAGACTCATATCTCATATCCATACTCATGCCCTGTCTCAAAACGCACGTGCGAGCCTATTTAATCAGCGTGACACACAGTCTACCCGATGCTCCAAGCACGACTCATCGCATGTTTTCATAAAACCAGCACGAGCGATGCTCCAACACTCTCATAAAATCAAGGAAAATCTCATGCGAGCCAAGCTCCAGCACGCGTTTCATAAAATCTCATAAGATTAGTGCGAGCTAAGCTCTAGCACTTTGTCAAAATCATGTAAAACTAGTGCGAGCTAGGCTCCAGTACTTTGTCATAAAATCAAATGAAAATCTGGTGCTAGTTAAACTCCCGCACCCTGCCACAAAAATCATATGAAAATCTGGTGCGAGTTAGACTCCAGCACCAATGCATGTAAAACTCTAGTGCGAGCCATTACTCTAACACTAATGCATGCATCGCATAAATCAAAACTCATGCGAGCTAAGCTCTAGCAAGTCACATATTCATAAAATCACGTAGGTGGCTACATTGCTCAAATCAATTTCAAAGAAAATCAACATTGATTAAAGTTATGCAATGCCATGCATTTTATTTGAAAGTTAGCCAACCTACCCATGCATGTGTCAAACCACCTCAAAAACAAGCAAGAACCTCTTGTTCTTGCTCCTCCCAAATTTTCCTAATTTTGGAAATTTTACCCTTCACAAGGGTATTTTGTCATTTGCCCATCCGGGCACTAAAAATTTTATTTGAAATCTAGACCCTTCAGACAATTTAAGAGATTGAAAATGAAGTTGAAATTGCGTAAAGCTACCCCTAGCAGTCCGTAAAATTCTCTTACCTCATTTTTCTGTACAGTTTGACCTTTTCCGAACGCTACCGATCACTCGATCCGTTTAGCTCCTAATATGTTCTCCGGAGCTGCAGATAATCATTATCGGGTTAAATCCAAACATATTAATTCATATTTCACTTTTACTGGGCCTAATTTAAATCATTGGGCCCGTTTGCACTTTAATGGGCCTTAATCTGCCTTAAGCCTATTTTTCACTTACTATTCACATTATCGAGGCCTATTGGGCTCATTGGACCCATCAGTATTTATTGGGTCTCGTTCTCGGATAGCTCAAATAATTATTCACGACAATTTATCTTAAATTCCAGAATTTAATTCATTTTATAAGAAATTACTCCGTAATGTATGCGGTAAAATTTCTAACACGTATAACGATGTAAATTGTTGTAAATAAGGGTTACATACCCGAGATTCCATGATGATACGTAAATCGAGGCTGTCTCGAGCTCTCGTTTGACGTCAATTGTCGAGCTACACAATTACATATTTTTTCGGGTCAATTTTTAGTCAGATATTAATCAAATTAAATATTTTGAAATTTAAATCGATTAATTTCGATCGCTTACCGACTTACCTGTAGCTCGATTGCATCACCAAAATTTTTCTCCAATTTTTTCTCTTTTTCTTTTTCCCTTTTTCTCTTTCTTTTTCTTCTTTTCTGGTTGAACCGGTTCGGTCCGGTTCAGCCTGGTTCAGATCGGTCCAGTTCAATCGGTTCAGTTCGATTCGGTTTTCTTCATCGTCGTTCGGAGCTCTGCCGGTCGGTTCTTCGTTGGCTTCCACCTCCAGCAGCTCCGCGGGGTAGTCCGATTTACGAATCTGGCCTCGGTTTCACCAACGGTGGTCGAAAAGTGGTCGGTTCGGCCTGTTGTCTCCTCACTGTCGGTGCCATTTCCTTTCTGTCGCCGTTGACGGTGCTGCCGGCCATTCCACTGGCCGCTTCAGCCGCTGATCGGTCGGTCTTCGTTTGGGGTTCCTTCGGTTGGCGGTGGTCGAGCCTAGATCGGCATCAACGTTGGCGAAATCTCTTATCTTCCTCTCGGTTCTCTCTCTTTCACCGACGTTCTCTCGCCGTTCGTGCCTCCTCGCCTGATTTTGCCTGGGGTCGGCGTCGGCTACTTCGCCCCCTCGCCTGGTGCGTCTGCCACCGGTCACTCCGTCCGGTGAGGGAACTCTATTCCCTCGGCTTCTGTTTCTTCAGAAATCACGATTCGCGATTTCTTTTTTTAATTTATTTATTTATAATTTATTTTATTATTATTTTATTCATTAAAATATTATTAAAATCCAAAAATATCTTAAAAAAATTATATTTTATTCTTTAAATCAATTAACTGAATTTATTAGTCTTATTTCGTCTTTTCAGTATATATTTTCAATATTTTCGGGATAATTTTTCAATGTGAAATTTTTAATTAATTCCAATAAATTCATATCTTGATCAATTAGACTCGAAATTCAATATTTTCCTCATTATTGATCAAGATTTCTTAATTTCATATTTTTAATGAAATTTTCTTATTGAATTTATACCGAATTTTGATCTTTTGACTGTTTTACCCTTCTACACGTTCGGGACCAATTTAGGCCGACTTTCCTTCTTGGACCCACTATAATTTCTCACTTACAATTCGTATCTCTGTCCGGACAATTGAAATCTCATAAATTAAATTTGAAATTTCTTAATTGTCCGTTTTCAAATTTAACGTACGTTCGACTACTTCATTCATATTTATATGATCAAATAATCCGTCTTATGATTCCATTAACATTTAACCATATCCATAAAGTGTGTAAATCATAAGGAAATACGATAACAATCGGGTCTTACACAAAAGTTCCTTACTCTGACCTAGAGGAACAGGTCAATCGACCAATATGAATCTCAATTTACATCCTGGGCAGGTATAATCCTGGATTATGGGCAGTGAGAGTCGAAAAGCTTAAAAGTTCATGGAAGGGCTCAGATCGTCTATCAGAGTCTAATTAGCTGCGTTAGATATAACTAGTTATGATGAGGCAGTGCGCAGATCACAGTGCGTGAATAAGATTAGGAATTGCATGCCTCTGAGTTTGAGAAAGGTAATAAGGGTCGAAATAGAGACCAGACAGTATTGAGACACGTTTCACGAGGATAGAGTGGAGTATGGTACAGCATACTCCATGCTACTTGCATGGTACAACGTACTCCGTGGACCCATATCTCATATCCACAATCGTGCCTGTCTCAAAACGCACGTGCGAGCATATTTAATTGGCGTGACACACAGTCTACCCGACGCTCCAAGCACGGCTCATCGCATGTCTCATAAAATCAGTGCGAGTGATGCTCCAGCACTCTCATAAAATCAAGGAAAATTTCGTGTGAGCAAAGCTCTAGCATGCATTTCATAAAATCTCATAAGATTTAGTGCGAGCTAAGCTCCAGCACTCTGTCAAAATCATGTAAAACTAGTGCGAGCTAGGCTCAGCACCGTGTCATAAAAATCAAGTGAAAATCTAGTGGGAGTTAGACTCCAGCACCCTGTCACAAAAATCATATGAAAATCTGGTGCGAGTTAGACTCTAGCACCTATGCATGTAAAACTCTAGTTCGAGCCCTTGCTCCAGCACTAATGCATGCATCACACAAATCAAAACTCGTGCGAGCTGAGCTCTAGCACGTCACATTCTCAAAAATCACGTAGGCGGCTGTGTTATTTCAAAACCATTTCCAAGGAATTCACATTGTTGAAAATATGAAATGCTGTGCATTTTTATTTACAAGCTAGTCAGCCTACTCATGCACGTGTCAAAACACCTCAAAAACAAGCAGGAACCTCTTGTTCTTGCTCCTCCCAAATTTTCCTAAATTTGAAAATTTTACCCTTCACAAGGGTATTTTGTTCATTTGCCCATCTAGGGCACTAAAATTTTATCTTAAATCTAGACCCTTCAGACAATTTTAGGAAATGTAAATGATGTCGAAATTACGTAAAGTTACCTCTAGCAGTCCATAAAATTTCCTTACTTAGAATCACGCACGAGCTTATCCCGTCTCGATCATACCAAGTCTCTCAGTCCAATTCGCTCCAAACCAAGTCTACGGAGCTGCATATAACCACGTATTTGGGTCAGTTCTAATATACTTATCAGTATTTCACTTTTACTGATCGAATCTAAAGTATTGGGCCCATTTTACTTTTTGGGCCCGATTGCACCTTAATGGGCCTCGACCCATTTTCAGCCCATTTTCATTTATTAAATCCCTTCTTCGGGTCTACTGGGCTCATTTGACTTACCAATACTCATCGGGCTTTGTTCCAAACTCATTGGATAGCCCGTATATCATTTACGATAATTACGTTAAAATTCCTAATACAATGCCTTTTATGCAAAATTAATCCGTAAAATAATCTTAACTCTGCATTAAGGACTCAAATTGTTGTAATTAAAATGTACTTACCAATACTATATGGGGTACAAAAATTGGAGCTCAATCGGCTCTCGTTCGGGCTCTGTCGTAAAACTGCACAATTTGATAAATTCGGGTTATTTTCCATTAATATAATATTAAATTAATTCTCGAAATTTATGCACAGGTCAATCTTGACCCTCGGTCAACTTACCTGAATTTCAAGTCGTCCCCGATAAATTTTCTTTCTTTTTTTTCCTTTTCTTTCTTTTTCTTTTCTTTTCCTTTCCTCCCTTTTCCTTCCTTTTCCTTCCTTTTCCTTCCCCTTTCCTCTCAGCCAAACGGTGCCGTTTTCGGTTCCTCGTCGTCGCCGGCATTCCCAGTCATTTCACCAGCTGCTATCGGTACCAAAAGGACCGGCTCGTCCTCCCGATCATGTCGGTGGCCACTAATCATGCCCAGCTGCCGTCGATCGTCGGAACCAACTCGGTTTCTTCCTCGGATTTTCGTTCACCGATTCGTCGGAATCCTGCATCGTCGGCGAACCCATCAGTGCCTATTCGATTCGATCAATCAAGTCTAGTGTTCAAGTCTTAGGTTAGCGATATCGTCAGTATCAAAAGAAACACATCCAATTTAAGGTTCATAGAACGTTCCAACAGTTCGCGTTCCCTAACCATTTATACAACACTATCTTGAGATCCTTTTTACTCACAGTGCTAGCTCTAGCCATTTCTTTTCTTGTGTTAAACTGCTTTTGTGAAATTTAATATTTAAACTTTCATGATCTGTAAAATTCTATAATCCTTCACCGCACAAGTAATGGTATCCTGATTTCGAACGCAAATATTATGACTGTAAGTTTCAATTTATGGGTTATGGATTAAGACATATCTAGACGTTGTCAAGTTTTTTAGGCAGAGATGTATTTTGAAATACCTTATTAGCCATCAAGCTTGACCACACAAACCAATTATAGCCATAGGGCTTCATGATTTAGTCCTAATTGAAAGTAGGGTACCAAAATTTATCGCAATTCTCATTTATCCTTTGGACTCAATTCATTCTCAATTCATATCACTTAATTCAAATAATTTGATATACTAGAAGTAATCATACATTGTGTGCATCTCTTATTGCAAGTATAACATGTATTCAGGATTTATCATACTTAAAAACTTGTCTCATTTCGCACATCAATTACAACAAAACTTTTTTCCCTTATTGGAATTAGGTCTCGCATTCGAAACATAAGCACATACAAATTACAATCTTTAGATCCGAAATGTATTTCATATTCTAAAGTCTCTTTATACCCCCAAAACTCTGAATCTTCTTAAAGTTTTGGGTCTTTCCCACTGATCTATAACCTCAGTTTTGAGAGAATCCAATTGACACCCGTTCTTGATACAACGTGATACGGCCTAAACGTATTGTTCGCAAGTGCATGGGTCGTATAAGTAATAATGGGATTTGAGTCCCGGAATATCGTCTCACAGAGAAGTTGGTTAGCCTAATTAACTACCGGTTAATCTTACCCAAAGTATATTCCAGCAAATTATGAAGTTTAAGTGGGTGATCTACAAGGCTGAAATTAAAACTACTGAAAACAATAACAATTATAAACTAAACAAAATAAAACCGAGCTAAAATTACTTACAAAGCTCCGAGTAATTAAAGAAAATACCTACAAAAGATAATTAAAACAATTAAAATTAATTAACGCAATTAAAATAAAATGCAATTATGAAATTAACAAAGCAAGATTAATTAAACTAAAATTAAACAAACCTAAAATGCAATTAAACTACTTAATCAAAATGCAAATTAAGCTAACTTAAGATTTAATAAAATAAAATCCTAGAAAAATTAAGAAAATAACTATAAAACTACATGTCTAAAATATTAACTCTAAACTAATCCTAACTATATCTAATTACTAACTTAACAATAGAATCTAACTAATGCATGTAACAAATTTAATCTAAATTAATTCTAAAGGTAACTCATAAAATACTAAACTAAAATTAAATCCTAAAACATATAATATAAAATTAACTACTAACTAAAAAATTAAAACTAAAGATTAAATTAACAACTTAAAACATTAGATCTAACCTATAATTATCAATTAACAACTATCCTAAACTAACAACTAATGAAACAATCAAAATAATAAAAATGCAATCAACATTAAATTAAACAAAGAAGTAATGTGGCCAAACAAGGCCTTAGCTACATGACAAGCCAAGTGGTCTCTCCATTCACTGTGGACGTTTCCTCTTTGTTTCATTTTCATTTTGCTGCAGGAGCTGTCTAGGTGCTACTCTGCTGCACGGGTCCTGCACTCTGCAACTTCCAACAACTCTGCTCTCGGTTCCTGCTCAGCTCCAACTGCTTCAAGTTTCATTCATCAGCAACTAAGCTCCAACATGCTAGCCCTACATTCCTGCCAACCATTGCAATGCTGCACCTTACTTCACGCACACCAGCAGGTCACCAACTGCCTTGCTTCTATCATCAGTAAGCCATGCTACTGCTCTTTGTTCCTGCTCCAGTACTGCTTCTTACTCCCGACTCTATCCAACTACTGCTGATCATGCTCACTGGCCAGACTGCCCAGTTATGCCTACGGTACCAGCTTGCTTCATCACCGAACATCAGTAGACACAGAGGATGTCCAGCATCCTTCCTGCTACTGATAATCGAGGATGTCCAGGTGTTGCTACCCCATATACTATCCTTCACTGCTATTGCTGCTCGTTTCTCGCATGCCCAGCTCACTCCCGGTTTAGTCCTCCACTGCAGTACTAGCAGTACTTTCCCGATCAGGATCAACACTGCAGAAACAGGACATGGATCGCTATAGAGCAGCAGACACGACCCTTCCAGCCTCCAGAAATAAAGCAGCCGCAGTGAGTGGGAACAATGAAGAACTTGCTTTACCTTAGCCCATACTACCCACTACTGCATATAAAAGATTAATGTAAAATAACAGCAAAGACAAAAGAGAATGAATAGTATAATAATCATAAAACAGAGATGAACAGAGGAAAGCTTTCTAGATATTGCACACTATTGTGTTCCATCTACACCGACCAGCATCATTCCCCTCAGCATTAAGAAGTCACGGTCCCCTCACGGGTCAGCTGCTGTTCGTGCAACAGATAACACCACCGCTTCAACCGTCGATCATCCATCATCGTTCCACTTTGCAAATGGTGTCAGAACAATGGAATGGTAGTCATCGATGAAGCATAGCAACCATCCAGCTCTCAATGAATGAGCAGTGAAAGAGAATAAAAATGAATAGGAATCGGGAATAACTAAAAAGAAAGAAAACTTTGCATTAAAGAAATAACATGTAATTAAAAGCTAGTAAAATGGAAACTTTGTCAAACCGAGAGCTTCATTGATCAATAACAAAACACAAAACAACTACAAATAGGAAGCAAATTGAGAGGTTACAACTAGTAAATAGAAGCTATGTAGTAGACTGAAAAAGTAATGACTTAAACAAAATCGAGAAGAAGGATAAACAATGGTGGCTGTTAAAATAAACATGAAACCAACAGGAAAGCTTCTAAAAACAAGGAAAATAACTTAAAACTATTCTAACACTACTCCTAACTTACTCCTACTCTAAAACTACTTTTACACTAACACTACTTAGTTTTTTTTTTCAATTGTTATCATGTCTTATTTATACACACACTTAGGGGTACAATTGTAATTTTTTCATCCTAGATGAGTTGGCATTGTTTGGCTACTTGTCTTCACACTATTGGCTTCTTAAAAAGATATTTCCATGTCATCTGTTGTCCAATTGGATGTGCTAGGTGGCATGACTCGTGTTGTCCGCGTGTCTAATCTCGATTTTAGCCCCATTCCAGTCCATTTTCTACCGAAATTTTCAAAATTCATCCGGATTTAATTTATCTGTAAACATGAGAATTTTATTCAAAATGAGGGGATAATTAACAAATAATTTGGGGATTAAAATAATTAATTAAGAAATTAAGCATAAATAATTCTATTTTTATAGAATTATCACAACGTGACCCAGAAGACTCCGGATCTCCTTAACAAGTAATGCCAGTACACTACAAAGTGGATCACTTGGTCTAATAATCCCCTTATTTTATAATCCCTGTAATTATTTCTTCAACTTTTCTAATTCATTCGAAGCCATTCAGTATAAGGGTTTGAATATTAGTTCGGTACCAAGTACTAGATCAATTTCAAAACTTCATCTAATAGTAACTCTAGTAGATCATCCGGACATATGTTAAAAAATTCCTTGTCTATAGGAATGTCTCTTTATTTCAATTACGCCTTATCTCTATCAATCACGCAAGCAGTGAAACCTTCAAGTTTCATTTATACTATTTGTTCAGTATTTCATTCTTCTAATTACAATGACTTTGCTCTTTCATTACCCTTACCTTCAACAAAATGATCTCTTTTAGTCATGCTCTTTGCCTTTCCTTTTCTCTTAATAATTTCAGAGACATACATTTCATAATCGCATAGTTGCGTCTTATCCACACAGTTGTGTCTTGCACACTATTTCCTCAAAATAACATCAAATGGAGCTAACCTAGCTCGAATTAAGGGTCTCAGTCCTCTTTTGAGTTTCTATACCTCTTTTATTTCACATCTCCACGTATCCAGATTATACTTCTTCCAAAACTATAAATTAGTTTCATATTCATTCTCAGACTTGTTTCGTTATGTCCGATTCAGTTATTTCATCTATAATTGTCACTTTGTTTCATCTAGAATGTGTTGCCGCCTCAAGGCCTTCAGAAACATATCCCATGTAATTTTCTGATGTCGGTTTTGGATTAAATCGGGTAACTTCCCTCTGAGCTTGACTTTTTATTTCGATACTGATGCTACGAAAGCTACTTTCTTGAACTTTAAAACCCATATAACTTCCCTAATTCTTTACCACAAAAGTTGTATAAGTAACTTTCTCGTAGAGTTACTATAAAAATTCTATGGGGTTTCTCCGTCTCATTATCCAATCTTTCGAAATCACTGAATTCTTAACCTCATCAAAAAATGGAGGCTCAACCTTCTGAATTTGCCTCTGTCTATTAAGTTCACAGTCATACCCTAAGAATCCATATAGGTTTTCTAGTTCATTTATTTTAGTTTTCATTACAATGGGATTCTTGACTCTAGTATATAATAGTGTAATATTTTATGAAATTGTCTCAATCTTGCTCTCAGTGACACCTCAATCATTATCATTATCACGGGGCCACTATCACTTGACTCGACAATGTAATCATTATTTCCATGTCCCGCACAATTCTTACAGAGCAGACTCCAGAGTTTTCGAATAAATTATAAGGTATACATCCAGATGAAGGTTCACTAAATCTCTCGGGCCTATCTCTATGGCCTCAAGAAGCAGTTTCATTTCGTTTTATCAGTATGGCTATATGTCACAACCTTATTCCTGTGACTTAACTTACTATTAATAGTTAGGCTGTGAGTCAACATCCATATCCACATCTCATCCATTCGTAATTTAACATTCATTAAATGGAGTAGAAACTGCTCCTTTATAAATATGCGAAAATGTTTACACTAGTTTCTATTATATACATCCCTTTCGTACAAAAGATAACCAAACTATGGATTAATTTACAAGATACAAAATTTTTTCTCATAAGTGTATACCTCTATACTACTGGAGAAGTAGAGATCACCGTAGCAGGGACAACTACAGTAATTCACTATTGCGTAGTATCTGTGGAGGAGGAAATAAGGGGGTGAGCTAACACACTCTGGAAGGAAAATATGAAAGCAGATAGATAACTACGCTATCTACATGCTAAAATATTGACATTTATTTTCCTTATAAAACATATGCATTTCTTTGAAAGTAGCTTCCATCGATGCGAAACCATTAATTCGCTAAATAGGTATATGCATATACATCATCAATTCACACAGGATCACACAGTTCAATCTTTAAAGACCATACAGCTTCATTTATCAGTTCATACAGAACACACTTACAAATCTCTTTGTAAATAATGTAATATGAGACATATAATGAGATTTTATACCACCCTGTATCACACAGTAGGGGGGACATTTGTCACCTCACACAATAGCAACACAATGTCATATCACACAGATAAAATAAGACTTATGACCATAGTCTGGATTCTAGGCAACACTGATCAGGCGTGCGAGAACCCATGCTTGGGGAGGCAGATCAACCATCCCTTCAGTCCACATAGAATCACTAAGATATCACGACAAATTGTACTCCATGGCTAACGCTCATGGTACATCGTTCTCCCGTGGATCCTTATCACCCATTTTCGTTGTCTCAAAATCACGTGCGAGCAGGTCTGTACAAGATCACTAAGCAATACATGACGGTTCCAGCACAGTTTTACTCATCACATAGCAAACTCATAAACTCTCGTGCGAGCAACTCAACGTAAGATAACACAGCATACCTGAGGCATCAAGCACAATTTTGCTTATCACACAGTAAAGCTCACGAGACCACATGTAAGCAACTCAGCGTAAGAACACACAACATAGCTGAGGCATCGAGCACGGCTTTGTCCCATCACTTTAAATTGAGGGGGTCACATGCGAGCATAATCAGAGTAAGATCAGTAAGCAGTACTCGTTGGCTCCAACATGATTCTCAAAATCTAGTGCGAGCTCTCGAGTGGAACACACAGTATCACTCGAGGCATCGAACACCTTTTTTTGCTTTTCTCAAAATTCCTTTTAAAAATGATGTGTGAGTAGGGCTGGTAAATCTATCGTTGCCACTAAGGCTCTATTACGTTTTCACACAGAAAAGAAATAGAAGGCTCTATTCACTGAGCATGAGTGAGAGGGCAATCTCCCTTCAATCACTCTTTAAAGGCTTTTCATGCAAATTACCAAATCGGGAGCCAATCTATTATTACTCTTTCTCAAAACACTTGTAAAAACCTTTTTTCACAACAAGGTATAGAAGTCATGCAATTCATGCATATAATCTTCTTCTTATACATAGTTTTCACCTAGATATATCAATATCTATGTACTTTATTATATTCATTCGTATATAGCAGGTAAGCAAACATACATATAGCTATCTCTAATAGCTCGCATAAGTCCCTTACCTCGAATCACGCTCGAATCACTTTCCTTGATTTCTAACGCTCGTGATCCGGTCTTATCGACTCCGACTTTATCTCCAGGAGCTGCAAGCATTTGCTACTCACATCAGTATTATTTCAATATACTCGATTCTCATTTACATGGCTTTCAAATCAATGCATTGACCCATTACATCAATATGGCCTCATTACAACTTATGGGACTTTAATCCCTCTTAAATCCATTTCAATTGTTCTATTCGTTTCTCGAGAATCCATTAGACTCCACGAGTTTATTAAGTCATATTAAACCGACATTAAGCTCACAATGCCTCTAGTTCATCATTTCCCTTCTCTATGGCATTTCATCGTACACTTAATATGCCTATTATCAATCCTCATCTAATCTAACTTATGGATTTCACAATGTCATCTTAGAATCATCTACACATTCTCATTAACATCTCTGCATGCTCAAATAATCATTAGCTCTTTGCCATTTCAATTTTCTCTCACTAAGTCCATTCTTGATCATAATTGTTTAAGCATGTATATGTACTTTTCAACCAACATTATATACACCAAATCACTCATCATAATGTCTAGATTAACATACCAGAAAATGGTGTATAGAAATCTTACCTAACTTGACCTTTTTCCTCTTTTTGCCAATGTGGGAGAAATCCTCTGTTCTCTTTCAATCCAAGGTTTGAGCTTTCAATCTTTGACTATGTTGTTCTCTCTCTCACTAGGAACAACTTTACTCAAAGGAACTTCTCTCAAAACTGATTGGAATGTGGTGATTTTGGGGTGAGAAAGCTAGGTCACTTGTTAAAAATGGAGAAAATGAGTTTATTCCCGTGAAATGCAGATCCAACTGCCCAGTTTTTATAGGAAATACCTTATGAGATCGATCTCCATAGGGGGAAGATCGATCTGGCCTTGCTTAAATCCTTCTGAATTTTGACAATTTAAAGGTAAGGGATCGATATGTTGAATGCATGAGATCAATCTACTCATTGGTATAAGATCGATCTGTTGAAGGTAGAAGGCTTTGGAGATCGATCTGGTCCTTAAGAGGATATCAATCTGGCCTATCTAGAGACTAATGGAGATCAATCTGCCTATGGGAGGAGATCGATCTAGTCTAACCTGAGACAACTTGAGATCGATCTGCTTGAGTGAGGGATCGATCTCCCTCTTGCAGAATGCTTTTGCATTGCATTGCCAAGCCTTGGGATCGATATCTCCTTGCATGAGATCGATATGCCCTGCTTCTTGCAACATTTTAGCTATAATTTTTCTAGTTTCTCCAAGTTAAACTTCCATCCAATTGTTTCTATACTCATTTTGCAATTTATTCACACTTAGAACTTATGAACATCCATTTCTTATGGTTCATAAATAATATAACTTGTCTGTACATTCCAGAATCATAAATATTACATGGAAATTTACGGGTCTTACAATCCTCCCCTCCTTTAAGGAATTTGGTCCTCCAAATTAGAACCAAGTCATTCATCAAAAAGTTGGGGGTGCTTTTTCAGTATTAGGTTCTCTAATTCCCAAGTAACTTCCTCTGAATTGTGATGCTGCCAGAGAACCTTAACAAGTGGAATTGTCTTATTCCTTAGAACTTTTTGCTTCGTATCCAGTACCCAGATCGATCTCTCTATATATGTCAGATCGTCCTTGAGCTCTAATGGCTCATACTGAATCACATGAGTCGGGTCTAGATGGTACTTTCAAAGCATCGATACGTGTAAGACGTTATGAATGCCTGCTAGCTTTGGTGGTAACGCTAGCATATAGGCCTTATCTCCTACACGCTCCAGTATCTCAAATGGTCCGATATACCAAGGGCTCAACTTACCCTTCTTACTGAACCTCATAATCCCTTTCGAGGGAGAAACTTTCAAAAATACTGGGTCTCCCACAATGAACTCTAGTGGCTTCCATCTCATGTCAGCATAACTTTTTTGCTTACTCTGAGCTATTCTTAATCTCTCGCATATCAGCTGAACAACCTCAGAGGCTTATTGTACCAAATCGGGAGCAAAAGTCTTTCTATCATCCACTTCTTCCCAACCAATAGGGGAACGACACCTTCTACCATATAATGCCTCATATAGTGCCATCTCGATACTCGAGTGATAATTATTATTGTATGCAAATTCGGCTAATGGTAGGTGATCATCCCAAGAGCCCTTAAAATCCATAACACTCGCTCTCTACATACCCTCTAATGTTTAGATGATTCTCTCTGACTAACCATCGATTTAAGGGTAAAAATCGGTACTGAAACTTAATTGGGTTCCTATAGTTTCCTGAAATGTTTCCAAAAGTGGGAAGTGAAGCAAGAATCCCTATCCGATACGATGATCACTGGAACACCATGTAGCCTCACTATCTCCCGTACATACAACTCTGCCAAACTACTCAAAGTATCTGTAGATTTCATAGCTAGAAAGTGGATGGATTTCGTCAGTCTGTCTACCACTACCTAGATAGCATCATAGTTAGGGTTGTATGTACGGTAATCCCATGATGAAATCCTTGGTGACATGCTCCCATTTTCGAGTCAGTATAGGTAGAGGCTGCAATAACCCTGCAAGCTTCTGAGGCTCTACCACCACTTGCTGACATACCAGACATTTTACTGCAAACTCTGCGATATCCTTTTTCATCCCTAACCACTAATACATTTTTTGGAGATTCTGATACATCTTATTACTCCCCGGATGCAATGTATATCTCGATGAATTAGCGTCTGTCAAAATCAACCTTTTTAACTTTGGGCCATCGGGAACGCAAATCCTGCCTCTAAACCTCAATAGGCCATCATCACTCACTAAGAAATCGACCACATCACCCCTCTGAATCAAACTCGCACGATCAGCATCTGGTCAATCAAATTCGGTTCCACTCGTAGGCTAGTTATCACACAGTCAGTGTCAACATCAAGAGGGTTTATATCCAATCCGAGGTGAGCAAAATGCTTGAGCAACAAATATTCCCTAACCATCATGTGTGATACATTCTGAGGCTCTTCCTACTTAGGGCATCAGCCACAATATTATCCTTCCCTGGATGGTACAATATCTTGCAATCATAATCCTTCAAAAGTTCTATCCACAATCTCTGTCTCATATTTAACTCTTTCTGTGAAAACAAATATCTGAGGCTCTTATGATCTGTATACACCTGAAATTTCTCACTGTACAAATAGTGGTGCCAAATCTTTAATGCAAATACCACGACTACCAACTCTAAATCATAGGTTGAGTAGTTCCTCTCATGGTCCTTAAGATGTCTGGATCCATAGGCTACTACCTTTCCGTCCTGCATCAACACACAGCCCAGTCCCTGTCCTTAGGCATTTGTATACACTGAGTAACCTCCTGAGCTGGTGGGTATGGTGAGAATAGGTGTGGTGCTCAGTCTGTGCTTTAACTCATAGAAACTTCTTTCACATTTATCATCCCACTCGAATGCCACATTCTTTCGAGTGAGACATGTCAACGGAGCTGCCAGCTTAGAGAATCCATCAATAAATCGTCGATAATAACCTGCTAAACCCAGGAAACTGTGGATGTCTATAACCGTCTTGGGTCTTTCCTACTATATCACAGCCTCTATCTTGGACGAATCCACTGATACCCCGTCTCTTGAGACCATATGACCCGAAAATGATATCTCACTTAGCCAAAAATCACACTTGTTGAGTTTAGCATATAACTCCTAATCTCGGAGGGTCTGTAACACTGTTCTCAAATGCTGCTCATGCTCTTCCTTGGATTTCGAGTTCACCAATATGTCATCTATAAATATGATCACGAATCTGTCCAGGTATGACTAAATACATCATTCATTAGAGCCATAAATGCTGCAGGAGCATTCATCAACCTAAATGACATAACCAAAAACTCATAATGGCTATAACGGGTCCGAAACGCTGTCTTGGATACATCTCCACTCCGAATCCTCAACTGATGATACCCAGACCTCAGATTAATCTTCAAAAAGACTTGTCCTCCTTGCAATTGATCCAATAGATCATCAATCCGTGGAAGGGGATATTTATTCTTGATGGTAGCCTTGTTCAACAACCGATGATCTATACACAGTCAGAGACTCCCATCTTTCTTCTTTACAAACAGAAGCAGTGTTCCCCAAGGTGATACACTCAGTCTGATAAACCCTTTATCCAATAACTCTTGCAACTGTTTCTTTAGCTCCTCCAATTCCACTGGATCCATTCTATATGGTGGTTTGGATATCGGTTTCGTTCCAGGCACCACATCATTACAAAATTCCATCTTTCTATTTGGTGGCAACCCTGGTAATTCTTTCAAAAAGACATCGGGGAATTCTCTAACCATGGGATATCGATAATTTCGGGTGTGCCTTATCTAAATCAACCGCATATGTTATAAAACCTTCAACATATTATGATCACATTGGTTAGTAAAATCATCCATCCTTAGAAATAATTTACTACTTCTTTCATTACTTTTTAAATCTTACAACATACTTTTCAGGGGTAGGAAACATTACTGTCTTAGCATGACATTTTAAAACAGCATGGGTTGCCGCTAACTAATCCATTCCTAGTATTACATCAAAATCCTTCATGTTTAATAGAATAAGATCAACCAACATATCCTTTTCCCCTACCTTTAACTTACAACCATTACATACATATTCAATTTACATGTTTTACATGTTCAATCCTACCAAGAGGTACAGGTTTTACATGTTCAATCAATTTACATGCAAATGTAGGCGATATGAATGAATGCGTGGCACTAGGATCTATCAATGCTAATGCTTTAAAATCAAAGACTAGGATGGTACCTTTAATCACATCCGTAGAAGCTTCTGCAAATGCCTGGTCTAATGCAGACACTCGCCCTTGACCAACAGCTTGTTCCCCTTTCTCTTCAGCTGTGCCCTTCCTCTTAGGTGTAGGTGTATCAACTGTAGCCCTCTCTGGCTCTTTGCCCTTCTGTGGGGTTGCATCAATTAGCTCTTGGCATTCACGAGCTATGTGCCCCGATTTGCTACATCTATAGCATGATCTCATCGAAGTGCTGGTCTACTCCCATGATATCTACCACACATCCTGCACTGCTCGGTGGTAGGTCGGGGTCCGCCAATAACGATGCCCCTTGAAGCTGGAGGTAAAGTTGGGTAAACTGAATAAGCTGGAGGCTTCGTAGACCTCTCTCGTACCTCCTCAATCTTTAGCCCTTTACTAAATAATCTTCGGCTCTTTCTGAATCCCTTATCCTCAACTGACCTCTCTCGGTCCTTATCTTTGCCCTTACCACTCTTGCTTAACTCCGAGGCATGCAACTCATAGTCCTGCTCACATAGTTGAGCTCTGCGTACTGCCTCGTCATAGGTGGTAATTTCAAATGGGGCCAATCGGGCTCTAATCAAAGGTCTCAACCCCTCAAAAAAATTTTGGACCTTTCTGTCTTGACAGTACATGGTCACTATGTCATATCTACCTAGAGAGGTGAATCTAGACTCTTACTCATCAACTGTACAGTTCCCCTAAGTCATGGTCAGAAATTCCATCTGTATCTTCCTCTGAACAGTTGCCGGTATGTACTGCCTCCTAAAGGCATCTAGAAATATATCCCAAGTCACAACCGGGTGACGTGCACTCAAAATCGATTGGGTGGCCATCCACCAATGCTCGACCTAACCATCTAATACAAAGGCAGCAAAAGTGACCTTCTCTGTGGCAGAGCAATGGAAGAGTTTGTAGAACTTCTCCATACTCCGAATCCAATGCTCCGCTAACACGAGGTCCTTCACTCCACTGAACGAAGGTGGTCCAAACTTCTTGAACTATCTCAGCCTGCCCAGGTCACAATCATAAACTCCCTCTCCACCCACCTATTATGGAGCTACAGGATCCTGAACTGGTGGTGGAATGTTCTGAACTGGAGGGGGTGCAGGAATCTCTGCCTCTGCAGCCCTAGGTCTCGGTGCAGGCTGTGCTGGCTCTTGTCTCTCAGGTGCAGCAGCTTGACCAGTAGGGTTCTCCTGTCCACCCTCAAATCTGGCCATCGCCTATGTAAACATCTCCATAACTGTGTCTACACTGCGCTGTAACTGCTCGATATGTGCCTCAGCGGCCTCACTAAGACTGGTGGATCTCTACTAGAACTGGACCCACTGCGCCTCTCGGGCTCATCTCTATGCCCCTGAGAGCGCGAACTCTTTCATCGACGAGTACATCATCTATCAGACATCCTGCATACTCAATAACAAGTGTCTCAGTTACATTTCCAACTTGGTATACACAATTGTATCCAAATAATGCACAGTACTTTAGGGATGTATAATTTCCTAACTATGGATACTGACTCACATCAGACCAACTTTGCTCTGATACCAACCTCTGTCACGACCCTCTTCCCGTGACTTAACTTCCCGTGACTTAACTTACTATTACCAGTTGGGCTGTGAGTAAACATCCATATCCACTCTCATCCATTCGTAATTTAACATTCATTAAATGAAGTAGAAACTATTCTTTTATAAATATGTGGAAACATTTACATCAGTTTCTATTATATACATCCCTTTCGTACAAAAGATAACCAAACTGTGTATTAATTTACATGATACAAATTTTTTTCTCATAAGTGCATACCTCTGTACTGTTGGAGAACTGGCGATCACCGTAGTAGGGACAACTGTAGTAATTTACTACTGTGTAGTATCTATGGAGGAGGAAATAAGGGGGTACGCTAACACGCTCAGTAAGAAAAATATGAAAGCAGGTAGATAACTACACTATCTACATGCTAAAATATTAACATTTATTTTCCTTATAAAACATATGCATTTCTTTGAAAGTAGCTTCCATCGATGCAAAACCATTAATTCGCTAGATGGGTATATGCATATACATCATCAATTCACACAAGATCACACAGTTCAATCTTTAAAAACCACACAGCTTCATTTATCAGTTCACACAGAACACACTTACAAATCTCTTTGTAAATCACGTAACATAAGACATATAATGGATTTTATACCACCCTGTATCACACAGTGGGGGGGACAGTTGTGACCTCACACAGTAGAAACACAATGTTTTATCACACGGATAAAAGAAGACTTATGGCCATAGTTCAAATTCCAGGCAACACTGATCAGGTGTGCGGGAACCCTATGCTTGGGGAGACGGATTAACCATCCCCTCAGCCCATACAGACTCACTAAGATATCACGGCACATCGTACTCCATGGCTAATGCTCATGGTACATTGTGCTCCCATGGATCTTCATCACCCATTTTCGTTGTCTCAAAATCACGTGCGAGCAGGTCTGTGTAAGATCACTAAGCAATACACGATGGCTCCATCACGGTTTTACTCATCACACAGCAACCTCATAAACTCTCGTATGAGCAACTTAGCATAAGATCACACAGCATACCTAAGGCATCGAGCACAGTTTTGCTTATCACACAGTAAAACTCATGAGACCACGTGCGAGCAACTCAAAGTAAGAACACACAATATACCTGAGGCATTGAGCATGACTTTGTCCTATCACTTTAAATCGAGGGGGTCACATGAGAGCATAATCATAGCAAGATCAGTAAACAATACTCTTTGGCACCAACATGATTCCCAAAATCTAGTGCGAGCTCTTGAGTGGAACACATAGCATCACTCGAGGCATCGAACACCCTTTTTGCTTTTCTCAAAATTCCTTTTAAAAATGATGTACGAGCAGGGCTAGTAAATCTACCGTTACCACTTAGGCTCTAGCACGTTTTCACACAGAAAATAAATAGAAAGCTCCATTCACTGAGTATGAGTGAGAGGGCAATCTCCCTTCAATCACTGGTTAAAGGCTTTTCATGCAAATTACTAAATCGGGAGCCAATCTATTATTACTCTTTCTCAAAACACTTGTAAAAACCTCTTTTCACAACAAGGCATAGAAGTCATGCAATTCATGCATATAATCTTCTTCTTATACATAGTTTTCACCTAGATATATCAATATCTATGTACTTTATCGTATTCATTCGCATACAACAGGTAAGAAAACATACGTATAGCTATCTCTAATAGCTCGTATAAATCCCTTACAACGAATCACGCTCGAGGTACAAAGAATTTCTTAAAATTGGGTATACCTTCGATGCAACATTATACTCCGCGGAATCAAAACTATGCGAAATGTCCTACTAATGGAAGCGATCCAAGTTATCGATGGGCTCTGTGGAGGAAAGTAAGGGGTAAGCTCAACATGCTCAGTAAGAAAAACACGTGGCAGGTAGATAAATACACTACCTATATACTTTATGCCACAAATGAGTTTCTCGTAAAATATACTAGGAATTTTCAGTTCAATAAAATCAGAAATGGAAATCAACAATTAGTATCTTCATATTTACAGCAACGATTTCACAATTTTGAAACTTCAAGCTGTGAAATACACAGGTTCAAATCACAACACAATTCACATTTTCATTTCAGTAATTCCAGATAGACGAGGCAAGGTATTTCATACTATAATAGTAATAAGTAGGACAATTGGCCAATGTCAGTGATTCCAGGAAATCACTGATCAGGTGCATCGGGATGTCAGGTGCCGAGGGAGTGGTCAGCTACCCAAACGGCTCACACGGTACACTATTTTCCAGTAACACGGTATATCGTACACACATGCACACAGCATGGTACATCGTACTCCATAGACCTCGGCATCATTCACAATTCAGTATAATTTCACTATTCATAATTCCATATTATTTCACCGTCGCCTTTTTACCTCAAACCACATGCGAGTAGGTCAGTGTAAGATCACACAGTAATACACGCCTGACTAGCACGGTTTTATCATCAAAATACGTAAATCTCGTTTCAGTGCATAAAATAGAGTAAAACTACTCAAATAGTAATTTAAATAGGCTAAATAATACTATTCAAAAATCACGGTGATTTTTGAAGTTTAAAACTTTTTCCTAAAATTTCAGAATGGTAAAACTTGGCTTAGGATTTTCTACAGTCCAGGTGACTAAATATTTCTGTTTTAAAGTTCGCAGTCTCAAATAACCGAAAAATATAAGCAGATATTTTTAGCAGTTCACAAATATTTTTTTCAGTAGAAATACGACCTAAATTTATATCTACAAAGCATCAGAAAATACGTGCAATTTATCTCTAGTAGCACATGAGAATTTTCGTTACCTTTAGTGGTAGACCGTAGCTCCTTTACGCTTTAATTTGGCGAGTCAGTTTGTTCGTCCTATTTCCATTGGGTCATTCAAGGCTGAAATAAATTATTTATCGGTAATCAGTTATTTTACTAAGAAATATGCTAGAAGTTTTTCCTAAATTTCTTTATTGTATAATCCCTATGATTTATACTAATTTACAGTTTATCATGTCACCTTGAATATTTCCTTTGTCTTTCTCGTTCACACTAACTTTCTTTGTCTTGTTTCAGCCACCGGGAATTTAACTCATCTCCATTTTTTTGTCTATACTAGGAAATCAATATCATCCTCATTTTCTCTTCCCACCATGCATCAATCGAGAATGAAGCAGCAATAGTAGCAACTCCCAACAATAGCTACGTAAGGGTGGTGGTGCTAAGCAGAGGTGACAAAGCAGTGATGATGCTTTTAGCATAAATGAAATTCATCTGTAGGAATAGTGCTTCATTGCTGCAATACAAGAATGGTGCAGGGATGGCAACAATTGATAGGAAACAGGAAATTGTTGTTGGAATTGGTTAGGCCAACCTTGTTTCCCCTATCGTCTTCTTCCTCCCTTCTTCACAATTTAGTAGCAAAGAGCTGTGTTGCATTTCGATTATACTTTGCACTTCCATGTTGATGTTTTCTCTGATCTGTACCAGAAAACGATGGCTTCAGTTCTGCTTCCCTTTGGTGACTGCTTTAGCTTAACTTCGTTTCTTACTTCACTTTCTTTATTCGTATCTCACTCGATTTAACCTCCTCTGTTTCTATCAATTATCACTCTTTTCGCTGCTTTTGTTTTTGTTCAATTCTAGACCCTCCTGTTAGCTGCTATCCTTTCTTGCCTCATACATATATATATTACCTTAATCTATCTCATTCTCTTTCACATTATGGTTACCCTCAACTGCTCCTATTGTAAATTTTTCTTCTCGATCGAGCCATGGCAGTTCTCAGTTTTTGATTTTTCTACTGCTCATCCATCATGTTTAGTCAGCTTTGTCCTCTTCCTTTTATTGAAGAATGAACACTTCTCTGACTTCACACCTCAAACTACAGCAACCAGCCCTACTGTTTCTAACTCCAGTTCAGGTTTTCTTTCCATAATCCCACGATGAGAGGGTGCCACCAACTCCTAAGTTTATCATATTTAAATTGTTATGGTTGTTGTTCATGGTAGAATTCTCAGCCTTCACGTGCTTAATTTTTGATCTACCCCCATGTTCCCTCTACTAAGCAACATCATCAATTCTGTCACCCATCCATCATATTTCCTGCGGTGGTCAGACTTTATCCTCTTTCACTGATGAGTCCTCCATCTATTCCCATTCCTTCTTCTTTTTATAGCAACATCAGACCTCTCTACTTTCCTATGCTGATGAATGTATCCTATCTTGTTTTATTTATGTAAATTTATTCTTCTCTGTTCCTCCAACTGCTCCCACCATCTGCAGGTTTCAGCCTTTCTTTCCTACCGTTACTGCATCTTTATTTTCCTTCCAGCAGCAATCCATGCGTCTCATGCCATTACCTCCATCGAACACTATCACCCCTTCTACTCACTCTACCTCTAGGTCTCTAGCAAATAGTTTTCTTACCCCTATATTTCCTACTTCATCTGTCATTTTCTTTTGCAACATCAGCTAGTTTGTTTCCACCGATGGTTGCAGTTTTCTTGCTTCGATTTCCTCTCCATTGTCACTGCTCTCTCATCGTTTTTGTCAAGCTTCTAGTTCATCTACCTTCTGTCAATTTCAGACCTTGGAACTACAAATAGAAGTCTTGTCACCCCTATTATCTAGGCCGATGTACCATGTTCCTCACCTTCTTCTCCTTTTCACCTTACCGAACATCTTCTTCACCCTTCTTTCTTTATGTCTCTTATCGGTCAGCATCCATCACATCCCTTAATTCTTACCTTCTTCTCTTTTGTCGAATGGCTAACTTGTTTCATGGAAAATTCCTTTAAGTATTCAATTATACACACATATATTCATTCTCTTCCAATGACCCTTGTACAACTATCAGGATTGGCTCCATTTGGGAGCCAATCCCCATGGTTCCTATAGGTGTATACCATTCATACTCATTTACGTATTGTATATTCCCATGTTCTTTACTTAATGAATGATAAATTCTTACTCATACACATGCATACCTATATATATGCTTAATAAGTTTTCCCTATGGTATCAGAGTAAAAACAAAATATAATATTCCTATTTGCCATATGTTTTTCTTACTGAGCATGTTAAGCTCACTCCTTAGTTTTCCCCACAGAGCATCATAAGTGGTTGGGACCACTTTTGTAAGTATGGTTATTTTGCACAGCCATAGTTCCGTTGAGTATTTTTCTGCGTCAAAGGTATAGCCAGATTTTAGTATTCTTTTGTATCTAAAATTTTTGTAAGTACAATAATGTGTATGATGATATATCTGGGGATGTAAACACGATCATTTTGTAAAAGAATGGATTTGTTTAAATTTCTCACCAAAGAATTGTGTTTAAACAAACGAATTCACTATTTTGATCTAGTATTGACTCGTAGCCCAACCATAAAAAGGGTCGTTACACATACAAATAAAGAAGATTAAGGAGAAGTTGGAATAGCTTTCCAACTCTTCAAGCCAATTTATAAGGGATAAAGAGAAAGATAATTAAATATTAATAAATAATTATTTAGAAATTGTAAATAGAATTTTACTCAAAGATAAATTCTATCATTCCCTCACTATATAAAGAGACCTTAGGGGTTGAATAACATCACACTTGGCAAAGCTTTATTTTTTAAAAGTATTCTTCTCTTCTTATTTTCATAAAAATCGATTTATTCTTGGTTTTAATAAAAAGGTTGATTACTTTATAATTTTTATAAAGAAATATTTTTCTTCAATTATTCATAATATTGTGTGTTTTGATATTTATAATGAAATGTGAGTTACTTACTTGTTTCGATTAGTGTGTGATTTGATTATTCTTGGTTAATATTTTCGTGAGAAATATAGAATAAATATCACTTGATTAGATATCTAAGATTTTCTATAGTATCTTTTTGTGATTATTAGTATAATTTGATACTGAGGCCTACTATTTAGTTAATATTAATAATCTAATGCTAGATTTAAAACTTAAGTTCTTAATGTTTTCAATCACATATAGATGAAGGAAAATCTAAGTTTAAGTTAAATATATCAAATTCTTAACTTACTGTTTAATTTCAATCAAGATCTTTCAAAAATTCTAATGCTACTACTAAATTATATCTAGGGAGTTCTTTTGAGGTAGTTTAAGTATTTAGGGATTAATTGCGAAATTCACTTGTAATTAACTGAAAAGCTATGAAGTTAGGGAAGATGGTGTTAATACTGTTTACTGTTACATTATGATTGAACATTTAATTAAGTGAAATCTTTAGAATTCAATGATCAACATAAAAATCCAAGATAATTAAGATGCATGTTAATCAAAGCTTTTAAAAACCTTTAAAACCGATTCTTTAAAATTTTTTTTCTAGGGTAAATTCCATCTAGGTTCCCAAGGTTTGACCCTAATCTAACTTTAGTCCATTGATATAAAAAAAATGGACACTCCACCTGAAATTTTTATATTTCGCAGGGCAAGTTAATCCTTCTATTAGTCAATCGTTACAAGCTTAATTTGAGACTATTTTACCCCTTAAACCATTTAGTGTGCTTTAAATACTCATGCCAATCAATAATGAATAAAGAAATAGTAAGAGTTACTGGATTTTGAAAGGCTAGTTTTATTTTTTCTTTTTAATTTATTTTTTTCTTTATTTATTTACTTCTTATTTCTTGTTTATTATTATTATTATTTATTTAGGCACTGTACTAAGTAGCATATTATTTTTTTTATATTACATAACACTAATAAGTAAATTAGCTTAAAATTAAATTCATTCAACATTATTTGCTAAAAGTAACTAATAAAATAACTACAAATAAAAGAACAACCATTGTTTTCAATAAGTTCACAGTATGTTCAATTCTTTTGCAATGCTCCATTGTAGCTTCAATTTCTTTCTTTATTTTTGTCATACAACTTTCAATCTGTGAGGCATTTCTTCTCATATCAATATCTTTGTCAGTAGCATAATGCACAATCATCAGATGCCACCATTAAAAAATCCACAATTCCTATCTTGACAAGTAAAATAGAGTTTTGAATGATTTTGTTCAGATTCTGATATTCTTACAGCAGCCCTTCGATCGCACTTACAATATTGGTCTTGAGATTGAATATCATATTTACTGTATAACTATTACCTAAGGAAGGCATGATAATATTCTTCGAATTTTTTTGCTACTGATTAGTAATGGGGTTTATACCAATAATTTTTGTCGGAGACGACTTCATAAGAGGCCAAGCAAGTTCACAGCAATAAGCAATAAGTAATAATATTTTTCTGAATGTGCTTTTAGTTTACAACTCCTCTAATATAAAATATACTATAGAAAAGCAAAACAAATTGTTCAAGAATATGGATAGGCATAATATTTCTAAGGCAACTGTTGGAAAGTTATCAACTAAAATAGGGTATAAAAATAGCAACAATGTGCTACTTAGAATAGTACTTAATAAATAAAAATGATAAGCAATAAATAATAAGTAAATAAATAAAAAAATAAATTAAAAAGAACAAAGAAAGCTAACCTTTCAAAACCTAGTAGCTCTTAACATTTCCTTATTCATTATTGACTGACTTGAGTATTTAAAGCACTTCAAATAGTTTATAGGGTAAAATGGTCTCAAAATTAAATTTTTAATAGTTGACTAACGAAAAGACTAACTTATCCTGCGATATAAAGAAGTTTTGGGTAAAGTGACAATTTTTTATACTAATGGACTAAAGTTGGATTAGGATCAAACCTTAAGGATCTTTGGATTAGGATCAAACCTTAAGGATCTAGATGAAATTTACCATTCATTTTACTTAGTTTTTTTTGTATTTTTTTATTTCACAATAAATAAACCCCTTTTACTTTTCTTTTCAATTTCGTTTAATATTTAGTTTGGAGTTTAATTTTAATAGTAATTTAATTACTTCAATCTTTATAGATTCGACCTCTACTCCACTATCTACTAGTAGTTTAGAAAAATTTTATTTTTGGTGAATTGACACGCATCAATATGTATTTCAACTCAAGGTCTCATAGGTGAACTATATGAACAAAGAAAGTTGGTTGATAGTTACGTTCTGTTGCGACCCAATTTCCTTACATTTTTACCATTAATTATCACACATCACGACTTCACACACAGATTAGTTGGGCTATGAGTCGATGTCAGTCAATCACTTCCCATATAATTCAATTCATTCATAACTTATGCATCCATAATAAGAGATTGTACTCATAATAATTTACAATAATTTACATTCGTTTACATTGGTTTACATCCCAATGCTAACATAGATACATCATTGTGCGCTATCATGTTTAGATACAAAAGACTACAAAAGTGTGTATACCTTTCGCAAGTGATAACAGCTGTAGGTGGAAGGAAAATACAGGAATTGACCACAGAGCTCTCACTACTGGAACTAATCTGTGGAGAGAGGAGAGAAAGGGGTGAGCTAACACGCTCAGTAAGGAACATATGAAAGCAGGTAGATAACCATACCATCTATTATGCTTATAATGCATGTTTTATCATCTTGTAAAACAAATGCATTCCACTTATCAGATTTCAAAACAGACACATTCACTTTGCCAAACACTTGCATATAATGCCATGTCATGTATTAAAACATGCAGATCCATATCATTCAGGATCAGTTCAGATACCAGTTCAAAATCATTTCAGAAATCAGATCGAAAGAAAAATTCCAAATCAATCGGAAACATATCAGAAAGTAGAAATTAGATTCAGATTTCAGAAACAGATCAGAGTTCAGAAAACAGATCAAAACATAAAATCAGATCAGTCGGAGAGACCAGATAGGGATATACGACAAATTAGACGACATATGGCCATAGTTAATGACCCCAAGCAATCACTAACTAGGTGTGCAAGGGTTTCTAGAAGCATGCAAATCAGATGTCTGAAGACTAGTGGTACGGTACAACGTATTCTGTGTTGTCTACATGATGCATCATACTCCGTTAACCACAACAGATAATTAGAAAGGTCGTGGTGGTGCCCAATGTCAGGGACTTATCACCCTAACCAAAAATCATTAACCTTAGCCTATCTTAAAATCCAGTGCGAGCCTTGAGTTTGACACTCTGTCAGCACCGCGCTCAAAACACGATTTTACTCACAAGCGCTAGCCTTGAGTGTGACATTCAATCAACACCCCGCTCAAACACAATTTCATTCGCACATCACATCAAAATCCATTGTGAGCAGATCTGTACAACTCACTGATATCGTCATCGCTCCAGAATAGTCTGTTCATACATCATATCAAAATCAGGTGCGAGTGGATCTGGATAGTTCACAGATCTCATCATAGCTCCAACACGATTTCACACACACAAAATAAGATAGCTGGCTTGATTTGCCATGAAAATGGTACTAAAAAATTGAGTGCAGTACGCAACACGGTGCCACACAAAGCGAGAGGGTAATTTCCCATCAAATCACTCATAAAGTCAAATCAAACTTTAGAAAATGTACAATTTAATGCATACAGTCAAATCGTGAGCCAGTCTATCATTTTTTCTTTACTCAATCCCCTTTTCACATAGAAAACATCGAATTCATGCACTTTATGCATTTTAAAATATCCCAATTCTAAAGGTATTTTCATAATTTTCCCATATTTGGGTGTCATTTATATTATTCCATATATGTACTCCCTACAGAATTTAAATACTTGAAAATGGTGAAAGATATACGCAAAGCTTTCTCTAAGAGGTTGCATAAATCCCTGACCAGAAATCTCGTCGAATGTGCTTTTCACTTTTTTTCACTTTTTATATATTAATCTATCTGGCTCTGTATATATCTCTGGGAGCTATAGATAATTACCAATCACATCAATACATCTTATTAACCCATATTCCACTTTCTATGCGGTTAATTTAAAGTACTAGGCCCGATTCTTCTTATTGGGCCTTATTACACCTTAATAGGCCCCACTCTGTCTTAAGCCCATTTTCACTTCACTATTTATTACATTAAAGCCCATTAGGCTCATTAGGCCCATTAACACTTATTGGGCCATTCGTGGGCCCATTTTCTATATTTGGGCCAATTGCATATAAGCTTGGCCCATGGAACCTCTCGACCATGGCATGGTGGTCGAGCACCATGAAGCTACCAATGGCCGAATATAGAAAATGGTTAGCATGGTTTAAGCCTTTAACTTATTTCATTAAGGCATTTTATCAAACACCTTCCATGCCATCAACATAACTATATCCAATTCAACAAATTAGTTTCTTTTAATGATGCCATCATCATGTACATGATGTAACCTATCCATACATGCATGCATTAAAAATCATAAGCATATTCATGGAATTTCAAATACCCATTTAAGACCTAAGCTTGTTCATCATCTTAGGTGATGTTTTGTGATGAAATTCATACACCAATCAACTCTATAAAATCTCTAGATTAACATATATGAAGTTGAAAGATTGAAAACTCACCTAGCTCATATTTTCCTCTTTGGTCGAGACTTATGGAAGGGTTTAGCTTCTCCAAATCAGCTTCTTGGTTGCTGGTTTTGGACTATGTTATTCTCCTCACTATGGGTAACAACTTTACTGAAGACAACTTGTTCCAATTCGATTTACAAAATGGGTGAAAACTAGAGAGAGAAAGCTTAAAGCTTTATGTTTCTATAGTGGTTAAATTGGCTAAGGAAGATGACAACGTGGGGGACTTCAATTTTCTGATTTTTTTTGCTTGTCAATTGCTTTACTCTTCCTTAAACATCAGCCCATAAATGGGCTTAATTGATTTTGGGCTTTGACTTAACTTTGGGCTTGGTTTTGAGCTTTAGCCTTTCCCTATTGGGCTTTTCGGTTTGGGCCTTTCTAAACCAGATTTTGGGTTAGATTTTCATTGGTATTTGGGCCTTCAATTACCCATTATTTTAGCCCATAAATTGGGCCCAAGGTTTGGCCTAATTGGCTTACACATTTGGCCCATTAGTTTTCATGCTTAATGGGTTTTAAAAATTTCAATTCTTGGCCCAATATCATTTCTTCTATTCAACCCACATTTATTCTAGCCCAATGTTATTTAATCAATTTCCTAAATATTATTTGCTGAAAATTAAATGTATTTGCCCAAAATAATTTTCTCCATACATTTAACCATGGTTTAGTCATTTTATCAAAGTCAACATTTCAAATTGACTTTTGGTTGACTTTTTGCTTTGACCACATTTGACTAATATTAAAAATCCCAAATATGTGGTTTCCAATGGTTAAGACTCTCATCTCCATATTTTAGTCACTTCAGGGAGGTGAAAATGCTAAAAATAGCTCAAATGATTGATTTTGAGCTTGTTTGGCCCTCGCTTTTGGCATTTTTGCTATTCTAACATTCTCGGGACCAAACCGAATTGACTTCCCTTCTTGGACTATCCTTATTTGGATCCCTTCTTGACACTTTAATGCTTTTAAGGCATTTTTCTATTTTGACTTGCACTTTGAATTGTAATACAATCTTTCTTATGATTCCAATAACATATTACAATGTTTACAAGGATGAATCATAAGTACTAGAATACAAAAGTGCGGGTCTTACATTCTTCCCCACCTTAAAAAATTTGGTCCTCCAAATTAGAACTAATTCAATCTTTGAACAACTCGAGATACTTCTATCGCATCAAGCTCTCCAATTCCCGCGTAGCTTCCTATAAAGTGTGGTACTGCCAGAGAACCTTAACCAGAGAGATCATCTTAGATCGTAAGACATTCTCTTTCCTGTCCAAAATCCAAATCGACTTCTCTACATATGACATATCCTTTGTGAGCTCGAACGGCTCATACTGAGTCACATGTGCCGAGTCCGGATGATACTTTTGAAGCATCAAAATGTGGAAGAAGTTATGCACACTCGCTAACTCAGGTGGCAACGCCAACCTATAAGCCTTGCCTCCACTCGATCTAAGATCTCAAAAGGTCCAATCTTGCGACGACTCAACTTAACCTTCTTTCTGAATCTCATAATACCCTTGGAGGGGAAAACTTTCAGAAACACTAATTCACCTACAGTGAATTTCAAGAGCCTTCGTCTCGTGTCAACATAATTCTTTTGCCTGCTCTGAGCTATCCTCAATTTGTCACATATCAAGTGGACATCCTTAGAGGCTTGCTTCACTAAATCGAGAGTAAATATCGTTCGGTCACCCACTTCTTCCCATCTAATCGGAGATCGACACCTATGACCATATTATGCTTCATACGATGCCATCCCAATACTCGAGTGATAACTATTGTTATAGGTGAATTTGACTAATAGCAAATGGTCATCCCAAGAGCCTCTAAAGTCTTTGACTAATAGCAAATGGTCATCCCAAGAGCCTCTAAAGTCTTTGACTAATAGCAAATGGTCATCCCAAGAGCCTCTAAAGTCTATCACGCAAGTTCTCAACATATCCTCTAAAGTCTAAATGGTTCTCTCTGACTGACCATCGGACTGAGGGTGGAAAGTTATACTGAAACTCAATCAGGTTCCCATGGCTTCTTAAAAATATTCCCAAAAGTGGGAAGTGAAGCGAGAATTCCTGTCAGAAAAAATACTCTCTGGAATGCCATGTAGCCTCACAATCTCCCGTACATACAAATTCACCAACGCACTCAGAGTATCCATAGCCTTCATGGCTAACAAGTGAGCTGACTTCGTCAATCTATCCATAATCACCCAAATGGCATTATGGTTTTGTCGGGTCCTCGGTAAACCCATGATGAAATCCATGGTGATATGTTCCCATTTCCATGTCGGTATAGGTAAAGGCTACAATAATCCTACAGGTTTCTGATGCTCTACCTTAACCTGCTGAAACACCAGTCACTTAGTCACATACTTCACCATATCTCTCTTGATCCCTGACCACCAATACACTTTTCAAAGGTTCTGATACATCTTATTGCTCCCCGGATGCAACGTAGATCGTGATGAATGAGCTTCGAAAAAAATCAGTTTTCTTAACTCAGGATCATTAAGAACACACACTCTACCTCTAAATCTCAGTAGTCCATCAGTATTCAACTCAAAATCGGCACCAATACCCATTTGAATTTGACTAGCCATATCACTACAGAAGTGATCAATACGCTGAGCTTGTTTGATCCAGTTAATTAAATTCGGTTCCAATCTCAGACTAGCTATCACATAATAGGCGTCAGTAGCAGAATGTATAACATCTAACTGAGACTTGCAAACTGCTATAGCAGCTCATGTTCCCTGATCATCATTTACGATACCATACCAAGGCTTTTTGGGCTCAAAGCATCGACAACTACATTTGCCTTGCCCGGATGATACAATATCTCACAATCATAGTCCTTCAAAAGCTCTAACCATCTCTATTGCCTCATATTCAACTCTTTCTGTGAAAATAGATATTTCAGGCTTTTATGATCAGTAAATACCTAAAATTTTTCACTGTAAAAATAGTGGTGCCATATCTTCAGAGCAAAAACTACAGCTGCCAACTCTAAATCATGGGTCGAATAGTTCTTCTTATGGTCCTTAAGCTGTCGAGATCCATAAGCAACTACCTTCCCTTTCTGCATCAATACACAGCCCAGTCCTTATCCCGAGGCATCTGTATATACATAGAAAACTCTTAAGCTGGTCGGAATAGTGAGAATCTATGCGGTGGCCAGTCACTACTTCAATTCACCAAAACTCTTTTCATATTTGTCATCCCACTTGAATGCAACGTTCTTCCAAGTGAGATGTGTCAAAGGAGTAGCCAACTTAAAAAAACTCTCAACAAATCGTCAATAATACGCAGTTAAACACAGAAAACTCTTGATCTTTGTGACGGTCCTGAGTCGTTCCCACTGAACTACTACTTCTATCTTGGATGGATCAACAGACACCCCATCCTTCGATACCACATGACCCAGAAATGATATATGTTTTATCCTTCGATACCCAGCTAAACCTAAAAAACTCTTAATCTCTGTGACGATCCTCGACCGTTCCCACTGAACTACTAATTCTACCTTGGACAGATCAACAGACACCCCTCCCTTCGATACCACATGACCCAAAAATGATATCTGTTCAATCAGATGTCACACATACTGAGCTTGATATATAACTGCTTCTCTCAGAGGGTTTGTAAAATGATACTCAAGTTTTGCTCATGTTCCTCTCTGGACTTTGAATATACCAACATATCATAAATAAAGAGGATCACAAATTAATCCAGGTATGGCTTGAACACATCATTCATCAAAGCCATAAAAGCTGCGGGAACATTCGTTAACCCAAAAGGCATAACCAAGAACTCATAATGACCATAATGGGTATGGAAACCTGTCTTGGGCACATCTCCACTCCGGATTCTCAACTGATGATACCCAGACCTCAAATCAATTTTAGAAAAGATATGCGCTCCCCGAAGCTGATCGAACATATCATCAATACGTGGGAGGGGGTACTTGTTCTTAATGTTAGCCTTATTCAACAACCGGTAATCTATACATAGTTGGAGGCTTCCGTCATTCTTCTTAACGAATAAGACCAAAGCTCCCCAAGGTGAGACGCTCAGTCTAATGAACCCCTTATCCAAAAGCTCTTGTAATTGCTTCTTTAGTTCCAGCAACTCAACTGGAGCCATTTTGTACGGTGGTTTGGATATCGACTCAGTACCAGGCACCAAATCAATACGAAATTTCATCTATTTATCTGATGGCAATCTTGGTAAGTTATCCAGAAAGACCTTTGAAAACTCTCTAATTACAAGAATATATGTCAATTTCGATTGTGCCTTATCCATGTCGATTACGTACGCAATAAAACCTTCAAAACAATGTTATGCAATCAATTTAATATTGCATCCTTCTCAGCACAATAATATATTCTTTCGATTGCCATGACTACTTCTTTTATACATTCTTAGAAAAACTTTACAACATGTTTATCAGGTAGAGAGAACATTATCGTCTTATAGTGGCAATCTAAAATAGCATGATTTGCAGCCAACCAATCCATTCCTACTATTACATCAAAATCAAACATACTTAACAGGATAAGATTGGCTGTGATACTTTTATCTGATATCCTTCACTGACAACGCTTACACACATATTTCGTCATTTGACTATGCCTCATAGGTGTGCTAATTAACAATCTCTTACCTAACGGTGTAGGTTTTACAAAATCTATCAATTTAGATGCACACGATGGTGATATGAATGAATGCGTTGCACTAGGATCAAATAGAGCTAATGCTTCAAGATTAAAAATCATAATTGTACGTTTCTGATAATTCTATGAAAAAAGAGTTATTTATGTTTAATTTCTTAATTAACTATTTTAATCTCCATATTATTTTATTAATTATCCCTTCATTTTAATTAAAATTCTCATGTTTACAGATAAATTAAATCCAGATGAATTTTAGTCATTTCAATAGAAAATAGACTAAAAATGAGCTAAAAAGGAGATTGGACCACTATCATTTCGTCTTGTAGCATGAGTCATCATTCTTCTTGACACATGTGATGCCAAGTGTCCATATTTTATTCACCTTTGAAGGATAAGATGAATGGACACTTTGGCCACCTCATGGAAGACACAAGTCATGCCACCTTGCACATCCAAGTGGACAAGAAGACAAATGACATGAAAATATCTCCTCTAGAAGCTAATGGTGTGAAGACAAGTGGACAAAAATTGCTAACTCATCTAGGATTAAAATTCCCTTTTGTACCCCCATTTTGATGTGTATAAAAAGAGAAAGATGAGAAAATTTTAGAAAGTGGTTTTTTAGAGAGTTTTTAGGTTAAAGAGTTTTTTTTTTTTTTTTTAGGTTGGCTGCTAGGTTTTCTTTTAAGTTTTTCTTTTTATTTCTTTTATGCTTTTAAGTTGTTCTTATGAAGGGTGGAGGGGGCTTAAGTGACAGCAGCCGTTCTTCACATTTTCTTGCAATTTTTCTTAGTTGTTTCTTTTAGATTAGGAGTAGCATAAGTTTATTAGTTTGATTGTAAAGGAGGGAGGAAATAGCTAGTGACACCAGCCACATCTCTTCCTTGTTTTCTTGCTGCATTGTTTCTTTATTCTGTTTTGAGCTCATGTTATCTTATACTCTTTTAGGATTTCAATGGTTTTAATTCCAGTTGTTTGAGCACATTAAAAATTCAAGTTCTTTTAAATTAGTTGAAACGAATTTACAGTTTTTAATCATTTAAAGTGCATGCTCTATTTTTAATGTAGTTACTGCTTTAATATTTTTGTGTTAATTTTAACCTAGTTTCTTCAAATTTTTGGTCTAATTTTCTAGGTCTAGTTTAGTTTTACTGAACTACAGTGTTCTTTTCTTATTTTGATTCACTATTATGCTTCTTGCACTTCAGTATCTGTCCTATATTCACGTTTCTGCATTTGCTTGGTTTACTGTCACGATGTTTTGGAATGGAAGCAAGAATGTGGCTGTTACATTGACGTTGCTGGCTGTTTGATTTTAGGCTGTGGATTCTAGAATCTATTCTGCTTGTTAGGATGGTACAGAGGCCGGAGACAACAATTTTCTTCTTCACCATTTTTTTTGGAGAACATTCTTTATTGTTTCCCTAGTTTAAGTGTGTAAAAACTTGGCTGGTGACAGCAGCCGCACTGCTCTAATCCAATCCATTGCTGCGTTTTTTCATTTTTGGTTTTATGATTTTTAGATTCCTCTCAGATTTTAGTTAGTGTTAGATCAATACAGTTAATTTACAATGAAAATCAAGTATTCTGGGAATTAGATGTAATGCAGTTACATTCTTTTTCAATCTCCTTCAATGCTTTGTTTCTCATTTGTTTACTGTTCATCTCCTGCTTTCTATTTTCTGTTTTAATTTCTTTAAGTCTATGATTAAAATTTAATGTGCTAAGCTAGTTTTATTTCGTTGCAGCTTTGTTTTCCATTCGATAATCAGTTGTTTCCATCTTCGTGTTTCAAAAATTACTGCTCTGCTTTGTTGATGATATACTGTTTGAATAACATTTTCTCTTTCCTGCTTTGGTTTCCTATATATGATTCCATTTTTGTTTCTTTAATTCTGCATATATTGCCTTTCTTTTTCTGTTTCATGTGTTCATCATTTTGCACTTAAGAATTTTTATTTTTAATTTTTTCTGTTATGTTTTCTCTCATCTCTGGTCCATCTCTGTTTGCTGATTTTTTGACTGATTGGGTTCTGCGTCTTAGATCTCTGTTGGAAGTCGGTGCTGCGTGGAGCAAGACACCGTGTTGCTGCGTTTTAGGACAACCCCCATGCTACTGCTGTTGCAGCGTGAAAACAAGCTGGACATGGCTGTTGCTTGGGCCGAAACACAAAGGACCAGGTGCTGAAGTTTGGTGACTGGTCAGAGGAACAGGACATGTTCGAAGCAGGTTGAAGCAGGTGCGTGGATAGCAGGCGCAAGGACAGAAGCTGGTGCATGGCAGGGGAGTAGGTGCATGACGCCATTTTGGTTGCTGGCACTACCACGTGTCATGAGGGTAATGTTGTCTTGTGTGCTATCACTGAAGCAAGTTGTTGCAGGTTTGTTGCAGGGAATGTGGCCAGCAGCTGAATCAGAAGTAGGAGATGGAAAAATTGGTTTGTACTGAAGCAGCTGCAGGACGCATGGCAGGATGTGAAGTAGGAAGTGGCGTCTAGCGTGAAACTGCTACTGAGAGGCACGAGCTAGACGAGTGGCTGCTACTGGGTTCAGGCTGTTGCGAGCGAAGCAGGACGGAGTACAACACAAGGATAAAATATTGGTATTGGAGGCAGAGGCGCATCAGATGCTGGTTGTTGGTAGTTTTAGTTACAATAGTTTAATAATTTAAGATTTGTAGTTTAGTATTATTTTAATTTAGTGCACTTTTTAATTAGTTTAGATAATATTTTAATAGTTTAATTAATTTGTATATGTTTAAGATTATTAGATATAATTTATTTAGATTTTAGTTTAGATTAAATTTTAGTTTTTATGCAATTGAAATTTTAAGTTCATTATTTTCATGCATATATTTAGGATTTAGTTGATTTTCATTTTAGGAAGCTGTTTATTGTTTTAAGTATATACTAGTATGATTTTAATGTTAATAGTATATTAGTGTAGTACTTATTGATGGTGGTCGTGTCACCAGAAGCCACGTGTGCAACTATCCGCCTGCCACGTGTCAAATCGAGACCGAGCCACGTGGCAGATTGGCGACATGTGGCGCGACAGACCTCCATCGCCCATATCGCGACATTGGTCTCTCGCACAGCTGGCGGCATAGTTCTCCTGCACTGCACGCGGTAGAGGTCTCTCGCACAGCCTGCGGCATAGTCTCCCGCACAGACCGCGGTAGAGGTCTCTCGCACAGCCTGCGGCATAGTCTCCCGCACAGACAGCGGTAGAGGTCTCTCACACAGCCTGCGGCATAGTCTCCCGCACAGACCGCGGTGGAGGTCTCCCGCACAGTCTGCGGCACAGTCTCCCGCACAGCTTGTGACATAGTCTCCCGCACATTCTGCGGTAGAGGGCTCCCGCACAGTTCGCGATAGAAGTCCCCCGCACAGCTTGAGACATAGCCTCCCGCGTAGACTGCGGTAGAGCTCCCTCGCTAGCTACTTGAACTCGATGCGCGACAGAGTCCTCTATGACTCTGTCGCGGCGCAGACACGCGCCTGGGCTTCAGCTCGAACCGACCTGCAGAAACCTATAAATACCAGGTGAGCTCTCTGGAAAAAAGGATCCGGGACCAAAAAACCAAAAAGAAGGGAAAAGCTTTAAATTCTCTAATTTAAGCAACATATTCTCTTCTTCATACATTCACAACTCCGATTACTGACTTAATCATCGGAGTGCGCGTGCAGGGACAAATCCCTGCCCCCTCTGATTCCTGTTGTTTTTGCAGGATATACGAAGAACACGTGGATCAAATTGCATCGACGTCACCCTTTTGTCGTTAGTGCAATCAGACTACAAGAAAGGTATATTCTTGTTGCTGTCAGTTGGGCAACATCAATTGGCGCCGTCTGTGGGAATCCTGACAAAAAGCCAGATTCTCTATCAAAATGGTGAGGACACGTTCTACAGTGGAGGTTACAGGAGGGCAGAATTCTGTGAGTCCCCCTGTCAGATCAGAACAAAGACGAAGACATGGTGAAAGGGGTCAAAGAGAAGCCGTGGTTTTTCTAGAAGAATTTGAGGCCCTGTAGCGCAAAAATGAGGAGACTACGACTGCATTGAAAGCCATGGTGAGCTTCTTCAGAGACGCTCTCCCCCAATTGAGCTTACCCCGTGAAGTGCAGCAGTTAGTAGGGGAAAGCACACCCCGACGGACCTACGAGAGAGGTCAGCCCTCTACTCTGGTAAATGCTGGACAAGAGGCAGGGACACAAAATAATGCTACCGCAAGTCCAGCCAGATAGAGCTCACCCGCAGCATATAGGCGGCAGAGTTCTCCAGCAGTTAACGTGCGGCAGAGCTCACCCGCGACTCAACAGCAGCAGAGTTCCCCTCAGGCCGCTAGGTGGCAGAGTCCCCCTCTGTCCGATAGGTGGCAGAGCTCCCCAAATGTGCGGCGGAGTCCCCCTGTGGCTCATCGACGACAGAACTCTCCCGCAGACAATACGCGGCAGAGGTATCCCACATCAGATATGCGACGGTGCTCTCCCGCCTCTAATAGGCGGCAGAGTTCACCCTTGCCCGATGCGCGGCAGACTTCCCCTCTGGCCGCCAGGCGACAGAGTTCCCCCGCAGCCCATAGGCGGTAGAGTTCCCTCACCTGCCACAGCTCGTATCCCGTGGAGTCAGAACGTGATCCGGGAACCTATAGGGCTGGGGAGCAACGAAGACAAGGAGGTTTTGACCCACGAGAAGGCCTCGAAATATCAAGTCCCGGAATGCGAGGTGCTAGAAGGGGCGCTTATCAATCGGACTCTTCTAGACCCGAAGGGACAAGGCCATGCTCAACTCGAGGGTCGGAGGACGTGGAGAAGGTCGTCCAAAGGATCCTCGAGAAGAAAAAACTGGTATCTTCGGATGATGGCCAAAGGAGGAGGATCCCATTCAGCCTGGAGATCATGAGCAAACCTTTGCCGAAGAAGTTCAAAATGCCTTCTATGGCTACTTACACAGGCAAAGCGGACCCCTACGATCACATCCAGAGTTATGAATCCCTCATGCTGTTGCATGGATGGGAGGACGAAATTATGTGCAGAGCTTTTTCTCTCACATTGTCCGGGCATGCTCTCAAGTGGTTCAACGGGTTGAGCGAAGGTTCAATCTCCTCTTTTGATGAGTTGAGAAATGAGTTCCTCAAAGTCTTCATGATCCACAGCCAGAGGAAGAAAGACGCTACCTACCTACTCACGCTTAAACAAGGGAATAAAGAACCCTTGAAAAGCTTTGTAGATCGCTTCCGAGATGCAACCTTGGAAGTGGAAGATCTACCAGTAGGCGTAGCCTTGGCTGCAATGCTGCAAGGGACGAGCTCCGAGAAGCTACAAGAATCCCTCTCTCTCGATCAACCGATGACGATTTCCGACCTCTTTGCCAAGGCTAACAAGTATGTAGCTCAAGAAGAAGTGATGAGAATGATACAGCCCAGGGAAGCGAAGGAAGGAAAGAAAAGAGAGAGAGATGCACCCGAGAGAAGCTTCCCAAGACCCGTGAGAGGAGACAAAGCCCCTAGGCTCAGGTATGAAGGCTATACCAGGTTGAACGAGCCTCGTACTGCGATATTGGTAGCTATCGAAGAGGCAGGATTATTGGAATTCCCCAAGAAGAAAATTGGAGATGTAGGACGAAACCCCGAAGCCTACTGCGAATTCCATTGTGCTCACAGCCACCCAACAGAGAGGTGCAGAGACTTAATGGACCAGTTGGAAAGGCTGGCCAGAGAAGGGAAGATCAACAGCTTCCTATGGAGGAGCGAGAGACCCCGTTATCCTCCGCGCGACCAAAGGAATGACCGTCCGCGGACGGGAGCAAATAATGATATCAGAAGGGATAAACGAAGTAATCAGGCCCATCCCCCGTGCTAATCCGCCAAACAATGAACCTACAGCTCCCACGATAAATGTCATCGCAGGCGGGGACTCAGGTGCAGGAAGCTCCTCTACTTCCCGTAAAAGTTACGCTAGGCAAGCGTATCAGGTTAACATGGTGATGGAGGAGCAGGCGGATGAAGAGCCCATCATGTTCACTCCGACTGACAAAGGTGATATTGTCATGCCTCATGACGACCCCATGGTAATATCCACGGTAGTGGCCAAACACCCGGTGAACAGGGTCCTGGTCGATAACGGGAGCTCAGTGAACCTGATCTATTGGAACTGCTTCGAAAAAATGAGCATATCCAAAGATAGGTTAAAGCCCATTATGGCGCCACTATATGGATTCACGGGGGAGCGAGTGAAAGTTGCCGGGTCCATAGAGTTGCCTGTGACTCTTGGAGAGCACCCGAAGAACGTGACCCGGCAAGTATTGTTCATGGTGGTCAGGTCAACCTCTGCTGCCTACAACATAATTTTGGGCAGACCTGTGCTGAATGACATGAGGGCGGTAATATCCTCTTGCTATCTGTTGATGAAGTTTCCCACTCCCAACGGAGTCGGGCAAGTACGAGAAAACCAAAAGAGCGCCCGTACTTGTTATCTCGCTTCCACTGCCAACAAGGTAGTACAGAGGAAAGAAACCTTGTGCATAGACGATCCGCCCAAACCTCAGCCGGTAGAGGAGACAGAACCCATTGAGCTAATTGAGGGAGACGGGGGAAAGAAGGCATACATCGGGACCCAACTAGGCGAACAACTAAAGAACGACATAGTCGAGTGCCTGAGGAGAAACTCGGATATCTTTACCTGGAGCCCGACAGAAATGCCCGGGATTAGTCCCGAAGTGATTTTCCATGAGCTTAACATCATACCCGGACACAGACCCGTCAAACAGAAGAAGAGGAGTTTCGCCCCGGAGCGACAAAAAGCAATCACTGAAGAAGTGAATAAACTCCTGGGCGTCGGATTCATCCGAGAGGTCTACTACCCTGAGTGGTTAGCCAATGTAGTGATGGTAAAGAAATCTAGCGGGAAGTGGCGAATGTGTGTGGATTTCACAGACCTGAACAAAGCCTGCCCTAAAGATTCATACCCCCTACCTCGGATAGACAGACTCGTAGACGATACATCCGGCTACGAATTCCTCAGTTTCTTGGATGCATTCTTCGGGTATCACCAAATCATGCTTCACCCAGAAGACGAAGAAAAGACTTCCTTTATAACCGACGATGGAACCTACTGCTATTGGGTAATGCCGTTCGGTCTAAAGAACGCGGGAGCCACCTATCAACGAATGGTGAGCAAAGTGTTCAAGGATCTTCTGGGAAATACCATGGAAGCCTACGTGGACGACATGATAATTAAGAGCCGCGTAGGAGAATCTCATACTGATCAAATGTCCAAGGTGTTCGAAGTATTGAGGAGATTCAAAATGAAGCTAAACCCTGAAAAGTGCTCATTCGGGGTAAGATCAGGGAAGTTCTTAGGCTTCATGATCACTAACAGGGGCATTGAGGCAAATCCTGAGAAGGTACAGGCTATCATTGACATGAAACCCCCAACCACCGTAAGAGAGGTCCAAAGATTGACAGGCAAGATAGCAGCTCTGAATCGCTTCTTGTCAAAATCAGCAGAAAGGAGCCTGCCGTTCTTTAAAACTCTACGGGGGGGGGGGGGAAGAACTTCGAATGGACGGAAGATTGTCAAAAAGCCTTTGAAGACCTCAAGGAGTACTTGAAACAGCTGCCTTTGTTAACAAGGCCCCTTGAAGGAGAACAACTCTATATGTATTTGGGAGTCGGTGATTTCACCGTCAGTGCGGTGCTACTGAAGAAAGATGAAAGTGTGCACCGTCCCATCTACTATGTGAGTAAAGTGTTATTAAATCCAGAGACCCGCTATCCACTGGCCGAAAAGCTAGCATTAGCCCTTTTGATGGCCTCGTGAAAGTTGCGCCCGTATTTCTAAGCACACCCTATCACCGTCTTGACAGATCAACCGTTAAGACAGATCCTCCAGAAACCTGAACATTCAGGAAGGTTAGTGAAATGGGCAGTGGAGCTTGGGGGATACGAAATCACATTCCAACCACGGTAGGCTATCAAAGGTCAAGCTCTGGCCGACTTCATCGTAGAATGCACTATCCCAAGCGACAGCAGTGAAGGGGAGGCTCGCCCCTGGTTGCTGCATGTCGATGGAGCATCAAGTGCTAACGGAAGCGGAGCGGGTATAGTCCTGGTTTCACCCGAAGGAAAATCTCTTGAATACTCCCTACGGTTCGGATTCCCCAGTTCGAACAACATAGCGGAGTATGAAGCTCTGATAGCAGGGATGATGTTAGCGCATAAGCTACAGGTTCACCACTTGATAGTACACAGTGATTCTCAATTGGTGGTGAACCAATTCAGCGGAGAGTATGAGGTACGGGAGCCGATGCTGGTCCCTTACTTGAAGAAAGTCCAACTTCTGGCACAGACTTTCAAAAACTTTCAGCTGATATAGATCAACCGATCCGAAAACACACATGCTGATGCATTATCTAAGTTAGCCTCTTCCACCGAAACACGAGGAAGGACAGTGAGGGTGGAGAGGCTCGAACGACCCAGTATTGAAGAGGTCGACGTGTGTGACATTCAAGTGGGAGACGATTGGAGATCCCCATACAAACAGTATCTCACCGAAGGAACACTCCCCCAAGATAAGGACGAGGCTCGTCACTTAAAAATACAAGGGGCGAAGTTCACACTCATCAATGGAGAACTGTACAAAAGGGGATATTCGTCACCCTTATTGAAATGTCTGGGATCGGAACAAGCAAGCTACGCTTTAGCTGAAGTGCATGAAGGAATTTGCGGCGAACACTTAGGAGCGAGAGCCCTCGCTGCTAAAGTACTGCGATCGGGATTTTACTGGCCAACATTGAAGAAAGATGCGATGGATCAAACCCGCAAATGTGACAAATGTCAGAGGTTTGCGCCTATCACAACAGCCCCAGTGACTCCCTCGCAAGGCACAGTACAGCCAATTCCTTTTGCACAGTGGGGATTAGACATCCTTGGACCTTTCCCCTTAGCCACGGGCCAAAGAAAGTTCCTGCTAGTGGCTGCCGATTACTTTACAAAGTGGATTGAAGCAGAGCCTTTAGCCACAATCACGGAGAAGAAAGTGGAGGCAATGGTGTAGAAAGACATTATTTGTCGATTCGAAATTCCCCGCATCCTAAATGCCGACCATGGAAAGCAATTTGATTGCAACGCCTTCCGTGAATTTTGTAAGAGCCTCAACATTCAGCTAAGGATCTCCTCAGTGTCATATCCTCAAGCTAATGGACAGGCCGAAGTCAGTAATCGAACTATCCTCCATGGGCTGAAGACCAGGCTAGACAAAGCAAAAGGGGCATGGGTGGACGAATTGCCTAGTGTTTTATGGGCATATCGTACCACCAGTCGTGTGTCAACTAAAGAAACGCCATTCAGCCTTGTATACGGCGCAGAAGCACTGATCCCCGTAGAAATTGGAGCGTCATCACCAAGAGTGATACCCTTAGCAGAGGAAAAAAATTCACAAGCTCTAAGGGAAGGCTTGGACCTACTCGACGAACATAGAGAGACCGCGGCTATTCGATTGGCATCCTATCATCAGAGGGTGGCCAACTACTACAATAGCCGGGTGAGAGATAGGCCAATGTCTGAGGGAGATCTAGTGCTCAGAAAGTCGCAGATCACGAATGCCCTGAAGGAGGATGGGAAGTTCAGAGCTAACTGGGAAGGTCCCTACAGAATCAGATACAAGATTGGACCTAACACATGTGTCCTGGAAACTCTACAAGGGAAGAAGATAGGGAAAACATGGAATTCAAATCACCTAAAGTTGTATTTGAATTAATCGCTATATTTTCTTTCCCAAACAGTATTATTATTTGTGTATACCATCACAAGATATTGTCATCAAATCATCACGCAGAATGTCATTTTATTATACATCTGCGACTTATATGCATCTAAATCTTGTGACAGGTATTCAGATAAGCCGTAAGAGCCTGAGGCGCTATGCGTCACTGTGGCCAGGCGTAGTTCAACCGAGCCGTAAGAGCTTGAGGTGCTATGCGTCACTGTGGCCAGGCGTAGTTCAACCAAGCCGTAAGAGCCTGAGGCGCTATGCGTCACTGTGGCCAGGCGTAGTTCAACCGAGCCGTAAGAGCCTGAGGAGCTATGCGTCACTGTGGCCAGGCGTAGTTCAATCGAGCCGTAAGAGCCTGAGGCGCTGTGCGTCACTGTGGCCAGGCGTAGTTCAGACGAGTCGTAAGAGCCTGAGGCTCTATGCGTCACTGTGGCCAGGCGTAGTTCAACCGAGCCGTAAGAGCCTGAGGCGCTATGCGTCACTGTGGCCAGGCGTAGTTCAGCCGAGCCGTAAGAGCCTGAGGCGCAATGCGTCACTGTGGCCAGACGTAGTTCAGACGAGCCGTAAGAGCCTGAGGCGCTATGCGTCACTGTGGCCAGGTGTAGTTCAGACGAGCCGTAAGAGCCTGAGGCGCTATGCGTCACTGTGGCCAGGCGTAGTTCAGACAAGCCGTAAGAGCCTGAGGCGCTATGCGTCACTGTGGCCAGGCGTAGTTCAGACGAGCCGTAAGAGCCTGAGGCGCTATGCGTCACTGTGGCCAGGCGATAAAAATATCAAGGCTATAAAAACTAAAGACGCATACACGTCACAGTAATCAAGCCTTAAACAATTATACGTTCGCTCAAAAAATTCTTTCTGAAAGTTTACCTTTCTATCAAGAATTGGGGAGCATGCACGAATACATTCAAACGAATACATTCAAGCAAAATAAACAGACAAAGAATGATAAATGATAAATAGAGAAGTAATGCAATACAAAGCATGAACAAAAATCTCAATTTCGTTTCATTCAAAAGTCATTGCAAAATGATCTTTAACAGATCTTTACGATTACATCCGACAAAAGTACAAAGTTAAAATAAAAAACAACAAAGTACTTGAAAAGAAATACAAAAAACGAATACATTCAAACGAATACATTCAAGCAAAATAAACAGACAAAGAATGATAAATGATAAATAGAGAAGTAATGCAATACAAAGCATGAACAAAAATCTCAATTTCATTTCATTCAAAAGTCATTGCAAACAGATCTTTAACAGATCTTTACGATTACATCCGACAAAAGTACAAAGTTAAAATAAAAAACAACAAAGTACTTGAAAAGAAATACAAAAAACAAAAATAGCTATCTACTCTTCGGGAGGAAGCTAGGGATCAGCTGCAGACGGACCATCACTTCCCAAGGACTGCTGACCCTCCTCATCGTCTAAATCAATAAGAGCCTCGATAGGCTCGGGAGCACCATCCAAATCCATGGGCTCCCAAGGACCAGTGAGGTTGACGAAGTCATCTTGGGCAGTCTTCTTAAATAACTCGTCTGCAGGTTCAGCTTCAGGCTCATATTTAGTCCAGTGGGGGCCTCAAATAGCATTGCCTCGTTGGTGTACTGGAGCTCTGGGAATTCCTCTCCTTCCCTACGTGCTTCTAACCATGATCGGGCAAGATAGAACCCGTACTTTACATAGGGATTCGAGAAATCCTCCTTCCGTCTCAAGCAATCCTTGGAGAGACGGTACTCCTTCACAGCCTCGGCCCGTATGCTATTGATCTCCACTTGGGTCAATGTAGGAGCAGCCTGACTTTCCAACTCGGCAACACGCTGCTCGAGCTCCTGATTCCGAGCAAGTAAAGCCCGTAGTTGGACTGCATACAGTCTAGCTCAGAGTGGGCATCCCGGAGATCCTCTTGAAATCTGCTAGACCGAGCCTTCTCCACAGTAAGATCCCCCTGGGCATGATTAAGGTCTTGATGAACCTTTGCGAGCTGCTCCTCTAAGCTTCGAACTAAATCCGAAAGTTTGGATAAGTTGTTGATGGTGTTCTGCAACTCCATAACTTGATCCTTTAACTCCCGAATTTCCCTATCAGCGCGCTCCCGATAAGCCCGATGTTGGGCATTGTTGGCCACAGTTCGTTGAGCCAGCTGCAAAGGAATACAAAAAGTTAGATTCAAAGAATGCGGCAAAAATGAGTCAAACAAAGAGGAGTATGAAACTTACCCTCAACGCCTCTATGTCGGCTAAATCCTCCCCCTCCGGGTAGTTTCTGAATATCCTTGCCTCGTCCTGAGCAAGGATAGTGGACCAGCTTAACCGGGAGGCCACCCCAGGAGTGTCCAAAATGTTGTTGTCATGAACCCCGGGGTAGACTCGAAACTCGTGGCCCCTCATAATATTTCCCCCGTCCACAGAATAGGGCCTCTCGTCGGCAGGACCTATCCTCGGCAATATTGGCCTGCTTCCCATCGAACCCTCGATGTACAGGCACCTTCTATTCTTCCGCTGAGACGGAATGATATTGCATTTCGCTCGCTCCTCGGAGCGTGATCGCCCGGATGACCTGGAAACCCCCCGTGAAGACGAGGTAACTCTCCCCCTATCCCGAGAGAGATCTCTCTGTTCTGAAGGAGGGGGAGGCATCGCCTGTCTAGAAACAGGAGGGGTCCGAGCACGAGGTGGATGAGAGGGGATCGGTGCCTCACTTGGGACATCGTCAGCCAGACGATGCCTCTTCCTGGCAGGAGCGCTGGAAGGACCAGCCTCAGAAACCTGGCGACCTAACGATTGCCGAAAATGACTCATATCTGCAAAAAAGAAAAAGAAGACAAATCAGTGGTCAAAAACTGATCAAAAATAGCAAGCTGTAAAGAGAATTAAAAGTTACCGTCAGGAGAATCGAGATGCTCCTGAAGGGACTCTATATTTATGGTGTCGTCATCAGGGAGCACCATGAAAGTAGAGCCGAACCCCTCCCAACCAGTGAGATCGGCTAAGGGTTCGCTGCCAGAACTTAATTCTACGTTGGTGCTCCCTATATCCTCTTGTGGCCTAGGTGCTTCAGGATTTAACTCGGGGGAAACCGAAGGTAGAGGATCTGACGAAGGAACAGAGGGTCCGGCAACAGGAACCGGACCCACACCCCAGCCAGCTAATATCAAATTTTCATTTGATATAAAGGCGTTAAGGCTAAGGGGATGAGGGACTAGCAGTTTATTGATATCAGAAGATAACTGCTCCCTAAGTGTGGCAACCCGGGGACCCTTGGGGATTTCACGCCTATTCTCCCAACGAGTGGGGATATCCAGGCCCTCGGGCGTTTCCACAACCAGTCATTCTGTCTCAAAACCATGAAGCTTATTAGCGGGTTTCTCGAACAATCGGTTCTCAAAACCGGGCTGGTACACCCGTTGAAGCGAGTAAGGCACTAAGCCGGGACTCCCTCGAAGCCTAAAGAATACTTCTAAAAGAGGAAGAGATGGAGGGACGCCCCTTAAATGGCAGTGCACAGTGAATGCTACCAATTGCATCCATGCATGAGGATGCAGTTGCCCCGGGGATATCCTATGCGTCCTAAGGAAGGAAGCCCCGAAGTCGGACAAGGGGAAGCGGAGTCCTAACTCCAAAGCTGCCCTAAAAACGACAGCCCCGTCGGACACACGACGTATGTCGCTCTCCTGAGGGGTTGGGAGCCTATAAGAGTATCCCTCAGGTCAAGGAAACCGGGATTCTAGGTCTTGGATGTCGGTTTCCTTTAAAGTCGACTTAACGCCTAGATCAATTTGTTTTCCTATACCATGACCAGCCATTTTAGGAGTCCGTAAATCAAGAGAGTGGGACTACGGACTATGAAATTACCTAAAATGAAGAAATGGAGAGACTGACGACAGAGTGTGAAGAAGCTGCGGCAGAGTTGCGACACAGTGATGTGTACGCGACAGACTTGCGGCAGAGTACAGTAGAGTTGCGGCAGAGTTGCGAGAGAGTGTCCAGAGAAAATCGCGGCTGAGTGTCTTTTTGCGGGAGAACTCAATGGCGACAAGGACAGCAGGGGCCCAGTATATATAGCGGCTCGCCTGCGTCGACACACGCGCGGAGATCCGACCCGACCCAAGAAAATCCAAACCCAGATACTCTTTTGCAGGAATGATTCCTGCCAAAGAGTGGGGAGCAATTGATGGTGGTCGTGTCACCAGAAGCCACGTGTGCAACTATCCGCCTGCCACGTGTCAAATCGAGACCGAGCCACGTGGTAGATTGGCGACAGTGTGGCGCGGTAGACCTCCATCGCCCATATCGCGACATTGGTCTCTCGCACAGCCGGCGGCATAGTTCTCCTGCACTGCACGCGGTAGAGGTCTCTCGCACAGCCTGTGGCATAGTCTCCCGCACAGACCGCGGTAGAGGTCTCTCGCACAGCCTGCGGCATAGTCTCCCGCACAGACCGCGGTAGAGGTCTCTCGCACAGTCTGCGGCATAGTCTCCCGCACAGACCGCGGTGGAGGTCTCCCGCACAGTCTGCGGCACAGTCTCCCGCACAGCTTGTGACATAGTCTCCCGCACATTCTGCGGTAGAGGGCTCCCGCACAGTTCGCGATAGAAGTCCCCCGCACAGCTTGAGACATAGCCTCCCGCGCAGACTGCGGTAGAGCTCCCTCGCTAGCTGCTTGAACTCGATGCGCGACAGAGTCCTCTATGACTCTGTCGCGGCCCAGACACGCGCCTGGGCCTCAGCTCGAACCGACCTGCAGAAACCTATAAATACCAGGTGAGCTCTCTGAAAAAAAGGATCCGGGAGCAAAAAACCAAAAAGAAGGGAAAAGCTTTAAATTCTCTAATTTAAGCAACATATTCTCTTCTTCATACATTCACAACTCCGATTACTGACTTAATCATCGGAGTGTGCGTGCAGGGACAAATCCCTGCCCCCTCTGATTCCTGTTGTTTTTGCAGGATATACGAAGAACAAAGGATCAAATTGCATCGACGTCACCCTTTTGTCGTTAGTGCAATCAGACTACAAGAAAGGTATATTCTTGTTGCTGTCAGTTGGGCAACATCACTTATGTATTGCATTTAGAGTTAGATTAGGGGTAGAATCGTTTTATGCATCTTAGGATAGTTTTCATTTTAAATTTTAAAAGCCTAAAAATATTTTATTTCTCATGCATCATTTAGAATAGATTTTATTATTTATTTAGGCACTTTATTAATTTACTATTATCTAGAGTTGTATATAATTTAGAGTCTCTAATTTAGGCATTTAGATTTAAAGTTATACTTAGGAATTTTTAGAATTTTTATTAGAACTTTATTCTATTAGGCCTTAGGTTAGATTATTTTGCATTTTTATTTTTTTATTTTTTAATTAGATTAAACACATGCAAAATTTATTTTCATATTAGGATTTTCTAGTTTTAATCTATTTATTTTTAATCTATATTTTCTTATATTTGCATCTTTAGTCAATTTACACTAATTAATTTGAGTTTTAATATTTTCTTTCTTTTGCAGATTCTCGCTTTTATTTTGCTTGGAGCTCTGTGAGTAATTTTTGCTCTATTTTGCTTTATTTTAATGTTTTTATTATTTTCCTTGCTTTCCAGCATTTTCAAATTAAACTTTGTGGATCACTCTTTTAATATTCATAATTTACTGGGATATACTTAGGGTAAAATTAACTGGTATTTAGTTAGGTTGACTTTGTTTCTTTGCGGGACAATAATCTGGGACTCAGTTCCCTTTATTACTTGTGAGACCCGTGCACTTGCGGTATATACATCTAGGTAGGATGCAATCAAGTTTTTGGCATCGTTACCAGGGAATCACGCTTCGCCATTAACTAATATCGGTGAAATTATGCTTAGGTATACTTCTAGTTTTGTACATTCTTAGGTTGCAAATATTTAGAGCCTTAATTTAGATCTGGGACTCAGTTCCCTTTATTACTTGTGAGACCCGTGCACTTGCAGTATATACATCTAGGTAGGATGCAATCAAGTTTTTGGCATCGTTACTAGGGAATCACGCTTCGCCATTAACTAATATCGGTGAAATTATGCTTAGGTATACTTCTAGTTTTGTACATTCTTAGGTTGCAAATATTTAGAGCCTTAATTTAGATTAGTTAATTTTCTCTCTCTAAAAAAAATCATTTCTCAAGACTTCTGAATGTCTACATGCGTATAGCCAAGAGCTTTGACTGCTTTCCTTTAGATCCTAAAATAGAAAGAACACTTAGAAAAATCAGGAAGGACTCTAGGAAAATAGTCGCTCCGCTGCAAGACAAGATGGCTGAAAACAAAGAGATTAGGACAGTAGGAGACCATGTTATCCCGACCATAGGAGGTTACTACACTGGCATTAGGCCACTAGCTGTCCCAGCAAACAACTTTGAGATTAAGCCTTTGATCCTCCAAATGATCCAAACTTCACTTCAATTCAGTGGGCTTCCCCATGATGACCCATATGCTTACTTAGGGTAATTTCTAGATTTGTGCAATACTTTCAAGCATAATGGACTCTCGGATGATGTACTTAGGCTTAGGCTATTTCTTTTATCTCTTAGAGACAGAGCAAGACATTGGTTGACCTCTTGACCTTCTGGATCTATCTCCACATGGGATGAGTTAGCCCATTAATTCTTAGCCAAGTTCTTTCCTCCTTCCAAAATGGCTAAACTACGCAGTGATATATCTTAATTTTCTCAATTCGACTCTGAGTCCTTTTATGAGGCACGGGAACGATACAAAGACCTTCTTAGGAAATGTCCCCATCATGGCCTACCCTTATGGCTTCAAGTTCAAACCTTCTATAATGGACTCATTAGCCAGAATAGGACCATAGTCAGTGTTGTTGCGGGAGGAGCTTTGATGTGTAAGATGGAGGAAGAAGCTTATAGTCTGTTAGATAAGATGGCAGGTAACAATTATCAGTGGTCATCAGAGAGGCAGATACCTAAGAAAGCTGCGGGTATTTATGAGTTGGAAACACTTTCTACCTTAACTTCTCAAATTGCCAATCTCACAAGGAAGGTAGAGTCTCTTAGTACCCAAAATAGTTCTGCCAATAGTCCCAGTCCCGTTTTAGCTGTCCAAAGTCCCTTCATCTCATGCACTTTGTGTGGTGGTACCCACTCAATTGTGTGACAACCCGAAAGCGCGAAAAATAAGGCTAATTTAAAATTTTTCTTAAAACAAAACTACCAACTCTGGGTGTATTCCTGTGCAGTATCTTTAAATCACTATCGTTTATAAGCCAACATTATCTTCCAAGATCATACAACTCATATTTAATGAAATCAATTACATAATATTCCAAAAAAAATCAATCCATAATTCTCAAATCATTTCTTTCATATCAATCTAATTACATCCCAAAATACTCATCACAAATGTCTGTATTACATCATTGTCTGGATACAAAATGAACTAAATTATACCTTATGCATGTACAAGTGATAGCCTGGGAAGATCTTGTCCACCAGCCTATATCACGTACGCGGCAGACTCTATCTCGCTTACTTCAAGTAATCTGGAGGGGGGAGGAAAAAGGGTGAGCTCTCAAAACGCTCAGTAAGGAGGATAAGGGAAGTTATAGAAATCATCATCACAAACACAATATGATGGAAATAATGAGCATGCAAGTCGTTATAGAAATAACTGTGTAAAACAATGGCATTAGCATAAGGCACGTGATAAAAATCACCAATCACATTATATCAAATCTCATAGCGTGATATAAATCACAGTAGTAAAATTCACATCATCATCAAATGAATCGAAACTAGGCATTTATAAAACTCAGATAAAACTCATCGTCATAGGTACATCACAACGATTGAATTCGTCCCCTAGGCGGACATCCCCAATCGAGGGATTTCGTCGACAAGAATACACACATGGCCATGGTTCGCTGTAGACTTGATCAGAGTCATACAGCCATCGGTCTTACATACTATCACAGCACAGCTTGGTCTTACATGTTATGAAAGCAAAGCCACCCATCGCTACCACGGAGCAGGGTCATCTCTCGTTACTAGAACGGAGGCGTCGGTTTTACATGCTACTAGAGCATGACCCGACCTTACATGCTACAAGAGCAAAGCCCGATGTGCATCTCATGACAAGCCATAGTCTCAGTAAAAATCGTTTTGCCTTCACATAGAGCTCTTAGGGGTTATCACAAAACCTGTTTTCGTTATAACACTTTGTATCCACATTTACACAAAACTTATCGAAATCGAGCTCAAACCGGTAAAAAATCACACAGTAAAAACATGCCATTGTGGTATATAAATCGTTTTACCTTCACGTAGAGTTCATGGTGGTTATCACAAAAACCCATTTTGGTTATAAACCACATATGTTCACAATTTCAAAAATCGCATCAAAATCGAGCTCAAACCGGTAAAACACTCACACATTTATCAACACATCAGATCATCTTATAAAATATGCTCATATCGTCAAACTCTTTTTCATGCTATTAAAATGTTTTCATTCATTAGAAAACCCACAAGCACAAATGGTTTATTTCCCTTACCTCTTGCACCTTGAGTGGTACAATATCCTCAGGTTCTCGGACTAGCCTCGTTTCCTATGTCGGATTCTCAAGTTGTCTACACACATCATTAACCCATCAGTATACATCATTTTCATTTTCTATCTCTTTCTCTTACTCTTTATAACTCAACATTATCTTAAAACTCTTTCTACATCTTTATCAACACTTTACTTAACTCATAACCATCATAAGATACCCACATCTCATTTTTCATTTATACTCATTGTTTGTTTCCCTCATAACTTAGATATCTCTAACTAAATATATGTATATGTGCATTTATTCACAAATATACCCAAATGATAATGCCTAGACCAAGGATCTTGTGAGCTTACCTAGCTTGTCCTCTCTTGACCAAGTTGTAGAATGCTTGTCTCTTCCCTTTACTCAAGCCTACCTTTGATTTTCTAGTATGTTGTTCTCCTTGCCAAGAGGAACAACTTTGTCTCTTGCCCCTTTGTCTATTTTTGTCTAGAATAGGGTGAATCTTAGAGAGAGAAAGCTTGGTTTTGGGTGAAAATGGTGAAGATTTGGGTTACAGAGAGAGAAAGGCTCAGTGTTTGGCGAAAATCCATGGCCCTTATATAGACAGGGCCTATGAGATCGATCTGGTATTGAAGGAGATCGATCTCTACTTCATTTTAACTGCTCCATTAACAACTACAAGATCGATTTGGTTGAGGGAGGAGATTGATCTGGCATTGAATTAGGGATTGATCTCTTCTAGGTCGAGAGTTAAGGAGATCGATCTGCCCTTGTGACAGGATCGATCCTTGCTAGACAAAGGCATTAGGAGATTGATCTGGTATTGGAGGAGATCGATCTGCCTGTCTGTTTTTGCACGTTTTCTGCATTCTGGAGCTATGGGATTGATCTCTCATCCTTGGAGATCGATCTGGCCTTCACAAATTCTACTGCTGTTGCATCAATTGCAGGAAACTGAATGCAAAACTCACCTTAATTTACTCCATAGGCTATATTTCAATCCATACACATTTAAGACTTAAAAACTTCATCTCCTTATACTTTATTAAAATTAAAACTTGCTTATACATCAACATATCATAATTACATTCACCAAATTACAATTCTCACTTAGCAAATCTCATAAAATTTACAGTTCTCACATCCTCCCCACCTTAAGAGAATTTGGTCCTCCAAATTTAACTCGACCCATTAAATAGCTGAGGGTACTTTTTCTTCATAAGGCTCTCTAGTTCCCAATTTTCTTCCTCTATTAAGTGGTGTTTCCAGAGAACTTTAACCAATGGAATCCTTTTCATCCAAAGTACTTTCTCCTTTTTGTCAAGTATTCCGATGAGTTCTTCCACATAACTCATATCCCCCTGAATATCTAATGCTTCATACTCAATGACATAGGTGGGATCCAGATTATATTTCCTCAACATGGATACATGAAAGACATTGTGAATCCTGGAGAACTGCGGAGGTAAGGCCAACCGATAGGCGACGTCTCCCACTCTCTCCAAAATCTCAAACGATCCTATATATCGAGGACTCAATTTTCCTTTCTTCCTGAAGCGCATGATACCTTTTCTTGGAGATATCTTAAGGAACACAGAATCTCTAACTTGAAACTCGAGTGGTTGTCTACGCACATCAGTGTAACTTTTCTGTCGACTCTGAGCAGCCCATAATCTATCACAAATGATTTTCACATTTTGAACTACCTGTTCAACTAGTTCGGGAGCAACTACTTTTCTGTCACCCATTTCTTCCCATGCTATAGGGGATCTACACTTCCTACCATATAGAGCCTCATAAGGTGCCATACCAATACTCGCATGATAGCTATTGTTGTACGCAAACTCAGTAAGGGGCAGATGATCATCCCATGATCCCTTAAAGTCCATTATACACGGCCTCAACATGTCCTCCAAGGTCTGTATAGTCCGCTCGGACTGACCATCAGTTTGAGGATGATAGGCGGTACTGAAATTCAACAGAGACCTCATAGCATTCTGAAAATAAGTCCAAAACATGGAGGTGAAACAAGAATCTCTATCAGAGGTAACACTTACTGGAGCCCCATGTAGTCTAGCTATCTCTCTAACATATAGCTTGGGTCCTCAGTAATCCCATGATAAAGTCCATGGTGATATGCTCCTATTTTCATGTAGGTACAGGGAAAGGCTTAAGCAAACCACCTAGCTTCTGGTGCTCAGCTTTCACTTGTTGGCATACCAAACATCTGGTCACATATTCTGCCACGTCTCGTTTCATAGCACCCCACCAATATACCCTTCTTAAATCTTGGTACATCTTTGTACTTCCCGGGTGCATGGTGTATCACAAGCAGTGAGACTCTCTTAGTATTTGTTGCTTCAGGGTATCATCATTCGGAACACAAATTCGACCCTTAAACCTCAATAACCCATCATCACCGACTATGAAATCCAACTACGAGGTCTGTTCAGCTTGGCTAACCATATCTAATAGCCTCTGATCATTTCTCTATCCGGCTCTAATCTGATCCATAATATCGAGCTCTATCCGTAGGCTAGCCATAAATCTGACCTCTACCTCTTTAACTTTGATCTTAAATCCAAAAAATTATTCCAACAAATCCCATTCCTTGATCATCATAGCAAATACCATACTCTTCCTGCTCAAGGCATCAACAACTATGTTCGTCTTCCCCGAATGGTAGAATATCTCGCAATCATAATCTTTAAAGAGTTCCATCCATCTTCTTTGTCTCATGTTTAGCTCCTTCTGGTCAAATATATATCTCAGGCTCTTGTGATTAGTAAATATTTGGAAGTTTTCCCCATGTAAGTAATGCAGCTAAATCTTCAATGCAAACACCACTGCGGCTAATTCTAAATCATGCGTGGGGTAATTCCGCTCATGATCCTTCAGCTGTCGTGAACCATAAACGACTACTCTCCCATGCTGCATGAGCACGTATCCCAATCCTTGTTGAGAGGCATCACTGTACACTACAAAGCCTCCGAGTCCATTTGGGATAGTCAACACAGGTGTCGTCGTTAATCTCCTCTTTAACTCTTAGAAACTCTACTCATACTTTTCAGACCATACAATAGGAGTCTCCTTACGTGTGAGTTTAGTTAAAGGAGCGGTAATCCTAGAAAATCCTTCAACAAACCTTCTATAATACCCTGCCAACCCTAGGAAAATCTGAATCTCTGTAACTGTTCTTGGTCTCTCCTAATTAAGTACAGCTTCTATCTTAGACGAATCAACTGACACCCTGTCTTTAGATACAATATGCCCAAGAAAAGGTATTTGGTCTAGCCAAAACTCACTCTTGCTAATCATTCCATAAAGCTGCTTATCTCTGAGTATTTACAGCGTAATCCTCAAATGTCGTGCATGTTTATCATGAGACCGAGAATACACAAGGATATCATCAATGAAAACTATCACAAACTGATCTAGATAGTCTCTAAATACCTCATTCATCAAGCTCATAAAAGCGACATGGGCATTCATCAAACTAAATGGCATCACTAAGAACTCGTAATGGCCATATCTAGTTCTGAAGGTCATTTTCGGAATATCCTCCTTCTTGATTCTTAACTGGTGATACGATCTTAAATCAATACTGGTGATACGATCTTAAATCAATCTTATAAAATATAGAAGCCCTTCTCAACTGGTCAAACATATCATCTATCCTTGGTAAGGGATACTTGTTCTTCACCGTAGCCTTGTTCAGCAATCTGTAGTCTATACATAGTCTCAGGCTACCATCATTCTTCTTTACAAACAACACCGAAGCTCCCCATGGCGACATACTAGGTCTAATAAAACCTTGGTCAAGTAGTTCTTGTAACTGTTTCTTTAACTCTTCCAATTCAACCAATGCCATCCTATAGGGAGGTTTAGAGATTGGCTGAGTACCTAGCACTAAATCGATAGTGAACTCCAGCTCTTTCTCTGGTGGTAAGCTAGGCAATTCATCTGAAAATACATCCGAAAACTCACATACTACCGGTATGTCCTCTATCCTCGGATGATCTCGACTCATATAAGAGATGAGTACGATGTAACCTTCATATCAATAGTTAAATTGGTGTTTAGCAGTGATATAACTATCACAACCCTCAACTTACCAAAAATCGTCACCAATTTTTCGCTTTACGTATAATATATATTGTTCATTCTTATCTTAATCTGATCATGATCAACTACATTCTCAACAGTTGGGCTGTGTGTCAATGTCTACCTCATCCAACCATAACAATTTAATTTGCATTATAATTTAAAGGTAAACACTTGTAAAAATAAATCAGAGTGTTGTTTACATGTGTTTACATTGCTTTACATCCCCAATGATTACATACAAAATGCTACTGTGCTATGGAAAATTTAGATACAAAATTACATCAGTGTGTATACCTTACGCGATGGGATGCAGCGGATACCAAAAGGGAAAGCCTCCAGTCGCCCTCAGTCTATACTCAAAGCTCTATGGAGAGGGGAAAATAAGGGGGTGAGCAAACAACATGCTCAGTAAGGCAATCATGCGAACAAGTAGATACTGCACTATCTACGTGATTGTGATGCCATGCTCCAAAACCATACAGTTTCTCATTCACATCTCAAAAGCATTATTTCATGCTTGTGTTAAAGGCATGTAAAGCAAATCATGCTATTTGTTAGTGCACAAATCAAATTCAAAGCATGGCATAAATCATCATGCATATTTCGTAAATAAGGCATGGAAAAATCATCATGCATTAGTGCACTTTAAAGCCATTATCAAACTTTCTCATCTCATAAAATCAACACTTATCAAGACTCAGCCCCTCCCTCGAACTGTCATGACCCATAAAACATTTCAAATATGGATTTATTCATAAAACAATAGATATGTGAGATAGGCAATATAATTAGGGAAATCTTCTCTAGGACTATGGCCATATCCTGTGATCCCAGGCTACACTGATCAGGTGTGCGGGGTATCACCACTATCTGCTTCCACACGGGAGGTGGGTCAAGTTTAGCCTGTCAATCCATAGCAGATCTAAATATCGTCCTAAGATGGTATATCACAATCTCAACACGATGCAACGTACTCCATGCTACCTGCGCGGTACAGTGTACTCTGTGGACCCATATCAACACATTATATCACGCTGCATCTCAAAATGCATGTACAAGCCTATTTAATCGGTACGACACCTAGTCTACCCTAAGCTCCTAGCACGACTATCAATCATGTTGTAAAATCACGTGCGAGTAATCTCAAGCACGGCGACAAGTATGATGGGCATCTAATGCGAGTTATGCTCCAGCACCATGCTAAAACCAGTATAAACTTTGTACGAGCTCAACTCTAGCACAACATCATAGAAATCCATGTGAAAACTAGTGTGAGCTAAGCTCCAGCGCTCATGCGTGTAAAAACACATCAAATCTCGTGCGAGTCACACTCTAGCACTCTTTCATTCTCACGAAAACCATGTAGGTGGATCAATTCTTTTCAAGGCATGGTTATAAAACCAAATTAAGTTATTTCTTATGCAAATCATTTCAAATGTTAGCCAACCTACCAAACACTTGGTAAAAAGAACCAAAAAAAGGTTTTCAAAGCATCATGCTTTTGTTTTCATGCACACTTCATTAAAACCAAATTCTTGCCCTTCAATCACCCATTTAAATTCCTATTACCACATGCACTCTACAAAAACATTAAGCGCCCAAATTGCACACATATATCTCTAAGAGTCGACACAATTCCCTTACCTCGATTCACTCCGGGTGTGACTCTCTTCCTCTTAGCTTTTCAAGTTTTTGGCTCAACTTGCTCCGGTGTATCCTCGGGAGCTGCAATTCATTCATCCAAACACTTGAGTCAATGTCACTAATTCTCATTCAACTATGCATTTTACCCAATGCCTTAAATACTCGTTTTACCCTTTTTGGGTAAGTCTCACAATTCATTCCATAACACCATCTTAAAATCATATCCAAAACACCATTATCACCTTAAGATCTCCTATTTATCATTAATACCACTACATTTCACTTTCTCACTCTAACCTATTTCTAGGCTTATAATTATTTCATGGCATTCTAGGTAGTTCTACCTTTAATATGCACACCAAATTAACTTCAACATCAATAACTAAACAAATGTACTTAGATTGGTGCACTAGAAACTCACCTCTTTGGATTTCCTCCTTGCTCTAAATGGAAATGCCTCTTGTTCCTTAAATCCAACAAATGGGAAAATGCCTCCAAGCTATGTTCTTCTTCTCCTTGAGGTGAACAACTTTGTATCTAATAGCCTTCCCTCAAATCTTACTGGAAATGGGATGATTTAGAGAGAGAAAAATAGGTTTTTGGTTGAAAATGGAAACAAAATGGTTTTGTCCAAGAAATACAGATTTCAACTGCCCCCTATTTATAGAAATTGCTTGATGAGATCGATTTGTATTGGAAGGCAATTGATCTGGTCTTCTTAAATCCCTTTTTTTCTCAACATTTTAAAGGCATGAGATCGATCTGTCGAAGGCTTGAGATTGATTTGTTTCAAGAAGAGAGTTAAGGAGATCGATCTGGCTAGGGAGGAGATCGATCTGCTCCAACCCGAGAGTTAAGGAAATTGATTTGCTTGCCTTAAGAATCGATCTTCACATTACAGAATGTTTAGTATATCAATTTGACTCCATTGGAGATCGATCTGCCCTGTTTCATTACTTGAATAAGAGCATCTTTAGCTCTTCTAGATTAATCTCTCATCTTATGAGATTGATATGGCCTTCATATTTCCAAATTTTACTGTAGTTTTATGCAGTAACTACGCACAAAACATCTTTAATTTGCTGTCATAGTCATTTTCTCATCCAATCACTTTTAAGACTCGAAAATGACATCCATTCACACTTTATACATATTAAAACTTGTGTGCATTCATTGTATAACCAAAGGTATGCAACACAAAACCAAATGGAAGCATAAAGATTCACACCCCTTATGCAACTTGATTCCATTTTACCACACTACTCATTTCCATTCCCCTCACATTCATCACATACCAAAGTCCATTTCTTCATATCCATACATAGTAAAACTTGTACGTACATCACAAACTCTTATTACAAGTGTGTACATTGAATTTATATACTTTACATCTCTTATGCTTCACATTACAAGTACATCACCATTCTTGTGAATTCATATTTACTTGGTCCAAATTATTCATTTTACAATTTCATTCACATATATATACAAAGTTATACATATACGGGGTCTCACATTCTCCCCCACTTTGAAATTTGGTCCTCCAAATTGGAACCAAATCAATCCGTGAATAACTCGGGATTTCTCTCCCGGATCAAACTTTCCAATTTCCATGTGCCTTCTTCCACCGTGTGATGTTGCCAAAGAACTTTCACCAAGGGAATTATCTTTGTCCTCAACACTTTCTCTTTTCTATCTAATATCTGAACCGACTTCTCAATGTATGTCATGCTTTCATTAAGCTCCAACGACTCATATCTTATCACATGTGTCGAGTTCGTAAGATGGATACGTGGAAGACGTTATGTACGCTTGCTAGCTCATGTGGTAATGCGAGCCTGTATGCCTTATCTCCCACTTTTTCAAGTATTTCAAATGGCCCTATATATCGAGGGCTTAACTTCCCCTTCTTCTCGAATCTCATAATCCCCTTCGAGGGAGAAACCTTAAAAAACACTGACTCACCCACCATTAACTTTAGTGGCCTCCGTCTCCTGTCAACATAACTCTTTTGTCTGCCTAAGCTGTCCGTAATCTTTCACAAATCAACTGGACATCCTCAGAGGCTTGTCTAACCAAGTCAGGAGCAAAGATATGTTTGTCACCAACTTCTTCCCATCCAATAGGGGAACGACATCTACGCCCATACAATGCCTCATATGGTGCCATCCTGATACTCGCATGAAGACTATTATTATAGGCAAACTCTGCAAGCGGCAAATAGTCATCCCAAGAGCCTCCAAAATCTAATGCACACGTTCTCAACATATCCTCCAAGGTCTGTATAGTCCTCTTTGACTGACCATCTGTCATAGGATGAAACACGGTGTTAAAACTCAACTGGGTCCCCATTGCTTCCTGAAAATGTTCCCAAAAATGAGAACTAAAGAGGGCATCCCTATCAGAAACAATGCTCACTAGAACTCTATGTAGCCTTACTATCTCGCGTACATACAAGTTTGCTAGCTAGCTTAGAGTATTGGTAGCTCTCATAGCTAGGAAATGGGCTGACTTTGTCAACCGATCCATAATTACCCATATAGCATTATGACCTCTGTGGGTCCTTGGTAATCCCATCACAAAATCCATGGTGACATGCTCCCACTTCCACGTCGGTAGAGGTAGAGGCCGTAATAATCCTGCACACTTCTGATGCTCTACCTCCACCTGCTGACAAACGAGACACTTCGCGACATATTCAATAATGTCTTTCTCCATTCCAGACCACTAATAAACTTTTCGAAGGTTTTGATACATCTTAGTACTCCCTGGATGTATCGTAAACCTCAATGAGTGAGCCTCTGTTAAGATCAACTTTCTGATCTCTGGATCATCAGGAACACATATCATGTTTCTGAACCTCAACAATCCATTTGAACTCAATTCAAAATCAGACTCTATACCCCTCTGTATCTGCCTGGTAATATCACTACACTGTTGATTAATTCGCTGAGCCTGTCAGATTCGATCTACCAGATTCGGTTCCAACTACAGGCTAGCTATCATAAAACCACTATCAGCGTCAGACTGGGTCATATACAAATTGAGGTTCATGAACTATTCTAACAGCTCGCGTTCCCTGATCATCATGAATGAAACTAACCCGAGATACTTTCTGCTCAATGCATCAGGAACTACATTTGCTTTACCCAAGTGGTACAAGATCTCACAATCATAATCCTTTAAAAGCTCAAGCCATGTCCTCTGTCTCATATTCAACTCTTTTTGCGAGAACAGGTACTTAAGGCTCTTCTGATCAGTGTAAACCTGAAATCTCTCACCATAGAGATAGTAGTGCCATATCTTCAATGCAAACACTATGGTCGCCAACTCTAAATCGTGGGTCGGGTAGTTCCTCTCATGATCCTTCAACTGTCTTGATCCATAGGCTACTACCTTCCCATCCTGCATCAATACACAGCATAATCCTTGGTGTGAAGCATCCGTATACACCGAGAAACCTGTTGAGCTGGTAGGAATGATGAGTATCGGAGCTATAGTCAAACGACGCTTCAACTCCTGAAAACTTTCCTCACACTTATCGTCCCACATAAATTCCACATTCTTTCTTATGAGACATGTCAAAAGAGCAGCTAACCTCGAGAATCCCTCCACAAACTGTCGATAATACCCAGCTAAACCTAAGAACTTTTGATCTTTGTTACTGTCTGGGGTCTCTGCCACTATATCACTACTTCAATCTTTGATGGATCCACTAACACTCCATCCTTCGTACTATATAACCCAAAAAAGAGATATGTTCCAACCAAAAGTTGCACTTACTGAGTTTAGCGTACAACTTCTTCTCTCGAAGGGTCTGTAGTACTATCCTTAGATGTTGTTCATGCTCCTCTCCAGATTTTGAGTACACCAGTATATCATCAATAAACACAATAACGAATCGATCTAAATACTGGTGAAATACCTCATTCATCAATGACATAAAAGCTGCGGGAGCATTTGTTAACCCGAATGGCATAACCATAAACTCATAATGTCCATATCGGGTACGAAAAACTGTCTTGGGTACATCTCCTTCTTGAATCTTCAATTGATGATACCCAGATCTCAGATCTATCTCGGAGAAGACCTGCGCTCCCCTAAGGTGATCCAACAAGTCATCGATGCGTGGAATGGGGTACTTATTCTTAATGGTAGCCTTATTCAACAACCGGTAATCTATACACAGTCGGAGGCTTCCATCATTCTTCCTTACAAACAGAACCGGTGCTCCTCAAGGTGAGATGCTTGACCTGATGAACCCCTTCTCCAGTAACTCCTGTAACTGCTTCCTTAATTCTTTCAACTCAACTTGAGCCATTCTGTATAGTGGCTTAGATATCGACTCTATACCAAGTGCCAAGTCTATACAAAACTCAATCTCTTTATCTGGAGGTAACCTTGGTAATTCATCCGAAAAGACATCTGGAAATTCCCTAACCACTAGGATGTCTATCAACTCCGGACGTGCCTTATCTGCCTCAATCACATAAGCAATGAACCCTTCACATTATCCTTTCCACCGTTAGTAACACAAATCGTTACATTAACATACATAATTAATAAACAATTTCATCTCTCGAATATCATGTATTAAGATCATACTCTTTTATTTATATTAAATATGTCTTTCCTTTCATTTCACATAAAACTTATAACAAGATTATCTATCTCTGGAAACATTAATGTTTTAGCACAACAATCCTTAACAACATGGTTTGCAGCCAGCCAATCCATCCCTAGGATTACATCAAAATCACTCATATTTAATAAAACTAAATCGGCTGCCATTTCTTTACCTCATATCCTCAACTTACAATTCCTATATACATGCTCAGTCAATTGACTATCATTCATAGGGGTAGATATCATCAGCATCTTATTTAGCAGTGTGGGTTTTACATGCTTCAACAATTTATGTGTAAAGGATGACGATAAAAAAGAATGTGTGGCACCAGGATCAAACAATACAAATGCTTCTAAATCAAAAATTTGTATGGTACATTTAACCACATCCGAAGACTGATCCGTAGTGTCCTGGTCTAGTGCATGTACTATCCTCTGCTTACACCCACTGCCTGCTTTCCCTTTTCCTCAACTGTAGCCTTCCTCCTCGGAGCAATTATCCCAACTGGATCTCTCTCTGGTTCCCTGCCTTCTGTGGGGCTCCTTCTGTCATCTCTGGGTAATCCCAAATTATGTGCCCTGGTTTCCCACATCTGAAGCATACTGCAGGTGGTCTATAGCATGGTCGAGTACCATGGTACCTAACATACTTGCTACACTGCTCTGTAGTAGGTTGTGGCCATCCAATCATAATTCCCTTAGCTGGAGCTATGGCCGGATACATAGGAGGATTAACTATCTTCTTTCGGATCTCCTCAATCCTCGGCCTCTTCCCAGAAAACCTCTTACTTCCCTTATAACTGAAGCCTCTATCCAGCATAGGTCTCTTCTTATCTCTGTCTGTCACGACCCTCAACTTACCAAAATACGTACAAATTTTTTGTATTTTCATGCATCGATTATTAATCATCCTTCCTTGATCGTGAACAACCACACTCTCAACAGTTGGGCTGTGTGTCGATGTCTAACTCACTCCACCATACCAATTCAATTTGTATATTATTCATCAGTAAACACTTGTATAAATGTATATATATCAGAGTTGTTACATGTGTTTACATTGTTTTACATCCCCAATAGTTACATACAAAATGCTACTGTGCTATTGTAAGTTTAGATACAAAATTTCAACAGTGTGTACACCTTTAGCGATGGGATGCAGCGAATTACCAAAATGGGAACGCCTCCAATCACGCTCGGCTTTATACTCAAATCTCTGTAGAGAGAGGGAAAATAAGGGGGGTGAGCAAACCACACGCTCAGTAAGGCAATCATGCGAACAGGTAGATACTGCACTATCTACGTGATCGTGATGCCATGCTCAAAAGCATTTAATTCATCATTTATCTCAAAACATGAGTGTATGATTGTGTTAATGGTATGTAAAGCATTCATGCTATTAAAATCCAGTGCACATTTCAACTCAAAGCATGGTATAAATCATCATGCATAATTCACAATAAAAGCATGGCATTACCCATCATGTATTTTCTCAAATAGCATGGCATTAACCATCATGCATTTTCACAACAAAGCATGGCATTAAACATCATGCATCCGTGCACTTTAAAAACCATCAACAAATCAATTTCAACATTGGTCAGGTCTTGGCCCATCCCTCGGGCTTTTCTGACCCACAAATCATTTCAAACATGGATTTATTCTCAAATAGCAGTAGACATGTGAGATAGGCAGTTCAACAACAGGTAATAACCTCAAGGCCTATGTACATAACCTGTGATACCGGCTACACGGATCAGGTGTGCGGGATATCACCACTATCTGCTTCCACACGAGAGGTGGGTCAAATCCTACACGCCGGTCCATAGCAGATCTCGTCCGAAGACGGCACATCATATCTCAACACGGTACAATGTACTCCACGCTACATGCACGGTACACGTACTCCGTGGACCCAATCAACACATCATATCACGCTACATCTCAAACGCACATGTGAGCCTATTTAATCGGTACAACCTCTTGTCTACCTGAAGCTCCTAACATGGCTAATTAATCATGTCAAAACAATGCACATGTGAGCCTATTTAATCAATGTGACACCCAGTCTACTAGAAGCTCCAAACACAGTAACATGCAAGGTGGGCATCCAGTGTGAGACAAACTCTAAGCACAATGCCAAAACAATTATGAAATCCATGTGAAAACTTGTGCCTCTAGCACTCATGTGTATAAAACACGTCAAATCTCGTGCGAGTCATACTCTTGCACGCTTTCATACTCACGAAATCATGTAGGTGGCTCAAAACTTTGCAAAATATGGTTAACAAAACCAAAACACACTCATTTCTTTTGCAAATCATTTCAATGTTAGCCAACCTACCAATCATTTGCTAAAAAGCAATAAAACATGATTTTCAAAGCAATATGCCTTTGTTTTCATGTATATTTTGTCAAACTCCCAACTTTTGCCTTTCAATCACCCAACATCATTTCCTAATGTCTCATGCATTCTAGCAATGTCACGCCCCGAAAATGCGAAAAATAGGGCAAATTTAAAACTTTTTACTCGTTAATTCACAAATAAAGAGTGCATTCCTGTGCAGTGTCATACATCATCATAATTATCATGCCTCAGGATCTCATCATGATATAACAAATATTGTATTATACCCATTACTCGATTACAAGTTAATTAATCCTAATACATCCCATATAATGTCATACATCAAGTGTCTGTAATTACAATAATAGTCTCGGTACATGAAAAGATAAATATACCTCAAAGTACAAAATATATAGCCTGGAGCTCGGATCCTCTACTAGCCACTACTCCGTATGTCGCAGGGAAGTCCTTATTCACTTGAAGAACTCTGGGGGGAAAGAAAAACAGGGTGAGCTTCTAAATCGCTCAGTAAGGGGGGTAGGGATTCATTTCATAAACCAAAATGCACATCACAAAAGGTTTATTTGTATGTGAAACTCATTTGAAAACCATAGCATGAAAATACTCAAAACGACACTCTCATGTGTCAAGTCATGTGAAAACATGAAGTAAAAAGGCTCACTCTAGAGCAAAACAAAGCATGTGAAAATACGCGTTAAACGCTTTCTCAAATAACGTGGCATAGCCACTGATTTAAAATCACTCGTGGCATCGCCACAAAACACACGTGGCAAAGCCACTGATTTAATATCACTCGTGGCATCGCCACAAAACACACGTGGCAAAGCCACTGATTTAATATCACTCGTGTCATCGCCACAAAACACACGTGGCAAAGCCACTGAATTATTTTCTCACGTGGCATAGCCACTGAATAGGGTTTCTCAACGTGGCACAGCCACCAATGGGGTATAACGTGGCACAGCCACCAAGGGGGTATCTCAACGTGGCACAGCCACCAATGGGGTTTTCTCAACGTGGCACAGCCACCAATGGGGTTTTCTCAACGTGGCACAGCCTCCAATGGGGTTTTCTCAACGTGGCACAGCCACCAATGGGGTTTTCTCAACGTGGCACAGCCACCAATGGGGTTTTCTCAACGTGGCACAGCCACCAATGGGGTTTTCTCAACGTGGCACAGCCACCAATGGGGTATACGTGGCACAGCCACCAATGGGTCATTCTCACGTTACCAGAACGGAGAAGAAATCGGGCTTACATGCTACCAGAGCAATGCCCGGTGTGAACTCACAACTACACACCTAAGTCTTATCACATAAGACGGGTTTGCCTTCACGTAGAACTCGTAATGGTTTCTCTCTCATATAACTCATTTGAAAACCGTTTTGTACTCAACACAAGACGTAATAAAAACCGAGTTCTAACCGGCAAAGCACACGCACACATTTCTCAAATCTCAATGTTGCCTTAACGTAGAGCCCAGTTATAAACTCATAAAACATTGGGCTCCAACCGGCTATAAAATCGTGTGCAATTTAATCTCAACACAAAACACTCAACATGCTTGTTTATAAATCATAAATCATGCTATAACAGTTTACAAATCACATACACAAATGGTTTAGATTTCCCTTACCTCTTTGCACCTCGTATAGTGCAATCGTTCCCCCGTATCACGGACTAGCCTCGCATTCCACTCTGGAACTCCCGAGCTGTCCAAACGATGTTAAAACATCAATACTCAACATCACACAAACCTCAATTCTCAAAATCGAGCATAATTGCTCATAACTCCTCAAACCTCTCGATTCTCGTAACTCAACCTTAAACTACAACCTCATTTTCAATATCTCGAAGTTCTACATCCCTAATACCAATTATCTACGCTAATTTACCACCTTGTCTATATTTCCATTTATAGCACAATCCTCAAAATTGCCACAATTTCCAAATATCAACATTAATCCCACTACATTACAATCTCATCAATCCCTAATCATTCCTCAACTATTTCAACACGATTACAACCACCAATAACATCAAAATCAGCTCAAATATCAAGATCGAGGTTTAGAAATTACCCAAAGCTTGTGAGACGCACAACTCACGCCTCGATCCGATTCGTCCTTCGATTTCCAAGTATGTTGTTCTCCCTTTGATGAGGAACAACTTTTCTTCTTTCCACAATAGCTGATTCGGCCGAAAATGGGGGATTTGGAGGAGTGAGAAACTAGGTTTTCGGAAAAATGGAGGTTTGAAAGAGAGAGAAAGTGAAATTTCAGGAGAAAACACAGGTTCCTTATATAGACTGGAGGTAGGAGATCGATCTGCCTCTTGATGAGATCGATCTATGTTTGAAATTTGGGGACGATCTGGGTAATTTTATGCCTAGGAGATCGATCTGTCGAGGGGTGAGATCGATCTCTTTATGGCTTTATGAGATCGATCTGCTCCTAAGGAGATCGATCTTCTCTCAAACAGATTCATTTGGAGATCGATCTCTTCCTCATGAGATCGATCCCTTCTCAAACAGATTCATAAGGAGATCGATCTCTTCCATTGGAGATCGATCTGCTCTTCAAATTTCCCCTTCCTCGTCATTTTTAACTCACCAGATCGATCTCTCCTTCTCCCAGATCGATCTGTCCTCATGCTTCATGCTCATTTTACACACTTAACATATAAATCTCCAATTATAATTCCTACAATTCACTTAGCTCAATAAATTACACTTCAATTTATTATTACATCATTAAATATGTCTGAAATTCTCAGATCTCACATCCTCCCCACCTTAAAAAGAATTTGGTCCTCCAAATTCAACTCAACTAGTCAAAATAGATGGGGGTATCTCTCCTTCATGAGACTCTCTAGTTCCCACGTCGCCTCTTCCCTTGAGTGATGCTTCCACAAGACTTTCACTAATGGGATGCTCTTGGTTCTCAGTACCTTCTCCTTTCTATCGAGAATCCGGACGGGTTCCTCAGTGTAGCTCATGTCCTCTTGTATGTCCATCTCGTCATACTCTATGACATGAGAAGGGTCCGGGTGGTACTTCCGCAACATAGACACATGAAAAACGTTGTGTATTCCGGACATCTGTGGGGGTAATGCCAATCTGTAGGATACCTCTCCCACTCTCTCAAGAATCTCAAATGGTCCTATATATCGAGGACTCAATTTTCCTTTCTTCCCAAATCGCATGATACCCTTGCTCGGTGATACTCTCAGAAATACTGCATCACCAATATCAAATTCAAGTGGCCGTCTACGCGCATCCGCGTAGCTTTTCTGTCTACTCTGTGCAGCCCGTAACCTCTCACATATGAGTTTCACACTCTGTACCGCTTGCTCAACAAGCTCGGGGGCATTTTTCTTTCTGTCACCGACTTCTTCCCAAGCTACAGGGGATCTACACCTCCTACCATATAGAGCCTCAAAAGGTGCCATTCCAATACTCGCATGATAGTTGTTATTGTACGCAAACTCTGCTAGGGGCAGGTGATCATCCCATGATCCCTTAAAATCCATCGTACACGCCCTCAACATATCCTCCAGGGTCTGAATAGTCCTCTCTGACTGACCATCTGTCTGAGGATGATAAGTGGTACTAAAACTCAATCGAGATCCCATGGACTCCTGAAACTGGGTCCAGAATCTGGAAGTAAATCGGGAATCTCTATCAGAAGTAATACTCACTGGAGCCCCATGTAATCTAGCTATCTCGCTGACATATAGCTCAGCTAAGGCATCCACAGTATCTGTGCTCTTGATGGCAAGGAAGTGGGCACTCTTGGTCAATCTATCCACAATGACCCATATCGCGTCACGACCTCTTCGGGTCCTCGGTAAACCCATAATAAAGTCCATAGTGACATGCTCCCATTTCCATGTAGGTACAGGTAAGGGCTGTAGTAGTCCTCCGGGCTTCCGATGCTCAGCTTTCACTTGCTGGCATACTAAACACCTGGCCACATACTCTGCCACATCTCGCTTCATACCACTCCACCAATACACCTTTCTCAAGTCTCGGTACATCTTAGTACTTCCTGGGTGCATGGTGTATCGCGAGCAGTGGGATTCTCTCAGTATCTGTCTCTTCAGGGTATCATCGTCCGGTACACAAATCCGTCCTCTGAATCTCAACAATCCATCCTCACTGATGGTGAGATCCGACTGCGAACTCTGCTCAGCTTGGCTAACCATATCTATCAATCTCTGATCACTGCGCTGCCCAGTTCTAATCTGATCCATGATCCTGGGCTCTATCCGCAGGCTAGCCAAAAATCCAGTCTCTACCTCTTTAACTCTGATCCGAAGTTCGGCGAACTGCTCTAACAAATCCCATTCCCTGATCATCATAGCAGATATCATACTCTTCCTGCTCAGGGCATCAGCAACCACATTCGCCTTACCCGGATGATATAGAATCTCGCAGTCATAATCCTTAAGGAGTTTCATCCATCTCCTTTGTCTCATATTTAATTCTTTCTGATCAAAGAGATATCTCAAACTCTTGTGATCAGTGAAGATCTGGAATCTTTCCCCATATAAGTAATGTCGCCAGATCTTTAAAGCAAATACCACAGCGGCTAACTCCAAATCATGCGTGGGATAATTCCGCTCATGGTCTTTCAGTTGTCGCGATCCATATGCGACCACTCTCCCATGCTGCATAAGCACACACCCCAATCCTTGATGAGATGCATCACTATACACTGAGAATCCTCCTGATCCCTCAGGGATAGTTAATATAGGTGCCGCCGTCAATCTCCTCTTTAACTCTTGAAAACTGAGCTCACATTGATCAGTCCATATGAACGGAGTCTCCTTACGCATGAGCTTAGTCAAAGGAGCGGCAATCCTCGAGAATCCTTCCACAAATCTCCTGTAATACCCTGCCAAACCAAGGAAGCTTCGTATCTCAGTCACTGTCCTCGGTCTTTCCCAATTAAGCACAGCTGCTATTTTACTCGGATCCACTGATACTCCTTCCTCTGAGACTACATGCCCAAGGAAAGCTATCCGGTTCAGCCAAAACTCACACTTACTAAGCTTTCCGTACAATTGCTTATCTCGGAGTATCTGAAGTACTAACCACAAATGCTGTGCATGCTCCTCAAGTTCCACTAATGCCATCCTGTAGGGGGTTTAGAGATCGGCTGAGTATCCGGTACCAAATCAATGGTAAACTCCAGCTCTCTCTCTGGTGGTAAACCTGGCAATTCATTTGGGAAAACATCCAGAAATTCGCAAACCACAGGTATATCCTCAATCCTCGGATGTTCCCGCTCACGTCTGAGATGAGTGTCTCATAACCTTCACAGGAATAATCATATTTAATATTCTCCAAAATAATATTAAAATTCTCAAATGACTTACTAGAATTCCACATAATCATTTCCTCAATATCTCAACCGTACACTGTAAGGTTCAGGTAGGGAGAAAGTTACAATCTTAGTGTAGCAGTCTAAACTCACTCGATTGGTCGCCAACCAATCCATTCCCAGAATTACATCAAACCCATGTATACTCAACATGATTAGATCTGCTAACATCACTCTATCTCCCACCTTAATTTCACACCCTCTACAGATTAACTCAGTTCTCTGGGATTCACGCATAGGGGTATTTACATGTAGTATATATTCTAGAGGTTCAAACTTCAAGTTTAATCTACATGCAAAATGCTCAGAAATAAATGAATGCATGGATCCTGAATCAATCAATACATGAGCCTCATAATTACAGACAGAGAGTGTACCTCTTATAGTTTCTGCCGAAGCGTCTGCGGTCTCCTTATCCAGGGCAAACACTCGTCCCTGTGCCACAGGTTTCTTCCCTTTCTCTGCCGCAGTGGCCCGTCTCCGGGGTCCACTCTCTGAGGCTGTTGTCTAGTGGGCTCCGAAGCATGTGGTATCTGAGGTTGGGGATAGTCCTTCACTCTGTGACCCATGTCACCACATCTGAAACATCCATGGATCGACCCAGTACAACTTCCCTCATGCGATCGGCCACAGTCTCTACAAATCCTCATCTCCGGCCTGACATATCGTGGGGTCTCCTTGATAATAGGATAGGCTCTGGGTCGCTCCAATCTGTCCCTCTGCACCTCAATCCTTCCTCTTCTGAAGGAACCTCTCCGAGCCTCTGACTGGAAAAGTGCTGGCCTCTTGCCCTTATCTCTATTCACCGCTCTGAGCTCGTTCTGGGATTGTACCATCTCAATCCCTCTTTCAACCTCTTGTGCTCGTCTCAGAGCATCTCCAAACTCAGTAATACATAGCCCCATCAGTCTATCTCTAATGACGGGCTTCAACCCATACACAAACTTCTCTGTGCGGAGCTCTTCACTCTTGAAGGTCTCTGGGTCATATCTCAGTAGTGCGGTGAACTGGCTCTCATAGTCATCCACCGACATGTCGCCCTGTACCAAACTCAAAAACTCGGCCTGTTTCCTTCTCTGGGCGGCTCGTGGTACATATTGGGTTCTAAAAGCTGTCTGGAACTCTTCCCAACCAATCACATCCTGGTGGAACATCAAGATACCCTGGGTAGTACTCCACCAATCTCGAGCTCTCCCCTTTAGCATATAGGCACTCATACTGACTCTCTCAGCATCGGTGCACCCCAGTAAATCAAATATAACTCTCAACTCCGTCAACCACTCCTCAGCCTCTGTAGGATCCTTCTTTCCCTTAAATGCGGGTGGATTCATCTTCAGAAATTCCTTTAGTCGGACCTTACTTCTGTTCTTAGGCTGAGTGATGGGAGGCACTGGGGGTATGGGAGGTCCTGGTGGTGGTGTAGGGGTAGTATCCGAGGCATTAACTCCAAAGTGTTGCGCGAATAACGCTGCCATCTGCTCAAAACCTTGCCTCACATCGGTCTCAATCCGATTAAATCGAGAGTTAGGACTCTCTGGTTGTGGGACAGGTGGCGGAGGGGACTCTGCCTGCCTCCTCGAACGACCTCGTCGTTTACTCATTCTCAATCTCAACTCGTCTCCTGCGCGTACATATCACAATCGATTGAAATCTAAATCCTCAATTTCAGTTCATGACCAGACTATTACAGACACTTGGGATGTATTCTATTTCACTTAACCGACACTAACAGTACTAGACACCCTAAGCTCTGATACCAAGAAAACTCTGTCACGCCCCGAAAATACGGAAAATAGGGCAAATTTAAAACTTTTTACTCGTTAATTCACAAATAAAGAGTGCATTCCTGTGCAGTGTCATACATCATCATAATTATCATGCCTCAGGATCTCATCATGATATAACAAATATTGTATTATACCCATTACTCGATTACAAGTTAATTAATCCTAATACATCCCATATAATGTCATACATCAAGTGTCTGTAATTACAATAATAGTCTGGGTACATGAAAAGATAAATATACCTCAAAGAACAAAATCTATAGCCTGGAGCTCGGATCCTCCACTAGCCACTACTCCGTACGTCGCAGGGAAGTCCTTATTCACTTGAAGAACTCTGGGGGAAAAGAAAAACAGGGTGAGCTTCTAAATCGCTCAGTAAGGGGGGTAGGGATTCATTTCATAAACCAAAATGCACATCACAAAAGGTTTATTTGTATGTGAAACTCATTTGAAAACCATAGCATGAAAATACTCAAAACGACACTCTCATGTGTCAAGTCATGTGAAAACATGAAGTAAAAAGGCTCACTCTATAGCAAAACAAAGCATGTGAAAATACGCGTTAAACGCTTTCTCAAATAACGTGGCATAGCCACTGATTTAAAATCACTCGTGGCATCGCCACAAAACACACGTGGCAAAGCCACTGATTTAATATCACTCGTGGCATCGCCACAAAACACACGTGGCAAAGCCACTGATTTAATATCACTCGTGGTAATGCCACAAAACACACGTGGCAAAGCCACTGAATTATTTTCTCACGTGGCATAGCCACTGAATAGGGTTTCTCAACGTGGCACAGCCACCAATGGGGTATAACGTGGCACAGCCACCAAGGGGGTATCTCAACGTGGCACAGCCACCAATGGGGTTTTCTCAACGTGGCACAGCCACCAATGGGGTTTTCTCAACGTGGCACAGCCACCAATGGGGTTTTCTCAACGTGGCACAGCCACCAATGGGTATACGTGGCACAGCCACCAATGGGTCATTCTCACGTTACCAGAACGGAGAAGAAATCGGGCTTACATGCTACCAGAGCAATGCCCGGTGTGTACTCACAACTACACACCTAAGTCTTATCACATAAGACAGGTTTGCCTTCACGTAGAACTCGTAATGGTTTCTCTCTCATATAACTCATTTGAAAACCGTTTTGTACTCAACACAAGACGTAATAAAAACCGAGTTCTAACCGGCAAAGCACACGCACACATTTCTCAAATCTCAATGTTGCCTTAACGTAGAGCCCAGTTATAAACTCATAAAACATTGGGCTCCAACCGGCTATAAAATCGTGTGCAATTTAATCTCAACACAAAACACTCAACATGCTTGTTTATAAATCATAAATCATGCTATAACAGTTTACAAATCACATACACAAATGGTTTAGATTTCCCTTACCTCTTTGCACCTCGTATAGTGCAATCGTTCCCCCGTATCACGGACTAGCCTCGCATTCCACTCTGGAACTCCCGAGCTGTCCAAACGATGTTAAAACATCAATACTCAACATCACACAAACCTCAATTCTCAAAATCGAGCATAATTGCTCATAACTCCTCAAACCTCTCGATTCTCGTAACTCAACCTTAAACTACAACCTCATTTTCAATATCTCGAAGTTCTACATCCCTAATACCAATTATCTACGCTAATTTACCACCTTGTCTATATTTCCGTTTATAGCACAATCCTCAAAATTGCCACAATTTCCAAATATCAACATTAATCCCACTACATTACAATCTCATCAATCCCTAATCATTCCTCAACTATTTCAACACGATTACAACCACCAATAACATCAAAATCAGCTCAAATATCAAGATCGAGGTTTAGAAATTACCCAAAGCTTGTGAGACGTACAACTCACGCCTCGATCCGATTCGTCCTTCGATTTCCAAGTATGTTGTTCTCCCTTTGATGAGGAACAACTTTCCTTCTTTCCACAATAGCTGATTCGGTCAGAAATGGGGGATTTGGAGGAGTGAGAAACTAGGTTTTCGGAAAAATAGAGGTTTGAAAGAGAGAGAAAGTGAAATTTCAGGAGAAAACACAGGTTCTTTATATAGACTGGAGGTAGGAGATCGATCTGCCTCTTGATGAGATCGATCTGTGTTTGAAATTTGGGGACGATCTGGGCAATTTTATGCCTAGGAGATCGATCTGTCGAGGGGTGAGATCGATCTCTTTATGGCTTTATGAGATCGATCTGCTCCTAAGGAGATCGATCTTCTCCCCAAACAGAAGCATTTGGAGATCGATCTCCTCCTCATGAGATCGATCTTCTCTCAAACAGATTCATTTGGAGATCGATCTCTTCCTCATGAGATCGATCCCTTCTCAAACAGATTCATAAGGAGATCGATCTCTTCCATTGGAGATCGATCTGCTCTTCAAATTTCCCCTTCCTCGTCATTTTTAACTCACCAGATCGATCTCTCCTTCTCCCAGATCGATCTGTACTCATGCTTCATGCTCATTTTACACACTTAACATATAAATCTCCAATTATAATTCCTACAATTCACTTAGCTCAATAAATTACACTTCAATTTATTATTACATCATTAAATATGTCTGAAATTCTCAGATCTCACAATCAAAGCATTTAATGCGCCCAAGTTGCGCACAGATATCTCTAAGAGTCCACACAATTCCCTTACCTCGATTTACTTGGTGTGACTCCTTTCCTTTTAGCTTCTCACACTTATGGCTCAACTCGCCTCGGCGTATCCTCGGAAGCTGCGATTCATTCATTAAATCAATTGAGTTAATGTATTTAACCCATAATTGACCTCACTAGTCAATATTATTCACTTATGCATTTTACAAATGCCTTAATCCACATTTTACCTCTTTTAGGTAAATCTCACAATTTATCCACTAACCACATCTTAAAATCATACCACAACACTATTAATAACTTCTACATATCTCATTCATCATTAATCTCCATACATTCCACTTTCTCACTCTAGACCATTTCTAGGTCATAATCATTCCAATGCATTTTAGATAGTTTCTAACCATCCATACTCATGCCAAACAACTCCAAAATTAAATATATAGACAATGTACCATAGTTGGAGTGTTGGAATCTTACCAAATTCGATTTCTCTTCTTGCTCCAAATGGCAATGCCCTTAACTCGTTCAATACCAACAATGGGAAAATGCCTTCCAACTATGTTGTTCTTCTCTTTGATAGGAACAACTTTGCCTCTAATGGTCTCTCTTCAAATCTTACTGAAAATGGCTGATTTTAGAGAGAGAAAGTTAGGTTTTTGGGTTGAAAGTGGAAGGTTAGTGTTTTTCCCGAAATTTTTTGATTTTCAGCATTCCTTTTATAGAAATAGCTTGAGGACATCGATTTGGTCAAAGAGGAGATCGATCTGGTCCCCTTAAATCCCTCTTTTTCACGGCATTTTAAGCATGAGATCGATCTGTCGAAGCATGGGATCGATCTGCTCCCAAACAGAGAGCTAAGGAGATCGATCTCGGTGCTTGAGGATCAATCTTTTCACTACAGAATGCTTAGGAGATCTATCTGGCTCCATTGGAGATCGATCTGCTCCACTCCATTGCCCAAATAAGAGCATTCTGGCTCTTCCAGATCGATCTCTGATCCTATGAGATCGATCTGCCCTTCACAATTTCCAGATTTTCTGCAGTTCTTCTGCAGCAACACTTACCAAACTTCATACATTTTGTTGCCATGATCATTTTCTCATCCAATCATCTTTGAGGCTTGACAATGGTATCCATCCACACTTCATACACATTAAAACTTGTGTAGAATCTTTGTATGACCAATGGTACTTAATATAAACAAAAATGGAAGTGCACAACTTATGCAATTCTACTTCCATTTTACCAAACTACTCATAATCCATTCTACACACATTCTCCACATGTTTAAGTCCATTTCTTCACATTCATACATAATGTAACTTGTATGTACAATTACCACTCTCATTACAAGTGTGTACATTAACTTATGGACTTACATCACATATACTTCACTTATGAATTCATAGTACAACTTTATTTACATTTCTATGTACATATATACCATTATACATATACGGGGTCTCACACTGTCCCTCACTTTATCGACTTTCCCAAACTCTCAGGCGATCCTCTCAACATCTTGTTCACACAGTTGCGCCCTGCGCACTGCCTCCTCATAGGTTAGTATATCTAAGGGGACTAATCTAGACCTGATGGTGGGTCTCAGTTAATCCACAAACTTGTGGCTCTTCTCGGCCTCATTACCCATTGTATGTTATCTCATACTCATTTACCGTCCTGCTCCATTGGGTCAGTCCCAAAAATGCCATCTTCATCTTTCACTGTGCAGTATCTGGAATATACTGTCTCCGAAAAGCCTCAAAAAATACATCCCAGCTAATCTCTGTATGTCGGGCTCTCAAAATAGGTCGGGTGAATTTTCACTAATGTTCTGTTGATCCCTTCAGCGTGAATGCAGCAAAAGCTACCATTTTGGTAGTAGTGCACTCAAAGAACCTATATAACTTCTTAATTTCATTTATCCAATCCTCTGCAGCTACTGGGTCCTTAACTCCACTGAAAGATGGCGATCCAAACTTCTGGAACTGCCACAGTCTATCTAAATCACAACTGTAACCTTAGCCTCTATTGGCCTGTGGTATAGCAACAGGTGTAGGCATATCCTGTGCGGGTAGGGACATAGGTGTATCTGTCGTCTGAGGTCTCTAGGCTGGCTGTACCCATGCCTCAGGAGCTGCCGCCTGCTTGGATTCACCCTGTGTAGCGGGACTCTGTCTGCCCCTAACTCCAAGTAATGATTGAGTGACCAATTCCAAGATCATCTCTATACTCTGCTCAATCCTCGAAAAGCGAGCCTCAGTACTCTCGGGTCTCTCCTCTGGACCCTGTGGAGCATGCTCAACCTAAGCCTCCACCTCAATCTCTTCTTGAGTCTTGTGTATTTTTGGCTCAACACTACCCCTAAGCTTACCTCTACGACCTCTAGCTTGTGCTCTTGCCCCTCTACCGCAACTGGTATTAGGCATAACGCTTAATTCCCTACATTCACATCAATTTCTTAGTCAACCCATCGACTCACACACAATTTGTATCTAAACAAGTACAATAACATGGGGATGTAATTTTCTAACTTATTAAGTATTTTAGACACCGACACACTTCAGACCAACTCAGCTCTGATACCAACTTCTATCACGACCCTCAACTTACCAAAAATTGTCACCAATTTTTCATTTTTCTTACAATATATATTGTTCATTCTTATTTTAATCTGATCGTGATCAGCTACACTCTCAACTGTTGGGCTGTGTGTCAATATCTACTTCATCCAACCATAACAATTTAATTTGCATTATAATTTAAAGGTAAACACTTGTATAAATAAATCGAAGTGTTGTTTACATGTGTTTACATTGCTTTACATCCCCAATGATTACATACAAAATGCTACTGTGCTATGGAAAATTTAGATATAAAATCACATCAGTGTGTATACCTTACGTGATAGGATGCATCAGATACCAAAAGGGAAAGCCTCCAGTCGCCCTCAGTCTATACTGAAAGCTCTGTAGAGTGGGGAAAATAAGGGGGGTGAGAAAACAACACGCTCAGTAAGGCAATCATGCGAACATGTAGATGCTGCACTATCTACGTGATCATGATGCCATGCTTAAAACCATACAGTTTCTCATTCACATCTCAAAAGCATTATTTCATGCTTGTGTTAATGGCATGTAAAACAAATCATGCTATTTGTTAGTGCATAAATCAAATTCAAAGCATGACATAAATCATCATGCATATTTCATAAATAAGGCATGGAAAAATCATCATGCATTAGTGTACTTTAAAGCCATTATCAAACTTTCTCATCTCATAAAATCAACACTTATCAGGACTCAGCCCCTCCCTTGGACTGTCATGACCCACCAAACATTTCAAACATAGATTTATTCATAAAACAATAGACATGTGAGATAGGCAATATAATAAGGAAAATCTCCTCTAGGACTATGGCCATATCCTGTGATCCCAAGCTACCCTGATCAGGTGTGCGGGGTATCACCACTATCTGCTTTCACACGGGAAGTGGATCAAGTCCAGCCCCCCGATCCATTACAGATCTAAACATCGTCTGAAGACGGTATATCATAATCTCAACACGATACAACGTACTCCATGCTACCTGCACGGTACAACGTACTCTGTGGACCCATATCAACATATCATATCACGCCACATCTCAAAATGTACATGCAAACCTATTTAATTGGTACGACACCCAGTCTACCCGAAGCTCCTATCACGGCTATCAATCATGTCGTAAAATCATGTGTGAGTAATCTCAAGCACGACAACAAGTATGATGGGCATCTAATGCGAGCTATGCTCCAGCACCATGCCAAAACTAGTATAAAGTTTGTGCGAGCTCAAATCTAGCACAACATCATAAAAATCCATGTGAAAACTAGTGCGAGCTAAGCTTCAGCACTCATGTGTGTAAAAACACAGCAAATCTCGTGCGAGTCACACTCTAGCACGCTTTCATTCTCACGAAAACCATGTAGGTGGCTCAATTCTTTTTAAGGAATGGTTATAAAACCAAATCAAGTTATTTGTTATGCAAATCATTTCAAATGTTTGCCAACCTACCAAATACTTGGTAAAAAGCAACAAAATAAGGTTTTCAAAGCATCATGTTTTTTTTTCATGCACACTTCATCAAAACCCAATTCTTGCCATTCAATCACCCATTTAAATTCCTATTACCACATGCACTCTACAAAAACATTAAGCGCCCAAATTGCACACAGATATCTCTAAGAGTCCACACAATTCCCTTACCTCGATTCACTCGGGGTACGACTCTCTTCCTCTTAGCTTTTTGCGTTTTTGGCTCAACTTGCTCCTGTGTATCCTCTGGAGCTGTAATTCATTCATCCAAACACTTGAGTCAATGTTGCTAATTCTCATTCAACTATGCATTTTACCCAATGCCTTAAGTACTTGTTTCACCCTTTTTGGGTAAGTCTCACAATTCATTCCATAACACCATCTTAAAATCATATCCAAAACACCATTATCACTTTAAGATCTCCTTTTCATCATAATACCACTACATTTCACTTTCTTACTCTAACCTATTTCTAAGCTTATAATTGTTTCATGGCATCCTAGGTAGTTCTACTTTTAATATGCACACCAAATTAACTTCAACATCAATAACTAAATAAATGTACTTAGATTGGTGCACTAGAAACTCACCTCTTTGGCTTTCCTCCTTGCTCTAAACGAAAATGCCTCTTGTTCCTTAAATCTAACAAATGGGAAAATACCTCCAAGCTATGTTCTTCTTCTCCTTGATGTGAACAACTTTATATCTAATAGCCTTCCCTCAAATCTTACTGGAACTGGGATGATTTAAAGAGTGAAAACTAGGTTTTGGGTTGAAAATGGAAAGGAAATGGTTTTGTATGAGAAATGCAGATTTCAGCTGCCTCTATTTATAGAAATTGCTTGATGAGATCGAGCTATATTGGAAGGAGATCGATGTGGTCCTCTTAAATCCCTATTTTTCTCGACATTTTGAAGGCATGGGATCAATCTGTAGAAGGCTTAAGATTGATCTGTCTCAGGCAGACAGTTAAGGAGATCGATCTGGCTAGGGAGGAGATCAATCTGCTCCAACCCGAGAGCTAATGAAATCGATCTGCTTGCCTTAAGAATTGATCTTCACATTACAGAATGTTTAGCAGATCGATCTGACTCCATTGGAGATCGATCTGCCCTGTTCCATTGCTTGAATAAAAGCATCTTTGGCTCTTCTAGATCGATCTCTCATCCTATGAGATCGATCTGACCTTCATATTTCTATATTTTGCTGCAGTTTTTTACAGTATCTACACACAAAACATCCTTAATTTGCTGTCATAGTCATTTTCTCATCCAATCACTTTTAAGACTTGAAAATGACATCCATTCACACTTTATACACATTTAAACTTGCGTCCATTCATTGTATAAAAAAAGGTATACAACACAAAACCAAAGGAAGCATAAAGATTCACACCCCTTATGCAACTTCATTCAATTTTACCATACTACTCATTTCCATTCCCCTCACATTCATCACATACTAAAGTCCATTTCTTTATATCCATACATAATGAAACTTGTACGTACATCACAAACTCTTATTACAAGTGTGTACATTGAATTTATGGACTTTACATCTCTTATGCTTCACATTACAAGTACATCACCATTCTTGTGAATTCATATTTACTTGGTTCAATCATTCATTTTACAATTCCATTCACATATATATACAAAGTTATACATATATGGGGTCTCACAATAACAATCTCTTAAAATTTCATGATAAATGTCACACGCCTTTATTCCTTGACATTGAAACATACACTAAACTTTTTAGGTAGGGAGAAATTTACAATCATAGTGTAGCAGTCTAGACTCACACGATTGGCCACCAACCAATCCATCCTCAAAATCACATCAAAACCACACATGTTTAATAACACTAGATCTGCAAACATTACCCTATCTCCCACCTTGATCTCACAACTCTTGGACACCATATCAGTCCTCTGTGACTCACGCATATGGGTATTTACATGTAAAATATAATCTAAGGATTCATACTTGAAACTCAGTCTACATGCAAATTGTACATCAATAAAAGAATGCGTGGATCCTGAATTAAATAACACATGAGCCTTATGATTATAGATAAGAAGTGTACCTCATATGGTCTCAGACAAAATGTCTGCAGTCTCCTTATCCAAGGAAAACACACGTCCCTCTGTGATCGACTTCTTGCCCTGATCAGCAGCCGGAGCCCGTCTCTGATCATCCTCTATGGCTGCTGTCAGGAGGCTCTGGAGAACGTGGCTTCTGTGGTTGCAGGTAATATCTCACTTTGTGATCCATGTCCCCGCATTTGTAGCATCCTTATATAATTCTAGGACAGCTTCCCTCATGTGATCTGCCACAATCTCTGCAGACTCTAACCTCTGGTCTGACACCTCGAGGGGTCTCCTTAATAATGGGAGGAACCCTAGGTCTGTCAACTCTTCCCCTCGGTCCCACGTGATAATTCTATTAAAATAGAATTATTTGTGCTTAATTTCCTAATTAATTATTTAAATCCCCAATTTATTTTGTTAATCATCCCCTTTATTTAATTAAAATTCTTTAATGTGCAGGTAAATTAAATTCGGATGAAACTTAGTCATTTTAGTCAAAAATGGGCTGAAAACAGGCTAAAGGAGACTGGACCACTTCCAATTTGCAAACCGAGTCACCACTCGTCTAGACACGTGGGATGCCGAGTGTTAGTATTTTATCCGCTTCGAATGATAAGATCGACGGACACTGTGCCAACCTTCTGGAAGAAACATGCCGAGCCATATCGCACAGTCAAGTGTACTAGAAAATGGGTGACGTGGAAATATCTACTCTGTAGCAAATAAAATGAAGACAAGTGGCCAAACAATGCCAACTCATCTAGGATGAAAAATTATCATTGTACTCCTAAGTGTGTGTATAAATAAGACATGATAGCAATTGAAAAAAAAAAACTAAGTAGTTTTAGTGTAAAAATAGTTAAGGTAGCATAGGTAGAATAGTGTTAGATTTTTTTAGAAGCTTTCCCGTTGCTCTATTTTTCAATTATTTTTGTTAGCCACCATTTCCTTTTTTCTTCTCGATTTTCCTCAAGTTCCTTTCATTTATTGTTTTACTGGTAAGGTTTATGAAAATCAATCAATTTTCCATTATGGTTTTCAGTTTGCAAATTTTGTTTCTTTTGTTTCCTTTTCATGGTTGCTGATTGTTATACCAAAGGAAAACATTAAGCTGGATGGTATCAAAAGCCACTATTTATTTTGGTGGAGGACAACATTTTGATGTTTGGGACAGTAGCATCATCTTCTTCATTTCTCGTGTCATTTTATTTATCCATTATTTACTTTGCTTGCATTAGCTTAAGTTTAGATTATGTTTTTGCCTAAAGAATAGTTTTATTATATTAAGTTGTTTAAATTTCTTTGCTGCCAGATATTCACATTTTTTTTGCACTTTTACTTTACTGATTGATTTGGTTGTAGTTAATTAGTTCATCAATGAAGTATTTTTCTTGTAGCCTTTCTTCAACTCTCGGGTCCGCTTACTTTATTACCTGATAAGGATGTGTAAGGACTTGATGTATGATCACTGAAGTTGTTCAAAAGGTTGGTGCGTGATTATCAATACTGGACATGATGTTGCTGGTTTCCAGTAATCCAAAAAATCGGGAAGGAAGAACGTGTGGAGAGGGGGTAACTGAAATTACAGCAAGATAGGTTAAACCGAGCAGGACATACGGCTGGTTTGATGCATTTGGTTGTGATAATGGAAAATAAATGCCCCTCTGTTCTCCCCTGTTTTATGAATCTTTTACTGTTCATTGTCTTCACTTTATGTAAACTTCAACTTTCATTGCAGTTTACATTTTTCGTTTACATTTTCTACTTTAAGTTTACCAGGTTATAATTTCTGCTTGTGTTCCATTGTTAAGCCTTTAAAATCCTGCATTGCTATTCTGCTCATCCTTTGTTGTTGTGTGCAGGAGTTGTGACAGAGTTAACTTGTGCCAGTATGCATGTTTACAGCAGGCAGAGGCGGTGCATGGAGCAGTACGCGAGCAGGAGCTACGCAGAATGATAGAGCAGGTCTAGGTAGGAAGCAACTGGACAAGGAAGTTGTGCTGAGCTTAATCGGTTGAAGCAGTTGGTGACCTGCTGGTGTGCATGAAGTAAGGTGTAGCACTACAATGGTTGGCAGGAACGTGGGAGCAAGTGTAGAAGGCTGGTGATGATTGAAGCAAGGCAGGGAATGGAGCAAGGCAGATGCGCACCGACTAGCTGGGCAAGCCGAGGATATGCAGCGGCCTAGGCAGAAATTTGGAGCAGGTCTGGCTAGAAAATGAAGTTTGAAGCAGTTGATAACGTGCTGTGTTGTGTTGCAGGGAAGGAAGCTGTACACGGAACCAACAGCAGAGTCGGTGGAAGTTGCAGCAACCAAACCTGGAAATGCAAAATGTACAGTACCAGTAGTCGGGACCAAGGCCAGCTGGATTTAAGCTTAAGGCCATGTTTGGCTACACTTAGTCTTCACAAATTGATGTTTCATACACTATTTTTCTTTGTCTAATTTTTATTATGCCTTTTATTGTTTGTCAGCTTAGGTATGCATTAATTTATATAATAGTTCATTTGTCGTAGGTTATTAGTTTAAGGTTTAGTTTTAATTTTAATAATAGTTAATTTGTGACTATATTAGGATTTATGAATTAGATTTTGCATTTAGAATTAAATTAGAGTAAATCATTTTATACATGTTTTAAGTTTTCATTTTAAATTGAAAAAAAAAATCCAAAAATATTAGTTTTCATGCATTATTTAGATTTTATTTTATTATTAGTAATTAGACAGAGTTAGACTTAAATTAGGATTAATTTTTAGGTAGTTAATTTCTTAGTTAGATTTAAGAATTTCTTTAAGTTAATTGAAGTTTTATTTTATTAGATTTTAGGTTAGTTTAATTTGCAAGTTTTATTAGTTAGTTTAATTACATGCATATTTTATTTTTAGGATTGTTTAATTTAGTGCAATTAATTTTGTCTTTTATTTTCATATTTTCATTTTAGTTTAATTACGTTAATTAATTTTAACTGTTTTAATTATCTTTTGTAGGTTGTTGCTTTTAATTACTCAGAGCTCTGTAAGTAATTTTAGCTTGGTTTTATTTTCTTTATTTTATAGTTTTTATTATTTTCAGTATTGTTAGCCATGTAGATCACTCCTTTAAATTTCATAATTTGCTAGAATATACTTAGGGTAAGATTAACCGGTACTTAATTAGGCAATTCAACTTCTCTGTGGGACAATAATCCGAGACTTAAATCCCATTATTACTTGTACGACCCGTGCATTTGCAGATAGAACGTCTAGGTCACTTAGAGTGGACGTAGTCGGTATCAAGTTTTTGGCGCCATTGCCGAGGAAGATAATTAGCCATTAATTACTATCGGTGAAACTATGCTTAGGTGTAATTCTAGCTTGTAAATATTTAGGTTGTAAATATTTAGAGCCTTAGTTAGGTTAGTTAAATTTTCTCTATCTCATTAAAAAAAATTGAAAAATTAAAAAACTTAAAAAAAAATTTCTAAGGACTTTTTGATGTTTGCATGCGTAGAGCCAAGAGTTATGAGTGTTTTCCTTTAGATCCTAAAATTGAATGAACACTTAGGAAAATTAGAAAGGATTCTAGGAAATTAAGAGCTCCGTTGCAAAACATCATGGCAAAAAATAGAGAAATTATGACCGTTGGAGATTATGTAATACTGACGATTGGAGGATATTATACCGGTATTAGGCCACCAGCTGTCCCTGCGAACAATTTTGAAATTAAGCATGCAATCATTCAGATGATTCAAACCTCACTACAGTTTAGTGGACTTCCGCATGACGACCCACACGCTCACCTCGGGTAATTCCTGGATCTGTGCAACACATTCAAGCACAATGGATTATCTAATGATGCGCTTAGGCTTAGATTATTCCCCTTCTCACTTAGGGATAGGGCGCAACACTGGTTAACCTCCTTGCCTCTAGGATCTATTTCTACTAGGGATGAGTTAGCCCATCACTTTTTAGCTAAGTTTTTCCCTCCCTCTAAAATAGCCAAACTCAGCAGTGACATATCTCCCTTTGCCCAATTTGATTCTGAATCTCTTTACGAAGCATGGGAATGATATAAGGAGCTTCTTAGGAAGTGCCCTCATCATGGCCTACCTTTATGGCTGCAAGTCCAGACATTCTACAATGGACTTACAAGCCAAAATAGGACTATCATTGACGCTGCTGCGGGTGGAGCTCTAATGTACAAAATAAAGAAGGAAGCTTACGAGTTGTTAGACAAGATGGTAGCTAACAATTATCTATAATCCTCGGAGAGGTAATTGCCCAAGAAGTCGATGGTATCTATGAGCTCGACACGTTGTCTACCTTAACCTCTCAGATTGCTAACCTTACGAAGAAGGTAGAGTAGCTCAATACCCAACATAATCCATCCACCAGTCCAAACCCTATGTATTCTGTCCAAAGTCTTTTTCTTTCCAGTGAGCTTTGATGAGCGTTACTTAGAAGCATTTAAGACTTTGAAGGAAAAGTTAGTTACAACCCCTGTAATCATAGCTCCGGATTGGAGTTTACCTTTTGAGCTAATGTGTGATGCAAGTGATTATGCTGTTGGGGCTGTACTTGGACAAAGAAAAGGAAAAGTCTTTTATGTTATCTATTATGCAAGTAAAACTATTAATGAAGCCCAGTTAAACAATGCTACTACCGACAAGGAGTTGTTGGCTGTAGTGTTTGCTTTTGATAAGTTTCGCTCCTATCTCATTGGCACTAAGGTGATAGTATATACTGATCATGCTGCCATTAAGTACCTAGTTTCCAAGAAGGATGCAAAGCCTAGATTGATTAGATGGATCGTCCTACAACATGAGTTTGACTTAGAGATTAAGGATAGGAAAGGGATAGAGAATCAGGTTGCTGACCATTTATCAAGATTGGAGAGTGGACTTAAAGAAGATGGTATAGTAATTAATGAGTCCTTTCCCGATGAGCAGTTATTTGCTTTTGGGCACTCCAGTTTGCCTTGGTATGCTGATTTTGTGAACTATTTTGACGAGGAATGTGATGCCATCAGATTTGACTGCTCAACAAAAGAAGAAGTTTTTGAGTGATGTCAAGTATTATGTGTGGGATGAGCCCTTCCTGTATAAGCAATGTAAAGATCAGGTTTTAAAGAATGTGTTCCCATGGAAGAAGTAAAGGATATACTTAGACATTGTCATTCTTCTGATTATGGAGGGCATTTTGGAGGAGAAAGGACAACTGCTAAGGTTTTGCAATCTGGATATTACTGGCCCACCTTGTTTAAGGATGCCCACTACTTTATGATGAAATGTGATAGATGTTAGAGGGTAGGTAATATTTCCAAAAGAAATAAGATGCCTCTGATTAATATTTTGGAAGTAGAGCTTTTTGATGTTTAGGGTATAGACTTCATGGGACCTTTTATTCCTTCATATGGCAATCTCTACATTTTGGTAACTGTAGATTATGTGTCAACATGAGTTGAAATAATGACTTTACCAACCAATGATGCCAAGATGGTGATAAGGTTTTTGAACAAGAATATTTTAACGCGATTTGGCACACTTAGAGCCATCATTAGTGATGGGGGATCCCATTTTTGCAATAAGAGTTTTGATGGGCTTTTAAAGAAATATGGGGTCAAGCACAAGGTAGCCACTTCTTGTCACCCACAGACTAGTGGTTAGGTAAAGCTATCCAATAGGGAGATTAAGGGGATATTAAAGAAAGTGTGAGAACTGTAAATTTTATGAGATTTGCTAAGTAAGAATTGTAATTTGGTGAATGTAATTATGATATGTTGATGTACACGCAAGTTTTAAATTGAATGAAATATAAGGAGATGAAGTTTTTAAGTCTTAAATGTGTATCAATTGAAATATGGCATATGGAGTAGATTACGGTGAGTTTTGCATTGAGTTTCCTGCAATTGATGCAGCAGCAGTAGAATCTATGAAGGCCAGATCGATCTCCAAGGATAAAAGATCGATCCCACAGCTCCAGAATGTAAAAAACGTGCAAAAATATACAGGTAGATCGATCTCATAAGGAAGAAGATCGATCTCCTAATGCCTCTGCCTAGTAAGGATCGTTCTTGTCACAAGGATAGAAGATCAGATCGATCTCCAGCCTTGGCTAGATCGATCTTGTAGTTGTTAAGGGAGCAGTTTGGAGCAGTTGAATCGAGCAGAGATCAATCTCCTTCAAATACCAGATCAATCTCATAGCTTCTGTCTATATAAGGACCACAGGATTTTCGCCTGAAACCGAGCTTTTCTCTCTCTGAAACCTAAACCTTCACCACTTTCACCCAAACCAAGCTTGCTCTTTCTAAGATTCACCCTATTCTAGACAAAATTAGAGAAACGGGCAAGGGAAAACGTTATTCCTCTTGGCAAGGAGAACAACATACTAGAAAATCAAAGGTTGGTTTGAACAAAGGGAAGAGACAAGTATTCTACAAGCTTGGTCAAGAGAGGACAAGCTAGGTAAGCTCACAAGACCCTTATTCTTAAGCATTATCATTTTATATATGGGTGAATAAACATATATGTTTATATATTTGGTTAGAAATGTTTAAGGCATAATGGAACCAACAAATGGGTTTGGTTAGGAGATTTAATGCAGATGTCTTGTGATGGTTATGTGACACGCCCTGAAGGTATTGTCCGCAAGTGCACGAGTCGTACAAGTAATAATGAGATTTGAGTCCCGAGTTATCGTCCCTCAGAGAAGTTGGTTAGCCTAATTAACTACCGGTTAATCTCACCCTAAGTATATTCTAGCAAATTATGAATTGAAAGTGGGTGATCTACAAGTTTGAAATTAAAACTACTGAAAACAATAACAATTATGAACTAAAGAAAATAAAACTGAGCTAAAATTTACTTACAGTGCTTCGAGCAATTAAAAGCAAAAACTTACAAAAATAATTAAAATAGTTAAAAATTCATTAACGCAATTAAAATAAAGTACAAATATGAAAATGAAGAAATAAAATTAAACTTAAATTTAAACAAACTTAGAATAAAAATGCATGTAATTAAACTAATAAAAATTGCAAATTAAACTAACCTAAAATCTAAAAAAAAATTAAAACTAAATTAAAAATGCATGAAACACATTTAATCTAAATTAATTCTAAATGCAACTCATAAAATACTAAACTAAAATAAAGTCCTAAAACATATAATATAAAATTAACTACTAACTAAAAAATTAAAACTAAAAATTAAATTGATATGCAAAGATATTAATCTAACCTACCATTCTAATTGATTGAATTAACTAACTAACAACTAACAAATGCATGAAACTACTAAAAATCCATTAAACTATAGCAAAATGATTAAAATGACATGGCCAAACATGGCCTTAAGCTACTTTGCCAGGAGAGTGGCCTCGATTTTTCACTGGCACTGTACACTGTTTAAGTTCTTCTTGGTTTGTCCTACATTTCCAGGTGATAGCCTCGGTTTGTCCAGTCCTCTGCTCCTGGTTCGGTGTTGTTCATCCTCTGTCTGCTGCTCCAGGCTAAATTTTCTTCTGCTCCAGGTGCTGCTGTCCACGCATGTCCATCTCTTACTTGGTTTTGTAACTCTCACCAACTTCTTCAATTCCTGCACTCAACACAGCACAACACATTTCCAACCACTTCAGTTGCAGTTTCTGGCCAGACCTGCTCCCCGCACATGTCCAGCTCTTGCTTCTTCTCCACTTCCAGGTAGGGTGTTGTCTATGGCTTCTGCATCCGGTGTTTATCTGGCTCCTGTCTTGCACGCGACCTGTTGTGCCCACGATACCAGTTTGCTTCTCACGGTTTTGTCCTCATTCTTGGCTCTGCAACATCAAGTTAGATGACAGCTTACTGTTGTTCATGCTTCATCATCATCTTTGCCCATTCCTGGTATCAAGAGCCTCCTTAAAGAATTTGCAAACAACAAATAAATTGTAATAACAGTGGCAGGACATAAAACAGAGCTAAACGAGGAGAAAACAGAAGTTGAAGAAACGTACGGGTTGAATACAAACTATAAACAAAAAAAATGATAATGTGAACTACTAGAAACTAATAAGTAAAAGTAAGTAGAACATGGCAATTAAACATGATCATGGAACCAAAGCTGCAGTTCTTGGCACATTAATCACTCAAACCTAAGAAGCCATAAGCAGAAGAAAGCAATGAAAGATACTATTAAAATCCAGTAAAGAGTTGAATTCATGAAGTGCAGACAAAGGAAGATAAAATAAACAAAAAATAACAAGGTCATCACACTTAAAACAGAAAGGAACTAAGTAACATTAGCAACTGAAAATAGAAACAAGACTATCAACACCCGTAAAGCACATAAACATGAAAAACTAGCATCCTCGGTTTGCTTCATGCTCTTCTCCAACAATGTTCCACTTTGCTCTTGATGTGGACAAATGCCCAGCATCAATCCACATCTAGGCAATAGAATCACAAGGTAGAAGAATGAATGAACCATTCATGTCACCCGATTACACCAAAGAAGCTCAAACCGAGAGCTAACTAGAAAATATAATCTATGTAAATAAAACTTGAAAAATAAAAGAGCTAATTTTTACCAAACCGAGAGCATGAAAATGATATTGATTTCCATTGAAAAAAATTATCCAAGAGTAGAAAATGAAGAAGATAAAAATGGAATGAACATTACAAGTGAAAATGGAGCTAACGGGAAAACTAAAAGAAAGGGAAAGTAAATCCTAAAAAAAATTAATCTAAAACTATTCTACTCTAGACTACATTAACTAGTTCTACACTAACACTACTCCTAACTTACATGTTTTTTCAATTGCCATCCTTTCCTATTTATACACACACTTAGGGGTAAAATTGTAATTTTTTCATCCTAGATGAGTTGGCATTTTTTTGGCCACTTGTCTTCACACCATTGGCTCCTTGAAAAGATATTTCCATGTCATCTGTCTTTTTGTCCAATTGGATGTGCTAGGTGGCATGGCTCGTGTTGTCGATGTGGTCCAATCTCAGTTTTAACCCAATTCCAGTCCATTTTCTACCAAAATTTTCAAAATTCATCCGGATGTGATTTATCTGCAAACATGAGAATTTTAATTAAATAAAGGGGATAATTAACAAAATAAATTGGGGATTTAAATAATTAATTAGGAAATTAAGCACAAATAATTCTAAAAAATATAGAATTATCACACCCCCAAACTTGAGCTTTTGCTTGTCCTCAAGTAAAACAAAATAATTGTAGGAATGACAAGTACAAAACAAATAATTTCCCCAATGTTATCCTCAAATAAAAAGCATAGACTATGATCTCAAAGAATCACAATTACAAGTCCAACATTCAGAATCATTCAATCATAAGTCCTAACCCAAATTGGACTCCTCGTGAGTGTGTGAAAAATGTCAAAGTCACTTAACAGTACATTATCCGGATCAGATTATGCAAACACAGTGAATGCAAAGTCAATGACATGTGATCATTCCCATAAGTTTGCTTTTCACTTCTCTCTCCACTAATGTAGTCACACTTAATCAAAGATCAATAGGACTTCATTAAGCTGGTAATGTAAGACTGGGGCTAAGGTATGATAAAGTCGATTTAGGTTTAATTACGCCTTAACATGCATTACTTCTAAGATCTTAATGTAAGAGCTCAAATTTATTTCCCCCAAACTTATTTATTTCACTAAACTTTTTATTCTATTTTTGTATTTTCTTCTTTCTTCTTTTCTTTTTCTTTTTCTTTCACATTTTTTTTAGTACATACTCCTTTACTATCACTTAATACCCATATAGCTCACAATATATACCAATGACTTTTCATGCTTTTGGGGTAAGGGATAGGAACAGAGTATTTAAGCTATAAAAAAAATAAGCAGGTGTATTTACAGAAAAAAGCTTATTTGGCCCAGATGGGTGACTAGGGGTAAAATATGTACAAGGATGGCTAGAAAGGCTCAAACGATCCAAAGATGGCCTAAATCACTTCTCTAATTAAGTGTGATCTAATATTTCACCTCGAGATTAGATCAAACAAATTCTAGAATATGATACACAAAATCAATTGAACATATGCAAACCTATGTCCACATAAGCTTTCTCTAAATAAATATACTGATTCATGACATGACATGTGCATAAGATGAGGCAATCACAATCAACATTAAGACAAATTCAAGAATTCAGCTTCATGCTTTTCCTATAATCATGCTTCTCATTTAATCAAAGTCAGACTAAATCATGGGGTTATATCATTGGAATATGGGAAAACTACATGCTAAGTACTAAATCATCCCAAAATCAAGCAATTTAAGCTCATATTGTCGAAAAAATTTTGAAAATTCTTTCTCAGATTTTTGAAAAAAAAAATTTGAAAATTTTTTCAATTTTTCACAAAATTGCTCAAGTGATATGCCCTCCCCCAAAGTTAAAATGCACAGTGTCCTCAGTGTGCAGATAATATAAGAATTTAAGCTCAAGAACAGAGTACTCCCCTTTCTGATGATGATGATGAACAATCGAAACTTGATTGAAAACATAAGACTGGAAAAGAAATTTGCAACATAAATAAAGAAAGAAACAACAGAAAAGAAAAAGAAAAAAAAAGAACTATATACAAAGTGAAAAGAAAAACATAGCCACTTCAAATGCAGCTGAAGATAACAACACTCAGCAGCAGGGCGAAGAGTAAAAGGGTCAGCCAAAGCGGTGACAGAATGTTAACAGTTAAATCCTCCTGAGCCCTATCTACTTCCCTCATTCTTTCAGATTTCTTGTGCTTAAGCCTTATATCCTCCTCAATATCCATCTTAAAACACTCTTGAGAGTCATCAGGGAGCTTCAAAGGTTTGAAAAGATGAAATATCACCTCCTGATCTAGGACTCTCATAGTTAACTCCCCCTTCTGTACATCAATTAAGGTTCTACCAATCGCTAGGAAAGGTCTACCTAGTATAATGGAGACTTCCCTGTCTTCCTCCATGTCTAACACGATAAAATTCGTAGGGAAAATAAACTCATCCACCTTTACTAAGACATCCTCAATGATCCCCTTCGGATATTTAATTGATCGATCAACTAACTGGAGGGTCACTATGGTGGGCTTGGCATCCCCTATTCTTAACTTCTGATAGATAGACAAAGGCATCAAATTTATATTAGCTCTTAAATCACACAGGGCTCTACCAAAGAATAAATTTCCAATAGTGTATGGTATGGTAAATCTCTCGGGATCCTTGAGCTTGGGGGGTAATCTTCTCTGGATAATGGCACTACATTCCTCAGTTAAGGCCATTGTCTCATAATCTTCCAGTCTTCTCTTCCTCGAGAGGATGTCCTTCAAAAACTTCACATAACTTGGCATTTGCTCTAAAGCATCTGCGAAAGGAATGTTGATGTGAAGTTTCTTAAAAACCTCAAGAAATTTGGTGAATTGTTGCTCTAGCTTTTGATTTTGAAACCTCTGAGGAAAAGGTACTGGTGGTTTAACTAGAAGGGATGTAGTGGTAACATGTATAGCATCAGAGAACTTTGAAGGCTGTGAAGTAGAAGAAGGTATAGATGAAGAAGCAACTATCTTTAATTCCTTTGTAGCTTGATTTTCATTTTGTTCTTACTCTTTTTGAGCTGCTTCGTTAAAACCTATAGGTTTTTCAACTATGGGCTCAACAAGATTGGACTTAACTTGTGACTCATCTAGCTCTTTGCCGCTCCTAAGGGTGATGGATTTCACATGTTCTTTACCCTTATTTTGCCTAATAGGATTAGCTTCAGTGTTACTAGGAAGGGTCCCTTGAGGACGTTGGCTAAGAGCATTTGCTATTTGTCCAACCTGAACTTCTAAGTTCTTAATTGAGGCTGCTTGATTTTACAGGATAGTCGTGAACATTTCCTCAAGCGAGGGCTTCTTTTCAGCTGCTGGTAAGTGCTGGGGTTGTGATGGTGGTGGTGGTGGATGGAAGTGAGGTGGATGATGCTGAAATTGAGGTGGGGATGGTTGATGAGGCAGATGATTTGGAAATTACGACTGTGGTGGTAAATGAACCGGTGGAGCTTGAAAAACAGGGGCTTCTACTGGTCTAGAATTAAAAGATTGCCCTTAGTTTTGGCTCTAGGAAAAGTTAGGATGTTTCCTCCACCCTGGGTTGTAGGAGTTTTACAATGGGTTATTCTGTTGCTTCTGAAGTGGAGCAACATACTGAACCGATTCTAAGTTAAGCAGACACCTATCAACAGAGTGCGTACCACTACACAGCTCGCATGAAAGAAAAGGACTTGGACAGATTACACAGGGTTAGGTCTAGGATTATGTTGGGTACTAAGCGACTCTACCTTCTTCGTAAGGTTAGCGATTTGAGAGGTCAAGGTAGATAGTGTGTCGAGCTCATAAATACCCATCGGTTTCTTTGGCAATTTCCTCTCCAAGGACCATAGATAGTTGTTAGCCGCCATCTTGTCTAAGAGCTCATAAGCTTCCTCCTTTGTTTTGCACATCAGGGCTCCACCTGCAGCAGCGTCAACAATGGTCCAATTTTGGCTTGTAAGTCCGTTGTAGAAGGTCTGGACTTGCAGCCACAAAGGTAGACCATGATGAGGGCACTTCCTAAGAAGCTCCTTATATCATTCCCATGCTTCATAAAGAGATTCCGAGTCGAACTGGGCAAAGGAAGATATATCACTATGGAGTCTGGCCATTTTAGAGGGAGGGAAAAACTTAGCTAGAAATTGATGGGCTAACTTGTCCCATGTAGAAATGGATCCTGGAGGTAAGGAGGTTAACCAGTGTTGCGCCCTATCCCTAAGTGAGAAGGGGAATAATCTAAGCCTAAGCACATCATCAGATAATCCATTGTGTTTAAACATGTTGCACAAGTCCAGGAATTACCCAAGGTGAGCATGTGGGTCATCGTCTGGAAGCCCACTGAACTGTAAAGAAGGTTGTATCATTTAAAGGATTGCAGGCTTAATTTTGAAATTGTTCACAGGGACAACTGGTGGCCTAATGCCGGTATAATATCCTCCGATCGTCGGCTACGTATAATCTCCAACAGTTTGAATTTCCCTATTTTCTACCATGATGTTTTGCAGCAGAGCTATTAATTTCCTAGAATTCTTATGAATTTTCCTAAGGGTTCTTTCAATTTCAGGATCTAGAGGAAAGCTATCATAACTCTCGGCTCTACGCATGCAAATATCTAAAAGTCATTAGAAAATTTTTTTAAGTTTTTTAATTTTTCAATTTTTTTTCAATTAACTAATCTAGATTAAACCTCTAAATATTTACAACCTAAATATTTACAAGCTAGAATTACACCTAAGCATAATTTCACCGACATTAATTAACGACTAATTAAAACTTCCTCGGCAATGGCGCCAAAAACTTGACACGCCCTGAAGGTATTGTCCGCAAGTGCACGGGTCGTACAAGTAATAATGGGATTTGTGTGAGATCTGAGAATTTCATATATATTTTAGTTATGTAATATGAACTTGAAGTGTAATTTATTGAGCTGAGTGAAATGTATAAGTAATGAATCAGAAATAATCAAAGTAGTGAATTGTGGAAATTATATTTGGAGATTTATGTGTAACTGTTTAACCGAAATAGGAAACTATGAGGTCAGATCGATCTTAGAGAAGAAAGATCGATCTAGTGGGCTAAAAATGACAAGGAATAAAGAACTTAAGTGAACAGATCGATCTCCAATGGAAGAGGATCGATCTCCTTATGATTCTATATTGAAGAGATCAATCTCATGAGGAAGGAATCGATCTCAAAATGTTTCTGTTTGGGACAAGATCGATCTCCTCAAGGAGCAGATCGATCTCATGAAACATTCTGTAAACTAGAGATCTCATAAATGGAGCAGATCGATCTCCTGAAGCCATTAAGAGATCGATCTTACCCCACGACAGATCGATCTCCTAGGCATAAAATTACCCCAAATCGTCTCCAAATTAAAATGCAGATCGATCTCATCAAGAGCCAGATCGATCTCCTACTCTCCGTCTATAAAAGGACCCCTGTGTTTTCCTACATTTCATCTTTTCTCTCTCTTCCAAACGTCCATTTTAGACGAGCCCTAGCTTTCTCTCTCTTCCAAATCGCCCATTCTCGTCTGAATCAAAAGTTGTGGTAAGAAGAAAAGTTGTTGCTCACCCAATGGAGAACAACATACTTGGAAATCGAAAGACGAATCGAATCGAGGTTGAATTGAGCACTCCACAAGTTTGGGTAATCTCTAAACCTTGATCTTTGATTTTGAAGTAATCTTTGGTGATTATGAGCATGGGCATTGTGATGAAATAGTTGGGAAATGATTAAGGATTGATGAAACTATGATTTTGTTGGAGTAGGGATATTATTATGCAATTATGGTAATTTTAGGAATTATGGCTATAAATTGGAATTGAGACAATGTGGTGAATTTATTGTGGAATATAGTACGAGAAATGTAGAATTTTGAGATGTAGTGGGTGAGAATGTGAGTTGTGATAGAATTGTGAAGATTTAAGTTAATTGAGGTGTTAATGAGAAAATGAGCAAATGTGTGCTCAATAATGCGATTGAGTTGGGTTATTGATGTTTTTAACATTGTTTGGACAGCTCAGGAGTTCCAGAGTGGAATACGAGGCTAGTCCGTGATACAAGGGAACGATTGCACTATACGAGGTGCAAAGCGGTAAGGGAAAACTAAACCATTTGTGTATGTGTTTTGATAAACTGTTTGTAGCATGAACCATGATTTGAGAATACAAGCATGTCTAGCGTTGTGTTGTGATATGATTGCACATGGTTTTTATAGCCGGTTAGAGCCCATTGTTTTATGAGTTTATAAGCTAAGTGTGAAATTGCTTTATAAACCGTTGAGTTTACATGAAAAGTAAATTGGGCTCTACGTTAAGACAATATTGAGATTTGAGAAAATGTATGCGTGTTTTGCTAGTTGGAACTCGGTTTAAATATGTTTTGTGTTGAGTACACAAATGTTTTAAATGAGTTTTATGAGAGAAAACCATTATGAGTTCTACGTGAAGGCAAAACGTTTTATAAAATAATGGCTAATGATTGAGACTTAGGCGTGTCATGTTGAACACACATCGGGCCTTGCTTGATAGCATGTAAGACCAATATAGTGGGACGCCTGGGAACCGACCCTAAGACCACGGGCCTTGTTCTGGTAACATGTAACTTCGATTATTCCTCCGCTTTGGTAGCGTTGGGAGGCCTTGCTCTGGTAGCATGTAAGTCTAGGCCTTGCTCTGGTAGCATGTAAGTCCGATTATTCCTCCGTTTTGGTAATGTGAGATGACCCCCATTCTGGTAACGCTGAGTGGCTTGCTTTGGTAGCATGTAAGATCGATGTAGTGGGCCGCCTGGAAACTGACCTAGGGACCACGTGATAGTGTTCATGAGGCAAGGCATTGCTCTGGTAGCATGTAAGGTCAGGCCTTGTTCTAGTAACATATAAGTCCAATATACCATGCATACAACCATATTGTCGACGTTCCCTCTTACGAGGATGCCAGGGATGCGCACCCAGAGGAGATTATATATATATTTGATGTGTCATGATGAGTTTTATATGAGTTTTATTGCCTAGTCTCGTTTTACACATGAGTTGTGTTTTGTGACTTTGTCACATGCTATTTACTGAGGTAATTTTATCACGTATTTTGAGAAAAGCCATTATCGCATATATTTACACATGCTTGTGAATGCTCTAGATTGAGCCTTTTTACCATCATGTTTTCACATGATTTATGAGCTATGAGATGATGATGTTTTGAGAACTTTCATGCTACGTTTTCAAATGAGTTTACTGAGTTTCATATACAAAGACATATTTGTGATGTGTGATATGGTTTATATAACTGAGTCCCCTTACCCCCTACTGAGCGATTTAGAAGCTCACCCTGTTTTCTTCCCCCTTCAGATTTCTTCAAGTGAAGTGAGTTCCCTGTGACGTACGAATTTGAGGCTAGTGGAGGACTTGAGCTCCAGGCCATATTTTATGTACTGAGGTAGATATTTAACATTCATGTACCCAGACTAGAGTTATATTTACAGACACTTGTTATACAATGATGTATGGGATGTATTAGGATTAATTAACTCGAAATTGAGTAATGTATATGATATGATATATACTAATTTATGATGAGATCCTAAGGCATGATAAGTATGATGATGTATGACAGTGTACCAGAATGCACCCTTAATTATGATTTAATGAATAAAAAGTTTTAAATTTGCCCTATTTTTCACGTTTTCGGGGCGTTACAGAGTTTTCTTGGTATCAGAGCTTAGGGTGTTCAGTACTGTCAGTGTCGGTTAAGTGAATTAGAATACATCCCAAGTGTCTGTAATTGTCTGGTCATGAATTGAAAATTAAGGATTGAGATTTCAATCTATTTTAATATGTACGCATAGGAGGCAAGTTGAGATAGAGAATGAGTAAACGACGAGGTCGTTCGAGGAGGCAGGCAGAGTCCCCTCCGTCACCTGCCCCATAACCGGACAGTCCTAACTCTTGATTTAATCGGATTGAGATCGATGTGAGGCAAGGATTTGAGCAAATGGCAGCACTATTTGAATAACATTTTGGATTTAATGCCTCGGGTACTACTCCTATACCACCACAAGGACCTCCCGTACCCCCAATATAGATGGACCTAGTGCCTTCGGTCACTCACCCTGATAATAGAAGTATGGTTCGACTGAAGGACTTTTTAAAAATGAATCCACCCGTATTTAGGGGAAAGAAGGATCCTACAGAGGCTGAGGAGTGGCTGACGAAGTTTAGAGTTATATTTGATTATCTGGGGTGCACCGATGCTGAGAGAGTCAGTATGAGTGCCTATATGTTGAAAGGGAGAGCTCGAGATTGGTGGGGTACTACCCATGGTATCCTGATGTCCCACCAGAATGTGATTGGTTGGGAAGAGTTTCAGGCAGCCTTCAGAGCCCAATACGTACCACGAGCTACCCAAAGAAGAAGCCAAGCAGAGTTTTTGAGTTTGGTACAGGGCAACATGTCTGTAGATGATTGTGAGAGCCGATTTACCGCTTTGCTGAGATATGATCCAGAAACCTTCAAGATGAAGAGCTCCGTACAGAGAGATTTGTGTATAGATTGAAGCCCATCATCAGAGATCGATTGATTGTGTATGACTGAGTTTGGAGATGCTCTGAGACAAGCACAAGAGATTGAGAGGGGAATTGAAATTGTACAATCTCAGAGTGAGTTCGGAGCAGTGACTAGGGACAAGGGCAAGAGGCCAGCGATGTCCCAGACAGATGTTCAGAGAGGTTCCTTCAGCAAAGGAAGGATCGAGATACAGAAGGGCAGATTAGAGAGACCCAGAGCTTGTCCCATCATCAGGGAGACCCCTCGATATGTTAGGCCTAAGATAAGGGTTTGTAAAGACTGTGGCCGATCGCATGAGGGAAGCTGTACTGGGATGATCCGTAGATGTTTTAGATGTGGTGACATGGGTCACAGAGTGAAGTCTGTCCTCAACCTCAGATACCACATGCTTCGAAGCCTACTAGACAGCAGCCTCACAGAGTGAATCCCCAGAGATGGGACACTGCTGCAGAGAAAGGGAAGAAAGCTGTTACATAGGGACGTGTGCTTGCCATGGATAAGGAAACTGCGGACACTTCTGCAGAAACTATAAGAGGTACACTCTCTGTCTGTAATCATAAGGCTCATGTGTTGATTGATCCAGGATCCACGCATTCGTTTATTTCTGAGTATTTTGCATGTAGATTAAATTTGAAGTTTGAACCTCTAAAGTATATACTACATGTAAATACCCCTATGCGTGAATCCCAGAGAACTGAGTTAATCTGTAGAGGATGTAAAATAAAGGTGGGAGATAGAGTAATGTTAGCAGATCTAATAATGTTAAATATACATGGGTTTGATGTAATTTTAGGAATGGATTGGGTAGCAACCAATCGAGTGAGTTTAGACTGCTACACTAAGATTGTAACTTTCTCCCTACCTGAACCTTACAATGTACGGTTGAGATATTGAGGAAATGAATATGTGGAATTCTAATAAGTAATTTGAAATTTTAATTTATTCTTGAGAGTATTAAATATGATTGTTCATGTGAAGGTTATGAAACACTCATCTCAGATGATGAGCGGGAACATCTGAGGATGGAGGATATACCTGTGGTGTGCAAATTTTTGGATGTTTTCCCAGATGAGTTGCCAGGTTTACCACCAGAGAAAGAGCTGGAGTTTACCATTGATTTGGTACCGGATACTCAGCCTATCTCTAGACCTCCATACAGGATGGCACTAGTGGAACTTGAGGAATTGAAGAAATAACTACAGGAGTTATTAGATCAAGGGTTTATTAGACCCAATGTTTCACCGTGGGGAGCACCAGTCTTATTTGTTAAGAAGAAGGATGGTGGTCTCAGATTATGCGTAGACTACCGATTATTAAATAAAGCCACGGTGAAGAATAAATACCCATTGCCCAGGATTGATGATCTACTTGATCAGCTAAGAGAGGCCTCAATCTTTTCTCAGATTGATTTAAGATCGGGCTACCACCAGTTGAGGATTAAAGAAGAAGATATTCTGAAGACAACCTTCAGGACAAGGTATGGCCATTATGAATTTCTAGTGATGTCCTTTGGATTGACGAACGCCCCTGCAGCATTTATGAGATTAATGAACGAGGTGTTCAGAGACTATCTAGATAAATTTGTGATAGTCTTTATTGATGATATCCTGGTATACTCTCGATCATATGAGGAACATGCGTAGCATTTGTGGTTAGTACTTTAAATACTCCGAGATAAATGACTATATGGAAAGCTTAGTAAGTGTGAGTTTTGGCTGGATTAGATAGCTTTCCTTGGTCATATAGTCTCAGAGGAAGGAATATCAGTGGATCCAAGGAAAGTAGAGGCTGTGCTTAAATGGGAAAGACCAAGGACAGTTACAAAAATATGAAGCTTCCTTAGTTTGGCAGGGTATTACAGAAGATTTGTGGAAGGATTTTCCAGGATTGTCGCTCCCTTGACTAAGCTCACGCGCAAGGAGACTCCGTTTATATGGACTGATCAGTGTGAGCTCAATTTTCAGGAATTGAAAAGGAGATTGATAGCGGCACCTGTGTTGACTATTCCTGAGGGATCAGGAGGATTTTCTGTTTATAGTGATGCATCCCATCAAGGATTGGGGTGTGTGCTTATGCAGCACAGAAGAGTGGTCGCATATGGATCACGACAGTTGAAAGACCATGAGCGAAATTACCCCACACAAGATTTGGAGTTAGCCGCTGTGGTATTTGCCTTAAAGATCTGGCGACACTACTTATATGGGAAAAGATTTCAGATCTTCACTGATCACAAGAGTTTGAGATATCTCTTTGATCAGAAAGAGTTAAACATGAGACAATGGAGATGGATGGAACTCCTTAAGGATTATGACTGTGAGATTTTGTACCATCCGAGTAAGGCGAATGTAGTTGCTGATGCCCTAAGCAGAAAGAGTATGATATCTGCTTTGATGATCAAGGAATGGGATTTACTGAAGCAGTTTATCAAACTTTGGATCAGAGTTAAAGAGGTAGAGATTGGATTTTTGGCTAGCCTGCGAATAGAGCCCAGGATTATGGATCAGATTAGAACTGGGCAGCGCAATGATCAGAGGTTGATAGATATGGTTAACCAAGCTGAACAAACTTCGCAGTCGGATCTCACAATCAGTAAGGATGGATTGTTGAGATTCAGAGGATGAATTTGTGTACTGGACGATGATACCCTAAAGAGACAGATACTGAGAGAATCTCATTGCTCACGATACACCATGCACCCAGGGAGTACTAAGATGTACCGAGATTTGAGAAAGGTGTACTGGTGGAGTGGTATGAAGCGAGACGTGGCAGAGTATGTGGCCAGATGTTTAGTATGCCAACAAGTGAAAGCTGAGCATCGGAAGCCTAAAGGACTACTATAGTCTTTACCTTATCTACATGGAAATGGGAGCATGTCACCATGGATTTTATTATGGGTTTACCGAGGATCCGGAGAGGTCGTGATGCGATATGGGTCATAGTGGATAGACTGACCAAGAGTGCCCACTTCCTTGCCATCAAGAGCATAGATACTGTGGATGCCTTAGCTGAGTTATATGTCAGCGAGATAGCTAGATTACGTGGGGCTCCAGTGAGTATTACTTCTGACAGAGATTCTCGATTTACTTTCAGATTTTGGACCCAGTTTCAGGAGTCCATGGGATCTCGATTGGTCAGTCAAATAAAACTATTCAAACCTTGAAGGATATGTTGAGGGCATGTACGATGGATTTTAAGGGATCATGGGATGATCACCTGCCCCTAACAGAGTTTGCGTACAATAACAGCTATCATGCGAGTATTGGAATGGCACCTTTTGAGGCTCTATATGGTAGAGGTGTAGATCCCTTGTAGCTTAGGAAGAAGTCGGTGACAGAAAGATAAATTCCCACGAGCTTGTTGAACAAGCTTACAGAGTGTGAAACTCATATGTGAGAAGTTACGGGCTACACAGAGTAGGCAGAAAAGCTACGCGGATGTGCGTAGACGGCCACTCGAGTTTGATGTTGGTGATGCAGTATTTCTGAAGATATCACCGAACAAGGATATCATGCAATTTGGGAAGAAAGGAAAATTGAGTCCTCGATACATAGGATCATTCGAGATTCTCGAGAGAGTGGGAGAGGTAGCCTACAGATTGGCATTACCCCCACAGATGTCCGAAATACACGACGTCTTTCGTGTGTCTTTGTTGAGGAAGTACCACCTGGACCCTTCTCATGTCATAGGGTATGAAGAGATGGACATACAAGAGGACATGAGTTACACTGAGGAACCCGTCCGATTTCTCGATAGAAAGGAGAAGGTACTTAGAACCAAGAGCATCCTATTAGTGAAAGTTTTGTGGAAACATCACTCAATGGAAGAGGTAACGTGGGAATTGGAAAGTCTCATGAAGGAGAAATACCCCCATCTATTTGACGAGTTAAGTTGAATTTGGAGGACCAAATTCTTTTAAGGTGGGGAGCATGTGAGATTTGAGAATTTTAGATATATTTTACTTATGTAATATGAACTTGAAGTGCAATTTATTGAGCTGAGTGAAATGTATAAGTAATGAATGAGAAATAATCAAAGTAGTGAATTGTGGAAATTATATTTGGAGATTTATGTGTAAGTGTTTAACTGAGGTGGGAAACTATGAGGTCAGATCGATCTTAGAGAAGAAAGATCGATCTGGTGGGTTAAAAATGACAAGGAAGGAGGAATTTAAGTGAACAGATCGATCTCCAATGGAAGAGGATCGATCTCCTTATGATTCTGCATTGAAGAGATCGATCTCATGAGGAAGGAATCGATCTCAAAATGTTTCTGTTTTGGAGAAGATCGATCTCCTCAAGGAGCAGATCGATCTCATGAACCATTCTGTAAACTAGAGATCGATCTCATAAATGGAGCAGATCAATCTCCTGAAGCCATTAAGAGATCGATCTTACCCCACGACAGATCGGTCTCCTAGGCATAAAATTACCACAAATTGTCCCCAAATTCTAATGCAGATTGATCTCATCAAGAGCCAGATCGATCTCCTACTCTTTGTCTATAAAAGGACCCCTGTGTTTTCCTACATTTCATCTTTTCTCTCTCTTTCAAACCTCTATTTTAGTCGAGCCCTAGCTTTCTCTCTCTTCCAAATCGCCCATTCCCGTCCGAATCAAGAGTTGTGGCAAGAAGGAAAGTTGTTGCTCACCCCAAGGAGAACAACATACTTGGAAATCGAAAGACGAATCGAATCGAGGTGTGAATTGAGCACTCCACAAGTTTGGGTAATCTCTAAACCTCGATCTTTGATTTTGAAGTAATCTTTGGTGATTGTGAGCATGGGCATTGTGATGAAATAGTTGGAAAATGATTAGGGATTGATGAAACTATAATTTTGTTGGAGTAGGGATGTTATTATGCAATTATGGTAATTTTGGGAATTATGGCTATAAATTGGAATTGAGACAATGTGGTGAATTTAACGTGGAATATAGTACGAGAAATGTAAAATTTTGAGATGTAGTGGGTGAGAATGTGAGTTGTGATAGAATTGTGAAGATTTAAGTTAATTGAGGTGTTAATGAGAAAATGAGAAAATGTGTGCTCAATAATGCAATTGAGTTGGGTTATTGATGTTTTTAACATCGTTTGGACAGCTTAGGAGTTCCAGAGTGGAATGCGAGGCTAGTCCGTGATACGGGGGAACGATTGCACTATACGAGGTGCAAAGAGGTAAGGGAAAACTAAACCATTTGTGTATGTGTTTTGATGAACTGTTTGTAGCATGAACCATGATTTGAGAATACAAGCATGTCTAGCGTTGTGTTGCGAATGATTGCACACGGTTCTTATAGCCGGTTGGAGCCCATTGTTTTACGAGTTTATAAGCTAGGTGTGAAATTGCTTTATAAACTGTTGAGTTTGCGTGAAAAGTAAATTGGGCTCTACGTTAAAGCAATATTGAGATTTGAAGAAATGTTTGCGTGTTTTGCCGGTTGGAACTCGGTTTTAATATGTTTTGTGTTGAGTACACAAATGTTTTAAATGAGTTTTATGAGAGAAAATCATTATGAGTTCTACGTGAAGGCAAAATGTTTTATAAGATAATGCTTAATGATTGAGTCTTAGGCGTGTCATGTTGAACACACATCGGGCCTTGCTTGATAGCATGTAAGACCAATATAATGGGATGCCTGGGAACCGACCCAGGGCCCACGGGCCTTGTTCTGGTAACATGTAAGTCCGATTATTCTTCTGCTTTGGTAGCATTAGGAGGCCTTGCTCTGGTAGCATGTAAGTCCGGGCCTTACTCTGGTAGCATGTAAGTCCGGGCCTTACTCGGGTAGCATGTAAGTTCGATTATTCCTCCATTTTGGTAACATGAGATGACCATCGTTCTGGTAACGCTAGGTGGCCTTGCTTTGGTAGCATGTAAGACCGATGTAGTGGGCCGCCTGGGAACCGACCCAGGGACCACGTGATAGTGTGCATGAGGCGAGGCATTGCTCTGGTAGCATGTAAGGCCGGGCCTTGTTCTGGTAACGTATAAGTCCAATATACCATGCATATGCCCATATTGTCGACGTTCCCTCTTACTAGGATGCCTGGGATGCGCACCCAGAGGAGATTATATATATATATTTGATGTGCCATGACGAGTTTTATATGAGTTTTATTGCCTAGTCTCATTTTACACATGAGTTGCGTTTTGTGACTTTGTCACGTGCTATTTACTGAGGTGATTTTATCACATATTTTGAGAAAAGCCATTATCGCATATATTTACACATGCTTGTGAATGCTCTAGATTGAGCCTTTTTACCTTCATGTTTTCACATGATTTATGAGCTATGAGATGATGATGTTTTAAGAACTTTCATGCTACGTTTTCAAATGAGTATACTGAGTTTCATATACAAAGACATATTTGTGATGTGTGATATGGTTTATATAACTGAGTCCCCTTACCCCCCCTTACTGAGCGATTTAGAAGCTCATCCTGTTTTCTTCTCCCTCCAGATTTCTTCAAGTGAAGTGAGTTCCCTATGACGTATGGATTTGAGGCTAGTGGAGGACTTGAGCTCCAGGCCATATTTTCTGTATTAAGGTAGATATTTAACATTCATGTATCCAGACTAGAGTTATATTTACAAACACTTGTTGTACATTGATGTATGGGATGTATTAGGATTAATTAACTCAGAATTGAGTATTGTCTATGATATGATATATACTAATTTATGATGAGATCCTGAGGCATGATAAGTATGATGATGTATGACACTGTACCGAAATGCACCCTTAATTGTGATTTGATAAGTAAAAAGTTTTAAATTTGCCCTATTTTCTGTGTTTTTGGGGCGTTACAATTTGAGTCTCGAGTTATCGTCCCTCAGAGAAGTTGGTTAGCCTAATTAACTACCGGTTAATCTTACCCTAAGTATATCCTAGCAAATTATGAATTGAAGGTGAGTGATGTCCAAGTCTGAAATTAAAACTACTGAAAACAATAACAATTATGAACTAAAGAAAATAAAACTGAGCTAAAATTTACTTATAGTGCTCCGAGCAATTAAAAGCAAAAACCTACAAAAATAATTAAAACAGTAAAAAATTCATTAACGTAATTAAAATAAAGTGCAAATATGAAAATGAAGAAATAAAGTTAAACTAAAATTTAAACAAACTTAGAATAAAAATTCATGTAATTGAACTAATAAAAATTGCAAATTAAACTAACCTAAAATCTAATAAAAATGAAAACTAAATTAAAAATGCATGAAACACATTTAATCTAAATTAACTCTAAATGCAACTCATAAAATACTAAACTAAAATAAAGTCCTAAAACATATAATATAAATTAACTACTAAGTAAAAAATTAAAACTAAAAATTAAATTGACATGTAAAGATATTAATCTAACCTACCATTCTAATTGATTGAATTAACTAACTAACAACTAACAAATGCATGAAAATACTAAAAATGTATTAAACTATATCAAAATGATCAAAATGACATGGCCAAACATGGCCTTAAGCTACTTTGCAAGGAGAGTGGTCCCGATTTTTCACTGGCACTGTACATTATTTAAGTTCTTCTTGGTTTGTCCAACATTTCCAGGTGATGGCCTTGGTTTGTCCAGTCCTCTACTCCTGGTGATCACGGTTTAGTGTTGTTCGTCCTTTGTCTGCTACTCCAAGCTAAGTTTGCTTCTGCTCTAGGTGCTGATGTCCACTCATGTCCATCTCCTACTTAGTTCTGCAACTCTCACTAACTTTGCACTCCGTTTCGTGCACTTCTTCATTTCCTGCACTCAACACAGCATAGCACGTTTCCAACCACTTCAGCTGCTGTTTCTGGCCAGACCTGCTCCCTGCACATGTCCAGCTCCTGTTTCTTCTCCACTTCTAGGTAGGGTGCTGTCTGTGGCTTCTGCATCCGGCATTTATCTGGCTCCTGTCCTGCACGCGACCTGCTGTGCCCACGGTACCAGTTTGCTTATCATGGTTTTGTCTTCATTGTCAGCTCTGTAACATTAAGATAGATGACAGCTTATTGCTGTTCATGCTTCATCGTCATCTTTTCCCATTCCTGGTACCGAGAGCCTCCTTAAAGAATTTGCAGACAACAAATAAACTATAATAACAGTGGCAGGACATAAAATAGAGTTAAATAGAGGACAAAACTGAAGTTGAAGAAACGTACGGGTTGAATACAAACTATAAACAAAAAAATGACAATGTGAACTACTAGAAACTAATAAGTAAAAGTAAGTAGAACATGGCAATTAAACATGATCATGGAACCAAAGCTGCAGTTCTTGGCACATTAATCACTCAAACCCGAGAAGCCATAAGTATAAGAAAGCAATGAAAGATACTATTGAAATCCAGTAAAGAGTTGAATTCATGAAGTGCAGACAAAGGAAGATAAAATAAACAAAAAATAACAAGGTCATCACACTTAAAACCGAAAGGAACTAAGTAACATTAGCAACTGAAAATAGAAACAAGACTATCAACACCCGCAAAGCACATAAACATGAAAAACTAGCATCCTCGATTTTCTTCTTGCTCTTCTCCAACCATGTTCCACTTTGCTCTTGATGTGGACAAATACTCAGTATCAATCCACATCTAGGAAACAGAATCACAAGGTAGAAGAATGAATGAACCATTCATGTCACCCGATTACACCAAAGAAGCTCAAACCGAGAGCTAACTAGAAAATATAATCTATGTAAATAAAACTTGAAAAATAAAAGAGCTAATTTTTACCAAACCGAGAGCATGAAAATGATATTTATTTCCATTGAAAAAAAATTATCCAAGAGTAGAAAATGAAGAACATAAAAATGGAATGAACATTACAAGTGAGAATAGAGCTAACGGGAAAACTAAAAGAAAGGGAAAGTAAATCCTAAAAAAATTTAATCTAAAACTATTCTACTCTAGATTACATTAGACTACATTAGCTAGTTCTACACTAACACTACTCCTAACTTACATATTTTTTCAATTGCCATCCTTTCCTATTTATACACACACTTAGGGGTAAAATTGTAATTTTTTCATCCTAAATGAGTTGGAATTTTTTTGGCCACCTGTCTTCACACCATTGGCTCCTTGAAAAGATATTTCCATGTCATCTGTCTTTTTCTCCAATTGGATGTGCTAGGTGGCATGGCTCGTGTTGTCTGCGTGGTTCAATCTCGATTTTAGCCCAATTCCAGTCCATTTTCTACTGAAATTTTTAAATTCATCCGGATGTGATTTATCTGTAAACATGAGAATTTTAATTAAATAAAGGGGATAATTAACAAAATAAATTGGGGATTTAAATAATTAATTAGGAAATTAAACAAATAATTCTAAAAAATATAGAATTATCATTATGAGTTAACTAAAGTGTTGATAAAGATGTAGAAAGACTTTTGAGATAATGTTGAGTTAGAATGAGTAACAGAAAGAAAAGAGAAATGAGAATGATGTGTATTGATGGGTTAATGATGTGTGTGGACAGCTCAAGAATCCAACATGGGAAATGAGACTAGTCCGAGAACCCGAGGATATTGACCACTCAAGGTGCAAGAGGTAAGGGAAATAAAACCATTTATGCTTGTGAGTTTTCGAATGAATGAAAACGTTTTAATAGCATGAAAAATGTTTAATGAAATGAGCATGTTTATGAGAAATGAGATGAATTGATGTTTTAATGAATGTGTGAGTATTTTGCCAGTTTGAGCTCAGTTTTGATGTGATTTGCGTAATTGTGAACACATATGGTTTATAATCGAAATGAGTTTTGTGATAACCACTATAAGCTCTACGTGAAGGCAAAACGATTTTTTATACAACAATGGGAATGTGTGAGTGTTTTGCCGATTTAAGCTCGATTTGATGAGATTTGTGTAAATGTGAACACAATGGTTTATAACCGAAATGGGTTTTGTGATAACCACTATGAGCTCTACGTGAAGTCAAAACGATTTTTATACAACAATAGGAATGTGTGAGTGTTTTACCGGTTTAAGCTCGATTTTGATGAGTTTTGTGTAAATGTGAATACAATGTGTTATAACCGAAATGGGCTTTGTGATAACCACTAAGAGTTCTACGTGAAGGCAAAACGATTTTTACTGTGACTATGGCTTGTCATGAGATGCACATCGGGCTCTGCTCTGGTAGCATGTAAGGCCGGGCCGTGCTTTAGTAGCATGTAAGACTGACGCCTCCATTATGGTAACATGAGATGACCTCATTTTGATAACGATGGGTGGCCTTGCTTTGATAGCATGTAAGACCGGGCTGTGCTTTGATAGCATGTAAGACCGACGACTGTACGACTCTAATCAAGTCTACAGCGAATCATGGCCATGTGTATTATTGTCGACGAAATCCCTCTCTTAAGGATGTCCGCCTAGGGGACAAATTCAATTGATGTGATGTGCCTATGACGTTGATTTCATCTGAGTTTTTATAAATGCCTAGTCTCGATTTCTATGATGATGATGTGATTTTATAACTGCGATTTATATCACGCATTGAAATTTGATGTGATGTGATTTGTGATTTTATCACGTGAATTGTGTTGATGCCATTATTTTCTGCCGTTATTTCTATAACGATTTGCATGCTCAAATATTTCCATCATATTGTGTTTGTGATGATGATTTTTATAACTTCCCTTGTCCTCCTTACTGAGCATTTTGAGAGCTCACCCTTTTTCCTCCCCCTTTCAGATTATTTGAAGTAAGCGAGATTGAACTTGTCGCGTACTTGTAATAGGCTGTGTATAAGATTTCCCCAGGCTATCACTTGTACATGCATAAGGTATAATTGAGTTCACTTTATATGTAGGCAATGATGTAATACAAACATTTGTGATGAGTATTTTTTGGGATGTAATTAGGATGATATGTAAGAAATGAGCTGAGACTTATGGGCTGATTCTTTTTGGGATATTATGTATTTTACTTCATCAAGTATGAGTTGTATGATCTTGGGGATAATGTTTGTTTATAAACGATAGTGATTTAAAGACACTGCACAGGAATACACCCAGAGTTTGTAGTTTTGTTTTAAGAAAAATTTTAAATTAGCCATATTTTTCGCTCTTCTGGGCTATCATAGAAAGTGAATCTAATTAGGAAGGATTAGTCCATTAGGTTAGGTGATGCACTTTGGGCCTATAGGACAGCCTTCAAAACACCTATAAGGATGTCCCCTTATCAGCTTGTTTATGGTAAGGCCTGTTATTTGCCAGTGGAGCTTGAGCTTAAGGCCTACTAGGCCTTAAGAACCTGAATTTCAATTTAGATGCAGCGAGGGAGAAGAGGCTGCTACAGCTTAACGAGTTAGATGAGTTTAGGTTACCGGCATATGAGAATGCCAAGCTTTACAAAGAAAAGACTAAGTGATGGCATGATAAGAAAATAAAGGAGAGACACTTCGAGCCAGGTCAACAAGTATTGCTTTTCAATTCTCGTTTGAAGTTGTTTCCAGGAAAGCTTAAGTCTAGATGGACAGGACCCTTCACCATTACACAAGTATTCCCTCATGGAGTCATTGAGATCATGGATGAGACCCTAAAGCAACCCTTTGAAGTTAATGCGTGTAGACTTAAGCACTATTTTAGGGGAGGATTTGACCATCAGCATTCCGTCACCACTTTGGCTGATCCTCATGCTTCTGATCCTGCTACTTAGCTTCACTTCATTTGAAGTTGTTTTATTTTTGTTTTCACTTTTTGTATAGTTCTTTTTCTCTTTTCTGTTGCTTCTTTCTTTATTTCTTGTATAGATAGCCTTTGCATCAAGGGCTCTCTTCAAGCTTCACATATCCTTCATCATCAGATAGGGGAGTATTCTATTCTTGAGCTTCAATTCTTATATTATTTGCACACTGAGGACACTGTGCACTTTAAGTTTGGGGGAGGGGATTCACTTGAGCATTTTTGAAAATTTTTGGGCAGAATTGCAAAAGTTTACGAAAATATGAGCTTACATTGTTTGATTTAGTACTTAGCATGTGGTTTTTCCCATATTCCAATGATATAGCCCCATTATTTAGTCTGACTTTGATTGAATAAGAAGCATGATTATAGGAAGAGCATGAAGTTGAATTCTTGAATTTGTCTTGATTCTGATTGTGATTTCCTCATTTTATGCATAAGTCATGTCATGAATCTTTATACTTATTTAGAGAAACCTTATGTGGATATAGCATTGCATTTGTTCAGTTGATTTTGTGCATCATATTCTAGAATTTGTTTGATCTTATCTCGAGGTAAAATATTAGATCACACTTAATTAGGGAAATGATTTAGGCCATCCTTGGATCGTTTGAGCCTTTCCAGCCGTCCTTGTACATATTTTACCCCTAGTCACCCATCTAGGCCAAATAAGCTTTTCTCTGTATATACACCTGCATACTTTTCCTTACCTTAAACACTCTTGTCCTATCCCTTACCCCGAAAGTGTGTAATTTCACTAGGATATATCTTGAGCTATGTTCATATGGGTTTTAGGTGATAGTGAAAAAAAAAAGGAGAAGAAGAAAAATACAAAAATAGAATAAAAATATTTAGCAAAATAAATAAGTTTAGGGGAGTAATTATGAGCTCTTACATCAAAGATCCTAGAAGTAATGCATGTTGAGGGGTAATTAAACCTAAATCGACTTTATCATACCTTAGCCCTGGCCTCACATTACAAGCTGAAAGAAGTCCTAATTGATCTTTGGTTTAGTGTGACTACATTAGTGGAGAGAGAAGTGAAAACCAAACTTATGGGAATGATCGCTTGTCATTGACTTTGCATTTATTGTGTTTGCATAATCTGATCTGGGTAATGTACTGTGAAGTGGCTTTGACATTTTCACACATACATAAGGAGTCTAATTTGGGTTAAGACTTATGATTGAATGATTCTATGTGTTAGATTTATAATTGTGAATCTTTGATATCAAAGTTTGTACTTTTTCTTTAAGGATAATATTGGAAAAATTAGTATGTTTGGTACTTATCAGTTCCTACATATGTTTTGTTTTGCTTGAGGACAAGCAAAAACTTAAGTTTGGGGGTGTGATAATTCTATGAAAATAGAGTTATTTATGTTTATTTTCTTAACTAACTATTTTAATCCCCAGATTATTTTATTAATTATCCCCACATTTTAATTAAAATTCTCATGTTTACACATAAATTAAATCCAGATGAATTTTAGTCATTTCAGTAGAAAATAGACTGAAAATGAGTTAAAAATGAGATTAGACCACTAACATTTCGTCTTGTAGCATGAGTCACCATTCTTCTTGACACATGTGATGCAAAGTGTCCATATTTTATTCACCTTTGAAGGATAAGATCAAAGGACACCTTTGCCATCTCATGGAAGACACAAGCCATGCCACCTTACACATCCAAGTGGACAAGAAGACAAATGACCTGAAAATATCTCCTCTAGAAGCTAATGCTGTGAAGAGAAGTGGCCAAACAATGCCAACTCATCTAGGATTAAAATTCCCTTTTATGTCCCTATTTTGATGTGTATAAAAAGAAAAAGATGAGACAATTTTAGAAAGTAGTTTTTAGAGAGTTTTTAGGTTAAGGAGTTTTATTTTTAGGTTGACTGCTAGGTTTTCTTTTAAGTTTTTCTTTTTATTTCTTTTATGTTTTTAAGTTGTTCTTACGAAGGGTAGAGGGGGCTGAAGTGACAACAGTCGTTCTTCACATTTTCTTGTAATTTTTCTTAGTTCTTTTTTTTTAGTTTTGGAGTAGCATAAGTTTATTAGTTTAATTGTAAAAGAGGGAGGAAGTAGCTAGTGACAACAGCCACATCTCTTCCTTGTTTTCTTATTGCATTGTTTCTTTATTCTGTTTTGAGCTCATGTTATCTTATACTCTTTTAAGATTTCAATGGTTTTAATTCCAGTCCTTTGAGCACATTAAAAATTCAAGTTCTTTTAAATTAGTTGAAACGAATTTACAATTTTTAATCATTTAAAGTGCATGCTTTGTTTTTAATGTAATTACTGCTTTAATATTGTTGTGTTAATTTCAACCTAGTTTCTTGAATTTTTGGTCTAATTTTCTAGTTCTAGTTAGTTTTACTGAACTACAGTGTTCTTTTCTTATTTTGATACACTATTATGCTTCTTGCACTTCAGTTTCTGTCATGTATTCACGTTTCTGCATTTGCTTGGTTTACAGTCACGATGTTCTGGAATCGAAGCAAGAATGTGGCTGTTACATTGACATTGCTGGCTGTTTGATTTTAGGCTATGGATTCTAGAATCTATTCTGCTTGTTGGGCTGGTGCCGAGGCCGGAGACAACAATTTTCTTCTTCACCATTTTTTTTGGATACCATTTTTTACTGTTTCCCTAGTTTAAGTGTGGAAAAAGCTTGGCTGGCGACAGCAGCCACACTACTCCAATCCAATCCATTACTGCGTTTCTTCATTTTTGGTTTTATTGTTTTTAGATTCCTCTCAGATTTTAGTTAGTGTTAGGGAATTAGATGTAATACAATTACATTCTTTTTCCATCTCCTTCAATGATTTGTTTCTCATTCGTTTACTATCCATCTCATTCTTTCTATTTTCTGTTTTAATTTCTTTAAGTCTATGATTAAAATTTAATGTGCTAAACTAGTTTTATTTCGTTGCAACTTTGTTTTCATTCGATAATCAACTGTTTCCATCTTCCTGTTTCAAAATTACTATTATGCTTTGTTGATGATTTACTGTTTGAATAGCATTTGCTCTTTCCTGCTTTGGTTTCCTATATATTATTCCATTTTTGTTTCTTTAATTCTGCATAGATTTCATTTCTTTTTTCTGTTTCATGTGTTCATCATTTTTCACTTAAGAATTTTTATTTTTAATTTTTTCTGTTCTGCTTTCTCTCATCTCCGCTTTGTTTGCTAATTTTTGGATTGATCGGGTTTTGCATCTTGGAGCTCTGCTGGAAGTCGCTGCTGCCTGGAGCAAGACACCGTGTTGCTAGGTTTCAAGACAACCCCTATGCTACTGTTGTTGTAGCGTGAAAACAAGCTGGACGTGGCTGTTGCTCGGGCCGAAACACAAAGGACCAGGTGCTGAAGTTTGGTGACTGGTCAGATGAGCAGGACACGTTTGATGCAAGTACGTGGCAGGCGCAAGGTGTGAGATCTGAGAATTTCAGACATATTTTAATGATGTAATAAGAATTTGAAGTGTAATTTATTGAGCTAAGTGAATTGTGGGAATTATAATTGGAGATTTATATGTTAAGCGTGTAAAATAAGCATGAAGTATGAGGACAGATCGATCTGGGAGAAGGAGAGATCGATCTGGTGAGTTAAAAATGACGAGGAAGGAGGAATTTGAGGAGCAGATCGATCTCCAATGGAAGAGATCGATCTCCAAATGATTTTGTTTGAGAGAGGATCGATCTCATGAGGAAGAGATCGATCTCCAAATGATTCTGTTTGGGAGAAGATCGATCTCCTTAGGAGCAGATTGATCTCATAAAGCCATAAAGAGATCAATCTCACCCCTCGACAGATCGATCTCCTAGGCATAAAATTGCCCAGATCGTCCCCAAATTTCAAATGCAGATCGATCTCAGCAAGAGGCAGATCGATCTCCTACCTCCAGTCTATATAAGGGACCCGTGTTTTTCTCCTGCAAACTCATTTTCTCTCTCTTCCAACCCCCATTTTTCCGAAAACCTAACTTTCTCACTCATCCAAATCCCCCATTTCCGGCCGAATCAGCTGTTGTGACAAGAAGGAAAGTTGTTCCTCATCAAAGGGAGAACAACATACTTGGAAATCGAAAGACGGATCGAATCGAGGCAAGAGATAAGCTCTCCACAAGCTTTGGGTAATTCCTAAATCTCGATCTTGATATTTGAGATGATTTTGATGTTATTGGTGGTTGTCATTGCGTTGAAATAGTTGAGAAAGGATTAGGGATTGATGGAATTGCAATGTAGTTGGAGTAATGTAGTGTCACGCCCCGAAAATGCGGAAAATAGGGCTAATTTAAAACTTTTTTACTCATTAATTCACAATTAAGAGTGCATTCCTGTGCAGTGTCATACATCATCATAATTATCATGCCTCAGGATCTCAACATCATATAACGTATATTGTGCCGTATACAAATACTCAATTCCAAGTTAATTAATCCTAATACATCTCATATAATGTTATACATCAAGTGTCTGTAATTACAATAATAGTCTGGGTACATGAAAAGATAAATATACCTCAAAGTACAAAATATATAGCCTGGAGCTCAAATCCTCCACTAGCCACTACTCCGTACGTCGCAGGGAAGTCCTTATTCACTTGAAGAACTCTGGGGGGAAAGAAAAACAGGGTGAGCTTCTAAATCGCTCAGTAAGGGGGGGTAGGGGACTCATTTCATAAACCAAAATGCACATCACAAAACATTTATTTGTATGTGAAACTCATTTGAAAACCATAGCATGAAAGTACTCAAAACGACACTCTCACGTGTCAAGTCATGTGAAAACAACGCGTCAAACGCTTTCTCAAATACGTGATAAAATCACAGTAAAAATAATGCACGTGGCACAGCCACTAAACACACGTGGCAAAGCCACTGATTTAAATTCTCACGTGGCATAGCCACAAAACACACGTGGCAAAGCCACTGATTTAAATTCTCGCGTGGCATAGCCACAGAATAGGGTTTCTCAACGTGGCACAGCCACCAAGGGGGTATAACGTGGCACAGCCACCAATGAGGTTTCTCAACGTGGCACAGCCACCAAGGGGGTATAACGTGGCACAGCCACCAATGGGGTTTCTCAACGTGGCACAGCCACCAAGGGGGTATAACGTGGCACAGCCACCAATGGGGTTTCTCAACGTGGCACAGCCACCAATGGGGTATAACGTGGCACAGCCACCAATGGGGTTTCTCAACGTGGCACAGCCACAGAATAGGTATTCTCACGTTACCAGAACGGAGAAGAAATCAGGCTTACATGCTACCAGAGCAATGCCCGGTGTGTACTCACAACTACACACCTAAGTCTTATCACATAAGACTGGTTTGCCTTCACGTAGAACTCGTAATGGTTTTTCTCTCATAAAACTCATTTGAAAACCGCTTTGTACTCAACACAAAACGTAATAAAACCGTGTTCCAACCGGCAAAGCACACGCACACATTTTTCAAATCTCAATATTGCCTTAACGTAGAACCCAGTTATAAACTCATAAAAACATTGGGTTCCAACCGGCTATAAAAATCGTGTGCAGTTGTATCTCAACACAAAACACTCAACATGCTTGTTTTATAAACCGTAAATCATGCTATAACAGTTCACAAATCACATACACAAATGGTTTAGATTTTCCCTTACCTCTTTGCACCTCGTATAGTGCAATCGTTCCCCCATATCACGGACTAGCCTCGCATTCCACTCTGGAACTCCCGAGCTGTCCAAACGATGTTAAAACATCAATACTCAACATCACATAAACCTCAATTCTCAAAATCGAGCATAATTGCTCATAACACCTCAAATCTCTTGATTTCTCGTAACTCAACCCTAAACTACAACCTCATTCACAACATCTCAACGTCCTACATTCATTATGCCAATTATCTAGGCTAATTCTCCACATTGTCTATATTTCCATTTATAGCTCAAAATTCCTAAAATTACCAAAATCGCTAAATATCATTATCACTCTATCCACATTGAAATTCATCAATCCCTAACCATTTCTCAACTATTTCAACACAATTACAACCACCAATAACATCAAAATCAGCTCAAATATCAAGATCGAGGTTTAAAAATTACCCAAAACTTGTGAGACGCACAACTCACGCCTCGATCCGATTCGTCCTTCGATTTCAAAGTATGTTGTTCTCCCCTTGATGAGGAACAACTTTCCTTCTTACCACAACAGCTGATTCGGCCGGAAATGGGTGATTTGGAGGAGTGAGAAACTAGGTTTTCGGTGAAAATGGATTTTGGAAGAGAGAGAAAGTGAATTTTTAGGAGAAAACACAGGTTCCTTATATAGACTGGAGGTAGGAGATCGATCTGCCTCTTGATGAGATCGATCTGCGTTTGAAATTTGGGGACGATCTGGGCAATTTTATGCCTAGGAGATCGATCTGTCGAGGGGTGAGATCGATCTCTTTATGGCTTTATGAGATCGATCTGCTCCTAAGGAGATCGATCTTCTCCCCAAACAGAATCATTTGGAGATCGATCTCTTCCTCATGAGATCGATCCTTTCTCAAACAGAATCATTTGGAGATCGATCTCTTCCTCATGAGATCGATCTTCTCTCAAACAGATTCATTTAGAGATCGATCTCTTCCATTGGAGATCGATCTGCTCCTCAAATTCCTCTTTCCTCGTCATTTTTAACTCACCAGATCGATCTCTCCTTCTCCCAGATCGATCTGTCCTCATACTTCATGCTTATTTTACACACTTAACATATAAATCTCTATTTATAATTCCCACAATTCATCTAGTTCAATAATTTACTCTTTAAATTATTATTACATCAACAAAATATGTCTGAAATTCTCAGATCTCACATCCTCCCCACCTTAAAAAAGAATTTGGTCCTCCAAATTCAACTCAACTAGTCAAATAGATGGGGGTATTTCTCCTTCATGAGACTCTCTAGTTCCCACGTTGCCTCTTCCATTGAGTGATGTTTCCACAAAACTTTCACTAATGGGATGCTCTTGGTTCTCAGTACCTTCTCCTTTCTATCGAGAATCCGGACAGGTTCCTCAGTGTAGCTCATATCCTCTTGAATGTCCATCTCATCATACTCTATGACATGAGAAGGGTCCCAGTGGTACTTCCTCAACATAGACACATGAAAAACGTTGTGTATTCCGGACATCTGTGGGGGTAATGCCAATCTATAGGCTACTTCTCCCACTCTCTCAAGAATCTCGAATGGTCCTATGTATCGAGGACTCAATTTTCCTTTCTTCCCAAATCGCATGATACCCTTACTCGGTGATATTTTCAGAAATACTGCATCACCAACCTCAAACTCGAGTGGCCGTCTACGCACATCCGCGTAGCTTTTCTGTCTACTTTGTGCAGCCCGTAACCTCTCACATAGGAGTTTCACACTTTGTACGGCTTGCTCAACAAGCTCGGGAGCATTTATCTTTCTGTCACCGACCTCTTCCCAAGCTACAGGGGATCTACACCTCCTACCATATAGAGCCTCAAAAGGTGCCATTCCAATACTCGCATGATAGCTGTTATTGTACGCAAACTCTGCTAGGGGCAGGTGATCATCCCATGATCCCTTAAAATCCATCGTACACGCCCTCAACATGTCCTCCAAGGTCTGAATAGTCCTCTCTGACTGACCATCTGTCTGAGGATGATAGGCGGTACTAAAACTCAATCGAGATCCCATGGACTCCTAAAACTGGGTCCAAAATCTGGAAGTAAACCGGGAATCTCTATCAGAAGTAATACTCACTGGAGCCCCATGTAATCTAGCTATCTCGCTGACATACAGTTCAGCTAAGGCATCCACAGTATCTGTGCTCTTGATGGCAAGGAAGTGGGCACTCTTGGTCAATCTATCCACAATGACCCATATCGCATCACGACCTCTCCGGGTCCTCGGTAAACCCATAATAAAGTCCATAGTGACATGCTCCCATTTCCATGTAGGTACAGGTAAGGGCTGTAGTAGTCCTCCGGGCTTCCGATGCTCAGCTTTCACTTGCTGGCATACTAAACACCTGGCCACATACTCTGCCACGTCTCGCTTCATACCACTCCACCAATACACCTTTCTCAAGTCTCGGTACATCTTAGTACTTCCTGGGTGCATGGTGTATCGCGAGCAGTGGGATTCTCTCAGTATCTGTCTCTTCAGGGTATCATCGTCCGATACACAAATCCGTCCTCTGAATCTCAACAATCCATCCTCACTGATGGTTAGATCCGACTGCGAACTCTGCTCAGCTTGGCTAACCATATCTATTAATCTCTGATCACTGCACTGCCCAGTTCTAATCTGATCCATGATCCTGGGCTCTATTCGCAAGCTAGCTAAAAATCCAGTCTCTACCTCTTTAACTCTGATCCGAAGTTCGGCGAACTGCTCTAACAAATCCCATTCTCTGATCATCATAGCAGATATCATACTCTTCCTGCTCAGGGCATCAGCAACCACATTCGCCTTACCCGGATGATAAAAAATCTCACAGTCGTAATCCTTAAGGAGTTCCATCCATCTCCTTTGTCTCATGTTTAACTCTTTCTGATCAAAGAGATATCTCAAACTCTTATGATCAGTGAAGATCTGGAATCTTTCCCCATATAAGTAATGTCACCAGATCTTCAAAGAAAATACCACAGCGGCTAACTCCAAATCATGCGTGGGGTAATTCCGCTCATGGTTTTTCAGCTGTCGCGATCCATATGCGACCACTCTTCCGTGCTGCATAAGCACACACCCCAATCCTTGGTGAGATGCATCACTATACACCGAGAATCCTCCTGATCCCTCAGGAATAGTTAACACAGGTGCCGCTGTCAATCTCCTCTTTAATTCCTGAAAACTGAGCTCACATTGATCAGTCCATACAAATGGAGTCTCTTTGCGCGTGAGCTTAGTCAAAGGGGCGGCAATCCTTGAAAATCCTTCCACAAATCTCCTATAATACCCTGTCAAACCAAGGAAGCTTCGTACCTCAGTCACTGTCCTCGGTCTGTCCCAATTAAGCACAGCCTCCACCTTGCTTGGGTCCACTGATACTCCTTCCTCTGAGACTATATGCCCAAGGAAAGCTATCCAGTTCAGCCAAAACTCACACTTACTAAGCTTTCCGTACAATTGCTTATCTCGGAGTATCTGAAGTACTAACCACAAATGCTGTGCATGCTCCTCATACGACCGAGAGTACACCAGGATATCATCAATAAAGACTATCACAAACTTATCCAGATAGTCTCTGAACACCTCGTTCATCAATCTCATAAATGCTGCAGGGGCGTTCGTCAATCCAAAGGATATCACCAGAAATTCGTAATGGCCATACCTTGTCCTGAAGGCCGTCTTTGGAATATCTTCTTCCTTGATCCTCAATTGGTGATAGCCCGATCTCAAATCAATCTTAGAAAAGACTGATGCCCCTCTCAGCTGATCAAGTAGATCATCAATCCTGGGTAGTGGGTATTTATTCTTCATCGTGGCTTTATTCAACAGCCGGTAGTCTACGCATAATCTGAGACTACCATCCTTCTTCTTAACAAATAGTACTGGCGCTCCCCACGGCTAAACACTGGGTCTAATAAACCCTTGATCCAATAACTCCTGTAGTTGTCTCTTCAATTCCTCAAGTTCCACTAATGCCATCCTGTAAGGAGGTTTAGAGATCGGCTGAGTATCTGGTACCAAATCAATGGTAAACTCCAGCTCTCTCTCTGGTGGTAAACCTGGCAATTCATCTGGGAAAACATCCAGAAATTCACACACCACAGGTATATCCTCAATCCTCGGATGTTCTCGCTCATCGTCTGAGATGAGTGTCTCATAACCTTCACATGAATAATCATATTTAATATTCTCCAAAATAATATCAAAATTCTCAAATTACTTACTAGAATTTCACATATCCATTTCCTCAATATCTCAACCGTACACTGTAAGGTTCAGGTAGGGAGAAAGTTACAATCTTAGTGTAGCAGTCTAAACTCACTCGATTGGTCGCCAACCAATCCATCCCCAGAATTACATCAAACCCATGTACATTCAACATGATTAGATCTGCTAACATCACTCTATCTCTCACCTTTATTTCACATCCTCTACAGATTAACTCAGTTCTCTGGGATTCACGCATAGGGGTATTTACATGTAGTATATATTCTAGAGGTTCAAACTTCAAGTTTAATCTACATGCAAAATGCTCAGAAATAAACGAATGCGTGGATCCTGAATCAATCAACACATGAGCCTTATGATTACAGACAGAGAGTGTACCTCTTATAGTTTCTGCCGAAGTGTCTGCGGTCTCCTTATCCAAGGTAAACACACGTCCCTATGCCACAGGTTTCTTCCCTTTCTCTGCCGTAGTGGCCCGTCTCCGGGGATCCACTCTCTGAGGCTGTTGTCTAGTGGGCTCCGGAGCATGTGGTATCTGAGGTTGGGGACAGTCCTTCACTCTGTGACCCATGTCACCACATCTGAAACATCCATGGATCGACCCAGTACAACTTCCTTCATGCGATCGGCCACAGTCTCTACAAAACCTTATCTCCGGCCTGACATATCGAGGGGTCTCCTTGATAATAGGATAGGCTCTGGGTCTCTCCAATCTGTCCCTCTGCACCTCAATCCTTCCTCTTCTGAAGGAACCTCTCCGAGCCTCTGTTTGGAAAAGTGCTGGCCTCTTGCCCTTATCTCTATTCACCGCTCTGAGCTCATTCTGGGACTGTACCATCTCAATCCCTCTTTCAATCTCTTGTGCTCGTCTCAGAGCATCTCCAAACTCAGTAATGCATAGCCCTATCAATCTATCTCTGATGACGGGCTTCAACCCATACACAAACTTCTCTGTACGGAGCTCTTCACTCTTGAAGGTCTCTGGGTCATATCTCAATAGCGCTGTGAATTGGCTTTCATAGTCATCCACAGACATGTCACCTTGTACCAAACTCAAAAACTCGGCCTGTTTCTTTCTCTGAGTGGCCCGTGGTACATATTGGGTCCTAAAAGCTATCTGAAACTCTTCCCAACCAATCACACCATGGTGGGACATCAAAATACCCTGGGTAGTACCCCACCAATCTCGAGCTCTCCCCTTCAGCATATAGGCACTCATACTGACCCTCTCAGCATCGGTGCACCCCAGGATATCAAATATAATCCTTAACTCCGTCAACCACTCCTCAGCCTCCGTAGGATCCTTCTTTCCCTTAAACGCGGGCAGATTCATCTTCAGAAAATCCCTTAGTCGGACCATGTTTCTATCCTCAGGCTGAGTGACGGGAGGCACTGGGGGTATGGGAGGTCCTTGTGGTGGCGTAGGGGTAGTATCCGAGGTATTAACTCCAAAGTGTTGCGCGAATAACGCTGCCATCTGCTCAAAACCTTGCCTCACATCGGTCTCAATCCGATTAAATCGAGAGTTAGGACTCTCTGGTTGTGGGACAGGTGGCGGAGGGGACTCTGCCTGCCTCCTCGAACGACCTCGTCGCTTACTCATTCTCTATCTCAACTCGTCTCCTGCGCGTACATATCAAAACCGATTGAAATCTCAATCCTCAATTTCAGTTCATGACCAGACTATTACAGACACTTGGGATGTATTCTATTTCACTTAACCGACACTGACAGTACTAGACACCCTAAGCTCTGATACCAAGAAAACTCTGTCACGCCCCGAAAATGCAAAAAATAGGGCTAATTTAAAACTTTTTTACTCATTAATTCACAATTAAGAGTGTATTCCTGTGCAGTGTCATACATCATCATAATTATCATGCCTCAGGATCTCAACATCATATAACGTATATTGTGCCGTATACAAATACTCAATTCCAAGTTAATTAATCCTAATACATCCCATATAATGTTATACATCAAGTGTCTGTAATTACAATAATAGTCTAGGTACATGAAAAGATAAATATACCTCAAAGTACAAAATATATAGCCTGGAGCTCAAATCCTCCACTAGCCACTACTCCGTACGTAGCAGGGAAGTCCTTATTCACTTGAAGAACTCTGGGGGGAAAGAAAAATAGGGTGAGCTTCTAAATCGCTCAGTAAGGGGGGGTAGGGGACTCATTTCATAAACCAAAATGCACATCACAAAATATTTATTTGTATGTGAAACTCATTTGAAAACCATAGCATGAAAGTACTCAAAACGACACTCTCACGTGTCAAGTCATGTGAAAACAACGCGTCAAACGCTTTCTCAAATACGTGATAAAATCACAGTAAAAATAATGCACGTGGCACAGCCACTAAACACACGTGGCAAAGCCACTGATTTAAATTCTCACGTGGCATAGCCACAAAACACACGTGGCAAAGCCACTGATTTAAATTCTCGCGTGGCATAGCCACAGAATAGGGTTTCTCAACGTGGCACAGCCACCAAGGGGGTATAACGTGGCACAGCCACCAATGGGGTTTCTCAACGTGGCACAGCCGCCAAGGGGGTATAAAGTGGCACAGCCACCAATGGGGTTTCTCAACGTGGCACAGCCACCAAGGGGGTATAACGTGGCACAGCCACCAATGGGGTTTCTCAACGTGGCACAGCCACCAATGGGGTATAACGTGGCACAGCCACCAATGGGGTTTCTCAACGTGGCACAGCCACAGAATAGGTATTCTCACGTTACCAGAACGGAGAAGAAATCAGGCTTACATGCTACCAGAGCAATGCCCGGTGTGTACTCACAACTACACACCTAAGTCTTATCACATAAGACTGGTTTGCCTTCACGTAGAACTCGTAATGGTTTTTCTCTCATAAAACTCATTTGAAAACTGCTTTGTACTCAACACAAAACGTAATAAAACCGAGTTCCAACCGGCAAAGCACACGCACACATTTCTCAAATCTCAATATTGCCTTAACGTAGAACCCAGTTATAAACTCATAAAAACATTGGGTTCCAACCGGCTATAAAAATCGTGTGCAGTTGTATCTCAACACAAAACACTCAACATGCTTGTTTTATAAACCGTAAATCATGCTATAACAGTTCACAAATCACATACATAAATGGTTTAGATTTTCCCTTACCTCTTTGCACCTCGTATAGTGCAATCGTTCCCCCGTATCACGGACTAGCCTCGCATTCCACTCTGGAACTCCCGAGCTGTCCAAACGATATTAAAATATCAATACTCAACATCACATAAACCTCAATTCTCAAAATCGAGCATAATTGCTCATAACACCTCAAATCTCTTGATTTCTCGTAACTCAACCCTAAACTACAACCTCATTCACAACATCTCAACGTCCTACATTCCTCATGCCAATTATCTAGGCTAATTCTCCACATTGTCTATATTTCCATTTATAGCTCAAAATTCCTAAAATTACCAAAATCTCTAAATATCATTATCACTCTATCCACATTGAAATTCATCAATCCCTAACCATTTCTCAACTATTTCAACACAATTACAACCACCAATAACATCAAAATCAGCTCAAATATCAAGATCGAGGTTTAGAAATTACCCAAAGCTTGTGAGACGCACAACTCACGCCTCGATCCGATTCGTCCTTCGATTTCAAAGTATGTTGTTCTCCCCTTGATGAGGAACAACTTTCCTTCTTACCACAACAGTTGATTCGGCCAAAAATGGGTGATTTGGAGGAGTGAGAAACTAGGTTTTCGGTGGAAATGGGTTTTGGAAGAGAGAGAAAGTGAATTTTCAGGAGAAAACACGGGTTCCTTATATAGACTGGAGGTAGGAGATCGATCTACCTCTTGATGAGATCGATCTGCGTTTGAAATTTGGGGACGATCTGGGTAATTTTATGCCTAGGAGATCGATCTGTCGAGGGGTGAGATCGATCTCTTTATGGCTTTATGAGATCGATCTGCTCCTAAGGAGATCGATCTTCTCCCCAAACAGAATCATTTGGAGATCGATCTCTTCCTCATGAGATCGATCTTTTCTCAAACAGAATCATTTGGAGATCGATCTCTTCCTCATGAGATCGATCTTCTCTCAAACAGATTCATTTAGAGATCAATCTCTTCCATTGGAGATCGATCTGCTCCTCAAATTCCTCTTTCCTCGTCATTTTTAACTCACCAGATCGATCTCTCCTTCTCCCAAATCGATCTGTCCTCATACTTCATGCTTATTTTACACACTTAACATATAAATCTCCATTTATAATTCCCACAATTCATCTAGTTCAATAATTTACTCTTTAAATTATTATTACATCAACAAAATATGTCTGAAATTCTCAGATCTCACATGTAGATATTTGGTAATTTTGAGAATTTGTGCTATAAATGGAAATATAGACAATGTGATGAATTAGCCTAGATAATTGGCATGAGAAATGTAGGACGTTGGGATATTGTGAATGAGGTTGTAGTTTAGGGTTGAGTTACGAGAATAAAGAGATTTGAGGAGTTATGAGCAATTATGCTCGATTTTGAGAATTGAGGTTTATGAGATAATTGAGTATTGATGTTTTAACATCGTTTGGACAGCTCGGGAGTTCCAGAGTGGAATGCGAGACTAGTCCGTGATACGGGGGAAACGATTGCACTATACGAGGTGCAAAGAGGTAAGGGAAATCTAAACCATTTGTGTATGTGAATTGTAAACTATTTTAGCATGAATTGTGGTTTATAAAACAAGCATGTTGGGTTTTGTGTTGAGATTAAATTGCACACGATTTTATAGCCGGTTGGAGCCCAATGTTTTTATGAGTTTATAACTGGGCTCTACGTTAAGGCAATATTGAGATTTGAGAAATGTGTGCGTGTGCTTTGCCGGTTGGAACTCGATGTTTATTACGTTTTGTGTTGAGTACAAAACGATTTCAAATGAGTTTTATGAGAGAAAAACCACTACGAGTTCTACGTGAAGGCAAACTAGTCTTATGTGATAAGACTTAGGTGTGTAGTTGTGAGTACACACCGGGCATTGCTTTGGTAGCATGTAAGCCCGATTTCTTCTCCGTTCTGGTAACGTGAGAAACCCCATTGGTGGCTGTGCCACGTTGAGAAACCCCATTGGTGGCTATGCCACGTTGAGAAACCCCATTGGTGGCTGTGCCACGTTATACCCCCTTGGTGGCTGTGCCACGTTGAGAAACCCCATTGGTGGCTGTGCCACGTTATACCCCATTGGTGGCTGTGCCACGTTATACCCCCTTGGTGGCTGTGCCACGTTGAGAAACCTCATTGGTGGCTGTGCCACGTTATACCCCATTGGTGGCTGCGCCACGTTGAGAAACCCTATTCTGTGGCTATGCCACGCGAGAAATTAAATCAGTGGCTTTGCCACGTGTGTTCCGTGGCTATGCCACGTGAGAAATTAAATCAGTGGCTTTGCCACGTGTGTTTTGTGGCTATGCCATGTGAGAAATTAAATCAGTGGCTATGCCACGTGTGTTTAGTGGCTATGCCACGTGCATTATTTTTACTGTGATTTTATCACGTTATTTGAGAAAGCATTTAACGCGTTATTTTCACATGCTTTGTTATTGCTCTAGAGTGAGCCTTTTACTTCATGTTTTCACATGATTTGAGATATGAGAATATCGTTTTGAGTACTTTCATGCTATGGTTTTCAAATGAGTTTCACATACAAATAAACCTTTTGTGATGTGTATTTTGGTTTATGAACTGAGTTCCTTACCCCCTTTACTGAGCGATTTAGAAGCTCACCCTATTTTACTTTCCCCCCAGAGTTCTTCAAGTGAAAAAGGATTTCCCTGCGACGTACGGAGTAGTGGCTAGTGGAGGATTCGAGCTCCAAGCCATATATATTGTATTTTGAGGTACCTTTTATCTTTTCATGTACCCAGACTATTATTGTAATTGCAGACACTTGATGTATAACATTATATGGGATGTATTAGGATTAATGTATTTGATATGATATATAAATTCTAGTGATGAGATCCTGAGGAATGATAATTATAATGATGTATGACACTGCACAGGAATGCACCTTTAATTGTGAATTAACGAGTAAAAAGTTTTAAATTAGCCCTATTTTTCTCATTTTCGGGGCGTGACACAAGGGCAGAAGCTGGTACATGGCAGGGGAGTAGATGCATGGCGCCATTTTGGTTACTGGCACTATCACGTGTCATGAGGGTGCTGCTGTCGTGTGTGCTATCGCTGAAGCGAGTTGGTGCAGGTCTGTTGCAGGGAATGTGGCCAACAGCTGAATCAGAAGCAAGAGATGGCAAAGCTGGTTTGTGCTAAAGTAGCTGCAGGACGCATGGCAAGATGTGAAGCAGGAAGTGGCGTCTAGCGTGAAAGTGCTACTGATAATTCTATTAAAATAGAATTATTTGTGCTTAATTTTTTAATTAATTATTTTAATCCTCATATTATTTTATTAATTGTCCCCTTTATTTAATTAAAATTTTTTAATGTGCAGGTAAATTAAATCTAGATGAAACTCAATTGTTTAGTCGAAAATGGGCTGAAAACGGGGTAAATGAGACTAGACCACTTCCAATTCGCAGCATGAGTCATCAGTCCTCTAGACACGTGTGATGCTGGATGTTCGTATTTTATTCGCCTCAAAATGATAAGATCGATGGACACCATGACCACCTTCTAGAAGACACACGTCGGGCCACATCGCACAGAGTGGACTAGAAAACGAATGACGTGGAAATATTTACTCTACAACGAATGGAATGAAGACAAGTGGCCAAACAATGCCAACTCATTTAGGATTGAAAATTACTATTGTACCCTAAAGTTTGTGTATAAATAGAACATGATGAGGAATTGAAAAATTAAGTAAAAAGTAGGTAGGTAGAATAGAAGTAATTTAGGGTCGGAGTAGTGTAGGTAAAGTAATTTTAGGGTAGAATAGAAGTAGTTTTAGGTTAAAGTTTTCTTTCTTTTTTTAGCTTTCACGTTGTTTATGAATAGTAACCATTTCCATTTTTCTACTCGGTTTTGCAACTTTTCACTGATTGCTTAAATGCTTAAGTTTAATGAAAAGTTTTCATTTTTATTGTCCTAAGCTCTCGGTTTGCATTTTCTTTCATTTTTTACTCATTATTTCTATTTAAGTTCTCGGGTTGCTTGTTTTTCTTTTTCTCTTTATTTTTCCACTGCTCATTCGGTTGATTAAGCTTCCTTCACTGCTGCCATAATTTGTTCTGGTGCTTTGATGCAAGTGTGATGCTGGGCATTGTTCCTTCATTGCTGGCACAGTGGAACGACAATAGCGGATCAAATGAAGAAGCTATTTGTAGACAAAACTTCTCCCATGCTTTGTGGCGTTGTTTAATCCTTCTGAAATTGTTGCTTCCTTTAGTTGTTCTCAGTTCTTTTGTCCTTAAGTTTTCGGTCTACTTAGGTTGTTTGAAATTCAGTATAGTTTTAATTTAGTTCATGTGATTTTACATTAACACTCAAGTTTCTTTATAAGTTAGATTAAATAGATTTACAGCTTTTCTTTTGTTCTTCAATACTCTGGTTTTACGCTAGCTTACTGCCTTTTGATATTTTTTGTTCTTAAGTTTTGATTTGAAATTCAAGTGCTGGGTCATTAGTTCTGTGCTATGTTACCTTTTCTGTATCAATTTATTTGGTGTTTAATAGTTCTTCGTTCTGCAGATTACTCTATTTCTTGTTTTAAATATTTTGCTGTGTTTGCTTCATGTTTCTGTTTCTTGTGTTCTAATTGCTGAAAGCTGCGGCAAGCGTTGAGAAGTGGCTATGTGTTTCCTGCTGGAGTACGTACAGCACCGGTGTCGTGGAAAGGTACTGAAGCTAAGCTCCTGGCGAAGTGGACATTGCTGAGCAGAGTTGCGTGCAATGCATTTGCTGGAGGCGCGGTTGTTATGTTTCATTATTACTAGTTGCTGCCATGGTAGGAGGATGGTTGCAGCTAAAGCGTGAGGATGCACAGCCGCTGTGTGTGTGGAGTAGACGTGGTTGCTGAAGCAGTAGTGGCTGCTGCAGGAGACAACAACAGCCTCTGTTCTACCCTGTTTCGAAAGCTTTGCACAGTTCATTGTTACCATGTGTGCTCATTCTGCTCTAATGTTGTGTTGGCTGGTTGCAGGTTCATTGTAGTTTGCTTACATTAGCATTGAGTTGCTGAGGGCTTTGGCAGGTTGCAGCTAAGTTTGTTGTGGTGCAAAGCTTGCGTTACCAAGCTCGGGTTCAGCTCCCGTTTCAATTTTATGTCATAGTTTCTAATATTTATTTACCTTTCCAGTTTCGGTTTTTTGCCTCCTTAAGTTTACATTTTACGTCAAGTTTTATAATCCTCAAGTTTATAGTTTCCTTTAGAAATCTATTTGCCTGCTTAGTTCTTCCATTATTTTTTCGTGTTTGTTGTTTTGCATTTTGCTGGTAATGTACTGTGATCCTACCTAGAACTCTTGAGTGTGTGCTGGCATGTGGCTGTGTGAGGCGTTAGTTAACTTTTGCTGAAGTAATGCTGTACATGGTGGTTGATTCTCCTCGATGTGTGTTATGGGTGCATGCAACCCAAGGCAGTTGGTGGAGAGAATGAGGAGCAGGAGCAGAGGAGCTGCTATTGTTTATGCATTTTGCTGCAGCCATCGGTACAAGAACTGAGCAGAAGTCAGTACAAAGCTATGCAGTGGGGAGGACGTGTGCAGAACCGGTGAGGAATGTGGCAACGGTAACGCAGAAGCAGGAGATGGCACAAGCTGGTCAGTGTTGAAGCCAGCTAAATCATGGTGCAAGGACGTGTTGGCTGCTGTTTGTCTAAGCTGTACAAGGCAGAACGTGTATAGCACTGTAGCAGAACCGTACACTGCCAAGCATGGATAGTGGTTTTATGGTTTTATTTGCTTATGTCTTAAGAGTTTATTAGTGATAGTAGAAGTATTTTAATAAGTAGTTTAGGTAATATTTCTTAGTTTAGTTAATTTACTTATATTTAGAATTGATTAAATTTAAGAACTTTAAATTTTAGCTTAGATTACATTTTAATAATTTTTTATGCAATTAAATGTTTTTTTAGTGTAATTAATTTGTATTGCATATATTTAGGAGAAATTTATTTTTCATGCATCATTTATAGTATAATTAGACATTTCATGAAGTTAGTAATTAGTTAGAATCCTAGTTAATTTAGAGTCATCTTATAGGTATTTAATTTGTTAGTTACATTTAGAAATTTCTTTAAGTTAATAGAATTTTATTTTATTAGACTTTAGGTTAGTTTAATTTGCATTTTTATTAATTAGTTTAATTACATGCATTTTTTATTTTAGGATTGTTTAATTTTAATCAAATTAATTTTCGTTCCTTTAATTGCATATTTGCATTCTAGTTTATTTGCATTAATTAATTTTAACTGTGTTAATTATTTTTTGTCGGTTATTGCTTTTAATTGCTTGGAGCCCTGTAAGTAATTTTAGCTCTGTGTTATTTTCTTTATAATTTTTGGTACTTTTTAATTCTAGCCTTGTAGATCACCCACTAAAAATTCATAATTTGCTAAGATATACTTAGGGTAAGATTAACCGGTACTTAATTAAACTAATTAGATTCTTTGTGGGATGATAATCCGAGACTCAAATCCCATTATTACTTGTACGACTCATGCACTTACGGATACACGTCTAGGTCACTTTGAGTGGGTGTAGTCTTAATCAAGTTTTTAGCGTCGTTGCCGGGGAATCACAATTAGGCATTAATTAATATCGGTGAAATTATGCTTAGGTGTAATTCTAGCTTGTAAATACTTAGGTTGTAAATATTTAGAGCCTTAATTTAGACTAGTTAATTTTTCTCTCTCTAATATAAAAAAATTAATTTTAAAAAAAACTTTCCTAAGGACTTTTAATGTATGCATGCGTAGAACCAAGAGCTTTGATTGCTTTCCTTTAGATCCTGAAATTGAAAGAACTCTTAAAAAAATCAGAAAGGACTCTAGGACATTAGTAGCTCCGTTGCAAAACATCATGGTAGAGAACAAAGAAATTAGGACTCTAGGTGATTATGTTGTCTCGACTCTAGGAGGTTATTATATTGGCATTAGGCCACTAGCTGTTCCTGCAAACAATTTTGAAATTAAGCATTCAATCCTCCAGATGATCCAGACGTCACTACAGTTTAATGGGCTTCCTCATGACAACCTACATGCTCACCTCGGGCAATTCCTGGATCTGTGCAACACCTTCAAGCAGAATGGATTATCGGATGACGCACTGAGGCTTAGGTTATTTCCCTTCTCGCTTAGGGATAGGGTACAACACTGGTTAACCTCCTTACCTCCAGGATCCATTTTCGCTTGGGACGAGTTAGCTCATCAATTTTTAGCTAAGTTCTTTCCTCCATCTAAAATGGCTAAACTCGATAGCGACATCTCTTCCTTTACCCAATTTGATTCTGAATCCCTTTACGAAGCATGGGAACGATATAAAGACCTTCTTAGTAAGTGTCCGCATCATAGCCTACCCTTATGGCTACAAGTCCAGACCTTCTACAATGGACTTACAAGCCAAAATAGGACCATCATTGATGCTGCTGCGAGAGGAGCTCTAATGTGCAAAATGGAAGAGGAAGCTTACGGTCTGTTAGATAAGATGGCTGCTAACAACTATCAATGGTCTTCGGAGAGGCAGCTACCTAAGAAGTCGGCGGGTATCTATGAGTTAGACACGCTGTCTACTTTAACCTCTCAAATAGCTAACCTTACGAAAAAGATAGAGTTACTCAGTACCCAGCATAATCTTGCCACCAGTCCTAACCCTATTTATTCTGTACAAAGTCTTTTTCTTTCATGTGATCAGTGTGGTGGTACACACTCTATAGATAGGTGTCTATTTAATTTAGAATTGGTTCAGTACGTTGCCCCATCTCAGAAGCAATAGAACAACCCCTTTTCAAACACCTACAACCCAGGGTGGATGAACTATCCTAATTTTTTTTGGAGCCAAAATGAAGGGCAATCTTCTAATTTCATACATGTAGGACCCCCTGGTTTTCAAGCTCCACCAGTTCATGTACCACCACATAAACAATTTTCATACCATCCACCACCTCAATTTCAACATCATCCACCACCACCACCACCACTTATGCAGCCCCAACATTTACCTGCACTAGTAGCTGAGAAGAAGCCTACACTAGAGTAGATGTTCACGACTAACCTGCAAAATCAAGTTGCTTCAATTAAGAATTTAGTAGTTCATGTTGGACAAATAGCTAGTGCTCTTAGCCAGCGTCCACAAGGGACCCTTCCTATTAACACCGAAGTTAATCCTGTTAAGCAGAGGGAGGGTAAGGAACATGTTAAGGCCATCACCCTTAGGAGCGGCAGAGAGCTAAATGAACCACAAGTTAAGTCCAATCCTGTTAAGCCCACAGTGGTAGAGCCCATAAGTTCTAAAGAAGCAGCTTAGAAAGAGCAGGAACCAAATGATCAGGCTACAAAGGAAACAAAGATAGGCACTTCTTCATCTTTACCTTCTTCTTCTTCTTCTTCTTCTTCTTCTTCTTCTTCTTCTTCTTCTTCTTCTTCTTCTTCTTCTTCTTCTTCTGCTTCTTCTTCTTCTTCATAGCCTTCCTCTTCATCTAATGCTACACATGTTACCACTACACTTCCTCTAGATAGACCACCATTACCTTTTCCTCAGAGGTTCTAAAACCAGAAGCATGACCGACAATTCGCTAAATTTCTTGAGGTTCTTAAGAAGCTTCATATCAACATTTCTTTCGTAGATGCTTTAGAGCAAATGTCGAGTTATGTGAAGTTTATGAAGGATATCCTCTCGAGGAAAAGAAGATTGGAGGATTATGAGACGGTGGCCTTGACTGAGGAGTGTAGTGCCATTATTCAGAGAAAATTACCCCCCAAGCTCAAAGATCCAGGGAGTTTTACCATACCATGCACCATAGGAGATCAATTTTTTGGTAGAGCTCTGTGTGATCTAGGAGCTAGTATCAACCTTATGCCTTGGTCCATATACCAGAAGCTAGGAATATGAGATGCAAAGCCCACCATAGTGACCCTTCAGTTAGCTGATAGATCTATTAAATATCTGAAGGGAGTCAGTGAGGATGTGCTAGTTAAGGTGGACAAGTTCATTCTCCCTGCAAATTTTATTATATTAGATATGGAAAAAGACAGGGAAGTCTCCATTATTCTTGGAAGACCATTCTTAGCTACTGGTAGGACATTAATTGATGTACAAAAGGGGGAATTGACGATAAGAGTCCTAAATCAAGAGGTGACATTTAATGTTTTCAAAACTTTGAAGTTCCCTAATGACTCTCAAAACTGTTTTAGGATGGAAGATATAAGGCTTGAGCATAAGAAATTTGAGAGAAAGAAATAAGTAGATAAAGCTAAGGAGGATTTGACTATCAGCATTCTGTCACCACTTTGGCTGACCCTCCTATTTTTAGCCCTGCTGCTGAGTGTCATTTTCTTCAGCTGCATTTGATGTGCTTTATCTCTCTTTTACTTTTTGTATAGTTTTTTTAAGCTATTTCTTTCTTTGTTTATTTTACAGATTTCTTTTCTAATATTATGTTTTCAATCAAGCTTCAGTTGTTCTTCATCATCATCAGATATGGGAGTACTCTGTTCTTGAGTTTCAATTCTTATATTATCTGCACACTGAGGACACTGTGCACTTTAAGTTTGGGGGAGGGGATATCACTTGAGCATTTTTGAAAATTTTGGGCAACACTGAAAAACATTTTCAAAAATATGAGCTTACATTGTTTGATTTTGGAATGATTTAGTGCTTGGCATATAGTTTTCCCATATTCCGATGATATGTGAGATCTGAGGATTTCAGACATATTTTAATTATGTAATATGAACTTGAAGTATAATTTATTGAGCTAAGTGAATTGGGGAATGATAATTGGAGATTTATATGTTAAGTGTTTAAAATAAGTATGAAGCTATGAGGACAGATCGATCTGGGAGAAGGAGAGATCGATCTGGTGAGTTAAAAATGACAAGGAAGGAGGAATTTAAGGAGCAGATCGATCTCCAATGGAAGAGGATCGATCTCCTTATGATTCTGTTTGAGAAAAGATCGATCTCATGAGGAAGAGATTGATCTCCAAATGTTTCTGTTTGGGAGAAGATCGATCTCCCCAAGGCGCAGATCGATCTCATAAAGCCATAAAGAGATCGATCTCACCCCTCGACAGATCGATCTCCTAAGCATAAATTACCCCAAATCGTCCCCAAATTCAAATGCAGATCGATCTCATCAAGAGCCAGATCGATCTCCTACCCTCAGTCTATATAAGGAATCCCTACTTTCTCCTGCAATTTCACTTTCTCTCTCTTTCAACCCCCATTTTCCCCGAGCCCTAGCTTTCTCACTCATCCAAAGCACTCATTTTCGTCCAAATCAGAAGTTGTGGCAAGAAGGAAAGTTGTTCCTCACCCAAGGGAGAACAACATACTTGGAAATCGAAAGACGGATCGAATCGAGGCAAGAGATAAGCTCTCCACAAGTTTTGGGTAATTTCTAAACTTCGATCCTTATATTTGAGATGATTTTGGTGATGATAGTTGTTGGCATTGTGTTGAAATAGCTGAAAAATGATTAGGAATTGATGAAATTACAATGTAGTTGGAGTGATGATGATATTTAGCAACTTTGGTAAATTTAGGAATTTTGAGCTATGAATGGAGATTTAGACAATGTGGTGTATTAGCATAGATATTGTGGCATAGGAAATATAGAATGTTGAGGTGTTGGGAGCGAGATTGTGGTTTGTGATGGAGTTATGAGAATTGAGAAATTTGAGGAGTTATGAGCAATTATGCTCGATTTTGAGAATTGAGGTTGATGTGATAATGAGTATTGATGTTTTAACATCGTTTGGACAGCTCGGGAGTTCCAGAGTGGAATGCGAGGCTAGTCCGTGATACGGGGGAAACGATTGCACTATACGAGGTGCAAAGAGGTAAGGGAAAACTAAACCATTTGTGTATGTGTTTTGATGAATTGTTGTAGCATGAACCATGATTTGAGAATACAAGCATGTTTGGTGTTGTGTTGTGATATAATTGCACACGATTTTTATAGCCGGTTGGAGCCTATTATTTTATGAGTTTATAAGCTGAGTGTGAAATTGCTTTATAAACCTTTGAGTTTGTGTGAAAAGTAAATTGGGCTCTATGTTAAGGCGATATTGAGATTTGAGAAAATGTGTGCGTGTTTTACCGGTTGGAACTCGATTTTAATATGTTTTGTGTTGAGTACACAAATGTTTTAAATGAGTTTTACGAGAGAAAACCATTATGAGTTCTACGTGAAGGCATAACGTTTTATAAGATAATGGCTAATGATTAAGACTTAGGCGTGTCATGTTGAATACACATCGGGCTTTGCTCTGGTAGCATGTAAGACCGATATAGTGGGACGCCTGGGAACCGACCCAGGGACCACAGGCCTTGTTCTGGTAACATGTAAGTTCGATTATTCCTTCGCTTTGGTAGCGTTGGGAGGCCTTGCTCTGGTAGCATGTAAGTCCGATATTCCTCCGTTTTGGTAACGAGAGATGCCTCCGTTTTGGTAACGAGAGATGCCTCCGTTTTGGTAACGTGAGATGACCCCCGTTCTGGTAACGCTGGGTGGCCTTGCTTTGGTAGTATGTAAGATCGAGAGAGTGGGCCGCCTGGGAATCGACCCAGGGACCACGTGATAGTGTGCATGAGGTGAGGCATTGCTCTGGTAGCATGTAAGGTCGGGCCTTGTTCTGGTAACATATAAGTCCAATATACCATGCATACGACCATATTGTCGACGTTCCCTCTATACGAGGATGCCTGGGATGCGCACCCAGAGGAGATTACATATTTGATGTGCCATGACGAGTTTTAATTGAGTTTTATTGCCTAGTCTCGTTTTACACATGAGTTGTGTTTTGTGACCTTGTCACGTGCTATTTACTGAGGTGATTTTTATCATGTATTTTGAGAACAGCCATTATCGCATATATTTACACATGCTTGTGAGTGCTCGATATTGAGCCTTTTTACCTTCATATTTTCACATGATTTATGAGTTATGAGATGATGATGTTTTGAGAATCTTTCATGCTACGATTTCAAATGAGCTTCATAAACAAATACATATTTGTGATGTGTGATATGGTTTATATAACTGAGTTCCCTTACCCCCCTTACTGAGCGATTTGGAAGCTCACCCTGTTTTCTCTTCCCCCCAGATCGCTTCAAGTGAAATGAGTTCCCTGCGACGTACGGGTTAGAGGCTAGAGGAGGACTTGAGCTCCAGGCCGTATTTTGTGTACTGAGGTAGATATTTACTATTCATGTACCCAGACTAGAGTTATATTTACAGACACTTATTGTACAATGATGTACGGGATGTATTAGGATTAATTAACTTGGAATTGAGTAATGTATATAATACAATATATACTATATTATGATGAGATCCTGAGGCATCATAATTATGATGATGTATGACACTGCACAGGAATGCACCCTTAATTGTGAACTAATGAGTAAAAAGTTTTAAATTAGCCCTATTTTCCGCGCTTCCGGGGCGTCACATGATATAACCCTATGATTTAGTCTGACTTTGATTGAATGAGAAGAATGATTATAGTAAAAGCATGAAGTTGAGGTCTTAAATTTATCTTGATTCTGATTGTAATTTCCTCATTTTATGCACATGTCATGTCATGAATCTGTATATTTATTTAGAGAAAGCTTATGTGGAAATAGGATTGCATTTGTTCAGTTGATTTTGTGTATCATATTCTAGAATTTGTTTGATCTGATCTCGAGGTAAAATATTAGATCACACTTAATTAGGGAAATGATTTAGGCCATCTTTGGATCGTTTGAGCCTTTCTAGCCATCCTTATACATATTTTATCCCTAGTCACCCATCTGGGCCAAATAAGCTTTTCTTTGTAAATACACCTGCATATTTTTCCTTGGCTTAAACACTCTTTTCCTATCCTTTACCCCGAAAGTGTGTAATGTCACTAGGATATATCTTGAGCTATGTACATATGAGTATAGGTGATAGTGAAATACCAAAAAAAAAAAGAAGAAGAAGAAGAAGAAAAATACAAAAATAGAATAAAAGTGTTTAGCAAAATAAATAAGTTAAGGGGAACAATTATTAGCTCTTACATTAAAGATCCTAGAAGTAATGCATGTTGAGGGGTAAATAAACCTAAAATCGACTTTATCATACCTTAACCCCAGCCTTACATTACAAGCTTAATGAAGTCCTATTGATCTTTGGTTAAGTGAGACTACATTAGTGGAGAGATAAGTGAAAAGCAAACTTATGGGAATGATCACATGTCATTGCCTTTGCATTCACTATGTTTGCATAATCTAATCCGGGTAATGTACTGTGAAGTGGATTTGACATTTTCACACACACACGAGGAGTCCAATTTGGGTTAGGACTTATGATTGAATGATTCTGAATGTTAGACTTATAATTATGAATTTTTGATTTCAGAGTTTGTACTTTTTCTTTGAGGATAATATTGAGAAAATTATTATGTTGGGCACTTGTCATTCCTACATTTATTTTGTTTTGCTGGAGGACAAGTAAAAGCTCAAGTTTGAGGGTGTGAGAATTCTATTAAAATAGAATTATTTGTGCTTAATTTCTTAATTAATTATTTTAATCCCCATATTATTTTATTAATTGTCCCCTTTGTTTAATTAAAATTCTTTAATGTGTAGGTAAATTAAATCCAAATGAAACTCAGTCGTTTCAATCGAAAATGGGCTGAAAACGAGATAAAAGAGACTGGACCACTTCCAATTCGTAGCATGAGTCATCAGTCCTCTAGACACGTGTGATGCCAGATGTTTGTATTTTATTCGCCTCAAAATGATAAGATTGACGGACACTGTGCCCACCTTCTGGAAGACACGTCGGGATACATCGCACAACCAAGTGGACTAGGAGACGAATGATCAAGAAATATCTACTCTGCAACGAATGGAAAGAAGACAAGTGGCCAAACAATGCCAACTCATCTAGGATTAAAAATTACCATTGTACCCCCAAGTATGTGTATAAATAGAACATGATGAGAAATTGAAAAATTAAGTAGAAAGTAGCTAGGGTAGAATAGAAGTAATTTAGGGTAGGAGTAGTGTAGGTAAAGTAATTTTAGGGTAGAATAGAAGTAGTTTTGGATTAAAGTTTTCTTTCTTTGTTTTAACTTTCACGTTAGTTTATGAATAGTAACCATTTCCATTTTTCTTCTCGGTTTTGCAAATTTCTTTTCATTGATTGCTTGAATGCTTAAGTTTAATGAAAAGTTTTCATTTTTATTATCCTAAGCTCTCGGTTTGCATTTTCTTTCATTTTTTACTCATTATTTCTGTTTAAGTTCTCGGGTTGCTTGTTTTTCTTTTTCTCTTTATTTTTCCACTGCTCATTCGGTTGATTAAGCTTCCTTCACTGCTGCCATAATTTGTTCTGGTGCTCTGATTCAAGTGTGATGCTGGGCATTGTTCCTTCACTGCTGACACAGTGGAACGACAATGGCGGATCAGATGAAGAAGCTATTTGTGGCCAAAACTTCTCCCATGCTTTGTGGCGTTGTTTAATCCTTTTAAAATTGTTGCTTCCTTTAGTTGTTCTCAGTTCTTTTGTCCTTAAGTTTTCAATCTCCATAGGTTGTTTGAAATTCAGTATAGTTTTAAGTTAGGTCATGTGATTTTACATTAACACTCAAGTTTCTTTATAAGTTAGATTAAATAAATTTACAACTTTTCTTTTGTTCTTCAATACTCTGGTTTTATGCTAGCTTACTACCTTTTGATATTTTTTTATTCTTAAGTTTTGATTTGAAATTCAAGTGCTGGGTCATTAGTTCTGTGCTATGTTACCTTTTCTGTATCAATTTATTTAGTGTTTAACTGTTCTTCGTTCCGCAGATTACTCTATTTCTTGTTTTAAATATTTTGCTGTGCTTACTTCATGTTTCTATTTCTTGTGTTCTAATTGCTGAAAGCTACGGCAAGCGCTGAGAAGTGGCTATGTGTTTCCTGCTGGAGTACGTACAGCTCCAGTGTCGTGGAAAGGTACTGAAGCTAAGCTCCTGGCGATGTGGGTGTTGCTGAGCAGAGTTGCGTGTTGTGCATTTGCTGGAGGCACAACTGTTCTGTTTCATTATTACTAGTTGCTGCCATGGTAGAAGGATGGTTGCAGCTAAAGCGTGAGGATGCACAGCCGCTGTGTGTGTGGAGTAGACGTGGTTGCTGAAGCAGTAGTGGCTACTGCAATAGACAATAGCATCCTCTGTTCTGCCCTGTTTCGAAAGCTTTACATTATTCATTGTTTCCATGTGTGCTCATTCTGCTCTAATGTTGTGTTGGTTGGTTGCAGGTTCATTGTAGTTTGCTTACATTAGCATTGAGTTGCTGATAATTATATTTTCAATAGAATTATTTGTGCTTAAATTCTTAATTATTTATTTAATCTCCATATTATTTTATTAATAATCTCCTTTATTTAATTAAAATTCTTTAATGTGCAAATAAATTAAATCCGGATGAAACTCAGTCGTTTCAGTCAAAATTGGGCTGAAATCGGGCTAAAGGAGACTGGACCACTTCCAATTTGCAAATCGAGTCATCAGTCGTCTGGACACGTGTGATGCCAGGTGTCCGATTTTTATTTGCTCTGAAACGATAAGATCGAAGGACACCGTGCCAACCCTCTGGAAGACACATGCCGGACCACATCGCACTGCTAAGTAGACAAAAAGACTGATGACGTGGAAATATCTACTCTGCAGCAAATCAAATAAGACAAGTGGCCAAACAATGCCAACTCATCTAGGATGAAAATTTACCATTGTACCCCTATGTTTGTGTATAAATAGAACATGATGGCAATTGAAAAATCAAGTAGGAGTAGAAGTAGAAAGTAGAGTAAGGAGTAGTTTTAGGGTAGGAGTAGTGTAGATTAATTTAGGAGTAGTTTTTAGAGTAATTTATGATAGCTTTAATTTTTTTATTGTTCCTTTTACGCTTTCCGATTAGTTTTTTTTTTTAGCCACCATTTATTTCATTCTCTATAGCTACTGTTCAGGACCAACTTTATTTGTTATATTTTATGAAAAGTTTCATTGTTTCAAGGATTTTTAGTATTTCACATTATCTTCCATCCACTATGCTTTCATTCTCGGTTTACAAGCCCTTTCTAGTTTATGATTAAGTTTTTATCAATTTATTTTTATGCAAAGTTCTCTCCCGTTGATCAGTTTTATTGCCTTTGTTTCTCTTCAAGCTATTGGGTTACATGTTTTCTTTGATTTTTTTTTTTATTTGCTTTTTGATTCCTCTTTGATCATTACATTTTCTGCCATTTTCATTTACTGTTTTAAAAGTCTTGAGCTGCAATGTGAGGCTGTTTCGGGATATGGCTATTGTGTTATGGGCTCGGTGAAGCATTATTTGCTGAGCCGAGGAGGTTGCCCGACACAGGGAATCATAGGCAAATAGCTACAATCTTTTATTGTTCTTTTCCTGGTTACAATTTTTGTTCTTGTTAGTTTACAGTAGCTGCCTCACGGTTGCAGTATAAGGGATCACATATTCTGTTCTTTTTTGCTCTGTTATTGTGCTGTTTGATTGTCTCGGTGATGCAGGAGGCTGGTGTAAGACCCGATTTTAGTTAAAAACACGAAATGAGTATGTTCAAGAAAGGAAAGATTGAAATGATCCTAAATTAAATGAACGGGATTCAGACTAGAGATAAGAATCCAAAACACGAAATTAAAAATGCAAAAGGACTGAAATGGAATTCCCGAACACCTTGAAGGGTAAAATGGTCAAAAGATCGAAAGCCGGTATAAATTCGACAAGAAAATTTAATTAAAAATAATGGATTTGAGAATCTTAATCAGTAACGAATAAATAATTAAATTTTGAGTTAAATTGATTAAGATATGAATTTACTTGAATTAATCAAAATTTTCGCTCGGGACAATATCCCGAAAATACGGAGAAAATATATCGAGAAAGTGAAAAAAATAGATTAAATAAATTTAATTAATTAATTAGAATAAAATATAATTTTATTTAGATATTTTTGAGATTTTGGAATAAAATAATAATTGTTGTAGATATTTTAGATTTTTTAACATATTTTATTGATTAAAATATTAATAAAATAAATAAATAAATAAAGCAAAAAAAAGAAAAAAAAGAATCAGAAATCTGGAAATCGGGAGAAAACACGAAAGCTGACCCACGTGCACCCGCGAGGACCCGAGACCCACGATCCAGCCACCAGCGATCATCAAGCTCCGACGAACAGCTGAGGAGAAAGAGGAGAGGCCGGCGAAGCTATTGGCACCTAAGACGCGCTGTCGGGAGGTCAAAAATCGTCGAACGGAGGAAGAGAAGCCCGCAAGGAAAACATGGTCAATTCCGACGATCCACGGCTATTGGGCGTGAACGGAGGCTACCGGTGTGATCGGGAAGATGAGTCGATTCGTTTGAAACTGACATCGACTGACGAAACCGCCGAAATCCGACGGATCGAGGGAGAGAAGGCCGAGAGGGAGAAGAGAGGAACGGCGGCCACCGGCGGTGATTTGGTCCCGATCAAGGCCAGTCGAAGGTTGCCCGGCCAAAGATGAGTCGAATGGAGCCAAAATCATGCTGGGAACCGGCCGAAAACGTCGTGAACGGCAGCGAGAAGGTTTGAACTGGTACGGACCGGTTCAGCAAAGAGGTAAACCGAACTGAACAGGCTGAACCAGACCGATCTGAACCGGGTTGAACCGGACTGAACCGGTTCAGCCAAGAAAGAGAGGAAAAAAGGAGAAAAAAAGAAAAAGAAAAAAGGAAAAGAATTTTTGGGGATACACCGGACTCGGGTAAGTCGGTAAGAGGTCAAAAGTGACCGATTTGATTTTTGAGAAATTTATTTAAATTATATTTAATCGGAAAGTAACCCGGGATTAAATATATAATTGTGCAGTTTTACGATAAAGCCCGAACGAGAGCCGATTGAGCTCCGATTTTTGTACCTCGCATCATATTGGGTAAGTATATTTTAATTACGATAATATGAGTCCTTTAATATAGAGTTTCGATTATTTTACGAAATTTTCGGATTAATTCTGTATAAAAAAGAATATTAATCGAAATTGTAACGTAATTACCGTAAATAATATACGGGCTACCCAATGAGTTTGGAACAAAGCTCGATGATTATTGGTAAGCTGAATGAGCCCAGTAAACCCGAAGAAGGGATTTAATAAGTAGAAACAGGCTGAAAATGGGTCGAGGCCCATTAAAGTACAATCGGGCCCAATAAAGTAAAACGGGCCCAGTATGTTAGATTCGATCAGTAAATGCGATATACTGATAAAGATAAGTGAATTAACCCAAAATATGTGGTTATATGCAGTTTCGTAGACTTGGTTGACGCGCAGTTGGACTGAGAGATCGGATATTATCGAGACGAGATAAGTTTACACGTAAATCGAGGTAAGGGAGTTTTGTAGGTGCATAGAGATTTCTATATGTATTTTTGAGGGGATTTACAGGGCCTAGAATTTCTTAAAGTATCTAGAAACGAAATAATAATTTTTACAAAAATTGGGGCTTAGGTGAATAAAGAAAAAGATGATTTTGCCCCTGGAAATAAAATTTACAAAAAGGGTAGTAAGGCAAATAAATTGCATGATTTCCATGTTTTTAATGTGTTATATGAATGTATTGCTTTGATTTAAGCAAATATGCACATAGGTTGGCTTTTGATTTAATGAATTATACGAAAGGATACAGGTTTGTACCGGTTACGATTTTAAAAGATGTTTTATCAAGATTGAGCCTTTACACGAGTAAAAAGAGTGCTAGAGTATTACTCACACTAAATTTTACTGATTTATTACTCATGAAAAGCCGTATTGGAGCATTGCTCGTACGAGAAATTTGTGTGTGCACAAAACCGTGCTGAAGCTTCGCTCGCAAGAGATTTTAGATATCATGATACGCATAGCGTGGTGCTGGAGCTTCGCTCGCACTAGACGTGAGTTGACATGCATATAGTCGTGCGAAAGCTTCCTGTAGACTGTGTAGCAGAGAGTTGATATGCTCGCACATATACTTTGAGACATAGGTTGGTTATCGACATAGTATTGGGGTGGGTAAGACCTACGACAGGCACCCCCAGACTATGATATGGGTCCACGGAGTACATTGTACCGTGTATGTCACACGGAGTACGCTGTACCATGCAGTCATGATGACTCGATGATGTTACTTGATATTCTGGCGGGTAGGATTTGACCCCACCTCCCGTTACACTTATGATGCCTCGCACATCGAGATCCGTGTAGCATGGGATCACAGGGACAAATTATGGCCATAGTCGTCGATTTTTCATATAGTAACCTACTTGCCTCACATGATATCATACGGTCTGAATAGACCAGGACGAACCCGAGGGAGGGGTAATGTCCTAATTTATGTTTTTAAATGAGATGCGATTTAATGAATCAAGGTATTCCCGAGAGTTGGGTTTAGCCTTGATGCAGTTGTTTTATGATAAAACAAATAAGTTTTAACGTGATGAGTTTATGATTAAACAAATAAGTTTTAAAGTGATGAGTTTATGAGGAAACTAATGAGTTTTAAATGTGATGAGCATGAGATGACATACATGATGATTTTCCATGTTTGATTTATATGTCGATTTCATGATTTCTCTTATATGATATATACATACATGTGGCATTGTTTTAGTCATACCTCATGCTCCAAATGTAAACGATTATATATCATGACATTATCAGCACGTAGATAGTATAGTTATCTACCTGCTTACATTATTACCTTACTGAGCTGTTTATGCTCACCCTTTCATTTTTCACCCCACATTGTACATTCAGTAGAAGAGAACGACAGTAGTCATGCATTTCGGTTATCCGCTGCTTATTATCAAGACCAGGTATACACATTTGTATAATTTTTGTATCTGAACATATAGAGGCACAATACTGTATATGGATGTAATATTGGGGATGTATTTAGTTTAAATAAATTGATATGTAAATGAAATATGAAAATGGAATGGTAAATAGGTGAGAGGTGACTAACACGAATCATAGCCCAACTATTTAGTAGTGTAACTGTTCACGACGGGAAATAAAAAAATGAAGAAAGCAAAAAATTTACTCTGATTTTTAGGTAATTTGGGTCGTGACAGAAAAGGTGGTATCAGAGCAGAGTTGGCCTGATATGAGTCGGTGTTAGTGGTTAAGTAAATTTACATCCCCATGTACTGTGCATTGTTTCGATACAATTGTGTATATCAAGATGGAAATGCAGCTAAGAATTTAGTTTCGAATGCAAGAATATAGTTTTTATAACTGATAGCCGCTATGGTAAAAGGGCGAGTACACATGCTCGAGACCGTAGAGATCGACTTGAGAGTCGAATGAGTCGTCACATGAGACTTAAGATGAGGGTGAGGTGGAGGCTGATGTTGAGCATACTCCACAGGGTCCTATAAAGAGATCAAACAGTATTGAGACACGCTCCGAGAGGATGGAGTGGAGTGTAGAAAATATTTCAGAATTGCTTACTCAGTCTATGTAGGTAGTTGAGGATAGGCAGGGTAAGCCTAAACAGATGCCTCAGACTATAGAGATTTTCACACCCTTCCGGTATATAGCGAAGTAAAGAAACCAATAGTTGCTGAGGACTAGATGAATGAGATAACGAAGTAGTATGGATTCCTTTGGTGTATGTCGACTGAGAATGTGACTTTTAAATAGGTTTATGTTGGAGGCGAGGAGGAGCATTGGTTGAAGTCTGCTCGATCCATCTGAAGAGTTAGACGTCCAGAGCTGACATGAGAAATATTTCTGGATGTATTCCGATGACAGAATATTTCGGACACTACTTAAGGGAAAATTACAAGTAAAAATTTCTTACACTAACGCAGAGACATTGGTTGATTGACGAGTATAAAACTCAGTTTATATACCTGGACAGATATTACCCCGACACTATGGGCAGTGAGAGTTGAAAAGCCCAACAGTTCATGGAAGGGCTCAAATTGTCGATTAGAGTCCGATTGGCTCACTACTTATGTCGAGGCAGTGCGCAGAATACAGTTGCGTGAATAATATCATGTGTTGCACGCCTCTGAGATTGGGAAAGGTAGTAAGGGCTGAAATAGAGACAAAAGAGAATAGAGAATGACAGAGATCTCAGAGCGGGAAAGAGAACCAGTTGGTAAGAGATTAGAGTTGATGAGTCACGGGGTAAGATGATTGGTAAGGCCCTAGTGTATCCAATTTCAGCACTTTTGAGGGGTATTATGATTTAAGGACCCCGACCTGCTACGGAGCAGTGGAGCAATGTTAGCAGGGTGAGTAGTGGAGCAATGTTAGCAGGGTAAGCAGTGAGAGCAATGTAGCAATGTAAGCAGTGTAGGATGTGTGGTAGATACCATGGAAGTAGGGCATACACCTACACTTTATTGACTAAAATAGGCGTTAAGTGTGGTAAGACGGGTCAATTATTTAATGATTGCTCAGAGTTGGGTGAGACTACCCCACAAAAGGGTAAATAGACATAGAAAACCCTGTTGATAGCTCTGCACCGAAAAAGGGAGGCCACAGCCGAAGAGAAAGGGGAAAGTAGGTTGTTGGATGAGGGCGAGTGTATACCTTGGACCAGGACACTATTGATGTTTCATATGATGTGGTGAAAGATACCACACTAGTTAAGAATAGTGAAGTAATTATTTTAATTAATCCTGATGCCACGTATTTAGTCATATCGCCTTCATTTGTATATAAGTTAGTAAAAGGCGTGAATGCCTACACCTATGGGCATAATGCTGATAGTTAGTACCCCAACGAAGGAGGGTTAACTAACGAAATAATTATGAAGAAATTGTAAGTTGAAAATAGGGGTGAAAACCTCACTGAAAAGTATACGGTATGTTTTGACAAGTAATAAAAGGGGAGTAGCGATTGAAATTAAAGGAGCAAATGATTGTACTCACGGAATGAATAATGACAATTTCGTTATAATTGATACACTAAGGAGATAATTTTTAAGATATGATAGATCCTGAATACAAGATGTACTGAAGTAAGAGGCGTATGCAAGGTAAGAACATCTTTACGATATGAAGTCATTGGGATTAAGCGATAAGTCGTGAATATAAATTGTGACTACATGGTCTGATATGTAAAGTAAATGTAGTCAAGTCTGAAGGTTAATAAAGGTATTTCAAAATACCTCCCCGCCTGAAGACTTGACAGCGTCTAGAAATATATATAATCTATAACTTGAAATCGACCGTGGTAAGATATAAATTTAAAATTTGGATACTTTTACTAGTACGATAAAGAACTATAAAATTTGATTAATTATGAAGGTTAAAATATTAAAATTTAATAAAAGCCATTAATATAAGAAAAAGGAAATGACATGGGTTAGTATCGTGAACAGAAGCAATTTTGAAGTGATATTATACATTTATGCGTACATAGGTCAAGGATATGGGCGATTGAAATATGTAGTGGAGCTCAACTACAAGGAGTTATTTAAACTTTACCTGGACCGATTTGTTGTCATCCATATTGATGATATTTTTGGGTGTATTTACAGTCCAGGAAAAATCATAAGCAACAATTGAAATTTTTTTTTTACAGATGATTTGTTGAGAATTCTCGAAATAGACCACTTTATTGACACGTTTAACTTAGAAAAAGTTGTATTTGAATGGGATGATAGGCGTGACAGAAGTTTTGGTGTATTGAAGTAATAAACTGACCACCGCATTTATTCTCACCATACCCAACAAATTAAGAGGTTTCTCACGAGTCTATGGATACCTCAAAATAATGAATGGGCTGTGTATTGATGCAAAAGGGGAAGATAGTCGATTATGAATCCAGACAACTCAAGGATCATGAAAGGACTATCCGGCCCATGATTTAAAGTTGACAGCGATAATGGTTGTATTGAGTATATGACATTACTATGTATACGGTGAGAAATTTCAGGTATGCACTGATCATGAAAGCCCCGAGTATCTATTTTCACAGAAAGAGTCGGATATGAGAACAAAGAGGGTTAGAGCTTCTAAGAGATTATGATTGTGGAAATTGTACCACCCAGGAAAGGCTAATGTAATGGCTAATGCCTTAAGCAGAAAGAGCCTCGGGATGGTATTACATATGATGGTCAGGGAGTGTGAGCTGCTAGAACAGTTGTAAGCCTTAGTAGTGATGTAATCCCCTCTGATGATGACAGTCATTGTGTGACAACTAGCCTGAGATTAGAATCGAATTTGAGTGACCGGATTTGACAGGCTTAGTGTGATGATCGGTATGGTGTCGATAGTGTGGGTCAAATTCAGATGGGTACAGTGACAGAGTTCACAGAGAGTGATGATGACTTACTGAGGTTCAGAGATAGTATAAGTGCTCCCCAGGACCACAGTGATGAGATAGAGTTATTGTCAAAAACTCACTTTTCGGGATATACAGTACATCTTAGAAGTAATAAATATATCGAAATCTTAGAAAATGGTATTGGCGGTCAGATATGAAAAGAGACATGATAAAAAATTATGAAAAAGTGTCTCGTATGTCAGCAGAGTAAGGTAGAGCAAAAGAAGTTGCAGAGTTATTGCAGTTTCTACCTATATTGACACGAAAATGGGAACAAGTTACCATGAATTTCGTGATGGGTTATAGAGGACTCGGATGAATCATAAGGCTATCTGGACAATAGTCGATAGATTGACTAAGTCTACCCACTTTCTGATTATGAAATCCCCAGATACTCTGAGTGCGTAGGCGAAGTTATATGTAAGGAAAAATTGTGGAATAACAAGTATTTTCCAGTGAGCATGGTATCAGATAGGGATTCCCGCTTCACTTCCCACTTCCGGGAATGTTTTTCAAGAAGCTATGGGCACCCGACTGAGTGTTAGCACAGCTTTTCGTCCTCAGACAGATGGTCAGTCAAAGAGGATTGTACAGGTTCTGGAGGATATGATGAGAGCGTGTGCCATTTATCTTATAAGCTCCTGGGATGATCAGTTGTTATCAATCGAATTCGCCAATAATGACAGTTGTCACTTGAGTATCGGGATGACTTCAGATGAGGCATTGTATGGTCGTAAAACAAACCTCTGAGGATGTTCCCGATTTGCATAAGAAATGGGTGACAGATAGAAAATTGTTCCCGAATTGGTAAAACAAACCTCTGAGGTATATATAAATATCCATACACGGTACAGCGTACTCCATGCTATATGCATGATATAACGTACTCCGTGGACCTATATCATCACATCATATCTTGCCACATCTCAATACGCATGTGCAAGCCTATTTAATCGGCGTGGCACACAGCCTACCTGAAGCTTCTAGCAAGGCTCCCAACATGTCATAAAAATCATGTACGAGTAATCTCTAGCACGGCACCAAGTATATAGTGGACATCTAGTGCAAGCAATGGTCCAGCACAATGTCAAAACCCAAGTGAAAACTAGTGCGAGCTAGGCTTCAGCACTCATGCATGTAAAACTCTAGTGCGAGCTATACTCCAGCACTATATCGTAAAATCCATGTAAAAACTAATGCGAGCTAGGCTCCAACACTCATGCATGTAAAAACTCTAGTGCGAGCATCGCTCCAGCACTAATGCATGTATAAACATATCAAATCTTGTGTGAGCAACGCTCTAGCACTCTTTATTTCCACAAAACTCATATAGGTGGCTAATTTATTTGCAAAGCATGGTTATTAAAACCAAATCAAACCATTTTCATGCAAAGCATTTAAATGCTAGCCAACCTACCAATCCACATGCTAAAAAGGTTAGTAAAAAGACTCCAAACATCATGTTCTTGCTTTTCATGAACTTTTGCAAAAATCCCAATTTCTTTGCCCTTTAAACATCTATTTCTTTTCCTATGACCCATGAACATTCTAGAAAACCATAATACACCCGAAAACGCGTACAGATACCTTTAGGGGCCAACACAATTCCCTTACCTCAATTCTCTATGAAGTAACTCCTTCTTCCTTTTCCACTTTTTGTGATTGGGCTCAATTTGCTCTGGATATATCCTCGAGAGCTGCAAACAGTCATTTATCACATGATTTAATTACAAATAATTTATATTCTGACTTGATCCTAGTCAACATATCTTATTGAGCCTAATTCTCTTCTTAAGTCGATTTCAGTTACACTTATTATTTCACCTAGGCCCATTGAACTCCTTAGGCTCATTATCACTCATTGGACCGAATTCTAAGTTCATCAACCTTGTCGAATCGATTTGAATTCAAGTTTGGCCTATAATCACCTTCGGGCATGGCATGGGTGTTGAACGCCCATCACGCCATTCCTAGTCCAATTTAGTTTAGCAAACTCTCTTAGCTATCAAATCAAGCACTTGGTTTACATTGCTCTAACCTTAGTTCTTCCATTCATTCATGCATTTTCACAAACACCTTATATGCACATTATATAACCTCATCCTATTCCATAAACGTATTTCACAAAACTATCTCAAAATCATGCATATAACACTACTAACACCTTAGTATAATCCATTTATCATTAAATCAACCATATCTCATTTTCTCACACTAAACCCATTTTAGGTCATACTTGATTCATCATATTCTAGTTAGTTTCAAACAACAATACATACACCAATAAACTCCTAACAACATCTAGATAAATATACTTAGAGTTAGTGTATTGGAAACTCACCTAGCTTGACTTTACTCTTGTCTGAATTTGGAAGACCCTTTTTGCTCCTTCAATCCAACAAGTTGAATGTTGGTTCCAAGCTATGTTGTTCTCCTCCTCACAATGAACAACTTTACTAAAATAGCTTTTTCTCAAATCTTTTTGGAAGGAGGTGTATTCTAGAGTGAGAAAGCTTGGTCTTTTTGGTTAAAAATGGAGGGATGTTTTGATTTTTTGAAGAATAAGGTTTGGCTGTCGGGTTTTTATAGAACAAGGGTGGTGTCACACCCCTCTTCCGAGTGCCCTTTTATCTATACTTACGCTACTACGGTTGGGCTGTGAGACGATGCAATAACTAAAATTCATACATTAACAGCCGAAAATTTAAAAACTTTTATTCACACTCCCAGGTGTGTGTAGATATACAAAATCAATTGTATAAATACATTGTACTTACATATCATCCCAATAAAGTTGTTTACAATTCCAAGGTATAATTGTGCGATACGACAAGATAGATACAAAATATGCTTGTGTATACAATTCTTATACCTTTACGACTGGCGGGAGCTATCCAACTCAAAAAGGAATCTAGAGGCCACCGCTCTCCTACTTCTCAGTACCTGGAGGGGAAAAATAGTGAGATGAGCAAACCACAGCTCAGTAAGGAAATGAATTCTAGCAGGTAGATATCGTACTACCTACATTGCCCATACATGTATAAACCAAAACCATGTTTTCATTATAAATGGAAATATTATACGAAAATGCTTTTAAACATACATTCCTCATTTTCATTTTCATGTAAATCATATATGTAATGCTTCCAATTTAAAACACGATTCATAAAACAATGCCCTCACGGCATAAGTGTTTAAATAAGAGATTTATCAAAACACCAAAATCTCTTTACTTTCTCAATCATTTCTTTTCCTCAAATCTCTTTCTTTTTTGAGTTTTCTCTGTTTCTCAAATCTTTGAGACATACATGGAATTTTTCGCAATCAAATATCCACAACGTATGGCCATAGTCAGTGATCCTAGGCATCACTGATCAGGTGTGCACAGGGCATCACTTCGCCTGAAGGGGTATGGGTCAGTCTTACCCTTTGGCTCATCTCAATCAACTTCATCTCCTCATATACTCACAGTATAAGGTACACCATGTGTCATCAATGCGATACTCGTACTCACGTGCACCCAGCACAGTACAAAGTATACCAACGAACAACTACACAGTACTACGTATGACCGTGGACCCAAGTCCATACTCTAACTCTGATGGACTTTTCATCTTGAACCATGTCTCATATACTAGGCGAACATGCAGCGTGACACACAGTCATCGCAAGGCTCCACCACGGTACGATTTATCGTTAAGGCCCAACCCATTCCAAAGTCGTCGGCTAGCATCCCCTTGGGTCCTAGACCCCCAGGTTTACCTCAACTCAGTAAAAACAGGTGAGAGCCAAGCTCCAGCACTTTTCTCAAAACCATCGTGCGAGTTAAACTCCAACACAGCACATCAAAAGCATAGAAACAAGTGCAAGCTAACACTCCAGCACATAGTCAAAGTCATTAAAACGAGTGTGAGCTAGAGCTCCAACACCAAATCTCATCTCAAATCTGATAGGTGGCTATTTTCCCTTTTTAAAACTCAAAACATGTTTATTTATGCAGCATGTCTCTCCACGCTAAAACATGTAAAATTAGCCAACTTATCATCATCATTTCTTAATCACCAATATCAATACAAAATTGAGAAAAACATTGAAAACATGCATATCATGCTATTTCCTTACCCTATCCCATTTCTCAATACATATATATATATATCATAGTACATTTAATGCTTCCATATCATTTCATAGAATCGTAGTATCGTACTAATTCTAGCATTATATCTGCGAAATTGCCATAAATACACACGAACATCTCTATAGCTAACACACAATCCCTTACCTCGATTTACTTGAGTGCGACTCTTCTCCTTTATGCTTATCCATTCTTATCTCGACTTGCTCCGGTGTATCGTCGGGAACTGCAATTCATCCATCAAGTACTTGAGTTAATGTTTCTAACTCTTATTCAACTAAGCATTTATCCAATACCTTAAATATACATTTTACCCCTTGTGGTAAATCTCATAATTTATTCCAATATCAGCACATCCAAATCATACCCACAACACAATCATCCTCTTAAGATAACTCATTCATCATTAATACTTCTACATTCCACTTTCTCACACTAGACCATTTCTAGGTTATGGTGGATTCTTGAATTTCTAGTTAATTTCTATTATTTCTATGCATACTAATAATTTCCCCTATCAATATCCAAACAGCTATACTTGGGTATTTGCATTAGAAACTCACCTAGCTTGATTTCCTCCTTGTTCCAATAGAAATGCACCGTGCTACTTAAATCCAACAAATGGGGAAATGCCTTTCAACTATGTTGTTCTTCTCTTTGATGTGAACAACTTTGTCTCTAATAGCTTTCCTTGCAATCTTAATGAAAATGGCTGGATTTAGGAATGAGAAAGCTAGCTTTCCCTCCAGTACAACTTAAACTGATTATTAATTCAAGTAAAATCCACGTACGAGCAATGCTCTAGTACGGATAAGTATAAAAACTCAGTGAAAACCTCGTACGAGAAAAACTCCAGTACGACTTTAAAATGAGTTATAAAACCATATAAAACTTCATGCGAGTAACGCTCCAGCACGAATGAATGCTCAAATAAATCAAATCTTGTGCGAGTTACACTCAAGCACGACTTTATGCATAATTAAATCAAATCTTGTGCGAGTTACACTCCAGCACGGCTTTTATGCAATATCATATCAAAACTGGATGCGAGCTAAGCTCCAGCACCTCTCATGCAAATCAAATCAGTAAAACTAGCGCGAGCAATTGCTCCAGCACCATTTTATGCATATCATGTCAAAATAGTCAAAACAAGTCAAAACATAGTGGGAGCTAGGCTCCAGCACTTCTCATTTCACAATAATAAAAATCAGTGTGAGCACCCTGCTCTAGCACGTTTCATGCATATGATGTCACACAAGTCAGTACAAGCAACCGCTCAAGCACATTTTATGCACACTCACAAACTCAGATATAGTGCAAGCTACGCGCCAGCACTATCTATTTCCATATAAAATTGATAGTTGGCCCGTTTTCCAAGGAATTTCATTTAAATACCAATAACACTTACGTAGTGTTATTTTGGGAAACTTATGCAATTATTGGCCAATCTACTGATTTGCTTTGATTAAAACCAATAAAATTCCTTAATTCGAAAAATTCCTTAAATCATGCATTTCATGCATGTCATGCTTTCACCATTCTTAGGTCCCTCAATAGGGGTAAAATAGCTTTTTTACCTATTTCGATCCTTAAAATCTTTAAATCATTTTGAGGACATTTGTACAATATCAATGTATACATACGTAATCAGTGTATACAAAAGCTATTTAAAGTATGCGTAGCTACCTCTAGCTACTCACACAATTCCCTTAACTCATTTTCTGTACAGTCTGACCTTTCCACTGATGACTCTTCACGCAGTCCGATTTGCTCCGAATCCAATCACTAGAACTGCGGATACATATTCATCAGGTCAGAATACAATATAATTAATTGTATTTCAAATTTTTTGGGCATAATTTAAATCATTGGGCCCGTTTACCTATATTGGGCCCGATTGCACCTTAATGGGCCTTAATCGGTCTTAAGCCCGTTTCCCACGGACTATTCACATTATCGAGGCCTATTGGACTCATTGGACCCACCAGTACTTATTGAGCCTCGTTCTAAACTTTCGAATCGCTTAATGAATTATTTACGACAATTTATCTCAATTTCCAAAATTTAATTCATTTATGCGAAAATTAAATTTGTAATTCATCAACACGCGTAACGATGTAAATTGTCGTAAATAAGGGTTACTTACCCGAGATTCCATGATCGTACACAAATCAAGGCTGTCTCGAGATCTCGTTTGACGTCAATTGTCGAGCTACACAATTAAATATTTTTTCGAGTAAATTTCCAGTCGGATTTTAATCAAATTAAATATTTCAAAATTTAAATCAGTCATTTCGATCGCTTACCAACTTACCCGTAGCTCGATTGCATCACTGAAATTTTTCTCAATTTTTCCTCTTTTTCTTTTTCCCTTTTTCTTCTTTTTTTTTCCTTTTTGGCTGAACCGATCCGGTCCGGTTTAACTCGGTTCAGACCGTCGATTCAGTCCGGTTCGGTCGGTTCAGTGGCTCGGCTAGGTCGTTCGTATCTCGGATCTAGGGTTGGTTTCATTCGAGGACGTCGAAAAGTGGCCGGTTCGGCCTGTTCTCTCCTTACCATCGGTGACTTTCCTTTCTTCTATTGCCGGTGCTGGCTGCAGTTCTACCGGTCGGTACTACCACCTATCTTGCCGCCTGTGCCTGGGGGATGCTCAGCTTGTGGTGGCCGACCTCTAATCGACGTCGGTCACCGAGAAACTTCTCTTCCCCTCTCGGTTGCCTCGGTTTCTCTCCCTCGTCGTCGTTTGCCGCCGTTCGTGGGTGCGTTAAGCCAGTGGTGGCTCGACTCTCGTCGGGCTTCCCTTCGCCGACCTCGCCTGGCCGCCGTCGCTCATCGATCGTGATGGCAGAGGGAAGCATCGGCTTCCGTTTCGTTTTCCAACTCGCGTTTCGCTTGTCTTCGTTTTTTTTTATTATTAAATTTTATTATTATTTAAATCATTATTTTATTATTATTTTTGCCAAAATATCTAAATATATATATTTAATTCATTTAATTCGTAAATGAATTTCTCAGTCCGATTTTACCTTTTCGATATATTTTTTGATTATTTTCGGGATTATTTTCCGATACGAAAATTTCGGTTTATTCCAGTAAATTCATATCTTGATCAATTTAACCAAAAATTTAATTATTTCTTCGTTATTGATCAAGATTTCTCAAGCCATTATTTTTAATTAAATTTCCTTCTCGAATTTATACCGACATTCAATTTTTTGACCGTTTTACCCTTGCACATTTTTGAGAATACCATTTCAGTCCTTTTGCATTTTTAAATGGACTCGAAAATTTCTATTCATTCCCTTTTTGCTCTTATGATAAAATCGGGTCTTACACCATGCTTGCATTATTGCCTTACTGAGCTTGTGGTTGCTCATCCCTCTTTATTTTCCCCTCCTACAGAGCGTGCATAGTAGCCCAGTGAGGACTGAGGCATTATGTTTTTGGACATCCGCTGCTTCCATCGCCGAAAGGTATATACACAGTATTCTTTTTGTATCTAAACAATGTAATGGCACAACAATTATTGAGTTGTAATTATGGGGGATGTAGATGTCAGTGAACATAACTTGTGTAAGTTAATGTTTAACTTGCAAATGTATGACATCGCTTTATTTAACTGAGAATGAATGAGATGTTATGTTTATTATTGACTCACAGCCCAACAGTGTGGTGGTAAGTTAGTTCACGACCGGGTAAGGAAACAGTAAAACGCGAAAAATATCCAGTGATTTTCGGTTAAAGAGAATGAAAAAGGGTCGTGACACCACTCATTTTACATTCTATTCACACTTAGCGCTTAAAAAGGTCCCTTTCTTATGATTCATGTATAACGTAACTTGCGAGTACATCACGAAATCATATAACAAGGGTGTACATTGAATTCACTGACCTTACATCTCTTATGATTCATATTACATGTAAAAAATGTATACTTTATGGAATCATAAGGGATACATTGGAAGGTATTACAGGTTCACTGTGTCCCTATCTCTCTCTCACTTTAAAAAAGATCTAAAACTTTCAGATATATTTTTTCTTTTAAGAATTGTAAGGGTTTATTTATGGTTAAAAAAATTATACAACCAATAAATTACCGCCACGTGTTTCCTTGAAATACTTAACGATGCCTACAACTCACTTCTGTTAAACGGTCCTTAATTGTACAATTCCAAAAACATTTAGTCCTAATTCGATCAAAAAACGATTGTGTCCTTAATTGCGATATACTTGAAAGAAAATCGTAAATTGTGCATTTAGCCATAAATGATTAAAAAGATTAACTATGAAAATAATAATATATTATTTATTAAATTAGTATTTATTATTTATTATTGAAATATTAAGAATATTTAAGATTAATAATATACAAAATAAAATAATTAAACTTAAAATATTGAAAGATTTTTTAATGTAAATATTTTAATATTTAAAATTTTAATTTAACTTTTTGATGAAAAACACATTCATTGGAATTAAAAATAAACACTGAATTGGGTGACAACATAGAAGTTCTTCCTGCTTCCAAAATTGGAGCAGAACTAAACCTAGTAAAAAGTACTCTCATAGAGTCAGCTAAAAGAGGAATAGAAACACTATCAGGTATTCTTTCAAAGGAAAAAAAGGGTATATTCAAGTAAGCTGCAAGCTTGGCTAAAGCGTTAGAAGTAGCATTAGCCTCCCTATAGGCGTGGACAATCCTAACCTTTGGGATTCTTCTTAGTCAAGACATGCAATCATTAACAACAACACTATAAGTATGTGAAGGATGAACCCCATTAGGAATTATCTTATTGTAACTTGTGAGTTCACCTCCACCACCAGGTTGTAGAAGCTACGGTTAATAGTAATTCGCAATCCATCTCTAATCCCCCACAATTTAGCATAATCACTTGTGGTAATTCCAATGTTTTTAAGAAGCAAAAGCTCCATTTACCAGTATGATCCTTAAACACTCCCCTTGTCTAGTCGTGCTAGGTTTATTCATAGTAGAACTATTATTGTTTACTTTAATAAAATCATTAAGAGGGGGTTCCAACCAACAGAGATCTAGACATGGTTCCTCATAATCTTTTCTTTGCTATACAACCCCTAAAACTCTTTCACGCAATTTTTGAATTTCCTTAACAAGGTTTGTTTATCATCACAGTCTCCTTGGAATACCATTTTATTTCTATCGAGCCATAAAACCCAAACAACAAAGCTAAAAGTCACTTTTTAGGGCACATTGGCTAGGTCTGATATGGTATTATCATGACAATTGCAATCCATCAATTTATCAAAATCCAAAGAAATGTGTGGACAGTAATGGTTGGTGTATGAATGCTCTCCCATAAGCTTGAAACTTTTTCATAATCCCTCAAATGGTCCACAAGGGGTCACAAAATATTGATTGCATCTGGTGCAAGAGTCATTGATCTGCATGCCTCTTCTATTGAGGATAGTTTTTGTTGCCAATCTGATGTGTTTACATAACCACAAGAAGTGTTGGATTTTAGGCAAGGATGTGACTCTTCATATGTCATTCTACTTCCTTTCATCTTTTTTGTCACCTTGAGTCTTTACCATGTCATAGGCAAACTTAATAGAGAATTTTTTGTTTGAGAATTCATCCATCTAAAGGTATCTTCTTTTATACTCTCCACTTGAATATCCAAAGGCAATAGGCTATTGAAGGTAGTGAAGCCCCTTTCTTCATCATTTGATAGCAGATCCTAGATTTTCATATTTAAGCCATATGGTAGACAATGGCTCAAAATAAGTTAATTGAGAGGTCCCAATTCAGACCACCTATCATTCTAGAAATTAATAAATCACAGGATTTAATAACCCATTATATTCTTTTTGGCAGAAAAGGTTTGAAAATTCTAAACCAAACCGTTGAACCCGTTTTCTTCACTTGAGTTCCATTATTGAAATATTTGGTCTTAATAATTTTGGTCCACATAAGGTCTTCTTCCTTCATGACTCTGCAACCTAATTTAGCCATGTTGGCCTCGTTAAGCTTGCACATGTCCCTTATGCCAAGACCTTCCTTATCTGTAGGCAAGCTGATTGTATCCCTACTGACTAAGTGAATTTTTCTCTGAGACTCTAAGGATCCCCAAAAGAAATTCCTGCTTACTCGATCAATCTCTTTACAAATGCTAGTAGGGAAAAGGACCTCCTACATATAGTACATTAGAATAACTCCAATTAACGAATTCAGAAGTGTTATTCTCCTTGCGAAAAAAAGTGTTTAGCTTTCCATCCTGAGAGTTTATTTTTTATCTTATCAATTATGAACTTGCAGCTTGATGCTTTTCTACACCTGGATAATGGAAAGCCAAGATATTTTCCTATGTCATTTATGTGGTTAATACCTAGGCAATCACTAAGGGAATCCTTAATCGATGGAATCACATTGTTTGATAACAAAATACTTGATTTGCTAAACCTAATGCTACCTAATCAATGACAAAACTCCCTTATTACCTTCCACATGGCTCTGCATGTCTATTTAGCAGCTTTCCTTGAGAGAATGAGATCATCTGTCAAAAATAAGTGGAGAAAAAGAGGACCTCTTCTTGAAGTCCTAATAGGTTTCTAATTACGGTTTCACATTCTCTAAAATCTTTAGAGATGGGTACTCCAAGGAAAGAATGAAAATATAATGGGAGAGAGGGTTTTATTGTGAAACCCAGATTTGTCCCTACCACTAATCATTTTAAGTTAAGATCAAAAGTCTAAGACTTATGTGAATGTTCATGTAGGGCACAGAATGCTCGAGAAGCCTGGGATAGTGGCGCGAGGCTCGAGGCACACACTTCGAGGTAAGAACCCAAGTTTAAGTATTTCTCAAAAAGTATTAATGTAAGTATGAATTGATGATAAGAAAGTGAAATTAAGGTGTTAAAAGTGAAAAAGTTAGTAAAACTTAGATTTTCCACTAAACTGAGCAAATAGGCCCAATCAGAGAAATAAATTCGGAATAAATTCTAAAAATTCACAAAAATTATTCTGAGGTCATAGGAAATTCACATAAGACACAATTGACATGAGGAATAAATATTGGGTGGAAATAAGGAGGTTTTGATGGCCGAATAAATTCTTAAAGTGAACCGAAAAACCTTAAGTTTCATTGATCGGTATGGACCTAGTTGCGTAAAATAGGCCCAATCGGGAACATTTTCTAAAACAAGTGGGTCCTAAATTTTTATAAGAGATACTAGAGACATATTAGGACACTTTAGAAGTGTAAATTTGGAAGAAATTCGACTAGAAATATTTTTTAAAGATTTTACAAAATTGAATTATGGGCTGCCTTGTTTCAGGCAGCTTGTACACTCAGCAATTTGGGCCCAAATTAAAGCCCATCCAATGGACCAAAAATTCAGGCCTTCTACTTATTGTTACTTAACCCTGTAAGTTTTCATTTTCCCTTGGAAACACCCAATTAACCCAACAAACTCGAGAGATAAATCCCTTCATCACTGCCACAGGCGTTACTATACAAGGGAGATTGAGTGAATTTTTCTAAGGTCTTCCAGCCAGATTTAGGGAACTACCAAGAAGGGAAAAATATTCCACTTTGAGTCCTATATAACATATAAAAAAACCAGTAAAAAAATTTCATCTACTAGGAGAAATCTTAGAGAGAACCAGTCCCATCTTCTTCCCGTAGGTGTCGCTATGCAACTCTATTTGTGAGATTTTTTTTAGCCTCTTCTGGTAGTTTTATGATCTTGATCGAGAAATACCGAATCTTCCTAATTTAACTCTCTACAACATATAAAAATTTCATCTCCATTTAAGGTCATTTTATAGGTGAAATCCTAGAGAGAAAATTAGGGATAAAAAAATTATCTTGTTCATGAGGTGAGAGAAAGCTTTATTTTAAATGTTTTTGGTTGGATTTTGTTGATGTTTTGGATGATTTTAAGATGTAAACTTGATGATTTACAGTTGAGGAACAATTTGGAGAATTAAAAGCTCGGTTAACTTTGGTCAAAGGTAAGAGAAAGTTGATGAATGATAAAGATGATGAGATATGTTGATATTTAATGATTTTTAAAGCTTTTTACTTAAATGGAATTGATTTAAATAATTTGTATGAGCAATATTGATTTCGCCCAGCCTAGGGTTTTAATATAAAATATGAAATGTGGTGTGATTTAAGGTTGTTAGATGTTTAAATGATACCAAAGAAACTCAGCTTATAGCCCGGTTAGTGAAAAATCGAAAAATAGCAAAACAAAATTGAGAAATTTGAGTACTTTGAGTACTTTGAGTGATTGAATGAAGTCTAAGATAAATGTTTAAGGTATTAAGTTGATAAGTTTTAAATTTAGTGGAAAGAAAACTAATGAAATAGTTTAAACCGGAATTTATCGAAAAAACTGAGAAAATGAGCAAAGTTGGCGAAAAGGTTGAACTTAGTCAGCATTGTGAAATTAAATGCTTAGTTGAATGTGTGAGATGCCATTAGGCAATATTTGATGGTTTGATATTGTTTTGGGATGCTAGGGAAACTAGTACGTTTAACGAGGCTATACCGAATCCTAGTGAAATAACGTCATTTAAGCCCAGTAGAGGTAAGGGGTATAGTTTAGCATAGTTCTGACTAACTACACTTATATGTGTTATGAAATGATTTACAAAGCATGTTTATGTTCTTGAAATGACTTACGAAGCACATTATGTTCATGAAATGGTTTATGAAGTACATTTATGTTTATGAAATGATTCATGAAGCTTATTAAATTCATGAAATGATTTACCAGCATGTTTTTATTTATAGAATGATTTACGAAACATATCCATGCTCATGAAACAATTTATGAGGTAAAATATGATTTTATATTCATGTTTCAAAGGAGCTTTTAATGATTTTAAAAGTATGCAAGTAAAGAAAAAGAGATTTTGAGACTAGAAGGCTATTCAAATGCATGGTTACTGCTTGTAGTGCTCCGGCTCCACCACTTGAAGTGCTCGATACGTAGGACCCTTAACACTTAATTTCACCTGTTTGGTGGTTGTCACGTTACTCGTGGTATATGATTATGATTTCTGGTAGTATCTCGTGGCCGCGCAGTACGCATGAATTTCTCTCGCAGGGTGAGTACCATTAGTGCTCGTGCCCTAGCTATGTGCTAGTGTATGTTAAGAATAAGTAGATACTACCCATGTTATGATATGTTGTACGACCCTGATCCAGTCTATAGCCCTCACCATGGCCATCGGTATGATTATGACCCTCTACGGGGGATGACGTATAATGCGTGATTCAGATATAGCCTAGTCTGCACGTTTTAATGATGATGAATTATGCATGATGATGATTTTATGAAATGAATTATGAATGATGATGTTTCATGAAAAAAAACTATGCATGATGATGATTTCATAAAAAGAAAGCATGATTTATGTTTTCAGAGAAAAACACGCATGATGATTTATTGAAAGAAAGCATGTTTTATGTTTTCAGATGTAAAGACATGCATGGTGTTAAACGAGAAAGTTTACACATATATGATCTTTCCCTATGGATATTTTATGTATTAAACAAAGTTTATGCTTACACTTAAATATCATGTTTCAAAGTGAACTTATGAGTTAGTTTTCTTAAGTAAATGAATGAAAGTATGTTTGCATGATTTTCCACATGCTTTATATAGTCATAATTATTATAAATACATTCCTTACTAAGCTTTTTCCCAGAAGCTCACCCTTTTTTCTTCGTTTCAGAGTACCTGCAGTAGGATTCCCTAACTATCACAGAGTATTCCAGCAGCTGGTGAACTTAGCACATCCCAACTTACTTTTGGTACGAGCTCAGGTATATCACTGGATATGTTTATTACCATACTTGTATTTTGTACAGATACTAGATGTATGATTCTTTTTGGGATGTAATCAAAGGTTTATGAATAGTATGTGAATTTTTTGGGATGTTTGAAACTGGAAAGTAAATTAAGTTAAGAAATTTGTTGTCTTATGGATTTGTATATAAATAACTTTGAAAAGTCTATATATGGTAGTTGATGTTGAACGTAGGCATGGACGATGCAAATGGTGAAGTATGTGAGATGGAAAAATAATAAGAGATCAAATCAACTGCCTTGTAGATATATAAATTGTGTTTACTTGCAGGAGGATAGAGCGAAATATAAGAGGTTATACTGTCAAAATTTTGGTAAAAATATATGATTAAAAAATATAAGTAATGGTAAGAAGTAAGTAACCTACACTATACAGAAATGCAACTTAAGTAGGAAAATAAGATAAAAAGGAAAAAAATTAGTCCTTATTTCTGAGCTTCCGGGGCGTGACACTTATTGCCTTATACCTTTTGATGAAGTGATTTTAGCACTTTTTTTCTCCATTTAGAAGGATGGTCATCAACTTAAAAGATATATAAGACATAATCAAATTAATACAGGCACTTAGAAGTCGAAGAAGTGTAGGACTTCATAGATGAAGCTCAAGATCTTTCATGCTAGTATGTTTTCTCAAGGTCTATTTTGACTAGCATGTCTCCTTGCTTCCCTTTTTTTTCTTTTTGAAGGTGTGTAAGATCTCATGGGTAACGATAACATTGTCCTAAGCACGCCTTCAAAGTACGAAGCTTGCTTGGAGAGGGTTGATAATATTTGAGAGTAAAGGTCAAATTTTGTTGACCAATACCTCAGTGACAACTTTATAAATAGTATTACAAACCATACGAGACGAAAGTAGTTGATGGATTTCAGGTTTTAGGACTTTGGTATAAGGCAAATGAGGCATTCATTTATCATTCAAGGACTTGCTTCTCATCAAAAACTTGCTCGATGAATTGGCAAACTAAATCACTTACCTTCTTCTAACATTTCTGAAAGAAGACAAGGTGTAAGTCATCCGAGCCTGGTGCTTTCAAATGCTTCATACTTATGATAGCTTTAAAGATTTCAACTCTAGTGATGGTGCAGGAGAGATATGCAATGGCGTTGCCATCCGACTTATAAACAAGTTATCTACTAAGTGAGAGAAAGATATTGTTGCTTTCCAAGGAGGTGGAGTAAAGCCTTGCAAAGTGGTTGTAAATAATAAGATCAATTTCTTTTGCCCCCATTAACCCAGTTTCCAACCAATTCTTTAAGGGCCAAAATTTTGTTGCTTTTTCTATGTTGTAGCATAGTTAACTAGTAATTTCTAGTATTTCAATCCCCATAATTGATCAATCAACTTTAGCTTTAAGTTCCCAAAGTTATTAAAGTTTAATGGCTTATTGGTATTCATTCATAAGGTCTTCAAGTTTTTGGAGCCATGAATTTCTTAAGTAAGCAAGACATCTCTGCATACCATCTAATATTGCTATCAACCTTTTCTTTATATAGCCCATTTTCCAAATAAGTGTTTGTTCTAGTATAAAATATTCTCTCGAAAGGTGGAGATGGCATCAAGCGAAGGAATTATTGGCTAGATCCCAAAAGCTCTTAACCACCTGATTGAAAATAAGATGAGAGAGCCATATCATTTCAAATTGAAGGGTCTCGAACCAAGCCTTGACACTCCCAGTTTTGTATCAAGTAAGGGGAGATTGTGATCAAATTTAATCTTTGTCAAGTGATAAACTGTTGAATGAGGAAATAATTCCCTCAATTCCCTATTAGCTCATGTTTTATCCAGCAATTCATTTATCAATCAGCTAAAATAGTTTTTATTAGTCCAAGTGACCTAGTGGCCAATAAAGCCAAAATCAATCATGTCGCAATCGTTCATGCAAGTTTGGAAAAGCCTTACTTTGGATTGAACATTAGGTTTTCCACCCAATTTCATAGAGTCACTTATTAAGTTATTGAAATCTTTCATCATAAGCCAATGGAGGTTATGAGCAATAGCAAAAGAAGATAGGTTATATCATAACTATTTCTAATAACAAACTTAAGATTCTCATTGATAGCAGAAATAATCCAAGTAGGATGTTGTATGGAAACCGTATGAGAGAAGTTAGTAGGAATTATCTTAAAAGTTGCATGGATGACTTGTGTTGAGTAATGAAGAATATCAAGTTTGACTTCAGTGGATTGCCAGATCAGCCAAATTCCTTCGGAGAAGGCATTAGTAACAACCTGAAATGTCCTCTCAAAGCCTAGGGATTCACATACTTGTTTGGCATTATCATCGGATATAGGGTTTTGTGAAATTGAAAAGACTAGGGTTGTTAATTCTAGTCAACTCCATAAATGATAGATGAAAATTTGGGCCTCCTGGCACCCTTTGCATTCCATATATGTATCTCATGTGAAAGTCACAATGGTGGTCTAGTTGAGCAACCAATCAGCTACCCCTAGAATCAATTCCACCTCCCTCGTAGGCATCCTGCATATCATGCTCGCTACATGATGATGGTGTAATATGCATATCATCAACGTCTTCCCCTCAACTATATTGGTCCTTCGCTCCGATCATATAGCTATCCTCAATGGATTTTCGAGGGTGGACTCATGAACAAAAACACCTTCTTACTTTCCCTCATGATTTCTACCTTCCTCATTCTGTCACGTGAATATAGGTCAGGTTGATGTCTTAAAACGGTGGTAAGATCACTGGTAGGCTCGGTGAGAACCTCAGCATTTGGTTGTCCACTATACTAATCAGGTAAGGCCGAAGGTTGGCGACATCCACTGTTACTAATAGATTGTTTTATATATATATATGTCAGACCCGAGTTTTCGATTTACGTATGTAGCTTGTACCTTATGATTCCTATGTGTACGAACACTTTATTTCATAGTTGAATCATAAGAAGAGTATTTATTAACATGCAATCGACTATTTAAGAAATTAAAAATGCATGTAAGCTACATAATAGCGAGATAAGGGTTAAAGTGATTTTCGAGCAAGTATAGGGGTAAAACGGTCAAATGACCAAATTTCGGTATAAATCCGATGAGGAAATTTCATAAAAAATATGAAATTGAGAAATCTTGATCAATAACAGGGCAAATATTGAATTTCAAGTCAAATTGATCAATATATGAATTTATTTAATATTTTTGGAATTTTTGTCTCGAAAAATGAGCTCGAAAATAGTGAAAAAATATACCAGAAAGGTAAAATCGGACTGATAAATTCATTTACGGACTAAATGAATTTAATAAGAATTTTTGGGATATTTTAGGATTTTTAATATTATTTTAAGGATTAAAATAATATTTAAAATATATTATAAAAAAACAACAAAACAAAATAGAAAAAAAAAAACGAAATCAGAGAATTGGAAAGAATAGGGGAGAGAGAAATGAAGCCGACCCGAGGAGAAATCTTCACCGACAACGAACCAGCGGCCGATGGTGCGAGAAGTGCTGGGCAACGGAACGACTGGCACCGGGGGAGAGTTCGACGGCCACCACGAGCCTGGAATCGCCGCCGATAAGGAGATCGAAGACGAGGGAGGCCGCGAGAGAGAATGGTAAATCAGGCGGAATCCGACACCGATTTACCCTAGCCCAGGACAAAAGAAGCCTCTAGAGGTGATGCCGAACCGTTTGGAGGTGGAATCGGTCGGAGAACCGGTCGGACGACGCCTGAACGATGAAAGGAGCCCTGAACCGATCGGCTGGTTCAGTGGAAAGTGACTGTGCTGAACCAGACCGGACCGGTTCAGCTAAGGAGAAAAGGGGAAAAAGAGGAAAAAGAAAGAAAAAGAAAAAGAAAAATTTTTGAGATTTCACGGGACTTCGGGTAAGTCAATATGAGGTCAAAAGTGACCGATTTAATTTCTGATAAATTTATTTAAATTATATTTAATCGGAATTTGATCCGGAGTTAAATATATGAGATTATGCAGTTCAACGATTAATTCTGAACGGAAGCCCGATCGAACTCCGATTCACATACCATCGCACAATCTCAGGTAAGTAAAGCTCATTTACGACAATTTATGTGATTTATGCGTATTTAAGATTTAATTTACGCATTTCGGATTAAATTTCGGATTTAGTGAATTATATTCAGAAAATTGAATAAAACATCGTAAATGATATACGGGCTATCCAAAGAGCTTGGAATAAAGCCCAATGGGTATTGATAAACCCAATGAGTCTACTCTGATAAACAGGCTTAATACGGACTAAGGCCCAATTAAAGTGTTTAAGGCCCATTAAGCGTAAACGGGCCAATTTAAGTGAAATGAACTGTATTAAATGTGTAATACAGTAGGAAAAGTGAAATTAACTCAGTGAATGATTAAATGCAGTTCCAGAGTCATATTGAGAGTTGACCGGACTACAAGATAGACAGCACAGAAGAAGAGAGGTCACACGACGTGATCCGAGGTAGGGGACTCTTGCAAGTTGTTAGAGATATCTATCAATATTTTTGTTGGATTTTACATTCACTGAAATTGTTTGAGGGTCAGAGAAAATCGATAATATTATAGGGATGATATGGGTATATTACGATTTTACCCCTAGTTAGGCAAAAAGTGAAATTTTGGGAAAAATTTCAAAAAGCATGGAAATGATGTTTTGAGTGGTTTTTCCTGCTGTGTAGCAGAAGTGTAGGTGGATGGGCTAATGTTTTGAGGTCGATGTAAACTAAGCACACTTTATAGTGCTGATTTTAGTGATTTTTAACATCCCTATTTTTAAAGAGCCATCTACCGAATTATGTGGAAACAATCGTGCTAGAGCACAACTCGCACTTGATTTCAGATGTTTTTCACATACATTAGTGTTGGAGGTTTACTCGCACTACATTTATTTGACATGCATGATAGAGTACTAGAGCGTTGCTCGTACTCAATTTTTATGTGATTTGTGCATGATAGAGTGCTGGAGCGATTAGCTCGTACTCGAGTTTTACATGAGATGCATGACAGAGTGCTGGAGCGTTGCTCGCACTCAATTTTTCATGATTTGTACATGACATCGTACTTGAGCGAGTTGCTCGTACTTGATTTGAATGAGAACTATGCATGACCTAGTGCTGGAGGTTTACTCGTACTAGTGTTGATATTTTTACATGCATATACAGTGTTTTGAGGCGGAGCGTTGACTGTGTGTCACACTCAAGACGCGCACTGTAGTTTTTCGTGATATATATACATGTTAGAAAAACTGTGACGATTTCCTCCGTGTAAACTGAGTGTCACACTGTTGAGATGTTCTCACGTGGATTTAGAGATGTGGCATTGATTCCATAGTATGAGGGCTAAGACCTATGGCAGGCACCCCGACTATGATGTATTTCCATGGTATGGAGGCTAAGACCTATGGCAGGCACCTCGACCATGATGTATGGGTCCACGGGTGTACGTTGTACCGTGCATGTGGTATGGAGTACATTATACCGTGTTTTGTGTTGTGGAGTTGTGGAGGAGAGTGTTGATAGCTGGCGGTTGTGATGGATTGACCCCCCACCCGTTACAACAGTGATTGCCTCGCACACCGAGTACTGTGTTGCCTGGGATCACCATTGTTAGGATATGGCCATAGTCCGGAGATGCTCTCTTACAGTAAGATCCTTAAGCCCAACATCCTTAAGCCAGAGTGGGCAGGGAGGCTCTGTTCGACGGGGAGACTCTCTTACATAGTCTGGAGAGATTACATTTAGCCACTGAGTCTTGTATGATATATCACATGTGTTTTACGATACGGGTAGACCTGAGGGATGGGTCGGAACCCGATTGATTTGTTTGTGTGGTGATGAGAAATGCCATATTTACTGTGTTTTGAATGTAAATGGTATATTTTATATAAAGGCATTCTTAAATGATTAAATATGCATTATTTTGCACGAATGCCTCTGATTGATAAACCAGCATGTGTTTAGTACATGGGATTTTAAATCTGTACTATATTATATATATTTTAAACATGCTTTTGAATTGAGGGAAGGAAAGGCAAAGCACTATTTTCAGTAGATAGTATGGATGTCTACTTGCTTGCCTGATTTCCTTACTGAGCACGTTGATAGCTCATCCCATTCATTTTTCCCCCCATCTCTACAGATTCTCATCAGTAGATCGATTCGGTCGGGGTATTGCATTCCTTTGATCCGTTGCCACTCCCCATCTAACGAAAGGTATACACATGCGTACTCTTTTGTATCTGAACAATGCATAAACACAGTGATGTACATGGTTTTAAATGTTGGGGATGTAAATGTAATGATGTAATTATATTTAAGTATATGAATTTACTTATGATATGAATGTCATGTATGTATGATACGAAAAAGAAAGGTAAGATATGTATGGATGAGAAGATTGATGCCTATTCACAGCCCAACTGTTGAGGAGATAAAGGTAAGTAAAAAGTGAAAATTTGTTGTGGTTTTTGGTAAGGTCATGAGTGGGAGAAGGGTGTGACAATATATATGCAATCTTCAATACATTCCATTCCCCCTCTTAATGGTTGGTGCCTAGCAATATCTCTAATGCCTTCATAATCTTGATCACTTTTTCTCCTTCCACCAAAAAACCATGAGTCCAGATTTTGAAGGATTTCCTAGATGTTCATCATTTTTTCTTGGATAGGTTGTAGCTTTTGTGAAGACGAGAGGATATGGATTTCTTACTCTGGTTTACGCTTTTAGGAGAAGGTTTGGACTTTAATTGAATGAGGATTGGAAAGTAACTGAGTTATTTACTTGGTTACAGTCAGATTCAATGGTATTGGATATGTTACTGTTTACATGTGTATGTTGCAGGTAAACGTAACTTGCATTGACTTCTTGGTAGGCTTTAATCCAACTTTAGTCTTAGTGCACTAGCCAAAGCTAAAAATTTACTGTGTTGGTGACCGTTGTAGGTCCACATTCACTTGCTAATCCACTATTACTATTTTTTCTTTATTTTTCAAGTCATTTTTTTAGGTTACTTTTTCAGCTAACTATTTGTTTTGCTCCTCTTCCTTTGGGCCACCATCCACAACCCGTAGCCATCTCTGCTTTCCCTTGATTCCTCTTTTCTTTTAGCATAAGAATCGAAGTAGCATTCTCCCCTCTTTTGTCATTGTTAGTTTTCAAACTTTGGCATAATTGCTTCCCGTGACCCCCTAATCCACATTGAAGATAAAACATCTCGGAAGCGAAAATTTAAACTGACTTTTTCTTTTCATTCTTCTAGTTGTCAACACTCAGTGTAGAGTCTGATTAACTTAGTTAGCTAATCGTTACCAACTTCATTAATGATTACTTTAGTCCATGGTCCCAATCAGAAGATCGGTGATAAGCCCTCTGTCCCACACATCTATCCAGAAGCAAGTGTAGTTCACCGGTTCCACCGAATGCTTCTATCTCTCGACAAAGATCGTGTGAGTGTGCAGTTATGCTTCGGATGCTTCGCCATAGAATAGATCGACCCATTTCCCGTTTTTTTCGGTGCACTCGCTTTATATCTCTGACACACAAGGAAGGACGCGGTGGGAAGGAAGCAGCCCTAGCCTCTGTCCGGCCGATCATTCCGCTGGCATCTTGCATTCACGTCCCCGTTTGACTGCCACTCGGGGATGTAGTTGTAGACCGTTACTCATTTCATCATCCTTTATATTCAATCTCATTCACATGATAATTACAAATACTTTTATAGTTACATCACTAATACAAAAAGATTTTACTTGAAATCTATAAGCATCCCACCTAAGATCCAACGGCTAAAAGAATACATACATATGTGTAAACCCCACAAATTTCCTACGTTAATTTAATTATATAAAAATGAAAATAATATATATTAACAGAAGCGTAAATATTCGTTGTAGGACTCGAGGACTATAGGGACCGAGAAGCCCGTGAATGATCGGGAACCTGAAGATACAAGGAGTGATAAGACGAATGTGAGTATAGAGGGATTAGAGAATTTTAATTTGTTAAATGGAAAATTGTTGATGTAAAACACTTGTATCGAGAATTTATGAAGAATGATGGAGTTCCGATACTATTTCATTTTCGGAATAAGAAAAATTTCATGGAATGTATGATATTATGTCTTTGGATAAGTTATGCAAGAAAATGTAGATATCTAGATATATACATAGGTGAATATGTATATATATATATATACATATATACTAGACATTTAAAGAAAAGAATAATAATATATAAAGCATATATGTTATTTGGTGTATTGTTTAAAATATATAGTATTAAAAATTAAATAAATAAAAATGATGAAGTAAAATAAAAGAAAAAATATATGTATATATATATATATATATATATATATATATATATATACATAGGTATAATATATATATATATATACTAGACAATTTAAAATTGAAAAATGATGATTATATATATATATATATGTATTGTAAGGTATAATGTATAAGATATTTAAAATAAAATGGAAACAAAAAAAATATAATAATAGTAATAATATAATAACAATACAAATACATAACAAATAATACCTACATACTAATAAAATATATATACATATATTAAACTAATATATATATATATATATATATTATGGCATGTACGGAATTGGCTTAGAAAAGCCAATTCCGTCTGCCACAAATTGCAATTGGGAAAGGAAATTAAAACAGAGTGCTGGGCGGGAACCGAAAGGAGAAGAGAAGAGGAAGGAGAAGAGAAAAGGAAGGAGAAGGAAAGAGAGAGGAAAGGAAGAGAGGTCTGGTCGGGAGAGAAAGAAAACCAGGAAAGGAAAGGAAGTTGGTTCTGGCCGAGGGAGCAGAAGGAAAGAAGAGAAAGGAGAAAGGAAGGAAAGGCCCGGCCGGCTGGACAAAGAGGGAAGAAGAGAGGAAGAAGAGAAGGGAAGGGAGAGAAGGAAGCTGGGTCTGCCGAGGAAGAAGAGAAGGGGAAAAAAAGGGAAACCGAGAGGAAGGAAAGGGGGGACAGCAGCTGACCGAGAAGGAGAAACCGGAGCTACGAGTAGAACAGGGTGCGTGACTGATAGGGGGAAGCTGGAACAGAGGCAAGGGAGGAGGAAAAGAAACAGAATCGGACTGAAGAGAGGCAGAACCGAGGGAGATGGAGACCAATTTGGAGCTAGAATTGTGAGCTGAAGAGAGGGGCTAAAATGGGAGCAGACCGAGGCAGAGGATTGATCAGGAGAGCTGAAAACCCAGTGTGCAGAGGAGCTGCTGCTGGAGGTGAGACCGGGAGAAGGGGAAGGATAACCGAGGAAGAGAGGATAACTGGCTGGAGCAGAACAGGAGGCTGAAAACTGAGACCGGTGAAGAAAAAAAAAAGAAACAGCAAGGCAACGAGAACAATCAGGAAGAAGAGGGGCTGGAACGGAAAAAGGAAAAAGAAAGAAAAGAAAGAAAAAGAAAAAAATAAAAGGAAGAAAGAAAAGGTAAAAATCTATATGTATATATGTAGATTTAATTTTACATGTATATATGTGATGGTATATAAGTATGATAAGGTAAATTGAATTAGAGGTGAAATAAAAATAAAAATGGGAGAAATGAATAATGGTCCAAAAAAAATGTATGCATATATATTTATGTGATGGTGAATAATGGAGACAAGTAATGATATATATATATATATATATATATATATATATATATATATACATATGTATTCATGTGAATATATATATATATTTGAGTATGCTAGTATTTGTAAAAAAAAATGCATGCAAATGTGATAAGGAAAAATGGAAAACAATGATATATATATATATATATATATATATATATATTTACTTAGGTGCATATACATATGGATGTACATAGGATGAATGTGTGCTAGTATATGTATATACAAAGAATGTATATCTATATATATATATATATATATATATATATATATATGTGATAGAGAAATATGAAAAACAAATAAAAGTATATATGTGTATATACAAAGAATGAATATATGTGAGATAGGGGAACATGAAAACAATGAAAGTATATATCTATTTATATATATATATATATATTTATGCGTGTATACATGTGGATGTATATAATAAAGGTATATGTTAATACTTGTAGGAGCAAAATATATAAATAGTGCAGAAATATATAAACGTGCGTGTTGGCGTAAGGATATACAATAATACGTACACACGCAGTAGTAACGATAAATTACGATTTTAACGCAATTCGCATGAATAGGGTGCTAAGTCTACAATTTCGGTATAGGTGATTGTAGAAGGGATTAACGGAGGTACTAGGAGACGTCAGCGTTCGAATTCAAGATACCCGATAGATCGAGGTACGGGGTATTATTTAACTCAGTTCTGATAATGCATTTTTGTTTCACCGGTAAATGATTTTATGAAAGAGCATGTGATTTGAAATGATTTATCAATACTTTCATACTTGCGAAGCATGTTTTAATTTATCGAAATATTTTTCGAGTACTTTCCATGTTGTGAAATAAATTTCCTAAGGTATAAAGCGTATGGATGTTTTACATTTATTTATGTTTTTATATCCATATCGTTAAAGAAACTTTTGACAATTTCAAAAGTATGTAAGAAAAGAAATTTGTTTTCGAAAAGGGATTGTGGGGGCCACCTCTTAAGTCCTGCGGGAACAAAGTGCCACACAGTCTTTCGATTTTATGAAAGAGTTTTTAGATTACAAGGAATTCGATTTTATTACTCGATATGAGTTTATGGGTTATAATACCCAAGAAAGATTTTGAAAACTCTGTTTTGAGACTATAGGCTTCATGCATGGTTACTTCTTGTGGTGTTCCGGCTGCACCACTTGGGGTGCCGGTACGTTGGCCCTTTTAGCACTTGACTCAACCTGTGTGAAAGATGTCGTGCTACTTGTGGTTTATGATGATGATGTTTTGGTAGTATCTCGTGCCCGCGCAGCAGGCAATTATGTTGCCCACACGGAGAGTGCCATTGGTGCCCGTGTCCTAGCTATGTGCTAGTGAAAGTATGTAAGATGGATACTACCCATGTTTTACGAAAGAGCTGTACGACCCTGATCCAGTCTACAGCCACTTACCATAGCCATAGGTATCATGTTTAGCTCTCTACGGAGAATGACACGTATCGCATGACTTAGTTATAGCCTGGTCTCCATGAATTAGTTATGAATGATAAATGTGGCAACGAATATGTGCCTTATGAATTTCAATGATTGGTTATGAACCAACACGTTTATGTAATGTTTACAAAGTGATTATGAAATGTTTCATGAAAGTTTCACAAAATGTTTATGACATGTTTACGAAAGTAAAACGAAATGATTATGCAATGTATGTGAAAAGCTTATGAAAGAATTTATAGCATGGTTGAGCATGATTCTTGCTTTGAACTTGCATGCTTTATGACTTTTACGATGAATTGCATGAAGTGATGATTTAAGTTTTTCCTTTTATTTAAAGTATGATCTTGCAAATAATTTTTACATGCTTTTCATATATATATATATATATATATATATATATATATATATATATATATATATATATATATATATATATATATCAGGATTAACTTAAAGGTACTATCTTACTGGGCTTTTCCCCAAAAGCTCACCCCTCTACCTTCAGATCTTTTGCAGTAAATCTATAGACGCTACCTGCCGCGTACACGACGTAGGCTGGTGGGAAGAGCTACCCTAGGCTACATTTTGTACACGCAAAAGGTATACATTTACATTCCTGTACCAGACATAATTGTATGCACAAACATGCGTTGAAATTTTCAATTGGGATGTAATTTGTAAGGAAATGATGTAAAGAATATAATACTTGGGACTAGGTTGTAAGATGATTGTATAAATTGATATCGATATATTGAGTTGTAAAAGTGGATTGAGAAAGTATGCTTGGTAGTTCTAGATATCTAGGATTGTTGGAAAGCATGCTTGGTAGTTGTGGATATCTAGGATTGTTGGAAACAACTGAATTGCAGGTGGGTAGGCTCATATATAAATTGTTATGCTGTTGAAATTTTCATCGGCCATATAAGTTAAAGTTTGAAAATTAATTATAATTACGAGTAAAGAAATAGGAAAACTGTTTTGACACTGCACAGGAATGCAACCTAAGTGAATAAGGGAAGTAAGTGGGTAAATTAAATTCAAAAAAAAAAATTATCCTGATTTTCAAGGGTCAAGGGTCGTTACAATATGCTTACAATGTCTAGGAAGTAAACCATAGAAAGAGAGGCTATATACCTTACTAAGTATAATAGCTAGCTTGGAGAGACTCCTTGTCCACCATCCTAAATGGTGTACTCCACGTGGCTTATTGCAAGAAATTTGGGAGGGGTAAGCTTTGAGAAAAGCCTAATAAGAGATACATACAGGAGCAGGGTCGCAAAAACATGATGCTCGTGATTAGAAACAAGCATTACTAAAACATGCATAGTAAATCAAGTCTGAAAACATAGTCATATACATTCGAAACATAGGCCAAAAGCATATATCAAAAACATAATTAAAATCATAGCCAAAAGCATAATCTGAAAACATGTTTGAAAACATAGCTCAAAATCATAACTGAAGCATAGTCCAAAATCATATTCGAAATATTATCCAAAATCGTAGGTGGACACTAGGCAATATCCCTATAGAAATCATGTTTTCAAAACATAGGTCCTAATAGAGGGAAAAGAATGAACCAATGGCCACGGTCATACTGTAGATTGGATAATAGTCATACAACTCCAAAATCATAATTATGAAATTATAGTTACCATTTTTGGTTGCATATACAGAGCCAAGCAGAAAACAATAGCCTAATATGAGCATAGGTACCATTCGACATCCATCATGCGAAAAAACTAACCGTGGGAATATTGCATGTCTCGTGGAGATGCTCACCTGTATAACTGCCACATAGGCATCAACTATGGGTACCAAGTCTCAAAACTTAGTTCTAAAATTATATTGAAAACATAGGTTGATCAAAATGAAATCATATTTCATACTTCATAAGACGACCCACTCATTTCAAACCAAAATAGGGTTTTAAAACATAGTTCATAATATTTGGAAACCATTTGTAATAGTAGTGGGTCGATTTATGCCTTTGAAATAGTTTTGCCAGGTTTTTATACAAATATGAATGGTGGGGATCAGTCCCTTAGAGGCAAGGGATCCATCCCAAAAAGTCAAAATATAAAACCTCATTAAAACTGTGAAGAAGGATCAATCCTATGACCTAGGGGATCTATCTTTAATGCACAATTATGCACTTTTCTGGGTTTTCAACCTTAAAACAATACCAAATCATTAGGAAAACAATTCAAAAAGTTAATAAAAATCTTATTCATGATAAAATGCCTTTGCCATGGATTAAAAGAATGATCTAAGCTAACCTATGGCTTAAGGGTGTGTTTAAAGATCTAAGTTCCTAAGTTTCATCCAAACCAATCATCCTTTTAAATCATGCATTGGAAACAATTAATAGTTGGTTGCTACCAACTTCCGCATACATCTTTTCCTTTGAATACACCACGAAATCCAACTAGCACTATGGCACCTCTTGCTCTTCCCTTTAGCCGAATGCTTTCTTAATTAGCCTAGCTGCCAAATGAATTCAGAGCATCATAAATACAATTTAAGTTTCGATTCGTTCCATATTATACTTAACACCATAGTTAAACCTTAAATTCCTCATGGCCAAACCTTAAGTCAACTTCTCCTAACCCTAAGTCAACTTCTCCTATTTTTTTTGAAGAATCTACTTTAGCCAATTCATAAATCCTTCATTCAAACATTATTATATATTAAATTCACAATTTATTAAAATACTTTACCTTCAAACTAGGCTTTACCAATCCAAAGGATCCTCTTCTAAGCTTTTTTACTATAAGGAAATGTCATAAATGATCTTAAAGCCATCATAATAGCATCAAACATTCATATCTTAAAGATTAGAGTTTTCTCTCTCTAACTTACCTTGAAAAGCTCTAACGTTTCTCAAGAATTTTGTGTCCAATCCTCTTCTTAATGTTTCTAAGTGAATATATTTTAAAGAGGGTGGTTAGTAGAAGAAGTGGCTTAAGGTTCTTGGGTTGGGTTTCTTTCTTTTCTCCCTTTTCTATCTTTATTTCCTTTTTTTCTTCCCTTTTCCTTTGGTTTCAAGTGAATGTTGAGAGAAAGAATGAAAGCCAAAGCAAATTTAAGGCTTTTCAAGCTGAGTGGGAGCAGGTAAGTCATAGAGGATCGATCCTTTGCATAAATGGGATCAATCCCTCTAGGCAAACTTGCACTCCCAAGGACTCTAGGGATAAAGAGGGGATCGATCCTCTCTTGGCATAACACAAATTTCTTCAATTCTTGCGTAGGGGATCGATCCTCTAAGGCTATGGGATTGATCCTTTCTTGGAAAAATAAATTCTACGTAATTTCCTTTGTAGGGAATCGATCCTCTAAGGTAAGGGATCGATCCCTCATACCTGAACTGCATTTTTTTTTCATTTAGAAAATCATCCCCAAACAACACCAATTTCACTCCAAGCCATCATCTAAGGTTTTCAACCTTTTCAACACTTCAAACATATTGATATACACTTGCTTAGATTGATTTCTCACCATCATTCATTCATTTCATCAATTTTCCATTGATTACCCCTTTTATCCTTATTTAATCTATAATTTGCAACCTCAATACCAAAAATGAGTATTTTGGCTCAACAAATGCATTTTCATTCCTTCAATGAACTAAACTTATCTTATTATACTTGAGGAGTCCAAATGAGGTACATAAAAGTGTGGGTTTTCATAAAAAACATAAATTCATCCCTTCAAAAAAGATCGGCTGAACCAACTTGTCAATCCTGATCTTTGGCACTATTGTTTTTCAAGGTCTATTTGTATGCAAATTCTTACATACCTACCTCTTGAATTATTTTCTCTAAAAGTGTCCACTTTTAACAAAGTACCTATCTGGTTTCCTATTCTTTGCACAATCTTTCTGTCAAAGAATTCTAAAGGTAGGCTAGGTAGTTGTGCCCAAATGGTTCTGGTGGTGCATTCAAGTTGGCTTTTAGAAGGAAACTAGGTTTCCACAGCCTCATTTTGAGGTAATGAGTGCCCATACGCCAGGGGCCCTCATATATGACTTTTTGGAAATCTTCATAATGAGCAAACTTAAAAACAAAGAAATCGTGTCACAGGTTTACACAACTCATTCCTTCATTTGGCTTCTAATGGGCCTTGACTTGTGAGAAGAGAAAATTGTAGCGAACTGTTTTACCGAAAGTTTTCATTATAGCCACGTTCTTCGAAGGAGTCTTGGTTTATTTCTTTTCTTCTTTGAATAGAAGACTTGCAAGAATACCATCACTCACTTCCAATTCTTGGTCAGAGTCTTTGTAAGACCCGAAATTATATCGAAATTTCTTATAAAGGATTGAAAATGGTCACAAATTAAACGAATGGGATTCAGACTGGAGATAAGGATTTAAAATAAGAAATGAGTAAGTGTTCGTGAAGGGAAGTTGTGTTGATTTGGTTCCGAACGTGTAGAAGAGTAAAACGATCAAAAGACCGAAACCCGGTATAAATTCGATAAGAAAATTTTAATTAAAAACAAGGATTTAGGATATCTTGATCAATAATGAGGAAATTATCAAATTTCAAGTCCAATTGATCAAGATCCGAAATTATAAAGATTAATCAAAATTTTCACATCGAAAAATATCCTGAAAATACGGAGAAAATATACCGAAAAAAGGATTAAAATATAATAAATAAATTAAATAAATTAATTTAAATAAAATATAAATTTTTAATGATATTTTGGGATTTTTAGAATATAATAATGAATAAAATAATAAAATAATAAATTATAAAAAAATAAATTAAATAAAATTAAATTAAAAAAAAAAGAAACGAAAATTGGAAGAAATCGCGAAAGAGGAAAGCAGAGGCCGAGAGCCCCTTCTGCATCACCAACGGCCACCGGCGAGGCAGCGAGGCAGGCGACGATCGGGATAGGAGCTCGATACTGAGGGAGCCTCCACCGGCTGGCACGTGCTCCCCAGCCATCGAAAATCGTGAAAACGACGAGGGGGGAGAAACCAAAAAGAGAAAAGAGAATCGGCAGCCACCGGCACCGATTTGGCAAACCTCGCCCCCAGTCGAACATCCCCGAGGTAAAGACGAGCAGATTGGTGGTGGCCATGGCCGACGAAACAGACGGACGGCACCGAAAACGGTGGAAAGGAGAGGCACCACCGACGCCAAAGAGGAGAAAGGCCGAACCGGCCTCATTGCTGCCGATCCGAGCGTGGATGCCACCAGATCTATGCATCGGACAGCCAGACGGACCTGCTGGAGGTAAACGCCGGTGAAGAACCGGTCGGTGAAGCCTCGAACCAATCGAACTGGACTGAACCGATTGAACCGGACCGGTCTGAACCTGGTTGAACCGGATCGAACCGGTTCAGCCAAGAAAGAGAGGAAAAAAGGAGAAAAGGAAGAAAAAGAGAAAAAGGTAAAAAAGGGAAGATTTTCGAGGATACATCGGACTTCGGGTAAGTCGGTAAGAGGTCAAAAGTGATCGATTTGATTTCTAAGAAATTTATTTAAATTATATTTGATCAAAAATTAACCCGAAATTAAATATTAAATTGTGCAGTTCGACGATAAATTTTGAACGTGAGCTGATCGAACTCCGATTTGTGCACCATCACATAATTTTGGATAAGTAAAGCTCATTTACGACAACAATATGATTATTACGCAATTGGAATTTATTTTACAGATTTCGGATTAAATTCTGCATAAAAATAAATTATATTCGTATTTTTGAATTAATTGTCGTAAATGATATATGGGCTATCCAAAGAGTTTGTAAAGAAGCCCAATGGGTATTGAGAACCCAATAGACCCAAAGAAGGGATTTAATAAGTGGAAACGGGCTGAAAAAGGGGTTGAGGCCCACTAAACTGCAATCGAACCTAATAAATTAAAACGGGCCCAACGCTTTAGATTCGATCAGTAAGAGTGAAATACAAATTAGTATATTTGAACTGAACCCCCTATGTGGTTATATGCAGCTCCGTGACTTGGTTTGGAGCAAATTAGACTGAGAGACCTGGTACGGTCGAGACAGGATAAGCTTACGGGTAATTATAGGTAAGGAAATTTTACGGACTACTAGAGTTAACTTTACGCAATTTCAACTTCATTTGCAGTCTCTTAAATTGCCTGAAGGGTCTAGATTTCAAATAAAAATTTTAGTGTCCCTAATGGGCATATTACCAAAATACCCTTATGAAGGGTATAATTTCTGAAATTAGGAAAAGTTGGGAGGAACAAGAATAAGAGGTTCTTGCTTGTTTTTGAGGTGGTTTGACACATGCATGGGTAAGCTGGCTAACTTTTAAATAAAATGCACAACATTGCATAACTTTAATAATGTTGATTTTCTCTAAAATTGATTTGAGAAATGTAGCCGCCTACGTGATTTTATAGAAATGTGACATGCTAGAGCTCAGCTCGCATGAGTTTTTGATTTGTGTGATGCATGCATTAGTGTTAGAGCAAGAGCTCGCACCAGAGTTTTACATGCATTGGGGCTAGAGCCTAGCTTGCACCTGATTTTAACATGATTTTTGTGACAGGGTGTTGGAGTCTAACTCGCACCAGATTTTCATATGATTTTCGTGACAGGGTGCTAGAGTCTAACTTGCACCAGATTTTCACTTGAATTGTTTTGACTGAGTGCTGGAGCTTAGCTCGCACTAATCTTATGAGATTTTATGGAACGCGTGCTGGAGCTTGGCTCGCACGAGATTTTCCTTGGTTTTATGAGAGTGCGAGAGCATCGCTCGCACTGGTTTTATGAGAACATACGATGAGTCGTGCTTGGAGGGTTGGGTAGACTGTGTGTCACGCTGATGAAATAGACTCGCACGTGCGTTTTGAGACAAGGCATGAGTATGGATATGAGATATGCGTCCACGGAGTATGTTGTACCGTGCAAGTAGCATGGAGTATGTTGTACTGTGTTGAGATTGATTATGTGGCATCTTCAGATGCGTGGCATCTTCGGATGCGAGTGATCGGGCAGGACCGACGGGATGGACTGACCCACCTCCCGGGGTGGTTCCCGATAGTGGTGGGACCTCGTACACTAGGATCGATGTAGCAGTGGGATCACAAGGACATATGGCCATCGTCCTAGTTATTTGCCTGAGATATACACATATTGCCTAGTCTCGCATGTTGATGTTTTGAGAAACTCATTTTATGGATTTTATGTGAGTCTGGATCACCCGAGGGAGGGGTTAAATCCTAACTGAGATAAGATTTTGATGAGAATGAAGCTGGGTTTTAAACTGAATTTGCATGATGTTATTTCCATGCTATTTAAACCCATGAATGATGTAAACTGGTTTTACATGATATTCCTTATATCGCATGGTACTATTGCTTTGAAAAGCATCTGATTTCATGGTGTTGTGTGAGTCAGGAACACCCGAGGGATGGGCTGAGTCCTAGCTTGATTGTGAAATTTTAATGAGAGTGTAATGATTTAAAAGAGTTGCATGTTGAATTTTCCATGTTCTTTGAAATTCACATGCGAATTTGTTTTACATGACATCATGACTTCACGAATTGTAGTATCTGTTTTGAAATGTGTAGAGAAAGGGTGGTTTATGCATGGCACCACGTTCATGTAGGTAGTATGGTTGCCTACTTGTTCATAGGATTGCCTTACTGAGCTTGATGTGCTCACCCCTTTCATTTTTTCACACAGATTTCCTCCAGTAGACTTTGAGGTGACTGAGTACTGCATTCCTGATATCCGCTGCTGCCCATCATTTTGAGGTATATACACTTGTACATATTGTATCTAAATAAGAATAGCATAGTAACATGTTTATAAGTAACTGTTGGGGATGTATAGACACTGTAAACACTTGTAAATGAATGTGAAAGAATAAATGAAAAACGCATGTGTTTACCTTTTTCTGTAATACGAAATTAAGTTATATGGTGATTGAATGGTGGGACTGACATTGATGCACAGTCCAATTGTTAGTGGAGTGTGGTCACGATTAGAGGACAGATAAGTATGAAAGAAAAATGAAAAATTTACTTTGATTTTTGGGTCGTGACAAATGGTGGTATCAGAGCGAAATTAGTCTGATGTGTGTCAGTGTCAGTAATTAGAAAATTACATCCCTGTGTTACTGTGCTTAGTTAGATACAATAGTGTATATCGAGATGGGTCTTAATTAAGAAATTCTTGAGAATGCAGGAATATAGGTTTTATGCCTAATATTAGTCGCAGTAGAGGAGATAGAGCACGAGCCAGAGGTCGTAGAGGTAGGCCTGAGCCTGTTAGTCTTGCTGAGTCAACCTATGAGAACCCGGATGAAATTGAAATGGAGGTTAATATTGAGCATGCCCCACAGAGTCCAACAAAGAGATCGGACAGTACTGAGACACACTTCGCGAGGTTGGAGCGAAGTGTGGAGAATATTTTGGGAGCTAATTGCTCAAAGTATGCATGGGATTTAAGGGTGAGTCGGAGCATTGGTGGAAGTTCGCTCGACCCATCTTAAGAGTTAGACATCCAAAGATGACATGAGAAATATTTTGGATGTATTCCGGTGACAGAATATCCTGGATACTACCTAAAAGGAAATTACAGATAAAAATGTTTACACTAACTCAGAGGCACTGGTTGATTGGCGAGTATGAAACTCAATTTATATCCTTGGGCAGGTATTACCCCGACACTATGGGCAATGAGAGTCGGAGAGCCTAAAAGTTCATGGAAGGGCTCAAATTGTCGATTAGGATCCGATTGGCCCCTTTAGATATCACTACCTATACCGAGGCAGTGCGCAGACCAAAGTTGTATGAATAAGATCATGTGTTGCACACCTCTGAGATTGGGAAAGGTAGTAAGGGTCGAAATATAGATAGAAAGAGAATAGAGAATGACAGAGATGTCAGAACAAGAAAAATGTAGTTTAGTAAGAGATTAGAGTTAATGAGTCACGGGATAAGATGATTGGTAAGGCCCCCGTATATCCAATTTGAGCACTTTTGAGGGGTATTGTGATTAGAGGACCCCGACCTACTACGTAGCAGTGTAAGCAGTGTAAGATGTGTGGTAGATACCACGGAAGTAGGGCCTACACCTACACTTTATTTACTAAAATAGGCGTTAAGTGTGGTAAGACAGGCTATTTATTTAATGATTGCTTAGAGTTAGGTGAGACTGCCCCACAGAAGGGCAAAGAGACAGGAAAACCCTGTTGATATCTCTACACCGAAAAGGGGAGGCCACAGCCAAAGAGAAAGAGGAAAGTAGGCTGTTGGACAAGGGCGAGTGTATGCCTTGGACCAGGACACTACTGATGTTCATAGATGTGGTGAAAGATACCACACTGGTTATGAATAATGAAGTAATTATTTTAATTGATCTTGGTGCCATACATTTATTCATATCACCTTCATTTGTATATAAGTTAGTGAAAGACATGAATGCCTACAACCTTGCGCACAATGCTGATAGTTAGTACCCCAATGGAGGAGGGTTAACTAACGGAATAATTATGAAAAGATTATAAGTCGAAAACGGGAGAAGAAGTATAAGTCAGCCGATTTTATTCAATGTACTATGAATAATTTGAAGTAATATTTGAGAATAAATTGGTCGGCTGCAAACTATGCTGTTCAGATTTCTATCCTAAGATAGTGATGTTTTACCCCTGAAAAGTATACTATAAGTTTTGACAAGTAATAAAAAGGGTGTAGCGATTGAAATTAAAGAAGTAAATGATTGTACTCACGGAATGAGTAATGACAGAGCTTGTTATAAGTGATATACGAAAGGAGATAAGCTTTGAGATGTGATAGATCCTGAATACAAGATCTATTGGAATAAGAGGCGTATGCAAGGTACGAATATCTCTGATATGTGAAATAATTTGGATTAAGTGATACGTAGTAGATATGAATTGCGACCAAGGATAAGGGGTGGATATATCCATAACAAGTCCATGTGGTCAAGTTTGAGGGTTAATAAAGGTATTCCAAAATACCTCTCCGCCTGAAGACTTGACAGCGTCTAGAAGTACACATAACTTATAAATTGAAATCGACAGTCGTAATATATATATTTAAAATTAGGGTACCTTTACTGGTACGATAAAAAAATATAGAATTCGATTAATCAAGAAGGTTTAAAAATTAAAATTTTATAAAAATCGTTAATATAAGAAAAAGAAAATGACGCGGGTTAGTATCTTGAATGGAAGCGATCTCGAAATGACATTATATGTTTATGCGTACATAGGTCAAGGATATGGGTGATTGAAATATTTAGTGGAACTCAACTACGATGAGGTATTTAAACTTTACCGGGACCGATTTGTTATCATCCTTATTAATGATATTTTGGGTATATTTAAAGTCCAGGGAAAATTATAAGCAACAATTGGAAATTGCTTTTACAGATGATTTGTTGAGAGTTCTCGAAATGGACTACTTTATTGACACGTTTAACTAAGAAAAAGTGGTATTTGAATGGGATGATAAACGTGATAGGAGTTTTGGTGCATTGAAGTATGAACTGACCACCATAATTACTTTCACCATACCCAATAGCTCAAGAGGTTTCGCAGTGTATATGGATACCTCAAAATAATGAATGGGTTGTGTATTGATGCAAACTGGGAAGATAGTCGATTTTGGATCTAGACAACTCAAGGATCATGAAAGAAACTATTTGACCCATGATTGAGCGATTGGCAGCCGTAGCGTTTATACTGAAGGTATGGCGCCACCATTTATACGATGAGAAATTTTACGTATGCACTGATCATAAAAGCCCCGAGTATTTATTTTCACAAAAAGGATAGAATATGAGAACAAAGAGGGTCAGAGCTTCGGAGGGATTATAATCGTGAAAATTGTACCACCCGGGAAAGGCTAATGAAATGGCTGATGCCTTGAGCAGAAAGAGCCTCGGGATGGTATTACATATGATGGTCAGGGAGTGTGAGCTGCTAGAGCAATTGTGAACCTCAGTAGTGATGTGATCCCTTCTTATGATGACAGTGATTGTGTGACAACTAGCCTGAGATTATAACTGAATTTGAGTGACCAGATTTGATAGGCTTAACGTGATGATCACCATGGTGTCAATAGTATGGGTCAGATTCAAATGGGTATAGTGACAGAGTTCACAGAATGTGATGATGGCTTACTGAGGTTCAGAGACAGTATAAGTGCTCCCTAAGACCACAGTTGATGAGATAGTGATATTGTCAGAAGCTCGCTCTTCGAGATATACAGTGCATCCGATAAGTAATAAATATATCAAAATCTCAAAAAAGGGTATTGGTGGTCAAACGTGAAAAGGGATTGTAGAGATTTTGGAGAAGTGTCTCGTATGTCAGCAGATTAAGGTAGAGCAATAGAAGTTTGCAGGGTTATTACAGCCTCTACCTATATCGACACAGAAAATGGGAGAAGTTACCATGAATTTCATAATGGGTTATAGTGGACCTGGATGAATCACGAGGCTATCTAGGTGATAGTCGATAGATTGACTAAGTATACCCACCTTCTGGCTATGAAATCCCCAGATACTCTAAGTGTGTAGGCGGATTTATCTGTATAGAAGATTGTGGAACATTTTATATTTTCCAGTGAGTATTGTATCATATAGGGATTCCCGCTTCACTTCCCACTTCTGGGAATATTTTTCAGGAAGCTATGGGAACCCGATTGAGTGTTAGCACAGCTTTCCATCCTCAAACAGATGGTCAGTCGAAGGGGACTGTACAGGTTCTGGAGGATATGATGAGAGTGTGTGCCATTAATTTCATAAGCTCCTGAGATGACCCGTTGCTACTAATTGAATTCGCCAATAATAACAATTGTCACTTGAGTATCGGGATAACATTATATGAGGCATTGTATGGCCGTAGGGGTTGTTCCCTGACTTGAATAGGAAGAAGTGGGTGACAGATAGAGAATTGCTCCCGAATTTGTAAGACAAATCTCTGAGGATGTTCAGTTGATTAGTGAGAGATTAAGAACACCTCAGAGCAGACAGAAAAGCTATGCTGACAAGAGACAGAAAACCATTGGAATTCATCGAAGGTGAATTAGTATTATTGGAAGTTACATGCCCTTAGGACATAACGAGATTCAGAAAGAAGGCAAATTGAAATTCGTTAGATTGAATCCCTTGAGAGATTTAACAAAGTGGGAGATAAGGCCTGTAAGTTGGCGTTACAACCTGAATTAGCAGGCATCCACAATGCGTCTCATCTTTTGATGCTTCGGAAATACTATTCGGACCCAACATATGTGATCAGATATGTGCTCTAACAGCTTAGCTCAATGAAAGTATAACATATGTTGAAAAATTGATTCGGGTATTAGACGGAAGGAGAAAGTGTCGAGGTTTAAGATGATCTCCCTAGTCAAGTCCGTTGGTAGTATTACACTCTAGAAAAAGTCACATGAGAATTAAAGAGTATGATGCGATAGACATAACCGGAGTTGTTTATGGACCCATTTGACTTGGTTTTAATTTAGAGGACCAAATATTTTAAGCGGGGGAGATTATGTAAGACCCGAAATTATATCGAAATTTCTTATAAAGGATTGAAAATGGTCACAAATTAAACAAATGAAATTCGGACTGGAGATAAGGATTTAAAACACGAAATGAGTAGTGTTCGTGAAAGGAAGTTGTGTTGATTTGGTTCCGAACGTGTAGAAGGGTAAAACGGTCAAAAGATCGAAACTCGGTATAAATTCGATAAGAAAATTTTAATTAAAAACAAGGATTTAGGATATCTTGATCAATAACGAGGAAATTATCAAATTTCGAGCCTAATTGATCAAGATCTGAAATTATAAAGATTAATCGAAATTTTCACATCAAAAAATATCTCGAAAATATGGAGAAAATATATCGAAAAAAGGATTAAAATATAATAAATTAATTAAATAAATTAATTTGAATAAAATATAAGTTTTTAAGGATATTTTGGGATTTTTAGAATATAATAATGAATAAAATAATAATATAATAAATTATAAAAATAAATAAAATTAATAAAATTAAATTTTAAAAAAAAGAAACGAAAATTGGAAGAAATCGCGAAAGAGGAAAGTAGAGGCTGAGAGCCCCTTCTGCATCACCGACGGCCACCGGCAACGTAGAGGGGCAGGCAACGATCGGGAGAGGAGCTTGGTACCGAAGGAGCCTCCACCGGTCGGCACGCGCTCCCGAGCCATCGAAAATCGCGAGAACGGCGAGGAGGGAGAAACCGAAAAGAGAAAAGAGAATCGACGGCCACCGGCGTCGATCTGGCTAACCCCGCCCCTAGCCAAACGTCCCTGAGGCAAAGACGAGCAGATTGGTGGTGGCCACGGCGGGCGAAACCGACGGACGGCACAGAAAACGATGGAAAGGAGAGGCACCACCGACGCCAAAGAGGAGAACGGCCGAACGGGCCTCATTGCTGCCAATCCGAGCGGGATGCCACCAGATCCATGCATCGGACAGCCAAACGGACCTGCCGAAGGTGGAAGCCGACGAAGAACTGGTCGGCGAAGCCCCGAACCGGCCGAACCAGACTGAACCGACTGAATCGGACCGATCTGAATCGAGTTAAACCGGACCGAACCGGTTTAGCCAAGATAAAGAGGAAAAAGGGAGAAAAAGAGGAAAAGATAAAAAGGAGAAGATTTTCGAGGATACACCGGACTTCGGGTAAGAGGTCAAAAGTGACCGATTTGATTTTCGAAAAATTTATTTAAATTATATTTGATCGAAAATTAACCCGAAATTAAATATAAAATTGTGCAGTTCGACGATAAATTTTGAACGTGAGCCGATCGAACTCTGATTTGCACACCATCACATAATTTCGGGTAAGTAAAGCTCATTTACGACAACAATATGATTATTACGCAATTGAAATTTATTTTGCAGATTTCGGATTAATTTTTGCATAAAAATAAATTATATTCGTATTTTTAATTAATTGTCGTAAATGATATACGGGTTATCCAAAGAGTTTGGAAAAAAGCCCAATGGGTATTAAGAGCCCAATAGACCTGAAGAAGGGATTTAATAAGTGGAAACGGGCTGAAAAAAGGGTCGAGACCCATTAAAGTGCAATCGGGCCCCATAAAGTAAAAAGGGGTCAACTCTTTAGATTCGATCAGTAAGGGTGAAATACTAATCAATATATTTGAACTAAACCCCTATGTGGTTATATGCAGCTTCGTAGGCTTGGTTTGGAGCGAATTGGACTGAGAGACCTGGTATGATCGAGACAAGATAAGCTTGCGCGTAATTACAGGTAAGAGAATTTTACGGACTGCTAGAGGTAACTTTACGCAATTTCAACTTCATCTGTAGTCTCTTAAATTGTCTGAACGGTCTAGATTTCAAATAAAAAATTTAGTGCCCCAGATGGGCAAATTACCAAAATACCCTTATGAAGGGTAAAATTCTCAAAATTAGGAAAAGTTGGGAGGAACAAGAATAAGAGGTTCTTGCTTGTTTTTGAGGTGGTTTGACACATGCATGGGTAGGCTGGCTAACTTTTAAATAAAATGCACATCATTGCATAACTTTAATCAATGTTGATTTTCTCTAAAATTGATTTAAGAAATGTAGCCGCCTACGTGATTTTATAGAAATGTGACGTGCTAGAGCTCAGCTCGCACGAGTTTTTGATTTGTGTGATGCATGCATTAGTGCTAGAGCAAGAGCTCGCACTAGAGTTTTACATACATTAATGCTAGAGCCTAGCTCGCACCAGATTTTAACATGATTTTTGTGACAGGGTGCTGGAGTCTAACTCGCACCAGATTTTCATATGATTTTCATGATAGGGTGCTAGAGTCTAACTCGCATCAGATTTTGTGATGTCCGGACCAGCCCAATCGGCCATGGCAACCCCTCAGGGCCCATCAGACAACGATTGCTGTGACAACGGCCCAACACTCATCCGAACTGTCCGCTTTGGCCGAGCCCAGCCCAAGCCTCAAGGTTTTCTTTCGCGTCCCCAGAGGCTCGAACTCAGGACATCATCCTTTATCCGACACCCCTGGTACCATTGAGCTCGTGAGCTCAATGGTACCAGGGGTGTCGGATAAAGGATGATGTCCTGAGTTCGAGCCTCTGGGGACGCGAAAGAAAACCGTGAGGCTTGGGCTGGGCTCGGCCAAAGCGGACAGTTCGGATGAGTGTTGGGCCGTTGTCACAGCAGTCGTTGTCTGATGGGTCCTGAGGGATTGCCATGGCCGATTGGGCTGGTCCGGACATCACAATAAAAACGCGCGTTTTATTGTGATGTCCGGACCAGCCCAATCGGCCATGGCAACCCCTCAGGGCCCATCAGACAACGACTGCTGTGACAACGGCCCATCACGCAAATTCATATTGTCCCCTCTGGCCGAGCCCAGCCCAAGCCTCAGGGTTTTGTTCCCTTCGGGGACAAATCCCCTCAGAACGCGTCCCCAGAGGCTCGAACTCAGGACATCATCCTTTATCCGACACCTAGCTCAATGGTACCAGGGGTGTCGGATAAAGGATGATGTCCTGAGTTCGAGCCTCTGGGGACGCGTTCTGAGGGGATTTGTCCCCGAAGGGAACAAAACCCTGAGGCTTGGGCTGGGCTCGGCCAGAGGGGACAATATGAATTTGAGTGTTGGGCCGTTGTCACAGCAGTCGTTGTCTGATGGGTCCTGAGGGATTGCCATGGCCGATTGGGCTGGTCCGGACATCACAATAAAACGCGCGTTTTATTGTGATGTCCGGACCAGCCCAATCGGCCATGGCAATCCCTCAGGACCCATCAGACAACGACTGCTGTGACAACGGCCCAACACTCAAATTCATATTGTCCCCTCTGGCCGAGCCCAGCCCAAGCCTCAGGGTTTTATTCCCTTCGGGGACAAATCCCCTCAGAACGCGTCCCCAGAGGCTCGAACTCAGGACATCATCCTTTATCCGACACCCCTGGTACCATTGAGCTCACGTATTGTGATGGCCGAGCCCAGCCCAAGCCTCACGGTTTTCTTTCGCGTCCCCAGAGGCTCGAACTCAGGACATCATCCTTTATCCGACACCCCTGGTACCATTGAGCTCACGAGCTCAATGGTACCAGGGGTGTCGGATAAAGGATGATGTCCTGAGTTCGAGCCTCTGGGGACGCGAAAGAAAACCGTGAGGCTTGGGCTGGGCTCGGCCATCACAATAAAATGCGCATTTTATTGTGATGTCCGGACCAGCCCAATCGGCCATGGCAATCCCTCAGGACCCATCAGACAACGACTGCTGTGACAACGGCCCAACACTCAAATTCATATTGTCCCCTCTGGCCGAGCCCAGCCCAAGCCTCAGGGTTTTGTTCCCTTCGGGGACAAATCCCCTCAGAACGCGTCCCCAAAGGCTCGAACTCAGGACATCATCCTTTATCCGACACCCCTGGTACCATCGAGCTCACGAGCTCGATGGTACCAGGGGTGTCGGATAAAGGATGATGTCCTGAGTTCGAGCCTCTGGGGACGCGTTCCGAGGGGTATTGTCCCCATACGAGACAAAACCGTGCGGCTTGGGCTGGGCTCGGCCAGAGCGGACAATACGAATTTGAATGAGGGGCTTGGGCTGGGCTCGGCCATCACAATAAAACGCGCGTTTTATTGTGATGTCCGGACCAGCCCAATCGGCCATGGCAATCCCTCAGGACCCATCAGACAACGACTGCTGTGACAACGGCCCGACACTCAAATTCATATTGTCCCCTCTGGCCGAGCCCAGCCCAAGCCTCAGGGTTTTGTTCCCTTCGGGGACAAATCCCCTCAGAACGCGTCCCCAGAGGCTCGAACTCAGGACATCATCCTTTATCCGACACCCCTGGTACCATTGAGCTCACGAGCTCAATGGTACCAAGGGTGTCGGATAAAGGATGATGTCCTGAGTTCGAGCCTCTGGGGACGCGTTCTGAGGGGATTTGTCCCCGAAGGGAACAAAACCCTGAGGCTTGGGCTGGGCTCGGCCAGAGGGGACAATATGAATTTGAGTGTCGGGCCGTTGTCACAGCAGTCGTTGTCTGATGGGTCCTGAGGGATTGCCATGGCCGATTGGGCTGGTCCGGACATCACAGATTTTCACTTGAATTGTTTTGACTGAGTGCTGGAGCTTAGCTCGCACTAATCTTATGAGATTTTATGAAACGCATACTGGAGCTTGGCTCGCACGAGATTTTCCTTGATTTTATGAGAGTGTTGGAGCATCGCTCGCACTGGTTTTATGAGAACATCCGATGAGCCGTGCTTGGAGCATCGGGTAGACTGTGTGTCATGCCAATTAAATAGGCTCGCACGTGCGTTTTAAGACAAGGCATGAGTATGAATATGAGATATGGGTCCACAGAGTACGTTGTACCGTGCAAGTAGCATGGAGTACATTGTACCGTGTTGGGATTGATTATGTGGCATCTTCGGATGCGAGTGGCATCTTTGGATGCGTGGCATCTTCCGATGCAAGTGGTATCTTCAGATGCGAGTGATCAGGCAGGACCGACGGGATGGACTGACCCACCTCCCGGGGCGGTTCTCGCTAGTGGTGGGACCCCAGACACTAGGATCCGTATAACAGTGGGATCATAAGAACACATGGCCATCGTCCTAGTTATTTGCCTGAGATATACACATACTGCCTAGTCTCGCATGTTGATGGTTTGAGAAACTCGTTTTGTGGATTTTGTGTGAGTCTGAATCACCCGAGGGCGGGGTTAGATCTTGATTGAGATAAGATTTTGATGAGAATGAAACTGGATTTTAAACTGAATTTGCATGATGTTATTTTCATGCTATTTAAACCCATGAATGATGTAAACTGGTTTTACATGATATTTCTTATATCGCATGGTACTATTGCTTTGAAAAGCATTTGATTTCATGGTGTTATGTGAGTCAGGAACACCCGAGGGATGGGCTGAGTCCTGACTTTATTGTAAAATTTTAATGAGAGTGTAATAATTTAAAAGAGTTGCATGTTGAATTTTTCTTGCTCTTTGAAATCCACATGCGAATTTGTTTTACATGACATCATGACTTCACGAATTGTAGTATCTGTTTTGAATGTGTGGAGAAATGGTGGTTTATGCATGGCACCACGTTCATGTAGGTAGTATGGTTGCTTACTTGTTCATAGGATTACCTTACTGAGCTTGATGTTCTCACTTCTTTCATTTTTTCACATAGATTTCCTCCAGTAGACTTTGAGACGACTGAGTACTGCATTTTTGATATCCGTTGATGCCCATCATTTTAAGGTATATACACTTGTACATATTGTATCTAAATAAGAATAGTATAGTAACATGTTTATAAGTAACTGTTGGGGATGTATAGACACTGTAAACACTTGTAAATGAATGTGAAAGAATAAATAAAAAACGCATGTATTTACCTTTTTCTGTAATAAAAAATTAAGTTATATGGTGATTGAATGGTGGGACTGGTATTGACGCACAGCTCAATTGTTAGTAGAGTGTGGTCACGATCAGAGGACAGGTAAGTATGAAAGAAAAACGAAAAATTTACTCTGATTTTTGGGTCGTGACAGTCTTCATCAGAGAAAGGAACTTGATTAGCAAAAGAGAAGGAAGACTCTTCTCGACTAGTCGTTAGAGAATCTTTATTAGATAATTTTTTTTGTTTGATTTGAAGCCATTTCTGGGTGTAGGGGTTTAAGTTCCCCATTCTATGTTCTTTTGACGCTCTTAATCTTCGTATTATTTTCCTTGGTAAAACTGCGAGAGAGAGTTCAGAGAGCAACTCATGATTTTTCTTTTTATGTACCTAAATACACAGAAACAGATCCTTTAAAATCTGAGCCTAAGGCCTCAATTTCACACCATTGAAACCCTAGAAACTCACGTGAAAAAGCACAAATGGAAAAGACGACAGGCAGATTCAGTGAGAGAGAAAGGGGATTTACTCAATCAAAAGTTAAGGTTTTCGGTTTTTTTTCGTGGCGAGAAAGTAAAAAGTGAAGAGTGATTTTTTTTTTTTTTTTTACTTCATTTAAGAGTGATCTTCTTTTGTACTTCATTTAATTTTTCATTGACAAAATTGTTTTCATCTTTTTTTTGTTGCAGAAAATTGTACACTTGATTTGACCCCAAATTTTTTTTTTTTTTTTTGGAAAACATTCAACCGTAATTATGCAAGTTATGGGTAGGTTAAGCAAGTTATGGGTGGGTAGAAACGGATTCAGAGAAAATGCCAAACTTAATGGGTGACTCTTGTCGTTCTGTCACCAGCCAACAAACGCATTTATTGATCAAAATACTTCGTATTTCTATATAACTATACTTTCCTTTGACGTTTCCCGGAAGGCCAAAACATGACTTATCAGCCCACCAAACCGTCGCTACCTTGGAAAACTAGGATCTCCATCTCCCTAATTTCCACCCTTAGTGATGCCGCCTGCCGCTCCGATGGCACCGTCAACCGCCGTCTCCTCCGCTTACTTGACTTCCAAGCCCCTCCTAATCCCAAACCCACCAACTCCATCAGCTCCTCTGACACCACCATCGATGCTTTCCGCAATCTCTGGTTTCGCCTATACTGTCCCAACCTCCCTTCGAATCTCCTGCTTCCTGTTGTCATTTTCTTTCATGGAGGCGGCTTCACCTTCCTCAGCCCTGCCTCCCAGGCATATGACGCCGTCTGTCGTAGATTCGCCCGCAAGCTTCCCGCTTTCGTTGTCTCCGTCTACTACCGTCTTGCTCCTGAACACATCTACCCTTCTCAATACGACGATGGATTCGAAGTTCTTAAGTTCTTAAACGACAACGGCACCACAATCTTACCAGAAAATGCTGACTTGTCACGGTGTTTCTTAGCGGGAGATAGTGCAGGTGCCAACCTGGCTCACCACGTAGCAGTCCGGGCTTGCCAAACAGGGTTTCAGACATTGAAGTTGATGGGGCTAATTTCCATACAGCCATTTTTCGGAGGAGAGGAGAGAACGGAGGCGGAGATGCAGCTGGTGGGGTCGTTCCTGGTGTCTGTGCCGAGAACAGATTGGTGCTGGAAGGCGTTTTTGCCCACCGGGTCGAACCGAGATCACGAAGCTGTGAATGTGAGCGGACCCAATGCAAAGAATATAGCAGAGTTGGATTTTCCAAAGACGATGGTGGTCGTGGGTGGGTTCGACCCATTGAAGGATTGGCAGAGGAGGTATTATGAGTGGTTGAAAGCATCCGGGAAAGAAGCGACTTTGATGGAGTATCCAAATATGATCCACGCGTTTTACATTTTTCCAGAATTGCCCGAGGCTTCTCAGTTAATTATGCAGATTAAAGATTTTATGACCAACTGTTGCTCTCAACTCAAATATAATTGAAAATTCAGGTGGTGTATTGATACTCGTATATTTTTTTATGTTGTCTGGCTTGGGATATGAAAAAGTGAAGCTACATAGCAAGTAATCCTCGATTTCATTTTAGAATAGACATTAAGCTATTAGTGACACTAGAATCCGAGATCCACTGTTGCATTTCGAATATATGACCTAATAGAAAGATATCTGAACGAAGTTTTAATAATTAAAGTATCTTTTGGTTTGTGAAATTTGAAATTTCCTTTGAAAATCATTTTAATTTCAAAACTCTATCTTGAAAATATTAGATTACTTAATGTCGAATAAATCATCTTATCAATTGAATCACATATGTTTTATTTCAATAAATACCAAGAAATGTCCCTTCTTGTATAGTAGCAAATTTTTAATATTAGAAATAAATTTCTGGAGTGTATGAAGTGATTTTCTCACGGAAAGTGGGAAAAAGTGGTTGAGAATTAGAGGCGTGTGGGTCATGCTGACAGACTTTGGAATTGGATACGTCTCGCTTCAAAAGCCTAGCATGGAAAGTTACAAAGCACCTTCCTTATCATTTATTACCACTGCAAGTATGATACAGTGAAGTCGCTACTGACGTTACCGAGCATCTTTTCATACAAAGGAACTTACTTTGACAGTGTTCAATAACGAGATTATTAGGGTTTCTTTTTTTTTCATCAATGATGTTGAACCTCAGCAGCCATAATATTCCTTCACCTTTGAGCATATTCGTTGAAACTCTAATTGATTTTCTTTCCCATGCTTTACAAGGAAAGGCAATCAGGAGCCATGTTACTCACGACAGTATTAGGCTATAAATGCCCTTGCAAAGTCTTTCTAAGAATGTACACTACAAAAAAAAGGGTAACAATGACGGATTTTTCGTCGCTAATTTTTGTTTTTCGTTACAAATGAGTATTTGTAAAGGAATTAGCGACGAAAATTTTTGTAGTCAATTCTTTCGGTAAATTTGAACTTGTTGAAAGTTTTCTGTCGTTAAGAGAAAAATTTCGTCATTAATTTTGTCGCAAATTATTTCCGTTGTTGAAAATTTTTCTCGACGAAATTCCGACGCTATTTTTATTTTTCAATTAAGTAAAAAATTCGTCGCTAAAAGGATTCAGCGACGGATTTTCGTCGCTAATTTTTATATATATATATTTAAATTAATTAAATATTTCGTCGCAAAATGATTTAGCCACGAATTTTTGTGAGAACCCTGCTGCCCGCCCCACACCAGGTCACAGGCTTACAGGAACTCATCACCTCCACGTATTGTTCGCTTTGGGCTGGCCCACAGGCCCCCTCACGGTTTTGCTCCACTGGGGGGGGCAAGCCCATCTCCCAGGAGACGCGTCACGGAAGGCTCGAACTCGGGTCAACACCCTTGTTCTTGCACTTCCTAACGCCAAGGCTCAATGGCGTTAGGAAGTGCAAGAACAAGGGTGTTGACCCGAGTTCGAGCCTTCCGTGACGCGTCTCCTGGGAGATGGGCTTGCCCCCCCAGTGGAGCAAAACCGTGAGGGGGCCTGTGGGCCAGCCCAAAGCGGACAATACGTGGAGGTGATGAGTTCCTGTAAGCCTGTAACCTGGTGTGGGGCGGGCAGCAGGGTTCTCACAATTTTCGTCGCTAATTTATATATATATATATATATATTTGAATTAATTAAATGTTCCGTCACTAAAATGATTCAACGATGGATTTACGTCGCTAATTTATATATATTTTTGAATTAATTAAATTTTTCGTCGCTGAAATAATTTAGCGACGGATTTTCGTCGCTAATTTATATATATATATATATATATATATATATTTGAATTAATTAAATTTTTCGTCACTAAAATGATTCAACGATGAATTTTCGTCACTAATTTATATATATAAATATATATATTTTGAATTAATTAAATTTTTTGAATTAATTAAATTTTTCGTCGCTGAAACCTGTCAGCGACGAAATTCTGTAGCAATTTTTTAAAGCTTAAATTCTCCGTTGCTAAAAGTATTCAGCGACGAAATTTCGTAGCTGAATTGTATATATATTCATTAATTTTTCTGTCGCTAAGAGGTATCAGCGACGGAATTTCGTAGCTAATTTTTATATATATTTTCTATATTAATTAGATATATTTTTAATATTGATATAGCTTAAATTCAAGTACCTAAAATAATGAAACAGACATGTAGAAATCGATAAAAACAAACATAAAATATATATCACAACTATATATCAAAACTAACATGAAGTATTCATTGAAAATCACCATCATATACAATCCGATCAGATCATCATCACAAATATCATCCAGAATTCATAACAAAACCAAATAAAATTAAAAAAATGGGTACTCTCACTGATTAGGAGGCAAAAATTGACAATCGAAAAAGTAAGGTTTTCGTCCATACTGCAACCTAAATGCCTTTGTACGTTCCATGCAATAACGACAAAATAATCGACCATGGGTGCTCCACCTAGACAACATTCCATAAGTAAGGAAGTCATTAATTGTCCATAACAATGCAGCCATTAACATAAAATTATGTTTTCTATGAGCATCATAAGTCTTAACACCCTGTTCCCGCAACACCTTTAACTCATCAACTAAAGGTCTGAAGAAAACATAAATGTTATATGATGGACTTTTCCTTCCCGAAATTATCATATTGAGAAACATAAATATGGACTTTTCCTGGCCAACAAGAGTATGATCTCGATGCCGGCCCATAAGGACAAAATCCATCAGCACACAAATCAAGTCTTACATTCTGAGGATCAACATCAAACAATTGGTGAATACGATTGAATTGTTAACATGCCTCCCCATCAATAGGATGATTGAGCACTCCGTTAGTATTTTGACTTTCAACATGCCATGTCATAAACTTAGCAGTTACTGACGACATAAAAAGCCTTTACAACATCGAAATTAATGAGAAATAATGTAAAACCTTATAAGGTTTCCTTTTTCCACGTCCTCCAACTGTTGAGATAGGTTTATATCGAGGATGACCACATATTTGACAATACTCCTACTCTGCATATTCTTTATCAAACAATATACAATTATTCTTGCATGCATCTATTTTAATATAACTAATGTAAGACCCGAATTTAATTAAAATACGAAATGAAATTAGTGTTCGTGAAGGAAAGTTTGACTGAATTAATTCTCGAACACGTGTAAGGGCAAAATGGTCAAAAGACCGGAAGCCGGTATAAATTCGATGAGAAAAATTAATTTAAAATAATGGATTAAGAAATCTTGGTCAATAAAAGTGAAATAAAATTATTTCGGATTAAATTGATCAAGATATTAATTTATGAAAATTAATCGGGATTAATCGGGATTTTTAGTTCGGAAAAAATATAATCCCGAAAATAATCGAAAAATATACCGAAAGGTCACCCGGGACAATATCCCGAAAATACGGAGAACTCATACCCGAAAAAGGATTAAAATAAATTAAATTAAATTAAATTAATTAATTAAGAATAAAATAATAATTTTAAGAGGTATTTGGGTAGTTTAATATATTTTATTGAATAGTAAAATAATTAAAATAAATAAAAATAATAATAAAATTGATAAAATAAGAAAAAAAAAAAGTAATTGAAACAAAAAAAAAGGGGGTCGGGGAGAGAGAAAGAAAGAAACAGAAACAGAAAAGCAGAGAAACGGAAGCTGTGTCGGGGGAAGAGGCCGGACGACCACCGGCGATCCCTGTCCCAGGCCGCCCACCGAAAAAGGAAGCCCGACGCCCGACGAACACGATGGTACCGGCGGTGCAGCTTACCGACGCCGGAGGAAGCCGAACGGAGGGAGAGAAACCCGCGGGGAAAACGGAGTCGGTACCGGCGATCCACGGCAGCTGGGGGCGATCGGTGGGCACCGGCGTGACCAGGAAGAAGAGCCGATCCTTTTGAGGCCAATACCGACCGGCGAAATCGTCGGAATCCGCCGAATCGGGAGGAAACAGCCGCGGGGGAGAAGAGCTGATTCCCGGCGATCGGCGGCGATTCAGGCTCGGCCACCCCTAGCCGAATGTCCCCGAGGCCAAGGCGAGTCGATCGGTGGTAGCCACAACCGTCGAAGTGGCCGGAAAACGCCGGAAACGGCGGAGGAAAGGAAATGGGTCCGACGGTCGAGGGAGAACTACTGGACCGGCGGCGTTCCGGCGAGCTTGACCCAAACCGAGGGCAGATCTGAGACGCGGACAACCTCACGGAGCCACTGGCGGTGGAAGCCGGCGGAGAACCGGCCGGCAAGGTGGTGAACCGACGGTGAACCGGCCGAACCGGAGTGAACCGGCGGTCTGAACCGGTCCGAACCGGACTGAACCGGTTCAGCCAAAAAGAGGAGAAAAAGGGGAGAAAAAGGGAAAAGGAAAAAGAGAAAAAAATTGGAGAAAATTCCGGTGATGCAATCGAGCTTCGGGTAAGTCGATAAGCGGTCAAATTGACCCGATTTAAATTTGGAATATTTTATTTAATTAAATTTCGACCGAAAAGTTTACCCGAAAATGTAATTAAATGTGTAGCTCGACGATTGGCATCAACCGAGGGCTCGAGACAGCCTCGATTTGCGGACTAGCATGGAATCTCGGGTAAGTGATCCCTATTTACGATAATTTTCTCGTTATGCGAGATGTTGAGTTAATTTCCGCATAAATTGAATAAAATTATGGAAATTTAGATTAATTGTCGTAAATATTTAATTTAGCTACTCGAGAAGTAGAACGAGGCCCGATAAATTATTGGTGGGCCCAATGAGCCCAATAGGCCTCGATAAGTGGGAATTTAGTGAAAAGCGGGCTTAAGGCCGATTAAGGCCCATTAAGGTGCAATCGGGCCCAATAAGGGTAAACGGGCCCAATGATTTAAATTAAGCCCAGAAAGTAATAGATACAATTAAATTGCATAATATCTGACCTGAGGAATGTTAATACGCAGTTCCGGGCATTGGATTGGAAGCATATCGGACTGCGCGATGGGACTACATTGGAAAAGAAAAAGGTCAGACTCGACGAGAATCGAGATAAGGGAATTCTGCGGACTGCTAGAGGTAACAGTACGCAATTTTACATTCATATGCATTCCTTTAAAACTAATTGAAGGGTCTAGAGGTCGAAAAACAATTTTAGTGCCCCGTATGGGCAAAATTACTAAAATACCCTTGCTAAGGGTAAAATTCTAAAAAATTTAGGAAAAATTGGGAGGAGCAAGAACAAGAGGTTCCTGCTCGTTCTGGAGGTATTTCAACGCATGCATGAGTAGGCTGGCTCACCTTGAAAGAAAATGCATAGCATTGCATATCTTAACTGATGTGATTTCTGTGAAAACTATTTGGAAATAACCGAGCCGCCTACATGTTTTTATTTACATGTGACGTGCTAGAGCTCAGCTCGCACGATGTTTGACTTGTGTGATGCATGCATTAGTGCTGGAGCGAGAGCTCGCACTAGAGTTTTACATGCATAGGTGCTAGAGTATAACTCGCACCAGATTTCACATGCTTTTGCGTGACATGGTGCTAGAGTCTAACTCGCACCAGATTTTACATGATTTTCATGGCAGGGTGCGGGAGTTTAACTCGCACCAGATTTTATAAGATTTTCATACAATTTATATACAGAGTGCTGAGCCTAGCTCGCACTAGTTTTACTGGATTTGTGGAGTAGCGCTGTCTGCCCTTGGAGTCAGCCAAAAGGCCCAACAGGCTCAATAGACCTCTTAAGTAGGGTGAGAGTGAGGGATGAGGTTGGCGGCCTTGTGGAGATGTAAAGCGGGCTCTGCCAAGTTTACTTGATTCGATGAGAGTGCTGAGCATCGCTCGCACTGATTTTTAAGAGAACATACGATAAGCCGTGCTTGGAGCATCGGGTAGACTGTGTGTCACCGATTTAATAGGCTCGCACGTGGGTTTTGAGACATGGCAACGAGTATTGAGTTATGAAAACCTCTGTGGGAAGCAGGCCAATTGGGCTGGAGTACCTAGAGTGATATGGGTCCATGGAGTACGATGTACCGTGCAAGTAGCATGGAGTACGATGTACCGTGGGGTATCTTCGGATGCGGTATCTTTGTGATACAGAGTATCTTCGGATACGGTATCTTTGTGATACGGGGTATCTTTGTGATACGGTATCTTCGTGATACGGGGTATCTTCGGATACGGCATCGACGGATGCGTGAGATCGGATAAGACTGACGGGTTGGATTGACCCACCTCCCGGGCAGTTCCCGATCAGGGTGAGACCTCGCACACTGGGATCCGTGAAGCTAGAGGACTCACGAGGACATATTGGCCAGTCCTGGTTATTACCGATATACAGTATTACCTAGTCTCGTATCTTGTATATATATACGTATGTTTTCGATACCGATGCTTTTGAGAAATTCTATTTCCATGGTTTTGTGGGAGTCAGGATCACCCGAAGGAGGGGTCGAGTCCTGACTTCATTGTGAAATTTTTAAAGAGAAAGAAATGATTTAAAATAATTGCATGTTGAGTTTTCCGTGCAACTGGATTTACATAACATCACAACATCATATCATATGTTTTAAAATGTGTGGAGAAAGGGTGGTTTATGCATGGCACCACGTTCATGTAGGTAGTATGGTTACCTACTTGTTCGTAGGATTGCCTTACTGAGCTTGATGTGCTCACCCCTTTCATTTTCTCCCACAGATGATCTCCAGTTGAAGTTGAGGCGACTCAGTACTGCATTCCGGATATCCGCTGCTGCCCATCAACATAAGGTATATACACTTGTACTTATTGTATCTACATAAGCATAGCACAGTAACATGTTTGTAAGTAACTTTAGGGGATGTATAAATAATATAACAACTATAAATGACTGGAGAAGAAATAAGTACTGGGGTAGATGTATGGTGGGACTGGCATTGACGCACAGCCCAATTAGTAGTGGAGTGTTGGTCACGATTCGAGGACAGGTAAGAATTAAGTAAGAAAATAAACAAAAACGCGAAAAATTCACTCTGATTTTTGGATAGTTGGGTCGTGACAACTAAGCCCTAATTTTTCTAGCTTCTTATTCATTTCATAGGAGGTTTGTGGCAAATTATCATCTTCTGGTAACATAGGCTTCATAATCCCTATCAAACGATTGAAGCATGCTTCACTTATATTAAACTCTGACTTCCAGTTCAAAAGTAGTGAAACAGCCGATAATGTTGTGTGCATTGAACAATCAGGCCATAGTGGTTCATCCGCATCATTCAAGAGAGAATAAAAGTATGTAGCAGATGAATTCGGATGTTGCTCCTCACTTCTTGAATTGTTCACATAATTACCAACTATGTCATCATCCATATGAAAAGCATTTGTAACCATTCTAACATATGAATTTTGTTCCTCAGGTCTCACTTGACACGCCCAAAAGGTATATGTCCGCAAGTGCACGGGTCGTACAAGTAATAATGGGATTTGAGTCTCGAAATTATCATCCCACACAGAAGTTGACTAGCCTAATTAAGTACTGGTTAATCTTACCTTAAGTATATTCTAGCAAATTATGAGATTAAGGTGGGTGATCTACTAATCTAGAATTGAAAATACCGAAAGCAATAAAATAATAACACTATAAAATAAAGAAAATAAAACCGAGCAAAATTACTTACAGTGCTCAACGCAATTAAAATAAAAAACCTACAAAAGAAATTAAAACAGTTAAAACTAATTAACGTAATTAAAATAAAATGCAATTATGAAAAATAACAAAGCAAGATTTAATGAAATAAATTTACCCCTAATCTAATTCTAAATGAACACTTAATTAACTATCATCCTAATTAAAACTAAGTTTTATACTACTATGCAAGAATACTAACATGCAATTTAATTAAAGACTTTAAACTAAGCTTAACAACTTAAATTGAAATTAAACTAAACTAACAATGCATGAAATTGAATTAATTGCTAGAGTTGAATGCCAAACAAGCCTTAAGCATTTTAAACCGTTCCCTCTAAACACTATTCATGTGTCTTCCAAATTATGTTTTTTTTCTAAACTTTCACGATTTTGGCTATTGGCTCTCTGCTGCATTCAGCATGCTCTCGGGTTCTGACCAGAAACTGCTCCAAATATTGCTAGGTCTGCTTCTGCTCCCTGCTGCACCAGGCATTCTTGGTTCTGCAACCTGCTGTTTCTCGGTTCTTTAACCTGCTGTTGCTGTTTCTGCCCTGGTGTGTCTCGGTTCTGTAACCTGCTGTTGTTGTTTTTGCCCTGGTGTGTCTCGGTTACAAGGGCTCTCAGGTTCAGTTACCAGCTCTCATTCTGCTTATCGGTTTTGCAAATTGCTGCTGCTTCAGGCATATCTTGGGTCTCGGTCTGGACACTCACTGCTCTCAGTTTTTGCATCTGCTCCAGGCGTTAGCTGTTCTATTCTAGGTTGCCATCGGTTCTGTCTTGCTCCATTCTGCTTTGCTCTGCACTTCTACAGCCTCGAAGGTCACGCTTGCTTTCCTACCTCGATACAACAATGTGCAGCACTAAGATGCACCAGCTTCAGTTCGTGGAATCTAAGGAACAGAGCATAACAGAGTATGAAAATGAAGTAAATTTGCTGTCAAGAGGAAAACTCTACACCGAGCAACCATTTACACCATTTTCACAATCCAACAGCAAATAACAATCTACAATGAAGCTGAAATAAAATGCAGCAAATGGATTATATGCAAGAAACGTAAATGAATGCAATAAATATGTAAGCTAACTCTAATTGCAATCAAGAACTGAAATATAAAATGCATGCAAGTGGGAATGAAAGAAAGAAAAGAATGAACAAGAAAATATAGCAAACATGATGTTAAAACCGAGAGGAAGTGTGTAAAATAGAAAATAACACAACTGCTGAAATTAAATAATCAATCCCATAGCATCATCAACGTGAAAAACCATCATCATCGGACTGCTCTAAATCTAGCTCTTAATGCCATGGTTCCACATTGCTTAAATGTGAAATAATGCCTAGCATTTGCCCACATTCAAGCACCAAAACCAAACAACAAAGAGGAAGGAATAAGTGAGGAACCGAATGCATAAAGAGCATTACCCGAGAGCAACTAAATCTACTAGTATTTCAAATAAAAAAGAAAAAAAATATAAATAAATTTTCTATGTAAAACCGAGACATACATTAGAAAAATAGGTTATGGAAATAGAAATTGACAAACAAGGAACCCATAGTTACCAAACCAAGAGCATGACATGAAAGTGATTTTCATTGAAAATGAAATTTTACAAAGACTAATGAAGAACATGAAAATGAATAGTAAAACATTGAGAAAAATGACTAACGGAAAATTGAGAAACTTAAGAACAAAATAAAACCTAAGAATACCTTAAAACTATTCTACCCTAAAAATTACATCCTTTCTTCAATTGCCATCTTTTTCTATTTATAAACACACTAAGGGTAAAATTATAATTTTCCATCCTAGATGAGTTGACATTTTTTTTGGCCACTTGTCATCACACCATTGGCTCCTTGAAAAGATATTTCCATGTCATCGGTCTTTTTGTCCAATTGGATGTGCTAGGTGGCATGGCTCGTGTTGTCCGCGTGGCTCAATCTTGATTTTAGCCCAATTTCGGTCCATTTGCTACCGAAATATTCAAAATTCATCTGGATTTAATTTATCTGCAAACATGAGAATTTTAATTAAATAAAGGGGATAATTAACAAAATAAATTGGGGATTTAAATAATTAATTAGGATATTAAGCACAAATAATTCTAAAAATATAGAATTATCACACTCCCAAACTTGAGCCTTTACTTGTCCTCAAGCAAAACAAAATGATTGTAGGAATGACAAGTACAAAATACAATAATTTCCCCAATATCATCCTCAAAAAAAAAGTACAGACTATGAAATCAAAGACTCACAATTACAAGTCCAGCACTTAGAATTATTCAATCATAAGTCCTAACCCAAATTAGACTCCTCATGAGTGTGTGAAAAATGTCAAAGTCACTTCTCAGTACATTATCCGGATCAGATTATGCAAACACAGTGAATGCAAAGTCAATGACATGTGATCATTCCTATAAGTTTGTTTTTCACTTCTCTCTCCACTAATGTAGTCACACTTAACTAAAGATCATTAGGACTTCAATAGGCTTGTAATGTAAGGCTTTAATTATCCCTTAACATGCATTACTTCTAGGATCTTAATGTAAGAGCTCTAATTATTTCCCCTAAACTTATTTCTTTTGCTAAACATTTTTTTTGTATTTTTGTATTTTCTTCTTTTCTTTTTCTTTTTCGTTCTTTTTCATCATTTTTTTTTACATACATACTCCTTCACTATCACTTAATACCCATATAGCTCACAATATATCCCAATGACTTTTCATGCTTTCGGGGTAAGGGATAGGAAAAAGTATTTAAGCTAAGGAAACAAAAATAAGCAGGTGTATTTACAGAGAAAAGCTTATTTGGCCCAGATGGGTGACTAGGGGTAAAATATGTACAAGGATAGCTAGAAAGGCTCAAACGATCCAAAGATAGCCTAAATCATCTCCCTAATTAAGTGTGATCTAATATTTCACCTCGAGATTAGATCAAACAAATTCTAGAATATGATGCATCAAATCAACTGAACAAATGTAATCCTATGTACACATAAGCTTTCTCTAAATAAATATACCGATTCATGACATGACATGTGCATAAGATGAGGCAATCACAATCAAAATTAAGACAAATTCAAGAATTCAACTTCATGCTTTTCCTATAGTCATGCTTCTTAGTCAATCAAAGTCAAACTAAATCATGGGGTCATAACATCGGAATATGAAAAAACTACATGCTAAGCACTAGATCATCCCAAAATCAAACAATTTAAGCTCATATTATCGAAGAAATTTTAAAAATTCTTTCTCAGATTTTCAAAAAAATTTTGAAAATTTTTTCAAATTTTCAAAAAATTGCTCAAGTGATATCCCCTCCCTCAAACTTAAAGTGCACAGTATACTCAGTGTGCAGATAATATAAGAATTTAAGCTCAAGACAGAGTACTCCCCTGTCTGATGATGATGAACAACTGAAGCTTGATTGAAAAGGTAATTCTAAAAAAGCAATCTGTAAAATAAATAAATAAATAAATAAATAAAGAAACAACAGAAAAGAAAAGAACATTATAAAAATTGAAAAAGAAAAATGAAGCTAAGTAGCAGGATCAAAAGTAGGAGGGTCGGCTAAAGTGGTCACAGAATGCTGACGATCAAATCCTCCCCCAAAATAGTGTTTCAGTCTGCCCCCTTAACCTTAAAGGGTTGATTCAAGGTCTCATCCATAATTTCCATGGCTCCATGAGGGAATACTTGTGTAATGGTGAAGGGACCTGACCACCTAGACTTAAGCTTTCCTGGAAACAACTTCAACCGTGAATTAAACAACAGAACTTGCTAGCCTGGCTCGAAGTGTCTCTCCTTAATTTTCTTATCATGCCATCGCTTAGTCTTTTCCTTGTAGAGCTTGGCATTCTTATATGCCTGCAACCTGAACTCATCTAACTGATTGAGCTGTAGCAGCCTCTTCTCCCCTGCTGCCTCTAAGTTGAAATTCAAGTTCTTAAGGGACCAATAGGCCTTGTGCTCTAGCTCTACTGGTAGATGATAGGCTTTACCATAAACAAGTTGATAAGGGGACATTCCTAAAGGTGTTTTAAAGGCTGTCCTATAGGCCCAAAGTGCATCCTCTAACCTAATGGACCAATCCTTCCTACTTGGGTTCACTGTTTTCTCTAATATCCCCTTAATTTCCCTATTGGACAACTCTACTTGGCCACTCGTCTGCGGGTGATAAGCAGTGGCTACCTTATGTTTGACCCCATATTTCTTTAACAGCCCATCAAAATTTCGATTGCAAAAGTGGGATCCTCCATCATTAATGATAGCCCTAGGTGTGCCAAATCGTGTGAAAATATTCTTCTTTAAAAACCTTACTACTACCTTAGCATCATTAGTTGGTAAAGCCATCGCTTCAACCCATTTCGACACATAGTCCACAGCCACTAAAATATAGAGATTGCCATATGAAGGAACAAATGGTCCCATGAAATCAATACCCTAGACATCAAAGAGTTCTACTTCTAAAATATTAGTCAGAGGCATCTCATTTCTTTTGGAAATATTACCTACCCTCTGACATCTATCACATTTTAGCACAAAGTAGTGGGCATCCTTAAATAACGTGGGCCAGTAATATCCAGATTGCAAAACCTTGGTCGCTGTCCTCTCTCTTCCAAAGTGCCCTCCATAATCAGAAGAGTGACAATGTCTAAGTATATCCTCTACTTCTTCCATGGGAACACACCTTCTCAAAATCTGATCTTTACATTGCTTGTACAGGAAGGGTTCATCCCAAACATAATACTTGACATTACTCAAAAACTTTTTCTTTTGCTGGGCAGTCAAATCAGGTGGCATCACGTTGCTCACCAGATAATTTACAAAATCAACGTAACAGAGCAATCTAGAGTGCCCGAAAGTAAATAGTTGCTCATCAGGAAAGGACTCATTAATAGTTGTACCATCTTCTTTAAGTCCACTCTCTAGTCTAGATAAATGGTCAGCAACCTGATTCTCCGTACCTTTCCTGTCCCTAATCTCCAAATCAAACTCCTGTATTAGGAGAATCTATCTAATCAACCTCGGCTTTGCATCCTTCTTGGAGACTAAGTACTTAATGGCAGCATGATTAGTAAAAACTATTACCTTAGTACCAATGAGATAGGAGCGAAACTTATCAAAAGCAAATACTACGGCTAACAACTCCTTCTCGGTAGTAGCATAGTTTAATTGGGCCTCATTCAGAGTTTTGCTTGCATAGTAGATAGCATAAAAGACTCTTCCTTTTCTTTGTCCTAATACAGCCCTAACAGCATAATCACTTGCATCACACATATGCTCAAAGGGTAAACTCCAATCTAGAGCTATGATTACAGGGGCTGTAACTAATTTCTCCTTCAAAGTCTTAAATGCTCCTAAACATTGTTCATCAAAGCAAAATGTAGTGTCTTTTTCCAGGAGATTACATAAAGGCTTAGATATCTGAGAAAAATCCTTAATGAACCTTCTGTAAAATCCTGCATGGCCCAGGAAACTTCTGATTCCTTTAACAGATGTAGGGGGAGGTAACTTCTCAATGATTTTCACCTTAGCTTTATCCACTTCTATCCCCCCAATAGAAATTTTGTGCCCAAGCACTATACCTTCTTTCACCATAAAGTGGCATTTCTCCCAATTAAGCACTAAATTTGTTTCTTCACACCTTCTCAATACTAATACCAAATTATGCAGACATAAATCAAAGCTATCCCCAAATACTGAGAAATTGTCCATGAAAACCTCAAGAAAATCCTCCACCATATCATGAAATATGGCCATCATGCAATGCTGGAACGTAGCAGGTGCATTGCATAGGCCAAAAGGCATTCTTCTAAAAGCCAAAGTCCCATAGGGACAGGTGAAGGTAGTATTTTCTTGGTCTTCTGGGGCTATAACTATTTGATTGTACCCAGAATATCCATCCAACAGATAATAAAATTTGTGACCAGCTAATCAATCTAACATTTGGTCAATGAAGGGCAAGGGGAAGTGGTCTTTCCTGGTAGCCTTGTTGAGTTTCCTATAGTCCATACATACTCGCCAACCAGTGACAGTCCTAATGGGGATGAGTCATTATTTTCATTCTCGATCACTATCATCCCTCCCTTCTTAGGGACACATTGTACTGGGCTCACCCAGGCACTATCAGAAATGGGATAGATGATCCCTGCATCTAACCACTTAATGATCTCCTTCTTGACAACTTCTTTCATTACGGGGTTCAATCGACACTGGTGCTCTATGGATGACCTATACCCTTCCTCCAATAGTATCTTATGCATACAAATAGAGGGACTAATACCCTTAAGGTCAAAGATAGACGAGCCTATAGCCTTCTAATGCTTTCTCAAAACTTGTAGTAATTTTGCTTCTTAATCATTGGAGAGAGCAGCAGATACTATTATTGGTCGTGTGGAGGACTCACCTAAGTAAGCATACCTAAGGTGTGAGGGTAAAGGTTTTAGCTCTAATGCTGGAGGATCACTGGTGGATGGAAAGATATTTGAAATTGGAATAGATGAAGGGTCTAGTGTCTCAAATTGGGCAATTTCCTCAAAAGGAGTGACCTCTAATAATTGTAAAGTCTCGTAGACCTCATCATCATCTTCACTATAATCTCTAAGATCAACAGATTTTACTAAGGAGGCTTCTAAAGGGTTTAAAAGGGTGTGTCTTGGAAAACTCCTCAGTAATGTCCTTATCCACTACTTCCATCCTAAAACAATCGTGAGAGTCGTCAGGGAACCTTAGAGATTTAAACATATTAAACTTGACTTCCTGATCTTGAACTCTAATTGTTAACTCTCCTTTTTGTACATCTATTAAGGTTCTATCAGTCGCTAGGAATAGCCTGCCTAGTATAATTGGGACTTCCCTATCTTCCTCTATGTCCAACGTGATAAAATCTACAGGGAAAATAAACTTGTCCACTTTTACTAAGACATCCTCAATGACCCCCTTCGGATATTTAATTGATCGATCAGCTAACTGGAGGGTCACTGTGGTGGGCTTGGCATCCCCTATTCCTAACTTCTGATAGATAGATAATGGCATCAAATTTATACTAGCTCCTAAATCGCACAGGGCTCTACCAAAGAATAAATTACCAATAGTGCATGGTATGGTAAAACTCCCAGGCCCTTGAGCTTGGGGGGTAATCTCCTCTGGATAATAGCGCTACATTCCTCCGTTAAGGCCACCGTCTCGTAATCTTCCAATCTTCTTTTCCTAGAGAGGATGTCCTTCATAAACTTCACATAGCTTGGCATTTGCTTTAAGGCATCTGCGAATGGAATGTTGATGTGAAGTTTCTTAAAAACCTTAAGAAATTTTACAAATTGTTGGTCTAGTTTTTTATTGTGAAATCTCTGAGGCAAAGGGACTGGTGGTCTAACAGGAGGAGATGTAGTGGGAACTTTTGTAGCATTAGAGGTTAAAGAAGGTTGTGACAAAGAAACAGGTAAAGGTGAAGAAATGCCTGGCTTTGTTTCCTTTGCAACTTGATCTTTTGATTCTTGCTTCTTCTGAGCTGCTTCATTAGAACATATGGGTTTTTCAACTATGGGCTAGTCAGGTCTAGACTTAACAGGGGGAGTTACTAGCTCTCTGCCACTCCTAAGGTGATAGCTTTCACATGTTCCTTCCCTTCCTTTTGCCTAACAGGATTGGCTTTAGTTGACTAAGAGCGTTTGCTATTTGTCCTACTTGAACCTCTAAGTTCTTAATTGAAGCTGCTTGATTTTGCAAGATTGTTGTGAACATTTCCTCAAGAGAGGGTTTCTTATCAGCTGCTGGTGAATGCTGGGGTTGTGGTAGTGGTTGATGGAAGTGGGATGGATGGGAATGATTAGGTGGATGATGTGGATATGGAGGTGGTGGGTGGTGAGGAAATTGATGCTGTGGTGGTACCTGAACTTGTAGAGCTTGAAAACCTAGAGGTCCTATTGGTCTAGAATTAGAAGCTTGCACTTGATTTTGGCTCCAAGAAAAGTTAAGATGGTTCCTCCACCCTGGATTATAGATGTTCGAATAAGGGTTGTTTTGTTGCTTAGGGGCAACGTACTGAACCGACTGTAGGTTAAGTGGACACTTATCCACAGCGTGGGTACCACTACATAGATCACATGAAAGAAAAGGACTTTGGACAAAAAACACAGAGTTAGGATTGTTGGAAGGATTAGATTGGGTACCGAGTGACTCCACCTTCTTTGTAAGATTGGCGATTTGAGATGTCAAGGTGGATAGAGTGTCGAGCTCATATATACCCGCCGATTTCTTTGGCAATTACCTTTCTGAGGACCATTGATAGTTGTTAGCCACCATCTTATTTAGCAGCTCATAAGCCTTCTCCTCTGTTTTGCACATCAAGGTTCCACCCGAAGCAGCGTCCACTATGGTCCTATTTTGGCTTATAAGTCCATTGTAGAAGGTTTGGACTTGCAGCCATAGAGGTAGGCCATGGTGAAGGCACTTCCTAAGAAGCTCCTTATATCGTTCCCATGCCTCATAAAGAGATTCAGAGTCGTACTGGGCAAAGGAGGATATATCGTTATCTAGCCATTTAGAGGGAGGGAAAAACTTGGCTAGAAATTGGTGGGCCAACTCGTCCCATGTAGAAATGGATCCTGGAGGCAGGGAGGTCAACCAGTGTCTCGCCCTATCCCTAAGTGAGAAGGGGAATAGTCTACGTCTAAGCGCATCATCCGATAATCCATTGTATTTGAACGTGTTGCACAAGTCCAGAAATTGCCCAAGGTGAGCATGTGGGTCATCGTGCGGAAGCCCACTGAACTGTACAAAGGTCTGGATCATCTAGAGGATGGAAGGCTTAATTTCAAAATTATTAGCAGGGATAGTTGGTGGCCTAATGCCGGTATAATATCCTTCGACCGTCGGCACTGCATAATCTCCAACAGTCTTACTTTCCCTATTCTCTGCCATCGTGTTTTGCTGCGGAGCTGTAAATTTCCTAAAGTCCTTTCGAATTTTCCTAAGAGTTCGTTCGATTTCAGGATCTAGAGGAAAGCAGTCAAAACTCATTGCTCTACACATGCAAACATCAAAAAGTCCTTAGAAAAATTTTTAAGTTTTTTAATTTTTCAATTTTTTTTTATTTTAATTAATTATGAGAAAATTTAACTAAACTAAACTAAGGATCTAAATATTTACAACCTAAATATTTACAGGCTAGAATTACACCTAAGTATAGTTTCACCGATATTAATTAATGACTAATTAAAACTTTCTCGGCAACAGCTCCAAAAACTTGACACGCCCAAAAGGTATATGTCCGCAAGTGCACGGGTCGTACAAGTAATAATGGGATTTGAGTCCTGGAATTATCGTCCCACATAGAAGTTGACTAGCCTAATTAAGTACCGGTTAGTCTTACCCTAAGTATATTCTAGCAAATTATGAGATTAAAGTAGGTGATCTACTAATCTAGAATTGAAAATACCGAAAGCAATAAAATAATAAAAATATAAAATAAAGAAAATAAAACCGAGCAAAATTACTTACAGTGCTCAACGCAATTAAAATAAAAAACCTACAAAAGAAATTAAAACAGTTAAAACTAATTAACGTAATTAAAATAAAATGCAATTATGAAAAATAACAAAGCAAAATAAATTAAACTAAATTTAACAAACCTAAAATGCAATTAAACTATTTAATCAAAATGCAATTTAAACTAACCTAAGATTTAATGAAATAAATTTACCCCTAATCTAATTCTAAATGAACAATTAATTAACTATCATCCTAATTAAGACTAAGTTTTATACTACTATGCAAGAATACTAACATGCAATTTAATTAAAGACTTTAAACTAAGCTTAACAACTTAAATTGAAATTAAACTAAACTAACAATGCATGAAAATGAATTAGTTGCTAGAGTTGAATGCCAAACAAGCCTTAAGCATTTTAAACCATTCCCTCCAAATACTATTCACGTGTCTTCCAAATTATGTTTCTTTCTAAACTTTCACGGTTTTGGCTATTGGCTCTTTGCTGCATTCAGCATGCTCTCGGGTTCTGACCAGAAACTGCTCCAAATATTGCTAGGTCTGCTTCTGCTCCCTGCTGCACCAGGCATTCTCGATTCCGCAACCTGCTGTTTCTCGGTTCTTCAACCTGCTGTTGCTGTTTCTGCCCTGGTGTGTCTCGATTCTGCAACCTGCTGTTGCTGTTTCTACCCTGGTGTGTCTCGGTTACAAGGGCTCTTGGGTTCAGTTACCAGCTACTCTCATTCTGCTTCTCGATTCTGCAAATTGCTGCTGCTCCAGGCATATCTCGGGTCTCGGTTTGGACACTCACTGCTCTCAGTTTTTGCATCTGCTCCAGGCGTTAGCTATTCTGTTTTAGGTTGCCATCGGTTCTGTCTTGCTCCATTCTGCTTTGCTCTGCACTTCTACAGCCCCGAAGGTCATGGTTTCTTTCCTACCTCGATGCAGCAACGTGCAGCACTAAGATGCACCAGCTTCAGTTCGTGGAATCCAAGGAACAAAGCATAACAGAGTATGAAAATGAAGTAAATTTGCTGTCAAGAGGAAAACTCTACACCGAACAACCATTTACACTATTTTCACAATCCAACAGCAAATAACAATCTACAATGAAGCTGAAATAAAATGCAGCAAATGGATTATATGCAAGAAACATAAATGAATGCAGTAAATATGTAAGCTAACTCTAATTGCAATCAAGAACTGAAATATAAAATGCATGTAAGTGGGAATGAAAGAAAGAAAAGAAAGAACAAGAAAATATAGCAAACATGATGTTAAAACCGAGAGGAAGTGTGTAAAATAGAAAATAACACAACTACTAAAATTAAACAATCAATCCCGTAGCATCATCAACGTGAACATTATCATTGGGCTGCTCTAAATCCAGCTCTTAATGCCATGGTTCCACATTGCTTAAATGTGAAATAATGCCTAGCATTTGCCCACATTCAAGCACCAAAACCAAACAGCAAAGAGGAAGGAATAAGTGAGGAACCGAATGCACAAAGAGTATTACCCGAGAGCAACTAAATCTACCAGTGTTTCAAATAAAGAAGAAAAAAAATATAAATAAATTTTCTATGTAAAATCAAGACATACATTAGAAAAATAGGTTATGGAAATAGAAATTGACAAACAAGGAACCCATAGTTACCAAACCGAGAGCATGACATGAAAGTGATTTTCATTAAAAATGAAATTTTACAAAGACTAATGAAGAACATGAAAATGAATAGTAAAACATTGAGAAAAATGACTAACGAAAAATGAAGAAACTTAAGAACAAAATAAAACCTAAGAATACCTTAAAATTATTCTACCCTAAAAATTACATCCTTTCTTCAATTGCCATCTTTTTCTATTTATAAACACAGTAAGGGTAAAATTGTAATTTTCCATCCTAGATGAGTTGGCATTTTTTTTGGCCACTTGTCATCACACTATTGGCTCCTTGAAAAGATATTTCCATGTCATCAGTCTTCTTGTCCAATTGGATGTGCTAGGTGGCATGGCTCGTGTTGTCCGCGCGGCTCAATCTCGATTTTAGCCCAATTTCGATCCATTTTCTACCGAAATATTCAAAATTCATTCGGATTTAATTTATCTGCAAACATGAGAATGTTAATTAAATAAAGGGGATAATTAACAAAATAAATTGGGGATTTAAATAATTAATTAAGAAATTAAGCACAAATAATTATAAAAATATAGAATTATCATCACCCCAGATAGTGGATCAACTGTTTCATTTACATTTCGCGATCACTGTCTGTGAGATCTGAGAATTTTACACATATCTAATTATGTAATGTGAACTTGAAATGTAATTTATTGAGCTGAATGTAATGTACTCTTACATTGAGTGAGTATGGAATGAATTTCCAAGTGATGAATAAGTCATGAATGAGATTTTATGTTAAGTGTTTAACCAAAATGTGAAACTATGAGGCCAGATCGATCTTGGAGAAGAGAGGATCGATCTGGTAGGCTAAAGTGACAAGGAATGAGGAAATTTAAGTGAGCAGATTGATCTCCAATGGAAGAGGATCGATCTCTTTATGATTCTGTAATGAAGAGATCGATCTTATGAGGAAGGAATCGATCTCATGAAGCATTCTGTAAGGAGAAGATCGATCTCCTTAAGGAGCAGATCGATCTCATGAAGCGTTTTGTAAATAGAAGATCGATCTCAAAATTGGAACAGATTAATCTCATAAAGCCATGAAGAGATCGATCTCACCCCACAACAGATCGATCTCCTAGGCATAAAATTATCCCAAAACGTTCTCAAATTTAAATGCAGATCGATCTCATCAAGGACCAGATCGATCTCTTACCCTTCGTCTATAAAAGGACCCCAGTGTTTTCCTGCATTTCATCTTTTCTCTCTCTTCCAAACCTCCATTTTAGTCGAGCCCTAGCTTTCTCTCTCTTCCAAAGTCTCCATTTTCGTCCAAATCGAAGGTTATAGCAAGAAGGAAAGTTGTTCCTCATCCAAAGGAGAACAACATACTTGGAAATCGAAAGACGGATTGAATCGAGGCAAGAGTTAAGCACTCCACAAATTTGGGTAAATTCTAAACTTTGATCTTGGATTTTAAAGTGATTTTTGGTGATTATGGTTGTAGGCATTGTGATTAAATAGCTAGGAAATGGTTAAGGATTGATGAAACTATGATTTTGTTGGAGTAAAGGTAACGTTAGGCAATTTGTGGTAATTTTGGGAATTATGACTATAAATTAGGATTGGGACAATGAGGTGAATTTAGCATAGAATATGGTGTGAGAAATGTAGAATTCTGAGATGTAGTGGATGAGAATGTGAATTGTGATAGAGTTGTGAGAATTGAGTTATTTGAGGTGTTAATGAGAATATGAGCAAATGTGTGCTCAATAATACGATTGAGTTGGGTTATTGATTTTTTACATCGTTTGGACAGCTCGGGAGTTCAGAGAGGAATGCGAGACTAGTCCGAGATACGGGGGAACGATTGCACTATACGAGGTGCAAAGAGGTAAGGGAAAACTAAACTCATTTGTGTGTACGATTTTGTGATTGTATTGTAGCATGAAATGTAATTTTGAGAAAAGCAAGCATGTTTTATGAGCTATTACACATAATTTTATAACCGGTTGGAGCCCAATTTTATTGAGTTATAAACTGAATATGAAAATGTTTTACAACCGTTTTTAGTTTAAAAAGTGAAAAATGATTTGGGCATACTGAGATTTAAGAAATGTGTGCGTGGTTTTAACAGTTTAAGCTCGGTTTTACATGTTTTGTGTTGAGTACAAAACGATTTGAGATGAGTTTTATGAGAAAAACCATTATGAGCTTTACGTGAAGACAAAACGATTTTTATGATAATGGCTATTAGTTGAGACTTAGGCGTGTCATGTTGAATACACGTCGGGCATTACTTTGGTATTATGCAAGTCCAACATATTTTCTCCTACTCTGGTAGCGCTGGTTACATACCTAGCCTCATTTTACACATGAGAGTGTATTTGATGGCTGTGCCACGTGTGGATTGTGTTTGGTGGCTGTGCCACGTGAGGATTGTATTCAGTGGTTGTGCCACATGCAGATTATATTCAGTGGCCCGATTGTATTTAGTGGTTGTGCCACGTGCATTCTATTAAGGTGATTTTTATCACGTTTTAAATAGAAAAGTCATTATCACATCCTAATTCCACATGCTTGTGACTGTGATTTGTACTGAGTATGTACTCCCATGTTTTTACATGATTTTAGAGAAATGAGATGAGAATGATGTTTTAATGAGTTCATGCTACATTTTCTATTGAGTTTTCAGCTGTGAAATAAAATGATTGTGTGTGCAAATCATTAAATTAATAATGAGTCCCTTACCCCCTTACTGAGCGATTTAGAAGCTCACCCTGTTTTATCTTCCCTCCAGATTTCTTCAAGTGAGGAAAATTTCCTGCGACGTACGAAGTAGTGGCTAGTGGAGGACTTAAACTCCAGGCTACATATATTGTGTTGAGGTATAATTTACATTTCATGTACCCAGACTTATGTTGTATTTACAGACACTTGATGAACAATGATGTATGAGATGTATTAGGATTATTTAACCTCGAGTAATGTATATTACATGAGATGTAATTATAAAATGATCAGATCCTGAGGTATGATATGTATGATGATGTATGACACTGCACAGGAATGCACCCTTAATTGTAAATGGATGAATAAAAAGTTTTTAAATTGCCCTATTTTTCATGTTCTCGGGGCGTCACAGAGTTTTCTTGGTATCAGAGCTTAGGGTGTTTAGTACTGTTAGTGTCGATTAAGCGAAATAGAATAAATCTCAAGTGTCTGTATAAGTCTGGTCATGAACTGAAATTGAGGATTGAGATTTCAATCAAATTTAATATGTTCACGCAGGAAACGTATTGAGACTGAGAATGAGTGGACGACGAGGTCATTCGAGGAGGCAGGTAGAGCCACCTCCTCCACCTGCCCCACAACTAGAGAGTCCTAACTCTCGAATTAATCAGATTGAGCATGATGTGCAACAAGGTTTTGAGCAAATGGCAGCGCTATTCACGCAACATTTTGGAGTGACCACCTCGGGTACTACTCCTACACCACCACAAGGACCTCCTGTACCCCTAGTACTGATGGACCTGGTGTCTCCCGTCACTCAGCCTGATGACAGAAGTATGGTCCGATTGAAGGACTTTTTAAAAATGAATCCACCCATATTAAGAGGGAAAAAAGATCCCTAGAGGCTAAAGAGTGACTGACTGAGTTGAGAGTTATATTTGACTATTTGGGATGCACGGATGCTGAGAGGGTCAGTATGAGTGCTTATATGTTGAAAAGGAGAGCTCGAGATTAGTGGGATACTACCCAGGGTATTCTGATGTCCAGCCAAGATGTGATTAGTTGGGACGAGTTTCAAACGGCTTTTAGAGCCCAATATGTACGACGGACTGCTCAGAGAAAGAAGCAAGCACAGTTTTTGAATCTAGTATAGGGCGATATGTCTATGGATGATTATGAGAACCAATTTACCGCTCTATTGGGATATGATCCCGAGACCTTCAAAAATGAAGAGCTCCGTACAGAGAGATTTGTGTATGGATTGAAACCTATCATCAAAGATCGCTTGATAGGGCTATGTATTACTGAGTTTGGAGATGCTCTGAGACGAGCATAAGAGATTGAGAGGGGAATCAAAATTGTACAATCCCAGAATGAGTCCAGTGCTGTGATTCGGGATAAAGGCAAGAGGCCAGTAATTTCCTAGGCAGAGGTTCAGAGTGGTTCCTTCAGAAGAGGAATGATTGAGGTACAGAAGGGCAGATTTGAGAGACCCAGAGCTTATCCTATCATTAGAGAGACCCCTCGAGATGTCAGGCCTGAGATAAGGGTTTGTAGAGATTGTGGTCGATCGCATGAGGGGAGTTATACTGGGTTGATCCATGGATGCTTTAGATGTGGAGACAAGGGTCACAGAGTGAAAGACTGTCCTCAACCTCAGAGACCACATCTCCAAAGCCTACTAGACAGCAACCTCAAAGAGTGAATCCCCAGAGACAGGCCACTACTGCAGAGAAAGGAAAGAAGCCTGTTACAGTGGGAAGTGTGTTTGCTCTGGACAAGGAAACAACAGACACTTCAGCAGAAATTATAAGAGGTATGCTCTCTGTTTGTGATCATAAGGCTCATGTGTTGATTGATTCAAGGTCCACGCATTCGTTTATTTCTGAGCATTTTACATGTAGGTTAAATTTGAAGTTTGAACCTTTAGAGTATATACTACTTGTAAATACCCCTATGCGTGAGTCACAGAGAACTGATTTAATTTATAGAGGATGTGAAATAAAGGTGGGAGATAAAGTAATGTTAGCAAATCTAATAATGTTAAATATACATGAGTTTGATGTAATTTTGGGAATGGATTGGCTAGCTGTAAGACCCCGTATATGTAAAAGGGTAATATGTGTAATTGGATCAAATAATATGAATGGACTTGTAATGTAAAGTATGATTGATGTAAGTCCATGGATTCAACGTATGTATGTGTAATATGAATTGTAACGTACATACAAGTTTCATTGAGTATGAATACGAAGGAATGAGTTATGGCAAGTGATGGATGTGATTGAAACTCAAAATGAGTAGTGTGGTAAAATGGAATGGAGTTAAGCTTCCATTCGGTCCTATGTAGCATACCTTGGGACATACAATGAATGCACACAAGTTTCAATGTGCATAAGGTATGAATGGATGACATTTTCAAGTTATAGAGGTGGATGGATGAGGAAATGGCCATGGCAATAGATTGAGAGTGTGTTGGTATGAGTTGCAGCAATGAAACTGCAGGAAAATCTGGAAAACATGAGGTCCAGATCGATCTCCTAGGGTGAGAGATCGATCTGGAAGAGCCAGAATGCTCTTATTTGGGCGAAAGAATTGAGCAGATCGATCTCCAATGGAGCCAGATCGATCTCTCAAGCATTCTGTAGTGGAAAGATCGATCCCCAAGCACCCAGATCGATCTCCTTAGCTCTCTGTTTGGGACCAGATCGATCTCATGCTTCGACAGATCGATCTCATGCTTCAACAGATCGATCTCATTGCTTCGACAGATCGATCTCAGGCTTAAAAATGCCGTGAAAAAGAGGGATTTTAAGGGACCAGATCGATCTCCTCTTGGACCAGATCGATCTCCTCAAGTCATTTCTATATAAGGAGAGCTGAAAAATCTGGAAGTCTCAGAAAACACTTAACCTTACAATTTCAACCCCAAAAACCTAACTTTCCCTCTCTAAAATCAGCCATTTTCAGTGAGATTTGGAGAGAGATCATTAGAGGCAAAGTTGTTCCTATCAAAGAGGAGAACAACATAGTGAGAGAGCATTTTCCCATTTTTGGAATTGAAGGAGTTAAGGGCATTACCAATTGGAGCAAGAAGAGAAATCATATTGGTAAGATTCTAACACTCCAATCCAAATGCATTAGCTATTTAATTGATTTTGGAGTTGATTGATATGTGTATTGATGGATAAACTACCTAGGAATGTAGTGAAATTGGTGTAACCTAGAAATCAAAAATGGGTATAATGTGAGGATATGTGGGATTGAATGAGCTGATGATTTATGGCATGTTAAAGTTGTTATTGGGGTAATGATTATGATTTTAAATGGTTAAATGAGATTACATTGTGAGTTTGGAGGAATTGTGGAAATGGGTATGTATATAATTGATAAATGCCATAGTGAGGGGATTCATGGAATATGAATGCTATGAGCTTTATGTCGATTTGATATCGACTTTGAATAAGTTAATAGGCCTAAGAAGGTCCATAGCCTCGAGTTATGGATAAAGTAATGAAACGAGGCCAAATAAGCATTAATAGAGGCTATAGATTAAATTGACTATAGCGAGCACAAGGGTTGCAATATATGGATCGAATATAATGCGGGATACGATTTTGTGCAGTCCTGAAGAGTTCGTTGAAGGCGAACCGAATTGTACGAGTAAGCAGCTTAAGGAAGCGGAATCACGCATCGCGATTCCAGGTAAGGGAATTTTGTAAGTATATAGAGGTAGCTGCTCGTATTTTGAACTCGTGGGTATATATAGGGCTTTGGAAATGTGCATGGACTTAGAGAAATGTGTTTTGATGATGTATGAGTGTTTGTATGAGATTTAGTTGTTTTAAAATGGTTATTGAAAAAGGGATAGTAAGGCTAATAATTGCATAAATCATGTGTTTTGAATGCTTTTACAAAACACAATGCTTTGATTTGAGCAAATAAAAGGATAGGCTGGCTAGTACTTGAATGATGCTGTGAAATAGCCCATATGAGGCACTAAGCATATTATGAGATGTTTTGAATACATGTAAGCCGCCTATCGCGTGTATGTGATTTAATTCGCGTTAGAGACTCACTCGCGCTGAATTCCTATGTTTTCACTTGTGTGAAACGTGCTTGAGCTTAGCTCTCGCTTTGAATTTAAATTGTGATGATGTTTATAAACCGTACTGGAGCTTACGCTCGTACGTGGATTTGAGTGGTTTTTCTTATGCATATAACTGTACTGGAGCTATGCTCGTACATGGTTTCTTCATATTTTATGCATAAATGCCGTACCAGAGCGTTGCTCGTACGAAGTGATTGGTTTGATGCATGAATTCGCGCTAGAGCGTAGCTCGCGCTGGTTTTCACACTGTGGTATGTATGAGGCCGTGGCGAGAGATACGGATTAACTCAGGGAACCCAACAGGCCTGACAGACCTCTTAGGTGGGGTGAGGGTGAGGGGCTAGGACCTGACATAATCCATCCAGGGAACCCAACAGGCCTGACAGACCTCTTAGGTGGGGTGAAGGTGAGGGGCTAGGACCTGGATCAGGGAACCCAACAGGGGCGTGCAAGGCCATGAGGGGCTAGGACCTGGTATTGAGGTTACTCCCACGCGCTCTTGAGACTATAAAGGTTACACTGGGTATGGGGTAGATAAGACCTATGGCAGGCACCCCCAACCATGTTATGGGTCCGCGGAGTACGATGTACCGTGTATATCACATGGAGTACGATGTACCGCGTGGTGGTTACTTGATTTGAGAAAGTCTGGTGGAGAACTAACCCACCTTCGTGCCAGCATGATACCCCGCACACCGGAATCCGTGTGGTCTGGGATGATATGTGACGATTGGCCAACGTAGTCACTTGAGATATAGTAACCTGTCTCCTTGCTTGAATTACTTACTACCACATGATTTTAAATCTCTAAGTGTGATTGTGATTGTTTAAGGTAGACCCGAAGGAGGGGTCGAGCCTTGTGGATTTGAATTGTGAAATGAAAATGAGATTGTGATTGCGAATTGATGTGATGTGATTGTATGTGATGAGAAAGAGTTTTATGATGTGGGTTAAAAAGGAGGTTTCTAAATGAATTGCCCTTTTTATGAATTTAAATGAGATCGAGCATGAGATGATTTATACATGATGTTTTACCATATCTTATATGCCAATTTTACATGACTTTGATACATGATATATATGTATACTCATATGGCATAGTTTTATTCCTCATGCTCCTACTATAAACGATTTATGCATAACACTATCAGCATGTAGATAGAGTAGTTATCTACCAGGCTTGCATTATTGCCTTACTGAGCGTGTGGTTGCTCATCCCACTCTATTTTTCCCCCCTACAGAGCGTGCATAGTAGCCCAGTGAGGACTGAGACGTATTATTTTGGACTCCGCTGCATCTCCATCGCTAAGAGGTATATACACAGTGATTCTTTTTGTATCTAAACAATGTAAAAGCACAGTATTCTTTTGAGTTGTAATTACGGGGATGTAGATGTCAGTAAAACATGTATTCGTATAAGTACACGATTAAATGCACATGTATGACATCGTTTTAATTAATTGAGAATGAATGAGATTATGGTATTTATTATTGGCTCACAGCCCAACAGTGTGTGGTGAGTTTAGTTCACGACCGGGTAAGGTAACAGTAAAACGCAAAAAATTTTCAGTGATTTTCGGTTAAGGAGAATGGAATTGGGTCGTGACACTAGCAACCAGTCGAGTGAGTTTAGATTGCTACACTAAGATCGTAACCTTCTCCCTACCTGAACCTTACAGTGTACGTTTGAAATATTGAGGAAATGAATGTGTAGAATATTTGTAAGTAATTTGAAATCTTGGTGTTGCTTTTGAGAGTACTAAATTTGATAATTCATGTGAAGGTTATGAAACATTCATCTCAGATGATGATCGGGAACATCCGAGGATTAAGGATATACCTATGGTGTGTGAATTTTCGGATGTTTTCCCAGATGAGTTACCAGGTTTACCACCAGAGAGAGAGCTGGAGTTTACCATTGATTTGGTACCAGATACTCAGCCGATCTCTAGACCTCCATATAGGATGGCATTAGTGGAACTTGAGGAATTGAAGAAACAACTACAGGAGTTATTGGATCAAGGGTTTATTAGACCCAGTGTTTCACCGTGGGGAGCACCAGTTTTATTGTTAAGAAGAAGGATGGTAGTCTCAGATTATGTGTAGACTACCGATTATTGAATAAAGACACGATGAAGAATAAACATCCATTGCCCAAGATTGATGATCTACTTGATCAGCTGAGAGGGGCCTCAGTCTTTTCTAAGATTGATTTGAGATCGGGCTATCACCAATTGAGGATTAAGGAAGAAGATATTTCGAAGACGACCTTCAGGACAAGGTATGGCCATTATGAATTTTTGGTGATGTCCTTTGGATTGACGAATGCCCCTGCAGCCTTTATGAGGTTAATGAACGAGGTGTTCAGGGACTATCTAGATAATTTTGTGATAGTCTTTATTGATAATATCCTGGTGTACTCTCGGTCTTATGAGGAGTACGCACAACACTTGTGGTTAGTACTTCAGATACTCCGAGATAAGCAATTGTATGGAAAACTTAGTAAGTGTGAGTTTTGGCTGGATCAGATAGCTTTCTTTGGTCACATAGTTTCAGAGGAGGGAGTATCAGTTGATCCAACTAAAGTGGAGGCTGTACTTAATTGGGAAAGATCGAGGATAGTTACAGAGGTACGAAGCTTTCTTGGTTTGGCAGGGTATTACAGAAGATTTGTAGAAGGATTTTCCAGGATTGTCGCCCCTTTGACCAAGCTCATGCCAGGGAGACTCCGTTCATATGGACTAAATAATGTAAGCTCACTTTTCAGGAATTGAAGAGGAGATTGATAGCGGCACCTGTGTTGACTATTCCTGAGGGATCAAGAGGATTTTCAGTGTATAGTGATGCTTCACATCAATGATTGGGGTGTGTGCTCATGCAGTATGGAAGAGTGGTCGTTTATGGATCGCGACAATTAAAAAATCATGAGCGGAATTACCCCACGCATGATTTGGAGTTAGCCGCTGTGGCATTTGCCTTGAAAATCTGGTGACACTACTTATATGGGGAAAGATTCCAAATCTTCACTGATCACAAGAGTTTGAGATATCTCTTTGATCAGAAAGAGTTAAATATGAGACAAAGGAGATGGATGGAACTCCTTAAGGATTATGACTGCGAGATTCTATACCATCCGGGTAAGGCGAACGTAGTTACTGATGCCCTGAGCAGGAAGAGTATGATATCTACTATAATGATCGGGGAATGTGATTTACTGGAGCAGTTCATCGAACTCCGGATCAGAGTTAAAGAGGTAGAGATTGGATTTTTGGCTAGCCTGCGAATAGAGCCCAGGATCATGGATCAGATTAGAACTGGGCAGCGTAGTGATCAAAGGTTGGTAGATATGGTTAGTCAAGCTGAGCAGACTTCATAGTCGGATCTCACAATTAGTGAGGATGGATTGTTGAGATTCAGAGGATGGATTTGTGTACCGGACGATGATACCCTGAAGTGACAGATATTGAGAGAATCCTACTACTCTTGATACACCATGCATCCAGAGAGTAGTAAAATGTACCGAGATTTGAGAAAGGTGTATTGGTGGAGTCGTATGAAGCAAGACATGGCAGATTATGTGGCCAGATGTTTAGTGTGCCAGCAAGTGAAAGCTGAGCATTGAAAGCCCGAAGGATTATTGCAGCCTTTATCCGTGCCTACACGAAAATGGGAGCATGTCACCATGGACTTTATTATGGGTTTACCGAGGACCCGGAGAGGTCATGATACGATATGGGTCATAGTGGATAGACTGACGAAAAGTGCCCACTTCCTTGCTATCAAGAGCACAAATACTGTGGATGCCTTAGCCGAGTTATATGTCAGCGAGATAACTAGATTACATGGGGCTCTAGTGAGTATTACTTTTGACAGAGATTCCCGATTTACTTTCAAATTTTGGACCCAGTTTTAGGAGTCCATGGGATCTCGATTGAGTTTTGGTACCGCCTATCATCCTCATACAGATAGTTAGTCAGAGAGGACTATTTAGACCCTGGAGGATATGTTGAGGGCGTGTACGATGGATTTTAAGGGATCATGGGATGATCACCTGCCCCTAGCAGAGTTTACGTACAATAACAGCTATCATGCGAGTATTAGAATGACACCTTTTGAGGCTCTATAGATCCCCTGTAGCTTGGGAAGAAGTGGGTGACAGAAAGATAAATGCTCCCGAACTTGTTGAACAAGCTGTACAGAGTGTGAAGCTCATATGTGAGAGATTACGGGCTGCACAGAGTAGACAGAAAAACTATGTGGATGTGCATAGACATCCACTCAAGTTTGATGTTGGTGATGCAGTATTTCTGAAGATATCACCGAGTAAGGGTATCATGAGATTTGTAAAGAAAGGAAAATTGAGTCCTCGATACATAAGCCCCTTTGAGATTCTTGAGAGAGTGGGAGAGGTTGCCTACAGGTTGGCATTACCCCCACAGATGTCCAAAATACACAACGTCTTCCATGTAGCTATGTTGAGGAAGTACCACCCGGACCCTTCTCATGTCATAGAGTATGAAGAGATGGACATATAAGAGGACATTGAAGAACCCGTTTGAATTCTCGATAGAAAAGAGAAGGTGCTTCGGACTAAGAGCATCCCATTAGTGAAAGTTTTATGGAAACATCACTCAATGGAAGAGGCAACGTGAGAATTAGAGAGTCTCATGAAGGAGAAGTACCCATATCTGTTTGACGAGTTGGTTGAATTTGGAGGACCAAATTCTTTTTAAGGTGGGCAGGATGTCAGATCTGAGAATTTTACACATATCTAATTATGTAATGTGAACTTGAAATGTAATTTATTGAGCTGAATGTAATGTACTCTTACATTGAGTGGGTATGGAATGAATTTCTAATTGATGAATGAGTCATGAATGGGATTTTACATTAAGTGTTTAACCAAAGTGTGAAACTATGAGGCCAGATCGATCTTGGAGAAGAGAGGATCGATCTGGTAGGCTAAATTGACAAGGAATGAGGAAATTTAAGTGAGCAGATCGATCTCAAATGGAAGAGGATGGATCTCCTTATGATTCTGTAATGAAGAGATCGATCTTATGAGGAAGGAATCGATCTCATGAAGTGTTCTGTAAACAGAATATCGATCTCAAAATTAGAACAGATCGATCTCATAAAGCGATGAAGAGATCGATCTCACCCCACGACAGATCGATCTCCTAGGCATAAAATTACCCCAAAACGTTCCCAAATTCAAATGCAGATTGATCTCGTCAAGGACCAGATCTATCTCATCAAGGACCAGATCGATCTCCTACCATCCGTCTATAAAATGACCCCAGTGTTTTCCTGCATTTCATCTTTTCTCTCTCTTTCAAACCTTTATTTTAGCCGAGCCCTAGCTTTCTCTCTCTTCCAAAGTCCCCATTTTCGTCTAAATCGAAGGTTGTAGCAAGAAGGAAAGTTGTGCCTCATCTAAAGGAGAACAACATACTTGGAAATCGAAAGACTGATTGAATCGAGGAAAGAGTTGAGCACTCCACAAGTTTAGGTAAATTCGAAACTTTGATCTTGGATTTTAATGTGATTTTTGGGGATTATGGTTGTAGGCATTGTGATTAAATAGCTAGGAAATTGTTAAGGATTAATGAAACTATGATTTTGTTGGAGTAAAGGTAACGTTAGGCAATTTGTGGTAATTTTGGAAATTATGACTATAAATTGGGATTGAGACAATGAGATTGTAAACCCCACAAATTTCCTATGTTTAATTAGATTATATTTTAATGGAAGTATGGATGTTCATTGTAGGACTCGAGAATATAGGGGCCGAGAAACCCGTGAATGATCGGAAACCCGAGGGTATAAAGAGTGAAAAGGCGAATGCAAGTACGGAGGCATTAGAGAATTTTAAATTGTTAAATTGAAAATTGTTGATGTAAACACTTGTATCGAGAATTTATGAAGAATGATGGAATTCCGGTATTATTTTAATTTCAGAATAAGGAAAATCTCATGGAAGGCATGGTATTATGTCTTGGATAAATTATGTAAGAAAATGTATATATATGTAGATATGTACATAGGTGAATATGTATGTATATATATATATATATATATATATATATATATATATTAGACAAATTAAAATGGAAAGATGATGATATTCATATATATATATGACAAAATACATATATATATATATGTATCGTAAAGTATAACGTATAAGACATTTAAAATAATAATAATAATAATAATAATAATAATAAAAAATAAATACCAATGACAATACATAAACAATATATTTATACTAATATAATGTATAAATATACATTGATACACTATATAGGAGTGGGTATAAAAATATAATAACCATACAAATACATAACAATTAATACCTACATACTAATATAATATATATATAAATATATTAAACTAATATATATATATATATAAATATATTATGGCATGTACGAAATTGGCTTAGAAAAGCCAATTTCGTCTGCCACTATTCTGAATTGGGGGAAAAAGAAATCAAAAACAGGGGTGTTGGGCGGGAAACCGAAGGGGAGAAAAGAGAAGAGGGAAGAAAGGAAGAGAAGGGAAGAAGGGTGTTCGGCTGGAGAAGAAGGGAAGAAGAGGAGAAAGTGAAGGGTTGGCCGAGGAAAAAGAAAGAACAGAAGGGAAAAAGAAGGTTGAAGCCAGAAGAAATCGAGAGGAAGAGCTGAAGGAAAGGGCAAACCGAGGCTTCAATTGAAGTGGGCTGAGTTTGAAGCTGAAGCCAGAAACGAGACCGAGGCAGGGGAGATTGAGGATTGAAGCAGGTCGAAGTAGAACAACAAGGATTGGAGTAGATTGAAGGGCTGAAAATGGAGCTGAGTTAGCTGGGTTTCGATCATGGAAGAAAACAGGGGCTGAACTTGGTAAAGTCGAGATTGAGTGAAGAAGAGAAATAAGGATGATGATGATGGAAGCCTGAAACCGAGAGGCAGGGGGAAAAAATGAAAGCAGGGGATTGAAGCAAACCGTGAGGGAGAAAGGCATTGAAGCTGAATTGAGGGAGAAACCGTGGAACAGTCAAAATCGAGACTGAAAAGGGAAGAGGACAGAACAAAATTGAAGAAGGCAGGGGGACCGAATGAAAAGGAGAATGATGGAGAACTGAAAAAAAAAAAAGAAAAGAAGGAGAAATTGAAGAAGAAGACAGGAGCTGAAGAGAGGTGGAACCGAGGGGTGGAGAAGACTGCAATTGGGACTGATCGAGGAGCAGGGGAGGCTGACGGGAGGAGGACGAAGGCCAAAGGAGTTGAGCTGGAACCGAGACAAGTGAAGGGAACAAAAATAGCTGGGAAACAGCAGCTAACCGAGGGAGAAAGAGAGGAAGAAGAAGAAGCAAACCGAGAAACTAGGCTGGAAGTGAGAGGTTGAGGAAGAAGGGGAAAACAGAAACAGGGCTGGAAAACGTGAAACCCAGGAAGAAAAGCAAGCAAAAAAAAAAAAAGGAAGAAAGGAGAGAAAAGAGAAGGAATTAAGGGAGGTACTAAGAGACGTCACCACTCGAGCACGGAGATTTCGATAGATCGAGGTAAGGGGATATAATTTAAAACGGTAATAGTTAATTACCGAAACTTGATAAAGAAAGCTTGCAAAGACATGAAGTCTGATTTTCATGCATGTTTCTAAATTATATTTTTGATCAAGACTATGCTCTCTATGTTTATGTTTTTGAATAATTGTATATAACTGAATTTGATTTCAGAATATGAGCATGACTTTTAAAATGATTTTTCGAATAAGATGAATTTATTTCGATATTTTCGTATATGAAAACTATAGTTGTTATGAGTCTAAGGGCCATTTATGTTGCATGTTTACGTTTGTCAACTTCGCCTGTGTGGCGTCTGACTCGCCTGTGTGGCGTCTGACTCGCCTGTGTGGCGTTTGAACTCGCCTGTGTGGCGCTTGTATTTCACCTGTGTGGCGTCTGACTCGCCTGTGTGGTGTTTGAACTCGCCTGTGTGGCGCTTGTATTTCGCCTGTGTGGCGTCTGACTCGCTTGTGTGGCTTCTGACTCGCCTGTGTGGCGTTTGAACTCGCCTGTGTGGTGCCTGTAATTCGCCTGTGTGGCGCCTGTAATTCGCCTTCGTGGCGCCTGTATTTTGCCTTCGTGGCGCCTGGAGTTGTAGGACTGGTTAGCAGTGGGAGCGGGGCCCAGAGGGGTCTGGCGTGCTCCGGGGCCAGGTCGCCTGTAATTCGCCTTCGTGGCACCTGTATTTCGCCTTCGTGGCGCCTATAATTCGCCTTCGTGGCGCCTGTATTTCGCCTTCGTGGCGCCTGTAATTCGCCTTCGTGGCGCCTGTATTTCGCCTGTGTGGCGCCTGTATTTCGCCTTCGTGGCGCCTATACCCCGCCTTTGTGGCGTCTGAAATTACCCTTGGGTCTTGAATTCCCTCTACGGAAAATGATCGGGTTATTTTGCCACGTGATAAATTGGTTATTGCCGCGTGATAAATTCGTTATTGTCACATGATAATTTTATGGCCGATGTAGTCTCAATTTGAAAATTTAAACTCTGTTTTCAGAATCGGATTTGTAGTATGTGATTTGATATGTATTCCTGTTTGGAATTCTGAATGTACGACTAGTTTTACATAATATTTGTTAAGTTCAAATACCTAAAGATTTACGTTTTGAATATCGATGTTTCTAATTTTCCTTAATCTTTGAATTTTATTATCAGTTTCAGAAAGTATCATCATACGCATTATTATGTTTTATACATATTTAAATTGCTAGAATCGTTTTAAATACATCTTCTTACTGGGCTTTTTCCCGAAAGCTCACCCCTCTACCTCCCAGATTACTTGCAGTGATCCGTAGGCACTGCCTGCTGTGTACATGACGTAGGCTGGTGGGGAGAGCTCCTTAGGCTACTTTTTGTACACGCAAAAAGGTATACATTTATATTCCTATACCAGACATAATTGTATGCACAGACACATTGGAAATATCAGTTGGGATGTAATTTTGTAAGGGACGATGTAAACATTACTACTTTGGTATAATGTTTTGAGATGATTAGTATTAAATTGAAATGGATGTGTTGAGTGGTAAAGATGAATTTGGAAAGTATGCTTGGTAGTGGTGGATATCTAGGATTGCAAAAAAAAACAACTGATTTGCAGGTGGGTAGGCTCATATATAAGTCGTTGTGCTGTCGAAATTTTTATCGGCCACATAAGTTAAAATATAGAAATTAATTATGATTACGAGTAAAGTATTAGGAAAAGTGTTTTGACATTGCACAGGAATACAACCTAAGTGAATAAGGGAATAAATGGTTAAATTTAAAAAAAAAAATTTCCCCGATTTTCAAGGGTCAAGGGTCGTTACAGAGATGAATTTAGCATGGAATATGGTGTGAGAAATGTAGAATTCTGAGATGTAGTGGATGAGAATGTGAATTGTGATAGAGTTGTGAGAATTGAGTTATTTGAGGTGTTAATGAGACTATGAGCAAATGTGTGCTCAATAATGCAATTGAGTTAAGTTATTGATGTTTTTACATCGTTTGAACAGCTCGAGAGTTCTAGAGAGGAATGCGAGACTAATCCGTGATACGGGGGAACAATTGCACTATACGAGGTGCAAAGAGGTAAGGGAAAACTAAACTCATTTGTGTGTGCGATTTTGTGATTGTATTATAGCATGAAATGTAATTTTGAGAAAAGCAAGCATGTTTTATGAGCTATTGCACACAATTTTATAGCCGGTTGGAGCCCAATTTTATTGAGTTGTAAACTGAATATGAAAATGTTTTACAATCGTTTTTAGTTTAAAAAGTGAAAAATGATTTGGGCTCTACGTTAAGGCGTACTGAGATTTGAGAAATGTGTGCATGGTTTTGCCAGTTTAAGCTCAATTTTACATGTTTTATGTCGAGTACAAAACGATTTGAGATGAGTTTTATGAGAAAAACCATTATGAGCTTTACGTGAAGGCAAAATGATTTTTATGATAATAGTTGTTGGTTGAGACTTAGGCGTGTCACGTTGAATACACACCGAGCATTACTTTGGTAGTATGCAAGTCCAACATATTTTTCCCTACTCTGGTAGCGCTGGTTACGTACCTAGCCTCATTTTACACATGAGAGTGTATTTGGTGGCTATGCCACGTGCGAATTCTATTTAGTGGCTGTGCCACGTGTGGATTGTGTTTGGTGGCTGTGCCACGTGACGATTATATTCAGTAGCTGTGCCACGTGTAGATTGTATTTAGTGGCTGTGCCACGTGCCAATTGTATTTGGTGGCTGTGCCACGTGCCAGTTGTATTTGGTGGCTGTGCCACGTGCATTCTATTGAGGTGATTTTTATCACGTTTTAAAGAGAAAAGCCATTATCACATCCTAATTTCCACATGCTTGTGACTGTGATTTGTACTAAGTACGTACTCCCATGTTTTTACATGATTTTAGAGAAATGAGATGAGAATGATGTTTTAATGAGTTCATGCTACATTTTCTATTGAGTTTTCAATTGTGAAATAAAATGATTGTGTGTGCAAATCATTAAATTAACAATGAGTCCCTTACCCCCTTACTGAGCGATTTAGAAGCTCACCCTGTTTTATCTTCCCTCCAGATTTCTTTAAGTGATGAGAATTTCCTGCGACGTACGAAGTAGTGGCTAGTGGAGGACTTGAACTCCAGATTACATATATTGTGTTGAGGTATAATTTACATTTCATGTACCTAGACTTATGTTGTATTTACAGACACTTGATGAACAATGATGTATGGGATGTATTAGGATTAATTAACCTTGAGTAATGTATATTATATGAGATATAATTATGTAATGATGAGATCCTGAGGTATGATATGTATGATGAAGTATGACACTGCATAGAAATGCACCCTTAATTGTAAATGGATGAATAAAAAGTTTTAAAATGGCCCTATTTTTCGCATTTTCGGGGCGTCATACTGTCATTCTTCAATTTCTTCATGTTTATCCCAAGCAGTATACCCAACAACAAAACCTTTGTAATAAAGGTGTTTACACAGCTTATCGACTTCCAAAAATTGTTTATTCATACATTTGCTACAAGGACATTTAATTCGATTTCCACTAACTACCTCCGGATGACAAAATGCAAAACTAATAAACTCTTCAACTCCATTCAAATAATCATCTCTAATGAATCCATCTACATCTATTCGACAATACATCCAAGATCTATCCTTATCTATTTTTCACACAGAATACAATATCTGAAAATATAGAATAACAATTAGACTCTATCACCAAATAATTTTTGTCAATTAATTCAAATCAAAATTTTTAACTTAAGCAAATCATTAGAAAATTTTTATAATAATTCTTTTAATTTTGTACCTCAAGAATGAATAACCCTAAATAACCCTAAACCTTAACTGTTCATTAAAAAAATACCTATTTATCCTTCGTTCATATATACTTTAATTATTTATTAATTTTCAAATAATATATACAACTAAAAAAACAGGAATATTTTTGTAGTATATATTATAAACATGGAATTTAAATTGAACTTACCTTTAATGTATGTCGTATATGACAGTTGAATTTGAAAATAAAACCCGGAGTAAAAAAAAAATTAAACATGGTTAGTATGTAACGTACATATAACAAAATTTAACATCTACAATTACTAAAATAAATAAACTAAATAATTAAATTATTACAAAATAAATCAAATTCGCTAACATTAATATATCTAGGTTTAAATCTTTTTAACCGAATATGTGGAGGATTTTATTTAAAGTCCTAAGTTTCCTTAGAAATTTCGACGGCATAACAACTGCAATTTGTCTCTACCCAACCTACAAATAATACTATATAACAATCCAAATCCTCAATACAATTCATGCATATTAAATGATCTCAACAACCTTAGTTATCCACAACTAACAATCATACTTTCCAATCACATCAGCAACCACAATATCATAAAACCACAATAATTTACTTTGCTTTGTTTTTGGGTTTGACTTGGTTGGCAGGCCTGGTTTTGAGTTTATAAATAATAATGACTTTTTGTTCTCAAAACGGCCTTGAGTGCAAAGTTTGACAAAAGATCACATGCCTTGATAATATTTGCCCTCTTAGCAGCTGAATACTCATTAACATCTGCCTAAATATAATGCCTTTTTCCAGATAGGGACATAACTACAAAATCTACTAGCAATCTAACAACCGACTGATACAAGTATATGTGGAAGATTAACCGGCATCAAAACAAACTAAAAATAAATGCAATGAATAATCAAGTACTGCATCTTAGAGCTTCAACTATCAACATTAATGATATTGAAACAACTTCAACAAGAAATGAATAACTTCATGAACCATTATCGATGTAAATTACGATAGGTGCATGTATTACTAGAAATAGGTTAAAAGTTCTGATCGAACAAAGTTTACTGAGCAGACACATAGAAGGCAATTATTAATGCAGACAATAATTTTCCAAGATATTAAATGCTTGGGATGCTGTTCTGAGCTGTCCCAGGACCAATGCCTTTCTAAGGTTGCGAATGACAACTAAATATCTCTAAATTCACCAATCAGAATCACAAATGAAAATTTTCAACTTTGAAGGTAGCAAGCATTGCATACTTTAAAGTATGCATAAAGTTGTCGGTCAGGCTGAAGAGATAAATGTTTAAAAAATTTATACATATGTGTATATATATATATATATATTAAAATATTAATTATTATTAATTTGATTTATTTTAATTATTATATTAATAAAAAACTGTTATACTTAAATTAGATTTGGATAACTTTGGGTTTTTTTGTAACGATCCGAATTTACTGATATTTCGGTTGGGCTACAAGTCGATATTAAGTCAGACCAGTGTTCAGTGTGATTAAAATTTTTTTCCAGTAACAAATTTAAATAAAATATGTTCACATTCTCCAGACACATCTTGTATTGCATTACTGTGCTTACATAATTTTAGATACAAAAGAATTTCTTACAACTGGTATACCTTCGATGCAGAAATACGCTCCGCGAAATCATAATTATGCAGATTGCCTTACTAACGGAAACGATCCCAGCTACAGAGGAACTCTGTAGAGGAAAGTAAGGGGGTGAACTTAACATACTCAGTAAGAAAAACCCCATAGCAGGTAGATAAATACACTACCTACAAAATATATATTTTTATATTTGCTAAATCCAGAAAAGTTTCACAGATGATTTTCTCAGATACCAGAAACGGATTTTTCAGAAACATAATATGTATCAGTAATACATTTAACTACTGTTATAAATCCAGAAAGTTCAGAGTTTTTCAGTAGCAAAGCAAACAGATTCTCAGATATTTCAGTTCAAGTAGACAAATTCAAATAAATATTTTCAAATAGACGAGACAAGGCATGCATGCTATATCAGATATCATAAATGACTATTGGCCAATGTCGGTGACTCCGGGCAATTCATGGGCCAGGTGTGCCGGGATGTCAATCACCGTGGGAGTGGTCAGCTACCCAAACGGCTCACAGATCAAAATGTCCGAAGACCAGAAACAGAATCAGAAACACAGTACATTGTACTTGTGGACCACAGATACAGATACAGATACAGATACAGAACAGAAGTGCAACATGATCTCACCAACGCCTTTAACTCAAAATTAGTGCGAGATGGACCGTACGACACACAGTCAGTACGCGCTCAAGCACATTTCATCAGAATAATTTTATAGCAGATCGTTTTCCTTAAATCACATATAAATTCATTTGTTTTATGAAATCATTCAAAACAGGCCGACTAGCCCTATTGCATTTAAATCTCAGAAAATAAGTCTATGAAAATTCAAAATTCAAGATTTTCAATAATTAAAACAGAATTCAAGTCATACTGTAATTTATGCAAATCATTTAACTTTAATCCATAAAATTTGATTGTTCAACTAAGCTAAAATTTCTAATTTTTCAGTCATAAAGTTCAACCTAGTCTTTTCGATAATTTTGGTACTGCGAAATTTAACCTAAATTTTGTATCTACAAATATACGAAAATTACGCATATTTATTTCTAGCAGCGACGAGAATTTTTCTTACCTCGGTGTTTGTCCGTACTCCTTGATTACTTCGACTTAATGAGTTGACGGGTTCGATCCTCTAGGTAAATTTTTCGGGGTCCTCCCTGAATTTTCAAAATTTAGTACCCTTATTTTCCTTCCTCAATTTTCCTTTATTTCCAATAATACATATAATATATATATATATATATATATATATTACTTTCTTCTTCTCTTTTTTTTTTTCTCAGTTACTATTCATCCTTTTCTTTTCTCCTTTTTTTTTCTTTTTTTCTTTGAATTTTTTCCCGCCTACTCTTTTCTTTTCTTTTTTGATCACTATTCACTCCTTACTATTCCTTCATTTCTTCTTCCTCTGTTTCCTCTCCTCGATGCTATTCATCATCTTCTTTCCTTCTTTCTCATTCATCAGTCATCCGTTTGTCATCATCGGCTCCTTTATTCTTGGTTTTCAAACACATTTCCCGTCCGATGTGAGGGCTGTGGCCCCTCGGCCACTTCGTTTCGAGCTTCCCTTACCTGCATCGGCGTCTCTGTTTTGCCCTTAGTTTTCATTCTCCTGTTGCCTCTGTTCTCTGGTTTCCTCAAACCAGGCCGACGTCTCCCATTTCCCAGCTTTTCCTCTCATGCAGCACTATATAAATACATGTACATGCACCTAGATTCATATCTTCTGCTGCACCTACCCTGTTTCAGGCGTGGATTACCTCTACCAGGTCTACTCATTTCCAAAAGGCCGAGGAAGCTCCCATCTCGGCTTCAGTACTGCCCCTGGAAGACAGTTTTTTCTTCTCCTTTTTCTCTCCATTGCAAGGAGCGTAAGGTATTCGCTGGTCTGTGAAACCAGCCTCACGCAGTACCCTTCACTCCAGGTGTAAGACCCGAAATTATATCGTAATTTCTTATAAAAGATTGAAAATGGTGCCAAATAAAACGAAACGGGATTCAGACTAGAAATAAGGATTTAAAATGCAAAATGAATGAGTATTCGTGAAGGGAAGTCGGGTTAAATTTATCCCGAACACGTGCAAAGGCAAAACGGTCAAAAGACCAAAATTCGGAATAAATTCGATAAGAAAATTTTATTAAAAATAATGGATTTGAGAATATTGATCAATAACGAAGAAATAATTAAATTTTGAGTCCAATTGATCAAGATCCGAAATTTTTAGAAATACCGAAAAGTCACTCGGGACAATATCCCAAAAATACGAAAAAATTATACCCAAAAAATGGTTAAAAATATAATAAATAAATTAAATTAAATTAAATTATTTGGAATAAAATAATATAATTGTAGATATTTTGAATATTTTGACTAAAATAATGAATATAATAATAATAAATTAATTTATAAATAATAAATAAAAAATAAAATAAAAAAAGAAGAGAAATCTGAAAAATGTTATCGGGGAGAGAGAAGAAGAATGGAAAATCGAGGAAGCTGCCCGTGCGTGGCCGACCGACCCACGGCCACCGACGATCATCAAGCGCCGACGAATAGCCGAGGAGGAAGAGGTGAGGCCGACGAAGCTCTAGGCACCAGTGACGGGCGCCGACGATGGCCGTGTCCGGCGAACGGAGGAAGAGAAAGCCGTGAGAAAAACGGGGTCGATTCCGGCGATCCACGGTAGCTGGGCTCGAACGGCGAACATCGGCATGATCGGGAAGAGGATGCGGTTCTTTTGAGACCGGTATCGACCGGCGAAATCGTCAGAATCCTCCGGATCGAGAGGTGACAGCATCGGGGGAGAAGGAAAGATTCGTCGACGATGGTACCGTTTCAACCCACACCGAGGCCCGATTTTGAACTCCTAGGTGATGGCGCGTGGAATGGAGCCAAAAACGGCCCGAGAACCGATGGGAAACGCCGTGAACGACGGCGGGAAGGTCTGAACCGATACGGACTGGTTCAGCAAAGGGGTGAACCAAACTGAATCGGCTGAACCGGACCGGTCTGAACCGGGTTTGAACCGGACTGAACCAGTTCAGCCAAGAAAGAAGGGAAAAAAGGAGAAAAAGAGAAAAAGAAAAAAGGGAAAGAATTTTCGGGGATTCATCGGACTTCGGGTAAGTCGGTAAGAGGTTAAAAGTGACCAATTTGGCTTTGAAAAAATTTATTTAAATTATATTTAATCGAAAAGTAACCCGAGATTAAATATATAATTATGCAGTTGTACGACAAAGCCCGAACGAGAGCCGATTGAGCTTCGATTTTTGTATCCCGCATCATATTGGGTAAGTATATTTTAATCCCGACAATTAAAGTCATTTAATACAGAGTTTCGATTATTTTACGAAATTTACGGAATAATTTAGTATAAAAAGGGATATTAATCGGAATTACAACGTAATTACTGTAAATAGTGTATGGGCTATCCAATGAGTTTGGAACGAAGCCCGATGATTATTGGTAACCTGAATGAGCCCAGTAAACCCGAAGAAGGAATTTAATTAGTAGAAACGGGCTGAAAATGGGTCGAGGCCCATTAACGTGCGATTGGGCCCAATAAGAGTAAATTGGCCCAATTAGTTAAATCGACTATAGTAAACAGGAGAATTATATTTATTGGGTTAAATTGACGTGATAAATAATTATCTGCAGCCCCAGAGACTGGATTAGCAGCAAATCGGATCAGACGAGCCTCAAACAGTGGAATTTAGATACGCACTCGACGAGAATCGAGGTAAGGGAATTTTGTAAGTGCATAGAGATACCTATACGTAATTTTGAGGGGAATTATAGGGTCTAGAATTACTTAAAGTATTTAGAAAATGAAATGATAATTTTACGAAAATCGGGCCTTAGGTGAATAAAGAAAAAGACGATTTTGCCCCTGAGAGTAAAATATACAAAAAGGGTAGTAAGGCAGATAAATTGCATGATTTTCATGTTTTGATGCTTTATATGAATGTATTGCTTTGGTTTAAGCAAATTTACACATAGGTTGGCTGTTGATTTCTTGAATTATACGAAAGGATACTGGTTTGTACCGGTTACTAATTTAAAAGATATTTTATCAAGATTGAGCCACCTATCGTATTTACATGAATAAAAAGAGTGCTAGAGTCTTTATCGTACTCAAGTTTACAGATTTATTTCTCATGAAAAGTCGTACTGGAGCATTGCTCGTACGAGAAATTTGTGTGTGCACAAAATCGTGCTGAAGCTTCGCTCGCACGAGATTTTAGATATCATGATATGCATAGCGTGGTGCTGGAGCTTCGCTCGCACTAGACGTGAGTTGACATGCATATAGTCGTGCGGAAGCCTCCTGTAGACTATGTGTCACAGAGAGTTAAGATGCTCCCACATATACTTTGAGACATGGGTTGGTTATCGACATAGTATTGGGGTGGATAAGACCTACGGCAGGCACCCCCAGACTATGATATGGGTCCACGGAGTACGATGTACCGTGTATGTCACACGGAGTACGCTGTACCGTGCAGTCATGATGACTCTATGATGTTACTTGATATTCTAGCGGGTAGGACTTGACCCCACCTCCCGTTGCAGTTGTGATAACCTGCACACCGGGATCGTGTAGCCTGGGATCACAGGGACAAAATATGGCCATAGTCCTCGATTTTTCATACAGTAACCTACATGCCTCACATGATATCATACGGTCTGAATAGACCAGGACGAACCCGAGGGAGGGGTAATGTCCCGATTTATGTTTTTAAAAGAGATGTGATTTAATGAATCAAGGTATTCCCGAGAGATGGGTTTAGCCTGGATGTGGTTGTTTTATGATAAAACAAATGAGTTTTAACGTGACGAGTTTATGAGGAAACAAATAAGTTTTAAATGTGACGAGCATGAGATGACATACATGATGATTTTTTCATATCTGTTTTATATGTCGATTTCATGATTTCTCTTATATGATATATACATACATGTGGCATCGTTTTAGTCATACCTCGTGCTCCAAATGTAAACAATTTTATATCATGACATTATCAGCACGTAGATAGTATAGTTATCTACCTGCTTACATTATTGCCTTACTGAGCTATTTATGCTCACCTTTTATTTTCCACCCCACAGGGTATATTCAGTAGAAGAGAACGACAGTAGTCATATCCGCTGCTTTTTATCAAGATCAGGTATACACATTTGTATAATTTTTACACCTGAACATATAGATGCACAGTACTGTATATATATGTAATATTGGGGATGTATTTATTTAAAATAAATTGATATGTAAATGAAATATGAAATGGAATGGTAAATAGGTGAGAGGTGACTAACACCGAATCATAGCCCAACTGTTTAGTGGTGTAACTGTTCACGACGGGTAAGAAAATGAAAAAAGTGAAAAAATTTACTCTGATTTTTAGGTAATTTGGGTTGTGACAAAAAAGATGGTATCAGAGCTGAGTTAGCCTGATATGAGTCGGTGTTAGTGGTTAAGTAAATTTACATGCCCATGTATTGTGCATTGTTTAGATACAATTGTGTATATCAAGGTAGAAGTGCAGCTAAGAATTTAGTTTCGAATGCAAGAATATATTTTTATAAATGATAGCCGCTATGGTAGAGGGGCAAGTACACATGTTCGAGGCCATCAAGATTGGCCTGAGAATCGAATAAGTCGTAACATGAGACTCAAGATTAGAGTGAGGTGGAGGCTGATGTTAAGCATACTCCACAGGGTCCTATAAAGAGACCAAACAGTATTGAGACACGCTCCGAGAGGATGGAGTGAAGTGTAGAAAATATTTCGGAGTTAGTTATTCAATCTATGCTGGTAGTTGAGGATAGGCAGGTAAAGCCTAAATAGATGCCTCAGACTATAGAGATTCTTACACCCCTCCGGTATTTAGTGAAGTAAAGAAACCAATAGTTACTGAGGACTGGGTGTATGAGATAGCGAAGTGCTATGGATTCTTTTGGTGTATGTCGACCGAGAATGTGACTTTTAAATACGTTTATGTTGGAGTCGAGGCGGAACATTGGTGGAAGTCCGCTCGACCAATTTAAAGAGTTAGACGTCCAAAGTCGACATGAAAAATATTTCTGGATGTATTCTGGTGACAGAATATCTCGGACATTGCATAAAGGGAAATTACAGGTAAAATTTCTTACACTGACCCAAAGACACTGGTTGATTGACGAGTATGAAACATAATTTATATCTCTGGGCAGGTGTGAACCCGACACTATGGGCAGTGAAAGTCAAAAAGCTCAAAAGTTCATGGAATGACTTAATTTGTCAATTAGAGTCCGATTGGCTCACTACTTATGTCGAGGCAGTGCGTAGATTACAGTTATGTGAATAATATCATGTGTTGCACGCCTTTGAGATTGGGAAAGGTAGTAAGGGTCGAAATAGGGACAAAAGAGAATAGAGAATGACAGAGATGTCAGAGCGGGAAAAAGAGATCAGTTGATAAGGGATTAGAGTTGATGAGTCACGGGGTAAGATGATTGGTAAGGTCCCAATATATCCAATTTAACACTTATTATGGGTATTGTGATTGGAGAACCCCGACCTGCTATGAAGCAGTATAACCAGTGAAGCAGTGTAAACAGTGTAGGATGTTTGGTAGATACCACGGAAGTAAAGGCCTACACCTACACCTTATTAACTAAAATAGGCGTTAATTGTGGTAAGATGGTCCACTTAATTAATGATTGCTCAGAGTGGGTGAGACTGTCCCACAGAAAAGCAAAGAGATAGAGAAAATCTTGTTGATATCTCTGCACCGAAAAGGGAGGCCATAGCTGAAGAAAAAGGGAAAATAGGTTGTTGGATGAGGGCGAGTGTATGTCTTGGACCAGGACACTATTGATGTTTCATATGATGTCGTGAAAGATACCACACTAGTTATGAATAAAGAAGTAATTATTTTAATTGATCCTGGTGCCACGTATATATTTATACCGCCTTTATTTGTATATAAGTTAGTAAAAGACGTAAATGCCTACACCCATGAGCACAAAGCTAATAGTTAGTACCCCAACGAAGGAGGGTTAACTAATGAAATAATTATGAAGAAATTGTAAGTTGAAAATAGGGGTGAAAACATCACCGAAAAGTATACTGTAAGTTTTGACCAGTAATAAAAGGGGTGTAGCGATTGAAATTAAAGGAATAAATGATTGTACTCACGGAATGAGTAATAACAGAGTTTTGTTATAAGTGATATACGAAAAGAGATAGACTGGAATAAGAGGCGTATGTAAGGTACGAATATCTCTGATAAGTGAAGTAATTAGGATTAAAGCAATTAGTAGCGAATATGAATTGTGATCACATGGACCGATATGTAAAGTAATTGTGGTCAAGTCTGAGGGTTAATAAAGGTATTTCAAAATACCTCCCCACCTGAAGGTTTGACAGCGTCTAAAAGTATACATAACTTATAAATTGAATGCGATAGTCGTAATATATAAATTTAAAATTAGGGTACCTTCACTTGTACGATAAAGAAATATAGAAATTCGATTAATCAGGAAAGTTTAAAAATTTAAAATTTTATAAAAAGCCGTTAAAAAGGAAATGGGTAATTGAAATATTCAATAGGACTCAATTACGAAAAGTTATTTAAACTTTACTTGGACCAATTTGTTATCATCCTTATTGATGATATTTTGGGTGTATTTAAAGTCCAGGAAAATTATAAGCAACAATTGAAAATTTCTTTTGTAGATGATTTGTGGAGAGTTCTCGAAATGGACTACTTTATTGACATGTTTAACTTAGAAAAAGTTGTATTTGAATGAGATAATAGACATGACAGGAGTTTTGGTGTACTGAAGTAATAAATTGACCACCGCATTTATTCTCACCATACCCAATAGATTAAGAGGTTTCTCATGAGTCTATGGATACCTCAAAATAATGAATGGGCTGTGTATTGATGCAAAAGGGAAGATAGTCGATTTTGGATCCAGACAACTCAAGGATCATGAAAGGACTATCCGACCCATGATTTAAAGTTGACAGCGATAGTGGTATTGAGTATATGACAATGCTATGTATACGGTGAGAAATTTCAGGTATGCACTGATCATAAAAGTCCCGAGTATCTGTTTTCACAGAAAGAGTCGGATATGAGAATACATAGTGGGTTAGAGCTTCTGAGAGATTTTAATTGTGGAAAATTGTACCACCCAGGAAAGGCCAATGTGATGGCTGATGCCTTGAGCAGAAAGAGCCTTAGGATGGTATTACATATGATGGTCAGGGAGCGTGAGCTGCTAGAGCAGTTGTAAGCCTCAGTATTGATGTGATCTCTTCTGATGATGACTGTGATTGTGTGACAGCTAGCCTGAGACTAGAACCGGATGAGAGTGCCCGGATTTAACAGGCTTAGCGTGATGATCGGCATGGTGTCGATAGTGTGGGTCAGATTCAGATGGGTACAGTGATAGAGTTCACAGAGAGTGATGATGACTTACTGAGGTTCAGAGACAGTATAAGTGCTCCCCATGACCACAATGATGAGATAATGTTATTGCCAGAAGCTCATTCTTTGGGAGATACAGTGCATCCGAGAAGTAATATATATATAAATCTCTGAAAAGGATATTGGTGGTCAGATGTGCAAAGAGATATAGTGGAGATTGTGGAAAAAGTGTCTCGTATGTCAGCAGAGTAAGGTAGAGCAGAAGAAGTTGCAGGGTTATTGCAATTTCTACCTATATCGACACGAAAAATGGGAGCAAGTCTCCATGAATTTCGTGAAGAATTACAAAGGACCCGGATAAATCATAAGGCTATCTGGGTGATAGTCGATGGATTGATTAAGACTACCCACCTTCTGGTTAGGAAATCCCCAGATACTCTGAGTGTGTAGGCGAATTTATGTGTATGGAAAAGTGTGGAACACCAAGTATCTTTCCAGTGAGCATGGTATCAGATAGGGATTCCTGCTTCATTTTTCACTTCTGGGAACGTTTTTCAGGAAGCTATAGGAACCTGATTTTGTATTAGCACAGTTTCTATCCTCAGACAGATGGTCAGTCAGAGGGGACTGTACAGGTTTTGGAGGATATGATGAGAGTGTGTGCTTGATATGATAAGCTCCTGGGATGATCAGTTGTTACTAATTGAATTCGCCAATAATGACAGTTATCACTTGAGTATCGGGATGACTTCAGATGAGACATTATATGGTCGTAAGGGTTGTTTCTCCGATTTAGATAAAAAGTGGGTGACAGATAGAAAATTGTTCCCAAATTGGTAAGACAAACCTCTGAGGATGTTCAGTTAATTGTGAAGGATTAAGAACACCTCAAAGTAGACTAGAAAAGCTATGCTGACAAGAGACAGAAACCATTGAAATTCACCGAGGGTGAATTAGTATTGTTGGAAGTTACATGCCCTTAGGGCATAGCATAAGGACAAAACGAGATTCGGAAAGAGATTGGATAAAGTGGGAGATAAGACCTGTAGGTTGGCGTTACTACCTGAATTAGCAGGCATCCATAATGTGTCTTATCTTATGATGCTTCGAAAATACTGTCCGGATCCAACGTATGTGATCAGGTATGAGCTTCAACAATTTAGCTCAATGAAAGTATAACGTATGATTGGAAAATCGATTCGGGTATTAGATGGAAGGAGAAAGTGTTGAAGTTTAAGATGATCTCCCTAATTACAGTCCTTTGGTAGTAGTATATTCCGAAAGTCACAAGCGAATTATAGAGTATGACATGTGTGAAATATCCAGAGTGATTTACAGACTAACTTGGTTCTAATTTGGAGGATCAAATTTCTTAAGTGGGGGAGATTATGTAAGACCCGAAATTATATCGTAATTTCTTATAAAAGATTGAAAATGGTGCCAAATAAAACGAAACGGGATTCAGACTAGAAATAAGGATTTAAAATGCGAAATGAATGAGTATTCGTGAAGGGAAGTCGGGTTGAATGTATCCCGAACACGTGCAAGGGCAAAACGGTCAAAAGATCGAAAGTCGAAATAAATTCGATAAGAAAATTTTATTAAAAATAATGGATTTGAGAATCTTGATCAATAACGAAGAAATAATTAAATTTCGAGTCTAATTGATCAAGATCCGAAATTTTTAGAAATACCGAAAAGTCACTCGGGACAATATTCCGAAAATACGAAGAAATTATACCCGAAAAATGGTTAAAAATATAATAAATTAAATTAAATTAAATTCTTTGAAATAAAATAATATAATTGTAGATATTTTGAATATTTTGACTAAAATAATGAATATAATAATAATAAATTAATTTATAAATAATAATAAATAAAAAATAAAATAAATCAAAAAAAAAGAAGAAGAGAAATCTGAAAAATGTTATCGAGGAGAGAGAAGAAGAATGGGAAATCGAGGAAGCTGCCCGCGCGTGGCCGACCGACCCACGGCCACCGGCGATCATCAAGCGCCGACGAATAGCCGAGGAGGAAGAGGAGAGGTCGACGAAGCTCTGGGCACCAGTGACGCGCGCCGACGATGGCCGTGTCCGGCGAACGGAGGAAGAGAAAGCCGCGAGAAAAACGGGGTCAATTTCGGAGATCCACGGCAGCTGGGCTCGAACGGCGGACACCGGCGTGATCGGGAAGAAGATGCGGTTCTTTTGAGACCGGTATCGGCCGACGAAATCACCAGAATTCGTCGGATCGAGAGGTGACAGCCGCGAGGGAGAAGGAAAGATTCGTCGACGATGGTGCCGTTTCAACCCATACCGAGGCCCAATTTTGAACTCCCAGGTGATGGCGCGTCGAATGGAGCCAGAAACGGCTCAAGAACCGGTCGAAAACGCCTTGAACGGCGGCGGGAAGGTCTGAACCGGTACGGACCGGTTCAGCAAAGGGGTGAACCAGACTGAATCGGCTGAACCAGACCGATCTGAATCGGGTTTGAACCGGACTGAACCGGTTCAGCCAAGAAAGAAGGGAAAAAAGGAGAAAAAGAGAAAAAGGAAAAAGGGAAAGAATTTTTAGGGATACACCGGACTTCGGGTAAGTCGGTAAGAGGTCAAAAGTGACCAATTTGACTTTCGAGAAATTTATTTAAATTATATTTAATCGAAAAGTAACCCGGGATTAAATATATAATTGTGCAGTTGTACGACAAAGCCCGAACGAGAGCCGATTGAGCTCCGATTTTTGTATCCCGCATCATATTGGGTAAGTATATTTTAATCCCGACAATTAAAGTCATTTAATACAGAGTTTCGATTATTTTACGAAATTTACGGAATAATTCTGTATAAAAAGGGATATTAATCGGAATTACAACGTAATTACTGTAAATAGTGTATGGGCTATCCAATGAGTTTGGAACGAAGCCCGATGATTATTGGTAACCTGAATGAGCCCAGTAAACCCGAAAAAGGAATTTAATTAGTAGAAACGGGCTGAAAATGGGTCGAGGCCCATTAACATGCGATTGGGCCCAATAAGAGTAAATTGGCCCAATTAGTTAAATCGACTATAGTAAACAGGTGAATTATATTTATTGGGTTAAATTGACGTGATAAATAATTATCTGCAGCCCCAGAGACTGGATTAGCAGCAAATCGGATCGGACGAGCCTCCGACAATGGAATTTAGATACGCGCTCGATGAGAATCGAGGTAAGGGAATTTTGTAAGTGCATAGAGATACCTATACGTAATTTTGAGGGGAATTACAGGGTCTAGAATTACTTAAAGTATCTAGAAAATGAAATGATAATTTTACGAAAATCGGGGCTTAGGTGAATAAAGAAAAAGACGATTTTGCCCCTGAGAGTAAAATTTACAAAAAGGGTAGTAAGGCAGATAAATTGCATGATTTTCATGTTTTGATGCTTTATATGAATGTATTGCTTTGGTTTAAGCAAATTTACACATAGGTTGGCTGTTGATTTCTTGAATTATATGAAAGGATACCGGTTTGTACCGGTTACTAATTTAAAAGATATTTTATCAAGATTGAGCCACCTATCGTATTTACATGAATAAAAAGAGTGCTAGAGTCTTTATCGCACTCAAGTTTACTGATTTATTTCTCATGAAAAGTCGTACTGGAGCATTGCTCATACGAGAAATTTGTGTGTGCACAAAACCATGCTGAAGCTTCGCTCGCACGAGATTTTAGATATCATGCTATGCATAGCGTGGTGCTGGAGCTTCGCTCGCACTAGACATGAGTTGACATGCATATAGTCATGCGGAAGCCTCCTGTAGACTGTGTGTCACAGAGAGTTGAGATGCTCGCACATATACTTTGAGACATGGGTTGGTTATCGACATAGTATTGGGGTGGATAAGACCTACGACAGGCACCCCCAGACTATGATATGGGTCCACGGAGTACGATGTACCGTGTATGTCACACGGAGTACGTTGTACCGTGCAGTCATGATGACTCTATGATGTTACTTGATATTCTAGCGGGTAGGACTTGACCCCACCTCCCGTTGCAGTTGTGATAACCCGCACACCGGGATCCGTGTAGCCTGGGATCACAGGGACAAAATATGGCCATAGTCCTCGATTTTTCATACAGTAACCTACATGCCTCATATGATATCATATGGTCTGAATAGACCAGGACGAACCCGAGGGAGGGGTAATGTCCCGATTTATGTTTTTAAAAGAGATGTGATTTAATGAATCAAGGTATTCCCGAGAGATGGGTTTAGCCTTGATGTGGTTGTTTTATGATAAAACAAATGAGTTTTAACGTGACGAGTTTATGAGGAAACAAATAAGTTTTAAATGTGACGAGCATGAGATGACATACATGATGATTTTTCCATGTCTGTTTTATATGTCGATTTCATGATTTCTCTTATATGATATATACATACATGTGGCATCGTTTTAGTCATACCTCATGCTCCAAATGTAAACGATTTTATATCATGACATTATCAGCACGTAGATAGTATAGTTATCTACCTGCTTACATTATTGCCTTACTGAGCTGTTTATGTTCACCCTTTCATTTTCCACCCCACAGGGTATATTCAGTAGAAGAGAACGACAGTAGTCATATCCGCTGCTTTTTATCAAGATCAGGTATACACAATTGTATAATTTTTGTATCTGAACATATAGATGCACAGTACTCTTTATATATGTAATATTGGGGATGTATTTATTTAAAATAAATTGATATGTAAATGAAATATGAAATGGAATGGTAAATAGGTGAGAGGTGACTAACACCGAATCATAGCCCAACTGTTTAGTGGTGTAACTGTTCACGACGGGTAAGAAAATGAAAAAAGCGAAAAAATTTACTCTGATTTTTAGGTAATTTGGGTCGTGACACCAGGAGCCACGAGGCTTGGGTCTTCACTCAAGTCCCATGGCTCAACTCCTTGCTTGGATCGGGCAAGTCTGAATAATACCACATGACGACCCGACTCATGTAGCTTAACCCATGTTCCATCATCGCAATGCCCCTACGCAGGTTACAAGCTCGCGTTACCAAGCTCGACTATCATCTCTATCGTCATCACCCCTCTCCCTGAACGCTCCCCTTCCCCTTTGTTTTGTGTCTACCAGTTTCAGCCTTCCCTCTCTCTATTTCGTTTTCTTTCCTTTCTTTACTGCCCCTCAAATTTTGATCTTTCTTTTTTATTTATATACTAGGTATATGGATGTTTCCAGTTGATGGGATGCATGTCCTGTCAAGCTCCATTTATGTCGTGGTCTTCAGGTTCTTTGTCCCCTAGTTTTTACCCATTTCAACACACATTTCCTTTCCTCTTACTATAGCTGACATCCCTAAGTTACCTATATATATACATTTATATATATATATATATACATATATTTTTAATACTCCCTATTGCCGATGCCGTTACTTCACCAACTCCCACTGCAGTTTTCCATTTCTCGTTCCTTTCCTCTGCTTTACAGCTTTGTTTCCTTTGTTTGCAAGTGGTCCTTAGTCATCAGTCATCTGTTCCCATTCCTACTGACTTCCCTCATTCATCGGCCTACTGCCCTACCACTCTCTGCAGTTCAGTCACAGTTAATATTATACTTATTCTTTCCTCCTTCCAGACATTAACATTTCACCAACCCCGCTTTGTTTCACGCTTTCCCGCTCCATGCTTCCTGTTTTCACGTTTCCCTTTCATTTGTTCGAGTGCTTTACATACATATCTCTGTACACATATATCTTTATTGGGATCTCTTAGGATTAGTTTCATTTTAGAAGCCAATCCTCGGACTCTTGTTTCCACTTGTGTTTCTATGTATATACATATATATATACCTATTATATGTATATTCTTTTTACTATGCTTGGTTGTACTGCCATCTCCATCTGTTCTGTATGTATGTATATATATATACTTTAATGTAAAACCCTTTATCCATGTATATACATATATTGTACGTATTTGTTCTTATATATATGTATATTTACGCATATTTTATATGGATGCGTTTATTTTTATTCGTATATTTTATCCGTGGACATTTGGATTCTCTTACACACATATATTTCTCTATATATTAATTTTGAGAAATAATTGAAATGTTGCATACATGTATACGCAAATACATGTATGGCTACATATTTGATTTAATTATCCATGTGGCATAAAAATAGGGTTAGTCTAATAATTATTCTCAAATTAATTGGCCCATAATCATATGTTTAATCTCAATCTCCTAATTTATTATTTATTGACAGCACCAAATACATTGAATTTTTTTAGGTATTTACATTCTCCCCACCTTGAAAAATTTGGTCTCCAAATTTAATAGTATATTAGTCCTTAAGCAACTGCAGATATTTCTGACGTAATCTCTTTTAAAGCATGGTACTGCCACAGAACTTTGACCAAAAGAATCGTCTTAGACCGCAATGTCTTTTTCCTTCCTGTCCAAGATCCGAATCGATTTCTTCACATGTAATATCCTCTTTCAATTCTAATGATTCATGCTTAATCACATGTGTGGGATCTGGGTGATACTTGCGTTGCATTGTTACATTGAGGATATCGTGAATACTTGATAATGCTGGCGGTAGGGTCAATCTGTGTTCTATGTCTTCCACTTAGTCCTAAGATTTCAAAAGGTCCGGTATAATGAGAACCTAACTTTCCCTTCTTTCCAGATCTCATTATGCTATTGGAAGGAGAAACTTCCAAGACACCAAATCTCCTACTGTAAATCCCAAGGACCATTATCTTTGGTCAGCATAACTCTTTTGCTTATTATGAGTTGTTCTCAATCTCTCACAAATCAATTAAATATACTCAGAAACTTGCTTAACCTAATCAGAAACAATTTTCTTCCTTTCCCCCACTGCTTCCACCTGATCGATGAATGACATTTTTGACCATACTACACTTCATATGGTATCATCTCGATACATAAGTATTTTATGATATTATGTGCAACTTCGTTAATTGACAATTGGTCCTTCCAGGAACCTTTAAAGTCTTAGACAGATGCTCTCTATTCCATATTTGCACGGGTAATTGTTGTAATAATCTCATAGGCTTCTGGTACACCATCTTGCTAACACATGAGACATTTAGTCACAAATCTGGTTATATCTCTTATCGAGCCTGATTACCAATATGCCTTCAGGAGACTTAATAAATCTTTACTATTCTCCGGGTGCGAAATATATCTCCATAAACAAGCCTCTGACGACATCAATTCCTTTACTATCGATCATTGGGTACACAATTATGTTTTTAAATCTCAATATGTTGTCAGTATCAATACTTAAGCTAGTTATAGCACCCATCTAGGTCTGACCAGCCACATCAATGCAGTATTTATCATTTCGCTGTGCCTGTTCGATTCGATCAATCAAGTCCAGTTTTAACTCTCAGGTTAGCCACCATATAATGAATGTCAGTGTCAAGGAAGAACCACATTCAAGTCGAGGTCCACCAATTATTCAATAACTCATGTCCTTGTCCAATATACATAACGCCATCCCGAAATCACTTCTGCTCAAGGCATTAACCCGAGTCACACCCTTTTTCTTATATTTGAAAGTTTTTGTAAAATTTAATACTTAAACCTTCAAGATCAGTAGAATTCCGCAATTCTTCGCTGCACAAGTAATGACATCCTGACTTCAAACACGAATATTACCACTGTTAATTCCAGTTTATGGGTTAAGGAGTAGGTACTTCTAGATGCTATCAAGTCTCTCAGACGGGGATGTATTTCGAAATACCTTTATTAGCCATCAGACTTGACCACATAAACTGGTTATGAATATAATGGTTCAAGGTTCAGTCCCAACAAGAAGTAGGATACCAGAACTTATCACAATTTCACATTTATCCTTCGAACACAATCTATTTTCAATCCATATCACTTAATCCGAATTCATTTCAAATACCAGAGATATTCTTACCTTGAATACACCTCTTATCCCAATATAACTTGTATTCAGAATTTATCACACTTCAACGCTTGTCTTATTTCATTTATCAATTATAATGAAATCATTTTCTTACTCAAATTGAGCATCGTATTCAAAACATAAGTATATATACAATTTACAATCCTTAGATCCGATGCGTAATTAATATTCCAAGGTATCTTTTTATCTCAATCTGTAAATCATCTTAACAATTTTAGGTCCTTCTCATTGATCTCTAATCCTTGTTTGGGGAATTCAATTGACACTCATTCTTAATACAACGTGATCCAGAAGACTTCGAGTCTCCTTAAAAATTAATGCCAGTACACTCCAAAATGGATCACTTGATCCGATAATCCCCTCTTCATGTAGTCCTTGTAATTGCTTTTTTCAGCATTTCTAATTGAATCAAAGTCATTCAGTATAGTGATCTAAATAATTAATTCGATACCACTGCTAAATTAATTTCAAACTTCATCTTTCAATTTAGTGGTAACTCTGATAGATCATCTGAATACGTGTCAAAAATCCCTTTGTCTATTAGGTGTCTTTTTACTCAGAACACGCCCTATCTTTATCAATCATATAAACAATGTGACCTTCACTTATACTTTTAGTTTTGTAATTTATCTTTTCAGTTACAGTGATTTTATTCTATCAGTCTCACTGATTCCTTAGTACATCATTTTATCTGTCACTCTCTTTACGTTTTTATTTTCTTAGTAACCTCAAAATATACATATCATATCATCACAGTTGCGCCTTGCACATTGCTCCCTTAAAATAACATTAAATGGAGCTAAACTAGCTCGACTGAGGATCTCAGTATCTCTTATGAATTTTTGGACTTTCTCCGTTTAACATCTCTACTTATCCGGATCATACTCCTTCTAAATCGATTTAATTTCATATTCATTCTCAGACTCATTTTCTCATGTCTGATTCAGTCATTTCAATTATAATTTCCAATATGCCTCCTCCGGAATGTGTTACCGTCTAAGAGCCTCCAAAAACATTTCTCATGTATTTCTCTAATTTTTGGCTCTCGAGTTAAATCGAGAAACTTCCCTCCGAGTTCGATTTTTCATTTCAGTACTGATGCTATAAGGGCTATTTTCTTTATAGTAGCGCACTTTAAAAATCCGTGTAACTTTCCCAATTCTTTACCAAAAAAAATTGCAAAGAAACTTTCTCGGTAGAGTTACTATAAAATTCCATAAGATTTCTCTGTCTCACATATCCAATCTTCCATCATCATTGGATTTCTTAACTCCACTGAAAAACGGAGGCTTAAACTTCTGAAGTTGCCTCTATTAGGTTCATAATCGTACCCAACGAATCCATATAAATTATTCCAATTCATTTATTCCAGTTTTTCGTCACATTTGAATTTTAACTCAGTATATAATACTGTACCATCTTTCAAAATTAACTCAGTCGTTCTCTTAGTCACACCTTAATCATTATCATTATCACAGGGCCACTATCACTTGACCCGATAATATCATCATCGTTTCCATATCCCGCTCAAATCTTACGAAGTGGACTTTAAAATTTCCATTGAAACTATAAGATGTACACTAAGACGAGGGTTCATTACACCTCTCGAGCCTATCTCTACGGCCTCGAGGAATGGTTCATTTCCATCTGCCAATGTGGCTATAATACTAATCAGCTATATCTATCAGTTTTCCTTCATTCACTGACACAATTTTTTCATAAAACATAGTCAGGTATGCCCATTTGTATCTAAACAATGTACAGTAATGCCGGGGATGTGAACTTTCTAAGTCTTTTTCACTTTTAATATCGACTCATATCAGACTAACCTTGCTCTGATATCACTTCTGTAACGACCCGAATTTACTGATATTTCGGTTGGGCTACAAGTCAATATTAGGTCAGAACAGTGTTTAATGTGATTAATTTTTTTTTTCAGTAACAAATTTAAATAAAATATGTTCACATTCCCCAGACACATCTTGTATTGCATTCGTGTACTTACAAAATTTTAGATACAAAAGAATTTCTTACAACTGGTATACCTTCGATGCAGAAATACGCTCTGCGAAATCTTAACTATGCATAATGCCTTACTAACGAAAACGATCCCCGCTACAGAGGAACTCTGTAGAGGAAAGTAAGGGGGTGAACTCAACATGCTCAGTAAGAAAAACCCCATATCAGGTAGATAAATACACTACCTACAAAATATATATTTTTATATTTGCTAAATCCAGAAAAGTTTCACAGATGATTTTCTCAGATACCAGAAACGAATTTTTCAGAAACAGAATATGTATCAGTAATACATTTAACTACTGTTATAAATCCAGAAAGTTTAGAGTTTTTCAGTAGCAAAGCAAACAGATTCTCAGATATTTCAGTTCAAGCAGACAAATTCAAATAAATATTTTCAAATAGACGAGACAAGGCATGCATGCTATATCAGATATCATAAATGACTATTGGCCAATGTCAGTGACTCTGGGCAATTCACGGGCCAGGTGCGCCGGGATGTCAATCGCCGTGGGAATGGTTAGCTACCCAAACGGCTCACAGATCAGAATGTCCGAAGACTAGAAACAGAATCAGAAACACGGTACATCGTACTCGTGGACCACAGATACAGATACAGATACAGATACAGAACAGAAGTGCAGCATGATCTCACTGTCTCAAAATTAGTACGAGACGGACCGTACGACACACAGTCAGTACGCGCTCAAGCACATTTCATCAGAATAATTTTATAACAGATCGTTTTCCTTAAATCTCAGAAAATAAGTCTATGAAAATTCAAAATTTAAGATTTTCAATAATTAAAACAGAATTCAAGTCATACCGTAATTTATACAAATCATTTAACTTTAATCCGTAAAATTTGATTGTTCAACTAAGCTAAAATCTCTAATTTTTCAGTCATAAAGTTCAACCTAGTCTTTTCGATAATTTCAGTACTGCGAAATTTAACTTAAATTTTATATCTACAAATATACGAAAATTACGCATATTTATCTCTAGCAACGACGAGAATTTTTCTTACTTCGGTGTCTATCTGTACTCCTTGATTACTTCGACTTAATGAGTCAACGGGTCCGGTCCTCTCGGTAAATTTCCCGGGGCTCTTCCCTGAATTTTCAAAATTTAGTACCCTTATTTTCCTTCCTCGATTTTTCCATTATTTCCAATAATACATATAATATATATATATATATATATTTATATTACTTTCTTCTTCTCTTTTTTTTCTCGGTTACTATTTATCCTTTTCTTTTCTCCTTTTTTTCTTTTTTTTCTTTGAATTTTTTCCCGCCTACTCTTTTCTTTTCTTTTTTGATCACTATTCACTCCTTATTATTCCTTCATTTCTTCCTCCTCTGTTTCCTCTCCTCGACGCTATTCATCATCTTCTTTCCTTCTTTCTCATTCATCAGTCATCCGTTTGTCATCATCGGCTCCTTCATTCTCAGTTTTCAAACACATTTCCCGTCCGGCGTGAGGGTTGTGGCCCCTCGGCCACTTTGTTTCGAGCTTCCCCTACCAGCTTCGGCGTCTCTGTTTTGCCTTTAGTTTTGATTCTCCTGTTGCCTCTATTCTCGGGTTTCCTTAAACCAGGCCGAAGTCTCCCATTTCCCAGCTTTCCCTCTCACGCAGCACTATATAAATACATGTACATGCACCTATATTCACATCTTCTGCTGCACCTACCCTATTTCAGGTGTGGATTGCCTCTACCAGGTCTGCTTATTTCCAGAATGCCGAGGAAGCTCCCATCTCGGCTTCAGTACTGCCTCTGGAAGACAGTTTTTTCTTCTCCTTTTTCTCTCCACTGCAGGGAGTGTAAGGTCTTCACTGGTCTGTGAAACCAGCCTTACGCAGTACCCTTCACTCCAGGAGCCACGAGGCCTGGGTCTTCACTCAAGTCCCAAGGCTCAACTCCTTGCTTGGATCGGGCAAATCTGAATAATACCACATGAGGACCCGACTTAGGTAGCTGAACTTGTGTTCCAACATCGCAATGCCCCTACGCAGGTTACAAGCTCATGTTACCAAGCTCGGCTATCATCTCTATCGTCATCACCCCTCTCCCTGAACACTCCCCTTCCCCTTTGTTCTGCATCTACCAGTTTCAGCCTTCCCTCTCTCTATTTCGTTTTCTTTCCTTTCTTTACTGCCCCTCAAATTTTGATCCTTCTCTTTTATTTATATACCAGGTATATGGATGTTTCCAGTTGACGGGATGCATGTCCTGTCAAGCTCCATTTATGTCGTGGTCTTCAGGTTCTTTGTCCTCCAGTTTGTGCCCATTTCAACACACATTTCCTTTCCTCTTACTATAGCTGACATCCCTAAGTTACCTATATATATATATATATGTACGTTTATATATATATATATATATATATATATATATATATATACATATATTTTTTATACTCCCTATTGCCGAGGCCGTTACTTCACCAACTCCCACTGCAGTTTTCCATTTCTCGTTCCTTTCCTCTGCTTTACAGCTTTGTTTCCTTTGTTTGCAAGTGGTCCTCAGTCATCAGTCATTTGTTCCCATTCCTACTGACTTCCCTCATTCATCAGCCTACTGCCCTACCACTCTCTGCAGTTCAGTCACAGTTGATATTATACTTATTCTTTCCTCCTTCCAGACATTAACATCTCACCAACCCCGCTTTGTTTCACGCTTTCCCGCTTCATGCTTCCTGTTTTCACTACATACATATCTCTGTACACATATATCTTTATTGGGATCTCTTAGGATTAGTTTCATTTTAGAAGCCAATCCTCGGACTCTTGTTTCCACTTGTGTTTCTATGTATATACATATATATATACCTATTATATGTATATTCTTTTTACTATGCTTGGTTGCACTGCCATCTCCATCTGTTATGTATGTATGTATATATATATATATACACTTTAATGTAAAACCCTTTATCCATGTATATACATATATTGTACGTATTTGTACTTATATATATATGTATATTTACGTATATTTTATATGGATGCGTTTATTTTTTATTCGTATATTTTATCCGTAGACATTTGGATTCTCTTACACACATATTTCTCTATATATTAATTTTGAGAAATAATTGAAATGTTGCATACACGTATATGCAAATACATGTATGGCTACATATTTGATTTAATTCTCCATGTAGCATAAAAATAGGGTTAGTCTAATAATTATTCTCAAATTAATTCGCCCATAATCATATGTTTAATCTCAATCTCTTAATTTATTATTTACGAACAGCACCAAGTACATTGAAATTTTTTAGGTATTTACATTTTTAGCAAATATTCAAATAAGTTGAATCCAATTAAGATCTAACAGAAAGTCCAATTGAAAATTTTTGAAATTAATAAGATGAATCCAATTAAGATGTTTAAATTAACTTAATTTCGGTATATCCAACACTAAGAACTAGAACCAAAATTTAGTTAATATATGTCAACGTGAATAAAACTTAATATCATATTTAATGTGGTGTAGAAATAATTTGTGATTTATACTGAAAAAGTATATTTAACTATTCCTAACAAAATTAAGTATTTATTATGATTTTAAATGAAATGACAAGAATATAACCTTTAGGGAAATCAACGAATTTTAATTTGTTTCATTGTGCAAAATGTGCAACGAAATAAAAAAGAAAAAAAAAATCTATAAAGCATATCCATAGAAAAATGGAGAAGCGAGTTCCATTCCTAAAGTAAATGGGATTGATTACGATATTTAGAGATTCGGCTTCAAATACAATTTTTTCATAGCTCAACGTTTAACATTTTTTTAATATTTGATTTAGTGATAGGTATGTGTTATTTTTCTTTCAAACACAAATTTGAATCCTGCTTTGGTAAATAATAATAATAATAATAATAATAATAATAATAATAATAATAATAATAATAATAATAATAATAATAATCTAGCTTTATTTATAAACAGTTCGAAATGTAAAATGGATGTTACCATGCAATAGCAGCATAGAAGAAATGTATACAAATATATATACATACATGTACGCATAGAACATGTAATGGTGGTGGCATGCCGTACTTAGCATGCAGTTGAATTCAAATGAATTTTTTTGTTTTCTTTGGTAAATTAATCAATATTATTGATGAAAAGTAAACCAAGGAGGTAAGGAGTCCAATGATACCATAATCAATACAAGAAACTCGATTTGAAACTATTCAGGACAAAACATCAAACGGATAGTGAACAAAACATCCAATATGACTACTTATTGCGAGGGCTACATTCAGTCTTTAAACTCAAAATTATTTAAACTCAAAACTAGGCCTGCCAACCAAATGTGTCTAAAAATTATTTTCGACAATAAAAATTAGACGATTAAGCAAAGTAAATTTGAACTTTCTATCAACATTTAATTTCATCATCATCATATTTCATACATCTATAACACAATATGTACTAATTTAACCAGATAAAAATTTAGTTTTTTACCTCAAAGTTTTCCTAGGAAAATGGGTATTTTGTTGGCTTTGGCACTGTGGGCATCAGAAGGGGAAACGATAATCCTGGAGGGGTAGCACCGGTTGGCTGACGGTCACTGGGTTCAAATTTGCTAGCTTCCCCGGTGTTTCACCAGTGAGTAGCGCGAAACAGACTAGACACAGAACATATGGATTTGGGGTTTCGGGTTACACTGGGTTCAGGCAAAGGGAGAGGGGAAACGAAATTGCGGATCGCTTGAAGGGGAAGAGGCCGTCGATCGGTGTGGGACGAGCTTCGGTCGTCAGCAAAACAGAGGAAAACAACAGAGGAAATGGGGGACACTATTTTCGGTTCAAGTAAGGGAGGAAAGGAAAATAGGGAGGAGCTCGTCGACGATGAGGAAGATAGGACAATGTGGTCGGTCGGTGGAGCTAAGCTGCCGACGGTGTAGGGAATCATTACAGAGGAGGAAAATAGAGGGAAAGGGGGCTCGCAGTTGCTGGGGGGTCGGGGGGCTCGCATTACATAACTTAACATTTTTTTATTAAAAAATATTTAGCGATGGAATTTCGTCGCTAAACTAGTTTCGCGACGGAATTAAATCAAAAAAATTAAGGAAAAAAGGAGGTTTCAACTATGAAATTTCGTAGTTGAAACCTTTCAGCGACAAAAAAAAATAAAAAAAAATTAGAAACAAACATAAGGCTTCAGTGACGGAATTCCGTAGCTGTAGCCTATTAGCGACGAAAAAATTTAGAAAAAACAATAGGCTTCAGCGATGAAATTCCATAGCTGAAGCATATCAGCGATAGAATAAACTCAAAAATTAAAAAAGAGTCTTCAGCAAAGAAATTCCGTAGCTGAAGCTTTTTAGCGACGGAATTAATTTAAAAAAATTAATAAAAAAGGAGATTTCAGCTACAAAATTTCGTAGCTGAAAACTTCCAACGACGGAAAATTTTAAAAAAAATTAAAAAAACAGGCTTCAACGACGAAATTCCATAGCTGGAGCCTATCGCCAACAGAAAAATTAAAAAAAAATAGAAAAAACAATAGGCTTCAGCAATGGAATTCTGTAGTTGAAGCCTATCAACGATGGAATAATTAAAAAAAATATAGAAAACAATGAGTCGCCAGCAACGAAATTTCGTAGCTGAAGCCTATCAGCGACAGAATAAACTAAAAAAAATAAAAAAGAGGCTTCATCTACGAAATTCTGTCGTAAATTTCGTCGGTAAATCCTTCCCACAATTAAACGCCAGCCTCGTTTTTCCTGCGAGCTAATTTTAGCAATAGATTTAACGACGGAAACTATTCCGTCACAAATTCTGTTGCTAAATATAAATAGTATATTGACATGTATTAGTGACAGAATTCCATCGTAAATCCGTCGCAAATTTTATATGTCACAACCCAAAACTACCCAAAAATCAGAGTAAATTTTTCATTTTTTGTTTATTCTTAGATTCTTACTTGTCCTCTGATCGTGACCACACTCCGCTAATAATTGGGCTGTGCGTCAATGCCAGTCCCACCAAATTAATTCTCTCTCAGTCATTTATAAATGTTTACAATATTTATACATCCCCTAAAGTTACTTACAAACATGTTACTGTGCTATGCTTATTTAGATACAATATGTACAAGTGTATATACCTTAAATGATGGGCAGTAGTGGATATCCGGAATGGAGTACTCAGTCGCCTCAACATCTACTGGAGATTATCTGTGTGAGAAAATGAAAGGGGTGAGCACATCAAGCTCAGTAAGGCAATCCTACGAACAAGTAGGTAACCATATTACCTACATGAACGTGGTGCCATGCATAAACCACCTTTCTCCACACATTTCAAAACTGATGCTAAGATTCATGATGTCATGTAAAACAAGTTTTCACGAAAAATTCAACATGCAATTATTTCAAATCATTTCTTTCTCATTTAAAATTTCACAGTAAAGTTAAGACTCAACCCAAACGCGCGTTTTATTGTAACGGCCAACCCCCCAGACAGCCATGGCCACCCCTCTTGGGCCCACAACAATGCCTGTGGTCAACAACGTGTGGTCAACAACGCTACGCCAGCCTGCATTGTCCGCTTTGGGCCTTGCCCGCACGGTTTTATTCAACATTGGGTCCTAACTCACACAAAACCATGAAAATTAGTTTACATCACACATGAGTTTAAAAAGCATGGAAATTATCATCATGCACATTTGATTTAAAAACCCAGTTTCAATCTCGTCAAAATCATCAACATGCGAGACTAGGCAACATCTGTATATCGGTAATAACCAGGACTATGACCGTGTGTCCTCGTGAGCCCTTCTGCTACACGGATCCTAGTGTGCGGGGTCTCACCCTGATCGGGAACCGCCTGGGAGGTGGGTCAATCTAACCCGTCAGTCTTATCCGATCCCACGTATCCGAAGATGTCATATCCGAAGATACCCCGTATCCGAAGATACCACACGGTACAACGTACTTCATGCTACTTGCACGGTACAATGTACTCTGTGGACCCATATCATATCTCAATACTCATGCCCTGTCTCAAAGCACACGTACGAGCCTATTTAATCGGTGTGACATACAGTCTACCCGACGCTCCAAGCACGACTCATCGTATGTTCTCATAAAATCAGTGCGAGCGATGCTCAGCACTCTCACCAAATCAAGTAAAACTAGTGCGAGCTAAGCTCTAGCACTCTGTATGTAAACCATGTGAAAATCTGGTGCGAGCGAAGCTCCAACACCCTGTCTCAAAAATCATATAAAAATATGGTGCGAGTTAGACACTAGCACTGTATCATGAAAATCATGTAAAATCAGGTGTGAGTTAGACTCCAGCACCAATGCGTGTAAAAGTCTAGTGCGAGCTCTCGCTCCAGCACTAATGCATGCATCACCCAAATTAAAATATCATGCGAGCTGAGCTCTAGCACGTCACATGTCAATAAAAACACGTAGGCGACTCTGTTTCCTCAAAACAGTTTTCAAAATAATTTCCTCGTTGAAAATATGCAATGCTGTGCATTTTTCTTTCAAGGTTAGCCAGCCTACACATGCATGCGTCAAAACATCTCCAGAACGAGCAGGAACCTCTTGTTCTTGCTCCTTCCAATTTTTCCTAAAATTGAAAATTTTACCCTTAATAAGGGTATTTTTGGTAATTTGCCCATTCGGGGCACTAAAATTATTAACTTACTTCTAGACCCTTCAGATACTTTAAAAGACTGCATATGAACTTTGAAGTTTCTTAAAGTTATCTCTAGCAGTCCGTAGAATTCCCTTACCTTATTTTTCTGTAGAGTCTGACCTTTCCCTTTCACTGCTGTCTCGTCACGTAGTCCGATCTGCTCCCAATCCAATGTCCGGAACTGCGTATAAAAATTCCTCAGGTCAGATATCATACAATTTAATTGTATTTCCTATTTTTTGGGCTTAATTTAAATCATTGGGCCCATTTACCCCTATTGGGCCCGATTGCACCTTAATGGGCTTTAATCGGCCTTAAGCCCGTTTTTCACTTAATTTTCACATTATTGAGGCCTATTGGGCTTATTGGGCCCACCAACAATTTCTTGGGCCTCGTTCTAACTCTCGAATAGCTTAATTTATTATTTACGACAATTTATCTAAATTTCCATAATTTAATTTATTTTATGCGATAATTAAATCCGAAGCATGCATAACGATGTAAATTGTCGTAATTAAGGGTTACTTACCTGAGATTCCATGCTAGTACGCAAATCGAGGCTATCTCAAGCTCTCGTTGGATGCCAATTGTCGAGCTACATAATTTCATGAATTTTCAAGTAAATTTCCAGTCGTAAATTAATTAAATAAAATATTTCAAAATTTAAATCGGTCAATTTGGACCGCTACTGATTACCCGTAGCTCGATTACATCGTCGAGATTTTTCCTCAATTTTTCCTCTTTTTCTTTTTTCCATTTTTCTCCTTTTTTCTCTTTCCTCTTGGTTGAACCGATTCGGTCCGGTTCAACCCGGTTCGGACCGCCGGTTCACTCCAGTTCGGCCGGTTCAGTGCCTTACTGGTCGATTCTCTGCCGGCTTCCACCGCCAGTGGCTTCGCTGGGCCGTCTGCAGCATAAATCTGCCCTCGGTTTTGTCCAAGGCCGTCGAAAAGTTGTCAGTTCGGCCTATTCTCTCCACCGTTGGTACCCATTTCCTCTTTCCGTAGTTTTCAGCACCGTCCATCGGTTTCGACAGCTGTGGCCACCACCAATCTGCTCGTCTACGCTTGGGGAACATTCGGCTGGGGGCGGGGTTGTCCAGATCGACGCCGTTCACCGTCGATCTCCTTTTCTCCCTCGGGTTCTCTCTCCTTCGATTTCGTCGGATTTCGACGTCGGTAGGCTGTGCCGCCGGTACCAGGGAGGTCGCGCCGGTGTCCTCTTCATTTTTCGGCCCTCACCTGGTCAATTGGTCGCCGGACGGTGGCCGTCCAGTCCCTTCTTCTTCCTCGATTTTCGGCTTCGTTTTTCGTCTCTCTCCCCGATTTCCATTTCTGATTTTTTTATTAATTAATTAATTAATTAATTTATTTTTATTATATTTTAATCATTAAAATTCATTAAATTAATCAAAATATCTCCAAAAATTATTATTTAATTCATTTAATCTATAAATAATTTTCTCGATATTATTTCGACTTTTCGATATATTTTTCGATTATTTTCAGGATTATTTTCCGAAGTGAAAATCCCGATTAATTCTCATAAATTCATATCTTGATCAATTTATCTCGAAATTTAATTATTTCTTCGTTATTGATCAAGATTTCTCAATCTCATATTTTTAATTAAATTTTCCTGTCGAATTTATATCGGCTTTCAGTCTTTGACCGTTTTGCCCTTGCACGCGTTTGAGAATTCCATTTCAATCCTTTTGCATTTTTAATTTCGTGTTTTAACTAAAATCAGGTCTTACATTATATTTTAGCGACGAAATAATTTCGTCACTGAAAGTATATTTTCTTGTAGTGGTATACAACTTTTGTCTAGTTAAACATATCTCCTTGTAGCAAATCTTATTGGATTATTTTGGAAGCAGTGGATTAACAACTTTTCGTTACAAGCATAGCCTGTTATCTTCTTAAACATTGTAACGTGGGTTGATAGACATTTGGTTCCATCATATTTTTCAAGGTTAGGGACTCTGAATTTTGTCGACAATACCAACTTAGGAACCAAGCTTAGTTCCTCCACGTCAACACCTCTACATACCCCTTCAATAGCCCTTAATCTCTCTTTCAACATATCATACTTATGATGCATTCCCATAGCATGACTTAGTTTAACCACTTCTCTCCTCAACTTTTCTTATTCAGTAGGGTCGTCTAAATTTAGGACAAAGATGGGGTAAATAGGGTTAAACCTTGCATTCAAGCTAGACTGGTTCATAATATGGACCAGTCCTCCCATTAAAGGTGTTATCTGGGGATTGACCCTTTGAGATGTTTGAGCTTGAAGGAGAATAAATCTTGGTAGGTAAGTTGGGTCCTTCCCTTGAAGTTCCTCCCTTATATTAGCATTGGGAGCAACCCCTTTCCCTTTCATCAAGCTCATCATCAATTCAATCATCTTAGCCATCTATTCCTAAGACTATTCTTGGGCCTTAATAGTCTTTATTGCACCATTTTTATCCTTTCAATTCGTGATAACTATTAGTTCTCCATTACTCTATGCGACTGAATGCGATATGAAAGATTTGAAGCGGTTATTTTTGTACCTTTATTATCACAATTATTATAAAAAATAATAATTTCATGCAATGCTTTTTAAAAGAAAATTTAAAATCCTTATAATAATTTTTATGAAAAAGGAAATTGTTCATAACAACTATTAGACAAAATTCAAACTCTATCATATCCATAAAGAAAACCTAGGGCTTCCACCTAAGTCTCTTGACCAAATGATAACTCTATGAATTTTTTACCCTAAGATATTAAAATGCAAGTGCACATGGTCAGCAAGTACTATAGGATTATGAATCCAGATTATCGTCCCACAGAGATTGATTTTGCAAGCCTTAATTAATTATCAGAAATTATCACATAAGTATATTGTTGCAAGTTATAGAATCTGATAAACAGGTTAATCAAAAACAACTAATAAAAACAAATAAAACAAAAACTAGCAAATTTAATGCATAACTAGAAGAAATTGCAAAAGAAATTAGACAAAAATGGAAATTAAAAAAAATGGGCTAAAAATGCAAACAACTAAAAAACGTGGGTGTAAAATGCAAATACTAAAAATGTAAATGTGACACCTAAAATAGTACTAGAAAAACAAGAAATGGAAATTTGAAACTCCAGCTAATGAAAATGTAAAAGAAATAAAAATAATGCATAAAAGTGTTAATGTACACATGCATGAACTAAAATGACCTAAAATGTACTTAATCCTAGTTTGATAACCCTAACTAAATTTCGAACCCTAAATGACACATAATGTACTAAAACTCCAAGCAAAATTGTAACTCTCTAGACTAGTAAAATGCATCCAAAGAATGTAAATTTTGTGTATTTTTGAAATAGAAATTAATGCGAGTTAAGTATGCATGAAACTAAATAGAAATTAATGCGAGTTAAGTATGCATGAAACTAACCTATCCTTATATTAACCTTAAATGAATTATTAAACTCCTAGACTATGACATTTAAAGACCAAATTAGTAGCACAAAACAATAGCTAAATTTATCTAAGAAAACCGTGAATGCCAAATAGAAAATGAAACCTAAATAATACATGTAAACTTAATAGGAATGACGTAGGAATTTAATCAAACACTATTTAAAGTATACCTTATATTTATACCATCCGAAGACCAATTCGAACAAACCTAAACAACAGCTAAATGGACTAAAACAACCAAAATCGAACCTAGAATAGAACTGCAAATGAAATGGATTTGATGATTTAGAAAGCAAAAGAAATGCAATGATGCTTTAATCTTAAGACTTCTTAAAAATTACTTAATGTATGATTGACCTTAAGGCTACTTAAACCTACTATAACATGACTTAAAATTGCATTAAACAACAATTAAATGAAGAAAACATGGACGATTTTGAAGGGTTGCAATAGAAAAAAAATTCCAGTGCTAAAAGAAAATCTAACTATCAAACCGAAAACTACATGAAACTAATGTAATCTAACCTTTAGAAACCATTTTAACTTCATGAAACCTTAATGAAATGATCCTAGAAATGAAAAATGAACATTAAGAAAAAAAAATCAAGAACATGCATTAAAACACAGCTCGAAAAGCTCAAAATAGTGAACAAAAAAAAGGATAATCAATTTAGATTTAATTTTACGCACTAGAGTCATTAATGTAGTTTTTCAACCTTTTTGGATTCTCATAGTTATAAAACTTAGTCAATGTCAAAAATGGCAAAAGAGAATGAAAGAAAACATAACTTCATTGCTGAAATTTGGAGATGACATCATTGATCAAAAGAAAGTTGAAAAGAAATACAAAGTTTGGTAACAAAATTTAAAGAAAACACTTAAGTTTGACAAAAGAAAAATGTAAAGGAAATTTAACAAGAAACTGGTGGCTACCTAAAGCTATGAAAATAACATGAAAATAAAATGAAAGAGACCTAAAAATGCCCTAGCAACCAACATCCCAAGCATTTATTTTCATTTTCTTTTAATCGCCACTAAAATAAGGGTAAAGATGACTTTATGCATGATTGATGAGTTGGCACCCCTTACCTGTGAGAACTATAAATTTTATGTACTTTAGTTGTAAAATTTATAGAGTGAGATTTGTAATTTGGTGAGTGTAATTATGATATGTTGATGTACACGCAAGTTTTAAATCTAACGAAGTATAAGGAGATGAAGTTTTCAAGTCTTAAAGGTGGTTGGATGAGAAAATGACATGTCAGCAAATTAAGGATGTTTTGTGTGAGTTACTGCAGAAAACTGCAGCAAAATCAAGAAAATATGAATGCCAAATCAATCTTATTGAAGGAAAGATCGATCTGAAAGAGCCAAAAATGCTCTTATTTGAGTAGTGGAATAGGGCAGATCGATCTCCAATGGGGCCAGATCGATCTACAAAGCGTTCTGTAAATGAAGAGATCTATCCTTAATATAAGTAGATCGATTTCCTTAGCTCTCGAGTTGGAGAAGATCGATCTCCTCCCTTAGCCAGATTGATCTCCTTAACTCTTGGCCTGAAAGAGATCGATCCCTAATTCAATACCAGATTGATCTTGTAGTTGTTAATGGAGCAGATGGAGTAGTTAGAATGAAGCAAAGATCAATCTCCCCCACTACTAGATCGATCTCATAAGCCTTGTCTATATAAGGACCACGAGATTTTTGCTTAGAACCGAGCATTTCTCTCTCTGCAACCCAAATCTTCACCATTTTCACCCAAACTAAACTTTCTCTCTAAGATTCACCCTATTCTAGATGAAATTAGATAAAGAGGCAAAAATACAAAGTTGTTCCTCTTAGTAAGGAGAACAACATACTAGAAAATCAAAGGTGGACTTGAGCAAAGGGAAGAGACAAGCGTTCTACAACTTGGTCAAGAGAGGACAAGCTAGGTAAGCTCACAAGACCTTTGTTTTAAGCATTATTATTGGGTATATTGGTGAATAAATGCATTTATACATATATTTGGTTGGAAATGTTTAAGGCATGATGGTTATGAGTTAGCTTAAGTGTTGATAAAGATGTAGAAAGAGTTTTGAGATAATGTTGAGTTTGAATGAGTAAGAGAAAGAGATGGAAAATGAAAATGATGTATAGTGATGATTTAATAATGTGTGTGGACAGCTCGAGAATCCGATGCGGGAAACGAGGCTAGTCTGAGAACCCGAGGATATTGTGCCACTCAAGGTGCAAGAGATAAGGGAAATAAACCATTTGTGCTTGTGAGATTTCTAGTGAATGAAAACGTTTTAAGAGCATGAAAAAGAGTTTGATGAATGAGCATGTTTTATGTGATGATTGATGTGTTGATAAATGTATGAGTGTTTTACCGGTTTGAGCTCGATTTTAATGTGATTTGTGTAATTGTGAACACATATGGTTTATAACCAAAATGGGTTTCATGATAACCACCATGAGCTCTATGTGAAGGTAAAACGATTTATATACAACAATGGCATGTTTTTACTGTGTGAGTGTTTTGTCGGTTTGAGCTCGATTTGATGAGTTTTGTGTAAATGTGAACACAATGTGTTATAACCAAAATAGGTTTTGTGACAACCACTAAGAGCTCTACGTGAAGGCAAAATGATTTTTACTGAGACTATGGCTTGTCATGAGATGCACATCGGGCTTTGCTCTTGTAGCATGTAAGGTCGGGTCATGCTCTAGTAGCATGTAAGATCGATGCCTCCATTCTAGTAATGTGAGATGACCCTGCTCCGCGGTAGCAATGTGTGGCTTTGCTTTAATAGCATGTAAGATCGGGCTGTGCTGTGATAGCATGTAAGATCGACGGTTGTACGACTCTGATCAAGTCTACAGCGAACCATGGCCATGTGTGTATTATTGTCAACGAAATCCCTCGATTGGGGATGTCCACTAAGGGGACGAATTCAATCATTGTGATGTGCCTTGACGTTGATTTCATATGAGCTTTTATAAATGCCTAGTCTCGATTTATTTGATGATGACGTTATTTTTCTACTGTGATTTATATCATGCTATGAGATTTGATATAATGTGATTAGTGATTTTTATCACGTGCTTTATGCTAATGCTATTGTTTTACACAGTTATTTCTATAACAAATTGCATGCTCATTATTTCCATCATATTGTGTTTGTGATGATGATTGTTATAACTTCTCTTATGCTCCTTACTGAGCATTTTGAGAGCTCACCCTTTTTCCTCTCCCCTCAAGATTACTTGAAGTAAGCGAGATAGAGTCTGCCGCGTACGTGATATAAGCTGGTGGATAAGATCTCTCCAGGCTATCGCTTGTACACGCATAAGGTAAAATTCAGTTCATTTTGTATCCAGACAATGATGTAATACAGACATTTGTGATGAGTATTTTGCGATGTAATTAGGTTAACATGAAAGAAATGATTTGAGACATGGGGTTGATTCTTTTTGGAATATTATGTAATTAATTTCATTGAGTATGAGTTGTATGATCTTGGGGGATAATGTTGGTTTATAAACGATAATGGTTTAAAGATACTGCACAGGAATACACCCAGAGTTGATAGTTTTGTTTTAAGAAAAAATTTTAATTAGCCTTATTTTTCGCGCTTCCGGGCTGTTACAATTTTTTTTGGTATCAGAGCAAAGGGTGTCTAGTATTGTCAGTGTCGATCAATTAAAAATAGATTATATCCCAAGTGTCTGTATTGTCTGGTAATGAATTAAATTTAATGAGTAAAATTATGATCGATGTTTAATTAATACGCACAGGCACGTAAGAGATAGAAAATGATGGGGAGAAGAGGACGTTCAGGGAGGCAAGCACAGCCACCTCCGCCACTAGAACCCCAACCGGAGAGTCCTAACTCTCGAATGAATTGCCTAGAGCACGATGTGCATCAGGGATTCTAGTAGATGGCAACGCTATTCGCGTAGCATTTTAGGGCTAACGCCTCGGGCACTACACCCGTGTCGACTCCTCCACCACCAGAGGGATCACTCGTACCCCCACCACAGACTGATCTGGTGCCTCCTACCACACAACCTCCAGTGCAGACCCAACTTGATGATAAAGATAAGGGTCAGATGAGGGACTTTCTGAAGATGAACCCACTGGCTTTTAGAGGAGTGAAAGATCCCGCAGAGGCTGAGGAGTGGCTGACAGAGGTTCGAGTCATTTTTGACTATTTGGGTGCACCGATGCCGAGAGGGTCAGTATAGGTTCTTACATGTTAAAAGGACAAGCCCGAGATTGGTGGAGCACTACTCTGGGTATATTGGTGACTAGCCATGAGGCGATTAGCTGAGAAATGTTTCAATCGACATTTAGAACCCAGTATGTGCCAAGAGCTGCCCAGAGGAGGAAGCAAGCTGAATTCCTAAATTTAACTCAGGGCAATATGTCGGTAGATGATTATGAGAGGTGATTCACCACTCTACCGAAGTATGATTCGGAGACTCTTAAGGATGAGGAGCTCCGCACAGAGCGATTTGTATATGGACTGAGACCCATCATTAGAGACCGGTTGATAGGGCTCTGTATCACTGAGTTTAAGGATGCTCTGAGACGAGCACAAGAAGTGGAGAGGGGACTAGAGTTGGTACAATCCCAGACTGAGTCCAAAATTTTAACCAGAGATAAGAGTAAGCGAATCGTGACTTCCCATACAGACTTTCAGAGAGGCTCTTTTAAGAGGAGATAGTCCGAGGGGAAGAGTTGATAGACCCAGGATTCCTCCCATAATTAAGGAGACCCCTCGAGGTGTTAGACCAGAGGTTAGAATCTGCAGAGATTGTGGCCAATCACATGAGGGAAGCTGTCCTAGAATCATATAAGGATGCTATAGATGCGAGGACATGGGTCACAGAGTGAGATATTGCCTATAACCACAGAAGTCACGTTCTCCAAAGCCTCCTAGATAGTAGCCACAGAGGACGATTCCCCAGAGACGGGCTACGGCTGTTGATAAGGGCAAGAAGTCAGTTACAGAGGGGCGTGTATTTACCTTGGATAAAGAGATTACAGACACTTCGTCTGATACCATACGAGGTACACTTCTTGTCTGTAATCATAAGGCTCCTGTATTATTTGATTCGGGATCCACACATTCTTTTATTGATGTACAATTTGTATGGAAGTTGAGTTTGAAATATGAAGCTTTAGATTATATTTTACATGTAAATACCCTCATGCGTGAGTCCCAGAGGACTGATATGGTGTGTAGGAGTTGTGAGATCGAGGTGAGAGATAGGGTAATGTTAGCAGATCTAGTGTTATTAAACATGTATGGTTTTGATGTGATTTTGGGGATGGATTGGTTAGCGGCCAATCGTGTGAGTCTAGACTGCTACACTAAGACTGTAACTTTCTCCCTACCTAAAAAGTTTAGTGTATGTTTGAATGATTAAAAAAAATAAAGACGTGTGAAGTTTATTATGAAATGTTAAGAGATGATTATATCGCTCTAAATACTAATTAAATTGTTGATGTGAAGGTTACATCGTACTCATCTCTGATATGAGTCGAGAACATCTGAGAATAAAGGACATACCGGTAGTATGTGAATTTTTGGATGTATTTTCTGATGAATTGCTTGGTTTACCACCGAAAAGAGAGTTGGAGTTCACTATCGATTTAGTGCCAGATACTCAGTCGATCTCTAAACCTCCCTACAGAATGGCCTTGGTCGAATTAGAAGAGTTAAAGAAACAGTTGCAAGAACTACTTGACCAAGGCTTTATTAGGCCTAGTGTGTAGCCATTGGGAGCCCTCGTGTTGTTTGTAAAGAAGAAGGATGGTAGCCTGAGACTATGTATAGACTACAGATTGCTTAACAAGGCTACAGTGAAGAACAAGTACCCCCTGCCAAGGATAGATGATTTGTTTTATTAGCTAAGAGGGGCTTGTATCTTTTCTAAGATTGATTTAAGATCGGGCTATCACCAGTTGAGAATCAGGAAAGAGGATATTTCGAAAATAACCTTCAAAACTAGATATGGCCACTATGAGTTCTTAGTGATGCCCTTTGATTTGAGGAATGCCTCAGCTGCTTTCATGAGTTTGATGAATGAGGTCTTTAGAGACTATCTAGATCAATTTGTGATAGTCTTCATTGATGACATCCTTGTGTATTCTCGATCTCATGAGGAACATGCACAGCATTTGAGGATCATGCTACAAGTACTCAGAGATAAGCAGCTATATGGAAAGATCATTAAGAGTGAATTTTGGCTAGATCAGATACCTTTTCTTAGTCATATTGTATCTAAAGATGGAGTGTCTGTTGTACTTAATTGAGAGAGACCAAGGATAGTTACAGAGATTCAGAGTTTCCTAGGGTTGGCAGAATATTACAGAAGGTTTGTTGAAGGATTTTCAAGGATTGCCACTCCTTTAACTAAACTCACACGTAAGGAGACTCTTTTTGTATGGTCTAAGAAGTGTGAGTAGAGTTTCCAAGAATTAAGGAGGAGATTAACGACGACACCTGTGTTAACTATCCCAAATGGACCTGAAGGCTTTACAGTGTATAATGATGCCTCTCAACAAGGATTGGGATGTGTGCTCATGCAGCATGGAAGAGTAGTCGCTTATGGTTCGCGACAGCTGAAAGATCATGAGCGAAACTACCTCACACATGATTTGGAGTTAGCCGTAGTGGCGTTTGCATTGAAGATTTAGCGGTATTACTTATATGGGGAAAGGTTCCAAATATTTACTGATCATAAAAGCCTAAGATATATATTTGACCAGAATGAGTTAAATATGAGACAAAGGAGATGGATGGAACTCCTTAAAGATTATGATTGTGAGATACTCTACCATCTGGGGAAGGCGAACGTAGTTATTGATGCCTTGAGCAGGAAGAGAATGGTATCTGCTATGATGATTAAGAAATGGGATTTATTGGAATAGTTTACTAGACTCAGGATCAGAGTTGAAGAGGTAGAGGTCAGATTTATGGCTAGCCTGCAGATAGAGCCCAGTATTATGGACCAAATTAGAATAGGACAGCGAAATGATCAGAGGTTGTTGGATACGGTTAGCCAAGCTGAACAGACCTCACAGTCAAATTTCATGATCAGTGATGATAGGTTATTGAGGTTTAAGGGTCGAATTTGTATTCCAAACAATGATGCCCTGAAGCAATAAATACTGAGAGAGTTTCACTGCTCACGATACACCATACACCCTAGAAGTACCAAGATTTATCAGGATTTGAGAAGGATGTATTGGTGGAGTGGTATGAAGCGGGACGTGGCAGAATATGTGGCCAGATGTTTGGTCTGCCAACAAGTGAAAGCTGAGCACAGAAGCCCGGTGGATTGCTTAAGCCTTTTCCTGTACCTACATGGAAATGGGAGCATATCACTATGGACTTCATCATGGGGTTACCGAGGACCCGAAGAGGCCATGATACAATATGGGTGATAGTGGATAGATTAACGAAGAGTGCCCACTTCCTTGCCATCAAGAGCACAGATACATTAAATACATTAGCCGAGCTATATGTTAGAGAGATAGCTAGACTACATGGGGCTCAAGTGAGTGTTACCTCTGATAGAGATTCACGATTCACCTCCAAGTTTTGGACTTATTTTCAGGAGGCCATGGGATCTCAGTTGAATTTTAGTACCGCATATCATCCTCAGACTGATGGTCAGTCCAAGCGGACTATACAAACCTTGGAGGACATGTTAAGGGTGTGTACGATGGACTTTAAGGGATCATGGGATGATCACCTGCCCCTTGCTGAGTTTACGTACAACAATAGCTATCATACGAGTATTGGTATGGCACCCTACAAGGCTCTATATGGTAGGAGGTGTAGATCCCCCATAGCTTAGGAAGAAGTGGGTGACAGGAAAGTAATTGCTCCTGAACTAGTTATATAGGCAGTTTCAAAATGTGAAAATCATCTGTGATAGATTACAGGCCGCTCAGAGTCGACAGAAGAGTTACAAAGATGTGCGTAGATAGCCATTTGAATTTCAAGTTGGGGATTCAGTGTTCCTTAAGATATCTTTGAGTAAGGGTATCATGCTGTTTGGGAAGAAAGGGAAATTGAGTCCTCGGTATATAGGACCATTTGAGATTTTGGAGAGAGTAGGAGATGTTACCTATTGGTTAGCTTTTCCCCCACAGCTTTTTGCGATTCATAATGTCTTCCACGTCTCGATGTTGAGGAAGTACAATTCGGACCCATCCCATGTCATTGAGTATGAGGTATTGGATATTCAGGAGGATATGAGTTATGTGAAAGAACCCATCTGAATACTTGACAGGAAGGAGAAAGTACTTCGGATGAAAAAGATTCCATTGGTTAAGGTTCTCTGGAAACACCACTCAATGGAGGAAGCAACTTGGGAAATAGATAGCCTTATGAAGGAGAAGTACCCTCAGCTATTTAATGGGTCAAGTTGAATTTAGAGGACCAAATTCTCTTAAGGTGGGGAGGATGTGAGAACTGTAAATTTTATGTACTTTAGTTGTAAAATTTACAATGTGAGATTTGTAATTTGGTGAGTGTAATTATGATTTGTTGATGTACATGCAAGTTTTAAATCTAACGAAGTATAAGGAGATGAAGTTTTCAAGTCTTAAAGGTGGTTGGATGAGAAAATGACTATGGCAGCAAATTAAGGATGTTTTGTGTGAGTTACTGCAAAAAAACAACAGTAAAATTTGGAAAATATGAATGCCAGATCGATCTCATTGAAGGAAAGATCGATCTGGAAGAGCAAAAAATGCTCTTATTTGAGCAATGGAATAGGGCAGATCGATCTCCAATGGGGCCAGATCGATCTGCTAAGCATTCTATAAATAAAGAGATCAATCCTTAATACAAGTAGATCGATTTTCTTAGCTCTCGGGTTGGAGAACATCGATCTCCTCTGTGATGCTCCAAAAATGCGGGAAATAGGGCAAATTTAAAACTTTTTTTTTACTCATCTATTCACGATTAAGGGTGCATTCCTGTGCAGTGTCATACATCATCATGCCTATCATGCCTCAGGATCTCATCACAAGATAGTATATATCGTATCATATACATTACTCAATTCCAAGTTAATTAATCCTAATACATCCGGTACATCATTGTACAATAAGTGTCTGTAAATATAACTCTAGTCTGGATACATGAATATTAAATATATACCTCAATACACAAAATACGGCTTGGAGCTCAAGTCCTCCACTAGCCTCTAACCCGTACGTCACAGGGAACTCACTTCACTTGAAGCAATCTTGGGGAAGAGAAAACAGGGTGAGCTTCCAAATCGCTCAGTAAGGGGGGTAAGGGAATTCAGTTATACAAACCATATCACACATCACAAATATGTATTTGTTTATGAAACTCATTTGAAAGCGTAGCATGAAAGTTCTCGAAACATCATCATCTCATAGCTCACAAATCATGTGAAAACATGAAGTTAAAAAGGCTCAATATCGAGCACTCACAAACATGTGTAAATATATGCGATAATGGCTTTTCTCAAATTATGTGATAAAAATAACCTCAGTAAATAGCACGTGACAAAGTCACAAAACACAACTCATGTGTAAAACGAGACTAGGCAATAAAACTCATATAAAACTCGTCATGGCACATCAAAGATGTAATCTCCTCTGGGTGCGCATCCCAGGCATCCTCGTAAGAGGGAACGTCGACAATATGGTCGTATGCATGGTATATTGGACTTATATGTTACTAGAACAAGGCCCGGCCTTACATGCTACCAGAGCAATGCCTCGCCTCATGCGTACTATCACGTGGTCCCTAGGTCGGTTCCTAGGCAGCCCACTCTCTCGATCTTACATGCTACCAAAGCAAGGCCACCTAGCGTTACCAGAACGGGGGTCATCTCACGTTACTAAAACAGAGGCATCTCTTGTTACCAAAACGGAGGAATATCGGACTTACATGCTACCAGAGCAGGGCCTCCTAACGCTACCAAAGCGGAGGAATAATCGGCCTTACATATTACTAGAACAAGGCCTGTGGTCCCTGGGTCGGTTCCTAGGCGTCCCACTATATCGGTCTTACATGCTACCAAAGCAAGGCCTGATGTGTATTCAACATGACACGCCTAAGTCTCAATCATTAGCCAATATCTTATAAAATGTTATGCCTTCACATAGAACTCATTATGGTTTTCTCTCATAAAACTCATTTAAAACATTCGTGTACTCACACAAAACATATTAAAACCGAGTTCCAACGAGCAAAACACGCACACATTTTCTCAAATCTCAATATTGCCTTAACGTAGAGCCTAATTTACTTTTCACGCAAACTCAACGGTTTATAAAGCAATTTCATACTCAGCTTATAAACTCATAAAATAATGGGCTCCAACTGGCTATAAAAACCGTGTGCAATTATATCACAACACAACACTAAACATGCTTGTATTCTCAAATCATGGTTCATGCTACAAACAATTCATCAAAACACATACACAAATGGTTTAGTTTTCAATTACCTCTTTGCACCTCGTATAGTGCAATCATTTCCCCTGTATCACGGACTAGCCTCGCATTCCACTCTGGAACTCCCGAGCTATCCAAACGATGTTAAAACATCAATACTCATCATCACAGTAACCTCAATTCTCAAAATCGAGCATAATTGCTCATACACCTCAAATTTTCTCAATTCTCATAACTCTATCACAAACCACAATCTCGCTCACAACACCTCAACATTCTACATTTCCCATGCCACAATATCTATGCTAATCCACCTCATTGTCTAAATCTCCATTTATAGCTCAAAATTCCCAATTTTACCAAGGTTGCTAAATATCATCATCACTCCAACTACATTATAATTTCATCAATCCCTAATCATTTTTCAGCTATTTCAACACAATGCCAACAACCATACCACCACAATTATCTCAAATATCAAGATCGAGGTTTAGAAATTACCCAAAACTTGTGGAGAGCTTATCTCTTGCCTCGATTCGATCCGTCTTTCGATTCCCAAGTATGTTGTTCTCCCTTGGATGAGGAATAATTTTTCTTCTGGCCACAACCTCTGATTTGGACGGAAATGGGTGCTTTGGATGAGTGAGAAAGCTAAGGCTCGGGTGAAAATGGGGTTTTAAAGAGAGAGAAAATGAAATTGCAAGAGAAAGCAGGGGTTCCTTATATAGACTGAGGGTAGGAGATCAATCTGCATTTGAATTTGGGGACGATTTGGGGTAATTTTATGCCTAAGAGATCGATCTGTCGAGGGGTGAGATCGATCTCTTTATGGCTTTATGAGATCGATCTACTCCTTGAGGACATTGATCTTCTCCCAAACAGAAACATTTGGAGATCGATCCCTTCCTCATGAGATCGATCTTCTCTCAAACAGAATCATAAGGAGATCGATCCTCTTCCATTGGAGATCGATCTGCTTACTTACTTTCCTCCTTCCTTGTCAATTTTAGCTTACCAAATCGATCTTTCTTCCCTAAGATCGATCTGACCTCATAGTTTCCCACTTGGTTAAGCATTTACACATAAATCTCCAAATATAATTTTCATAATTCACTCAACTCAATAAATTACACTTCAAGTTCTTATTACGTAATTAAAATACGTCTAAAATTCTTAGATCTCACATCCTCCCCACCTTAAAAGGAATTTGGTCCTCCAAATTCAACTAACTCATCAAATAGATAGGGGTATTTCTCCTTCATGAGGCTCTCTAGTTCTCACATTGCCTCTTCCATTGAGTGATGTTTTCACAAAACTTTCACTAATGGGATGCTCTTGGTTCTAAGTACTTTCTCTTTTCTATTGAGAATCCGGACGGGTTCCTCAATGTAGCTCATGTCCTCTTGTACGTCTATCTCGTCATACTCTATGACATGAGAAGGGTCCGGGTGGTACTTCCTCAACATAGACACATGAAAGACGTTGTGTATTCCAGACATCTATGGGGGTAACGCCAATCTGTAGGCTACCTCTCCCACTCTCTCAAGGATCTCGAATGGTCCTATGTATCGAGGACTCAATTTTCCTTTCTTCCCAAATAGCATGATACCCTTACTCGGTGATATTTTCAGAAATACTGCATCACCAACATCAAACTCGAGTGGCCGTCTCCGCACATCCGAGTAGCTTTTTTGTCTACTCTGTGCAGCTCGTAACCTCTCACATATGAGTTTCACACTTTGTACAGCTTGCTCAACAAGCTCGGGAGCATTTATCTTTCTATCACTGACTTCTTCCCAAGCTACAGGGGATCTACACCTCCTACCATAGAGAGCCTCAAAAGGTGTCATTCCAATACTCGCATGATAGCTGTTATTGTACACAAACTCTGCTAGGGGCAGGTGATCATCTCATGATCCCTTAAAATCCATCGTACACGCCCTCAACATATCCTCTAGGGTCTGAATAGTCCTCTCTGACTGACCATCTATCTGAGGATGATAGGCGGTACTAAAACTCAATCGAGATCCCATGGACTCCTGAAACTGGGTCCAAAATCTGGAAGTAAATCGAGAATCTCTATCAGAAGTAATACTCATCGGAGCCCTATGTAATCTAGCTATCTCGCTAACATACAACTCAACAAGGCATCCACAGTATCTGTGCTCTTGATGGCAAGGAAGTGGGCACTCTTGGTTAATCTATCCACTATAACCCATATAGCGTCACGACCTCTTCGGGTCCTCGGTAAACCCATAATAAAGTCCATAGTGACATGCTCCCATTTCCATGTAGGTACAGGTAAAGGTTGTAGTAGTCCTCCAGGCTTCCGATGCTCAGCTTTCACTTGCTGGCATACTAAACATCTGGCCACATACTCTGCCACGTCTCACTTCGTACCACTCCACCAGTACACCTTTCTCAAATCTCGGTATATTTTAGTACTCCCTGGGTGCATGGTGTATCGCGAGCAGTAAGATTCTCTCAGTATCTGTCTCTTTAGGGTATCATCGTCTGGTACACAAATCCGTCCTCTGAATCTCAACAATCCATCCTCACTGACTGTGAGATCTGACTGCGAAGTCTGTTCAGCTTAGCTAACCATATCTATCAACCTCTGATCACTGCGCTGCCAAGTTCTAATCTGATCCATGATCCTGGGCTCTATCCGCAAACTAGCCAAAAATCCAATCTTTACCTCTTTAACTCTGATCCAGAGTTCGACGAACTGCTCCAGTAAATCCCATTCCCTAATCATCATAGCAGATATCATACTCTTCCTGCTCGGGGCATCAGCAACTACGGTCGTCTTACCCGGATGATATAGAATCTTGCAGTTATAATCCTTAAGGAGTTCCATCCATCTCTTTTGTCTCATGTTTAACTCTTTCTGATCAAAGAGATACCTCAAACTCTTGTGATCAGTGAAGATCTGGAATCTTTCCCCATATAAGTAGTGTCGCCAAATCTTTAAGGCCAATACCACTGCGGCTAACTCCAAATCATGCGTGGGGTAATTTTGCTCATGGTCTTTCAATTGTCGCGATCCATATGCGACCACTCTTCCGTGCTGCATAAGCACACACCCTAATCCTTGATGAGATGCATCACTATACACCGAAAATCCTCCTGATCCCTCAAGAATAGTTAACACAGGTGCCGCTGTCAATCTCCTTTTTAACTCCTAAAAACTGAGCTCACATTGATTAGTCCATATAAATGGGGTCTCTTTGCGCGTGAGTTTAGTCAAAGGAGCGGCAATCCTGGAAAATCCTTCCACAAATCTTCTGTAATACCCTGCCAAACCAAGGAAGCTTCACACCTCTGTAACTATCTTCTGTCTTTCCCAGTTAAGCACAGCTTCTACTTTACTTGGATCCACTGATACTCCTTCCTCTGAGACTATATGACCAAGGAAAGCTATCCAGTTCAACCAAAACTCACACTTACTAAGCTTTCCATATAATTGCTTATCTCGGAGTATCTGAAGTACTAACCACAAATGCTGTGCATGTTCCTCATATGACCGAGAGTATACCAGGATATCATCAATAAAGACTATAACAAATTTATCTAGATAGTCTCTGAACACCTCGTTCATTAATTTCATAAATGTTGCAGGGGCGTTCGTCAATCCAAAGGATATCACTAGAAATTCATAATGGCTATACCTTATCCTGAAGGTCGTCTTTGGAATATCTCTTTCCTTGATCCTCAATTAGTGATAGCCCGATCTCAAATCAATCTTAAAAAAGACTGAGGCCCCTCTCAGCTGATCAAGTAGATCATCAATACTGGGCAGTGGGTATTTATTCTTCACCGTAGCTTTATTCAACAACCGGTAGTCTAAGCATAATCTGAGACTACCATCCTTCTTCTTAACAAATAAAATCGGTGCTCCCCAAGCTGAAACACTGGGTTTAATGAACCCTTGATCCAATAACTCCTGTAGTTGTTTCTTTAATTCCTCAAGTTCCACTAGTGCCATCCTGTATGGAGGTTTAGAGATCGGCTGAGTATCTGGTACCAAATCAATTGTAAACTCCAGCTCTCTCTTTGGTGGCAAACCTGGCAACTCATCTGGGAAAACATCTGGAAATTCACAAACGACAGGTATATCCTCAATCCACGGATGTTCCCGATCATCATCTGATATGAGTGTTTCATAACCTTCACATGATCAATCATATTTAATATTCTCCAAAATAATATTGAAATTCTCAAATTGTTTACAAAATTCCATACATCTATTTACTCAATATCTCAAACGTACACTGTAAGGTTCAGGTAGGGAGAAAGTTACAATCTTAGTGTAGCAGTCTAAACTCACTCGATTGGTTGCCAACCAATCCATTCCCAAAATTACATCAAACCATGCATATTTAACATGATTAGATCTGCTAACATCACTCTATCTCCCACCTTTATTCCACATCCTCTACAGATTAACTCAGTTCTCTGGGATTCACGCATAGGGGTATTTACACGTAGTATATACTCTAGAGGTTCAAACTTCAAATTTAAACTACATGCAAAATGCTCTGAAATAAACGAATGCGTGGATCTTGGATCTATCAGCACATGAGCCTTATGATTACAGACAGAGAGTGTACCTCTTATAGTTTCTGCTAAAGTGTCCGCAATTTCCTTATCTAGGGCAAACACACGTCCCTGTGCCACAGGTTTCTTTCCTTTCTCTGCAGCAGTGGCCCGTCTCTGGGGATTCACTCTCTGAGGCTGCTGTCTAGTAGGCTCCGGAGCATGTGGTATCTGAGGTTGAGGACAGTCCTTCACTCTGTGACCTATGTCACCACATCTAAAACATCCACAGATCGACCCAGTATAACTTCCCTCATGCGATCGACCACAGTCTCTACAAACCCTTATCTCAGGCCTGCCATATCGAGGGGTCTCCTTGATAATAGGATAAGCTCTGGGTCTCTCCAACCTGTCCTTCTGTACCTCAATCCTTCCTCTCCTAACGGAACCTCTTTGACCATCTGCTTGAGAATCGCTGGCCTCTTGCCCTTATCTCTATTCATCGCTCTGAGCTCGTTCTGAGACTGTACCATTTCAGTTCCCCTCTCAATCTCTTGTGCTCGTCTCAGAGCATCTCCAAACTCAGTAATACACAACCCAATCAATCGATCTCTGATGATGGGCTTCAATCCATACATAAATCTCTCTGTGCGGAGCTCTTCATTCTTGAAATTCTTTGGATCATATCTTAGCAGAGCGGTAAATCACCTCTCGTAATCATCCACAGACATGTCACCCTATACTAAACTCAAAAACTCTGCTTGCCTCCTTCTCTGGGTAGCTCGTGGTACATATTGGGCTCTAAAGGCTGTCTGGAACTCTTCCCAACCAATCATATCCTGGTGGGACATCAAAATACCCTAGGTAGTACCCCACCAGTCTCGAGCTCTCCCTTTCAACATATAGCCACTCATACTGACCCTCTCAACATCTGTGCACCCCAGATAATCGAATATAATTCTCAACTCCGTCAGCCACTCCTCAGCCTCTGTAGGATCCTTCTTTCCCCTAAATGCGAGCGAATTCATCTTCAGAAAATCCTTCAGTCAGACCATACTTCTGTCATCAGGCTGAGTGACGGGAGGCACTGGGTCCATCTGTACCGGGGGTATGGGAGGTCCTTGTGGTGGTGTAGGAGCAGTACCCGAGGCATTAACTCCAAAATGTTGCGCGAATAGTGCTGCCATCTACTCAAAACCTTGCCTCACATCGGTTTCAATCCGATTAAATCGAGAGTTAGGACTCTCTGGTTGTGGGACAGGTGGCAGAGGGGACTCTGCCTGTCTCCTCGAACGACCTCGTTGTCCACTCATTCTCTATCTCAACTCATCTCCTGCGCGTACATATTAAAATCGATTGAAATCTCAATCCTCAAATTCAGTTCATGACCAGACTATTACAGACACTTGGGATGTATTCTATTTCACTTAACCAACACTGACAGTACTAGACACCCTAAGCTCTGATAACAAGAAAACTCTGTGACGCCCCGAAAACGCGAGAAATAGGACAAATTTAAAACTTTTTTTTACTCATCTATTCACGATTAAGGGTGCATTCCTGTGCAGTGTCATACATTATCATGCCTATCATGCCTCAGGATCTCATCATAAGATAGTATATATCGTATCATATACATTACTCAATTTCAAGTTAATTAATCCTAATACATCCCGTACATCATTGTACAATAAGTGTCTGTAAATATAACTCTAGTCTGGATACATGAATATTAAATATATACCTCAATACACAAAATACGGCCTGGAGCTCAAGTCCTCCACTAGCCTCTAACCCGTACGTCGCAGGGAACTCACTTCACTTGAAGCAATTTGGGGGAATAGAAAACAGGGTAAGCTTCCAAATCGCTCAGTAAGGGGGGTAAGGGAATTCAGTTATATAAACCATATCACACATCACAAATATGTATTTGTTTATGAGACTCATTTGAAAGCGTAGCATGAAAGTTCTCGAAACATCATCATCTCATAGCTCACAAATCATGTGAAAACATGAAGTTAAAAAGGCTCAATATCGAGCACTCACAAGCATGTGTAAATATATGCGATAATGGCTTTTCTTAAATTATGTGATAAAAATCACCTCAGTAAATAGCACATGACAAAGTCACAAAACACAACTTATGTGTAAAACGAGACTAGGCAAGAAAACTCATATAAAACTCGTCATGGCACATCAAATATGTAATCTCCTCTGGGTGCGCATCCCAGGCATCCTCGTAAGAGGAAACGTCGACAATATTGTCGTATGCATGGTATATTGGACTTATATGTTACTAGAATAAGGCCCGGCCTTACATGCTACCAGAGCAATGCCTCACCTCATGCACACTATCACGTGGTCCCTGGGTCGGTTCCTAGGCGGCCTACTCTCTCGGTCTTACATGCTACCAAAGAAGGCCACCCAGCGTTACCAGAACGGGGGTCATCTCACGTTACCAAAACGGAGGAATATCGGACTTACATGCTACCAGAGCAAGGCCTCCCAATGCTACCAAAGCGGAGGAATAATCAGACTTACATGTTACCAGAACAAGGCCTGTGGTCCTTAGGTCGGTTCCCAGGCGTCCCACTATATCGGTCTTACATCCTACCAAAGCAAGGCCCGATGTGTATTCAACATGACACGCCTAAGTCTCAATCATTAGCCATTATCTTATAAACTGTTATGCCTTCACGTAGAACTCATTATGGTTTTCTCTCATAAAACTCATTTAAAACGTTCGTGTACTCACACAAAACATATTAAAATCGAGTTCCAACAGGCAAAACACGCACACATTTTCTCAAATCTCAATATTACCTTAACGTAGAGCCCAATTTACTTTTCACGCAAACTCAACGGTTTATAAAGCAATTTCATACTCAGCTTATAAACTCATAAAATAATGGGCTCCAATCGACTATAAAAACCGTGTGTAATTATATCACAACATAACACTAAACATGCTTGTATTCTCAAATCATGGTTCATGCTACAAACAATTCATCAAAACACATACACAAATGGTTTAGTTTTCCCTTACCTCTTTGCACCTCGTATAGTGCAATCGTTTCCCCCGTATCACGGACTAGCCTCGTATTCCACTCTGGAACTCTCGAGCTGTCCAAACGATGTTAAACCATCAATAGTCATCATCACAGTAACCTCAATTCTCAAAATCGAGCATAATTGCTCATAACACCTCAAATTTTCTCAATTCTCATAACTCTATCACAAACCACAATCTCGCTCACAACACCTCAACATTCTACATTTCCCATGCCACAATATCTATGCTAATCCACCTCATTGTCTAAATCTCCATTTATAGCTCAAAATTCCTAATTTTACTAAGGTTGCTAAATATCATCATCACTCCAACTACATTGTAATTTCATCAATCCCTAATCATTTTTCAGCTATTTCAACACAATGCCAACAACCATTACCATCGCAATCATCTCAAATATCAAGATCGAGGTTTAGAAATTACCCAAAACTTATAGAGAGCTTATCTCTTGCCTCGATTCGATCCGTCTTCTGATTCCCAAGTATGTTGTTCTCCCTTAGATGAGGAACAATTTTCCTTCTAGCCACAACCTCTGATTTGGACAAAAATGGGTGCTTTGGATGAGTGAGAAAGCTAGGGCTCGGGTGAAAATGGGGTTTTAAAGAGAGAGAAAATGAAATTACAAGAGAAAGCAGGGGTTCCTTATATAGACTGAGGGTAGGAGATTGATCTGGCTCTTAATAAGATCGATCTGCATTTGAATTTGAGGATGATTTGGGGTAATTTTATGCCTAGGAGATCAATCTGTCGAGGGGTGAGATCGATCTCTTTATGGCTTTTTGAGATCGATCTGCTCCTTGAGGAGATCGATCTTCTCCCAAACAAAAACATTTGGAGATCGATCCCTTACTCATGAGATCGATCTTCTCTCAGACAGAATCATAAGGAGATCGATCCTCTTCCATTGGAGATCGATATGCTCACTTACTTTCCTCCTTCCTTGTCAATTTTAGCTTACCAGATCGATCTTTCTTCCCTAAGATCGATCTGACCTCATAGTTTCCCACTTGGTTAAGCATTTACACATAAATCTCCAAATATAATTTCCACAATTCACTCAACTCAATAAATTACACTTCAAGTTCCTATTACATAATTAAAATACGTCTAAAATTCTTAGATCTCACATCCTCCCTTAGCCAGATCGATCTCCTTAACTCTCGGCCTGAAAGAGATCGATCCCTAATTCAATACCAAATCGACCTTGTAGTTGTTAATGGAGCAGTTAGAACGAAGTAGAGGTCGATCTCCTCCAATACCAGATCGATCTCATAAGCCCTGTCTATATAAGGACCACAGGATTTTCACCTGAAATTGAGCCTTTCTCTCTCTGCAACCCAAATCTTCACCATTTTCACCAAATCTAAGCTTTCTCTCTCTAATATTCACCCTATTCTAGATGAAATTAGATAAAGGGGCAAGAGACAAACTTGTTGCTCTTGGTAAGGAGAACAACATACTAGAAAATCAAAGGTGGACTTGAGCAAAGGGAAGAGACAAGCGTTCTACAACTTGGTCAAGAGAGGACAAGCTAGGCAAGCTCACAAGACCTTTGTTTTAAGCATTATTATTGGGTACATTGGTGAATAAATGCATTTATACATATATTTGGTTGGAAATGTTTAAGGCATGATGGTTATGAGTTAGCTTAAGTGTTGATAAAGATGTAAAAAGAGTTTTGAGATAACGTTGAGTTAGACTGAGTAAGAGAAAGAGATGGAAAATGAAAATGATGTATATTGATGATTTAATGATGTGTGTGGACAGCTCGAGAATTCGATGCGAGAAACTAGTCTAGTCTGAGAACCCGAGGATATTGTACCACTTAAGGTGCAAGAGGTAAGGGAAATAAACCATTTGTGCTTGTGAGTTTTCTAGTGAATGACAACGTTTTAAGAGCATGAAAAAGAGTTTGATGAATGAGCATGTTTTATGTGATGATTTGATGTGTTGATAAACGTGTGAGTGTTTTACCGGTTTGAGCTCGATTTTGATGTGATTTGTGTAGTTGTGAACACATATGGTTTATAACCAAAATGGGTTTTGTGATAACCACCATGAGCTCTACGTGAAGGTAAAACGATTTGTACACAACAATGACATGCTTTTACTATGTGAGTGTTATGCCGATTGGACCTCGATTTGATGAGTTTTGTATAAATGTGAGCATAATGTGTTATAACTGAAATAGGTTTTGTGATAACCACTAAGAGCTCTATGTGAAGGTAAAACGATTTTTACTGAGACTATGGCTTGTCATGAGATGCACATCGGGCTTTGCTCTTGTAGCATGTAAGGTCGGACCGTGCTGTAGTAGCATGTAAGACCGACGCCTCTGTTCTAGTAACGTGAGATGACCCCGCTCTGCGGTAGCGATGGGTGGCTTTGCTTTGATAGCATGTAAGACCGAGCTGTACTGTGATAGCATGTAAGACCAATAGCTGTATGACTCTGATCAAGTCTACAGCGAACCGTGGCCATGTGTGTATTATTATCGACGAAATCCCTCAATTGGGGATGTCCGCCTAGGGGATGAAGTCAATCGTTGTGATGTGTCGTGACGTTGATTTCATATGAGTTTTTATAAATGCATAGTCTCGATTTATTTGATGATGACGTGATTTTTCTACTGTGATTTATATCATACTATGAGATTTGATATAATGTGATTATTGATTTTTATCACGTGCTTTATGTTAATGACATTGTTTTACACAGTTATTTCTATAACGAATTGCATGCTCATTATTTCCATCATATTGTATTTGTGATGATGATTTTTATAACTTCCCTTATCCTCCTTACTGAGCGTTTTGAGAGCTCACCCTTTTTCCTCCCCTTCCAGATTACTTGAAGTAAGCGAGATAGAGTCTGCCGCGTACATGATATAGGCTGGTGGACAAGATCTCCCCAGGCTATCGCTTGTACACACATAAGGTATAATTCAGTTCATTTTGTATCCAAACAATGATGTAATACAGACATTTGTAATGAGTATTTTGGGATGTAATTAGGTTGACATGAACGAAATGATTTGAGACTTAGGGGTTAATTCTTTTTGGAATATTATGTAATTAATTTCATTAAGTATGAGTTGTATGATGTTGGGGGATAATGTTTGTTTATAAACGATAGTGGCTTAAATATACTGCACAGGAATACACCCAGAGTTGGTAGTTTTGTTTTAAGAAAAATTTTAAATTAGCCTTATTTTTTGTGTTTTCGGGCTGTTACATTACCACTTGTCTTCATTTGATTATCCATTTTTGAAGATATTTCCATCTCATTTTCTATTCTAAATCATCCCAAGGACATCTCAAACCTTCTAGCCTCTTCCATTTGTCTTTTGTCCACTTGTGCATCCATGTGGCAAGGCATATGTCTGCCATGTACGAGCATGTGCTCTTCATATGTTAGGCATGAGGTCCCTAAACTTGGCCTCCTAGAATGCATAAGGTGTTGCGATATGGAATCCCGGATGGATGGACGAGGTGACTAGCATTACAGGACGAGCTGTCTTGCCATTTTGGCGTTTAGTATTTAAATTGTCTTTTAGCGAGCCTGGCCCATTTCTTGCTCTCTTTCAGCCCAAAAGTCATCAAAACGACTGGATTTCAACTTGAACTTATTTTTCTACATAATTTGAAGAAATTAAACAAATTAAAGAGGCAGTTAACAATTTTCACAATAGGATTAAGCAAAAATTAAGGAAATTAAGCATGTAAATAACTCTATTTCCATAGAGTTATCACTAAACTATAATAATTTTTTATCTCCTCTAACAACGTAAACTATAATGATCCTTCACGTGTCTTATAGAAGGTTATCTTCATAAAAGGTGGGTATGGCTCTATCTAAAGTTAGCTTTTTAATGGTTCACTATATGCTTGGTTCGAGTTTTTAAAGGACAAAAAAGGTTCCCAAGTTCTTGTTTACTAACGTCTACTTGAGACTAGTAAGGCACTTAAGTCTTCATCCATGATAGGCTATGTGAGAACCCAAATTTTCATATATTAGACATGAATAAGACCTAATTGGATAGTTATGAAACAAAATGAATAAAAAAATTGCTAGATAGCGATTTTTTGATTTTTAGGTAAAAAAGGCTAAATCTTGTATGAAGATGTTTGTGGGCCCTACAGGAGTGTGCACCCACCCAAAAATATCTAAATCATCATAAAATGAGGATTTATGACTTCGGGTAAGCCATCGAAACTCATAAAATTACGATTACGACTTATCTAAAAATCGTGTAACAAATGTGAAAATGACAATTTTGTCCATAGGTCGAATTTTCATACTGACCAGTAGCTACCTTGGATCTGTTTAAGGGTATTAAATGAATCATGTCAAACCTATAAAATGATAAGTCAGCCTTTGTATCGAAAAGTAATACGATAGAATTGAAATTGGATATCTCACAAAGCTTATGACATGAGCTAATGAAATTAATGGTAAGAGCTTATCATGTATTTTTTAGCCTAAATGGTTGGCCACATCCCAAAATCTCTGTTAGATAGGCATAAAAATAGCTTTAAAATGGTTAAAAGTTAAAATGCATAAAAACCTAGAGAGATAACCAAAATCGTGGCTTTTTCACCCCTTTACAAGTCGATTTAGTCTTTGATTTCTGCTACAAAGTTGTTCCCCTAAGTCTCATCTAAAACATATCCAATATTAGTGGCCAAATTCCTTAGGGATTAGCAAGGATTTACAAGATAAGCATTTCGGCATTTCCTAGATCTAGGGGGTTGTAGGTGTTTTCAATCTCCCATCTTTATATATGTTGACTAAGGGTTAATATAGAATGTTTCCATGTCTTTAGATTGCAGCAAAAAACTCTCTAAGTCTAGGTTCAAGATTTTGCCAAAATGGGTTTTTTTATGGGTGATGATTGATCCAAGCTTTAATTTTCATATATGTTGATTAATTGAAGATGTTATACTCATATATGGTATTAAATTGGATTGAAGATGCACAAATCACACACCTATAGTTTTAGCTGCGTTGATTTCTAAGGGAAATCATGTGAACTTCATGGGGTTTTTGTGATATGTTGTGTAATTCATGTAATTAAGCATGATAACATTACTAATGTACATTAAAATTGATGAAATGGCATTGATATGCTAGTGTATGCTTTATCCTAGGTGAATGTCAATAGGGTAATTTTACATTTTCAATGTAATTTGAGTGTTATGTGAGTCTTAAGCAAGTGTCAATGTGGTAGGTGCAATCAGATTAATCAGAAAGTAAGAATTAGTAACTTTTGTCACTTTAATGCTAAAGGTGACATAAGTGAACTATATATGAAACTGTGGATGTGATATGAAATGAATACTAAGTGAATTATGTGACATTGTGGCGTTTGGAACCTCAGAAGGGTATGATGCTTGGCCAAAGTATGGGTTCATCTGGAATCAAAGCATTCTTATTAAGTAGACTATACATGTTACATTATGTATAGCATACGAGGTAAGTTAAACATATGGGATTCAAGGTAGCATCTTATAGTGTAAGTTACGAGAGTGTGATTGAATAAATGATAAGGCTTGTAAATGCTAAGTGTATTAAGTATATGTAATCAATTGTGATAAGATTTGTGTATATCTAATCGATTGTGATAAGGTTTGTATATAAGTATATGTAATCGATTTTGATAAGAATTGTGTAAGTACATGTGATTGATTGTGAATAAGAATACTACATTGGGTATGTGATATGATTTTCCGTACAGGGCTAGGTAATGAGTCTGTATAGCCCAGTTTTGTTGCAGGAATTTCCTAACAATTATAAGTTATAGGAATATGAAATCATCTCATACAGTCCTCATGTTTTTGGAAAGTTTCATGTGTTTTAAGAACCATGCTTTAAGTTTATACTGCATCTTTAGGCATAGCATGGTGTTAATGGGATTTATAAGCTTATATCGATTTTTATCTATATAAAGAAAAACTTTAAAAATCTCATTTTTGGCAAGTGTTGAAAGATTGTGAAACTTATGTCTTATTTTGCCTATGTTTACTGTTTTCCAATTAAGCTTATTCTACTTAAAAATCCATATCGTTATAAGATTCAAAAAATTTACTCAGATATCTTTTATAACTTTGATTGTACAGTCCTACTAACGGGTTATTGTAGTTAGCCATTACCATTTAATTAGCAATGATCATGTGAATGAGATTTTTATATGGCCTTGGTCACAGGTTATAGTAGTGATCGTATCAAATAAAGAACAATGTTTTACTGAACTCTGTTTGTCGAAAGAATTTCGATTTACCAAACTATATGAACATTGTTTATAAGAAATATATTTTTCGCATATGATTTTTGAATCATCTGCATCGATATGAAAGAACCATTGTTTATATGAATTATCATCGATTTATCAAGCATTCATAACACGACATGTATCATCATGTTAGAATGTATATGTATCAAGAAGGTAGATTGTTTAGACTAAAGTTTTGTGGTTAGGTCAGAAGGGAAATTGAGGTACTTCAAAGTATCCTCTCCCCTTGAAAGACTTGATAGCATCACTAGTTTTAGTGATGTAGAATATCAAAATATCAGAGAGTATGAAATGTGATACGAATACTAGAATATCAAGAAATATGATATGAATATGAATGTTTTATTGTTTTTTGAAATCATGTGCTATAAGCACGCATTAGATTCAATATCTTGTATGTTATGACTTTTGTACTTGTGTGGTTTACTTACTGAGTTTTATAGCTCACTTCCCCTCTATTTTTCGTCATAGTTTTAGAAGAAAGTAAAAGATTATCGACCTTCAGTATCCGATTTTGAAGTTCAGACTTTGAAGATCTCTATGCTCAAATTCCATAATTAATTATACTGTGTAAATGTGTTTATTTTCACATAGTTTTTTACTAGTACATGAGCCGAGATATATAATATGTCAAAGTAGGTTGGCATTAACTTCTACAAGTCTTGCTCAGAAGTTCTTAAAATGTTGAGCAATACTGCTAGTGTCTTATCTATACTATTTATGTTGTAGTGTAACATAAATGAACTGTAGCTATCTGGTAAGGATTGGAGGATTAGATCAACTAACAACTCTTTATGCATGGTAAAGCCCAGTACTTCCACCTTCTCAATGTATCAATCATAGTAAATATATAAGTGTGCCCCAGAGCTCCCTCAGCCATCTTACTTAGGAAGAGCATCGTAGATACCTCATAACGTTCGTGTTGTGCTTGCTCTTGGAGCATTTCCTTGAGATGTCTAATCATATCAAACGATTTCATATTCTCATGCTTTTGGAGTTCAGAACTCATGAAAGTTAGCATTAGGCATTATGCTTCAGTGGCATTATCAAATACTTCTAATAAGCTTGCTTATCAGCAATGGAAGTATTCTATCGAGGTTGAGTAGGGATTGTATGCTCTACAATATAAAACTTCTTTTTTTGAGTGAGGTGTGATAACCTGAAATTTTTCCCACTTCTGAAATTTATTTTGAAATTACGGGACAATATTTCAAAAAAAAAAGTCTATATGTATATATTAAATAAAATATATATAGAAATAAATTAAATAATATATTATATTAATATATGATATTAATATAGTATATTATATGTAAAACAAAATAAATATATATGTAGAAATAAATAATATATATATATGTATGTGGATGTTTTAATATAAAATATTATAATAGTGCATTTTATTTTAAAGATATTTTATTTTATAATATTTTATATTAAAAAATATATATAATATATTATATTATATATATTAAAAAAAAAAAGAATGAATGAAAGGAGTCGGGGGGAAAGGGGCTCGACCCCTTTCTTTCTCTCCTCTGTCGAAACAGAGGAGAGAACCAAAAGAAAAAAGAAAACGAAGAGAACGAAGTAGAGAAGAAAAGAGGGAGAAGAGAAAAAGGCGAGAGAAAGAGAGGAAGAGAGGCCGAGAGCGAGGGAGGACGTCGACCTGAGGGAGTCGGCGCTGGACAACCCAGAGAAAGCCGACGAAAAGTGGAGATCGGTGAAGGAGAAGAGAGGGTAGCGTCAGCGAGAGGGAAAGAGGCCGAACCGGCCACTTTTCGACGAGCCTAGGAGTAACCGTCACCAGATCCACACATCGCGCAGCCTCGCAGACTCACTGGAGGCGAAAATCGGCAAAGAACCGGTCGTCGACGCCGAACTTGGTCAAAACAGTGCTGAACTGGTTCGGACCAGTTTAGCTGAAGAAGGTGGTCTGAACTGGTTCGAACCGATTCAAACTGGTACAGCCAAGAGAAGGAAAAAAAAGAAAAATAGGAAAAAATTTTGATGATGTCCCGAGTTCAAGGATTAGCCGATAAGCGGTCGAATTTGACCGTTTTAAATTTTGAAAAATTTATTTATATTTATAATTGATCGAATTTGATCCGGTTTAATTATATAAATGTGTAGCGCGGCAATAGGCGATGAACGAGAGTTCGACTCAGCCTCGATTTACGTGACAATACGGAATCTCAAGTAAGTAAACTCCACTTGCTACCACTTGTACTATTAAGCTGATTAAATTAATTGTATAAGTTTCATGTAAATTCTGTATAAATTGCGTTATGCTTTTTGCTGTCGTAAATAATTATTTAAACTTCGCGAAGGCATATGTGAATCGTTGAAACAATTTGAAAGATGAAAAAGAGATAAATCAATTGGATTGGGAATATAAAATATTTGCTACTTTACAGGCTGGGTATTGGGTAAATGATATTGATATTATTTTTGAATTTTTTTTGTAAATTATCAGTATTTCGAATTAAGACCCCTATACCATCGAAAATGCGATTTCGACTCGTTTTGACACGTTTTGAACGTGACGATGATTTTTACACCTTAAAATCATCGCATGGTAAATTGTGGAAAATTTAAAAGTTGTATGGATTTTATCTGTATAAGCTCATTCAATTGAGATGGACTAATTAGAGTAGACAGCGTATTTAGCTTATGCTCAGTGCTTCGAAATTAAGCATAAACTGCTTTCTATCCCAATCATAATATAATTTCGAGAAACACATTTTTAAACGTATCCCATTACGGACGTTCCAATTAAGTTATTTCTGATAGAATTTGTAGAAATTTTTGGATTTGTGACCAAGGGTAACACCCTAGTCTTTGGGGTAATCGACTCACAGATAGCTACAATGAGAAAGTCTCTATCATAATATAATTGCGGATGCCGCTTATATTCATAAGATCGAATTATCAAACTCTGTGAACGAGATATCGGGTTAATAGTTCCCCTTTAGGATGCAAAGAAGCATCATATGAGAAAATCCTAAGTTACACCCATAGCTACAAGGTAGCATTATATGAAGTAAATTTGAATTCTCGAACAAAAATTAGATAATGGTTGGGAATTATAAGTGTGAAAGAATACGTGATTGGAATAATAAAATGAATATAAAATCGATCAGTATTCATTTAGGTGCGAAATAGCATAATGAAGTACAAGCTAATTCCATAGATGCGTGATAGCATCATATGGAATGAAATGAGTCCTAAAACATAAATTGAAGAATGTTTCAAGGACTAGGTGTAATTAGTATGTGTGGTGGATAAGTGATCCTTAGGATACAAGGTAGCCTCTTAAGGTATAAATTAGTTTCTATTGATGCGAGGAAGCATTGTACTGATTATCGGGTCCTAGAATAAGAATGGAATGATATTCAAGAATCCTAAACGTTACAAGTATGTGGAAAACATCGGCGATAAGATTATCGAAAAGGATATGTACTCATGTAAACCTTGTTTTACATTACAATTTGCATCTTAATGTATATTATGATTTTGTGAGATTTAGAAGGTTTGCATTGATTTTTATCTGCACTAAAGAAGCTTTAAAATCTCACTTACAACATGTTTTGAGAGTATGTGAGACATACGTCTTTGTGTTTTGGATTTAAGCTAACTCAGCTTTTATCTACACCATGATTAGCACGAATTTCAAAATGAAAGGTAGCCCATGTTTGGTTATCTACGAATGTCATGACCCGTTCTACCAAAATCACTACAAATTTTTTGCTTTTTCTATACTGCTCACCTCCTCGTGAAAAATTTCATTTTTAACGAGTTGGGCTATGAGTCAGTAATAATCCCAACTCTTATCCCATTTGATCATATCATTCTTACCATGGTAATCGTGTTAGAGTTTCAGACAGTGTAATAATAAGTACATATATTATAAAATTGTATGTACATATGTTTTTATATATTTACATCCCCCATAATGATATTCATTACAAAACTATGCTATTATTTGTTTAGATACAAATCTGTACGATGTGTATACCTGATTCACATGGGAGCAGCGGACAACCAGGAATGTAGTCTCTAACCGCTCTCAACTACTGCAGATGCTCTGTGGAGGGTGGAAAATGAAAGGGTGAGCATAACTAGCTCAGTAAGGCAATAATGTAAGCACGTAGATAACTATACTATCTACGTGCTGATGATGTCATGATATAAAATCGTTTATATTTGGAGCACGAGGTAAGATTAAAACGATGCCACATGTATATATATCATATAGAGAAATCAGGAAATCGTCATATAAAACAACCATGGAAAAATCATCATGTATGACATCTCATGCTCGTCGCGTTAAAACTTATTTGTTTCATCATAAACTCATCACGTTAAAACTTATTTGTTTCATCATAAAACAACCACATCAAGGCTAAACCCATCCCTCGAGAATACCTTGATTCATTAAATCGCATCTCATTTAAAAACATAAATCGGGACATTACCCCTCCTCCGAGTCTGTCCTGGTCTATTCAGACCATATGATATCATGTGAGGCATGTAGGTTACTATATGAAAAATCGAGGACTATGGCCATATTATGTCCCTGTGATCCCAAGCTACACGGATCCCGGTGTGCGGGGCATCACAACTGTAACGGGAGGTGGGATCAAATCCTACCCGCCAGAATATCAAGTAACATCATCGAGTCATCATGACTGCACGGTACAACGTACTCCGTGTGACAGACACGGTACAATATACTCCGTAGACCCATATCATAGTCTGGGGGTGCCTGTCGTGGGTCTTATCCACCCCAATACTATGTCAATAACCAACCCATGTCTCAAAGTATACGTGCGAGCATATCAACTCTCTGTGACACACAGTCTACAGGAGACTTCCGCACGACTATATGCATGTCAACTCACGTCTAGTGCGAGCGAAACTCCAGCATGACTTTATGCATATCATGATATCTAAAATCTCATGCGAGCGAAGCTCCAGCACGATTTTTGTACACACATAAATTTCTCGTACGAGCAATGCTCCAGTATGGCTTTTAATGAGTAATAAATCAGTAAAATTTAGTGCGAGTAAGACTCTAGCACTCTTTTTACTCGTATAAATATGATAGGTGGCTCAATCTTGATAAAACATCTTTAAAATCGTAACCGGTACAAACCTGTACCCTTTCGTATAATTCATAAAATCAACAGCCAACCTATGTGTAAATTTGCTTAAACCAAAGAAATACATTCATATAAAACATCAAAACATGATAATCATGCAATTTATTTGCCTTACTACCCTTTTTGTAAATTTTACTCCTAGGGGTAATATCATCTTTTTATTTATTCACCCATGCCCCGGGTTTCGCAAAAATTATTATTTCGTTTCTAGATACTTTAAGAAATTCTAGGCCCTGTAAATCCCCTCAAAAATACATATAGATATCTCTATGCACCTACGAAATTCTCTAACCTAGAATCACGCGTAAACTTATCCCGTCTCGATAATACCCGATCTCTCAGTCCAATTGCGCGTCACCTAAGTCTACGGAACTGCATATAACCACATATTTTGGGTCAATTCACTTATCTTTATTAGTATATCACATTCACTGATCAATCTAAAGTACTGGGCCCGTTTTACTTTATTGGGCCCAATTGCACCTTAATGTCCTTGACCCATTTTCAGCCCATTTATACTTATTAAATCCATTCTTCGGGTTTACTGGGCTCATTCAGCTTACCAATAATCGTCGGGCTTCATTCCAAACTCATTGGATAGCCCGTATACTACTTACGGTAATTACGTTACAATTCCGAATAATATTCCTTTTTATACAGAATTAATCCTTAAATTTCATAAAATAATCGAAACTCTGTATTAAAGGACTCATATTATCGTAATTAAAATATACTTACCTAATATGATGCGGGGTACGAAAATCGGAGCTCAATTGGCTCTCATTCGGGCTTTATGCAAAAACTGCATGATTAGGTAAATCCGGGTTATTTTTCATTAAATATAATGTTAATTAAATTTTTGGAATTTACCTATACGTCAATCTCGACCCTTGGTTAACTCACCCGAATCTCGAGTCGTCCCCGGTAATTTTTCTTTCCTTTTTCCTTTCTTTTCTTTTCTTTTCCTTTCCTTCCCTTTTTTCCTTCCTTTTCCTTCCAGCCAAACGGTGTCGTTTCTGTCCCTTTGCCGTCGTCGGCGTTTTCGACGGTTTTGCCAGCAGCTATCGGTCTCAAAAGGACTGCTTTCTCCTTTCGATCTCGTCGGTGGCCTCCGTTCACGCTCAGCTACCGTGGTTCGTCGAGAATCAGGCTTTTTCTCCTTGATTTTTCCCTTCCTCCAATCGATGGTTTTTCGACCTCCAAACGGCGCGTCTCCAGTGTCAAGAGGTTCCCCGGCTTCTCCTCTTCCTCCTAGGCTCTTCATCGGGGGTCATCGGTCGTCGATGGACTGGGGTGGCTCAGGTCATGAGCGGCGTGGGTTCGATTTCTCGATTTTTCTATAGGTTTTCTCTCTCCCCGACAATTTCTGATTTCTTTCTTTCTTTATTTTATTATTATTATTTATAAATTATTTTATTATTATAATAATCATTAAAATATTCAACATATTCTAAAAATATCTACAAAATCTATTATTTTATTCCAAATAAATTTATTTAATTTTATTTAATTTATTTATTATATTTTAACCTTTTTTTCGGTATAATTTCTCTGTATTTTCGGGATATTGTCTCGAGTGACTTTTTGGTATTTCTAAAAATTCTGGATCTTGATCAATTGGACTCAAAATTGTATAATTCCTCATTATTGATCAAGATATCCTAAATCCTTATTTTTAATTAAAAATCTCTTATCGACTTTATATCGGATTTCGATCTTTTGACCATTTTACCCCTACACTTGTCTCGGAACCAATTTAACCCGATTTTCCTTCATACACCCACTATCTTTTCGTATTTTCCTTCAATTAAAATTTTGATCCCTTTTGTTTGACCTATGGTTATCTCAGCCTGTATTTGGCTACTGCATACATTCACCGATATTTCGTTTTATTCTATTTGCAAATTTAATTCAGTCAAAGCTCTTCTTATGATTCAATCTATATGTGGAAGTGTACATCACATGAATCATAAGGAATTGCATCAACAAGTAATAAAAAGTGGGTCTTACAACGAATTCATGGTTTTTGTAAAATGTTTTGAAATGTAATTTGCTACGCAGAAATGAAAGTTTATGAAACGAGGTTTATGTATATGTATGTTTTTCGAAACACTATTTTCGTAAGCTTTTGTATGAAAACATTTGAAAATGATTGAAGTATGATAAGGAAGTAAAGACTTTGAGACGACAGGCTACTAGTAGTATATGCTGAGTGCATAATCATGCTCGCTACTTGTGGTGTCCGACTCCACCACCTGTAGTGTTAGTTTAGATTCACCTGTGTAGTGTTTATTCCGCCTTATTGGTGTTTGTTTTCACTACACGTGGTGTCTATTTTCGTAGTATTTCGTCACCCACACGGTGAGTACCACTGGTGCCCGTGCCCTAGCGGTGTGCTAGCTATATGATTAGATACTATATTAGAATTGTTGTATGACTTGGGCCCAGTCTACAGTCCCCATGGCCAGGGGTATGATATTCCCTCTTCGGAGGATGCCCTCTTTTGAGGATGAAGTATATTTGCATGATAACTATTCAGATGTAGCCTAGTCTCCACGTTTCAGTATACCAATGATTTGAATTACGGAAGTAAGTATGTAAGTTTGATTTAAGTAAGTACGTATGTACGAATGTTTCATTTCCAAGTATATAAGTAAATATTGTTTTTATGTTTTGCTTCGATAAGCAAGTAATTTAATGAAAGATGTTTCGAATTTCAAACTATGTTTTGAAAAGGTGCTTTGAATTATGAAAAGTATTTTGAAACATGAAGAATGTTTTGAAGTATGAAATATATTTTTGAAAAATATTTTTTATGAGCATAAGCATGGTTCACGAAACATATCCTGACAATATGGAATAAGTATGTTGTTGCCTTCACTAACGGAGAAGAAGTAGTTAGTAATAGAGTCCCAACTGAGGGAATATAATGATTAGTGGTGTTACTGCTAACGGGTTAAAATAGTTAGCAAAAGATAATACGAGATACGCTTCGAATTTTGATATATGTTTTGGAATAAGAACTACGTTTCGAGAACGAAGAGAGTTTGGAATATGAAAGTTGTTTCGAATATAAGGATCATTTTTCAAATGGGAATATGTTTTTAATGTAAGACCAATCCCAAACTAGGTAAATGTTTCGAATCAGATGGTGATGTGAAATAAGATAAGTTTAAAGTATGATAAGCTTTAAATACGAATGATGTATGAGTAAGTGATGTTTTGAAGTACGATTATTTTCGGTATATGAACATTCTTGATGTATGATATAATTTCGTGAACTATTGTGTTTGAAAGATGAATGAGGATGTCAATAAATTTTGGTTTGATCATTTGACTATGTTAGAATTTTTGAATCCCTATGGCTATGTTCAGTCCGGGTGGTCAGGTTTGATAGCTAATTAAGGTATTTCAAAATACCTCACCGCCTGAAAAACTTGACAGCGTCTAGAACATACCCTAGTCCATAAACCCAAGAGAATTGTGACATTTCGATAAGTTTCAATTGTAAAGTATGTTGTGGAATGAAACATGTTTCAGAATGTGATAAGTTCGGACAAGTGATAAGAAAGAAAGATAGAATGGAAATAAATTAGAAATGCATTAGAAATTCAGTATCATGTAAGTTAATTCCTCGGTACTTATGTGGTTTGCTTACTGAGCTTCCCAAAACTCACCCCTTTCTTCCTTCCATCACAAGTACAGACTAAAGGCACACTAGCATCATTATCAGTATCGACTTCGAAGTAAGTGCTGTCACGACCCAAATTACCTAAAAATCAGAGTAAATTTTTCGCTTTTTCATTTCCTTACCCGTCGTGAACAGTTACACTACTAAACAGTTGGGCTATGATTCGGTGTTAGTCACCTCTCACCTATTTACCATTCCATTTTCATATTTCATTTACATATCAATTTATTTTAAATAAATACATCCCCAATATTACATCCATGTAGAGTACTGTACCTCTATATGTTCAGATACAAAAATTATACAAATGTGTATACCTGGTCTTGATAAGAAGCAGCGGATATGACTACTGTCGTTCTCTTCTATTGAATATACCCTGTGGGGTGGAAAATGAAAGGGTGAGCATAAACAGCTCAGTAAGGCAATAATGTAAGCAGGTAGATAACTATACTATCTACGTGCTGATAATGTCATGATATAAAATCGTTTACATTGGGAGCATGAGGTATAACTAAAATGATGCCACATGTATGTATATATCATATAAGAGAAATCATGAAATCGACATATAAAACAAACATGAAAAAATCATCATGTATGTCATCTCATGCTCGTCACATTTAAAACTTATTTGTTTCATCATAAACTCATCACGTTAAAAACTCATTTGTTTTATCATAAAACAACCACATCAAGGCTAAACCCATCTCTCGGGAATACCTTGATTCATTAAATCACATCTCTTTTAAAAACATAAATCGGGACATTACCCCTCCCTCGGGTTCGTCCTCGTCTATTCAGACCTTATGATATCATGTGAGGCATGTAGGTTACTGTATGAAAATCGAGGACTATGGCCATACTTTGTCCCTGTGATCCCAGGCTACACGGATCCCAGTGTGCGGGGTATCACAACTGCAACGGGAGGTGGGGTCAAGTCCTACCTGCCAGAAAATAAAGTAACATCATTGAGTCATCATGACTGCATGGTACAGCGTACTCCGTGTGACATACACGGTACATCGTACTCCGTGGACCCATATCATAGTCTGGGGGTGCCTGCCGTAGGTCTTATCCACCCCAATACTATGTCGATAACCAACCCATGTCTCAAAGTATACGTACGAGCATCTCAACTCTCTGTGACACACAGTCTATAGGAGGCTTCTGCACGACTATATGCATGTCAACTCACGTCTAGTGAGAGCGAAGCTCCAGTACCACGCTATGCATATCATGATATCTAAAATCTCATATAAGTGAAGCTCCAGCACAGTTTTGTGCACACATAAATTTCTCGTACGAGCAATGCTCCAGTACGGCTTTTCATGAGAAATAAATCAGTAAACTTGTGTCACGACCCGAATTACCTAAAAATCAGAGTAAATTTTTCGTTTTTTCATTTATTATTTAATTCTTAACTTTCTCTCGTCGTGACCATCCTACAACACAGTTGGGCTATGATTCGGTGTTAGTCACCTCACACTATTTAACATTTCATTCCCATAATCATATATCAGAGTCTACTATCCTTTTGACTTTAAATAAATACATACCCAATGGTATTTACATGACTCTACATCCCCGACATCATATCCATTTACAGTACTGTGCATTACATATTTAGATACAAAACCATACAAATGTGTATACCTGTCTCTCGATGGGAAGCAGCAAATATCAACCATGCAAGTCCTCAGCCGCTCAATATCTATTGCAAGTGCTCTGAAAAGATGGAAAAATAAGGGGGGTGAGCAAACCACACGCTCAGTAAGGCAATTATGCAAGTAAGTAGATAGCTCCACTATCTACATGCTCATAATGCCATGCCCTTAAATCCATTTCTTTTCATTTAAAATTTACACGCACAAAGTCATGCATATTCAATGCCATAGTTTATCCAAAACTATTTGTGCATATATAAATCATGTAACTCATGCATTCAAAGCATTTTATGTGACATCATTAAATCATATTAAGCATGAATTTAATCAAGATCATGCAATCTTTCATGCCATGTAAGACAAAACATGGATTTCAAATGAAAGCATGGAAAAACACATCATGCCACTGCATTTAAATCAATTCATTTAAAACGCAGTATAAAATAACCCCTCTGGGTCAATCATCTCAAAACTCATAAAACAATTCGTTATACTTCATTATAAAACTTGAGTTATAAAACCACCCTTCTTTCAGGGTCACAATTTCATAAAATCATAAAATCGTCAAATCGGGGGCCTGACCCCTCCTTCGGGTCTACCCTGGTCTAACAGACCACAAGTTATATCATGTGAGACAATAAGGTAATTATCAGTAACATCGAGGACTATGGCCATATCCTAGTGATCCCTGGCAACACGGTACCTAGTGTGCGGGGTATCACACCTGAAACGGGAGGTGGGTCGTCCTACCCGCCAGAACAGCATAACACCAGGATTGCGAGGGCAAGGCTTGCTGCCTCGTGGCTCATGCCACTCCACTCCAACAATCCCCACGGTACAGCGTACTCCGCGTGACATACACGGTACAACGTACTCCATGGACCCAAGCTCAATCAGGGGTGCCTGTAATAGGTCTTATCCACCCATATCATCTCTGTCTCAGAATGCACGTGTGAGCATATCATCTCACTGTGACACACAGTCTACAGGAGGCTCCAACACGGCTATATGCATGTAATATAAATCCCTGTGCGAGCGAAGCTCAAGCACGGCTCCATGCATATTCATGATATCTGAAAATCTCGTGCGAGCGAAGCTCTAGCACGGTTTCATAAAAATCAGTGAAATCTGCGTACGAGCAGCGCTCCAGTACGACTTAAACTGATTATAATTTCAATTAAAATCCACGTACGAGCAACGCTCTAGTACGGATATGTATAAAAACTCACTGAAAACCTCGTACGAGAAAAACTCCAGTACGATATTCAAATGAATTATGAAAACTACGTAAAACTTTGTGCGAGCAACGCTCCAGCACAAATGAATGCTCAAATAAATCGAATCTCGTGCGAGTTACACTCCAGCACGACTTTATGCATAATTAAATCAAATCTCGTGCGAGTTAGACTCCAGCACGGCTCATGCATAATTAAATCAAAACAGGATGCGAGCTAAGCTCCAGCATCTCTCATGCATGTCAAATCATTAAAAGTAGTGCGAGTAATCGCTCCAGCACTATTTTATGCATACCACGTCAAAACAAATCAAAACATGTCAAAACATGTCAAAACAGAGTGCGAGCTAGGCTCCAGCAGCTCTCATTTCACAATATTAAAAATCAGTGCGAGCACCATGCTCTAGCACATTTCATGCATATGATGTCACAAGTCGGTGCGAGCAATTGCTCAAGCACATTTATGCACATTCACAAACGCAGATATAGTGCGAACTACGTGTCGGCACTATCTGTTTCCATATAAACTTGATAGTTGGCCGTTTTCCAAAGAAATTTCCATTTAATTATTAATAACACCTACGTAGTGTTATTTTGTGAAATTAAACAATTTCTGGCCAATCTATTGCTTTGCTTTGATTAAAACCAATAAAATTCCTTAATCATCAAAAATCCTTAAATCATGCATTTCATGCATGTCATGCTTTCACCATCCTTAGGTGAACTTCCCTCAATAGGGGTAAAATAGACATTTCACCTATTTCGATCCTTAAAATCATTCAAACCATTTTTAGGATCATTATACAATATCCATGTATACATACATACTCAGTGTACAGAAAAACTATTAAAATATGCGTAGCTACCTCTAGCTACTCACACAATTCCCTTACCTCATTTTTCTGTACAGTCTGACCTTTCCCACTGATGTCTTGTCACGCAGTCCGATTTGCTCCGAATCCAAATCAAATCTCCGAAACTGCGGATACACATTCATCAGGTCAAATACAATACAATTTAATGTATTTCATAATTTTCTGGGCTTAATTTTAAATCATTGGGCCCGTTTCTCATATTGGGCCCGATTGCACCTTAATGGGCCTTAATCGGCCTTAAGCCCGTTTACCACACTTTATCGAGGCCTATTGGGCTCATTGGACCCATCAATATTTATTTAGCCTCGTTCTAAATTCTCAGATAGCTTATGAATTATTTACGACAATTTATCCCAATTTCTAGAATTTAATTCATTTATACGAAAATTAAATCCGTAATTCATGCGTTAAATATTAATCACGCATAACGATATAAAATTGTCGTAAATAAGGGTCACATACCCGTTATTCCATGATCGTACACAAATCGAGGCTGTCTCGAGCTCTCAGTGGATGCCAATTGTCGAGCTACACAATTAAATATATTTTTTCGGGTAAATTTCCAGTCGGAATTAATTAAATTAAATATTCAGAAAATTAAATCGATCAATTTGACCGCTTACCGACTTACCCGAAGCTCGATTGCATCACTGGAATTTTCCCCAATTTTTTTCTCTTTTTCTTTTTCCCTTTTTCTTCCTTTTTTCCCTCTCTTTTTGGCTGAACCGGTCCGGTCCGGTTCAACCCGGTTCGGACCGCCGGTTCGGTCTGGTCCGGTTCGGCCGGTTCTGTCCGGTTCGGCCGGTCCAATCTCCCTTTGGTCGTGCCGGCGCCGTCCGGCCGGTTCTCTGGGCGATTCCGGTGCCGTTCAGCGCGCCATGGACTGGGCTTCTCAAATCAGGCCTCGGCCTGGGTCGAATCGGCGCCATCGCAGGCGAATCGGGGTTTTCTTCCCCGCGGCTCTCCTCCGTCGATCTGGCTTTTTCCGACGACTTCAGGGCGCGTGGGTGTGCGGGTCGGCTTCCTCGGGTGCCGATCGACCTTCGCCAGTCGCCTCCTCGCGTCGTCCGCCGGTGGTTGCGTCGAATCGGACGTTCTCCTCTTTCTCGGTCTCGGCTTCCTTTCTTCCCCATTCGGCCGCCGTTTGTCGCCGTTCGTCAGCCTGTTCGAGTTGCTGGTGGCTCGGCTGGCCTCGCCTCTGGTTTGGGCCTCCGCCGATCGCCGGTGATCGGTGAGGCAGAGGGGGCTCCCTCTGTTTCAGCTTCCGTTTCCTGTTTCTCTTCGCGTTTTCGCGAATTTTCTTTTTTTTTTTTTTTTTTTTTTTTTTTCAGATTTTATTTATTTATTTATAATTTAATTTTTTTTTAATATTATTTTAATCAATAAAATAATATTAAAATACACAAATATCTTTTAAAAATTTATATTTTATTCATTTAATCTGTAAATAATTTTCTCAGTCCGATTTTACCTTTTCGGTATATTTTTTGATTATTTTCGGGATTATTTTTCGATGCGAAAATCCCGATTTATCCCAAGAAATTCATATCTTGATCAATTTAACCCGAAATTTAATTATTTCTTCATCATTGATCAAGATTTCTAAATCTCATATTTTTAATTAAATTTTCTTGTCCCGATTAATACCGAATATTAGTCTTTCGACCATTTTAGTCCTTGCACGTATTCGGGAATGTCATTTAAGTCCTTTTGCATTTTTAAATGCACTTGAAAATATCGGGTCTTACAATCTCCCCCACTTAAGAAATTTGGTCCTCCAAATTAGAACCAAGTAATATGAGTCCATAACAACTCCGGGTATGTCTATCGCATCATATACTGTCATCCTCAAGTGACTTTCTCCGGAGTGTAATATTACCATCATACTTAACTAGGGAGATTATCTTAAACCTCAACACTTTCTCCTTCCGTCTAATACCCGAATCAATTCTCCAATCATACGTTATACTTTCATTGAGCTAACCCGTTGAAGCTCATATCTGCACATATACTGGGTCCGGATATATTTCTGAAGCATCATAAGATAGGACACATAGTGGATGCCTGTTTATTCAAGTGGTAATGCCAACCTACAGGTCTTACTTCCACTTGTCCAATATCTCTCTATCCGAATCTCGTTACGTCTTTATGACAAATAACTGTCAACTATAATGATTCACCCTCGGTGAATTCCAATGATTTCCTGTCTCTTGTCAGCATAGTTTTTTCTATCTGCTCTGAGGTGTTCTTAATCTCTCACAAATCAACTGAACATCCTCAGAGGTTTGTCTTACCAATTCGGGAATAATTTTCTATCTGTCACCCACTTCTCTTATCCAAGTCAGGGAACAACTCCCTACTGTCATACAATGCCACATATAATCTCATCCCGATACTCAAGTGACAACTGTCATCACTGGCGAATTTGATTAGTAGCAACTGATCATCCCAGGAGCTCATAAAATCAATTACACACGCTCTCATCACATCCTCCAGAACCTGTACAGTCCTCTCTGACTGACTATCTGTCTGAGGGTGGAAGCTGTGCTAACACGCAATCAGGGTCCCATAGCTTCCAAGAACATATTCCCAGAAGTGGGAAGTGAAGCGGGAATCCCTATATGATATCATGCTCCCTGGAACGCTACACAATGTTCCACAATTTTTCCATACACATAAATCCGCCTATACACTTAGAGTATCTGGGGATTTCATAAACAGAAGGTGGGTAGACTAAATCAATCTATTGACTATCACCTAGATAGCCTCGTGATCCATTAGGGTCCTCTATAACCCATCACGATATCCATGGTAACTCGTTCCCATTTTCGTGTCAATATAGGTAGAGGCTGCAATAACCCTGCAACTTCTTTTACTCTACCTTGCTCTGCTGACATAGGAGACACTTTTTCGCAATTCTCTACAATATCTCTTTTCATATCTGACCACCAATACATTTTTCAGAGATTCTGATATATTTATTATTTCTCGGATGCACTGTATATCCCGAAGAGTGAGCTTCTGACAATAACACTATATCATCAACTGTAGTCCTGGGGAGCACTTATACTATCTCTGAACCTCTGTAAGTCATCATCATATACTGTGAACTCTGTCACTATACCCTTCTGAATCTGACCCATACCATCGACACCTTGTCGATCATCACGCTAAGCCTGGCAAATCCGGTCACACAAATCCGGTTCTAACCTCAGGCTAGCTGTCATAAAATCACCGTCATCATCAAGAAGGGATCACATCACTACTGAGGTTCACAACTGCTCTAGCAGCTCTCGCTCCCTGACCATCATATGTAATACCATCCCGAGGCTCTTTCTGTTTAAAGCATCAGCCTTTACATTAGCCTTTCTTGGGTGGTACAATATTCACAGTCATAATCCTTAGAAGCTCTAACCCTCATGGTTATCTTATCCGACTCTTTCTGTGAAAACAGATACTCGGGGCTTTTACGATCAGTGCATATCCGAAATTTCTTACCATATAAGTGGTGGCGCCATACCTTTAGTGTAAACGCTACGGCTGCCAACTCTAAATAATGGGTCGGATAGTTTCTCTTATGGTCCTTGAATATATCTGGATCCATAAACGACTATCTTCCCATTTTACATCAATACATAGCTCAATCCTTATTTGGAGGTATCCATACACACTGAAACCTCTTGAGCTGTTGGTTATAGTAAGAATACTTACGGTGGTCAGTTCATTACTCCAATATACCAAAACTCACCGAAGCTATTTTCATATATATCATAACACTCGTATGAAATCTTTTTCCAAACGAGACGTGTCAACTGAGCAGCCCATTTCAAGAAACTCATAACACCTTGTTTGTAAGACAGTTTCCTGTTGCTACTCATACTCTTCCCTGGACTTCGAATACATCATAATATCATCACTAAAGATGACAACCAATCGGTCCAGGTAAGGTTTAAATACCTTAACGTAGTTGAGTTCCACTGAATATTTCATTCACTCATATCCTTGACCTATGTACTCATATACATATAACGTCATTTCGAAATTGCTTTCGTTCAAGATACTAGCTCACGTCATTTCTTTCCTCTTATATTGACGGCTTTTTTTTTTTTATAAAATTTTAATTTTTAAACTTTCATGATTAATCAAGTTCTATATTTCTTTATCGTACCAGCAAAGGTACCCAAATTTTAATGTATATATTATGACCGTCGAATTCAATCTATAGATTATGCGTGCGCTTCCAGACGCTGTCAAATCTTCAGGCAGGGAAGTATTTTAAAATACCTTTATTATCCCTCAGACTTGACTACATACCGCTTAATCCAATTTACTTTGCATATCAAGGATATCCTTACCTTGCATACGTCTCTTATTCCAATATATCTCCTTTTATATATCACTTGTAACAAACTCTTTCCTTACTTGTCAAGTTACAATACACTTTTCAGTGATATTTTCACCCCTATTTTCAACTTACAATCCCTATACCCATATTCAGTTAGTGAAAATCAACTAACTATCATCCTCTTCATGCTTAAAGGTATAGGCTTCACATTTTTTTCACTAACTTATAAGCAATTGAAGGCGGTATAAATAAATGCGTGGCACCAGGATCAATTAAAATAATTATTTCATTATTCACAACCAGTGTGGTATCTTCCACCACATCCAATGAAACATCAGTAGTGTCCTGGTCCAAGGCATACACTCGCCCTCGTCCAACATCTTATTTTCGTGGTAACTACCACATATCCTACACTGTTCACACTGCTACTCTGTTATACTGTTACGTAACAGGTCGGGGTCCTCAAATCACAATACCCCTCAAAAGTATTGAAATTGGATACACTGGGGTTTATCAATCAACTTACCCCGTGATTTATCAACTCTAAGCTTTTACCAAACTATCTTTTCTTGTTCTGACATCTTTGTCATTCTTTTTTCTCTTTTTGTCTCAATTTCGGCCCTCACTACCTTTCTCAATCTCAGAGGCATGCAACTCGTGATCTTATTCATACAACTATAGTCTGCGCACTGCCTCGGTATAGGTAGTGATATCAAACGGGCTAATCGGACTCTAATTGACAATCTGAGCCCTTCCATGAACTTTCAGATATCTCGACTCTCACAGTTCAGTGTTCGAGTCATATCTGCCCAGGAATATAATCTGAGTTTCATACTCATTAATTAACCAATTCCTCTGGGTCAGAGTAAATAATATCATCTGTAATTTCCTTTAAACAGTGTCCGGGATATTTTGTCACCGGAATACATTTCGAATTATTTTTCATGTCCAATCTGGATGTCGAAATCTTCAAATGGGTTGAGCGAACTTTCATCAATGTTCCGACTCGCCCTCATATATACCCTGAGCAATTAGCTCGCAAAATATTCTCCACACTCCGCTCCAACCTCGCGAAGCGTATCTCAATACTGTCTGATCTCTCTGTCAGACTCTATCCGATCTCTCTATCGGACTCTGTGGGGCATGCTCAACATCAGCCTCCACGTCAATCTCATCACGAGTTTCATGTGGCGACTCAATACAACTCTTGGGCCTACCTCTACGTCCTCGAGTTCGTGTACTCGCCTCTCAACCATAGCGGCTATCAGTCAATGAGTCTATTCTTGCATTAAAAAATCAAATTCTTAGCTGTACTTCCATCTCGATATACACAATTGTATCTAAAAATGCACAGTACATGGGGATGTAAACTTCCTTAACCACTAACACCGACTCATATCAGGCCAACTCAAGCTCTGATACCATTAAACCTGTCACGACCCGAATTACCTAAAAATCAGAGTAAATTTTTCGTTTTTTTCATTTATTATTTAATTCTTAACTTTCTCTCGTCGTGACCATCCTACAACACAGTTGGGCTATGATTCGGTGTTAGTCACCTCACACTATTTAACATTTCATTCCCATAATCATATATCAGAGTCTACTATCCTTTTGACTTTAAATAAATACATACCCAATGGTATTTACATGACTCTACATCCCCGACATCATATCCATTTACAGTACTGTGCATTACATATTTAGATACAAAACCATACAAATGTGTATACCTGTCTCTCGATGGGAAGCAGCAAATATCAACCATGCAAGTCCTCAGCCGCTCAATATCTATTGCAAGTGCTCTGAAAAGATGGAAAAATAAGGGGGGTGAGCAAACCACACGCTCAGTAAGGCAATTATGCAAGTAAGTAGATAGCTCCACTATCTACATGCTCATAATGCCATGCCCTTAAATCCATTTCTTTTCATTTAAAATTTACACGCACAAAGTCATGCATATTCAATGCCATAGTTTATCCAAAACTATTTGTGCATATATAAATCATGTAACTCATGCATTCAAAGCATTTTATGTGACATCATTAAATCATATTAAGCATGAATTTAATCAAGATCATGCAATCTTTCATGCCATGTAAGACAAAACATGGATTTCAAATGAAAGCATGGAAAAACACATCATGCCACTGCATTTAAATCAATTCATTTAAAACGCAGTATAAAATAACCCCTCTGGGTCAATCATCTCAAAACTCATAAAACAATTCGTTATACTTCATTATAAAACTTGAGTTATAAAACCACCCTTCTTTCAGGGTCACAATTTCATAAAATCATAAAATCGTCAAATCGGGGGCCTGACCCCTCCTTCGGGTCTACCCTGGTCTAACAGACCACAAGTTATATCATGTGAGACAATAAGGTAATTATCAGTAACATCGAGGACTATGGCCATATCCTAGTGATCCCTGGCAACACGGTACCTAGTGTGCGGGGTATCACACCTGAAACGGGAGGTGGGTCGTCCTACCCGCCAGAACAGCATAACACCAGGATTGCGAGGGCAAGGCTTGCTGCCTCGTGGCTCATGCCACTCCACTCCAACAATCCCCACGGTACAGCGTACTCCGCGTGACATACACGGTACAACGTACTCCATGGACCCAAGCTCAATCAGGGGTGCCTGTAATAGGTCTTATCCACCCATATCATCTCTGTCTCAGAATGCACGTGTGAGCATATCATCTCACTGTGACACACAGTCTACAGGAGGCTCCAACACGGCTATATGCATGTAATATAAATCCCTGTGCGAGCGAAGCTCAAGCACGGCTCCATGCATATTCATGATATCTGAAAATCTCGTGCGAGCGAAGCTCTAGCACGGTTTCATAAAAATCAGTGAAATCTGCGTACGAGCAGCGCTCCAGTACGACTTAAACTGATTATAATTTCAATTAAAATCCACGTACGAGCAACGCTCTAGTACGGATATGTATAAAAACTCACTGAAAACCTCGTACGAGAAAAACTCCAGTACGATATTCAAATGAATTATGAAAACTACGTAAAACTTTGTGCGAGCAACGCTCCAGCACAAATGAATGCTCAAATAAATCAAATCTCGTGCGAGTTACACTCCAGCACGACTTTATGCATAATTAAATCAAATCTCGTGCGAGTTAGACTCCAGCACGACTTCATGCATAATTAAATCAAAACAGGATGCGAGCTAAGCTCCAGCATCTCTCATGCATGTCAAATCATTAAAAGTAGTGCGAGTAATCGCTCCAGCACTATTTTATGCATACCACGTCAAAACAAATCAAAACATGTCAAAACATGTCAAAACAGAGTGCGAGCTAGGCTCCAGCAGCTCTCATTTCACAATATTAAAAATCAGTGCGAGCACCATGCTCTAGCACATTTCATGCATATGATGTCACAAGTCGGTGCGAGCAATTGCTCAAGCACATTTATGCACATTCACAAACGCAGATATAGTGCGAACTACGTGTCGGCACTATCTGTTTCCATATAAACTTGATAGTTGGCCGTTTTCCAAAGAAATTTCCATTTAATTATTAATAACACCTACGTAGTGTTATTTTGTGAAATTAAACAATTTCTGGCCAATCTATTGCTTTGCTTTGATTAAAACCAATAAAATTCCTTAATCATCAAAAATCCTTAAATCATGCATTTCATGCATGTCATGCTTTCACCATCCTTAGGTGAACTTCCCTCAATAGGGGTAAAATAGACATTTCACCTATTTCGATCCTTAAAATCATTCAAACCATTTTTAGGATCATTATACAATATCCATGTATACATACATACTCAGTGTACAGAAAAACTATTAAAATATGCGTAGCTACCTCTAGCTACTCACACAATTCCCTTACCTCATTTTTCTGTACAGTCTGACCTTTCCCACTGATGTCTTGTCACGCAGTCCGATTTGCTCCGAATCCAAATCAAATCTCCGGAACTGCGGATACACATTCATCAGGTCAAATACAATACAATTTAATGTATTTCATAATTTTCTGGGCTTAATTTTAAATCATTGGGCCCGTTTCTCATATTGGGCCCGATTGCACCTTAATGGGCCTTAATCGGCCTTAAGCCCGTTTACCACACTTTATCGAGGCCTATTGGGCTCATTGGACCCATCAATATTTATTTAGCCTCGTTCTAAATTCTCAGATAGCTTATGAATTATTTACGACAATTTATCCCAATTTCTAGAATTTAATTCATTTATACGAAAATTAAATCCGTAATTCATGCGTTAAATATTAATCACGCATAACGATATAAAATTGTCGTAAATAAGGGTCACATACCCGTTATTCCATGATCGTACACAAATCGAGGCTGTCTCGAGCTCTCAGTGGATGCCAATTGTCGAGCTACACAATTAAATATATTTTTCCGGGTAAATTTCCAGTCGGAATTAATTAAATTAAATATTCAAAAAATTAAATCGGTCAATTTGACCGCTTACCGACTTACCCGAAGCTCGATTGCATCACTGGAATTTTCCCCAATTTTTTTCTCTTTTTCTTTTTCCCTTTTTCTTCCTTTTTTCCCTCTCTTTTTGGCTGAACCGGTCCGGTCCGGTTCAACCCGGTTCGGACCGCCGGTTCGGTCTGGTCCGGTTCGGCCGGTTCTGTCCGGTTCGGCCGGTCCAATCTCCCTTTGGTCGTGCCGGCGCCGTCCGGCCGGTTCTCTGGGCGATTCCGGTGCCGTTCAGCGCGCCATGGACTGGGCTTCTCAAATCAGGCCTCGGCCTGGGTCGAATCGGCGCCATCGCAGGCGAATCGGGGTTTTCTTCCCCGCGGCTCTCCTCCGTCGATCTGGCTTTTTCCGGCGACTTCAGGGCGCGTGGGTGTGCGGGTCGGCTTCCTCGGGTGCCGATCGACCTTCGCCAGTCGCCTCCTCGCGTCGTCCGCCGGTGGTTGCGTCGAATCGGACGTTCTCCTCTTTCTCGGTCTCGGCTTCCTTTCTTCCCCATTCGGCCGCCGTTTGTCGCCGTTCGTCAGCCTGTTCGAGTTGCTGGTGGCTCGGCTGGCCTCGCCTCTGGTTTGGGCCTCCGCCGATCGCCGGTGATCGGTGAGGCAGAGGGGGCTCCCTCTGTTTCAGCTTCCGTTTCCTGTTTCTCTTCGCGTTTTCGCGAATTTTATTTTTTTTTTTTTTTTTTTTTTTTTTTTTTTTAGATTTTATTTATTTATTTATAATTTAATTTTTTTTTTAATATTATTTTAATCAATAAAATAATATTAAAATACACAAATATCTTTTAAAAATTTATATTTTATTCATTTAATCTGTAAATAATTTTCTCAGTCCGATTTTACCTTTTCGGTATATTTTTCGATTATTTTCGGGATTATTTTTCGATGCGAAAATCCCGATTTATCCCAAGAAATTCATATCTTGATCAATTTAACCCGAAATTTAATTATTTCTTCATCATTGATCAAGATTTCTAAATCTCATATTTTTAATTAAATTTTCTTGTCCCGATTAATACCGAATATTAGTCTTTCGACCATTTTAGTCCTTGCACGTATTCGGGAATGTCATTTAAGTCCTTTTGCATTTTTAAATGCACTTGAAAATATCGGGTCTTACAACTTGAGTGCGAGAAAGACTCTAGTACTCTTTTTATTCATGTAAATACGATAGGTGGCTCAATCTTGATAAAACATCTTTTAAAATAGTAACCGGTACAAATCGGTACCCTTTCGTATAATTCATGAAATCAATAGCCAACCTATGTGTATATTTGCTTAAATCTAAGCAATACATTCATATAAAACATTAAAAATATGAAATCATGCAATTTATCTGCCTTACTACCCTTTTTGTAAGTTTTACTCTCAGGGGCGAAATCATCTTTTTCTTTATTCACCTATGCCTCGGTTTTTGTAAAATTATCATTTCATTTTCTAGATACTTAAAGAAATTCTAGGCCCTTTAAATCCCCTTAAAAATACGTATATAAATCTCTATGCATCTACAAAATTCCCTTACCTCAATTCTCATCGAGCGCGTATCTAAATTCCACTGTCAGAGGCTCGTCCGATCCGATTTGCTGCTAATCCAGTCTCTGGGGCTGCAGATAATTATTTATCATGTCAATTTAACCCAATAAATATAATTCTCCTGTTTACTATAGTCGATTTAACTAATTGGGCCAATTTACTCTTATTGGGCCCAATCGCACCTTAATGGGCCTCGACACATTTTCAGCTCGTTTTTACTTATTAAATCCCTTCTTCGAGTTTACTGGGCTCATTCAGCTTACCAATAATCATCGGGCTTCGTTCCAAACTCATTGGATAGCTCATACACTATTTACAATAATTACTGTAAAATTTCAAATAATATTCCTTTTTATACAGAATTATTCAGTAAATTTCGTAAAATAATCGAAACTCTGTATTAAAGGACTCTAATTGTCGAAATTAAAATATACTTACCTAATGTGATGCGGGGTACGAAAATCGGAGCTCAATCGGCTCTCGTTCGGGCTCTGTCATACAACTGCACAATTATTATATTTAATCCCGGGTTAATTTTTGATCAAATATAATTTAAATAAATTTTTTGAAAATCAAATCGATCACTTTTGACCTCATATCGACTTACTCGAACTCCATTGTATCCCCGAAAATTCTTTCCCTTTTTCCTTTTTCTCTTTTTTCTCCCTTTTTCCCTTTTGTCTTGGCTAAACCGGTTCAGTCCGGTTCAACCCGATTCAGACCGGTCCGGTTCAGCTCGGTTCACTCCGATTTGGCCGGTTTACGGCCCTGCCGATCGGTTCTCCGTCGATTTTTACCGCCAGTGGCTTCGCTTGGTCGTTCGCATCTCAGATCTGCCCTCGGTTTCGTCCAAGGCTGCCGAAAAGTCACCGGTCCGGTGTGTTCTCCCTTCGCCGTCGGTGTCGTTTCTCCTTTTTGCTGTTTTCGGCACCGTCCGTCGGTTTCGGCGACTGCCACCACCACTAATCTGCTCGTTTTGGCCTCGGGGACATTCGGCGGTGGTTGGGTGGGGTTGGATCGGCGCCATTCGCCGCCGATCTCATTTTCTCCCTTGGGTTCTCTTTTCCCCCCTTTCTCACGCCGTTCGTCGCCGTTCACCGCTTCGTTGGTACCGATGGCTCGGCTAGACTGCCGTTGATGGCCACCTCGGGTTCAGACTTGCCGTCGGTCTCCTCTGACGGTGCCGCAGAAGTCGGGCTCGGCTTCCGTTTTCTAAATCATGATTTCGCGATTTTCCTTTTTTTTCAGTTTCATTTTTTTAATTAATTAATTTATTATTATTTTTATTATTATTATATTCAATTAAATATTATTATTTGACAAAAATATCTAAGAAAATTATTATTTAATTCTAATTAATTTATTTAATCTATTTTTCTACTTTTTCGGTATAATTTCTCCGTATTTTCGGGATATTGTCCCGAGCGAAAATTTTTATTAATTCCAGTAAATTCATATCTTGATCAATTTAACCCGAAATTTAATTATTTATTCGTTATTGATCAAGATTCTCAAATCCATTATTTTTAATTAAATTTTCTCATCGAATTTATACCGACTTTCGATCTTTTGACCGTTTTACCCTTGTACGTGTTCGGGATTAATTTAACCCGACTTCCCTTCATGAATACTCATTCATTTCGTGTTTTTAAATAAATTCGGGTCTTACAAAATCTCCCCCACTTAAGAAATTTGGTCCTCCAAATTAGAACCAAGTTAAATGGATTCATAAATAACTCCGGTTACGTTTATTGTATCATATACTGTCATTCTCAAGTGACTTTTTTTCGGAGTGTAATACAACCAACATACTTTAATTAGGGAGATCATCATAAACCTCAACACTTTCTCCTTCCATCTAATACCCGAATTAAGTTTTCCAATCATACGTTATACTTTCATTGAGCTAAACTGTTGAAGCTCGTACCTGATCACATACGTTGGATCCGGACAGTATTTCTGAAGCATCATAAGATATGACACATTGTGGATGCCTGTTTATTTAGGTAGTAGCGCTAACCTACAGGTCTTATCTCCCACTTTGTCTAATCTCTCAAAGGATTCAATATTACAAAATTCAATTTGCCTTCTTTCGAATCTTGTTATGTCCTTATGCTATGTCATAAGAGCATGTAACTTTCAACAATACTATTCACCCTCGGTGAATTCCAATGGTTTCTATCTTTTGTCAACATAGCTTTTCTATCTGCTTTGAGGTGTTCTTAATCCTTCACAATTAACTGAACATCATCAGAGATTTGTCTTATCAATTCGAGAATAATTCTCTATCTGTCACCCATTTTTTCTTATCCAAATCGGGGAAACAACCCTTACGACCATACAATACCTCATCTGAAGTCATCTTGATACTCAAGTGACAACTGTCATTATTGACGAATTCGATTAGTAATAATTGATCATCCCAGGAGCTTATTAGATAAATGGCACACGCTCTCATCATATCCTCCAGAACCTATACAGTCCTCTCTGATTGACCATCTGTCTGAGGATGGAAAGCTGTGCTAATACTCAGTCGGGTTCCCATAGCTTAAAAATATTCTCAGAAGTGAGAAGTGAAGCGGGAATCCCTATATGATACCATGCTCACTGGAAAATACTTGGTATTCCATAATTTTTCATATGCATAAATCCACATACACACTCAGAGTATCTGGAGATTTCCTAATCAGAAGGTGGGTACACTTAGTCAATCTATCGACTATCACCCTGATAGCCTCGTGATTCATCTGGGTCCTCTGTAACCCATCACAGAATTCATGGTAACTTGTCCCCATTTTCGTGTCGATATAGGCAGAAATTGCAATAACCCTGCAACTTCTTTTGCTCTACCTTACTCTGTTGACATACGAGACACTTTTCCACAATCTTAACCATGTCTCTTTTCATATCTGACCACCAATACCTGTTCCAAGGATTTTGATATATTTATTACTTCTCGGATGCACTGTATATCCCGAAGAGTGAGCTTCTGACAATAACTCTATCTCATCACTGTGGTCTTGGGGAGCACTTATACTTTCTCTGAACCTCAGTAAGCCATCATCACACTCTGTGAACTCTGTCACTGTACCCATCTGAATCTGACTCATATTATCGACACCCTACCGATCATCACGCTAAGCCTGTCAAATTCGGTCACTCAAATCCAGTTCTAGTCTCAGGCTAGCTGTCACACAATCACTGTCATCATCAGAAGGGATCACAACACTACTGAGGCTCACAACTGCTCTAGCAGCTCACGCTCCCCGACCATCATATGTAATACCATCCCGAGGATCTTTTTGTTCAAGGCATTAGCCATTACATTAGCCTTCCTTGGGTGGTACAATTTCCACAATCATAATCCTTCAGAAGCTCTAATCCTCTTTGTTCTCATATCCGACTCTTTCTGTGAAAACAGATACTCGAGGCTTTTATGATCAGTGCATACGTAAAATTTCTAATCGTGTACATAGTGGTGCGACATACTCAGTACAATCACTATCGCTGTCAACTTCATATTAAGGGCTGGATAGTCCTTTCCTGATCCTTGAGTTGTTTGGATTCATAATCGACTATCTTCCCTTTTTGCATCAATACACAGTCCATTCATTATTTTGAAGTATTCATAGACTCATGAAAAACCTCTTAATCTGTTGGGTATGGTGAGAATAAATGCGGTGGTCAGTTTATTACTTCAGTACACCAAAACTCCTGTTACGTCTATCATCCCATTCAAATACAACTTTTTCTAAGTTAAACGTGTCAATAAAGTAGTCCATTCCGAGAACTCTCAACAAATCATTTGTAAAAACAATCTCCAATTATTGCTTATGATTTCGCTGGACTTTAAATACACCAAAAATATCATCAATATGGATGATAACAAATTGGTCCAGGTAAAGTTTAAATATCTCATCGTAGTTGAGTTCCATTGAATATTTCAATTACCCATATCTTTGACTTATGTGCGCATAACGTATAATGTCCTTTCAAAATCGCTTCCGTTAAAAATACTAACTTGCGTCATTTCCTTTTTAACGGCTTTTATAAAATTTTAAATTTTTAAACCTTCTTGATTAATCGAATTCTATATTTCTTATTGTACCAGTAAAGGTACCCTAATTTTAAATGTATATATTACAACTGTCGCTTTCAATTTATAGGTTATGGATACTTTTAGACGCTGTCAAGTCTTCAGGCGGGGAGGTATTTTGAAATACCCTTATTAACCCTCAGACTTGACCACAATTACTTTACATATCAGTCCATGTGGTCACAATTCATATTCGCTACTAATTGCTTTAATCCAAATTATTTCACCTATCAGAGATATTCGTACCTTGCATACACCTCTTATTCCAGTCTATCTCTTTTCGTATATCACTTATAACAAAACTCCGTTATTACTCATTCCGTGAGTACAATCATTTGCTCCTTTAATTTCAATCGCTGCACCCCTTTTATTACTTGTCAAAACTTACAGTATACTTTTCAGGGATAAAACATTACTGTCTTAGAATAGAACTCTGAACATCATAATTTGCAGCCAACAAATTTTATTGTCAAATATTACTTCAAATATTCATATTTCAATTGGCTGGTTTATACTTCTTCCCCCCGTTTTCAACTTATAATCTCTTAATAATTATTTCGTTAGTTAACCCTCCTCTATTGGGGTACTAACTATCAGCATTGTGCCCACGGATGTAGGCATTCACGTCTTTTACTAACTTATATACATATGAAGGCGGTATGACTAAATACGTGGCACCAGGATTAATTAAAATAATTACTTCACTATTCATAACCAGTGTGGTATCTTTCACGACATCATATGAAACATCAATAGTATCCTGGTCCAAGGCATACACTCGCCCTCATCCAACAGCCTATTTTCCCTTTTTCTTCGACTATGGCCTCCCTTTTCGGTGCAGAGATACCAACAAGGTTTTCTCTATCTCTTTGCTCTTTTGTGGGGCAGTCTTACCCAACTTTGAGCAATCATTAATTAGGTGGTCCGTCTTACCACACTTAACTCCTATTTTAGTCAATAAAGTGTAGGTGTAGACCCTACTTCCGTGGTATCTACCATACATCCTACACTTCTAACTTTGCTTACACTGCTACACTGCTTCGTAGCAGGTCAGGGTTCTCCAATCACAATACCCCTCATAAGTGTTAAATTGGATATACTGGGACCTTACCAATCATCTTACCCCGTGACTCATCAACTCTAATCTCTTATCAATTGGTCTCTTTCCCACTCTGACATCTCTGTTATTCTCTATTCTCTTTTGTCTTTATTTCGGCCTTTACTACCTTTCCCAATCTCAGAGGCGTACAACACATGATCTTCTTCACGCAACTGTATTCTGCGCACTGCCTCGACATAGGTAATGAGACAATCGGACTTTAATCGACAATTTGAGCATTTCCATGAACTTTTAGGCTTTTCGACTCTGACTGCCCACAGTGTCGGGGTAATACCTTCCCAGGGATATAAATTGAGTTTCATACTCGTCAATCAACCAGTGTTTCTGGGTCAATGTAAGAAATTTTTCATTTAATTTCTCTTAAGCAATGTCCGGGATATTCTGTTACCGGAATACATCCAGAAATATTTCTCATGTCAGCTCTGGACTTCTAACTCTTCAGATGGGTCGAGCGGACTTCCACCAATGCTCTGCCTCGCCTAAAACATAAACGTATTTAAAAGTCACCTTCTCGGTCGACATACACCGAAAGAATCCATACAACTTCGCTATCTCATACACCCAGTCCTCAGTAACTATTGGTTTCTTTACTTCGCTATACACCGGAGGGGTGTGAAAATCTCTATAGTCTGAGGCATCAGTTTAGGCTTTACCTGCCTATACTCAACTACCTGCATAGACTGAGTAAACAACTCCGAAATATTTTCTACACTTCACTCCATCCTCTCGAAGCGTGTCTCAATACTGTTTGGTCTCTTTACAGAACCCTGTGGAGTATGCTCAACAGCAGCCTCCACCTCACTCTCATCTTGAGTCTCATGTGATGACTCATGCGGCCGATGTCTACGACCTCAAGCATGTGTACTTGTCTCTCTACCATAGCGGCTATCATTTATAAAAACTATATTCTTGCATTCGAAACTAAATTCTTAGCTGCACTTCTATCTTGATATACACAATTGTATCTAAACAATGCACAGTACACGGGGATGTAAATTTACTTAACCACTAACACCGACTCATATCAGGTCAACTCTGCTCTGATACCATCTTTTCTGTCACGACCCAAATTACCTAAAAATCAGAGTAAATTTTTCGCTTTTTCATTTCCTTACCCGTCGTGAACAGTTACAATACTAAACAGTTGGGCTATGATTCGGTGTTAGTCACCTCTCACCTATTTACCATTCCATTTTCATATTTCATTTACATATCAATTTATTTTAAATAAATACATCCCCAATATTACATCCATGTAGAGTACTGTGCCTCTATATGTTCAGATAAAAAAATTATACAAATGTGTATACCTGGTCTTGATAAGAAGCAGCGGATATGACTACTGTCGTTCTCTTCTATTGAATATACCCTGTGGGGTAGAAAATGAAAGGGAGAGCATAAACAGCTCAGTAAGGCAATAATGTAAGCAGGTAGATAACTATACTATCTACGTGCTGATAATGTCATGATATAAAATCGTTTACATTGGGAGCATGAGGTATAACTAAAACGATGCCACATGTATGTATATATCATATAAGAGAAGTCATGAAATCGACATATAAAACAAACATGGAAAAATCATCATGTATGTCATCTCATGCTCGTCACATTTAAAACTTATTTGTTTCATCATAAACTCATCACGTTAAAAACTCATTTGTTTTATCATAAAACAACAACATCAAGGCCAAACCCATCTCTCGAGAATACCTTGATTCATTAAATCACATCTCTTTTAAAAACATAAATCGGGACATTACCCCTCCCTCGGGTTCGTCCTAGTCTATTCAAACCGTATGATATCATGTGAGGCATGTAGGTTACTATATGAAAATCGAGGGCTATGGCCATACTTTGTCCCTATGATCCCAGGCTACACGGATCCCGGTGTGCAGGGTATCACAACTGCAACGAGAGGTGGGGTCAAGTCCTACCCGCCAGAATATCAAGTAACATCATCGAGTCATCATGACTGCATGGTACAACGTACTCCGTGTGACATACACGGTACATCGTACTCTGTGGACCCATATCATAGTCTGGGGGTACCTGCCGTAGGTCTTATCCACCCCAATACTATGTCGATAACCAACCCATGTCTCAAAGTATACGTGCGAGCATCTCAACTCTCTACGACACACAGTCTACAGGAGGCTTCCGCAGGACTATATGCATGTCAACTCACGTCTAGTGCGAGCGAAGCTCCAACACCACGCTATGCATATCATGATATCTAAAATCTCGTATGAGCGAAGCTCCAGCACGGTTTTGGGCACGAGCAATGCTCCAGTACGACTTTTCATGAGAAATAAATCAGTAAACTTGAGTGCAAGAAAGACTCAAGCACTCTTTTTATTCATGTAAATACGATAGGTGGCTCAATCTTGATAAAACATCTTTTAAAATAGTAACCGGTACAAACCGGTACCCTTTCGTATAATTCATGAAATCAATAGCCAACCTATGTGTATATTTGCTTAAATCTAAGCAATATATTCATATAAAACATTAAAAACATGAAATCATGCAATTTATCTGCCTTACTACCCTTTTTGTAAATTTTACTCTCAAGGGCAAAATCATCTTTTTCTTTATTCACCTATGCCCCGATTTTTGTAAAATTATCATTTCATTTTCTAGATACTTAAAGAAATTCTAGGCCCTTTAAATCCCCTTAAAAATACGTATAGAAATCTCTATGCACCTACAAAATTCCCTTACCTCGATTCTCGTCGAGCGCGTATCTAAATTTCACTGTCGGAGGCTCGTCCGATCCGATTTGCTGCTAATCCAGTCTCTGGGGCTACAAATAATTATTTATCATGTCAATTTAACCCAATAAATATAATTCTCCTGTTTACTATAGTCGATTTAACTAATTGGGCCAATTTACTCCTATTGGGCCCAATCGCACCTTAATGGGCCTCGACCCATTTTCAGCCCGTTTTTACTTATTAAATCCCTTCTTCGAGTTTACTGGACTCATTCAGCTTACCAATAATCATCGGGCTTCGTTCCAAACTCATTGGATAGCCCATACACTATTTACGATAATTACTGTAAAATTTCAAATAATATTCCTTTTTATATAGAATTATTCCGTAAATTCCATAAAATAATCGAAACTCTGTATTAAAGGACTCTAACTGTCGAAATTAAAATATACTTACCCAATGTGATGCGGGGTACGAAAATCGGAGCTCAATCGGCTCTCGTTCGGGCTCTGTCGTACAACTACACAATTATTATATTTAATCCCGGGTTAATTTCCGATCAAATATAATTTGAATAAATTTTCTGAAAATCAAATCGGTCACTTTTAACCTCGTATCGACTTACACGAAGTCCGATGTATCCCCAAAAATTCTTTCCCTTTTTCCTTTTTCTCTGTTTTTCTCCTTTTTTCCCTTTTTTCTTGGCTGAACCGATTCAGTCCGGTTCAACCCGGTTCAGACCGGTCCGATTTAGCCCGGTTCACTCCGGTTCGACCGGTTCACGGCCCTGCCGGCCGATTCTCCGCTGGTTTTCATCTCCAGTGGCTTCGCTGGGTCGTCTGCATCTTAGATCTGCCCTTGGTTTCGTCCAAGGCCGCCTAAAAGTTGCCGGTCTGGTGTGTTCTCCCTCCGCTGTCGGTGTCGTTCCTCTTTTCCGCCGTTTTCGGCCCCGTCCGTCGGTTTCGACGACTGCCACCACCACCAATTTGCTCGTCTTGGCCTCAGGGACGTTCGGTGGTGGTTAGGTGGGGCTGGATCGGCGCTGTTCGCCGCCGATCTCCTTTTCTCCCTCGGGTTCTCTCTTCCCCCCTTTCTCACGCCGTTCGTCGCCATTCACCGCTTCGTTGGTGCCGGTGGCTCGGCTGGACTGCCGTTGATGGCCGCCTCAGGTTCAAACTTGCCGTTGGTCTCCTCTGACGGTGCCGTAGAAGTCAGGCTCGGCTTCCGTTTTTCAAATCGCAATTTCGCGATTTTTCTTTTTTTTTTTCAGTTTCATTTTTTTAATTAATTAATTAATTATTATTTTTATTATTATATTTAATTAAATATTATTATTTGGCAAAAATATCTAAGAAAATTATTATTTAATTCTAATTAATTAATTTAATTTATTTAATCTATTTTTTCACTTTTTCGGTATAATTTCTCCGTATTTTCGGGATATTGTCCCGAACGAAAATTTCGATTAATTCCAGTAAATTCATATCTTGATCAATTTAACCCGAAATTTAATTATTTATTCGTTATTGATCAAGATTCTCAAATCCATTATTTTTAATTAAATTTTCTAATTGAATTTATACTGACTTTTGGTCTTTTGATCGTTTTGCTCTTGTACGTGTTCGGGATTAATTTAACTCGACTTCCCTTCACAAATACTCATTCATTTCATGTTTTTAAATAAATTCGGGTCTTACAAGTGCTTCAAGATCTCGTAGCTTAGAGCATATAATTGTTTATACTGATTTAATTTTCAGACAGTTACTTTTCAGTGCATGTGTCGGGATGTATATTAAAGTAAGAAATGATTACAAAAGCTAATAAGAAGTTAGGCTGGGACCTTAGGTTCATAACCTTAAACTAAACTAGGTAATTTTGAGACCTAGAAATAGTTATGACTGTACTCACATGACAAACATGTATGGAAAGAAAAATTAAAAAAAATTTAGCCCAAAATTTTCATACTTCCGCAATAAATTACGTAAAATAAGCAGTTTCGGGTCGTTACATGAGGACTGTCCTCAAATTTCTATACCATTCCAAGAAATTTGTCCCAACCAAATTGTTATCCTTCTTAAGGATAACTTGTAGGGATAGATTATTGTTTGCCATGATAATTCTACAATCATGAAAGATAAATATGCAAGTAACATTGTGATTAATATCATTTAGTTACGGTCTTTTAATTAAATGAATTACTCCCATTATTTTCCTTAAGCTGATAGTGTCATGCCTTGGAAACTTGAAAATTTGGGTTATTTTTAACTTAATTTTTTATTCAAGTTGTATTTTCGTTCAGTAACGATTACTTAACCTTTCATTTTAATGAAAATTTTTGCCGACATAACGGCTTATTCATGAACTTACCTTCTTCCAATATCTAAAATACAGTTTATAATCCCACAACAGTTGCTTTTAATCACTCTTCATAATCAATAGACATTTCTGTAACATTAAATTTCATTCCATTCCCTTAGTACCTCAAAAAGGCATTTTATTATATAAATTGTAAGTTAACAACCTTACATACACACAGATCTAGATTACATCCCAAAAGATCCTTTACATAAAAGTGTTTATGATATATAAGATGTCTGGTAGTAATAACAAGAGTATACTTTAACGTGTACCGGAGGTAGCATGGGGAGAGTGTCATATCCACCAGCCTACATCTATTACATGACAGGTGAAGAAAGATCACTGCAAATAATGTATAAGATTAGAGAAGGGGGTAAGCTTTTTGAAAGTCCAGTAAGAAATGCATTTAAAAACAGTCTTGGTATCAAACATACGAAAAACAGGATGCTTTTAAAATGTAATTTATACATAAACCACTTTCAAATACTTTTGTACAAAATTTTGACAGTATAAACATATATCACACATCACAAAACTTATCATATTACTTTCAAAATCATACAGAATATCATGGAGACTAGGCAAAATCCTTATAGCTAGCTTAGGTCATGATCATACGAACTCAACCTCTGAAGAGGGAAGCAAATGAACAGACAGAGTATCGATGACCATGGTAAGGGGACTGTAGACTGGATCAGGGTCGTACAACGCCCTGCGCCACTAAGGACCAAAACAAACAATGCACGAAGTGGCGAAAATCAAGCACTGATTGGGTATAATATGCACGACGTGGTTAAACATGCACCACAAAGGATAAGACATGCACCACAAAGGACAAGACATGTACCACAAAGGACAAGACATGTACCACGAAGGACCAAGCTCCACACGAGCTATGCATGACAAATATCATAGACTACATGATGCATTTTTGTCTCAAATCGCAACTTACAAATCCCTTTTGGGGCTTATTAACTCACATACTAATAAAATCGAGCTTACGTCAAATTTTGTATTTCTGAAGCATATTCATAAAATACATTTTCACATCAAAACTTGTTTTGCCAAAACATTTTACAAATGCAAAGAAAATACACCTGGAGGTTTTGGTAACATTGATTTTTCTCTCGGTTTCGTTTTATACATAAATAGTATTTTTCGATGATTAAACACTTTTCATAATCATAACAATACTTCAAGTATTTCTGTATTTTTAAAAGCAAGGTAATGGAATACCATTACGTTTTTAAACTACATCTCTTACCGATCAAATCTTAAGGCAGCACAAAATCGTCGGGTATCAAGCTTGCCTCGATTTACGTGCCAATACCTCACGCTGCCCAAGATAATTTCAAAACCATAAAAATGTTTAAATTCATTTTAATATACCTAAATATACACCAACTTACATAGACTTCATTAAACTTGGTTATTTTTGTCAACTTTGTTATTTACTCAATTTTACCAATAAACGTGCCAGTTTAAGCTATTTTGATCATTTCTTTTCTTTTAACTTCAAACTTATCAACTTAATGGCTTAAACACTTATTCAAGTCTCTAGCCAACACATTACAACTTATCAAATTGCCATTTTCCACACGTTTACAGTTTTCCACTAAACTGAGCTATAAACTGAACTTTTTGCTATTAAACTAACATTCTATAACACACAACTTGATAAGTTGCATATTAGACATATTAATTGTCATATTTTCCCATGATTTAAATTCTTTTATATGCTTAATTTTTGGATTTGACTTATATTTTCTATTTTGTATTGTGAATAAAGGAATAGGAGCAAAATATACTAAAGTTGCTAATTTTGATCAAGTCACAAAATCAGAAGAAATCTTGGAATTCAAGTCAAGATCTATCACTTATAGCTGAAGTTGACTGAATCAATCTAAAGATTAAAAGTGGAAGATTTTAATTATTAGGAAAGAGATATGCAATGATCGTCTTTGGCAAGTGGTGGAAAAAGGAAAGAAGTTTAATTATAATCAAACTCAATCAGAGAAATTTCCTTTGGAAACAGATTCTGGGGTTAGGATATCTAGTATTTATAGACTAAGAGTGGAAGAGGCTGAGCATCTTAATCTTGACCTTAATAATCATCATCAAGAACACACAATTTTATATTTTTATTTTTCTTTAGTGTTTTTCTTTCAATTTATGGCTTGCTAAATTTTTAGTCCAGCCAAAGGATAATTAAAGTTTGGGTTCTTCAAGAATTGTGAGATCTAATTAGCTTTATCTTGATTCTTTTACATCTTTGCTATTTATATGTCTTCTGTGCATGTTTAAATTATTGTTTTGATTGATTGTGCAAAAAGGGCCCTTTGTTCAATTGTCAGGATAATATATCATCAATTAAAAACCTGAATCCGTAATTGTTTAGGAATTCTAATATAAGTGGTAAATAACATAATTGATTTCAGATAGGATTTCAATTCTATGTTAAGAAGATATATAATCTAGCTTAAATGAATCTACATGTGTGTTTGTTGGTTAGAATTGGTAGTCTCTCTAGTTTTCAATGTTGTTGGTAAATTAAATCTTAAGATCGTATCTAAGGTTGTTTAATTGACAAGAGAAATAATTAGAGATCGTATCCTGATTATCAAAGAAGTAAGGAGGGATAGGTTGTTAGGTCGTACCAATAACCATAACCAGTTTGGTAAAGATTAAAAGAACTCATTTTTACATCAATAATCAATTCCCTGAACCCATTCTAAGATTATTCCTTTGGTTGGATGTTTTCATCATATAAATTTTCTCTCAATATTTTTAGATAGTGATTTTTCTTTGCTACATTTTAATTTCTCTGTTCATTTTCTCAAATCCCTAATTATATTTTCTTTTTAAATATTCTGCAGAAAAATAAATCTAACCAATCTTTTTGGAAATGACCTTGCTCATTTATACTACAGTTTTAATTTATTTTGAGTAGGAATTATTATTGTTGGTCTCGACAGCCACCAATTTTTGGCGCCATTGTCGGGGATTGGTTTTTAATTAGATTTATTTTGATGCCCCGTTCTTTTCATGTAGGTGAATTAATCTCTTATTATCTTGAGATTGAAAAGACAACCAAGAGGAATAGGAAGGAAGCTAAAATCCAAAAGGCGCAAGAAGCTGCATCTTCATTCCCTAGACTAAATTTAGCAGTTGATTTGGCCAATTCATCTAGTGATTCTGAGACTGAAAAAATAATGGCTGAAGAAGAACAAACTTTAAGGCAGTTGGCTGCACCACCTGTCAATTAACAACCCATCTGCATTCATTACCCAACTTTGCAAGCAGATTTTGAATTAAGATCGGGTTTAATCCATTTGCTTCTCAAATTCCATGGTCTTGAGAATGAAGATCCTCACAAGCATTTGAAGGAATTTCATGTGGTATGTTCAAGCCTGAAGCTACAAGGAGTTACCGAAGAGCAAATCAAAATGCGAGCTTTTCCATTCTCACTAGCTGATGAGCAAAAGATTGGCTGTTTTATTTACCTCCTGGTTCTATAACCACATGGACTGAGATGGTGAGACTATTCCTGGATAAATTTTTTCCTGCTTCAAGAACTGCCAGCATTAGAAGAGAGATATGTGAAATCAGGCAGCAAGACACTAAGACTCTTCATGAATACTGGGAAAGGTTTAAGCGACTCTGTGCAAGTTATCCTCAACATGGGATTTTTGAACAACTCTTAATTCAATACTTTTATAAAGGATTGTTACCCATGGAAAGAAGGATGATGGACGCAGCCAGTGGAGGTGCGATAGTAAACAAAACTCCTAGAGAGGCTAGAGATTTGATTTCCACCATGGCTACCAACTCCCAACAGTTTGGATTCAGACAAAACATACCTCATAGAAGAGTAAACGAGGTAAATACAGCTTCTCTTAAAAGTCAAATAGCTAATCTAACATCTGTTGTTCAACAATTGGCTATAGGAATGGGAAATGTACAACAAGCTTAAGCATGTGGAATTTGTGCTGCTACTGGCCACCAAACCGACATGTGCCCCACACTTCAAGATGAACCTCATGAGCACGTAAATGCAGTTGGGGGATTTCCAGGTCCACCTCAAAGAAATTATGATTGATACTCGAATACTTATAACCCAGGGTGGAGAAATCATCCTAACTTTAGCTATGGAGCAAGACCTCAATTTCAGAATTCTCAATATAGACAGCCCGCTCCACAACAACAACAACATCAGCCATCTTCAAGTTCAGGTATATCTCTTGAGAAAATTGTTAAATCACTTGCAACTAACACACAACAATTTCAATAAGAGACCAGGACAAGCATTAAGAAGCTGGAAGATCAAGTGAGTCAACTGACTAATTCTATGAGTAGATTGGAATCTCAAGGAAAATTACCCTCACAGACAGTTATCAACCCCAAGCATAACGCCAGTGCAATGACCTTGAGAAGTGGAACCGAGTTGAAGGAACCTATCAAGAAAACCCAAAAACGTAATCTAGAGGAAGAAACTGAAAAGGAAGTTGCATTACCCATTCCACAGTTGGATCAACCTCAAGAATCTAATGGTGAGAAACAAAAGTTTTGGCACCAGTTCCTCCTTTTCCTTATAGATTATCTAAATCCAAAAAGGAGGGAGAGGAAAAAGAGATCTTTGACACATTTCGTAAAATTGAGGTAAATATCCCTTTACTTGATGCCATTAAACAAGTACCTCGATATGCTAAGTTTCTTAAGGAGTTGTGCACCAACAAAAGAAAATTGAAAGGTAATGAATTTGTGAGCATGGGTGAAAATGTTTCAGTTGTTCTCCAAAAAAAGTTACCTCCTAAATGCAAGGATCCAAGTATGTTTACTATTCCTTGTAAGGTAGGTAATGTCAAAATTGAAAGAGCAATGTTAGATCTAGGAGCTTCAATTAATGTCATGCCTTTGTCTATTTATAAATCTTTGAACGTTGGACCATTAAAAGAAACTGGTGTGATTATTCAACTTGCTGATAGATCTAACGTTTATCCTGAAGGTATTCTAGAGGATGTTTTGGTACAAGTTAATAGGTTGATTTTTCCTGTTGATTTCTATGTGCTTAATATGGAGGAGGAGGATTCATCTAGATCTTTAATTTTATTAGGAAGGCCTTTCTTAAAAACATCTAGAACCAAAATTGATGTGCATGATGGTACACTCACAATGGAATTTGATGGTGAGGTCATTAAGTTTAATATTTATGATGCTATGAGATATCCTTGTGATGTATCTTCTGTATTTGTCATAGATGTTATTGAGCCTCTAACACAGAAGATTCTTGCTTTGAGTGAAAATAACAAGCTAAAAATGGTACTTAGCGAGAATTTCACTGTTGAAAGATCACAGGAGATAATGAAAAAGTTTAAGTTGGATTTTGACTTGCAGGATACAATTCATGATCTAGAGTCACTCCAACCTGCAAGGTATGATGTTTCCCATGTTAAATTTCCTCTTGCTCACATAAAACTTCTTTCTTCTATTGTGCAAGCACTAATCTTATAGCTGAAACCCTTGCCAGACCACTTGAAGTATGCCTTCTTGGGAGAAGGAGAGACTCTTCCAATCATAAGCTCAAATAAACTCTCTGTTTTAGAAGAAGAAAAGTTGATTCGAGTTCTTAGAGAGTATAAGGAAGAAATTGGTTGGACTATTACAGACATCAAGGGATTGAGTCCTTCTACATGTATGCATAGGATATTATTGGAGGAAGGATGTAAGCCTTCAAGACAAGCCCAACGCAGATTAAACCCACCTATGATGGAAATGGTAAAGAAAGAAATCTTGAAACTCCTTGATGCAGGTATGATCTATCCAATTTCGGATAGTAATTGGGTAAGTCCTGTTCATGTTGTTCCAAAGAAAACTGGTATAACAACGATAGAAAATCCTGATGGTGAGTTGGTAGCCACTCGTGTTCAAAACGGATGGCGAGTCTGTATAGATTATAGGAAGTTAAATGCGTCAACTAGGAAAATCATTTTCCACTTCCTTTTATTGATCAAATGCTTGAACAATTAGCAGGTCGAACTCATGTTGTCTTGATGGCTATTTAGGTTTTCATCAAATTCCAGTTGCACCGGAAGACCAAGAGAAAACAACCTTCACATGACCATTTGGTACGTTTGCATATCGACGCATGCCATTTGGACTTTGCAATGCCCCCAATACATTCCAGAGGTGTATGATTAGTATATTTTCAGGTTATGTAGAGAACATCATAGAGGTATTCATGGATGATTTTACAATTTATGGTGATTCTTTCAATTCATGCTTAACTAACCTTACAAAAGTTCTTAAAAGATGCATAGAAAAGAACATTGTCTTGAACTATGAAAAATGTCACTTTATGGTTAATCAAGGTATTATTCTAGGCCATATTGTATCCTTTAAAGGTATTGAAGTTGATAAAGCCAAAGTAGATGTTATTAAATCTTTACCTTACCATGCAAGTGTACGGGAAATTCGTTCTTTTCTTGGGCATGTAGGATTTTATCGGCGCTTCATCCAAGATTTTTCAAAGATCACTCAACCATTATGTAGGTTACTACAAAAAGACATGGTATTTGAATTCGATGAAGCATGCAAGGTTTCATTTGATAAATTAAAAGATATGTTGACCTCTGCGCCAATTATCCAACCACCAAATTGGGACTTTCCATTTGAGATCATGTGTGATGCAAGTAACCATACAGTTGGTGCCATTCTAGGACAAAGAGATGGAAAAGCTCCCCATGTCATCTATTATGCCTTTAGGACACTTGACCATGCACAGCGCAACTATTCAATAATGAAAAAAGAACTTCTAGCTATTGTGTTTGCTCTGGAAAAATTTCATTCATATTTACTTGGTACTAAAGTAATTGTTTATTCTGATCATGCAGCTTTCAAGTATTTTATCTCAAAGAAGGAAGTGAAACCGAGACTCATTCGGTGGATACTCTTGCTATAAGAGATTTGGAGATACGGGATAAGAAAGAAGCAGAAAACTTGGTTGCTGATCATCTAAGTAGATTGATCACAAGTGAAGAGTCATCACCGTTAAAAGATGACTTCCCAGATGAGCATCTCTTCTCTATCCAAAAGACAAGGCCCTGGTATGCTGATATTGCTAATTATTCAGTTACTGGAATACTATCAGGTGATTTATCTAGAACTCAAAAGGATAAAATTAAAAGATATGCTAGATATTATGTTTGGGATGATCCTTACTTGTGGAAATATTATTCTGACCAAGTTATTATAAGATGTGTGCTTGAGCATGAAATTCCTTCTATACTTAAATTATGTCATTCTTATTCATGTGGAGGACACTTTTTCCTAAGAGAACAGCCCGTAAGGTGCTAGAATGTGGATTGTTTTGGCCCAAATTATTTCATGATTCATACATGTTTTGAAAAACTTGTGAAAACAGTCAAAAAACTTGAAATTTAGGATACAGGGATCAAATGCCATTTACCCCTATTATTTTCTGTGAATTATTTGATGTTTGGGTATTGATTTTATGGGTCCTTTTCCTACCTCTTGCAATAATGCTTACATTCTTCTTATTGTGGATTATGTGTCAAAGTGGGTCGAAGCTAAGGCCACCAAAACTAATGATGCTAGATTTGTTGTAGACTTTGTCAAATCTCATATTTTTGTTAGATATGGCACACCAAGAGCTATCATAAGTGATCGTGGAACTCACTTCTGTAATAGAGTAGTGGAAGCTTTGTTAAAGAAATATAATATTACCCATCAAATTTCCACTGCTTACCATCCACAGATAAGTGGGCAAACTGAGGTGTCTAATAGAGAAATCAAGTCTATACTCGAAAAAACTGTCAACCCAAATAGGAAGGACTGGAGCATGCGACTTGAAGATGCACTATGGGCTTACCGCACAGCCGACAAGACTCCTATAGGTATGTCTTCGTATCGTTTGGTGTTTGGGAAACCCTGCCACCTTTTGGTAGAGTTAGAACATAAAGCATATTGGGCGATACAACAATGCAACATGAGAATGGATAAAGCAGGTGAATTGAGGAAATTGCAATTGCAAGAGCTGGAAGAAATTTGGAATGATGCCTATGAAAGCTCTAGGATTTACAAGGAGAAGACAAAGACCTTTCATGATCGTATGTGTAAGACCCGAAAATTAATCGTAAATTTTTATGAGAGATGAAAATGGTCACAAAATTAAAAGAATGAGATTCAGATTGGAAATAAGGATTTAAAATGCGAAATGAATTAGTATTTGTGAAGGGAAGTCAGGTTAAATTAATCCCGAACACGTGCAAGGGCAAAACGGTCAAAAGATCGAAATTCGAAATAATTTCGATAAGAAAATTTAATTAAAAATAATGAATTTGAGAATCTTGATCAATAACGAAGAAATAATTAAATTTCAGGTTAAATTGATCAATATATGAATTTACTAGAATTAACCGAAAAGTCACTCGGGACAATATCCCAAAAATACGAAGAAATTATACCCGAAAAAGGGTTAAAAATATAATAAATTAATTAAATAAAATTAAATAAATCTATTTGGAATAAAGAAATTAATTTTTGTAGATATTTTGAATATTTTTGACTATTTTAATGAATAAAATAATAATAAATTAATTTATAAATAATAATAAATAAAAATAATAATAATTGTAAAAAAAAAAGGAATCAGAAAAATTGGTCGGGGAGAGAGAAGAAGAGAGAAACCGAGGATGACCCGCGCGTGGCCCCTCCGATCCACGGCCACCGGCGACCGATGGCTCAGACGAAGGGCCGAGGAGGAAGAGGAGAGGCCGGCGAAGCTTTGGGCACCGACGACGCACACCAAGGATAGCCGAATCTGACGAACGGAGGAGGAGAAATCGACGGGAGAAAGAAGCTCGATCCCGGTGATCCACGGCAGCTGGGCTCGAACGACGGGTACCGATGTGATAGGGAAGAGAAGTCGGTTCTTTTGAGATCGGTACCGACCGACGAAACCGCCAAAATCCATCGGATCGAAAGGTGACAGCCGCGGGGGAGAAGGAAAGATTCACCGGCGATGGTGCCGTTTCAACCCACACCGAGGCCCGATTTTGAACTCCCAGGTGATGGCATGTCGAATAGAGCCAGAAACGGCCCGAGAACCGGCCGAAAACGCCGTGAACGGTGACGGGAAGGTCTGAACCGATACGGACCAGTTTAGCAAAGGGGTGAACCGGACAGAACTGGCTGAACCGGACCGGTCTGAACCGGACTGAACCGGTTCAGCCAAGAAAAAAGGAAAAAAAAGAGAAAAAGAGAAAAAGGAAAAAAGGGGAAGAATTTTTGGGGATACACCGGACTTCGTGTAAGTCGATAAGAGGTCAAAAGTGATCGATTTGAATTTCAAAAAATTTATTTAAATTATATTTAATCGAAAAGTAACTCGGGATTAAATATATAATTGTGCAGTTGTACGACAAAGCCCGAACGAGAGTCGATTGAGCTCGATTTTTGTATCCCGCATCATATTGGGTAAGTACATTTTAATTTCGACAATTAGAGTCCTTTAATACAGAGTTTCGATTATTTTACGGAATTATGGATTAATTTCATATAGAAAGGAATATTTTTCGAAATTGTAATGTAATTGCCATAAATGGTATACGGGCTATCCAATGAGTTTGGAACGAAGCCCGATGATTATTAGTAACCTGAATGAGCCCAGTAAACCCGAAGAAGGAATTTAATTAGTAGAAACGGGCTGAAAATGGGTCGAGGCCCATTAACGTGAGATTGGGCCCAATAAGAGTAAATTGGCCCAATTAGTTAAATCGACTAGTAAATAGGAGAATTATATTTATTGGGTTAAATTGATGTGATAAATAATTATCTGCAGCCCCAGAGACTGGATTAGCAGTAAATCGGATCGGACGAGTCTCCGACAGTGGAATTTAGATACGCGCTCAACGAGAATCGAGGTAAGGGAATTTTGTAAGTGCATAGAGATACCTATACGTAATTTTGAGGGGAATTACAAGGTCTAGAATTACTTAAAGTATTTAGAAAATGAAATGATAATTTTATGAAAATCGGGGCTTAGGTGAATAAAGAAAAAGATGATTTTGCCCCTGATAGTAAAATTTACAAAAACGGTAGTAAGGCAGATAAATTGCATGATTTTCATGTTTTGATGCTTTATATGAATGTATTGCTTTGGTTTAAGCAAATTTTACACATAGGTTGGCTGTTGATTTGTTGAATTATACGAAAGGATACCGGTTTGTATCGGTTACTATTTTAAAAGATATTTTATCAAGATTGAGCCACCTATCGTATTTACATGAATAAAAAGAGTGCTAGAGTCTTTCTCGCACTCAAGTTTACTGATTTATTATTCATGAAAAGCCGTATTGGGGCATTGCTCGTACGAGAAATTTGTGTGTGCACAAAATCGTGCTGGAGCTTCGCTCGCACGAGATTTTAGATATCGTGATATGCATAGCGTGGTGCTGGAGCTTCGCTCGCACTAGACGTGAGTTGACATGCATATAGTCGTGCAGAAGCCTCCTGTAGACTGTGTGTCACAAAGAGTTGAGATGTTCGCACGTATACTTTGAGACATGGGTTAGTTAACGACATAGTATTGGGGTGGATAAGACCTACGGCAGGCACCCCCAGACTATGATATGGGTCCACGGAGTATGATGTACCATGTATGTCACACGGAGTATGCTGTACCGTGCAGTCATGATGACTCTATGATGTTACTTGATATTCTGGCGGGTAGGACTTGACCCCACCTCCCGTTGCAGTTGTGATACCCCGCACACCGGGATCCATGTAGCTTGGGATCACAGGGACAAAGTATGGCCATAGTCCTCAATTTTCATACAGTAACCTACATGCCTCACATGATATCATACGGTCTGGATAGACCAGGACAAACCCGATGGAGGGGTAAGGTCCCGATTTATGTTTTTAAACGAAATGCGATTTAAATGAATCAAGGTATTCCCGAGAGATGGGTTTGACCTTGATGAAGCTGTTTTATGATGAAACAAATGAGTTTTAACGTGATGAATTTATGATTAAACAAATAAGTTTTAATGTGACGAGCATGAGATGTCATACATGAGAATTTTTCCATGTTTGATTTATATGTTGATTTCATGACTTCTCTTATATGATATATACATACATGTGGCATCGTTTTAGTCTTACCTCATGCTCCAAATACAAGCGATTTTATATCATGACATTATCAACACGTAGATAGTATAGTTATCTACCTGCTTACATTATTGCCTTACTGAGCTGTTTATGCTCACCCTTTCATTTTCCACCCCACAGGGTATATTCAGTAGAAGAGAACGACAATAGTCATATCCGCTGCTTCTTATCAGGATTAGGTATACACATTTGTATAAATTTTGTATCTGAACATATAGATGCACAGTACTGTACATGGATGTAATATTGGGGATGTATTTATTTAAAATAAATTGATATGTAAATGAAATATGAAAATGGAATGGTAAATATGTGAGAGGTGACTAACACCGAATCATAGCCCAACTGTTTAGTAGTGTAACTGTTCACGACGGGTAAGGAAATTAAAAAAGTGAAAAATTTACTCTGATTTTTAGGTAATTTGGGTCGTGACAGAAAAGATGGTATCAGAGCTGAGTTAGCCTGATATGAGTCGGTGTTAGTGGTTAAGTAAATTTACATCCCCATGTACTGTGCATTGTTTAGATACAATTGTGTATATCAAGGTAGAAGTGCAGCTAAGAATTTAGTTTCGAATGCAAGAATATAATTTTTATAAATGATAGCCGCTATGGTAGAGGGGCGAGTACACATGCTCGAGCCATAGAGATTGGCCTGAGAATCGAATGAGTCGTAACATGAGACTCAAGATTAGAGTGAGGTGGAGGCTGATGTTGAGCATACTCCACAGGGTCCTATAAAGAGACCAAACAGTATTGAGACACGCTCCGAGAGGATGGAGTGAAGTGTAGAAAATATTTCGGAGTTGTTTACTCTGTCTATGCAGGTAGTTGAGGATAGGTAGGGTAAAGCCTAAACAGATGCCTCAGACTATAGAGATTCTTACACCCCTCCGGTATTTAGTGAAGTAAAGAAACCAATAGTCATTGAGGACTGGGTGTATGAGATAGCGAAGTTGTATGGATTCTTTCGGTGTATGTCGACCGAGAAAGTTACTTTTAAATACGTTTATGTTGGAGTTGAGGCGAAGCATTGGTGGAAGTCCGCTCGACCAATCTGAAGAGTTAGACGTCCAGAGCCGACATGAGAAATATTTTGGATGTATTCCGCTGACAGAATATCTCAGACTATACTTAAGGGGAAATTACAGGTAAAATTTCTTACACTGCCCATAGTCATTGGTTGATTGATGAGTATGAATCTCAGATTACATCCCTGAGCAAGGATGAACCCGATATTGTGGACAGTAAGAGTCGAAAAAGCCCAAAAGTTCATGAAAGGGCTCAAATTATCGATTAGAGTTCGATTGGCTCATTACCTATGTCGAGGCAGTGCATAAATTACAGTTACATGAAGAAGATCATATGTTGCACGCCTATGAGATTAGGAAAGGTAGTAAGGGTCGAAATAGAGACAAAAGAGAATAGAGAATGACTGAGATGTCAGAACAGGAAAAAGAGACCAGTTGGTAAGATATTAAAGCTGATGAGTCACGGGGTAAGATTATTGGTAAGGCCCCAATGTATTCAATTTCAACACTTATGAGGAGTATTGTGATTGGAGAACCCCGACCTGTTATGAAGCAGTGTAGCAGTGTAAGCAAAGTTAGCAGTGTAGGATGTGTGGTAGATACCACGGAAGTAGGGACTACACCTACACTTTATTGACTAAAATAGGCGTTAAGTATGGTAAGACGAGCCAATTAATTAATGATTGCTCAGATTTGGGTAAGACTGTCCCATAGAAGAGCAAAGAGATAGAGAAAACCAAATTGATATCTCTGCACCAAAAAGGGAGGCCACAGCCAAAGAGAAAGGGAAAGTAGGATGTTGGATTAGGGCGAGTGTATACCTTGGACTAAAACACTATTGATGTTTCATATGATGTGGTGAAAGATACCACACTGGTTATGAATAGAGAAATAATTATTTTAATTAATCCTGGTGTCGCGTGTTCAGTCATACCACCTTCATTTGTATATAAGTTAGTAAAAGACGTGAATGCCTACACCTTTGGGCACAATGCCGATAGTTAGTATCCCAATGAAGGAGGGTTAACTAACGAAATAATTATTAAGAGATTATAAGTTGAAAACGGGGGAAGAAGTATAAGTCAGCCAATTTTATTCAATGGACTATGAATAAATTGAAGTAATATTGAGAATAAATCTCAATTGGTCGGCTGCAAATTATGATGTTCAGAGTTCTATTCTAAGATAGTGTTGTTTTACCCCTGGAAAGTATACGGTAAGCTTTGACAAGTAATAAAAGGGGTGCAACGATTGAAATTAAAGGAGCAAATGATTGTACTCAAGGAATGAGTAATGACAGAGTTTGTAATAATTGATATACGAAAAGAGATAAGTTTTAAGATGTGATAAATCCTGAATACGAAATATATTGGAATAAGAGACGTATGTAAGGTAAGAATATTTATGATATGTGAAGTAATTAGGATTAAAGCAATTAGTAACGAATATGAATTGTGACCACATGGACTGATATGTAAAATAATTGTGGTCAAGTCTGAGGGTTAATAAAGGTATTTCAAAATACCTCCCCGCCTGAAGACTTGACAGCGTCTAAAAGTATACGCAACCTATAAATAGAAATCGACAGTCGTAAAATATATATACATTTAAAATTAGGGTACCTTTACTGGTACGATAAGGAATATAGAATTCGATTAATCAAGAAGGTTTAAAAATTTAAAATTTTATAAAAGCCGTTAAAAAAGGAAATGACGCAGGTTAGTAGCTTGAACGAAAGCGATTTTGAAAGACATTTTATGTTTATGCGTACATAGGTCAAGGAAATGGGTAATTGAAATATTCAATAGGACTCAATTACGACAAGTTATTTAAACTTTACCTGGACCGATTTGTTATCATCCTTACTGATGATATTTTGGGTGTATTTAAAGTCCAGGAAAATTATAAGCAACAATTGGAAATTGTTTTTACTGATGATTTGTGGAGAGTTCTCGAAATGGACTACTTTATTGACACGTTTAACTTAGAAAAAGTTGTATTTGAATGAGATGATAGACGTGACAGGAGTTTTGGTGTACTAAAGTAATAAACTGACCACCGCATTTATTCTCACCATACCCAACAGATTAAGAGGTTTCTCATGAGTCTATGGATACCTCAAAATCATGAATGAGCTAGGTATTGATGCAAAAAGGAAAGATGGATCCAAACAGCTCAAGGATCATGAAAGGACTATCCGGCCCATGATTAAAAGTTGGCAGCAGTAGTACTTGTACTAAGGATATGGTACTATTATGTACATGGTGAGAAATTTTGGGTATGCACTGATCATAAAGCCCCAAGTATCTGTTTTCACAGAAAGAGGCGAATATGAGAATACATAGTGGGTTAGAGCTTCTGAGAGATTTTGATTATGGAAATTGTACCACCCAAGAAAGGCTAATGTAATGACTAATGCTTTGAGTAGAAAGAGCCTCGGGATGGTATTACATATGATGGTCAGGGAGCGTGAGCTGCTAGAGCAGTTGTAAGCCTCAATAGTGATGTGATCCCTTCTGATGATGACAGTGATTGTGTGACAGCTAGCCTGAGACTAGAACCGGATGAGAGTGCCCGGATTTGACAGGCTTAGTGAGATGATCGGCATGGTGTCGATAGTGTGGGTCAGATTCAGAAGGGTACAGTGATAGAGTTCACAGAGTATGATAATGGTTACTGAGGTTCAGAGACAGTATAAGTGCTCTACAAGACCATAGTGATGAGATAGAGATATTGTCAGAAGCTCACTCTTCGGGATATTCAGTGCATCCGAGAAGTAATAAATATATCAAAATCTTAAAAAGGGTATTGGTGGTCAGATATGAAAAGAGACATGGTAGAGATTATGAAAAAGTTTCTCGTATGTCAGCAGAGTAAGGTAGAGCAAAAGAAGTTTGCAAGGGTATTGCAGTCTCTACCTATATTGACACGAAAATGGGAACAAGTTATCATGAATTTTGTGATGGGTTACAGAGGACCCCGATGAATCATAAGGCTATCTGGGTGATAGTCGATAGATTGACTAAGTCTACCCACATTCTGATTAGGAAATCCCTAGATACTCTAAGTGTGTAGGCGAATTTATATGTATGGAAAATTGTGGAACATCAAGTATTTTTCCAGTGAGCATTGTATCATATAGGGATTCCCACTTCACTTCTCACTTTTGGGAATATTTTTCAAGAAGCTATGGGAACCCGACTGAGTGTTAGCACAGCTTTCCATTCTCAGACAGATGGTCAGTCAGAGAAGACTGTACAGGTTCTGGAGGATATGATAAGAGCGTGTGCCATTTATTTGATAAGCTCCTGGGATGATCAGTTGTTACTAATTGAATTCGCCAATAATGACAGTTATCACTTAAGTATCGGGATGACTTCAGATGAGACATTATATGGTCGTAAGGGTTGTTTCTTCGATTTGGATAAAAAGTGGGTGACAGATAGAAAATTGTTCCCAAATTGGTAAGACAAACCTCTGAGGATGTTCAGTTAATTGTGAAGGATTAAGAACACCTCAGAGCAGACAGAAACCATTGGAATACACCGAGGGTGAATTAGTGTTGTTGGAAGTTACATGCCCTTAGGACATAGCATAAGGACATAACGAGATTCGGAAAGAGATTGGACAAAGTGGGAGATAAGACCTATAGGTTGGTGTTACTACCTGAATTAGCAGGCATCCACAATGTGTCCTATCTTATGATGCTTCGAAATTACTGTCCGGACCCAACCTATGTGATCAGATATGAGCTTCAACAGCTCAGCTCAATGAAAGTTTTATGTATGATTGGAAAATCAATTTGGGTATTAGTTGGAAGGAGGAAGTGTTGAGGTTTAAGATGATCTCCCTAATTAAAGTCCTTTGGTAGTAGTACACTCCGAAAAAGTCACATAAGAGTTAAAGAGTATGATATGTGTGAAATATCCGGAGTGATTTACAGACTAACTTGGTTCTAATTTGGAGGACCAAATTTCTTAAGTGGGGGAGATTATGTAAGACCCGAAAATTAATCGTAAATTTTTATGAGAGATGAAAATGGTCACAAAATTAAACGAATGAGATTCAGATTGGAAATAAGGATTTAAAATGCGAAATGAATTAGTATTTGTGAAGGGAAGTCAGGTTAAATTAATCCCGAACACGTGCAAGGGTAAAACGATCAAAAGACCGAAATTCAAAATAAATTCGATAAGAAAATTTAATTAAAAATAATAGATTTGAGAATCTTGATCAATAACGAAGAAATAATTAAATTTCGGGTTAAATTGATCAAGATATGAATTTACTAGAATTAACCGAAAAGTCACTCGAGACAATATCCCAAAAATACGAAGAAATTATACCCGAAAAAGGGTTAAAAATATAATAAATTAATTAAATAAAATTAAATAAATCTATTTGGAATAAAGAAATTAATTTTTGTAGATATTTTGAATATTTTTGACTATTTTAATGAATAAAATAATAATAAATTAATTTATAAATAATAATAAATAAAAATAATAATAATTGTAAAAAAAAAGGAATCAAAAAAATTGGTCGGGGAGAGAGAAGAAGAGAGAAACCGAAGATGACCCGCGCGTGGCCCCTCCGATCCACGACCACCGGCGACCGACAGCTCCGATGAAGGGCCGAGGAGGAAGAGGAGAGGCCGACGAAGCTTTGGGCACCGGCGACGCGCACCAAGGATAGCCGAATTCGGCGAACGGAGGAGGAGAAATCGACGGGAGAAAGAAGCTCGATCCCGGCGATCCACGGCAGCTGGGCTCGAACGGCGGGTACCGATGTGATCGGGAAGAGAAGCCGGTTCTTTTGAGATCGGTACCGGCCGGTGAAACCGTCGAAATCCGTCAAATCGAGAGGTGACAGCCGCGGGGGAGAAGGAAAGATTCACCGGCGATGGTGCCGTTTCAACCCACACCGAGGCTCGATTTTGAACTCCCAGGTGATGGCGCGTCTAATAGAGCCAGAAACGGCCGGAAACGCTGTGAACGGCCGCAGGAAGGTCTGAACCGGTACTAACCGGTTCAGCAAAGGGGTGAACCGGACTGAACTGGCTGAACTGGACAGGTCTGAACCGGGTTGAACCGGACTGAACCGGTTCAGCCAAGAAAGAAGGGAAAAAAAAGGAGAAAAAGAGAAAAAGGAAAAAGGGGAAGAATTTTTTGGGATACACCGGACTTCGGGTAAGTCGATAAGAGGTCAAAAGTGATCGATTTGAATTTCGAAAAATTTATTTAAATTATATTTAATCGAAAAGTAACCCGGGATTAAATATATAATTGTGCAGTTGTACGACAAAGCCCGAACGAGAGTCGATTGAGCTCCGATTTTCATATCCCGCATCATATTGGGTAAGTACATTTTAATTCCGACAATTAGAGTCCTTTAATACAGAGTTTCGATTATTTTACGGAATTATGGATTAATTTCGTATAGAAAGGAATATTTTTCGGAATTGTAATGTAATTGCCATAAATGGTATACGGGCTATCCAATGAGTTTGGAACGAAGCCCGATGATTATTGGTAACCTGAATGAGCCCAGTAAACCCGAAAAAGGAATTTAATTAGTAGAAAAGGGCTGAAAATGGGTCGAGGCCCATTAACGTGCGATTGGGCCCAATAAGAGTAAATTGGCCCAATTAGTTAAATCGACTATAGTAAATAGGAGAATTATATTTATTGGGTTAAATTGACGTGATAAATAATTATCTGCAGCCCCAGAGACTAGATTAGCAGCAAATCGGATCGGACGAGCCTCCGTCAGTGGAATTTAGATACGCGCTCGACGAGAATCGAGGTAAGGGAATTTTGTAAGTGCATAGAGATACCTGTCAGAGCCCGCTTTACATCCCCACAAGGCCGCTATCCTCAGCCTCACTACCTCACTGGAAGACTTTTGGGCCTGTTGGATAACTCCAAGGGCAGACAGCGCTACTCCACAACCTCCATGTATTGTCCGCTTTGGGCCGTAGCCCGCACGGTTTTGTTTCCTTCGGGTACTCCAGCCCACATGGCCTGCGTCCCCTCAGAACGCGTCCTCGGAGATTCGAACAAAGGACGAAAATCAAAGTTAATTTTTCTCGTTTTATTATTTTATATTTACCTCTGATCGTGACCAACCATATCCAATAATTGGGCTGTATGTCAGTGCCCATATCTTCTCCATACATTTACAATTAGTGCACAATTTAATTTAAATATAAATCCATATATTCTGCACTACATTTCTCCAATTTCATTACATATTTATACCTACTCTATACATCCCAGTGTCATACAAAATATAATACTGTGCTCATGTTATTTAGATACAAGAACCATATATATAACGTGTATATACCTCAAAAGATAGGCAGCAGCGGACAACTAGAATGCTGTACCCAGTCGCCTGCCAATCTACTGGAAGAAATCTGTGTGAGAAAGTGAAAGGGGTGAGCACATCAAGCTCAGTAAGGCAATCCTACGAACAAGTAGATAACAATACAACCTACATGAACGTAGTGCCATGCATAAACCACCCCTTCTCCACACATTTCCAAAACATATGCTATGTTATGATGTCATGTAAAATAATTCACATGTAATCCCAAAAAGCATGAAAACTTAACATGCATATCTTTTAAATCATTATTTCTCGTTTAAAACTCCATAATAAGATCAGGACTCAACCCTTCCCTCGGGTACCCTGATTTACACAAAATCCACAAAATTGTGTTTCTTGAAAACATTAATATCAAAAAACGTAAATATACGGGATACGAGACTAGGCAATAACTGTATATCGATAATAACCAGGACTATGGTCATGTGTCCTCAGGAGTCCCTCTGCTACACGAAATTCTAGAGTGCGGGATCTCACTATAATCGGGAACCGCCTGGGAGGTGGGTCACTCCATCCCGTCGGTCTTATCCGACCCTACGCATCCGAAGATGCCACACGTATCCGAAGATACCATGCATCCGAAGATGCCACATGTATCCGAAGATGCCACACGTATCCGAAGATACCACGCATCCGAAGATACCACACGTATCCGAAGATACCACGCATCCGAAGATGCCACACGTATCCGAAGATACCACGCATCCGAAGATGCCACACGGTATAGCGTACTCCATGCTACTTGCATGGTGCAACGTACTCCGTAGACCCATATCATATCTGCATACTCATGCCATGTCTCCAAATGTACGTGCGAGCCTATTAAATCGGTGTGACACACAGTCACCCGCTGCTCCAAACACGGCTCATCGAATAATCTTAGAAAAATAGTGCGAGCGGTGCTCTAGCACTCTCAAAAAATCAAGTAAAACTAGTGCGAGCTAAGCTCTAGCACTCTGTCATGAAAATCTTATATATATATATATATGGTGCAAGCTAGCCTCTAGCACCGTGTCATGAAAATCATGTAAACCTCTAGTGCGAGCTCTCGCTCCAGCACTAATGAAAGCATTGCACAAATCAAAACTCGTGCGAGCTGAGCTTTAGCACGTCACATTTATGAAAGATCATCTAGGCGGCTACATTTCTTAAATCGATTTCCACGAAAATCAACGTTTGTTGAAATATGAAATGTTGTGCAATTTCATTTAAAAGTTAGCCGACCTACTCATGCATGTACCGAAATACTTCAAAAACGAGCAGGAACCCTCTGTTCTTGCTCCTTACACTTTTTCCTAAAGTTTGGAATCTTACCCTTGACGAGGGTATTTTGGTAATTTGCGCATCCGGGGCCCTAAAATTTTTTATCTCAAATCTAGACCCTTCGGACAATTTAAAAGAATGTAAATGGCGTCGAAAATTCGTAAAGCTATCTCTAGCAGTTCGTAAAATTCCCTTACCTGGAATCGCACGCAGACTTAGCCTGTCTCGATGATACCGAATCTCTCAGCCCAAATGCGCGCCAACCAAAGGTACGTAACTGCATATAACCACACAGTCGAGGTCAATTCAATTATCCTGATCGGTATATTGCATTTACTGATCAACTTTAAGGTATTGGGCCTTATCTACCTTATTGGGTCTCGGCCCATTTTAGCCCTTTTATATTTATTAATTCCCTTCTTCGGGTATACCGGGCTTATGCAGCTTTCTAATAATTATTGGGCTTCGTTCCAAATTCATTGGATAGCCCGTATACCATTTACGGCAATTATATTATAACTCCGAATAATATTCCTTTCTATGCGAAATTAATCCATAAATTTCGTAAAATAATTAAAACTCGGTATTCAAAGAACTCAGATTGTCGAAATTAAACTGTACTTACCCGATTCGATGCGGGGTACGAAAATCAGAGCTCAATCGGCTCTCGTTCGGTCTCTGTTGTAAAGCTGCACAATTAGGTAAATCTGGATTATTTTCCATTAAAATAATATTAAATTAAATTTTTGAAATTTACCCGTAGGTCAATTTCAACCCTGGGTCAACTTACCCGAACCTTGAGTCGTCCCCGATAAATTTCTTTCCTTTTCCCCTTTTTCCTTTCTTTTCTTTCCTTTTTCCTTCCTTTTCCTTTCTTTTCTTTCCTCTTTCCTTCCTTTTCCCTCCTTTTCCTTCCCTTTCCTTTCGACCAAACGGTGTCGTTTCCTGCCAATTGTCGTCGTCGACGTTTCCGGCGGTCTCGCCGGCCAAGATCGGTCTCAAAAGAACCGACTTCTTCCCTTGAGTGCGTCGGTGGCCTCCGTTCCAGCCCAGTCGCGATGGTTCGTCGAAAATCAGCCCGTTTCTCCTTCGGTCTTCCTTCGCTCCGATCGGCTTCCTCCGATCACCTGACGGCGTGATTCCGGTGCCCACGTGCTCGCCGGTCTCTCCTCTTCCTCCTCGTGGCCTCGTCGGAGCCTGTCGGTCGCCGGTGTGCTGGACTCGTCGGTGGGGGTTCGCGGGTCGATTTTCGGTTTCCTGATTTCGGGTTCTCCCGAGCTTTCTCTCTCCTTTTTTTTATTTTCAGATTCTTTTTATTATTATTATTATTATTTAATTATTACACTATTCATTAAAATACTCCATAAAAATCCAAAATATCTACAACTTATATTATTTTTATTCCAAATTAATTTAATTTAATTTAATTTATTAAATATATTTTCCTTCAATTTTTGATATTATTCCTTCGTATTTTTTGAGATATTATTCCGAAAATTTTTTTGGTATTTTTAAAATTTCCGAATCTTGATCAATTAACCCAAAATTGTATAATTTCCTCATTATCGATCAAGATATCTTACATCCTTATTTTTAATTAAAATTTTCTTATCGCCCTAATACCGAATTTTGATATTTTTACCATTTTACCCCTGCTCTTGTTTTGAAATCAATTTAACCTGACTTTCCTTCATACATCCCCCATCTTTTCTTATTTAAATTTTGTATTTTCGGTTAACTTCATTCTAATCATTTTCGTTTGATCAGTGGCCATTTCGGCTCGTATTTAATTACTTTCGACGTCCACCTATATTCCATTTTATTCTTCTTTACAAATTTAATTTAGTCAATGCTCTTCTTATGATTCAATGAATATATATAAGTGTACATCGCGTGAATCATAAGGAATATAGCAACAATCACATACAAAGTGGGTCTTACATAATCTCCCCCACTAAAAGAATTTGGTCCTCCAAATTGGAACCAAATCAGTCTCTGAATAACTCCGGGTAATTCTCTTTCATCTGACTCTCTAACTCCCAAGTCGCTTCCTCCGGAGTGTGATGCTGCCACAGTACTTTCACCAGAGGAATCGTCTTCGATCTAAATACCTTCTCCTTCCTATCCACAATCTGAATCGGTCTCTCAACATAGGACACACTCTCACTAAGCTTTAGTGGCTCGTATCTGATCACATGCGACGGATCCGGCTGATACTTTCGAAGCATGGAGACGTGGAAGACGTTATGAACATTTGCTAGCTCTGGTGGCAACGCTAGCCTGTAAGCTCGATCTCCCACTCTCTTGAGTATCTCAAAAGGTCCTATGAAGCGAGGGCTCAGCTTCCCTCTCTTCCCGAATCTCGTAATACCCTTGGAAGGAGAAACTTTCAAAAATACTGACTCCCCTGCTGTAAACTCCAACGGTCTACGTATCCTGTCAGCATAACTTTTCTGTCGACTCTGAGCTGTCCTCAACCTCTCACAAATCAACTGGATATCCTCAGAGGCCTGACATATCAAATCGGGAGCGAATATCTGCCTGTCACCAACCTCCTCCCATCCTACAGGAGATCGACATCTACGGCCATACAAGGCCTCATATGGTGCCATCCCGATACTCGAATGATAACTGTTATTGTAGGCGAACTCCGCGAGTGGTAGGTGATCACCCCAGGAGCCTCTAAAATCAAGTACACAAGCTCTCAACATATCCTCGAGGGTCTGTATAGTCCTCTCTGACTGCTCATCTGTCTGAGGATGGAAAGCTGTACTGAATCTCAACTGGGTCCCTATAGCTTCCTGAAAGTGTTCCCAGAAACGGGAAGTGAAGCGGGAATCCCTATCCGACACAATACTCACTGGGACACCATGTAGTCTCACCATCTCGCGCACATATAGCTCCGCCAATCTACTCAGAGTATCGGTGACTCTCATCACTAGGAAATGTGCCGACTTCGTCAATCTGTCGACTATCACCCATATGGCATCATTCCCTCTACGAGTCCTCGGTAAGCCCATCACAAAGTCCATGGTGACATGCTCCCATTTCCAAGTCGGTATAGGTAGAGGCTGCAATAACCCTGCAGGCTTCTGATGCTCTACCTTCACCTGCTGACAGACGAGGCATCTCGCCACAAACTCTGCTATATCTCTCTTCATCCCCGACCACCAATACACCTTTTGAAAATTCTGATACATTTTCGTACTACCCGGATGCAAGGTATACCTCGACGAATGAGCCTCTGTCAAGATCAACCTCCTGATCTCAAGATCCTCGGGAACACATATCCTGTCTCGGAACCTCAGTAATCCATCTGAACTCAACTCAAACTCAGTCTCAATACCCCTCTGCATCTGCCTGACTATCTTAATACACTGCTGATCATCACGCTAAACCTACCGAATCCGATCCATCAAATCCGGCTCCAATCGTAGGCTAGCAATCATATAACCACTATCAGCATCAGGTGGGATCACATCCAAACTGAGGCTCGCAAACTGCTCCAATAACTTGTGCTCCCATACCATCATATAAGCAACCAACCCGAGATGCTTCCTACTCAACGCGTCAACCACTACATTCGCCTTACCCAGGTGGTATAAGATCTCACAGTCGTAATCCTTCAGAAGCTCAAGCCACCTTCTCTGTCTCATGTTCAATTCCTTTTGCGAAAACAAATACTTGAGGCTTTTGTGATCGGTAAATACCTAGAATTTCTCACCATACAGGTAGTGGCGCTATATCTTCAATGCAAATACTACTGCCGCCAACTCTAAGTCGTGGGTCAGGTAGTTCCTCTCATGATCCTTCAGCTGTCTAGATCCATAAGCGACTACCTTTCCGTCCTGCATCAATACACAGCCCAGTCCTTGGTAAGAAGCATCTGTGTAAACAGAAAAACCTCCTGAGCTGGTAGGAATGGTGAGAATCGAAGCAGAGGTCAATCGACGCTTCAGCTCCTGAAAACTTCCCTCGCATCTATCGTCCCACTCAAATGCAACACTCTTCCGAGTGAGACGTGTCAACGGAGCAGCGAATCTCGAAAACCCCTCCACAAACTGTCTATAATATCCAGCTAAACCCAGAAAACTCCTGATCTCAGCAACTGTCTGAGGCCTTTGCCACTGTACTACTGCCTCAATCTTGGATGGGTCTACTGACACACCATCCCTCGACACTATATGTCCCAAGAAGGAGATTTGCTCAAGCCAAAAGTCGCACTTACTGAGCTTAGCATACAATCGCTTCTCACGAAGGGTCTGCAATACAATCCTCAGGTGCTGCTCATGCTCCTCTCTGGACCTCGAATAAACTAGTATGTCATCGATGAAGATAATCACAAACTGATCCAAATAAGGCTGAAACACCTCATTCATCAATGACATAAAAGCTGCGGGAGCGTTCATCAACCCAAATGGCATAAACGTAAACTCAAAGTGACCATAACGGGTGAGAAAAGCTGTCTTGGGTACATCTCCATCCAGAACTCTCAACTGATGGTACCCAGATCTCAGATCAATCTTGGAAAAGACTTGTTCTCCCCGTAACTGATCCATTAAATCATCAATCCTCGAAAGGGGGTACTTATTCTTGATGGTAGCCTTGTTCAATAGTCGATAGTCGATACACAACTGAAGGCTCCCATCCTTCTTCCTAACAAACAGAACCGGTGCTCCCCACGGTGACACACTCGGTCTGATGAACCCCTTCTCTAACAGTTCTTGTAACTGTTTCCTCAGTTTCTCTAACTCCACTGGATCCATCTTGTACGGCGGTCTAGATATCGACTCTGTACCGGGTGTCATATCAATACTGAACTCTGTCTCCCTCACTGGCGGTAACCCTGGTAACTCATTCGGAAAGACATCTGGAAATTCTCTGACTATTGGAATGTCTGTCAATTTTGGATGTGCCACAGCCGTATCTACCACGTACGCAATATAACCTTCACAACATTATCCACCAAATTAGTACGTCATTCATTCATACTCTTATAAAATTCTCATTCTCATTTACTTCAAGGAAATTGCACAATACATTTTTCTGGAGTATGGAATGTGACTGTCCTGGCAAAATAATCTAAAACAGCTCAATGAGCAGCCAACCAATCCATTCCTAGGATTACATCAAAATCTCTCATGTGCATCAAGATTAGATTGGCTGTCATCACTCTACCACCTAATTTCAGCTCACAATCCCTCAATACATACTCCACTAATTGGCTAGTATTCATGGGTGTCATTATAGATAACTTTCTACTCAGAGGGGTAGGTTTCACATAATTACACAATTTAAATGCAAAAAAGGGTGATACAAATGAATGCGTAGAACCAGGATCTATTAACACATATGCTTCTAAATCATGGATCAGAATAGTACCTTTCACCACATCTGATGATTGATCCGCTGTATCCTGGTCAAGAGCATGCACTTGCCCTGTACCAACCACTTGCTTTCCCTTCTCTGCCGCTGTCGCTTTCCTCTGCGGCGCAGATGTATCACCAGAAGCCCTCTCTGAACCCTTGCCCTTCTGAGGGGCACTCTCAAGTATCTCGGGATAATCTCTGATCACATGTCTGGGCTTCCCGCATCTATAACATACCAGTATAGGACCAAAGCAGGGTCTATCACCGTGATATCTACCACACCTACTACATCTCTCAGTCGTAGGTCATGGCCCACCTATCACAATACCTTTCTGCGGGGCAGAAGAAATGGCCGGATAAACTGGAGGTCTAGCTGGTCTCTCCCGAATCTCCTCTATCCTCGGCTTCTTCCTAATCAACTGTCTGCCCCCTCTATAACCAGACCCTTTATCTCCCACTGGTCTCTTCCCCTCTCTATGTCTACTACCAGTCTTCCCGAACTCTGAGGCAGTCCTCTCAAAATCCTGCTCAATCAGCTGCGCCCTACTCACTGCCTCCTCGTAAGTCAGAATAGCCAAAGGGACCAATCTGGATCTGATCGTTGGCCTCAATCCATCAATGAATCTCCGGACCTTCTTAGTCTCACTGCCTATAGTGTCCGAATCATATCTGCCCAAGGATATGAACCTCATCTCGTACTCGTCTACTGATCGATTCCCTTGGGTCAAGTTCAAAAACTCAGACTGCAGCCTCCGCTGCGCTGTATCTGGGACATACTGCCTTCGAAAGGCGTCCAAAAATATCTCCTAGCTAATCACGGTATGTCTAGCTCTGAGAATCTGCCTAGTGGACTTCCACCAATGCTCTGCTGATCCCCTAAACATAAAAGCAGCGAACGCAACCATCTCCGTAGGGGTACACTCGAAGAACCCATATAGCTTCTCCATCTGGCTCAACCAATCCTCAGCTACCACTGGGTCCTTCGCCCCACTAAATGCCGACGGTTCAAACTTCTGGAACTACCGTAGTCTATCCATATCACAACTGTAACCCCAATCTCTAATACTCTGGTGTGGGGCAACAGGAAAATCCATGTCCTGGACTGGTGGGGGTGTAGGAGTCTCTGTATCCTGAACTGGCTGAGCAGGCGCATCAGGAGCAGCTGCCTGTCCAGCATCACCTTGTCCCCCTCTAACTCCCTGTACTAACTGCGAAACCAACTCCATAAGCACCTCGAGGCTCCTCTCTATCCTAGCGAAACGTGCCTCAATCGCCTCAGTAGATCTCTCTGCAGTACCCTGCTCTGTAGTCTCTCTCTGTAGGACCCTGGGGGTATGCTCCACCCCGATCTCTACCTCAGCCTCCTCCTGAGTCTCATGAGGTAACTCGGCACATCTATCAGTCGCAGGCCTACCTCTACGGCCTCTGCCTCGTGCCCGACCTCCTCTACCACGACGAGTAACAGGCATCCTGCCTATAGTCCTGCATTCACAACCATTTCTTAATTAAAACCCATCTCAATATACACGATTGTATCTAACCAAGCACAGTAACACAGGGATGTAATTCCTAGTTATTGACACTGACATACATCAGACCAATTCTGCTCTGATACCACCTTATTTGTCACGACCCAAAACTACCCGAAAATCAGAGTTAATTTTTCGCGTTTTATTATTTTATATTTACCTCTGATCGTGACCAACCATAACCAATAATTGGGCTATATGTCACTGCTCATATCTTCTCCATACATTTACAATTAGTGCACAATTTAATTTAAATATAAATCCATATATTCTGCACTACATTTCTCCGATTTCATTACATATTTATACCTACTCTATACATCCCAGTGTCATACAAAATATAATACTGTGCTCATGTTATTTAGATACAAGAACCATATATATAACGTGTATATACCTCAAAAGATAGGCAGCAGCGGACAACTAGAATGCCGTACCCAATCGCCTCCCAATCTACTGGAAGAAATCTGTGTGAGAAAGTGAAAGGGGTGAGCACATCAAGCTCAGTAAGGCAATCCTACGAACAAGTAGATAACAATACAACCTACATGAACGTAGTGCCATGCATAAACCACCCCATCTCCACACATTTCCAAAACATATGCTATGTTATGATGTCATGTAAAATAATTCACATGTAATCCCAAAAAGCATGAAAACTTAACATGCATATCTTTTAAATCATTGTTTCTCGTTTAAAACTCCATAATAAGATCAGGACTCAACCCTTCCCTCGGGTAGCCCTGATTTACACAAAATCCACAAAATTGTGTTTCTCGAAAACATTAATATCAGAAAACATAAATATACGGGATACGAGACTAGGTAATATCTGTATATCGGTAATAACCAGGACTATGGCCATGTGTCCTCAGGAGTCCCTCTGCTACACGAAATTCTAGTGTGTGGGATCTCACTATAACCGGGAACCGCCCGGGAGGTGGGTCACTCCATCCCGTCGATCTTATCCGACCCTACGCATCCGAAGATGCCACACGTATCCGAAGATACCACGCATTCGAAGATGCCACACGTATCCGAAGATACCATGCATCCGAAGATGCCACACGGTACAGCGTACTCCATGCTACTTGCACGGTACAATGTACTCCGTAGACCCATATCATATCTGCATACTCATGCCATGTCTCCAAACGCACGTGTGAGCCTATTAAATCGGTGTGACACATAGTCACCCACTGCTCCAAACATGGCTCATCGTATAATCTTAGAAAAATAGTGCGAGCGGTGCTCCAGCACTCTCATAAAATCAAGTAAAACTAGTGCGAGCTAAGCTCTAACACTCTGTCACGAAAATCTTATATATATATATATAAATATGGTGCAAGCTAGCCTCCAGTACCGTGTCATGAAAATCATGTAAACCTCTAGTGCGAGCTCTCGCTCCAGCACTAATGAAAGCATTGCACAAATCAAAACTCGTGCGAGCTGAGCTCTAGCACGTCACATTTATGAAAGATCACGTAGGCGGCTACATTTCTCAAATCGATTTCCACGAAAATCAACGTTTGTTGAAATATGAAATGTTGTGCAATTTCATTTAAAAGTTAGCCGACCTACTCATGCATGTACCGAAATACTTCAAAAACGAGCAGGAACCCTCTGTTCTTGCTCCTTACACTTTTTCCTAAAGTTTGGAATCTTACCCTTGACGAGGGTATTTTGGTAATTTGCCCATCCGAGGCCCTAAAATTTTTTATCTCAAATCTAGACCCTTCGGACAATTTAAAAGAATGTAAATGGCGTCAAAAATTCGTAAAGCTATCTCTAGTAGTTCGTAAAATTCCCTTACCTGGAATCGCGCGCAGACTTAGCCTGTCTCGATGATACCGAATCTCTCAGCCCAAATGCGCGCCAACCAAAGGTACGTAACTGCATATAACCACACAGTCGAGGTCAATTCAATTATCATGATCGGTATATTGCATTTACTGATCAACTTTAAGGTATTGGGCCTTATCTACCTTATTGGGTCTCGGCCCATTTTAGCTCTTTTATATTTATTAATTCCCTTCTTCGAGTATACCGGGCTTATGCAGCTTTCTAATAATTATCGGGCTTCGTTCCAAATTCATTGGATAGCCCGTATACCATTTACGGCAATTATATTATAACTCCGAATAATATTCCTTTCTATGCGAAATTAATCCATAAATTTCGTAAAATAATTAAAACTCGGTATTTAAAGAACTCAGATTACCGAAATTAAACTGTACTTACCCGATTCGATGCGGGGTACGAAAATCAGAGCTCAATCGGTTCTCGTTCGGTCTCTGTCGTAAAGCTGCACAATTAGGTAAATCCAGATTATTTTCAATTAAAATAATATTAAATTAAATTTTCGAAATTTACCCGTAAGTCAATTTCAACCCTAGGTCAACTTACCCGAACCTCGAGTCGTCCCCGGTAAATTTCTTTCCTTTTCCCCTTTTTCCTTTCTTTTCTTTCCTCTTTCCTTCCTTTTCCTTTCTTTTCTTTCCTCTTTCCTTCCTTTTCCCTCCTTTTCCTTCCCTTTCCTTTCCGCCAAACAGTGCCGTTTCCTACCAATTGTCGTCGTCGACGTTTTCGGTGGTCTCGCCGGCCAAGATCGATCTCAAAAGAACCGGCTTCTTCCCCTGAGTGCGTCGGTGGCCTCCGTTCCAGCCCAGTCGCGGTGGTTCACCGAAAATCAGCCCGTTTCTCCCTCGGTCTTCCTTCGCTGGCTTCCTCCGGTCACCTGACGGCGTGATTCCGATGCCCACGTGCTCTCCTGTCTCTCTTCTTCCTCCTCGTGGCCTCGTCGGAGCCTGTCGATCGCCGGTGTGTTGGAATCGTCGGTGGGGGTGAGCGGGTCGCTTTTCGGTTTCCTGATTTCGTGTTCTCTCGAGCTTTCTCTCTCCTTTTTTTTGTTTTCAGATTCTTTTTATTATTATTATTATTATTATAATTTATTTAATTATTATACTATTCATTAAAATACTCCATAAAAATCCAAAATATCTACAACTTATATTATTTTTATTCCAAATTAATTTAATTAATTTAATTTATTAAATATATTTTCCTTTAATTTTTGATATTATTCCTTCGTATTTTTCGAGATATTCTTTCGAAAAATTTTTCGGTATTTTTAAAATTTCTGAATCTTGATCAATTAACCCAAAATTGTATAATTTCCTCATATCGATCAAGATATCTTACATCCTTATTTTTAATTAAAATTTTCTTATTGCCCTAATACCGTATTTCGATATTTTTAGCATTTTACCCCTGCTCTTGTTTCGGAATCAATTTAACATGACTTTCCTTCATACATCCCCCATCTTTTCTTATTTAAATTTCGTATTTTCGGTTAACTTCATTATGATCATTTTCGTTTGATCAGTGGCCATTTCGGCTCGTATTTAATTACTTTCAACGTCCACCGATATTCCATTTTATTCTTCTTTACAAATTTAATTTAGTCAATGCTCTTCTTATGATTCAATGAATATATATATAAGTGTACATCGAGTGAATCATAAGGAATATATCAACAATCACATATAAAGTGGGTCTTACAATACCTATACGTAATTTTGAGGGGAATTACAAGGTCTAGAATTACTTAAAGTATTTAGAAAACGAAATGATAATTTTACGAAAATCGGGGCTTAGGTGAATAAAGAAAAAGACGATTTTGCCCCTGATAGTAAAATTTACAAAAAAGGTAGTAAGGCAGATAAACTGCATGATTTTCATGTTTTGATGCTTTATATGAATGTATTGCTTTGGTTTAAGCAAATTTTACACATAGGTTGGCTGTTGATTTCTTAAATTTTACGAAAGGATACCGGTTTGTACCGGTTACTATTTTAAAAGATATTTTATCAAGATTGAGCCACCTATCGTATTTACATGAATAAAAAGAGTGCTAGAGTCTTTCTCGCACTCAAGTTTACTGATTTGTTATTCATGAAAAGCCGTACTGGAGCATTGCTCGTACGAGAAATTTGTGTGTGAACAAAACCATGCTGGAGCTTCGCTCGCACGAGATTTTAGATATCGTGATATGCATAGCGTGGTGCTGGAGCTTCGCTCGCACTAGACGTGAGTTGACATGCATATAGTCGTGCGGAAGCCTCCCGTAGACTGTGTGTCATAGAGAGTTGAGATGCTCGCACGTATACTTTGAGACATGGGTTGGTTATCGACATAGTATTGGGGTGGATAAGACCTATGGCAGGCACCCCTAGACTATGATATGGGTCCACGGAGTACGATGTACCGTGTATGTCACGCGGAGTATGCTGTACCGTGCAGTCATGATGACTCTATGATGTTACTTGATATTCTGGCGGGTAGGACTTGACCCCACCTCCCATTGCAGTTGTGATACCCTGCACACCGGGATCCGTGTAGCTTGGGATCACAGGGATAAAGTATGGCCATAGTCCTCAATTTTCATACAGTAACCTACATGCCTCACATGATATCATACGGTCTGGATAGACCAGGACAAACCCGATGGAGGGGTAAGGTCCTGATTTTTGTTTTTAAACGAAATGCGATTTAAATGAATCAAGGTATTCTCGAGAGATTGGTTTGACCTTGATGAAGCTGTTTTATGATGAAATAAATGAGTTTTAACGTGATGAGTTTATGATTAAACAAATAAGTTTTAATGTGACGAGCATGAGATGTCATACATGAGGATTTTTCCATGTTTGATTTATATGTTGATTTCATGACTTCTCTTATATGATATATACATATATGTGGCATCGTTTTAGTCTTACCTCATGCTCCAAATACAAACGATTTTATATCATGACATTATCAGCACGTAGATAGTATAGTTATCTACCTGGTTACATTATTGCCTTACTGAGTTGTTTATGCTCACCCTTTCATTTTCCACCCCACAGGGTATATTCAGTAGAAGAGAACGACAGTAGTCATATCCGCTGCTTCTTATCAGGATCAGGTATACACATTTGTATAAATTTTGTATCTGAACATATAGATGCACAGTACTGTACATGGATGTAATATTAGGGATGTATTTATTTAAAATAAATTGATATGTAAATGAAATATGAAAATGGAATGGTAAATAGGTGAGAGGTGACTAACACCGAATCATAGCCCAACTGTTTAGTAGTGTAACTGTTCACGACGGGTAAGGAAATTAAAAAAGTGAAAAATTTACTCTGATTTTTAGGTAATTTGGGTCGTGACAGTATGGTCTCTAGGAAAAATTTTTATGTTGGTCAGAAAGTTCTACTTTATCATTCTAAATTAAAATTATTTCCTGGTAAATTACGTTCTAGATGGTTGGGTCCTTTCATTGTTGCTAACGTGTTTCCTTATAGTGCAGTTGAAATTCAAAGTTTAGACACAGGTAAAATTTTTAAGGTCAATGGTCATCGCCTAAAACCTTTTTATGAAGGTTTTCAAGTGCATGAAGTTGAACAAATTGAGTTTGAATGTCCACACTACTATTGAGTATGACTATGTCTAGCCAAAGACTTTAAAAAAATGCACTTTTTGGGAGGCAACCCAAAATTTCTCTTTAATTTTGATTCATAATTATTTGTTTTCATTTTTGTTGCTTTATTAATAGTAGATAAAATTTATTTTTATCTTAAAAAAAGGGGGGCAGAAGTGCGTTTTTGATAGGGCATGCCCACGCCCTATCAACTCACTACTTCTGCGGCTGCTAAAATTAAAAAAAAAAAATAGAAGAGCGTTTTTGATAGGGCGTGCCCACGCCCTATCAACACAAGTCTTCTGCCACAATTTTTTGTTTTGATATTTTTTATGTGATTTTTTTCTCTCCCTCACTATCCACTTTAGCTGAGTCATTGATCAAATTGCAGTACCATCGGACTGAGGAATCGAAACCACCGGACCGCGATCCGCACCGGCAGCAGTAGCTACTTCCGCAACACAGCACCACCGGAGCTGTTCCACAGAACGCCAACTATGATTCAGGCAGTACAACCCGCGACATTCTTGTCCCAACTTTACCTCTCTGCAGAGACCGATCCCCTCCCCGAGCTCCCTGTCTGCAACAACAGTGGCACCGACCATCTCCCAAAATCGGCAGCAGTCCCAGCATAGTTCTAGTATCTGCAATCCCCAAATACCAGTAAAGCGATCGACCAGCAGTCACTAATTTTTGGACAAACTCCTTCCATAGCAGCTCGTGATCCCCTTCAACCATCTACAGCAATCCAACACCGGCGAAAGCAACCCGTTAGTTCCCTCCCCGCATCGCTCCGGTGATCTCCCTTCTCCCAGCCCGATACCGACAGCTTCTTCACAACCCGCAATCTCTCGGCTTCGAGGTCCACAATCGGCAGCATACAACCGATCATCTTCCACGCACCAGCAACATTCGAGCCTCCTGTCAGCAACAGTAAGCAAAGCATCTCCACCGGAGCCAACAAGCAGCAACGGTCCGAGATTTCTGATAAGTATTATTATTATTCTTATTATTATTAAAAAAATCTAAAAAAATAAAGAAAAGAAAATCAATACTGCAGACCGTTTGTAGTGATTATTTCAGTTTTAATATTTTTTGATTTGGTGTAATTATTTTTTAGTTTGAGCTTAACAATAGTGCGGTGTAAGGAATTTTTCTATGGCTAGTAGTGGCATTCAAGGAACTTCTTTGTCTCGTAAGCGTGCTCGGATTGGCAAAGGCAAAACAATACTTCTGCCATCAGAGTCGGCTTTAAGTGGGTATCTCACTTTTCCCAAGAAGAAACATCAAAATAGGTACATGATTATTTGTCATCGCTCCATAATTCCCTGTAAGTATATTGATCACCCTACTATGGAAGCTTTACATATTACAGATAATGTGATGCAACTGATTGCAAATATAGGGTGGGAAACATACTTTTCTTTACAATATCCTGCCTATATTGAGCTTGTTCGTGAATTTTATACTACTTTTGAGTTTACCAGACCTAACTCAGAATTTAGACTTGATAGTCCAAAAGTATTTCAGTTTCGATTAATGGGAAAAGATTTCAAATTATCCATCACTGAATTCAATATTGCACTAGGATTTATCACTACAGAATATTCTAGAACTGAAGAATACCTCAATAGTGCATGTGATTTTAGTGAGGACTTTGAACCGTCTCGCTTGTATAGCCAACTCTCTAGTTATCCTTATGGATATGACCCTAGCAAATCCAAGGATTCTTACCTTTATGACCCAGCCTTGAAATATGTCCATCGGTTCTTACCTTTCACTTTTTCTGGTCGGAAGGACTTTGCTGCTTTACTGTCCAAAGCTTAATTTTTCTTTCTATGGTGCATGCTTAACAAAGTTAAGGCTAATATAGGCTGTTGGTTGGCTTCTCAGTTTGATACGGTCGTCGCACATAAACGACCACTGATTTTAGGCTCGTTGATCACTCATTTGGCAATCCATGAGCAATTAATTGATATTGAACATAATAGTCTTCATATTGCTTGTCCTATGTTGCCATTAGACTTACCTGTTTTGACAAAAATGGGTCTAATCGAAAAACAAGAAGGAGCTTTATGTTTTTGTTCTCCAGGACCTATCCAAGCTTTCGGACGACCACATTATTTTGCCATTGACGTCGACGAACATTTTGCACAACTTGGGCCAACAGCCACTGCTGATATTCCTCTTGATGAGCGACTTGAAGGACTTGCACTTAGATGAGAACGAATGGAATTGAACCAACTAGCTTTCTACCGCCATATGGGGTTCAATCCACCCTTTCCCCCTTCTCAGTAGTTACTGCAATGCTTCACGGTGCTCAATATTTTTTAGGGGAGTTTCCTAATTCTCTTAATTCTTTTTATAGTTTATGAGCACTTATTTGCTACATTGGGGACAATGTATAGTCTAGGTGTGGGGGAGGATATTTAATTGTGACTCTGATGTTTGCTTTATTTTTCTTTCATTCTTGATTAATTCTCATGAAAATTTTTGCAAATTCAAAAAAACAATTTGTTCCAAAAGGTATATTAGTTATTGTTTGTGATTTCTTTGAGTTCTAGATTTTTCCAATGCTTATCCCATGAAAAAAATGTGATTTACATATGCGCAAAACAATTTTGAATTCTCATTAAAACACTGATTAGTTGCTTTTAATTCATTAGATGAAAAAGTGTATAGGATCTAGCACATATAACTCTTTTTTGTGAGAATTGAGCCTATGAGCATTCATTACATCATGCTCCATTTCTTTGTTTGTGTGATTGTCATGCATAGTTGATTATTCTAGAACTTGCTCTGTCATACATGTCTTAATCGACTCATTTGATGAATATGATGCAATTAATCAAACAAGGGCATTTAGGTTAAACCATTTTTCTTGTCATTATACCTTTCTTTTCTAGCCTACCCTTATTATTATTAACCCCTAGAGAAACCATGTTGAGCCTGACCTTTTCTTTGGATTAAACCACATTACAAGCCATAATAAACTTTTTTCGTTGAATTTTTCCTCTTTTTGAACCTTGAATTGAAAAATCATATAGACTTATGCACATGAAACTTCAAAATATTTTTGGAAAGATTGCAACATGTTGAAAATCTAGTGTTCCAAGCTATTATTTCCATTGAGTTTTTCTCTTTTGAAAAAAAACGAAAAAAAGTAAAAAAAAAAAAAAAAAAGAGAAGAAAAAAGAAGAAAAAAATATGTGGAATAAATGAAGAGAAAGAGAAGTGTAATTTTTATTGCTTGGCAGTTAGTTCTGAAAATTATGTGATTAAAGCAATCTTTTGAAATCATTGATTTGAATCTTGTGTGAAAAGTTTTGTATGATTTCTTCAACTTTTCTAACCTAAAAATCCTTTTATCATACCTTACCTAAGCCCCATTACAACCCTTTTAGACCCTTAGATTTTCCATCTTAATTCATTCATTAGTGGAAGAGATGTGATCAATTTGCAAGCTTATGGCAAGAAATCTTCTATGCAGTGACTTGAGAGTGTCACGACCCAAACTACCCAAAAATCAGAATTAATTTTTCGCGTTTTATTATTTTCTTACTTAACTTCTTACCTGTCCTCGAATCGTGACCACACTCCACTAATAATTGGGCTGTGCGTCAATGCCAGTCCCACCATTCAATTACCATCTAACTTATTTCTTCTCCAGTCATTTATAATTGTTTACATTATTTATACATCCCCTAAAGTTACTTACAAACATGTTACTGTGCTATGCTTATGTAGATACAATATGTACAAGTGTATATACCTTATGTTAATGGGCAGCAGCGGATATCCGGAATGCAGCACTGAGTCGTCGCGACTTCAACTGGAGATTATCTGTGGGAGAAAATGAAAGGGGTGAGCACATCAAGCTCAGTAAGGCAATCCTACGAACAAGTAGGTAACCATACTACCTACATGAACGTGGTGCCATGCATAAACCACCCTTTCTCCACACATTTTAAAACATATGATATGCAAGTTATGATGTTATGTAAATCAAGTTTGCACGGAAAACTCAACATGCAATTATTTTAAATCATTTCTTTCTCTTTAAAAATTTCACAATGAAGTCAGGACTCGACCCCTCCTTCGGGTGATCCTGACTCACACAAAACCATGGAAATTGAGTTTCTCAAAAGCATCGATATCGAAAACATACGTATATATATATACAAGATACGAGACTAGGCAATACTGTATATCGGTAATAACCAGGACTGGCCAATATGTCCTCGTGAGTCCCTCTAGCTTCACGGATCCCAGTGTGCGAGGTCTCACCCTGATCGGGAACTGCCCGGGAGGTGGGTCAATCCAACCCGTCAGTCTTATCCGATCTCACGCATCCGAAGATGCCATATCCGAAGATACCCCGTATCACAAAGATACCGTATCACAAAGATACCCCGTATCACAAAGATACCGTATCCGAAGATACCCCACGGTACATCGTACTCCATGCTACTTGCACGGTACATCGTACTCCATGGACCCATATCACTCTAGGTACTCCAGCCCAAATGGCCTGCTTCCCACAGAGGTTTTCATAACTCAATACTCGTTGCCATGTCTCAAAACGCACGTGCGAGCCTATTAAGTCGGTGACACACAGTCTACCTGATGCTCCAAGCACGGCTCATCGTATGTTCTCATAAAAATCAGTGTGAGCGATGCTCAGCACTCTCATCAAATCAAGTAAACTTGGCAGAGCCCGCTTTACATCTCCACAAGGCCGCCAACCTCATCCCTCACTCTCACCCTACTTAAGAGGTCTTTTGAGCCTGTTGGGCCTTTTGGCTGACTCCAAGGGCAGACAGCGCTACTCCACAAATCCAGTAAAACTAGTGCGAGCTATGCTCAGCACTCTGTATATAAATTGTATGAAAATCTTATAAAATCTGGTGCGAGTTAGACTCTAGCACCGTGTCACGCAAAAGCATGTGAAATCTGGTGCGAGTTATACTCTAGCACCTATGCATGTAAAACTCTAGTGCGAGCTCTCGCTCCAGCACTAATGCATGCATCACACAAATCAAACATCGTGCGAGCTGAGCTCTAGCACGTCACATGTAAATAAAAACATGTAGGCGGCTCGGTTATTTCCAAATAGTTTTCACAGAAATCACAACAATTAAGATATGCAATGCTATGCATTTTTCTTTAAAAGTGAGCCAGCCTACTCATGCATGCGTTGAAATACCTCCAGAACGAGCAGGAACCTCTTGTCCTTGCTCCTCCCAATTTTTTCCTAAATTTTTAGATTCTACCCTTAACAAGGGTATTTTAGTAATTTTGCCCATTCGGGGCACTAAAATTGTTCTTCGACCTCTAGACCCTTCAGTTAATTTTAAAGGACTACGTATGAATTTAAAATTGTGTAAAGTTACCTCTAGCAGTCCGCAGAATTCCCTTACCTTATTTTCCCGTTCGAGTCTGACCTTTTCTTTCCCAATGTTGTCTCGTCGCGCAGTCCGTTATGCTCCCAATCAAATGCCCGGAACTGCGTATTAATATTCCTCAGGTCAGATATTATGCAATTTAATCGTATTTAATCTTTTCTGGGCTTAATTTAAATCGTTGGGCCCATTTACTCCTATTGGACCCGATTGTACCTTAATGGGCCTTAATCGACCTTAAGCCCGTTTACCACTTAATTTTCACTTTATCGAGGCCTATTGGGCTCATTGGGCCCACCAATAATTTATCGGGCCTCGTTCTAATTCTTGAATAGCTAAATCGATTATTTACGACAATTTATCTAAATTTTCATAATTCAATTCAATTTATGCGGAAATTAAATCAATATCACGCATAACGAGGTAATTGTCGTAAATAGGGGTCACTTACCAGAGATTCCATGCTAGTCCGTAACTCGAGGCTGTCTCGAGCCCTCGGTGGATGCCAATCGTCGAGCTACACAATTAAATATATTTTTCGGGTAAACTTTCAGTCGATAATTTATTAAATAAAATATTCCAAATTTAAATCGGGTCAATTTGATCGCTTATCGACTTACCCGAAGCTCGATTGCATCATAAGAATTTTCTCCAATTTTTTCTCTTTTTCTTTTTCCCTTTTTCTTCCTTTTTTTCCTCCTCTTTTTGGCTGAACCGGTCAGTCCGGTTCGGACCGGTTCAGACCGCCGGTTCTCTCCGGTTCGACCGGTTCACTGCCTTGCCGGCCGGTTCTTCACCGGCTTCCACCGCAAGCAGCTCCGTTGGGTCGTCCGCAGCCCGAATCTACCCTCGGTTTGGGTCAAGCTCGCCGAAACGTCGCCGGTCCGGCTCTTCTCCCTCGGCCGTCGGACCCATTCTCCTCCTCTTGGCCACCGCCGGCGATTCCAGCCGTCTCGTTGGGTGCTATCGGTCTCAAAAGCACCGCCATCGCCTGGGCTCTCGAAATCGGGCCTCGATTCCGCCCGGATCGCCGGGACCGAGCCCCTCAATCCCGTCGGCCTTTCTCTCCTCCGATTGGCTTCCTCCGGCGTCGGTTGGGCGTGCTGCCGGTACCAGTGAGGTCGCCGGCCTCTCCTCTACCTCCTCGTGGCCTCGTCGGAGCCGTTGGTCGCCGGATGGGGGTCCGGTCTTCCTCGGTTGTCGTGGCTTCCGTTTTTCTTCTTCTCTTTCTCTCTCCCCGACCCATTTTCTCTCTTTTTTTTTAATTCTTTTTTTTTTCAGATTTATTTATTATTTATCTTTTATTATTTTAATCATTCAAATACCCTAAAAATACCCAAATATCCCTTAAAATTATTATTTTATTCCAAATTAATTAATTTAATTTTATTTAATTTATTTATTATATTTTAACCTCTTTTTCGGGTATAATTTCTCCATATTTTTGGGATATTGTACCGGGTGACTTTTCGGTATATTTTTCGATTATTTTCGGGATTATTCTTCCGAACTAAAAATCTCGATTAATCCCGATTAATTCTAATAAATTAATATCTTGATCAGTTTAACCCAAAATAAATTTATTTCACTTTTATTGACCAAGATTTCTTAAATCCATATTTTAATTAAATTTCCTTATCGAATTTATTCCGACTTTCGGTCTATTGACCGTTTTGCCCTTACACGTGTTCGGGATTAATTTAACCCGACTTCCTTCATACTTTTCCCATCTTTTCTTATTTAATTTCCATATTTTAATTAAATTCGGGTCTTACAACTCTCCCCCACTTAAGGAATTTGGTCCTCCAAATTAGAACCAATTCATATGAATCCATATACAACTCCGGGTACATCGATCATATCATACTCTTAAATTCTTATGTGACCTTCTCCGGAGTGTATTACTATCAAAGGACTTTAATTAGGGAGATTATCTTAAACCTCAATACTTTCTCTTTCCTGTTTAATGCCCGAATCAACTTATTGATATACTTATATTTTCATTATGCTGAACTGTTGGATCTCATATCCTATCACCTATGCTGGATTCTAAATAGTATTCCCGAAGCATTAAAAGCTGAGACACATTGTGGGTGCCTGTTAATTCAGGTGATAACACTAACCTACAGGTCTTATCTCCCACTTGTCCAATTTCTCAAAATATTCCATCCAGCGTAACTTATTTTACCTTCTTCCAAAAGTTCGCTATGTCCTTATTCTCTTAGGACAAGTAACTTTCAACCATACTTATTCACCAAGGATGAATTCCAATACTTGTCTATCTGCTTTGAGGTGTTCTTAATCTCTCATCTTAATTAAACATCCTCAGAGACTTATTATCCAAAGTCAAAATTGATTCTGTTCTGTCACCCACTTTTCTTATCCAATTTGGGGAACAACCCCTACGGCCATACACTGCCTCATATCTTGTCATCCCGATACTCAAGTGACAATTGTCACTATTGGCGAATTCAATTAGAAATCAACTGATCATTCCAGGAGCTCATAAAATCGATGGCACACGCTTTCATCGGATCCTCCAGAACCTGTACAGTCTTCTCTGACTGACCATCTGTCTGAGGATGGAAAGCTGTGCTAATACTCAGTCGGGTTCCCATAGCTTCCTGAAATATCCACAGAGGTAGGAAGTGGAGCGGGAATCCCTATATGATACCATGCTCACTGGAACGCTACATAATGTTTCACAATCTTCCGTATACCTGAATCCTCATACACACTCTGAGTATCTGGGGAGTTCATAACCAGAAAGTGGGTAGACTTAGTCACTCTATCGACTATCATCCTAATAGTCTCCTAATTTATCCCGGTCCTCTATAACCCATCACGACATTCATGGAGACTTGCTCTCATTTTTCGTGCCGTGTCAATATAGGTAGGTGCTGCAATAACTCTGCAGACTTTTAATACTCTACCTTATTCTGCTGACATACTAGGCACTTTTCTACAATCTCTACCATCTCTTTTCACATCTGACCACCAATACCCTTTTCAGAGATTTCGATATATTTTTATCATCTTCCGTATGCACTGTATATCCCGAAGAGTGAGCTTCTGACAATATCACTATCCCATCAACAGTGGTCCTGGGGAGCACTTATACTGTCTCTGAATCCTCAGTAACTCATCATCACCCACTGTGAACTCTATCCCTGTACCCTTCTGAATCAGACCCAAACTATCGACACCCGGTCGATTATCACGCTAAGCCTGGCAAATCCGGGCACTCTCATCCGGTTCTAATCATCAGGCTAGCTGTCACATAATCATACTAATCACTGTCATCATCAGAAGGGATCACATCAATACTGAGGTTCACAACTGCTCTAGTAGCTCACGCTCCCTGACCATCATATGTAATACCATCCCGAGGCTATTTATGCTCAAGGCATCAGTCATCACATTAGCCTTTCCTGGGTGGTACAATTTTCATAAATCAAAATCTCTCAGAAGCTCTAACCCAATATTTATTCTCATATTCGTCTCTTTCTGTTAAAACAGATACTCGGGCTTTATGATCAGTGCATATTCACAATTTCTCATCATATACATAGTAGTACCATATCCTCGGTACAAACACTTCCGCTGTCAACTTTAAATCATGGGTCAGATAGTTTATTTAATGATCACAGAGTTGTTTGTCTCCAAAATTGACTATCTTCCCATTATGCATCAATACACAGCCCCATCATAATTTTGAGGTACCCATACTCACGGAGAACCTCTTGAGCTGTTGGGTATGGTGAAATTAATCACAGTGGTCAGTTCATACTTCACTACATCGAAATTTATATCACATCCATCATTTTATTTATCGTCTCATTCAAAGACCACGTTTTCTTAGTTAAACGTGTCGTCAAGGTATATCCTTTTTGAACTCGCAACAATCCATCTGTAAAAGCCATCTTCAATTATTGCTTATAATTCGCCCTAGACTTTAACTACACCCAACATATCATCGATACTGATGATTACAATTCGGTCCAATCCTTGGCTTATTCACGCATAAGCGTATAAGATCCTTCTCAACCACTTACGTTTTCAGGTACTAACCTGCGTCATTTCCTTTTCTTATCTTAACGGCTCTTATTAAATTTTATTATGTTAACCTTCATGATGTGTCAAATTTTTTAATATTCTTATCGTCTTAGTAAAGGTATCCTAATGCTAAAGGTATTTATTACGACGATCGGTTTCACGTTATAGGATATATATATATTTTTAGACGCTGTCAAGTCTTCAGGCGGGGAGGTATTTTGAAATACCTTTATTAACCTTTAGACTTAACCACAACTACGTAATATCTCAGTCTATGTTGTCATAATTTATATTCGATACTAATTACTTAATCTCTATTGACTTCACATATTAAGGGTATTCCTTACCTAGCATATGTCTCTTACTCTAATACATCTTGTATTTAGGATCTATCTTATCTCAAAGATTATCTCCTTTCGTATATCCCTCATGACAAAACTCTTGTCATTATTCATTCCGTGAATATAATCCTTTACTCCTTTAATTTCAACTGTTGCACCCCTTTTTATTACTTAAAATCTCTATATCCATATTCCGTTAATTAATCCTCCTTTATTGGGGTACTCATTTATCTGTATTTGCCCAATGATGTAGGCAATCCATGCCTTTTACTCACTTATATGTGAATGAAGGCGGTACGAATAAATGTGTGGCACCAGGATCAATGAACATATGTACTTCATTATTCATAACAAGTGTGGTATCTTACACCACATCCATGAAACATCAATAGCGTCCTAGTCCAAGACATCCTTTCGCCTTCGTCCAACAACCTACTTTCCTTTTTCTTTTCGGCTATGGCCTCCCTTTTCGTTGCAGCTATACCAACGAAATTTTTCTCTGTCTCTTTACCTTTCTGTGGGGCGATCTCGCTCAACTCTGAGCAATCCTAAATCAATGGTCCGTCTTACCACATTTAACGGCCATTTCATCAATACAGTGTAGATATAGACCCTCCTTCCGTGGTATCCACCACACATCTCACACTGTTCACAGCGCTTACACTGCTACACTGCTTCGTAGCAGGTCGGGGTCCTCCAATCACAATGCCCACAAGAGTGCCAAAATTAGATGCACTGGGGCCTTACCAATTATCTTACTCCATAACTCGTCAAATCAGATCTTTTACCAGTTTCCATTTTTAACATCTTTGTCATTTTTCGATTCTCTTTTCTGTCTCTATTTCAGCCCTCATTACCTTTCCGAATCTCAGAGGCGTGCAATTCATATCCTTATTTACCCAACTGTAAATCTGTGCACTGCCTCGGTATAGGCAATATCTCACGGGTCAATCGGACTCTAATTGAAAGGTTGAGCCCTTCCATAAACTTTTAGATATCTCGACTGTCACTTTTCATAGTGTCGAGGTAATATCTGCCAAAGAATATAACTGAGTCTCATACTCATAATCAATTTAGTATTCCTGGGCAGTGTAAGAAATTTTTTTTCCTTGAAATTTCCTTTAAATCATGTCCGGGATATCCTGTCACCTGAATACATCCAATAAGATTTATCATCTTAGCTATGGATGTTTAACACTTAAGATGGGTCGAGCGGGTTTCCACCAATGTTCCGCTGCGCCCTTTGATCTCATTCATAATCTGAGCAATTAGCTCCTCAAAATAATCTCCACACTCCGCTCCAATCTCGCGAAGCGTGTCTCAATACTGTCCGATCTCTCTGTCGGACTCTGTGGGGCATACTCAACATTAGCCTCCATTTCAATTTCATCCTGGTTCTTACAGGTCATCTCAGCACGACTTCGCAGACTCAGGTCTACCTCTACGACCTCTGCCTCGTGCACTATCTCATCTGACGCGACTCATATTAAGCATTCCTGCATTCTCAACCATTTCTTAGTCAAGCCCATCTCAATATACATTATTGTATCTAACTAAGCATAGTAACACGGGGATGTAATTTCCTAATTACTGACACTGACACACATCAGACCAATTGTGCTCAGATACCACCTTAATTGTCACGACCCAAACTACCCAAAATCAGAGTTAATTTTTCGCGTTTTATTATTTTCTTACTTAACTTCTTACCTGTCCTCGAATCGTGACCACACTCCACTAATAATTGGGCTGTGCGTCAATGCCAGTCCCACCATTCAATTACCATCTAACTTATTTCTTCTCCAGTCATTTATAATTGTTTACATTATTTATACATCCCCTAAAGTTACTTACAAACATGTTACTGTGCTATGCTTATGTAGATACAATATGTACAAGTGTATATACCTTATGTTGATGGGCAGCAGCGGATATCCGAAATGCAGCACTGAGTCGTCGCGACTTCAACTGGAGATTATCTGTGGGAGAAAATGAAAGGGGTGAGCACATCAAGCTCAGTAAGGCAATCCTACGAACAAGTAGGTAACCATACTACCTACATGAACGTGGTGCCATGCATAAACCACCCTTTCTCCACACATTTTAAAACATATGATATGAAAGTTATGATGTTATGTAAATCAAGTTTGCACGGAAAACTCAACATGCAATTATTTTAAATCATTTCTTTCTCTTTAAAAATTTCACAATGAAGTCAGGACTCGACCCCTCCTTCAAGTGATCCTGACTCACACAAAACCATGGAAATTGAGTTTCTCAAAAGCATCGATATCGAAAACATACGTATATATATATACAAGATACGAGACTAGGCAATACTGTATATCGGTAATAACCAGGACTGGCCAATATGTCCTCGTGAGTCCCTCTAGCTTCACGGATCCCAGTGTGCGAGGTCTCACCCTGATCGGGAACTGCCCGGGAGGTGGGTCAATCCAACCCGTCAGTCTTATCCTATCTCACGCATCCGAAGATGCCGTATCCGAAGATACCCCGTATCACAAAGATACTGTATCACAAAGATACCCCGTATCACAAAGATACCGTATCCGAAGATACCCCACGGTACATCGTACTCCATGGACCCATATCACTCTAGGCACTCCAGCCCAAATGGCCTGCTTCCCACAGAGGTTTTCATAACTCAATACTCGTTGCCATGTCTCAAAACGCACGTGCGAGCCTATTAAGTCGGTGACACACAGTCTACCTGATGCTCCAAGCACGGCTCATCGTATGTTCTCATAAAAATCAGTGTGAGCGATGCTCAGCACTCTCATCAAATCAAGTAAACTTGGCAGAGCCCGCTTTACATCTCCACAAGGCCGCCAACCTCATCCCTCACTCTCACCCTACTTAAGAGGTCTTTTGAGCCTGTTGGGCCTTTTGGCTGACTCCAAGGGCAGACAGCGCTACTCCACAAATCCAGTAAAACTAGTACGAGCTATGCTCAGCACTCTGTATATAAATTGTATGAAAATCTTATAAAATCTGGTGCGAGTTAGACTCTAGCACCGTGTCACGCAAAAGCATGTGAAATCTGGTGCGAGTTATACTCTAGCACCTATGCATGTAAAACTCTAGTGCGAGCTCTCGCTCCAGCACTAATGCATGCATCACACAAATCAAACATCGTGCGAGCTGAGCTCTAGCACGTCACATGTAAATAAAAACATGTAGGCGGCTCGGTTATTTCCAAATAGTTTTCACAGAAATCACAACAATTAAGATATGCAATGCTATGCATTTTTCTTTAAAAGTGAGCCAGCCTACTCATGCATGCGTTGAAATACCTCCAGAACGAGCAGGAACCTCTTGTCCTTGCTCCTCCCAATTTTTTCCTAAATTTTTAGATTCTACCCTTAACAAGGGTATTTTAGTAATTTTGCCCATTCGGGGCACTAAAATTGTTCTTCGACCTCTAGACCCTTCAGTTAATTTTAAAGGACTGCGTATGAATTTAAAATTGAGTAAAGTTACCTCTAGCAGTCCGCAGAATTCCCTTACCTTATTTTCCTGTCGAGTCTGACCTTTTCTTTCCCAATGTTGTCTCGTCGCGCAGTCCGTTATGCTCCCAATCAAATGCCCGGAACTGCGTATTAATATTCCTCAGGTCAGATATTATGCAATTTAATCGTATTTAATCTTTTCTGGGCTTAATTTAAATTGTTGGGCCCATTTACTCCTATTGGGCCCGATTGTACCTTAATGGGCCTTAATCGGTCTTAAGCCCGTTTACCACTTAATTTTCACTTTATCGAGGCCTATTGGGCTCATTGGGCCCACCAATAATTTATCGGGCCTCGTTCTAATTCTTGAATAGCTAAATCGATTATTTACGACAATTTATCTAAATTTCCATAATTCAATTCAATTTATGCGGAAATTAAATCAATATCACGCATAACGAGGTAATTGTCGTAAATAGGGGTCACTTACCCGAGATTCCATGCTAGTCCGTAACTTGAGGCTGTCTCGAGCCCTCGGTGGATGCCAATCGTCGAGCTACACAATTAAATATATTTTTCGGGTAAACTTTCAGTCGATAATTTATTAAATAAAATATTCCAAATTTAAATCGGGTCAATTTGACCGCTTATCGACTTACCCGAAGCTCGATTGCATCATAAGAATTTTCCTCAATTTTTTCTCTTTTTCTTTTTCCCTTTTTCTTCCTTTTTTTCCTCCTCTTTTTGGCTGAACCGGTTCAGTCCGGTTCAGACTGCCGGTTCTCTCCGGTTCGATCGGTTCACCGTCGGTTCACTGCCTTGCCGACCGGTTCTTCGCCGGCTTCCACCGCCAGCAGCTCCGCTGGGTCGTCCGCAGCCCGAATCTACCCTCGGTTTGGGTCAAGCTCGCCGGAACGCCACCGGTCCGGCTCTTCTCCCTCGGCCGTCGGACCCATTCTCCTCCTCTTGGCCACCGCCGGCGATTCCCGCCGTCTCGTCGAGTGCTATCGGTCTCAAAAGCACCGCCGTCGCCTGGGCTCTCGAAATCGGGCCTCGGTTCTGCCCGGATCACCGCCGTTCGCCGGGACCGAGCCCCTCAATCCCGTCGGCCTTTCTCTCCTCCGATCGGCTTCCTCCGACATCGGTTGGGCGTGCTGCCGGTACCAGTGAGGTCGCCGGCCTCTCCTCTACCTCCTCGTGGCCTCGTCGGAGCCGTTGGTCGTCGGACAGGGGTCCGGTCTTCCTCGGTTGTCGCGGCTTCCGTTTTTCTTCTTCTCTTTCTCTCTCCCCGACCCATTTTCTCTCTTTTTTTTTAATTCTTTTTTTTTCAGATTTATTTATTATTTATCTTTTATTATTTTAATCATTCAAATACCCTAAAAATACCCAAATATCCCTTAAAATTATTATTTTATTCCAAATTAATTAATTTAATTTAATTTAATTTATTTATTATATTTTAACCTCTTTTTCGGGTATAATTTCTCCGTATTTTCGGGATATTGTACCGGGTGACTTTTCGGTATATTTTTCGATTATTTTCGGGATTATTCTTTCCGAACTAAAAATCTCGATTAATCCCGATTAATTCCAATAAATTAATATCTTGATCAGTTTAACCCAAAATAAATTTATTTCACTTTTATTGACCAAAATTTCTTAAATCCATATTTTAATTAAATTTCCTTATCGAATTTATTCCGACTTTCGGTCTATTGACCGTTTTGCCCTTACACGTGTTCGGGATTAATTTAACCCGACTTCCTTCATACTTTCCCCATCTTTTCTTATTTAATTTCCATATTTTAATTAAATTCGGGTCTTACAGAGAGTTCATTGATATATACCTTAAACACTTAGAGTGTGATGAGTGAAATCCAATTGCGAGGGTGTTGGATCCTATGTACTTTATGAACTTAATTGAATCATTAAGGTGCTATTCATGTGTGTTATGAGAATTCGCCTTAAAAACTTGTGTTTTAATTCTAGAAAAAAATGTGTTTTGGATGAGCAAAGGAAGAGGATGATGGAATGATGAGAAGAGATTATGAATTTAAACTAGCGTATGCTTGAGGACAAGTAATGTTTAGGTGTGGGGGAATTTGATAAGTTGCATATTAGACATATTAATTATCATATTTTCCCATGATTTAAATTCTTTTATATGCTTAATTTTTGGATTTGACTTATATTTTCTATTTTGTATTGTGAATGAAGGAATATGAGCAAAATATACTAAAGTTGCTAATTTTGATCAAGTCACAAAATCAGAAGAAATCTTGAAATTCAAGTTAAGATCTATCACTTGTAGCTGAAGTTGACTGAATCAATCTAAAGATTTCAAGTGGAAGATTTTAATTATTAAGAAGAGATATGCAATGATCGTCTTTGGCAAGTGGTGGAAAAAGGAAAGAGGTTTAATTGTAATCAAACTCAATCAGAGAAATTTCCTTTGGAAACAGATTCTGGGGTTAGGATATCTAGTATTTATAGACTAAGAGTGGAAGAGGTTAAGCATCTTAATCTTGAGCTTAATCATCATCATCAAGAACACACAATTTTATATTTTTATTTTTCTTTAGTGTTTTTCTTTCAATTTATGGCTTGCTAAATTTTTAGTCCAGCCAAAGGATAATTAAAGTTTGGGTTCTTCAAGAATTGTGAGATCTAATTAGTTTAATCTTGATTCTTTTACATCTTTGCTATTTATATGTCTTCTGTGCATGTTTAAATTATTGTTTTGATTGATTGTGTAAAAAGGGCCCTTTGTTCAATTGTCAGGATAATATATCACCAATTAGAAACCTGAATCCGTAATTGTTTAGGAATTCTAATATAAGTGGTAAATAACATAATTGATTTCAGATAGGATTTCAATTCTATGTTAAGAAGATATATAATCTAGCTTAAATGAACCTACATGTGTGTTTGTTGGTTAGAATTGGTAGTCTCTCTAGTTTTCAATGTTGTTGGTAAATTAAATCTTAAGATCGTATCTAAGGTTGTTTAATTGACAAGAAATATAATTAGAGATCGTGTCCTGATTATCGAAGAAGTAAGGAGGGATAGGTTGTTAGGTCGTACCAATAACCATAACCAATTTGGTAAAGATTAAAAGAACTCATTTTTGCATCAATGATCAATTCCCTGAACCCATTCTAAGATTATTCCTTTGGTTGGATGTTTTCATCATATAAATTTTCTCTCAATATTTTTACATAGTGATTTTTCTTTGCTACATTTTAATTTTTCTGTTCATTTTCATTTCCACAAATCCCTAATTATGTTTTCTTTTTAAATCTTTCTCAGAAAAATAAATCTAACCAATCTTTTGGGAAACGACCTTACTCATTTATACTACAGTTTTAATTTATTTTGAGTAGGAATTATTATTGTTGGTCTCGATAGCCACTACAACTCAATTAAATTTCAACTTCTCCATATCAAACAAAGGTCGGCCGAGTTTCAACCATAGTCTAGAAATTATTTCTTCAATTTCTACTTTATTAAAAATATTCTAAAATCATTAAACAACAACATATATCACATTCATCATCTTCCATCAACTTTCTCACCTTGTTAACCAACTTTGACCACTCTTTCCTTCTCCAAAAATGTTTCTCAGCTGTAGATATACATGTATAAAACTTAGAATCTTCCTAAAAAGCTTAAAACCAGCCAAGAAATCAAAAATCCAAAGTTTCTCTTACCTCTGAAACAGGGCAGATTCGGCCCATATTCTTCTCTCTAAATCAACTTATTTGTGGCTGAATATTTGTGTTAGAGGACTTAAGAAGAAAGATTTCGTTCTACTTGGCCGATTTCTAAAAATGGCTGGAAGGTGGCCAAAAAAATTTCACAATCTGAGTTACTCCAAGACACATATGGTAACTTAAAGGTTTTTTTTGTTTTAGGTCAGTTCCGAATGGTTTTTGGCTTTCCAGAAAGGGTTTTAAGTATACTTTAAGGGGAAAAAATCAGGTACAAAGGTCTTCTGGAACCCTTTCAAATTGGGCTTTCTTATTGGGCTTACAATGTGCTGGGCCTAGGCAGTCAGCAGCCCTATTTTCAAAAAAAAAATCTTAGAAATTATTTCTAGTCCAATTTCTTCCAAATTTCCACTTCTCATGTGTTATACTAAGTCTCTAGTATGTTTTATAAAAAATTTGAGCCCACTTATTTAAGAACATTTTTCCGTTTGGGCCAATTTTACCCAATTTAGTCATTACCAATAAAAATTCCTTAAAGTTTTCGGTTTACTTCAAAAAATTAATTAAACCACCGAAACCTCAATATTTCCACTATACTTTAATTCTTTAAGTCAAATGTACCTTACATTAATTTCCTATGGCCTCTGAATAATTTTTATGGATTTATGAAATTTATTTCATAATTATTTCAATTACTAGGCCCAATTTCTCGGTTTAGCGCTAATTCGAGTCTTCACTAGCTTTTTCACTTCTGATGCTTTAGTTTTAGCTACTAATCACCAAAGCATACTTATAAATGTAATCTCTTAATATGTACTTTAATTCAAAATCTTACATTAGGTTTTGTGCCTCGAGCTTTGTGCCACTAATTCGGGTGCTTCGGTTATTCTGGGTCCTGCATAATATTATTTCGAGTCTCTTAATTGCTTTCTAGTTTCCAAAGAAAATTTTGGTTTCAAATTATCCCCACCTTTTAGGAATTTGGTACTCCAAATTCAGAATTCAGGTTGGTCCATGAACAAACGGGGGTATTTCTCTCTCATGTGGCTCTCTAGCTCCCTCGTAACTTCTTTTGTCGAGTGGTGTTACCAGAGAACCTTTCATCGGTAAGGCAAGTCAGTAGGCAACATCTCCCACTCTCTCTACTATCTCAAATGGACCAATGAAACAAAGACTCAGCTTCCCTTTCTTTTCGAAGTGCATGACACCATTCATCGGAGATACCTTCACAAATACAGAGTCCCCAACTTGAAATTCTAGATACCGTCTACGTACATCGACGTAACTTTTCTGTCTGATCTGTGCCGTCCTCAATCTATCACAAATACGTTGAACAACTTTAGCTGCTTGCTCAACTAGATCGAGAGCAAATATTTTCCTGTCACCCACTTCTTCCTAAGCTACAGGGGATCTACATCTTCTGCCATACAGAGCCTCGTATGGTGCCATTCCAATACTAGCACGATAGCTATAATTATAGGCAAACTCTGCGAGGGGAAAATGACCATCCCATGAGCCTTTAAAATCTAATGCACATGCCTTCAACATGTCCTCTATGGTCTGAATAGTCCACTCGGACTGACCGTCTGTCTAAGGTCGATAGGCAGTGCTCAAATGTAACTAAAACCGTATAGCTTCTTGAAAATGACCCCAAAATCGAGAAGTAAATCGAGGGTCTCTATCAGAAGTAATACTCACAAGAGCCCTGTGTAACCATGCAATCTCTCTAACATGCAAGTTTGCTAAGGCATTAAATGAATCTGTGCTCTCGATGCAAAGAAGTGAGCACTCTTAGTCAGACTGTCTGCAATCACCCATACTGCATCATGACCCTTCTGGGTCCTCAGTAATCCCATAATGAAATCTATTGTGATGTGCTCCAATTTTCAAGTAGGCACGGTAGTGACTTAAGCAGCCCTACTAGCTTATGATGCTCAACCTTAATCTGTTGACAGACTAAACATCTAACCACAAAGTTTGCCACCTCTCTCTTCATTCCAATCCATCAGTACACCTTATGTAAATCATGGTACATCTTAGTACTTTCTGGGTGCATGGTGAATCGAGAACAGTGGGACTCTCTCAAAATCCTTTGTTTCACGGTGTCATCATTCTACACACAAATATGGCCTTGAAATCTTAGCAATCCATCATCACTGACCGAGAAGTATGACTATAATCTCTCTTCAGCATGGCTGACCATATCCAATAACTTCTAATCATTTCTCTACCCTGACTTGATCTAATCCAAAATACTAGGCTCAATCTGTAGGCTAGCCATAAACCCACCGTCAACTCTGTCAACACTGATACTGAGTTTGACGAACTATCCTAACAAATCTCACTCTTTGATCATCATATAGGATACCATACCCTTTTTACTCAAGGCATCTGCAACTGCATTCTCCTTGCTCGAATGGTACAAGATTTAGCAATCATAATCCTTCAAGAGTTTTATCCATCTCCTCTGTCTCATATTAAGCTCATTCTGATAAAAAATCTACTTAAGGCTTTTATGGCCAGTGAAAATTTGGAACTTCTCACCATATAAATAATGTCGTCATATCTTCAGAGTGAAAACCACTACAGCTAATTCCAAGTCATGAGTGGGGTAGTTTCGTTCATGCTCCTTAAGTTGTCGGGAAACATAAGCGACCACTCTACCATATTGCATCAGCACACAACCCAAACCCTGGTGGGAGGCATCACTGTACACTGCAAACCCCCCCGATCCACTCGGAATGGTCAAGACTAGTGCAGTAGTCAGCTGATGCTTGAGTTCTTGGAAACTCTACACACACTGATTAGACCACTCAAATGGAAAATCCTTACATGTCAATCTGGTTAATGAAGTTGCAATCCGAGAGAACCCCTCAACAAATATCCTATAATACCCTGTCATCCCAGGAAACTCCGAACCTCTATCACTGTCCTCGGTCTCTCCCATTTTAGAACTGCGTCAACCTTGGATGGATCAACAGACACTCCGTCCTTAGATGCAATATGCCCGAGGAAGGAAATTTGATCCAACCAAAATTCACATTTACTAAACTTTCCATATAATTTCTTCTCACGAAGTGTCTACAGCACAATCCTCAAATGCTGCTCATGCTCCTCCCAGGACTTAGAATAGATTAAATATCATCAATAAATATAATAATAAATCTGTCCAGATACCTCTGAACGACGTCATTCATTAAACTCATGAAAGCAACAGAGACATTAGTTAGGCCAAAAGGTATCACCAAAAACTCAAAATGACCATATCTGGTCCTAAAGGCTATCATCAACACATCCGCCTCTTTAATCCTTAACTGGTGATAACCCGATCTTAAATCTATCTTAGAAAACACTGAAACCCCTCTCAACTGATCAAATAAATCATCTATCATTGGTAGCGAATACTTATTCTTTACCATAGCCTTATTCAAATGCCGATAATTAACACACAAACAGACACTCTCATCTCTCTTTCTGACAAATAATACCGGAGCTCCCCACAGAGATACACTCAGTCTAATTAACTCCTTATCAAACAACTCTTGCAGTTGTTTCTTCAATTCTTCCAATTCAACTAGTGCCATCCAATAAAGCGATTTAGAGATAAGCTGAGTGTCGGGCATCAAATCAATAGTAAACTCAATTCCCTTTTTAGGCTGTAATCCCAGTAATTCATCTGAAAAAACATCGAGAAACTCACAAACTATTGGAACATCCTGTATAGTCGGTGGTTCCCGACTATTATCAGAGACAAAAGTAATATAACCTTTACAAAAATCGATGACATCATAAATTTCAAACATATAAATGCCATATAGTTTCACAGAACATAATAGCATACACTTCATTTCCTATTAACAAAATATACATCAAATTTATCAAGTATGGAGAAGGTCACAGTTTTAGTATAGCAGTCCAAACTTACACGATTGGCAGCTAGCCAATCCATGCCTAAGATTACATCAAAGCCATACATATTTAGAAAAACTAGATCTGCTAACATTATCCTATCTCCTACCTTGATTTCACAATTCTTACACACCATATCAGTCATCTGTGATTCACGCATTGGTGTGCTTATGTGCAGCATATGATCTAGAGGCTCAGGTTCTAGATGCAAAATGTGTGCAAACTAATGGGAAATAAAGGAGTGTGTGGAACCTGCATCAAACAAAACATGTGCCTTATGATTATAGACAATAAACATACCTCTAATGGTCTCAGAGGAGGTGTCGACGGTTTCCCTGTCTAAGGCAAACACGCGTCCCTTAGTAACCAACTTTTTTCCTTTCTCTACGGCCGTGACTTGTTTTTTGTGGGGCTTGTTTCTGGGAAGCCAGCCTTTCAGGTTGTCTCGACTGTTCCTATAGCTCGAAGGGTCTCATCTAAAGGCAATCCTTAACTTAGTGGCGCTTATCTCCGCACTTGAAACAACCACCTGTGACCCAATGGCATGACCCATCATGCGGCTTACCACAATTCTTACACCGTCGTAGTTCAAACCCAATGCCTCTGGTGGTATCTACACTATCAGTAGGGGTCTTGGGCTTACTAGCCCTCACCTTAGACTCATCTATCCGCTATCTCTTAGGCTGACCCCACCTCAGTTGTGGTCCAGATGCCTCAAATCTTTTGCCTTTATCTTTGCCCTTGCATCTGTATCCATATTGTGTTTGAGTAACATTGAGACCCTTCTCTATCTCCTGAGCTCATCCGAGGGTATCTTCAAACTGTGTAACTCGAAGCCCCAGTAGTCTATCACAAATCTTCGGTCTTAATCTAGCTAAAAATTTTTCGTTACGACGCTTTGGATCCCTAACTATCTTCGGGTCATATCTCATTAAGGTAGTGAATTGATTCTCAAACTTGTCCATTGTCATACTACCCCGAACCAAATTTAGAAAATACATATGCATCTTCTTCTGGGTAGTACGCGGAATGTACTGGGTCCTAAACGCAGTCAGAAAGACATCTCATGATATATTTGCTGACTGTCTGTAAGAATTGTCTGAGTAGATCTCCACCAAAACTTAGCTTGGCCCCTCAACATGTAACTAGCCATAGTTACCCTCTCAACATCCGTACACCCCAAATACTGAAATGTCGTCTCGATATCTATCAAGCATTCTTCAACCTTAATTGGATCCTGAACCCCTGTAACTCTAGGGGATTCATCGTGATCTCTGAGTATCTCTTTCCTCCCTATGTTGTGGAATTGGAGGCTGAGGAGCTAGGGGTGTCGGAGGAACTTGCGGTGGAGGAGGTGAAGGAGTGGGTGCGAACATGGTAGCACTGGCATCTGAGGTGTTTGCCTCGAATTACTGAGCAAACATGGCAATGAGTGTATTGAGCCCCTCTCTCATACTTTGTATACTCTGTTCGAGCCTAATTATTTTGGTATTAGGGCTCTCTGGCTGAGAGAGAGATGGTGGTGAGGGTTGTGCCTACCTCCGTAGACGGCCTCTTCTCCCGCTCATTGTTCATGATCAATTACTTGCACATAAACCAAGGTTTTAGTCATAACTTTAGCAGGTATACTCAATTTATAACCAGACAAGTATAGACAATTGGGATATAATTTAACTTCAACTAGTCGACACTGATAGTACTAGATAACTTTTACTCTGATACCATGAAATTATGACGCCCCAAAAACTTGAAAATTTGGATCATTTTTAACTTAATTTCTTATTCAAGTTGTATTCCCATTCAGTGCCAATTACTTAACCTTTCATTTTAACAAAAAATTTTGTCGGCATAACGGCTTATTCATTAACTTACCTTCCTGCAATATCTAAAATACAGTTTATAATCGCACAGTAGTTTCTTTTAATCACTTTTCATAATCAATAGGCATTCCTGTAACATTAAATTTCATTACATACCCTTAGTACCTCAAAAAGACATTTTATTATATAAACTGTAAGATAACAACTTTACATCCACACAGATCTAGATTACATCCCAACAGATCCTTTACATAAAAGTGTCTATTCTATACAGGATGTCTGGTAGTAATAACAAGAGTATACCTTAAGGTGTATCGAAGGTAGCTTGAGAAAAGTGTCGTATCCACCAGCCTACGTCTATTACATGGCAGGTGAAGAAAGATCATTGCAAATAATCTATAAGAGTAGAGAAGGGGGTGAGCTTTTTAAAAGCCCAGTAAGAAATGCATTTAAAAACAGTCTTGGTATCAAACATACGAAAAACGAGAGGCTTTTAAAATGTAATTTATACTTAAACCACTTTTAAATACTTTTGTAGAAAATTTCGACGTAACAAACATATATCACACATCACAAAACTTATCATATTACATTCGAAATCATACAGAATATCATGGAGACTAGGCAAAATCCATATAGCTAGCATAGGTCAAGATCATACAAACTCAACCTCCAAAGAGGGAAGCAAACGAACAAATAGAGTACCGATGGCCATGGTAAGTGGACTGTAGACTGGATCGGGGTCGTACAACGCCCTGTGCCATTAAGGACCAAAACGAACAATGCACGAAGTGGCAAAAATCAAGCACCGAGTGGGCATAATATGCACGATGTGGTTAAACATGCACCACAAAGGACCAGACATGCACGATGTGGTGTAAGGAATGTACCACGAAGTACCAAGCTCGACACAGGTTATGCATGACAAATATCATAGACTACAAGATGTCTTTTGTCTCAAATCGTAGCTTACAAATCTTTTTTTGGGCTTATAACGCACGTACTAATAAAATCGAGCTTATGTCAAATTTTGTATTTCTGAAGCATATTCATAAAATACATTTTCACATCAAAACTTGTTTTTCCAAAACATTTTACAGATGCAAAGAAAATCACCTAGAGGTTTTGGTAACATTGGTTTTTTTCTCGGTTTCGTTTTATACATAAATAGTATTTTTCAGAGATTAAACACTTTTCATAATCTTAATAGTAATTCAAGCATTTCTATATTTTTAAAACTAAGGTAACAATTGATCATCCCAGGAGCTTATCAAATCAATGGCACACGCTCTCATCATATCCTCCAGAACTTGTACAGTCCTCTCTAACTGACCATCTATTTGAGGACAAAAGGTTGTGCTAACACTCAATCGGGTTCCCATAGCTTCCTAAAAAATGTTCCCAGAAGTGGGAAGTGAAGCGAGAATCCCTATCTGATATCATGCTCACTGGAACACTACATAACATTTCACAATTTTCCGTACATATAAATCCCCCTACGCACTTAGAGTATCTGGGGATTTCCATAGCCAGAAGGTGGGTAAACTAAATCAATCTATCGACTATCACCCAGATAGCCTCATGATTCATCCAGGTCCTCTGTAACCCATCACAATATCCATGGTAAGTTGCTCCCATTTTCGTGTCAATATAGGTAGAAACTGCAATAACCCCGTAACTTCTTTTTCTCTACCTTAATCTACAGACATACAAGACACTTTTTCACAATCTCTACAATGTCTCTTTTCATATCTGACCACCAATACTAGTTTCTAAGATTTTGATATATTTATTACTTCTTGGATGCACAGTATATCCCGAAGAGTGAGCTTCTGACAATAACTATCTCATCACTGTGGTCTTGGGGAGTACTTATACTGTCTTTGAACCTCATTAAGCCATTATCACTCTCTGTGAACTCTGTCACTATACCCTTCTGAATCTGACCCACACTAACGACACCATGCCGATCATCACACTAAGCCTATCAAATCCGGTCACTCAAATTCGATTCTAATATCAGGCTAGCTGTCACATAATCACTGTCATCATCAGAAGGGATCACATCACTACTGAGGCTCACAACTGATCTAGCAGCTCACGCTCCCTAACCATCATATGTAATACCATCCCGAGGCTCTTTCTGCTCAAGGCATTAGCCATCACATTAGCCTTTCCTAGGTCGTACAGTATCTCACAATCATAATCCTTCAAAAGCTCAAACCCTCTTGGTTATTTCATATTCATTTCTTTTTACGAAAACAGATGCTCGGGGCTTTTATGATCAGTGCATACCTGAAATTTCTCACTGTATACATAGTAGTGTCATATACTCAGTACAACCACTATCGCTGTCAACATTATCATCTCATTCAAATACAACTTTTTCTAAGTTAAACGTGTCAACAAAGTAGTCCATTTCGAGGAACTCTCAACAATTCTTCTGTAAAAACAATTTTCAATTGTTGCTTATGATTTTCCCTGGACTTTAAATACACCCAAAATATCATCAATAAGGATGATAACAAATCGGTCCAGGTAAAGTTTAAATACCTCATCGTAGTTAAGTTCCACTAAATATTTCAATCACCCATATCCTTGACCTATGTACGCATAAACGTATAATGTCATTTCGAAATCGCTTCTGTTCAAGATATTAAACCGCGCCATTTCCTTTTTTCTTATATTAACGGCTTTTCTAAAATTTTAATTTTTTAAACCTTCATGATTAATCGAATTCTATATTTCTTTATCGTACCAGTAAAGGTACCCTAATTTTAAACGTATATATTACAACTGTCGATTTCAATTTATAAGTTATGTGTACTTTTAGACGCTGTCAAGTCTTTAGGCGAGGAGGTATTTTGAAATACCTTTATTAACCCTCAAACTTGACCACATGGACTGGTTATGGATATATACACCCCTTATCGTTGGTCGCAATTCATATCTACTACATATCACTTAATTCAAATTACTTTACATATCAAAGATATTCATACCTTGCATACGCCTCTTATTCCAATAGATCTAGTATTCAGGATCTATCACATCTCAAAACTTATCTCCTTTCATATATTACTTATAACAAACTCTGTCATTACTCATTCTGTGAGTACAATCATTAAATAATTGGCCTGTCTTACCACACTTAACGCCTATTTTACTCAATAAAGTGTAGGTGTAGACCCTACTTCTGTGGTATCTACCACACATCCTACACTGCTTACACTGCTACGCTGCTTACACTGTTACACTGTTACACTACTTACACTGCTACACTACTACAGAGCAAGTCGGGGTCCTCCAATCACAATACCCCTCATAAGTGTTGAAATTGGATACACTGGGGCCTTACCAATCATTTTACCCCGTGACTCATCAACTCTAATCTCTTACCAACTGGTCTCTTTCCCGCTCTGTCATTCTCTATTCTCTTCTATCTCTATTTTGGCCCTTACTACCTTTCCCCATCTCAAAGGCATGCAACACATGATCTTATTCACGCAATTGTATTCTGCGCACTGCCTTGATATAGGTAGTGATATTTAATGGGGTCAATTGGACTCTAACCGACCATTTGAGCCCTTCCATGAACTTTTGGGCTTTTTGACTCTCAATGCCCATAGTGACAGGATAATACCTGGGCAGGTATATAAATTGAGTTTCATACTCGTCAATCAACCAATGCCTCTGGGTCAGTGTAAGAAATTTTACCTGTAATTTCCTTTAAGCAGTGTCTGGGATATTTTGTCACCGAAATACATCCAGAAATATTTCTCATGTCGGCTCTGGACGTCTAACTCTTCAGATGGGCCGAGCGGACTTCCACCAATGCTCCACCTCGCCCTCCAACATAAATGTATTTAAAAGTCACTTTCTCAGTTGACATACTCCGAAAGAATCCATACAACTTTGCTAAATATCAGAAGGTGTGGGAATCTCTATAGTCTAAGGCATCTGTTTAGGCTTTACTCTGCCTATCCTCAACTACCTGCATAGATTGAGTAAACAACTCCAAAATATTTTCTACACTCCATTCCATCCTCTTGGAGTGTGTCTCAATACTGTTTGGTCTCTTTATAGGACCCTGTGGAGTATGCTCAACATCAGCCTCCACCTCACACTCATCTTGAGTCTCATGTGACGACTCATTCCACTCTCAGGCCTATCTCTACGGCCTCGAGCATATGTACTTGTCCTTCTATCATAGCGGCTATCAGTTATAAAAACTATACTCTTACATTCGAAACTAAATTCTTAGCTGCACTTCCACCTTGATATACACAATTGTATCTAAACAATGCACAGTACATGGGGATGTAAATTTACTTAACCACTAACACCGAGTCATATCAGGCCAACTCAGCTCTGATACCACCTCTTGTCACGACTCATTTTTTGTGAGACCCCGTATATGTATAAGGGTATATATGTACATAGAAGTGTAAATAGAGTTGTACTATGAATTCATAAGTGAAGTATATGTGATGTAAGTCCATAAGTAATGTACACACTTGTAATGAGAGTGATAATCGTACATACAAGTTTCATTATATATGAATGTGTAGTAATGGACTTAAACATATGGAGAATGTGTGTAGAATGGATTATGAATAGTTTGGTAAAATGGAAGTAGAATTGCATAAGATGTGCATTTCCATTTTAGTTTATATTAAGTACCATTGGTCATACAAAGATCCTACACAAATTTTAATGTGTATGAAGTGAGGATGGATGTCATCTTCAAGTCTCAAAGATGAATGAATGAGGAAATGATCATGGTAGCAAATTAAGGATGTTTGGTAAGTGTTGTTGCAGAGGAAATCTGGAAATTTTGAAGGGCAGATCGATCTCATGGGATGAGAGATCGATCTGGAAGAGCCAGAATGCTCTTATTTGGGCGAGAGAATAGAACAGATCAATCTCCAATGGACCAGATCGATCTCCTTAGCTCTCTGTTTGGGAGCATATCGATCTCATGCTTCGACAGATCGATCTCATACCTTGACAGATCGATCTCATGCTTCGACAGATCGATCTCAGGCTTAAAAATGCAGTGAAAAAGAGGGATTTTAAGGGACCAGATCGATCTCCTCTTGGACCAGATCGATCTCCTCAAGCTATTTCTATATAAGGAGTGCTGGAAATCAGAAAATTTCGGGAAAAACACAAACTTTCCACTTTCAACCCAAAAACCTAACATTCTCTCTCAAAAATCAGCCATTTTCAGTGAGGTTTGAAGAGAGATCATTAGAGACAAAGTTGTTCCTATCAAAGAGAAGAACAACATAGTTGGAAAGCATTTTCCCATTGTTGGTATTGGAGGAGTTAAGGGCATTGCCATTGGAGCAAGAAGAGAAATCAAATTTGGTAAGATTCTAACACTCCAACTATGGTACATTGTTTATTTAATTGATTTTGGAGTTGTTTGGCATGAGTATGGATAGTTAGAAACTATCTAGAATGCATTGGAATGATTTTGACCTAGAAATGGTTTAGTGTGGGAAAGTGAAATTGATGGAGATTAATGATGAATGAGATATGTAGAAATCATTAATAGTGATTGTGGTATGATTTTAAGATGTGGTTAGTGGATAAATTGTGAGGTTTACCTAAAAGAGGTAAAATGAGGGTTAAGGCATTTGTAAAATGCATAAGTAAATAATGTTGACTAGTGAGGTCAATTATGGGTTAAATACGTTAACTCAATCGATTTAATGAATGAATCGCAGCTTCCGAGGATACGCCGAGGCGAGTTGAGCCAAGAGCGTGAGAAGCTAAAAGGAAATGAGTCACACCAAGTAAATCGAGGTAAGGGAATTGTGTGGACTCTTAGAGATATTGTGCGCAATTTGGACGCATAAATGTTTTGCTAGAATGCATGAGAATAGGAAATGATGTTGGGTGATTGAAGGGTAAAAGTTGGGAGTTTGAGAAATGTGCACGAAAACAAAAGCATATTGCTTTGAAAATCATGTTTTATTGCTTTTTAGCAAATGATTGGTAGGTTGGCTAACATTGAAATGATTTGCAAAAGAAATGAGTATGTTTAGGTTTTGATAACCACATTTTGCAAGTTTTGAGCCACCTACATGATTTCGTGAGTATGAAAGAGTGCAAGAGGCACTAGTTTTCACATGGATTTCATATTGTTTTGGCATTGTGCTTGAGTTTGTCTCGCACTGGATGCCCACCTTGCATGTTGCCGTGTTTGGAGCTTCGAGTAGACTTGGTGTCATATCGATTAAATAGGCTCACACGTGCATTGTTTTGAGACATGGCATGTTAAAACAACCTGATGAGCCCGAACGAGGGATAAGGGTTGGAGATCCACCTGATGAGCCCGAACGAGGGATAAGGGTTGGAGGAACAGCTGATGAGCCCGAACGAGGGATAAGGCTGGGGGTCCACGGAGTACGTTGTACCGTGCATGTAGCATGGAGTACATTGTACCGTGTTGAGTTGTGATGTACCGTCTTCGGACGAGATCTGCTATGGACCGACGGGTAGGATTTGACCCACCTCCCGTGTGGAAGCAGATGGTGGTGATATTCCGCACACTTGATCCGTGTAGCCGGTATCACAGGTTATGTACATAGGCCTTGAGGTTATTACCTATTGTTGAACTGCCTATCTCACATGTCTAATGCTATTTGAGAATAAATCCATGTTTGAAGTGATTGTGGTCAGGAAAGCCTGAGGGATGGGCTGGGACCTGACGTTGAATTGATTTGTTAATGGTTTTAAAGTGCACGGATGCATGATGTTTAATGCCATGCTTTATTGTGAAAATGCATGATGGTTAATGCCATGCTATTTGAGAAAAATGCATGATGGGTAATGCCATGCTTTTATTGTGAATTATGCATGATGATTCATACCATGCTTTGAGTTGAAATGTGCACTTAATTTTAATAGCATGAATGCTTTACATACCATTAACACAATCATACACTCATGTTTTGAGATAAACAATGAATAAAATGCTTTTGAGCATGGCATCACGATCACGTAGATAGTACAGTATCTACCTGTTCGCATGATTGCCTTACTGAGCGTGTGGTTTGCTCACGCCCCTTATTTTCCCCCTCTCTACATAGATTTGAGTATAGATTGAGCGTGACTGGAGGCGTTTCCCTTTTTGGTAATCCGCTGCATCCCATCGCTAAAGGTATACACACTTGGATTATTTTGTATCTAAACTAGACATAGCACAGTAGCATTTTGTATGTAACTACTGGGGATGTAAAGCAATGTAAACACATGTAACAACTCTGATATATATGCATTTATACAAGTGTTTACTCATGAATAATGTTTCAAATTGAATTGGTATGGTGGAGTGAGTTAGACGTCGACACACAGCCCAACTGTTAAGTGTGTGGTTGTTCACGATCGAGGAAAGATGATTAAGGATTGATATATGAAAATGCAAAAAATTTGTACGTATTTTGGTAAGTTGAGGGTCGTGACATTTTTCCTAAAAAGCCCTACAAATTTTTTGGTCTTTCATTTCCTTACCCGTCGTGAACAGGTTCACTACTAACAGTTGGGCTATGAGTCGATGTTAGTCCCTCCTGTCATGTTACTTACCTTACATCTATTTTTCATATTTCATTTACATATCAATTTATTTTAACTAAATACATCCCCAATATTACATCTATGTACAATACTGTGCCTTTATATGTTCAGATACAAAAATTATACGAATGTGTATACTTGGTCTTGATAGGAAGCAGCAGATAACTGAAATGTAAGACTACCGTCGCTATCTTCTACTGAATGTACCCTATAGGGTGGAAAATGAAAGGGTGAGAGCAACTTACTCAGTAAGGCAATAATGCAAGCAGGTAGATAACTACACTATCTACATGCTGGTAAAGGCATGACATGTAAAATATTTATATCTTGAGCATGAGGCAATTAAAACCATGCCATGTATGAGTATATCATATATCGTAAAACATGAATCGGCATGTAAAACATGAAAAACGTCTCATGTAAAACCTCTCATGCTCGGTACAGTAAAACTCTTCAAAATAATCCCAGAGGGATTCAATACATCTTTAAAATCATTAATATCCTCATAAAAACCTATCAATTTCTCATTTAATACCGCATTTCATTAAAATTGTCACAAATCAGGGCTCGACCCCTCCCTCGGGTCTATCCTGGTTTAACAAGACCAATCAATTATATATCATGTGAGACATGCAGGTTACTGTATGGAAACAATCGAGGACTATGTCCCTATGATCCCATGCTACACGGATCCTGGCGTGCGGGGTATCATAACTGTAACAGGAGGTGGGTCAAATCCTACCCGCCAGAATATCAAGCAACGTGAATACAATAGTCATGACTACATGGTACAACGTACTCCGTGTGATATACATGGTACAACGTACTCCATGAACCCAATATCACGGTCTAGGGATGCCTGCCATAGGTCTTATCCCACTCCAAACCATGTCGATAACCCCTCAATCTACACATGCGAGCATATCTTCTCACTGTGACACATAGTCTACAAGAGGCTCCAGCATGATCATATGCATGTCATAAAATTCCTGTGTGAGCGAAGCTACAGCATGGCTCCATGCATATTCATGATATCAGAAAAACTCTCGTACGAGCGAAGCTCCAGCACGGTTTCATAAAAATCAATGAAATCTGTATACGAGCAGCGCTCCAGTATGACTTAAAAATAATTATAAATCCAATTTAAATTCACGTACGAGCAATGCTCTAGTACGGATACATAAAACCAAGTAAAATCCACGTACGATTTAAAACTCATTAAAACATGATAGGCTGCTCAATTTCACTAAAACAAATCAAAAATCACAACTGGCACCTAATTCGTGCCCTTTCATGTAAAAACATGAAATAAACAGCTAGCCTATCCATAATTTGCTTAAATTAAAGCAATATAATAATAGGAATATCAAAACATGAAAATCATGCAATTTCATAGCCTTACTACCCTTTTTGAAATTTTTCTAACTAGGGGTAAAATCGTAATTTTCTTACATATACCTCAATTTTCATAAAAATTATTATTCTATTTCTAGATACCTTATGAAATTCTATGTAATGTAAATTGTCACGACCCAAAACTACCCAAAAATCAGAGTAAATTTTTCGCGTTTTATTATTTCATACTTACCTCGGATCGTGACCAACCATAACCAATAATTGGGCTGTATGTCAGTGCCCATATCATCTCCATACATTTACAATTAGTGCACAATTTAATTTAAATATAAATTCATATATTCTGCAATAAATTTCTTTCATTTCATTACATATTTATACCCACTCTATACATCCCAGTATCATACAAAATATAGCACGGTGCTCATGTTATTTAGATACAAGAAACATATATAACGTGTATATACCTCAAAAAGATAGGCAGCAGCGGACAACTGGAATGCCATACTCAGTCACCTCCCAATTCTACTGGAAGAAATCTGTGTGAGAAAATGAAAGGGGTGAGCACATCAAGCTCAGTAAGGCAATACTACGAACAAGTAGATAATAATACAACCTACATGAACGTAGTGCCATGCATAAACCACCCTTTCTCTACACATTTCCAAAACTAATGCTATGTTATGATGTCATGTAAAATAACTCGCATGTAATCCCAAAAAGCATGAAAACTTAACATGCATATCTTTTAAATCATTTATTTCTCGTTAAAATTTCATAATAAGATCAGGACTCAACCCTTCCCTCGGGTAGCCCTGACTCACACAAAATCCATAGAATTATGTTTCTCGAAAACATCAATGTCAGAAAACATAAATATATGGGACACGAGACTAGGCAATATCTGTATATCGGTAATAACCAGGACTATGGCCATGTGTCCTGGGGAGTCCCTCTGCTACATGGATCCTAGTGTGCGGGGTCTCACCACGATCGGGAACCGCCCAGGAGGTGGGTCACTCCATCCCGTCGGTCTTATCCGACCCCACGCATCCGAAGATGCCACACGGTACAACGTACTCCATGCTACTTGCACGGTACAACGTACTCCGTGGACCCATATCATATCTGCATACTCATGCCATGTCTCCAAACGCACGTGCGAGCCTATTAAATCGGTGTGCCACACAGTCACCCGCTGCTCCAAGCACTCTCATAAAACCAAGTAAAACTAGTGCGAGCTAAGCTCTAGCACTCTGTCATGAAAATCATATATAAAAATATGGTGCGAGTTAGACTCCAGCACCTTGTCATGAAAATCATGTAAAACTCTAGTGCGAGCTCTCGCTCCAGTACTAATGTAAGCATTGTACAAATCAAAACTCGTGCCAGCTGACAGTGCGAGCGGTGCTCCAGCACTCTCATAAAACCAAGTAAAATTAGTGCGAGCTAAGCTCTAGCACTCTATCATGAAAATCATATATAAAAATATGGTGCGAGTTAGACTCCAGCACCTTGTCATGAAAATCATGTAAAACTCTAGTGCGAGCTCTCGCTCCAGCACTAATGTAAGCATTGTACAAATCAAAACTCGTGCGAGCTGAGCTCTAGCACGTCACATTTCTGAAAAGTCACGTAGGCGGCTGCATTTCTTAAATCGATTTCAACGAAAATCAACATTTGTTGAAAATATGAAATGTTGTGCAATTTCATTTAAAAGTTGGCCGACCTACTCATGCATGTACCAAAATACTTCAAAAATGAGCAGGAACCCTTTGTTCTTGCTCCTTACACTTTTTCCTAAAATTTGAAATTTTACCCTTGACAAGGGTATTTTGGTAATTTGCCCATCCGGAGCCCTAAAATTTTTACTTCAAATCTAGACCCTTCGGACAATTTAAAAGACTGTAAATGGCGTTGAAAATTCGTAAAGCTATCTCTAGCAGTTCGTAAAATTCCCTTACTTGGAATTACGCGCAGACTTAACCTGTCTCGATGATACCGAATCTCTCAGCCCAAATGCGCGCCAACCAAAGGTACGTAACTGCATATAACCACACAGTTGAGGTCAATTCAATTATCCTGATCAATATATCACATTTACTGACCAAATTTAAAGTATTGGGCCCTATCTACCTTATTGGGTCTCGGCCCATTTTCAATCCTTTTATTTTTATTAATTCCCTTTTTCGGGTATACCGGGCTCATGCAGCTTACCGATAATTATCGGGCTTCGTTTCAAACTCATTGGATAGCCCGTATACCATTTATGACAATTACATTACAATTCCGAAAAATATTCCTTTCTATACGAAATTAATCCATAATTCCGTAAAATAATCAAAGCTCTATATTAAAGAACTCATATTGCCGAAATTAAAATGTACTTACCCGATACGATGCGGGGTACAAAAGTCAGAGCTCAATCGGCTCTCGTTCGGTCTCTGCCGTAAAGCTGCACAGTTAGATAAATCCGGGTTACTTTCCATTAAAATAATATTAAATAAATTTTCGAAATTTACCAGTGGGTCAATCTCGACCCTCGATCAACTTACCCGAATCTCGAGTCGTCCCCGATAAATTTTCTTTCCTTTTCCCTTTTTTTTGATTATTATTATTATTATTATTATTATTATTATTATTATTATTATTTATAATATATTTTATTATTATACTATTCATTAAAATACTCTACAATATTCCAAAATATCTACTGTTGAGTTAATGTATTTTGAAATGACAAAACAAGTTAATTCAATAGTATTAAGATGATATAAAAACATGTTTAGAGGTTATCAGTACCAGAACTTAGAGTTCTGTTAGATCGATCTGGCTGATGAGAGATCGATCTCCTGGGTTTTTACCTGATGAGAGATCGATCTCATGAAGGTATGAGATCGATCTGCCAAGCCTTAAACCTTTACAAAGGGATTTAGGTAGAGTGAGATCGATCTGCAAGGGTTAAGAGATCGATCTGGCTAAAGCTAGAGTTGAGAGATCGATCTGGTCTAGGAAGAGATCGATCTCCCTTAAGAGCATAAGACTGTAGATCGATCTGGAAGATCGATCCACACTCAAACAGAGAACTTAAGAGATCGATCTGGTAAGGAAGAGATCGATCTCCTCAAAGTCAGAGAGCTAAGGAGATCGATCTGTGTTGTTGAGAGATCGATCTCCTCACTACGAGACTGCATGGTAGATCGATCTTGCCTCAAACAGAGAGATTAGGAGATCGATCTGCCTATTCGACAGATCGATCTCCCCTATTATTTTCAAACTAACAGATCGATCTGCTAACCTATGAGATCGATCTCCTTGTGTATTTGTGCTTCAATCTTGCAAGATTTATAACTAAGAGATCGATCTGGCCAAGATGGCAGATCGATCTGGCACTCTACTGGAGGTACCCAACGGCTAGTTTCTGCAAAATCCCAACGGGAAAAACAGCATTAAATGCTCCAACTACCAATCCTTCAGTATTTAACCATGCATTGAAGACAAAGAGAAAAGAGAGACTATTGCTGCACATTCCTAACACTCTCAAGCTTTTAATTCTTTCATTCCTTGTGTCTTCATAGCTCATTTATTGAGATCCATTGTATAAGCTTAAGTGCAAAAAGCTTTATTTTTCCTACCCACTTTAAAGCTTCAATTTGTATTCAACCTTACCTTAAAAGAGAAGAGGATTGTTCCTCAGTGAGAGAGAATTGTAAAAGGGTGAATACACTTCTGTATTGCTAAGGGTAGAGAGGTTATTCCTTAACCTGTAAAAGGAACATTGTAAGCTCTATTGAAAGAGAGAAAGAAAGCACTTGACAAGAAGGTCAAGGAGAGAGGAAGTAGGCAAGAGTTTGGCCGAACCTCTATAAACGATTGTGTTTGTTTCTCTCTTCCCTACTTTGCATTAAATTGTTTAATTTCATTATTGCAAGCTATTATTTTCTGATTGATATAAGATTAAATTAAAATTTGCCATTATTGTTAGTAAACCGATTCACCCCCCCTCTCGGTAGAGCCAACAATTGGTATCAGAGCTAGGACTCTTTAATCACATAGGAACAACTTCCTAAGAGTTAGAAACGATCAAATGGCTCATAACAATGTAGCTACTAGTTTGGTAGGAGAGGGGCACTCTACGGTTAGACCTCCAATGTTTAATGGAGAGCATTATGCATATTGGAAGACTAGGATGATGTTATTCATTCAAGCAAATGATTATGAAGTATGGAGAATTATAGTTAAAGGACCACAAATCCCTACAAAGAGAATAGAGGGAAGAGATATCCCTAAAGAAGAAGATGAATGGGACTCAAATGATATTAAGTGTGCTCAGCTAAATGCTAAAGCTATGCACACATTATTTTGTGCCTTAGGTCCTAATGAATATAATAGAGTCTCCGGGTGTGATAATGCCAAACAAATATGGGATAAATTGGTAATAACTCATGAGGGTACAACCCAAGTGAAGGAAACAAAAGTACGTATGCTCACACATGATTATGAGCTTTTTAGGATGAAGGAAGGAGAATCAATTAGTGATATGTTCACTAGATTCACAGATGTAATTAATGGATTAAAATCTTTAGGAAAAATATATTCTAATATTGAAATGGTAAAGAAAATTTTAAATAGCTTACCTAAATCATGGGAAGCTAAAGTGACTGCAATTGAGGAATCTAAGGATCCTCATACATTGTCCTTAGATGAATTGATAGGATCTTTGCTAACTTATGAGATGAAACTTAAAAGAAATGAAGAGCCACTCAAGAAAGTGGGAGTTGCACTAAAATCCACTGCTCAAGAGGAGATTAAAATTGAGAGTGGCAGTGAGGAGGATATTGAGATGGCAATGTTTGCCAAAAGATTTAACAAGTTCATAAGAATGAGAGCTAGTAGTAGCAATAGGAGAAACATTAAGAGAGACCAAGAAGAAGTAGGTAGAAAAGATTCTATTGTGTGTTATGAATGTAAAAAATCGGGACACATAAAATTTAACTGCCCTTTCTTAAAAGGTCCAATGATAGGTTCCATAAAAAGAAGGCAATGGTGGCAACATGGAGCGACAGTGACTGCTCCGATGATGAATCAAATGAGGACATTGCCAACTTGTGATTCATGGCTATTGAGGATGAAAAGGTAACTTCAAGCCTCAATGAATATTCTTTTGATGAATTGCACGATGCATTTGATGATCTTACATTAGAGTATGAATCTATGAGTATGAAATATAAAAAGATAATATCCAAACTGAGAAAAGAAAATGAGATAATACAATTGGATAAATTAGAATGTGAAAAGAAACTAGAGATTTCAAATCTAGAAATTTGTGACCTTAAAGAGAAAATAGCAACCTACATAATTCATTTAATAGGTTCCACATGGGTCAACAAAAGTTAGATAGCATGCTAGAGACCCAAAGGGCATTTTTTGACAAAAATGGCTTAGGATATAATGCACAAAGTAGGAAGACCCATCTTAAAAGTTTTATTGCTAGGAAGAGCATGAATAAACCTGCAATTACTTGTTCATATTGTAATAGAAAGGGACATGCATCACATAATTGTAATATAAAAATGAGGAATCTTAAAGGAAAAATTGTAAAAAGGATATGGATTCCAAAAGAAGTAATTTACTCAAAGGATGTCAATGCATTAGCAAAATGGATCCCAAGGGGATCAAGAATTGCATTCACTAACCTCCAAGGACCCTAGAAAATTTGGGTACCTAAGACTTGAGTTTGATTTCTTGTAGGTGATTGAGCATAGCCACAAAACTAAAGCAAAAGAAGCATGGTACTTAGATAGTGGATGCTCAAGGCACATGACGGGTGATAGAAGCCATTTCAATTCTTTCAAATCAAAAATTGGTGGAGAAGTCACTTTTGGGGACAACTCCAAAGGCCAAGTTGAAGGAAGTGGCTCAATAGGTAATGATCATTTTTCTTTAGAAAAAGTATTACTTGTTAGGGGTCTAAAGCATAACTTACTAAGCATTAGTCAACTTTGTGACAAAGGTTACAAAGTAATTTTTGATTCCATGAAATGTAATGTTATAGATCCTAAGTCAAATAAAGTTCTTTTTCTAGGTCATAGGCAAGGAAATATATATATTGTCTATCTTAATGAACTCAAAAATGAAAATATATGCTTAATGGTAGACAATAAAAAGGAATCTTGGTTATGGCATAGAAGACTAGGTCATGCTAGCATGCATGTGTTATCTAAGTTAGCTAGAAAGGATCTAGTCATAGGCTTACCCAAACTATCCTTTGATCATGAAGAAATATGTGAAGCTTGTGTTAAAGGAAAACACAAGAGGACAACATTTAAGCCTAAGAATAGTGTATCCACCACTAGGCCTCTTCAATTACTGTATTTAGACTTATTTGGACCAACTAGAACCACTAGCCTAGGTGGGAAACACTATGGATTTGTAATAGTTGATGATTACACTAGGTTCACTTGGGTGTTCTTTTTGAGAATAAAAAATGAAGCCTTAGAGAAATTCATAGCCTACTCAAAGGTGACTCAAAATGAAAAAGGATACACAATAACAAGCATTAGAAGTGATCATGGCAAAGAATTTGAAAATATAGGATTTGATGAGTATTGCAATGATCAAGGAATCAGCCATAATTTTTCAGCCTCTAGGACACCACAACAAAATGGTGTAGTTGAGAGAAGAAATAGAACTTTGGAAGAAATGGCTAGAACCATGCTATGTGAGAATAACTTACCAAAGTATTTTTGGGCTGAAGCTATAAACACATCATGTTATATAATTAATAGAGTTATGATTAGACCCATGCTAAAGAAAACTCCTTATGAGCTCTACAAAGGTAAGAAGCCTAACATTAGTTACTTCCATCCTTTTGGCTGCAAATGCTTTGTTCTAAATAATGGAAAAGATAATTTAGGAAAATTTGATGCCAAGAGTGATGAGGGAATATTTCTAGGATATTCATTAAATTCAAAGGCTTTTAGAATATATAACAAAAGAACATTAGTGGTTGAAGAGTCTATTCATGTTATATTTGATGAGTCAAATAATATATCTAAAGATTCAACCAATGATGAAAATGTTGGAATATTTGATGAAGGCTTAGAAGATGACTTTCTAGAAAAGCTTGACTTGAATAAAGAAGATGAAGAAGAAATAGAGGTTTTAGAAAGAGAACCTAGAGCACCAAGAGAGTTAGGATATGTAAAAGATTGTGAAATAGTAGGAGATCCAACTCTTGGAGTTAGAACTAGATCATCCCTAAGGAATATGTGCCAATATATAGCCTTTGTATCTCTAATAGAGCCTAGGAATGTCAATGAAGCCTTAGATGACAATAATTGGTTCCTAGCAATGCAAGAAGAATTAAATCAATTTGAGAGAAGCAAAGTATGGAAACTAGTTCCTAGGCCTAGTGATCACTCTATAATTGGAACTAAATGGATATTCAAGAACAAAATGGATGAAAATAGTGTGATCATAAGGAATAAGGCTAGGCTAGTTGCTCAAGGCTATAGATAAGAGGAAGGAATAGACTATGATGAAACATATGCACCGGTAGCTAAATTAGAGGCAATAAGAATGTTACTTGCCTTTGCATGTTATAAAAACTTCAAGTTATATCAAATGGATGTAAAGAGTGCATTCTTAAATGGTTTCATTAATGAAGAAGTCTATGTTGAGCAACCTCCCGGATTTGAAAATCATGAATTTCCTGAACATGTTTTCAAATTATCTAAGGCACTTTATGGATTAAAACAAGCTCCTAGAGCTTGGTATGAAAGGTTATCAAAGTTCTTAATAGAAAAAGGATTCTCAAGAGGAAAAGTGGATACCACCTTATTCATTAAGAATAAAAATAAGGATTGACTAGTTGTACAAGTGTATGTAGATGATATTATTTTTGGTTCAACTAATGAGTCTTTATGCCAAGAGTTTGCTAAGATCATGCAAGGAGAATTTGAGATGAGCATGATGGGAGAACTCACATTCTTCTTGGGACTTCAAGTGAAGCAAACAAAGGATGGAATCTTCATCAATCAAGCAAAGTATACCAAGGACTTGCTCAAGCGATTTGGAATGGACAATTACAAACCTCAAGCCACTCCAATGGGCACCAACATCAAGCTTGATAAAGATGAAAGTGGTAAGTGTGTAAACACTAAACTCTATAGGTCTATGATTGGCTCATTGCTTTATTTAACTGCAAGTAGACCAGATATTTTGTTTAGTGTATGCCTTTGTGCTAGATTTCAATCCTCTCCTAGGGAATCACATCTGTTAGCAACTAAGAGAATCTTTAGATACCTTAAAGACACTCCCTCACTAGGACTTTGGTACCCCAAAGACTCAACTTTTACCCTTCATGCATTTTTAGATGCAGATTTTGGAGGATGTAAAATTGATAGGAAAAGTACTTCAGGTACTTGCCAATTCTTAGGAAATAGGTTAATTTCTTGGTTCTCTAAGAAACAAAACAGTGTGGCTCAGTCCACAACTGAAGCTGAATATATAGCAGCTGGTAGTTGTAGTGCTCAAGTGTTGTGGATTAAACAATAAATGAAAGATTATGGTATTGACATGAAGCAAGTATCTATTAAATGTGATAATACCAGTGCCATTAATCTATCTAAAAATCCTATCCAACACTCCAGAACCAAACACATAGAAATTAGACATCACTTCCTTAGAGACCATGTACAAAAAGGGGGTTTTATTTTAGAGTACATTGACACTCTACATCAAATAGCTGATATATTCACCAAACCACTTGATAGAGATAGGTTTTGTATCCTTAGAGGTGAATTAGGACTCATGAATATCCCTTAAGACTTTTGTGTTTCAAAAATCTTGGTTTCAAGTTGATTTTAAAAGAGTTTTTGCAAAGAGTTTCTGGCAACAAGGATGAGAGATCGATCTCCTTGTAATATAGATCGATCTCTATACTTCCAACAAGCCTAAATCATCAAGGTTAAGCTAAGCAGATCGATCTTCTAACCATAAGATCGATCTCCTTATGTCTCTGTTAAAAGGAAGATCGATCTGTCCACACGACAGATCGATCTCTTCAAAGCTTCTGCATTCTGAAGATCGATCCATGCATTTGGCAGATCGATCTCTCTAAGCCTCGGTTAAACTGCAGATCGATCTGTGTATGTAACAGATCGATCTCCTTAAGCCTCTGTTTGCGAACAGATCGATCTGTTCATGCGACAGATCGATCTCCCTTGGCTTCTGGAAATGACAGATCGATCTGTCGCCTCGACAGATCGATCTCCTGTGCCCTGGACTATAAATTCACGCGAAAAATCCCCAAATTTCAAAAACCCCAATCTTCAAATTTCGAAATTCCCTCACATCTCCTCCTTCGATTCCTCCTCAGATCGATCTCCGTACGGTCCTCCTTGCATCTCCGTGTCATTTTTCGGTATTGTAACCAACATTTCTTACTTTTTTTCTCAAAATTTTCTTAGATTTGTGTTCATTGTCTTTCTAGGGCAAAATTAGTTACTGTTTCATTGATTTTTTTTCAATTGTGAATCTAGTTAGCACATCTCTCGAGTCTAGAATCATGCCTAGGCATAAGACAGTAGGACATAAACCTCCTAGAACCAATGTAGAGGCCGGTTCCTCATCCCAACCCATTCCTTCACCTTCTATCGCTTCTTTCAATCGGTGTTTTAAAACACCAGCAAAAAGAAAGCGATATGAAGAATACTTCTCAACCATGCCAATTAAGCATTGGCGTACTATAGATTTTTCCTTCCTCAATCGCATTGATTTTCCATACGTGTCAAAATTTGAGGAATTTGGTTGGATGTCATTTTTAAAAATCAACACTCTCGTCCCTCCAAATCTCGTTCGAGCATTCTTTTCCAATGTCGAACTCATCTTTGATCCTGATGACACTTGCAAAATTCACGGGTTCAAAACCTATATCATGGGTAAGACCATTCCAATCGACACCGATATCTTAGCTCAAGCCTTTCACATCAAAAATGAAGGTTTGACTAATGAGGATGAGGAAGTCTCCTTAGAGTTTGCTCTCCCTGGGGACAAGGCGAGTGACCTACCGATGCACCTTCAGTTACTCCACCTCATAATTTCTTGGAATCTCCGTCCTTTCGGTACCCGCCATTCAACCGTTAGGAGGTTAGATCGTTTCTGGCTCCATCACATTCACACCACAAACCAAAAACCCAACCTCATTCATTTCATATATGAAGATTGGCTAAAGATCGTGCGTGGGCAAGCTACCACAATCGTTTTTCCGCAACCATTAGCCTATCTTCTCCAACGAGTTGGCGTTGACTGCAGCTGCGAAACCGGAGAACTGCCCTCTCCCAAGAGCGTTCTCAACATCGGGTCCCTCCATCATATGGGATATTACAGAGACTTCCGGGGAGATTGGAAGAAAAAAAGGGAACAGCAGCCTGCTGAAGCCATGGAGGAAGATCCCTCCAATGCGCCTGTGGCCCCACCTGCTGCACCAGCTCCGGAACCATCGTCTTCGACTGCTCCACCTTCTGCTCAGCCATCCTCACCTGCTGACATGGAGATCATAATGAAGATGATCAGTGAACTCCATCAGAAAATCGATGAAGGCTTTGCATATCAGCAGCGAAAGTTCGAAGAATTAAACCAAAGAGTGGATAAGATTCACGAGACTCAAGAGGCGATGTTTGATGAGCGGCAAGTCACACGCACGCACGTTGAGAATCTTTCAGATCATGTTCCTCCCTCACCATAGGCCTTAGGTGTTTTGATTTAGTGTAGTTATATCATTTAAGCTACTTGATGTTATTTGTGATGAATTTGCTTGAATGAAATGTCGTTTGACTTGTTATTGGTTGTGTTAATGAAAATGCTCATTTTGAAATGCCATAAGTATTCTCTTTTCGTGTTATTGATATGACAAAAAGGGGGAGAAGAAAACATGTGTGTGTGGTTGTGGTAAACATGTAAAAGAATGATTAAATTGAGGGGGAGTTAAGTCAGTAACAAAGTCAAAAGCTCACAAAAAGGGGGAGCTTACAAAAAGGGGGAGTTTTTGCAAATTCACTAAACATGTTTGTTTGAATAAGTTTTGTCATATCAAAAAGGGGGAGATTGTTGAGTTAATGTATTTTGAAATGACAAAACAAGTTAATTCAATAGTATTAAGATGATATAAAAACATGTTTAGAGGTTATCAGTACCAGAACTTAGAGTTCTGTTAGATCGATCTGGCTGATGAGAGATCGATCTCCTGGGTTTTTACCTGATGAGAGATCGATCTCATGAAGGTATGAGATCAATCTGCCAAGTCTTAAACCTTTACAAAGGGATTTAGGTAGAGTGAGATCGATCTGCAAGGGTTAAGAGATCGATCTGGCTAAAGCTAGAGTTGAGAGATCGATCTGGTCTAGGAAGAGATCGATCTCCCTTAAGAGCATAAGACTGTAGATCGATCCACACTCAAACAGAGAACTTAAGAGATCGATCTGGTAAGGAAGAGATCGATCTCCTCAAAGTCAGAGAGCTAAGGAGATCGATCTGTGTTGTTGAGAGATCGATCTCCCCACTACGAGACTGCATGGCAGATCGATCTGTAGATCGATCTTGCCTCAAACAGAGAGATTAGGAGATCGATCTGCCTATTCGACAGATCGATCTCCCCCATTATTTTCAAACTAACAGATCGATCTGCTAACCTATGAGATCGATCTCCTTGTGTATTTGTGCTTCAATCTTGCAGGATTTATAACTAAGAGATCGATCTGGCCAAGATGGCAAATCGATCTGGCACTCTACTGGAGGTACCCAACGGCTAGTTTCTGCAAAATCTCAACGGGAAAAACAGCATTAAATGCTCCAACTACCAATCCTTCAGTATTTAACCATGCATTGAAGACAAAGAGAAAAGAGAGACTATTGCTGCACATTCCTAACACTGTCAAGCTTTTAATTCTTTCATTCCTTGTGTCTTCATAGCTCATTTATTGAGATCCATTGTATAAGCTTAAGTGCAAAAAAGCTTTATTTTTCCTACCCACTTTAAAGCTTCAATTTGTATTCAACCTTATCTTAAAAGAGAAGAGGATTGTTCCTCAGTGAGAGAGAATTGTAAAAGGGTGAATACACTTCTGTATTGCTAAGGGTAGAGAGGTTATTCCTTAACCTGTAAAAGGAACATTGTAAGCTCTATTGAAAGAGAGAAAGAAAGCACTTGACAAGAAGGTCAAGGAGAGAGGACGTAGGCAAGAGTTTGGCCGAACCTCTATAAACGATTGTGTTTGTTTCTCTCTTCCCTACTTTGCATTAAATTGTTTAATTTCATTATTGCAAGCTATTATTTTCTGATTGATATAAGATTAAATTAAAATTTGCCATTATTGTTAGTAAACCGATTCACCCCCCCTCTCGGTAGAGCCAACATCTACAACTTATATTATTTTATTCTAATTTAATTTATTTAATTTAATTTAATTTAATTTATTAAATACATTTTTCTCCAATTTTTGATATTATTCCTTTGTATTTTCGAGATATTGCTCCGGGTAACTTTTCGGTATTTTTTAAAAATTTCGAATCTTGATCAATTGACTCAAAATTGTATAATTTCCTCATTATCGATCAAGATATCTTACATCCTTATTTTTAATTAAAATTTTCTTATCGCATTAATACCGAATTTTGATATTTTTGACCATTTTACCCCTGCTCTTGTTTCGGAATCAATTTAACCTGACTTTCCTTCATACATCCCCCATCTTTTCTTATTTTAATTTTGTATTTTCGGTTAACTTCATTTTGATCATTTTCGTTTGACCTGTGGCCAATTCGGCTCGTATTTAATTACTTTCGGCGTTCACCGATATTCCATTTTATTCTTCTTTACAAATTTAATTCAGTCAATGCTCTTCTTATGATTCAATGAATATATGGAAGTGTACATCACATGAATCATAAGGAATATAGCAACAAATACATACAAAGTGGGTCTTACATAATCTCCCCCACTAAAAGAATTTGGTCCTCCAAATTGGAACCAAATCAGTCTCTGAACAACTCCGGGTAATTCTTTTTCATCCAACTCTCTAACTCCCATGTCGCTTCCTCCAGAGTGTGATGCTGCCACAGTACTTTCACCAGAGGAATCGTCTAAGATCTCAATACCTTCTCCTTCCTATCCACAATCTAAATCGGTCTCTCAACATAGGACATACCCTCACTGAGCTCCATTGGCTCGTATCTGATCACATGCGACGGATCTGGCCGATACTTCCGAAGCATGGAGACGTGGAAGACATTATGGGCATTTGCTAGCTCTGGTGGCAACGCTAGCCTGTAAGCTCGATCTCCCACTCTCTCGAGTATCTCAAAAGGTCCTATGAAGCGAGGGCTCAGCTTCCCTCTCTTTTCGAATCTCGTAATACCCTTGGAAGGAGAAACCTTCAAAAATACTGACTCCCCTGCTATAAACTCCAACGGTCTACGTCTCCTGTGAGCATAACTCTTCCGTCGACTCTGAGCTGTCCTTAACCTCTCGCAAATCAACTGGACATCCTCAGAGGCCTAACGTATCAAATCGGGAGCGAATATCTGCCTGTCACCAACCTCCTCCCATCCTACAGGAGATCGACATCTACGGCCATACAAGGCCTCATATGGTGCCATCCCGATACTCGAATGATAACTATTATTGTAGGCGAACTCCGCGAGTGGTAGGTGATCATCCCAGGAGCCTCTAAAATCAAGTAGACAAGCTCTCAACATATCCTCGAGGGTCTGTATAGTCCTCTCTGACTGCCCATCTGTCTGAGGATGGAAAGCTGTACTGAATCTCAACTGGGTCCCCATAGCTTCCTGAAAGTGTTCCCAGAAACGGAAAGTGAAGCGGGAATCCCTATCCGACACAATACTCACTGGGACACCGTGCAGTCTCACAATCTCGCGCACATATAGCTCCGCCAATCTACTCAGAGTATCTGTGACTCTCATCGCTAGGAAATGTGTCGACTTCGTCAATCTGTCGACTGTCACCCATATGGCATTATTCCCTCTACGAGTCCTCGGTAAGCCTATCAAAAATTCCATGGTGACGTGCTCCCATTTCCAAGTCGGTATAGGTAGAGGCTGCAATAACCCTACAGGCTTCTGATGCTCTACCTTCACCTGCTGACAGACGAGACATCTCGCAACAAACTCTGCTATGTCTCTTTTCATCCCCGACCACCAGTATACCTTCCAGAGATTCTGATACATCTTTGTACTACCCGGATGCAAGGTATACCTCGACGAATGAGCCTCGTCAAGATCAACCTCCTGATCTCAGGATCGTCGGGAACACATATCCTGTCTCGGAACCTCAGTAATCTATCTGAACTCAACTTAAACTTAGTCTCAATACCCCTCTGCATTTGCCTGACTATCTCAATACACTACTGATCATCACGCTGAACCTGTCGAATCTAATCCATCAAATCTGGCTCCAATCGCAGGCTAGCAATCATATAACCACTATCAGCATCAAGCGGGGTCACATCCAAACTGAGGCTCGCAAACTGCTCTAATAACTCATGCTTTCGTACCATCATATAAGCAACCAACCTGAGATGCTTCCTACTCAACGCGTCAGCCACTACATTCGCCTTACCCGGGTGGTATAAGATCTCACAGTCGTAATCCTTCAGAAACTCAAGCCACCTTCTCTGTCTCATGTTCAATTCCTTTTGCGAGAACAGATACTTGAGGCTTTTGTGATCGGTAAATACCTGAAATTTCTCACCATACAGATAGTGGCGCCATATCTTCAATGCAAACACTACTGCCGCCAACTCTAAGTCGTGGGTCGGGTAGTTCCTCTCATGATCCTTCAGCTGTCTAGATCCATAAGCGACTACCTTTCGGTCCTGCATCAATACACAGCCCAGTCCTTAGTAAGAAGCATCTGTGTAAATAGAAAAACCTCCTGAGCTGGTAGGAATGGTGAGAATCGGAGCAGAGGTCAGTTGACGCTTCAGCTCCTGAAAACTTTCCTCGCATCTGTCGTCCCACTCAAATGCAACACTCTTCCGAGTGAGACGTGTCAACGGAGCAGCCAATCTCGAAAACCCCTCCACAAACCGTCTATAATATCCAGCTAAACCCAGAAAACTCCTGATCTCCGTACTTGTCTGAGGCCTCTGCCACTGTACTACTGCCTCAATCTTGGATGGGTCTACTGACACACCATCCCACGACACAATATATCCCAAGAATGAGATCTGTTCATGCCAAAAGTCACACTTACTAAGTTTAGCATACAATCGCTTCTCACAGAGGGTCTGCAATACAATCCTCAGGTGCTGCTCATGCTCCTCTCTGGACCTCGAATAAACCAAGATGTCATCGATGAAGATAATCACAAATTGATCTAAATAAGGTCGAAACACCTCATTGATCAATGACATAAAAGCTTCAGGAGCGTTCGTCAACCCGAATGGCATAACCATAAACTCAAAATGACCATAACGGGTGCGAAAAGCTGTCTTGGGTACGTCTCCATCCCGAACTCTCAACTGATGGTACCCAGATCTCAGATCAATCTTGAAAATGACTTGTGCTCCCCGTAGCTGATCCAGTAAATCATCAATCCTCGGAAGGGGGTACTTATTCTTGATGGTAGCCTTGTTCAACAATTGATAGTCGATACACAATCGTAGGCTTCCATCCTTCTTCCTCACAAACAGAACCGATGCTCCCCATGGTGACACACTCGGTCTGATGAACCCCTTCTCTAACAGTTCCTGTAACTATTTCCTCAGCTCCTCTAACTCGACTAGAGCCATCCTGTACGACGGTCTAGATATCGACTCTGTACCGGGTGTCATATCAATACTGATCTCTGTCTCCCTCACTGGCGGTAACCCTGGTAACTCATCCGAAAAGACATCTGGAAATTCTCTGACTACTGGAATGTCTGTCAATTCCGGACGTGCCACAGTCGTATCTACCATGTACGCAATATAACATTCACAACATTATCCACCAAATTAGTACATCATTCATTCATACTCTTATAAAATTCTCATCCTCATTTACTTCAAGGAAATTGTACGATACATTTTTCTGGAGTATGAAACGTGACTGTCCTGGCAAAACAATCTAAAATAGCTCGATGAGCAGCCAACCAATCCATTCCTAGGATTACATCAAAATCACTCATATGCATCAAGATTAGATTGGTTGTCATCACTCTACCACCTAATTTCAGCTCACAATCCCTCAATACATACTCCCCTAATTGGCTAGTGTTCATGGGTGTCATTATAGATAGCTTTCTACTTAGAGGGGTAGGTTTCACATAATTACACAATTTAAATGCAAACAAAGGCGATGCAAATGAATGCGTAGAACCAGGATCTATTAATACATATGCTTCTAAATCATAGATCATAATAGTACCTTTCACCACATCTGATGACTGATCCGCTATATCCTGGTCAAGAGCATGCACTCGCCCTGTACCAGCCGCTTGCTTCCCCTTCTCTGCCGCTATCGCTTTCCTTCACGGTGCAGATGTATCACCAGAAGCCCTCTCTGAACCCTTGCCCTTCTGAGGGGCACTCTCAACTATCTCGGGACAATCTCTGAGCACATGCTCGGGCTTCCCGCATCTATAGCATACCACTGTAGGACTAAAACAGGATCTATCACCATGATATCTACCACACCTACCGCATCTCTCAGTCATAGGTCGTGGCCCACCTATCACAATACCCTTCTGTGGAGCAGAAGAAATGGCCGGATAAACTGGAGGTCTAGCTGGCCTCTCTCGAATCTCCTCTATCCTCGACCTCTTCCCAATCAACTGTCTGCCCCCTCTATAACCAGACCCTCTATCTCCCACTGGTCTCTTCCTCTCTCTATGTCTGCTGCCAGTCTTCTCGAACTCTGAGGCAGTCCTCTCAAAATCTTGCTCAACCAGCTGCGCCCTACTCACTGCCTCCTCGTAAGTCGAAATAGCCAAAGGGACCAATCTAGATCTGATCACTGGCCTCAATCCATCAATAAATCTCTAGACCTTCTTAGTCTCACTACTCATGGTGTCCGGATCATATCTGCCCAGGGAGATGAACCTCATCTCATACTCATCTACCGATCGACTCCCCTGGGTCAGGTTTAAAAACTCAGATTGTAGCTTCCGCTGCGCTGTATCTGGGACGTACTACCTCTGAAAGGCCTCCAAAAATATCTCTCAGCTAATCACGGTATGTCTAGCTCTGAGAATCTGTCTGGTGGACTTCCACCAATGCTCTGCCGATCCCCTAAACATAAAAACCGCGAATGCCGCCATCTCCGTAGGGGTACACTCGAAGAACCCGTATAGCTTCTCCATCTCGCTCAACCAATCCTCAGCTACCATTGGGTCCTTCGCCCCGCTAAATGCCGACGGTCTGAACTTTTGAAACTGTCGCAGTGTGTCCATATTGCAACTGTAACCCCAATCTCTAATACTCTGGTGTGGGGCAACAGGAGAATCCATGTCCTGGACTGGTGGGGGTGTAGGAGTCTCTATATCCTGAACTGGCTGAGCAGGCGCATCAGGAGTAGCTGCCTGTCCAGCATCACCTTGTCCACCTCTAAGTCCCTATACTGACTGCGAAACCAACTCCATAAGCATCTCGAGGCTCCGCTCTATCATAACGAAACGTGCCTCAATCGCCTCAGCAGATCTCTCTGCAGTATCCCTCTCTGCAGTACCCTGCTCTGTAGTATCTCTCTCTTTAGGACCCTGTGGGGCATGCTCCACCCCAGTCTCTACCTCAGCCTCCTCCTGAGTCTCATGAGGTAAATCGGCACGTCTATCAGTCGCAGGCCTACCTCTACGGCCTCTGCCTCGTGCCTGACCTCCTCTACTGCGACGAGTAACAGGCATCTTGCCTATAGTCCTGCATTCACAACCACTTCTTAATTAAAACCCATCTCAATATACACGATTGTATCTAACCAAGCACAGTAACACAGGATGTAATTCCTAGTTATTGACACTGACATACATCAGACCACTTCTGCTCTAATACCACCTTTATTGTCACGACCCAAAACTACCCAAAAATCAGAGTAAATTTTTCACGTTTTATTATTTTATACTTACCTCGGATCGTGACCAACCATAACCAATAATTGGGCTGTATGTCAGTGCCCATATCATCTCCATACATTTACAATTAGTGCACAATTTAATTTAAATATAAATTCATATATTCTGCACTAAATTTCTTTCATTTCATTACATATTTATACCCACTCTATACATCCCAGTATCATACAAAACATAGCACTGTGCTCATGTTATTTAGATACAAGAAACATATATAACGTGTATATACCTCAAAAAGATAGGCAGCAGCGGACAACTGGAATGTCGTACTCAGTCGCCTCCCAATTCTACTGGAAGAAATCTGTGTGAGAAAATGAAAGGGGTGAGCACATCAAGCTCAATAAGGCAATACTACGAACAAGTAGATAACAATACAACCTACATGAACGTAGTGCCATGCATAAACCACCCCTTCTCCACACATTTCCAAAATGGATGCTATGTTATGATGTCATGTAAAATAACTCGCATGTAATCCCAAAAAGCATGAAAACTTAACATGCATATCTTTTAAATCATTTATTTCTCGTTAAAATTTCATAATAAGATCAGGACTCAACCCTTCCCTCGGGTAGCCCTGACTCACACAAAATCCATAAAATTATGTTTCTCGAAAACATCAATGTCAGAAAACATAAATATACGGGACACGAGACTAGGTAATATCTGTATATCGATAATAACCAGGACTATGGCCATGTGTCCTGGGGAGTCCCTCTGCTACATGGATCCTAGTGTGCGGGGTCTCACCACGATCGAGAACCACCCGGGAGGTGGGTCACTCCATCCCGTCGGTCTTATCCGACCCCATGTATCCGTAGATGCCACATGTATCCGAAGATACCACGCATCCTAAGATGCCACACGGTACAGCATACTCCATGCTACTTGCACGGTACAACGTACTCCGTGGACCCATATCATATCTGCATACTCATGCCATGTCTCCAAACGCACGTGCGAGCCTATTAAATCGGTGTGCCACACAGTCACCCGCTGTTCCAAGCACGGCTTATCGTATGATCTCAGAAAAGACAATGAGAGCGGTGCTCCAGCACTCTCATAAAATCAAGTAAAACTAGTGCAAGCTAAGCTCTAGCACTCTGTCATGAAAATCATATATAAAAATATGGTGCGAGTTAGACTCCAGCACCTTGTCACGAAAATCATGTAAAACTCTAGTGCGAGCTCTGGCTCCAGCACTAATGTAAGCATTGCACAAATCAAAACTCGTGCGAGCTGAGCTCTAACACGTCACATTTCTGAAAAGTCACGTAGGCGGCTACATTTCTTAAATCGATTTCAACGAAAATCAACATTTGTTGAAAATATGAAATGTTGTGCAATTTCATTTAAAAGTTAGCCGACCTACTCATGCATGTACCAAAATACTTCAAAAACGAGCAGGAACCCTTTGTTCTTGCTCCTTACACTTTTTCCTAAAATTTGAAATTTTACCCTTGACGAGGGTATTTTGGTAATTTGCCCATCCGGGGCCCTAAAATTTTTACTTCAAATCTAGACCCTTCGGACAATTTAAAAGACTGTAAATGGCGTCGAAAATTTGTAAAGCTATCTCTAGCAGTTCGTAAAATTCCCTTACCTAGAATCGCACGTAGACTTAACCTGCCTCGATGATACCGAATCTCTCAGCCCAAATGCGCGCCAACCAAAGGTACGTAACTGCATATAACCACACAGTTGAGGTCAATTCAATTATCCTGATCAGTATATCACATTTACTGACCAACTTTAAAGTATTGGGCTCTATCTACCTTATTAGGTCTCGGCCCATTTTCAGTCCTTTTATTTTTATTAATTCCCTTTTTCGGGTATACTGGGCTCATGCAGCTTACCGATAATTATCGCGTTTCGTTCCAAACTCATTGGATAGCCCGTATACCATTTATGACAATTACATTACAATTTCGAAAAATATTCTTTTCTATCTTAAATTAATCCATAATTCCGTAAAATAATCAAAGCTCTATATTAAAGAACTCATATTGCCAAAATTAAAATGTACTTACCCGATACGATGCGGGGTACGAAAGTCAGAGCTCAATCGGCTCTCGTTCGGTCTCTACCGTAAAGCTGCACAGTTAGGTAAATCTGGGTTACTTTCCATTAAAATAATATTAAATAAATTTTCAGAATTTACCCGTGGGTCAATCTCGACCCTCGATCAACTTACCCGAATCTCGAGTCGTCCTCGGTAAATTTTCTTTCATTTTCCCTTTATTATTATTATTATTATTATTATTATTATTTATAATTTATTTTATTATTATACTATTCATTAAAATACTCTACAATATTCCAAAATATCTACAACTTGTATTATTTTATTCTAATTTAATTTATTTAATTTAATTTAATTTATTAAATACATTTTTCTCCAATTTTCGATATTATTCCTTCGTATTTTCGAGATATTGCTCTGGGTAACTTTTCGGTATTTTTTAAAAATTTCGAATCTTGATCAATTGACTCAAAATTGTATAATTTCCTCATTATCGATTAAGATATCTTACATCCTTATTTTTAATTAAAATTTTCTTATCGCATTAAAATCGGATTTCAGTATTTTTGACCATTTTACCCTTGCTCTTGTTTCGGAATCAATTTAACCTGACTTTCCTTCATACATCCCCCATCTTTTCTTATTTTAATTTTGTATTTTCGGTTAACTTCATTTTGATCATTTTCGTTTGACCTGTGGCCAATTCGGCTCGTATTTAATTACTTTCGGCGTTCACTGATATTCCATTTTATTCTTCTTTACAAATTTAATTCAGTCAATGCTCTTCTTATGATTCAATGAATATATGGAAGTGTACATCACATGAATCATAAGGAATATAGCAACAAATACATACAAAGTGGGTCTTACATAAATAACCCCAAAAATACGCGCAGGTATCTCTAAGTGCTTACAAAATTCCCTTACCTCATTTTTCTGTACGGTCTGACTTTCCCAACTCTACCGATCACCCGATCCGTTTAGCTCCCAATATGTGCTCCGGAGCTGCAGATAATCATTTATCGGGTTAAATCCAAGCATAATTATTCATATTTCACTTTTACTGGCTTAATTTAAATCATTAGGCTCGTTTTACTTTATTGGACCTGATTTTATCTTAATGGGCCTCGACTTATTTTCAGCCCGTTTCTACTTATTAAATCTCTTCTTCGAGTCTATTGGGCTCTCAATACCCATTGGGCTTCGTTCCAAACTCTTTGGATAGCCCGTATATCATTTACGACAATTAATTCAAAAATCCCTATATAATTCACTAAATGCGGAATTAAATCCGAAATACATAAAATAAATCTTTAATACGCGAATAATTACATAAATTGTTGTAAATAAGCTTTACTTACCCGAGATTATGCGATGGTGCACAAATCGAAGTTTGATCATCTCACGTATATGATTTATCATCGAACTGCACAATTTTATATTTAATTCCGAATTAATTTTCGATCAATTATAATTTATATAAATTTCTCAGAAATCAAATCGGTCACTTTTGACCTCTTATCGACTTACTCGAAGTCCGGTGTATCCCTGAAAATTCTTCTCCGTTTTTCTTTTTCTCTTTTTCTCCCTTTTTCCTCTCTTTCTTGGCTGAACCGGTTCGGTCCGGTTCAACCCATTTCAGATCGATTCGGTCCAGTCGGTTCAGTCCGATTCTACTGGTTCAGGGCCTCACCGACCGGTTCTTCAACGGCTTCCACCTCCAACAGGTCCGTCTGGCTGTCCGATGAATGGATCTAGTGGTATCCACACTCAGATCAGTGGCAATGAGGCCGGTTCGACCTTTCTCCTCTTCGACGTCGATGGTTCTCCTTCTTTCCGTCGTTTTTGGCATCGTCCGTCGGTTTCGCCAATCGTGGCCACCACCAATCTACTCGGTATCACGTGGGGGTCCCTCAGCTGGCGGTGGTCGAGGTTGAATCGACGCTGGTGGCCGTCGATTTCGCTTCTCCTCTCCGCGGCTTCTCTCCCTCGATCCGTCGGATTTCGACGTCGGTGGGCTGCGTCGTCGGTACCAGGGAGATCGTGCCGATGTCCTCTTCCTTTTTCAGCCCTTCGCCTGGCCGTTCGGTCGCCAGTAGTCGTCGGGGCAACCTCTTCTTCCTCGATTTTCAGTCGGTTTCCCAATTTTGGGTTTTCCCGATTTTCAGATTTCACTTTTCTTTAATTTAATTTTATTTATTTTATTTATTTTTATAATTTATTATTTTATTCATTATTTTATTCTTAAATCCCAAAAATATCTAAAAAAATTATTTTATTTAAATTTATTTATTTAATTTATTTATTATATTTTTTCACTTTCTCGGTATATTTTCTTCGTATTTTCGAGGTATTTTCTCAAGTGAAATTTCGGATTAATTCCAATAAATTCATATCTTGATCGATTGGACTCGAAATTTAATTATTTCTTCGTTATTGATCAAGATTTCTTAATCCCATATTTTTAATGAAATTTTCTTATCGAATTTATATCGGCTTTCGGTCTTTTGATCGTTTTGCCCTTCAACGTGTTCGAAAATTTCATTTAAATCCTTCCTTTCATGAACACACTCATTTCGTGTTTTAACTAAATTCGGGTCTTACACTTTGACCACTCTTTCCTCTCCAAAAATGTTTCTCAACTGTAGATATACATGTATACAACTTAGAATCATCCTAAACAAGCTTTAAAACCAGTCAAGAAATCAAAAATCCAAAGTTTCTCTTACCTCTGAAATAGGGTAGATTCGGCCACTGTTCTTCTCTCTAGCTTTTCACCCACCAAATCAACTTATTTGTGGCTTAATTTTTTATATGTGTTAGAGGACTTAAGAAGGAAGATTTCATTCTTTTGGCCAACTTCTAAAAATTGCTGGAAGGTGTCCGAAAAAATTCAACAATCTGAGTTACTCCAAGAAGCGTATGGCAACTTGAAGGGGATGGTTCTTTTTTATTTTAGGTCGGTTCTGGATGGTGTTTAGATTTTCAAAAAGGGCTTTAAGTTTACTTTAAGGGAAAAAATAGGTTCAAAGGTCTTCTGGAACCCCTTCAAATTGGGCTTTCTTGTTGGGCCTGCCGTGTGCTGGGCTTGGGCAACTAGTAGCCCTGTTTTCAGAAAAATCATAGAAATTATTTCCAATGCATTTTCTTCCAAATTTCCACTTCTCATGTGTTATACTAAGTCCCTAGTATGTTCTATAAAAATTTTGGGCCCACTTGTTTAAGAAAAATTTCTCGTTGGGCCCATTTTACCCGATTTAGTCATTACCGATAGATTTTCCTTAAGGTTTTAGTTTACTTCAAAAAATTAATTAAACCACTGAAACCTCAGATTTCTACTAAAATCTAATTCTCCAAGTTAAATGTACCTTATATTAATTTCCTATGGCCTCATAATAATTTTTACAGATTTATGGAATTTATTCCATAATTATTTCAATTATTAGGCTCAATTTTTCGGTTTAGTGCTAATTCGAGTTTTCACTAGCTTTTTTCACTTCCAATGCCTTAGTTTTACCTACTAATCACCAAAGCATACTTATAAATGTAATCTCTTGAGAAGTACTTTAATTTAAAATCTTACCTCGGGTTTCATACCCCGAGTTTCGTGCCACTAATCTGGGAGCTTCGGTTATTACAGGCCCTGCGTAATATTATTTCGAGTCTCTTAGTTGCTTTCTATTTTCCAAATAACTAATAAAATGAAAATTTTGGGTTTCACAAATAACCCTCACTATCAACTCGAGAAGTCTTTTTGCACTAGACTTCTTAGTAGGCTAGGATCTATATTTATCTCATTATGACTTTAGCTAAGCTAATGCGTCCAATGAGATTATTTAGGTAGACAACTCTTATTAATTACATCTTTTGCAACTCCTGGGTAGTTGAGTGAACAACTCTTGTTCCAACTCATTATATGGGTTAAAACCCAACCTATGCCTCTAAATCTTATTAGGTTTGACTGAGCTAATGCCTTAATTTAATTTAGTTAAGTTTAACTCAATACTTATCTCATGCAACATGAATGACTAAGGTAGGTATCGCCTTGACTGAGCCAAAGCAACACTATACCTAATATAGTTGCTTTCACATGCACTGTATTCTAAGGCATCTTAATTTGTTATTTTGACTTAATATTTATTTTGAGGGATTTCTTAGTTTACCGTCTCACCTAGTATGCTTTTCTAACATATATATAAATAAAGGCATAAAATTAAACATGACATGTTTATGGCCTTTCTATTTCAAATGAACTTAAGGATATATTACATTCTAATGTCTACTCCTCGGCTTCCCTTCAAGCATCATCTTTGTTTACCTTGGCACCGTTCCATCCTGGCACCAAATGTTGTTCGTTTTACAAAATAAACCTAATTCATCTATGTAGCTATTACATAAATAAATTACAAATAAAATCAAGGCTCATAAACCTAATTTAAATCAATTTAAATAAAATTACAACTCCAGTAAACCTAAGCCCATAACCATGCACCATTGCATCCATCCATATCACATACAAATCAAACATCAAGCAAACATAATAATATCACATATTAATTTGTATGCTTCCTAATTAAAATCTAATTTTAATTAATTATCATTATCAAGTGTTCTTTTAATTTAATTTTAATTCTTAAAATTCAATTTGGGTTCCCTTTGAAATTTTAATTTCTTTAAAATCTCAAAAACCATTAGATAACTCTTATCCAATTTTTTAAGATAAAATTTTTACTTTAAAACATTCTTAATTTTAAAGTTTTTATAAAGATGCCTTTCGAAATTTTAATCTTATTAATATCTCAATTTAAGAAATAATGTTTTAAAACGTATTTAATTTAAAACGTTATCTAGATAACTTTTATCCTAAAAATATTTTTAATTAAAATATATTTTAAATAAATAAAATTAATAGATATTTTTTATTTTCTGGGTATGGGGTTTTTGTAAACAACAATTTCAGATCCTGTAGAGTTTCTGTCAAACAATTTTGACAACTATTCTAATATCAATTATATTATATCAAAACCTGCAGGGTTTTGTCAAACAATTTCGACAACTACTTAGATAATAGTTCTAATATGTATATTAAAAGCTATAATCATAGCTTACAAAAAAGGCTACAAGGTTTTTTTTTCTTAAAAAAAAATTATAGTCGTCTTACAATTATTTTATTGCTCAAACGAATTTTGAAAATTAGAACCAAACTTATAACAACTTACAATAAAAACAAGAACCATCACAAATCGAATTTGTTATCTCGAAAGGCATTTGCACATCGGCTCGGATACACTGTAAGGCTTTGTTGTATTGGTTTCTCACGTCATACATGAAAACGTAGTGGATTAGAAAAACAACAAAACCAAAAATACCAAGATCATGTAACAAATTGCTTTTGGGCTGGAATCATACATTTTTGGTGTTGCTCGTGTAAAGAGACTCAACCTTTGAATTTGACAACCTACAGTCCATGATTTATAGTTAACTCGAGACTCATAGCTGAGAGAAGCCTTTTAATGGTATCTGCACAAATAGAACATAAAACAAAACCTTTACTTGAGACGAAATGTCTTTAGTGGCAAAGAGAGGAGGGAGGGGATTGTTTTCTGAGTGCTAACTCCAAGAAATAGAGTGGTTATTAAGAATATTTTATCAAAATTTTTTGACTTAATGTTGCTTATATAGTGCCTTTTTAACAAAACCCTAAAAGGTCTTAGCCACAGTCCAACTAGATTGGGTTCATTTAGGCCTTTTTAAAATTATTTAATTCAAATCCTGTGAGACCCCGTATAGGTTAAACCTTGTATATATATATATGTATATATATATATGTAAATGAAATCATAAGTATGATGATAAACTTGTAATGTGAAGTATATGTGATGTAAGTCCATAAGCTAATTTACACACTTGTAATAAGAGTTGTGATTGTACGTACAAGTTTCATTATACATGAATATGAAGAAATGGACTTAAACATGTGAAGAATGTAAGTGAAATAGAATATGAGTAGTGTGGTAGAATAGAAGGAAGATTTCATAAGTTGTGCACTTCCATTTGGTTTATATCATGTACCTTTGGCTATACAAAGATTCTACACAAGTTTTAATGTGTATGAAGTATTAAGGGATGTCATTTTCAAGTCTTAAGGGTGACATGATGAGAAAATGACTATGACAGCAAATTAAGGATGTTTGAGTGTGAGTTGCTGCAGAAAAACTATAAAAAATCTGAAAAATATAAAGGTCAGATCGATCTCATAGGATGACAGATCGATCTGGAAGAGCCAGAATGTTCTTATTTGAGCCATGGAATAGAGCAGATCGATATCCAATGGGGCAAGATCAATCTACTAAACATTCTGTAATGAAAAGATCGATCCTCAAGCATACAAATCTATCTCCTTAGCTCTCTGTTTGGAGCAGATCGATCTCAAGCTTCGACAGATCGATCTCATGCTTGAAAATACCGTGAAAAAGAGGAATTTAAGGGGACCAGATCGATCTCCTCTTAGTGCAGATCAATCTCATCAAGCTATTTCTATAAAAGGGGCAGTGAAATCTGCATTTTTCGAGATTGAACTTTCTTTTCCATTCCAAAAACTCAAAACCTAGCTTTCTCTCTCTACATCCAACCAATTTCAAGGAGATTTGAGGGAAGACTATTAGAGGCAAAGATGTTCAGATTAAAGAGAAGAAAAACATAGTTTGGAGGCATTTCCTCATATGTTGGATTGAAGGAAACAATGGGCATTTCTATTTGGAGCAAAGAGGAAATCCAAAGAGGTGAGTTTCTAAAGCACCAACTTGAGTACATTGTTAAGCTACTGATGTTTGGGGTTGATTAGGGTACTTAGTATTGTTGAAAACTATCTAAAATGCATTGGAATGATTATGACCTAAAAATGGTCTAGAGTGAGAAAGTGGAATGTATTAAGGTTAATGAGGAATGGGATATCTAGAGGTGAAAATAGTGTTATGGGTATGATTTTAAATTGTTGTTAGTGAATAGATTGTGATATTTACCACAATAGGTAAAATGTGTATTTAAGGCATTGGATAAATGCATAGTTGAATAAACGTTAAAAGCATTAACTCAAGTGTTTAACGGATGAATTACAGCTCACGAGGATACACCGAAACACGTTAAGCTTAAAGCGTAAGAAGCTAAGAGCAAGAGAGTCGCACTCAAGTAAATCGAGGTAAGGGAATTGTGGGGACTCTTAGAGATATTGCGCACAATTTAGGGCACTTAAATGCTTTGCTAGAATGCATGAGATATTAGGAAATGAAATTAGGTGATTGAAGGGTAAAAGTTGGGTGTTTGAGAAATGTGCATGAAAATAAAAGCATAGTGCTTTGAAAATCATGTTTTATTGCTTTTTAGCAAATGATTAGTAGGTTGGCTGACATTTAAAATGATTTGCAAAAGAAATGAGTTATTTTGGTTTGTTAACCATACTTTGCAAAGATTTGAGCCACCTACATGGTTTTCGTGAGAATGAAAGCGTGCTAGAGTATGACTCGCACAAGATTTGACATGTTTTATACACATGAGTGCTGGAGCTTAGCTCGCACTAGTTTTCACATGAATTTTTATATTGGTTTTGGCATGGTGCTGGAGCATAGCTCGCACTAGATGCCCACCTTACTTGCTGTCGTGCTTGAAGCTTCGGGTAGACTGGGTGTCACACCGATTAAATAAGCTCGCACGTGCATTGTTTTGACATGTTAATAGCCATGTTAGGAGCTTCGGGTAGACAAGAGGTCGTACTGATTAAATAGGCTTACACGTGCATTTTGAGATGTGGCGTGATATGATATGTTGATTGGGTCCACGGAGTATGTTGTACCGTGCAAGTAGCATGGAATACGATGTACCATGTTGAGATTGTGATATGTCGTCTTCGGACGAGATCTGCTATGGATCAGTGGGCTAGACGTGACCCACCTCCCGTGTGGAAGCAGATAGTGGTGATAACCCGCACACCTGATCCGTGTAACCGGTATCACAAGATATGGCCATAGTCCTTGAGGATATTTCCCTTGTTGTATTGCCTATCTCACATGTCCATTTCTTTGTGAATAAATCCATGTTTGAAATGTTTTGTGGGTCAGGATAGTCTGAGGGAGGGATCGAATCCTGACTAGAATTGAATGGTTTGAGATGAAAGTATGTTAATAGTTTTAAAGTGCACTGATGCATGATGTTTAATGCCATGCTTTACTTATGAAATATGCATGATGATTAATGCCATGCCTTACTTATAAAATATGCATGATGGTTAATGCCATGCTTTTAATTGATTTGTGCACTGAATTTAAACAGCATTAATTGCTTTACATACCATTAACACAATCATACACTCATGTTTTGAGATAAAATGATGAACTAAATGCTTTTGAGCATGGCATCACGATCACGTAGATAGTGCAGTATCTAGTTTTTCGCATGATTGCCTTACTGAGCGTGTGGTTTGTTCACCCCCCTTATTTTTCCCTCTCTACAGAGATTTGAGTATAGATTGACAGCAACCGGAGGCTTTCCCTTTTGGTATCTGCTGCATCCCATCGCACATGGTATACATACTTGAATTATTTTGTATCTAAACTAGACATAGCACAGTAGCATTTTGTATGTAAATATTGGGGATGTAAAACAATGTAAACACTTGTAAACAGTAACTCTGATGTATTTATAAAAGTGTTTACTTCTAAAATGATATTGCAATTTAAATTGTTATGGATGGATGAGGTAGACATTGACACACAGCCCAACCATTGAGTGTGTAGCTGATTACGATCGGAGTAAGGTATGGATAAATAAACAATTATATATAATGCATAAAATTACAAAAATTTATACATATTTTTATGAGTTGAGGGTCGTGACAGAGTTGGTATCAGAGCTCGGTTGGTCTGATGTGTGTCCTTGTCTAAAATACTTAATAAGTTTGAAAATTACATCCCCATGTTATTGTGCTTGTTTAGATACAATTATGTGTGTGTCGATGGGTTAACTAAGAAATTGAGATGTATGCAAGGAAGTGAAACATTATGCCTAATACCAATCGCGGTAGAGGGGCGAGAGGACGAACTAGAGGCCGTAGAGGTAGGCTTGGGGGTAGTGTTGAGCCGAAAACACACGAGACTCAGGATGAGGTTGAGGTGAAGGCTGAGGTTGAGCACGCTCCATAGGGTCCAGAGGACAGGCCCGAGAGTACTGAGGCTATCTTCACGAGGATTGAGCGGAGCATTGAGATGATATTAGAGTTGGTCACCTAATCTTTACCTGGAGTTGACGGTAGACAGATTCTCGCTATACAGGATGATGCCGAGCAGGTGGTAGCTCCTGAGGCTCGAGTCCGACCAGCCCAAAGACCTCAGACGATAGATACACCTACACCTCTACCTACACAGGATATGCCTACATCGATTGCTACACCAGGCAGTAGAGGTTGGGTATATGGATGTGATTTGGACAGACTACGACAGTTCCAGAAGTTTGGACCATCGTCTTTCAATGGAATAAAGGACCCAGTAGCTGCTGAGGATTGGATAAATAAGATCGAGAAGCTGTATGGGTTCTTCGAGTGCACTACTACCGAGATGGTAGCATTTGCTGTGTTTATGCTGGAGGGATCAATAGAACATTGGTGGAAGTCCACCAGGCCTAATTTGAGAGCCCGGCATACGGAGATTAGCTGGGATATATTTTTGGAGTCCTTTCGGAGACAATATGTTTTGGATACTGCACAGAGAAAGATGAAGATGGCGTTTTTGGGACTAACCCGAGGGAATAAGACAGTGGATGAGTATGAGACGACCTTTATCTCCCTGGGTAGGTATGATCCCAATACGAGTAATGAGGCTGAGAAATCCAAAAGTTTATGGATAGTTTGAGATCGACCATTAGGTCTAAACTGGTTCCTCTGGATATACCGATCTACGAGGAGGCAGTGTGTGAGATCTGAGGATTTCAGACATATTTTAATTATGTAATATGAACTTGAAGTATAATTTATTGAGCTAAATGAATTGTGGGAATGATAATTGGAGATTTATATGTTAAGTGTTTAAAATAAGTATGAAGCTATGAGGACAGATCGATCTGGGAGAAGGAGAGAACGATCTGGTGAGTTAAAAATGACAAGGAATGAGAAATTTAAGAAGCAGATCGATCTCCAATGGAAGAGGATCGATCTCCTTATGATTCTGTTTGAGAGAAGATCGATCTCATGAGGAAGAGATCGATCTCCAAATGTTTCTGTTTGGGAGAAGATCGATCTCCTCAAGGAGCAGATCAATCTCATAAAGCCATAAAGAGATCGATCTCACCCCTCGACAGATCGATCTCCTAGGCATAAAGTACCCCAAATCATCCCAAAATTCAAATGCAGATCGATCTCATCAAGAGCCAGATCGATCTCCTACCCTCAGCCTATATAAGGAACTCCTATTTTTCTCCTGCAATTTCACTTTCTCTCTCTTCCAACCCCTATTTTCATCGAGCCCTAGCTTTCTCACTCATCCAAAGCACCCATTTCCGTCCAAATCAGAAGTTGTGGCAAGAAGAAAAGTTGTTCCTCACCCAAGGGAGAACAACATACTTGGAAATCGAAAGACGGATCGAATCGAGGCAAGAGATAAGCTCTCCACAAGTTTTGGGTAATTTTTAAACTTGGATCCTTATATTTGAGATGATTTCGGTGATGATAGTTGTTGGCATTGTGTTGAAATAGCTGAAAAATGATTAGGGATTGATGAAATTGCAATGTAGTTGGAGTGATGATGATATTTGGCAACTTTGGTAAATTTAAGAATTTTGAGCTATAAATAGAGATTTAGACAATGTGGTGTATTAGCATAGATATTGTGGCATAGGAAATATAGAATGTTGAGGTGTCGTGATTGAGATTGTGGTTTGTGATGGAGTTATGAGAATTGAGAAATTTGAGGAGTTATGAGCAATTATGCTCGATTTTGAGAATTGAGGTTGATGTGATAATTGAGTATTGATGTTTTAATATCGTTTGGACAGCTCGGGAGTTCCAGAGTGGAATGCGAGGCTAGTCCGTGATACGGGGGAAACGATTACGCTATACGAGGTGCAAAGAGGTAATGGAAAACTAAACCATTTGTATATGTGTTTTGATGAATTGTTGTAGCATGAACCATGATTTGAGAATACAAGCATGTTTGGTGTTGTGTTGTGATATAATTGCACACGATTTTTATAGCCGGTTGGAGCCCATTATTTTGTGAGTTTATAAGCTGAGTGTGAAATTGCTTTATAAACCCTTGAGTTGCGTAAAAGTAAATTGGGCTCTACGTTAAGGCGATATTGAGATTTGAGAAAATGTGTACGTGTTTTGCCGATTGGAACTCGATTTTAATATGTTTTGTGTTGAGTACACAAATGTTTTAAATGAGTTTTATGAGAGAAAACCATTATGAGTTCTACGTGAAGGCATAACGTTTTATAAGATAATGGCTAATGATTGAGACTTAGGCGTGTCATGTTGAATACACATCGGACCTTGCTCTGGTAGCATGTAAGACCGATATAGTGGGACGCTTGGGAATCGACCCAGGGACCACAGGCCTTGTTCTGGTTACATGTAAGTCCGATTATTCCTCAGCTTTGGTAGCGTTGGGAGGCCTTGCTCTGGTAGCATGTAAGTCCGATATTCCTGCTTTTGGTAACGAGAGATGCCTCCATTTTGGTAACGAGAGATGCCTCCGTTTTGGTAACGTGAGATGACCCCCGTTCTAGTAACGCTAGGTGGCCTCGCTTTGGTAGCATGTAAGACCGAGAGAGTGGGCAGCCTGGGAACTGACCCAGGGACCACGTGATAGTGTGCATGAGGCGAGGCATTACTCTGGTAGCATGTAAGGCCGGGCCTTGTTCTGGTAACATATAAGTCCAATATACCATGCATACGACTATATTGTCAACGTTCCCTCTATATGAGGATGCCTGGGATGCGCACCCAGAGGAGATTACATATTTGATGTGCCATGACGAGTTTTAATTGAGTTTTATTTGCCTAGTCTCGTTTTACACATGAGTTATGTTTTGTGACCTTGTCACATGCTATTTACTGAGGTGATTTTTATCACGTATTTTGAGAATAGCCATTATCGCATATATTTACACATGCTTGTGAGTGCTCGATATTGAGCCTTTTATCTTCATGTTTTCACATGATTTATGAGTTATGAGATGATGATGTTTTGAGAACTTTCATGCTACGATTTCAAATGAGTTTCATAAACAAATACATATTTGTGAAGTGTGATATGGTTTATATAACTGAGTTCCCTTACCCCCCTTACTGAGCGATTTGGAAGCTCACCCTGTTTTCTCTTCCCCCCAGATCGCTTCAAGTGAAGTGAGTTCCTGCGGCGTACGGGTTAGAGGCTAGTGGAGGACTTGAGCTCCAGGCCGTATTTTGTGTACTGAGGTAGATATTTAATATTCATGTACCCAGACTAGAGTTATATTTACAGACACTTATTGTACAATGATGTACGGGATGTATTAGGATTAATTAACTTGGAATTGAGTAATGTATATGATACAATATATATTATATTATGATGAGATCCTGAGGCATGATAATTATGATGATATATGACACTGCACAGGAATGCACCCTTAATTGTGAATTAATGAGTAAAAAAAGTTTTAAATTAGCCATATTTTCTGCGCTTCTGGGGCGTCACAGAGTTTTCTTGGTATCAAAGCTTAAGGTGTTTAGTACTGTCAGTGTCGGTTAAGTGAAATAGAATACATCCCAAGTGTCTGTAATAGTCTGATCATGAACTGAATCTGAGGATTGAGATTTCAATCGATTTTGATATGTACGCGCAAGAGACGAGTTGAGATAGAGAATGAGTAAACGATGAGGTCGTTCGAGGAGGCAGGCAGAGTCCCCTCCGCCACCTGTCCCACAACTAGAGAGTCCTAACTCGATTTAATCGGATTGAGATCGATGTGAGGTAAGGTTTTGAGCAGATGGCAGCGTTATTCGCGCAACACTTTGGAGTTAATGCCTCGGTACTACTCCTACACCACCACAAGGACCTCCCATACCCCCAATACCTCCCGTCACTCAGCCTGATGACAGAAGTATGGTCCGACTGAAGGACTTTTTGAAAATGAACCCACCTGCATTTAGGGGAAAGAATGATCCTACAGAGGCTGAGGAGTGGTTGACGGAGTTGAGAGTTATATTCGACTATCTGGGGTGCACCGATGCTGAGAGGGTCAGTATGAGTGCCTATATGTTGAAAGGGAGAGCTCGAGATTGGTGGGGTACTACCCAGGGTATTTTGATGTCCCACCAGGATGTGATTGGTTGGGAAGTGTTTCAGACAGCCTTTAGAGCCCAATATGTACCACGAGCTGCCCAGAGAAGGAGGCAAGCAGAGTTTTTGAGTTTGGTACAGGGTGACATGTCTGTAGATGATTACGAGAGTCGATTTACCGCTCTACTGAGATATGATCCAGAGACTTTCAAGAATGAAGAGCTCCGCACAGAGATATTTATGTATGGATCAAAGCCCATCATCAGAGATCGATTGATTGGGTTGTGTATTACTGAGTTTGGAGATGCTCTGAGACAAGCACAAGAGATTGAGAGGGGGATTGAAATTGTACAGTCCCAAAATGAGTTTAGAGCAGTGATTAGGGACAAAGGCAAGAGGCCAGCGATGTCTCAAGCAGATGTTCGGAGAGGTTCCTTCAGGAGAGGAAGGATTGAGGTACAGAAGGGCAGATTGGAGAGACCCAGAGCTTATCCTATTATCAAGGAGACCCCTCGATATGACAGGCCGAAAATAAGGGTTTGTAGAGACTGTGGCCGATCGCATGAGGGAAGTTGTACTGGGTCGATCCGTGGATGTTTTAGATGTGGTGACATGGGTTACAGAGTGAAGGACTATCCTCAACCTCAGATACCACATGCTCCGGAGCCTACTAGACAGCAGCCTCAAAAAGTGAATCCCCAGAGACGGGCCACTGCTGCAGAGAAAGGGAAGAAACCTGTGGCACAGGGACGTGTGTTTGCCCTAGATAAGGAAACTGCAGACACTTCAGCAGAAACTATAAGAGGTACACTTTCTGTCTGTAATCATAAGGCTCATGTGTTGATAGATCCTGGATCCACGCATTCGTTTATTTCAGAGCATTTTGCATGTAGTTTAAATTTGAAGTTTAAACCTCTAGAGTATGTACTACATGTAAATACCCCTATGCGTGAATCCCAGAGAACTGAGTTAATCTGTAGAGGATGTGAAATAAAGGTGGGAAATAGAGTGATGATAGCATATCTAATCATGTTGAATATACATGGGTTGATGTAATTCTGGGAATGGATTGGTTTGCAACCAATCGAGTGAGTTTAGACTGCTACACTAAGATTGTAACTTTCTCCCTACCTGAACCTTACAGTGTACGGTTGAGATATTGAGGAAATGAATATGTGGAATTCTAGTAAGTAATTTGAGGATTTAATATTATTTTTGAGAGTATTAAATATTATTGTTCATGTGAAGGTTACGAAACACTCATCTCAGACAATGAGCGGGAACATCCGAGGATTGAGGATATACCTGTGGTGTGTGTATTCTCGGATGTTTTCCCAGATGAGCTGCCAGGTTTGCCACCAGAGAGAGAGCTGGAGTTTACCATTGATTTAGTACCAGATACTCAGCTGATCTCTAAACCTCCCTACAGGATGGCATTAGTGGAACTGGAGGAATTGAAGAGACAACTACAGGAGTTATTGGATCAAGGGTTCATTAGGCCCAGTGTTTCACCGTGGGGAGCACCGATTTTATTTGTCAAGAAGAATGATGGTAGTCTCAGATTATGCGTAGACTACCGGTTGTTGAATAAAGCCACGGTGAAGAATAAATACCCACTGCCCAGGATTGATGATCTACTTGATCAGCTAAGAGGGGCCTCAGTCTTTTCTAAGATTGATTTGAGATCGGGCTATCACCAATTGAGGATCAAGGAAGAAGATATTCCCAAGACGGCCTTCAGGACAAGGTATGGCCATTATGAATTTCTGGTGATGTCCTTTGGATTGACGAACGCCCCTGCTGTATTTATGAGGTTGATGAACGAAGTGTTCAAAGACTATCTAGATAAATTTGTGATAGTCTTTATTGATGATATCCTGGTATACTCTCGGTCGTATGAGGAGCATGCACAGCATTTGTGGTTAGCACTTCAGATACTCTGAGATAAGCAATTATACGGAAAGCTTAGTAAGTGTGAGTTTTGGCTGAACCGGATAGCTTTCCTTGGTCATATAGTCTCAGAGGAAGGAGTATCAGTGGATCCAAGTAAAGTAGCAACTGTGCTTAGTTGGGAGAGACCGAGGACAGTTACTGAGGTTCGAAGCTTCCTTGGTTTGGCAGGGTATTACAGAAGATTTATGGAAGCATTTTCAAGGATTGCCGCTCCTTTGACTAAACTCACGCGTAAGAAGACTCCGTTCATATGGACTGATCAATGTGAGCTCAGTTTTCAAGAGTTAAAAAGGAGATTGACAGCGGCACCTATGTTAACTATTCTTGAGGGATCAGGAGGATTTTCGATGTATAGTGATGCATCTCATCAAGGATTGGGGTGTGTGCTTATGCAGCACGGAAGAGTGGTCGCATATGGATCGCGACAGTTGAAAGACCATGAGCGAAATTACCCCACGCATGATTTGGAGTTAGCCGCTGTGGTATTTGCTTTGAAGATCTGGTGACGCTACTTATATGGGGAAAGATTCCAAATTTTCACTGATTACAAGAGTTTGAGATATCTCTTTGATCAGAAAGAGTTAAACATGAGACAAAGGAGATGGATGGAACTCCTTAAGGATTATGACTGCGAGATTCTATATCATCCGAGTAAGGCGAATGTAGTTGCTGACGCCCTGAGCAGGAAGAGTATGATATCTGCTATGATGATCAGGGAATGGGATTTGTTAGAGCAGTTCACCGAACTTCGGATCAGAGTTAAAGAGGTAGAGACTGGATTTTTGGCTAGCTTGCGGATAGAGCCTAGGATGATGGATCAGATTAGAACTCGGCAGCGTAGTGATCAGAGGTTGATAGAAATGGTTAACCAAGCTGAACAGAGTTCGCAGTCGGATCTCACCATCAGTGAGGACAGATTATTGAGATTCAGAAGACGAATTTGTGTACCGGACAATGATACCCTGAAGAGACAGATACTGAGAGAATCCCACTGCTCGCGATACACCATGCACCCAGGGAGTACTAAGATGTACCGAGACTTGAGAAAGGTGTATTGGTGGAGTGGTATGAATCGAGACGTGGCAGAGTATGTGGCCAGGTGTTTAGTATGCCAGCAAGTGAAAGCTGAGCATCGGAAGCCCGGAGGACTACTACAGCCCTTACCTATACCTACATGGAAATGGGAGCATGTCACCATGGATTTTATTATGGGTTTACCGAGGACCCGAAGAGGTTGTGATGTGATATGGGTCATTGTGGATAGATTGACCAAGAGTGCCCACTTCCTTGCCATCAAGAGCACAGATACTGTGGATGCCTTAGCTGAGCTGTATGTCAGCGAGATAGCTAGATTACATGGGGCTCCAGTGAGTATTACTTCTGATAGAGATTCCCGGTTTACTTCCAGATATTGGACCCAGTTTCAGGAGTCCATGGGATCTCGATTGAGTTTTAGTACCGCCTATCATCCTCAGACAGATGGTCAGTCAGAGAGGACTATTCAGACCCTGGAGGATATGTTGAGGGCGTGTACGATGGATTTTAAGGGATCATGGGATGATCACCTGCCCCTAGCAGAGTTTGCGTATAATAATAGCTATCATGCAAGTATTGGAATGGCACCCTTTGAGGCTCTATATTGTGAGACCCCGTATATGTAAAGTTGTAATGTGTAATGAATGTGAATGGACTTGTAATGTAAAGTATGATCGATGTAAGTCCATGGATTCAATGTACGTATGTGTAATATGATTTGTAACGTACATACAAGTTTCATTAAGTATGAATATGAAGAAATGAGTTCTTGTAAGTGATGAATGTGATTAGAACTCAAAATGAGTAGTGTGGTAAAATGGAATGAAGTTGAGCTCCCATTTAGTTTAGAATGTGATACTTTTGGATATACAATGAATGAACACAAGTTTCAATGTGCATAAGGTATGAATGGATGCCATTTTCAAGTTATAAAGGTGGATGGATGAGAAAATGGCCATGCCAACAGATTAAGGATGTGTTGGTGTGAGTTGCAGCAAGGAAACTACAGGAAATCTGGAAAACATGGAGGCCAGATCGATCTCATAGGATGAGAGATCGATCTGGAAGAGCCAAAATACTCTTATTTGGGCAATGGAATAGAGCAGATCGATCTCCAATAGGGCCAGATCGATCTCCTAAGCATTCTGTGATGAAAAGATCGATCCTCAAGCACCCAGATCGATCTCCTTAGCTCTCTGTTTGGGACCAGATCGATCTCATGCTTCGACAGATCGATCTTATGCTAAAATTTCATGAAAATAAGAGATTTAAGGGGACCAGATCGATCTCCTCTTGGACCAGATCGATCTCCTCAAGCTATTTCTATATAAGGAGGGCTAAAAATCTAAAAATTTCGGGAAAAACACTAATCTTCGATTTCTAACCCAAAAACCTAACTTTCCCTCTCTAAAATCAGCCATTTCCAGCAAGAATTGAGGGGAGACCATTAGACATCAAGTTGTTCATCTTGAGGAAGAGAACAACATAGTTGGAACCCAAAATCCCATTGTGGGTATTGAAGGAGATAAGGGCATTGACATTTGGAGCAAGAAGAAAAATCATATTTGGTAAGATTCTAACACTCCAATCCAAGTACATTGTCTATTTAATTGATTTTGGAGTTGTTCGGCATGAGTATGTATGGATGGAAATACCTAGGTTGTGTTAGAAACTAATGTGACCTAGAAATGGAATGCCTCTAGTGTGAGAGTGTGATTTGGGGAGTTGGTGGTTTATAGGCATGCTAAAGTAGTTAAATGAGTAATGTGGATGATTTGGAATGGTTATGTGGAGTTATAATGTGAGTTTAAGTGGAATTATGAAAATGAGTACGTATATGCTTGATAAATGCCATAGTGAGGGAATTCATGAAATATGAACACTATGAGCTTAATGTCAATTTAATATCGATTTGGAATAAGTTAATAGGCCTAAGAAGATCCATAGACTCGAGTTATGGGTAAAGTAATGAAACGAAGCCATATAAGCGTTAATAGAGGCTATAGATTAAATTGACTATAGCAAGCACAAGGGTTGCATTATATGGATCGAATATAATGTGGAATATGATTATACGCAGTTTCGAAGAGTCCGGTGGAGACGAATCGAACCGTACGACTAAGCAGCTTAAGGAAGTGGAATCCCGCATCGCGATTCTAGGTAAGGGAATTCTGTAAGTATATAGAGGTAGCTGCTCGTATTTTGTGGGTGTATAGGGCTTTGGAAATGTGCATGGGTTTATAGAAATGTGTTTTGAAGATGTATGGATGTGACTATGAATAATCGTATGAGATTTGGTGGTTGAAATGGTATTGTAAAGAAATGGGATAGTAAGGCTAATAATTGCATAAATCTAATGTTTTGATGTTTTTCAAAATGGAAATGCTTGTTTTTAAGCAAGCTTGTAGATGGGCCGGCTAGTGTTTTATTGATGTTGTGGAAAAGCATTTGTGAAGTGCTAAACCCGATTGTCGGGATTGTTTGATTGTGTATGAGCCGCCTATCGTATTTGCATGATATAAATCGCGCTAGAGCCTCGCTCGCGCTGGATTTCTATGTTTTCACTTGTGTGATACGTGCTTGAGCCTAGCTCGCACTTTGATTTGAATTGTGATGATGTTTTATAAATCGTACTGGAGCTTACGCTCGTACGTGGATTTGAGTGGTTTTTCTTATGAATATAACCGTACTGGAGCTATGCTCGTACGTGGTTTCTTCATATTTTTATGCATAAATGTCGTACTAGAGCGTTGCTCGTACGAAGTGATTGGTTTTGATGCATGAATTCTCTCTAGAGCATAGCTCGCGCCGGTTTTCACACTGTGGTATGTATGAGGCCGTGGTGAGAGATACGGATTAACTCAGGGAACCCAACAAGCCTGACAGACCTCTTGAGTGGGGTGAGGGTGAGGGTGAGGGGCTAGGACCTGACATAATCCATTCAGGGAACCCAACAGGCCTAACAGACCTCTTGAGTGGGGTGAGGGTGAGGGGCTAGGACCTGAATCAGGGAACCCAACAGGGGCGAGCAAGGCCATGAGGGGCTAGGACCTGGTATTGAGGTTACTCCCACGCGCTCTTGAGACTATAAAGGTTACACTTGGTATGGGGTAGATAAGACCTACGGCAGGCATCCCCAACCATGTTATGGGTCCGCAGAGTACGATGTACCGTGTATATCACATGGAGTACGATGTACCGCGTGGTGGTTACTTGATTTAAGAAAGTCTGGCGGAGAACTAACCCACCTTCGTGCCAGCATGATACCCCGCACACCGGGATCCGTGTGGTCTGGGATGATATGTGACAATTGGCCAACGTAGTCACTTGAGATATAGTAACCTGTCTCCTTGCTTGATTTACTTACTACCACATGATTTTTAAATCTCTAAGTGTGATTTATGATTGTTTAAGGTAGACCTGAAGGAGGGGTCGAGCCTCATGGAATTGATTTGTGAAATGAAAATGAGGTTGTGATTGTGAATTGATGTTATGAGATTGTTTGTGTTGAGAAAGAGTTTTATGACGTGGGTTTAAAAAGGAGGTTTCTTAATGAATTGCCATTTTTATGAATTTAAATGAGATCGAGCATGAGATGATTTATACATGATGTTTTTACCATGTTTTATACGCCAATGTACATGATTTTGATACATGATATATATGTATACTCATATGGCATAGTTTTACTTCCTCATGCTCCTACTACAAACGATTTATGCATAACACTATCAGCATGTAGATAGAGTAGTTATCTACCATGCTTGCATTATTGCCTTACTGAGCGTGTGGTTGCTCATCCCTCTCTATTTCACCCCTACAAAGCGTGCATAGTAGCCCAGTGAGGACTGAGGCGTGGTATTTTGGACTCCGCTGCATCTCCATCGCTTAGAGGTATATACACAGTGATTCTTTTTGTATCTAAACAATGTAAAAGCATAGTATTCTTTTGAGTTGTAATTATGGGGGATGTAGATGTCATTAAAACATGCTTTTGTATAAGTATAAGATTAAATGCAAATGTATGACATCGTTTTATTTAACTGAGAATGAATGAGATGTGGTATTTATTATTGACTCACAGCCCAACAGTGTGTGGTGACTTAGTTCACGACCGGGTAAGGTAACAATAAAACGCGAAAAATTTTTAGTGATTTTCGACTAAGGAGAATGGAATTGGGTCGTGACAGAGATTGGTATCAGAGCTGTGTTGGCCTGATGTGAGTCATTAATAAAACGTAGGAAAGTACATCCCCGTAGTGCTTTTGTTTAGATATAACTGTGTATATCATGATGGATTGAGCTTAATAAATTATTATAATACAGGAAGTTAGGCACTATGCAGTTACACGCAAAGGTAGAGGGGCGAGAGCACGTGCTAGAGGCTGTAGAGGTAGGCCTGAGAGCCGTGCGGAGCCACAGACTGAACAGGCTCCACAGAACCCTGCTGGGAGAGCAGAGGATACTAAGGCTCGCTTCGCTAGGTTAGAACGGAGTATTGAGAACTTGGTGGAGATAGTCACACAGGCATTGGGTGCCGGTGATAGACGAGGTCCCGCAGCACAGCCTACTACTGAACAGGCAACTGCAGAGACGGAGAGACCTCAGACTACAGAGACTGCTACTGCTACACCACCTCCAGTACAGGATACAGATTCTCCTATCGCTCCACAGCAGAGCGGTAGTGAGTTGGGTTATGACTGCGACTTAAGTAGGTTGCGAGAATTTCAAGCGCTAAAACCCCCAGTGTTTAGAGGGGTGAAGGACCCAGTGGTTACGGAGGATTAGGTGTATGAGATGGAGAAACTATATAGGTTTTTTCGATGCACTTCAGCTGAAAAGGTAGCCTTTGCCGTGTTTATGTTGAAAGGCGAGGCCGAGCATTGGTGGAGATCCACCGAGGCTATTTTGAGGGCCAAACACTCTGAGATCTCATAGGAGATATTTCTAGAGGCCTTCAGGAGACAATATATTCCAGCTACCGCACAGAGGAAACTGATGATGGAATTTATGAATTTGGTTCAGGGGAACCGGACTGTGGACGAGTATGAGTCCAAGTTTATGTCCTTGGGGAGATATGACCCGGACACGATGGGTAGTGAGACCCGAAAGATACAAAAGTTCATGGATTGATTGAGATTGGTCATCCAGACTAAGCTAGCTCCCTTCGACATTATGACTTATGAAGAGGTTGTACATGAGGCTCAGTTGTGTGAGCAAGACTTAGAGTGAAATGCCTCCGAGCTTGGGAGAATCAGTGTTAGAAAGGACAGAGATCGGAAGAGATCCAGGAGGGATAGAGTGGCCAGGAAAGGAAGCCCAAGGTATTTTGAGAAGAGACCTAAGATAGAGAAGGTGCAGGCGAGAGCCGCTAGACCTCCCATATACCAAGCCTTGACTGCACCGAGGGGTATAACTATTAGAGGACCACGACCTACCACGGATCAGTGTAGGAGATGTGGGAGATACCATGGGACTAGGCCATGTCAGATGCCCCATGTTTCGTGTTTTAGGTGTGGGAGACCAGGACATATATCGAGGTTTTGCACTGAGATGATTGAGGTTGCCCCACAGAAGGGCAAGGAGCCTGAGGGAGCTCCAGTTGAGACAGCGGCCCTGAGGAGGAGGGCTACAGTTGAGGAAAAAGGGAAACAGGGTGCGGGTGTGAGCAGAGGAAGAGTACATGCACTGGATCAGGACACCGCAGATGCTTCAACGGATGTGATTAAAGGTACCATCTGAATCATTGATTTAGAAGCATTGGTATTATTTGATCCTGGTGCCACGCATTCTTTCATATCACCTTCCTTTGCACATGAATTATTGAAGCATGTGAAACCAACATTGTTGGATAAAATGTTAATGATTTCCACACCCATGAATGATAGTCAATTGACTGAGCATGTATGTCGAGATTGTAAGTTAAAGATAGAGGGGAAGGAAATGATAGCCAATCTGATTTTATTGAATATGAATGATTTTGATGTAATTTTGGGAATGGATTGGTTGGCTACCAATCGTGTTGTGATGGATTGTCATGCCAAAACATTGATGTTTTCAGGATTAGACAATCTTATTGTAAATTTTGATGAAAAGAAATGATATGAAAATAGCATGTTTTTTGTAAATAAAGGAGTATGATTTTAAATGCATATTGCTTGAGAGATAAATTATTGTTTATGATAAATGTTGAATGTGGAGTGATGGTTATGTTACTAATGATGGAGAGGATAATGTGAAGGGTTCATTGCATACGTGGTTGATATAGATGAGGCACACCCGGAATTGAGGGATATAGCTGTAATTACGGATTACCCTGATGTCTTTTCGGACGAATTGCCAGGGCTACCACCTGTAAGGGAAATGGAATTTTGCATTGAGCTAGTGCCTGGTACAGAGCCGATATCGAAACCACCCTATAGAATGGCTCCGATAGAATTGGAAGAGCTGAAGAAACAGCTGCAAGAGTTGCTGGAGAAGGGGTTTATTAGACCGAGTGTCTCACCTTGGGGAGCACCGGTTCTATTTGTAAGGAAGAAGGATGGAAGCCTCCGACTGTGTATAGATTACCGGTTGTTGAATAAGGCCACCATTAAGAACAAGTACCCCCTTCCAAGAATCGATGATTTGTTAGATCAGCTCCAGGGAGTCGAAGTATTTTCTAAGATAGATTTGCGATAGGGTACCATCAGTTGAGGATCAGGAGTGGAGATATACCCAAGACAGCATTTCGTACCCGTTATGGCCACTACGAGTTTTTGGTGATGCCATTCGGATTGACGAATGCTCCCGCAGCATTTATGGCATTGATGAATGATATATTCAAGCCATACCTGGACAAGTTTGTAATAGTGTTCATTGATGACATTTTGGTGTATTCCAAGTCCAGGGAAGATAATGAGGAGCACTTGAGGACAGTTCTACAGACCCTCCGAGAGAGAGAATTGTATGCCAAACTCAACAAGTGTAACTTTTGGTTGGAATAGATCTCATTTCTGGGGCATGTTATGTCAAAGGATGGGGTATCGGTGGATCCATCCAAGATAGAGGCAATTGTACAGTGGGAACAGCCCAAGACAGTAACTGAGATCAGAAGTTTCCTGGGATTGGCAGGATATTATCAGAGATTTGTAGAGGGTTTCTCCAGACTAGCTGCTCCATTGACACGTCTCACACGAAAAGATGTTAAGTTTGTGTGGGATGAGGCATGTGAGAGGAGTTTTGAGGAGCTTAAGCGTCGATTGACGACTGCTCCAGTCCTCACCATTCCTACTAACTTAGGAGGATTCTCGGTGTATGCGGATGCATCACACCAGGGACTGGGCTGTGTGCTTATGCAAGATGGGAAGGTAGTTGCCTATGGATCTAGACAGTTGAAAGATCATGAGAGGAACTACCCGACACATGATTTGGAGTTGGCGGCTGTAGTATTTGCTTTGAAAATATGGCGCCACTATCTCTATGGTGAGAAATTTCAGGTGTTCACAGATCATAAGAGCCTTAAGTACCTGTTCTCGCAAAAAGAGTTGAATATGAGATAGAGGAGATGGCTCGACTCCTGAAAGATTATGATTGTGAAATCATGTACCACCCGGGTAAGGCAAATGTAGTTGCCGATGCCTTGAGTAGAAAGAACCTTGGGTTGGTGTCTTATATGATGGTACGGGAACATGAATTGTTAGAACACTTTGCAAACCTCAGTTTGGATGTAACCCCACCTGGATCTGAGAGACTTGAGATCATGGCTAGTTTGAGACTAGAGCCAGAGTTGATTGGCTGTATTCGGTGAGCCCAGCAGAGCGATCGACGATGCATCGATTGGCTGAGGCAGATACAGACAGGTGTGGGTATTGATTTTGAGCAGAGTGCTGATGGGTTATTGAGGTTCAGAGGCAGAGTATGCATTCCCAGGAATCCTGAGATCAGGAGAACGATTTTATCAGAGGCTCACTCATCGAAGTATACGATACATCCGGGAAGTACCAAGATGTATCAAAACCTTCGGAAGGTTTATTAGTGGTCTGGAATGAAGAGAGACATTGCTGAATATGTCGCTAAGTGTCTCGTTTGTCAGCAAGTGAAGGTAGAGCATCAGAAGCCTGTAGGATTATTGTAGCCTCTACCGATACCGACTTGGAAGTGGGAGCATGTCACCATGGATTTTGTGACGGGGTTACCGAGGACCCGCAGAGGTCATGATGCCATATGGGTTATTGTGGACCGGTTGACTAAGTCCGCCCATTTCTTGGCTATGAGAGCTACCGATACACTGAGTCAGTTGACGAACCTGAATATTCGAGAGATAGTACGGCTACATGGTGTACCAGTGAGCGTTGTTTCTGATAGGAATGCCCGCTTCACTTCCCATTTTTGGGAACATTTTCAGGAAGCGTTGGGGACCCGACTGAGTTTTAGCACCACTTTTCATCCTCAGACAGATGGGCAGTCAGAGAGGACTATACAGACCCTCGAGGATATGTTGAGAGCGTGTGTGCTGGATTTTAGAGGCTCCTGGGATGACCACCTGCAGTTAGCCGAGTTCGCTTATAATAATAACTATCATACGAGTATCGGGATGACACCCTATGAGGCATTGTACGGGCGTAGATGTCGTTCCCCCATTGGATGGGAAGAGGTTGGTGACAGACAGATTTTTGCTTCGGACTTAGTACAGCAGGCATCTGAGGACGTCCAGTTGATATGTGAGAGATTACGGACAGCTCAGAGCCGGCAAAAGAGTTATGCTGACAAAAGACGAAGACCACTGAAGTTTGATGAGGGTGAGTCGGTGTTTCTGAGGGTATCACCATCGAAGGGTATTATGAGATTTGGTAAGAAGGGCAAGCTGAGCCCTAGATATATCGGACCCTTCGAGATTTTGGAGAGAGTGGGAGATAAGGCGTATAGGTTGGCATTGCCACCGAACTTGGCAAATGTCCATAACGTCTTCCACGTCTCGATACTTCGAAAGTATCACCCGGACCCGGCACACGTGATAAGATATAAGCCGTTGGAGCTCTATGAGAGTATGACGTATGTTGAGAAGCCGGTTCGGATATTAGACAGAAAAGAGAAAGTGTTACGGAATAAGACAATTCCCTTGGTGAAAGTTCTTTGGCAACATCACACAGCGGAAGAGGCCACATGGGAATTGGAGAACTTGATACAGGAGAAGTACCCCAAACTTTTTGAAGAGTGACTTGGTACTAATTTGGAGGACCAAATTCCTTGAAGGAGGGGAGAATGTGAGACCCCGTATATGTAAAGTTGTAATGTGTAACGAATGTGAATGGATTTGTAATGTAAAGTATGATCGATGTAAGTCCATGGATTCTATGTACGTATGTGTAATATGATTTGCAACATACATACAAGTTTCATTAAGTATGAATATGAAGAAATGAGTTCTTGTAAGTGATGAATGTGATTGGAACTCAAAATGAGTAGTGTGGTAAAATGGAATGAAGTTGAGCTCCCATTTAGTTTGGAATGTGATACTTTTGGATATACAATGAATGAACACAAGTTTCAATGTGCATAAGGTATGAATGGATGCCATTTTCAAGTTATAAAGGTGGATGGATGAGAAAATGGTCATGCCAACAGATTAAGGATGTGTTGGTGTGAGTTACAGCAAGGAAACTGCAGGAAATCTGAAAAACATGGAGGACAGATCGATCTCATAGGATGAGAGATCGATCTGGAAGAGCCAGAATGCTCTTATTTGGGCAATGGAATAGAGCAGATCGATCTCCAATGGGGCCAGATCGATCTCCTAAGCATTCTGTGACGAAAAGATCGATCCTCAAGCACCCAGATCGATCTCCTTAGCTCTCTGTTTGGGACCAGATCGATCTCATGCTTAAAATTTCATGAAAATGAGAGATTTAAGGGGATCAGATCGATCTCCTCTTGGACCAGATCGATCTCCTCACGCTATTTCTATATAAGGAGGGCTGAAAATCTAAAAATTTCGAGAAAAACACTAATCTTCGATTTCTAACCCAAAAACCTAACTTTCTCTCTCTAAAATCAGCCATTTTCAGCAAGAATTGAGGGGAGACCATTAGACATCAAGTTGTTCATCTTGAGGAAGAGAACAACATAGTTGGAACCCAAAATCCCATTGTGGGTATTGAAGGAGATAAGGGCATTGACATTTGGAGCAAGAAGAAAAATCATATTTGGTAAGATTCTAACACTCCAATCCAAGTACATTGTCTATTTAATTGATTTTGGAGTTGTTCGGCATGAGTATGTATGGATGGAAACACCTAGGTTATGTTAGAAACTAATGTGACCTAGAAATGGAATGCCTCTAGTGTGAGAGTGTGATTTGGGGAGTTGGTGGTTTATAGGCATGCTAAAGTAGTTAAATGAGTAATGTGGATGATTTGGAATGGTTATGTGGAGTTATAATGTGAGTTTAAGTGGAATTATGAAAATGAGTATGTATATGCTTGATAAATGCCATAGTAAGGGAATTCATGAAATATGAACACTATGAGCTTAATGTCGATTTAATATCGATTTGGAATAAGTTAATAGGCCTAAGAAGATCCATAGACTCGAGTTATGGGTAAAGTAATGAAACGAGGCCATATAAGCGTTAATAGAGGCTCTAGATTAAATTGACTATAGCAAGCACAAGGGTTGCATTATATGGATCGAATATAATGTGGAATATGATTATACGCAGTTTCAAAGAGTCCGGTGGAAACGAATCGAACCGTACGAGTAAGCAGCTTAAGGAAGTGGAATCTCGCATCGCGATTTCAGGTAAGGGAATTCTATAAGTATATAGAGGTAGCTGCTCGTATTTTGTGGGTGTATAGGGCTTTGAAAATGTGCATGGGTTTATAGAAATGTGTTTTGAAGATGTATGGATGTGACTATGAATAATCGTATGAGATTTGGTGGTTGAAATGGTATTGTAAAGAAATGGGATAGTAAGGCTAATAATTGCATAAATCTAATGTTTTGATGTTTTTCAAAACGGAATTGCTTGGTTTTAAGCAAGCTTGTAGATGGGCCGGCTAGTGTTTTATTGATGTTGTGGAAAAGCATTTGTGAAGTGCTAAACCCGATTGCCGGGATTGCTTGATTGTGTATGAGCCGCCTATCATATTTGCATGATATAAATCGCGCTAGAGCCTCGCTCGCGCTGGATTTCTATGTTTTCACTTGTGTGATACGTGCTTGAGCCTAGCTCGCACTTTGATTTGAATTGTGATGATGTTTTATAAACCGTACTGGAGCTTACGCTCGTACGTGGATTTGAGTGGTCTTTCTTATGCATATAACCGTACTGGAGCTATGCTCGTACGTGGTTTCTTCATATTATTATGCATAAATGTCGTACTAGAGCGTTGCTCGTACGAAGTGATTGGTTTTGATGTATGAATTCGCGCTAGAGCATAGCTCGCGTCGATTTTCACACTGTGGTATGTATGAGGCCGGGTGAGAGATACGGATTAACTCAGGGAACCCAACAGGCCTGACAGACCTCTTGAGTGGGGTGAGGGTGAGGGGCTAGGACCTGACATAATCCATTCAGGGAACCCAACAGGCCTAACAGACCTCTTGAGTGGGGTGAGGGTGAGGGGCTAGGACCTGAATCAGGGAACCCAACAGGGGCGAGCAAGGCCATGAGGGGCTAGGACCTGGTATTGAGGTTACTCCCACGCGCTCTTGAGACTATAAAGGTTACACTTGGTATAGGGTAGATAAGACCTACGGCAGGCACCCCCAACCATGTTATGGGTCCGCGGAGTACGATGTACCGTGTATATCACATGGAGTACGATGTACCGCGTGGTGGTTACTTGATTTGAGAAAGTCTGGCGGAGAACTAACCCACCTTCGTGCCAGCATGATACCCCACACACCGAGATCCGTGTAGTCTGGGATGATATGTGACAATTGGCCAACGTAGTCACTTGAGATATAGTAACCTGTCTCCTTGCTTGATTTACTTACTACCACATGATTTTTAAATCTCTAAGTGTGATTTGTGATTGTTTAAGGTAGACCCGAAGGAGGGGTCGAGCCTCATGGAATTGATTTGTGAAATGAAAATGAGGTTGTGATTGTGAATTGATGTGATGAGATTGTATGTGTTGAGAAAGAGTTTTATGACGTGGGTTTAAAAAGGAGGTTTCTTAATGAATTGCCCTTTTTATGAATTTAAATAAGATCGAGCATGAGATGATTTATACATGATGTTTTTACCATGTTTTATATGCCAATGTACATGATTTTGATACATGATATATATGTATACTCATATGGCATAGTTTTACTTCCTCATGCTCCTACTACAAACGATTTATGCATAACACTATCAGCATGTAGATAGAGTAGTTATCTACCATGCTTGCATTATTGCCTTACTGAGCGTGTGGTTGCTCATCCCTCTCTATTTCCCCCTACAGAGCGTGCATAGTAGCCCAGTGAGGACTGAGGCGTGGTATTTTGGACTCCGCTGCATCTCCATCGCTTAGAGGTATATACACAGTGATTCTTTTTGTATCTAAACAATGTAAAAGCACAGTATTCTTTTGAGTTGTAATTATGGGGGATGTAGATGTCATTAAAACATGCTTTTGTATAAGTACAAGATTAAATGTAAATGTATGACATCATTTTATTTAACTGAGAATGAATGAGATGTGGTATTTATTATTGACTCATAGCCCAACAGTGTGTGGTGACTTAGTTCACGACCGGGGTAAGGTAACAATAAAACACGAAAAATTTTTAGTGATTTTCGGCTAAAGAGAATGGAATTGGGTCATGACATATATGGTAGGAGGTGTAGATCCCCTGTAGCTTGGGAAGAAGTCGGTGACAGAAAGATAAATGCTCCCAAGCTTGTTGAGCAAGCTGTACAGAGTGTGAAACTCATATGTGAGAGGCTACGGGCTGCACAGAGTAGACAGAAAAGCTACGCGGATGTGCGTAGACGGCCTCTTGAGTTTGATGTTGGTGATGCAGTATTTTTGTAAGTATCACCGATTAAGGGTATCATGCGATTTGGGAAGAAAGGAAAATTGAGTGCTCGATACATAGGACCATTCGGGATTCTTGAGAGAGTGGGAGAGGTAGCCTACAGATTGGCATTACCCCCACAGATGTCCGCAATACACAATGTTTTTCATGTGTCTATGTTGAGGAAGTACCACCCGGACCCTTCTCATGTTATAGAGTATGACGAGATGGACATACAGGAGGACATGAGCTACACTGAGGAACCCGTCCGGATTCTTGATAGGAAGGAGAAGGTACTGAGAACCAAGAGCATCCCATTAGTGAAATTTTTATGGAAACATCACTCAAGAGAAGAGGCAACATGGGAACTAAAGAACCTCATGAAGGAGAAATACCCCCATCTCTTTAACTAGTTGAGTTGAATTTGGAGGACCAAATTCTTTTAAGGTGGGGAGGATGTGAGATCTGAGGATTTCAGACATATTTTAATTATGTAATATGAACTTGAAGTATAATTTATTGAGCTAAGTGAATTGTGGGAATGATAATTGGAGATTTATATGTTAAGTGTTTAAAATAAGTATGAAGCTATGAGGACAGATCGATCTGGGAGAAGGAGAGATCGATCTGGTGAGTTAAAAATGACAAGGAAGGAGGAATTTAAGAAGCAGATCTATCTCCAATGGAAGAGGATCGATCTCCTTATGATTCTGTTTGAGAGAAGATCGATCTCATGAGGAAGAGATCGATCTCCAAATGTTTCTGTTTGGGAGAAGATCGATCTCCTCAAGGAGCAGATCGATCTCATAAAGCCATAAAGAGATTGATCTCACCCCTCGACAGATCGATCTCCTAGGCATAAATTGCCCCAAATCGTCCCAAAATTCAAATGCAGATCGATCTCATCAAGAGCCAGATCGATCTCCTACCCTCAGCCTATATAAGGAAATCCTGTTTTTCTCCTGCAATTTCACTTTCTCTCTCTACCAACCCCCATTTTCACCGAGCCCTAGCTTTCTCACTCATCCAAAGCACCCATTTCCGTCCAAATCAGAAGTTGTGGCAAGAAGGAAAGTTGTTCCTCACTGAAGGGAGAACAACATACTTGGAAATCGAAAGACGGATCGAATCAAGGCAAGAGATAAGCTCTCCACAAGTTTTGGGTAATTTTTAAACTTCGATCCTTATATTTGAGATGATTTTGGTGATGATAGTTGTTGGCATTGTGTTGAAATAGCTGAAAATGATTAGGGATTGATGAAATTACAATGTAGTTGGAATGATGATGATATTTGGCAACTTTGGTAAATTTAGGAATTTTGAGCTATAAATGGAGATTTAAACAATGTGGTGTATTAGCATAGATATTGTGGCATAGGAAATATAGAATGTTGAGGTGTCGTGAGCGAGATTGTGGTTTGTGATGGAGTTATGAGAATTGAGAAATTTGAGGAGTTATGAGCAATTATGCTCGATTTTGAGAATTGAGGTTGATGTGATAATTGAGTATTGATGTTTTAACATCGTTTGGACAGGTCAGGAGTTCCAGAGTGTAATGCGAGGCTAGTCCGTGATATAGGGGAAATGATTACGCTATACGAGCTGCAAAGAGGTAAGGGAAAACTAAACCATTTGTATATGTGTTTTGATGAATTGTTGTAGCATGAACCATGATTTGAGAATACAAGCATGTTTGGTGTTGTGTTGTAATATAATTGCACACAGTTTTTATAGCCGGTTGGAGCCCATTATTTTGTGAGTTTATAAGCTGAGTGTGAAAAGTAAATTTGATTTGCAATATTCCATTATTGCTTTATAAACCTTTGAGTTGCGTGAAAAGTAAATTGGGCTCTACGTTAAGGCGATATTGAGATTTGAGAAAATGTGTGCGTGTTTTGCCGGTTGGAACTCGATTTTAATATGTTTTGTGTTAGTACACAAATGTTTTAAATGCGTTTTATGAGAGAAAACCATTATGAGTTCTACGTGAAGGCATAACGTTTTATAAGATAATGGCTAATGATTGAGACTTAGGCGTGTCATGTTGAATACACATCGGGCCTTGCTCTGGTAGCATGTAAGATCGATATAGTGGGACGCTTGGGAACCGACCCAGAGACCACAGGCCTTGTTCTGGTAACATGTAAGTCCGATTATTCCTCCGCTTTGGTAGCGTTGGGAGGCCTCTGGTAGCATGTAAGTCCGATATTCCTCCGTTTTGGTAACGAGAGATGCCTCCGTTTTGGTAATGAGAGATGCCTTCGTTTTGGTAACGTGAGATGACCCCCATTCTGGTAACGCTGGGTGGCCTTGCTTTGGTAGCATGTAAGACCGAGAGAGTGGGCCGCCTAGGAACCGACCCAGGGACCACGTGATAGTGTGCATGAGGCGAGGCATTGCTCTGGTAGCATGTAAGGCCGGGCCTTGTTCTGGTAACATATAAGTCCAATATACCATGCATACGACCATATTGTCGACGTTCCTTCTACACGAGGATGCCTGGGATGCGCACCCAGAGGAGATTACATATTTGATGTGCCATGATGAGTTTTAATTGAGTTTTATTTGCCTAGTCTCGTTTTACACATGAGTTGTGTTTTGTGACCTTGTCACGTACTATTTACTGAGGTGATTTTTATCACGTATTTTGAGAATAGCCATTATCGCATATATTTACACATGCTTGTGAGTGCTCGATATTGAGTTTTTTTATCTTCATGTTTTCACATGATTTATGAGTTATGAGATGATGATGTTTTGAGAACTTTCATGCTACGATTTCAAATGAGTTTCATAAACAAATACATATTTATGAAGTGTGATATGGTTTATATAACTGAGTTCCCTTACCTCCCTTACTGAGCGATTTGGAAGCTCACCCTATTTTCTCTTCCCCCCAGATCGCTTCAAGTGAAGTGAGTTCCCTGCGGCGTACGGGTTAGAGGCTAGTGGAGGACTTGAGCTCCAGGCCGTATTTTGTGTACTGAGGTAGATATTTAATATTCATGTACCCAGACTAGAGTTATATTTACAGACACTTATTGTACAATGATGTACGGGATGTATTAGGATTAATTAACTTGGAATTGAGAATGTATATGATACAATATATACTATATTATGATGAGATCCTGAGGCATGATAATTATGATGATATATGACACTGCACAGGAATGCACCCTTAATTGTGAATTAATGAGTAAAAAAAGTTTTAAATTAGCCCTATTTTCTACGCTTTTGGGGCGTCACACAGTGCGTAGGGCATAATTGTGTGAACAAGATGTTGATAGAATCACCTCAAAGTTTGGGAAAGTCGATAAAGTGAGGGACAGAGATAAGAAAAGACCAGTGATGGATAGAGGCTTCAGCTGTAAGGGAAGCAAGAGATTCTTTGAAAAGAGGCAGAGGATCGAGGAGATCCGAGAGGGAACAGTTAATCCTCCCATATATCCGACTCTAGGTCCAGCGAAAGGAGTTATGATTAAAGGGCCACGGCCTACTACGGAACAGTGTGGCAAGTGTGGCAAGACCATGGAACTCGACCATGCTATAGACCTCAGGTAGTATGCTTCAGATGTGGGAAGCCAGGGCACATAATCTGAGATTGCCCAGAGATGACAGAGAGAGCTCCACAGAAGGGCAAGGAGCCAGAGAGAGCTCCAGTTGGGATAGTTGCTCTAAGGAGGAGGGCTACAGCTGAGGAAAAGGGGAAGCAGGCTGTGGGTGTGAGCAGAGGACGAGTGCACCACTGGACCAGGGCACTACAGACCAGACTTCGGATGTGGTTAAAGATACTATCCAAATCTTTGATTTAGGAGCATTTGTACTGTTTGATCCTGGTGCCACGCATTCCTTTATATCGCCATCCTTTACATGTAAATTGTTGAAGCATGTAAAACCCACTTCGCTAGATAAAATGTTGATGATATCTACCCCTATGAATGATAGTCAATTGACTGAGCATGTATATAGAGATTGTAATATGAGGATATGAGGTAAAGAAATGCCAGCCGATTTAATTTTATTAAATATGAGTGATTTTGATGTAATCCTAGGGATGGATTGGTTGGCTGCCAATCATGTTGTTATGGATTGTCATGCAAAAACTTTGATATTTCCAAGGATAGACAACCTTGTTGTAAATTTGAGGAAATGAGAAGAGTATAATCTAGTTACATGATAATTTAGAGATGAATCTAATTTACAAATTATATATATTGATGTGATGATTTATGATTACTAATGGTGGAAAGAATAATGTGCAGGGTTCATTGCTTATGTGATTGAGACGAATAAGACACGTCCGGAATTAGGAGACATTTCAGTGGTTAGAAAATTTTCAGATGTCTTTTCGGATGAGTTACCAGGGTTACCTCCAGATAGAGAGATAAAATTTGATATAGATTTGACACCTGGTACAGAACCGATATCCAAGCCACCGTACAGAATGGCTCAAGTTGAGTTGGAAGAACTAAGGAAACAGCTACAAGAGTTGCTGGAGAAGGGGTTTATCAAGCCGAACGTCTCACCTTGGGGAGCACCGGTTCTATTTATAAGGAAAAAGGATGGAAGCCTCCGACTGTGTATAGATTACCGGTTGTTGAATAAGACCACCATCAAGAATAAGTATCCCCTTCCACGCATCGATGACTTATTGGATCAGCTTAAGGGAGCACAGGTCTTTTCCAAGATAGATATGAGATCTGGGTACCATCAATTGAAGATACAGAGTAGAGATATACCCAAGAGAGCTTTTCGCACCCGGTATGGACATTATGAGTTCATGGTTATGCCATTCGAGTTGATGAATACTTCCGTAGCTTTTATGTCGTTGATGAATGAGGTATTCCACCAATATTTGGATCGATTTGTAATCGTGTTTATTGATGATATACTGGTGTACTCAAGATCTAGAGAGGAGCACAAAAGGCATTTAAGGATAGTGCTACAGACCCTCTGAGAGAAGAAGTTGTACGCTAAACTCGGTAAGTGCGACTTTTGGTTGGAACAGATCTCTTTTCTGGGTCACATAGTATCGAAGGATGGAGTGTCAATGGATCCATCAAAGATTGAGGTAGTGATACAGTGACAGAGATCAGAAGTTTTCTGGGTTTAGCTAGGTATTACTGAAGGTTTGTAGAGGGATTTTCGAGGTTAGCTGCTCCTTTGACACGTCTCACAAGAAAGAACGTTAAATTTGTGTGGGACGATAAGTGTGAGGAAAGTTTTGAGGAGTTGAAGAGGAGGTTAACTACAGCTCCGATACTCACCATTCCTACCAGCTCAGGAAGTTTCTCAGTGTATACGGATGCTTCACACCAAGGACTGGGTTGTGTATTGATGCATGATGGGAAGGTAATAGCCTATGGATCTAGACAACTGAAGGATCATGAGAGGAACTACCTGACCCATGACTTGGAGTTGGCAGCGGTGGTGTTTGCGTTGAAGATATGGCGCCACTACCTTTATGGTGAGAGATTTCAGGTTTACACAGATCACAGGAGCCTTAAGTACCTATTCTCGCAGAAAGAGTTGAACATGAGACAGAGGAGATTGCTCGAGCTCTTAAAGGATTAAGATTGTGAGATCCTGTACCACCCGGGAAAAGCAAATGTGGTTGCTGATGCATTGAGTAGAAAGCATCTTAGGATGGTATCATTTATGATGATCAAGGAACATAAGCTGTTGGAACAGTTCACGAACCTCAGTTTGGATGTGACCCCGCCCAGTGCTGATGGTAGTGTTATGGTAGCTAACCTGCAGTTAGAACTAGATCTGGTAGATCAAATCCGACAGGCTCAGCGGATTGATCAGTAGGTAGTGATATTGTCGAGCAAATACAGAGGGGCACGGAGATTGATTTTGAGTTGAGTTCTGATGCATTGTTGAGGTTCGGAGGTAGGATATGTGTTCATGATGATGCAAAGATCTGAAGGTTGATATTAACAGAGGCTCACTCATCAAAGTATACAATACATCCAGAGAGTACTAAGATGTATCAAAACCTTCGAAAGGTTTATTGGTGGTCTGGGATGAAAAAACACATTGTTGAATATGTTGCTAAGTGTCTCATTTGTCAGCAGGTGAAGGTAGAGCATCAGAAACTTGCATGGTTATTACAGCCTCTACCGATACCGACTTGGAAGTGGGAGCACGTCACCATGGATTTTGTGATGGGATTGCCGAGGACCCGAAAAGGTCATGATGCCATATGGGTGATTATGGATCGGTTGACGAAATCAGCCCATTTCTTAGCTATGAGAGCTACCGATACTCTGAGCCAATTGGCGAACTTGTATGTGCGCGAGATAGTGAGGCTACATGGAATTCCAGTGAGTGTTGTTTTTGATAGGGATGCCCGCTTCACTTCTCATTTTTAAGAACGTTTTCAGGAAGTGATGGGGACCCAATTGAGTTTTAGCACCGCATTTCATCCTCAGACAAATGGTCAGTCAGAGAGGACTATACAGACACTAGAAGATATGTTGAGAGCGTGTGCATTTGATTTTGGAGGCTCCTAGGATGAACATTTGCCACTCGCAGAGTTCGCCTATAATAACAGTTTTCATGCGAGTATCGAAATGGCACCATATGAGGCATTGTATGGGCGTAGATGTCGTTCCCCTATTGGATGGGAAGAGGTTGGTGACAGACAGATCTTTGCTCCGAACTTGGTTAAACAAGCCTCTGAAGATGTCCAGTTGATTTGTGAGAGGTTATGGACAGCTCAAAGTAGGCAAAAGAGTTATACTGACAAGAGAAGAAGACTACTAGAGTTTGGTGTGGGTGAGTCGGTGTTCTTGAAAGTTTCTCCTTCGAAGGGAATTATGAGATTTGGCACGAAGGGAAAACTGAGCCCAAGATACATCGGACCCTTCGAGATTTTGGAGAAAGTGGGAGACAATGCTTATAGATTAGCATTGCCACCAGAGTTGGCAAGTGTTCATAATGTCTTCCACGTATCCATGTTAAGGAAGTATCATCCAGACCCGGCGCATGTAATAAGATATGAGCCATTGGAGCTCAATGAGGGTATGACATACGTTGAGAGGCCAGTTCCGATATTGGACAGAAAAAATAAAGTGTTGAGGATAAAGACAATTCCCTTAGTGAAAGTCCTTTGGCAACATCACACTATGGAAGAAGCCACATGGGAATTGGAAAGTTTGATGCGGGAGAAGTATCCCGAGTTGTTCACAGAATGATTGGTTCTAATTTGGAGGACCAAATTTTCTAAGTGGGGGAGAATGTGAGACTCCGCATAGGTTAAACCTTGTATATATATATATATATATATATATATATATATGTAAATGAAATCATAAGTATGATGATATACTTGTAATGTGAAGTATATGTGATGTAAGTCCATAAGTTAATGTACACACTTGTAATAAGAGTTGTGATTGTACGTACAAGTTTCATTATATATGAATATGAAGAAATGGACTTAAACATGTGAAGAATGTGAGTGGAATAGAATATGAGTAGTGTGGTAAAATAGAAGGAAGATTTCATAAGTTGTGCACTTTCATTTGGTTTATATCATGTACCTTTGGCTATACAAAGATTCTACACAAGTTTTAATGTGTATGAAGTATTAAGGGATGCCATTTTCAAGTCTTAAGGGTGACTAGATGAGAAAATGACTATGGCAATAAATTAAGGATGTTTGAGTGTTACTGCAAAAAAACTACAGAAAATCTGGAAAATATGAAGGTCAGATCGATCTCATAGGATAAGAGATTAATCTGGAAGAGCCAGAATGCTCTTATTTGAGCAATGGAATAGAGCAGATCGATCTCCAATGGGGCAAGATCGATCTCCTAAACATTCTGTAATGAAAAGATCGATCCTCAACCATACAAATCGATCTCCTTAGCTCTCTGTTTGGAGCAGATCAATCTCAAGCTTCGACAGATCGATCTCATGCTTGAAAATGCCGTGAAAAATAGGGATTTAAGGGGACCAGATCGATCTCCTCCTAGTGCAAATCGATCTCATCAAGCTATTTCTATAAAAGGAGCAGTGAAATCTGCATTTTTCGAGATTGAACTTTCCTTTCCATTCTAAAAATCCAAAACCTAGCTTTCTCTCTCTACATCCAACCATTTTCAAGGAGATTTGAGGGAAGACTATTAAAGGCAGAGTTGTTCACATCAAAGAGAAAAACAACATAGTTTGGAGGCATTTCCCCATATGTTAGATTGAAGGAAACAATGGGCATTTCTATTTGGAGCAAAGAGGAAATCCAAAGATGTGAGTTTCTAAAGCACCAACTTAAGTACATTGTTAAGCTACTGATGTTTGGGATTGATTAGGGTGCTTAGTATTGTTGAAAACTATCTAAAATGTATTGGAATGATTATGACCTAGAAATGGTCTAGAGTGAGAAAGTGGAATGTATTGAGGTTAATGAGGAATGGGATATCTAGAGGTGAAAATAGTGTTATGGGTATGATTTTAAATTGTTGTTAGTGAATAGATTATGATATTTACCACAAGAGGTAAAATGTGTATTTAAGGCATTGGATAAATGCATAGTTGAATAAGAGTTAAAAGCATTAGCTCAAGTGTTTAATGGATGAAATGCAGCTTACGAGGATACACCGAAACACGTTGAGCTTAAAGCGTAAGAAGCTAAGAGCAAGAGAGTCGCACTCAAGTAAATCGAGGTAAAGGAATTGTGTGGACTCTTAGAGATATTGTGCGCAATTTGGGGCACTTAAATGCTTTGCTAGAATGCATGAGATATTAGGAAATGAAATTGGCTGATTAAAGGGCAAAAGTTAGGTGTTTGAGAAATGTGCATGAAAATAAAAACATAGTGCTTTGAAAATCATGTTTTATTGCTTTTTAGCAAATAATTGGTAGGTTGGCTGACATTTGAAATGATTTGCAAAAGAAATGAGTTGTTTTGGTTTGTTAACCATACTTTGCAAAGATTTGAGCCACCTACATGGTTTTCGTGAGAATGAAAGCGTGCTAGAGTATGACTCGCATGAGATTTGACGTGTTTTATACACACGAGTGCTGGAGCTTAGCTCGCACTAGTTTTCACATGGATTTTTATATTGGTTTTAGCATGGTGCTGGAGCATAGCTCGCACTAGATGCCCATCTTACTTGTTGTCGTGCTTGGAACTTCGGATAGGCTGGGTATCACACCGATTAAATAGGCTCGCACGTGCATTGTTTTGACATGTTGATAGTCGTGTTAGGAGTTTTGGGTAGACAAGAGGTCGTACTGATTAAATAGGCTCACACGTGCATTTTGAGATGTGGCATGATATGATGTGTTGATTGGGTCCACGGAGTACGATGTACCGTGCAAGTAGCATGGAGTACGATGTACCGTATTGAAATTGTGATATGCTGTCTTCGGACGAGATCTACTATGGACCGGCGGGCTGGACGTGACCCACCTCCCGTGTGGAAGCAGATAGTGGTGATAACCCGCACACCTGATTCGTGTAGTCGGTATCACAGGATATGGCCATAGTCCTTGAGGATATTTCCCTTGTTGTATTGTCTATCTCACATGTCCATTTCTTTGTGAATAAATTCATGTTTGAAATGTTTTGTGGGTCAGGATAGTCCGAGGGTGGGACCGAATCCTTACTAAAATTGAATGGTTTGAAATGAAAGTATGTTAATGGTTTTAAAGTGTAAAACCCAATTTTTATCGAAATTTCTTATGATTCATATCATGTAAACAGGGTTGGATGTAAATCGAATCGTAAGAAGAGTAGTACGAGAATGAAAAATGCAAATAGAATGAATAAAAATGCTCGAATGCATTTAAAGATCAAATAAAAGATTGAAATGGTCACAGAATAAATGAATGGGATTCGGACCATTCGGATTGGAGATAAATATTTAAAACACGAAATGAGAAAGGGTTCGTGAAGGGAAGTTGTGTTGATTTAGTCCCGAACATGTGCAAGGGTAAAACGGTCAAAAGATCAAAATTCGGTATAAATTCGATAAGAAAAATTTCATTAAAAATATGGAATTGAGAAATCTTGATCAATAACGAGGAAAATATTGAATTTCGAGTCCAATTGATTAAGATATGAATTTATTGGAATTAATCAGAATTTTCACTTCGAAAAATTATCCTGAAAATATTGAAAAAATATACCGAAAAAACGAAATAAGACAGATAAATTCATTTATTGATTAAATGAATTAAATAAGATTTTTTTTAGATATTTTGAGATTTTTATAATATTTTAATGAATAAAATAATAATAAAATAAATTATAAATAAATAAATAAAAGAAAAGAAATATGAAATCGTCAAAATGAGAAAGAAATGAAGCAGGCGAAAGCGAAGGAAGACGAGGGAATCAGTTTCCTTCACCGACGAGCCACTAGCGACCAAGAACCCCAGGCGAGGGCCGGCGAAGGGCGACGATCACCGTGGAAGCCACCAGGCGCCGGCACGCGCGCTGACGTAGCCAAAGAACGTCGGATCGAGAGGGAGAGTGCCGCGGGGGAGAAGAGGGATTCACCGGCGATGGCGCCGTTTCGACCCACCCCGAGGCCAGTTGAAGGTTTCCCTCGCGATGGTGCGCCGAACAGCACCGAAAACTATTGGAGAACCGACCGAACGGTGCCGAAACAACGAAGATGAGCCTGAACCGGTACAGACCAGTTCAGCGCAATGCAGTTATGCTGAACCGGACCGGATCGGTTCAGCCAAAACGAAAAGAAAGAAAAGAAAAGAAAAAGAAAAAGAGGAAAATTGGAAAAAAATCCAGTGATGCAATCGAGCTACGGGTAAGCCGGTAAGCGGTCGAAATTGACCGATTTAAATTTTGAAATATTTAATATGATAATATTCGACTGAAAATTGACCCGAAAAAATATGTAATTGTGTAGCTCGACAATTGACGTTAAACGAGAGCTCGAGTCAGCCTTGATTTGTGTACTATCATGGAATCTCGGGTAAATAACCCTTATTTACAACAATTTGTATAGTTATGCGTGTTAAAAAATTACAGCATAAATTACAGATTAATTCCGTATAAAATGAATTAAATTCTGAAATTTGAGATAAATTGTCATAAATAATTAATTGAGCTATCCGAGAGTTTAAAACGAGGCACAATAAATACTGATGGGCCCAATGAGCTCAATAGGCCTCGATAATGTGAATAGTAAGTGGAATGGACTTAAGACTGATTAAGGCCCATTAAGGTGCAATCGAGCCCAAGATTGTAAATGGGCCCAATACTTTGAATTAAGCTCAGAAATGATGAAATAAAGTTAATTGAATGATTTTTGACCCGATAAATAATTATACGCAGCTCCGGAGATTGGATTGAGAGCAAATCGAACTGCAAGACGAGACATCGGTGAAAAGGTCAGACTGTACAGAAAAATGAGATAAGGGAATTTTGCGAGTAGCTAGAGGTAGCTACGCGTATTTTTAATAGCTTTTGTATACACTAAAAATGTATAAAGGTCCTAGAAATTGATTAAAAATTTTAAGGACTCGGATTAGGTAAAAGACTATTTTACACTAAGGGAAATTCACCTAAGGATGGTGAAAGCATGACATGCATGAAATGCATGATTTGAGGAATTTTCGTGTCTTTTTAGCATAGCAAATTGGTAGATTGGCCAGTATTTGTATAAATTTCATAAGATAACACTACGTAAGTGTTATTTAGATTTAAATAAAATTTCTTTGGAAAAAGGGCCAACTATCAAGTTTATAAGGAAACAGATGGTGCTGGAGCCTAACTCGCACTATATCTGAGTTTGTGAGTGTGCATAATGGTGCTGGAATAGTTGCTCGCACCGATTTGTGTGACATGATATGCATAAAAAGGTGCTGGAGCGATTGCTCGCACTAGTTTCAATGATTTGACATGCATGAGTCGTGCTAGAGCTTAGCTCGCACAAGTTTTGATTTGTGTGATGCATGCATTAGTGCTGGAGCAAGGGCTCGCACTAGAGTTTTACATGCATAGGTGTTGGAGTCTAACTCGCACCAGATTTTCATATGATTTTCGTGACATGGTGCTGGAGTCTAACTCGTACCAGATTTTCACTTGATTTTTATGACACAGTGCTGGAGCCTAGCTCGCACTAGTTTTACATGATTTTGACAGAATGCTGGAGCGTAGGTCGCACTAGATCTTATGAGATTTTATGAAATGCGTGTTGGAGCTTTGCTCACACGAGATTTTCCTTGATTTTATGAGAGTGCTGGAGCATCGCTCGCACTGATTTTATGAGACATGCGATGAGCCGTACTTGGAGCATCGGGTAGACTGTGTATCACGCCGATTAAATATGGTCGCACGTACATTTTGAGACAGGCACAATTATTGATATGAGATGTAGGTCCACAGAGTACGTTGTACTGTGCAAATAGCATGGAGTACGCTATACCGTGCTGAGATTAATTATGTAGCATCTTCGGATGTGAGTGACATCTTCAGATGTGAGATATCGGGCAGGACCGACGGGATGGACTGACCCACCTCCTGGGGTGATTCCCGATAGTGGTGAGACCCCGCACACAGAATCCGTGTAGTAATGGGATCACGAGTATATGGCCATACTCCTGGTTATTTGCCTGAGATATTGATATATATTGCCTAGTCGCGCATGTTACTATCTGATGTTTTGAAAGCTTGAGAATGCGTGAATTTTGTGTGAGTTTGGACCACCCAAGGAAGGGGTTGGATCCTAACTGATGATATTGGTTTTGTTGTGAATAAATGGAATTTTCAATGTTTTCGAAAATGCTTGGAAATAAATGATTTTATGTGGATCAGGATCACCCGAGGGAGGGGTTGAGTCCTGATGAGTGTGATGGATGTGGATTCATGAAATGAATTAAAATGTTTTCTACAGTTTTGTGGAAACTCAGCATGATGTATTTTCCATACTTGTTTATAATTCATGAAATGAAATGTTTTAGCATGAGGAGGTTATCCATTCTTTAATCGCAATTGCATGATTTTGAGTTAATTCATGCATTGTATGATTTTTATGAGATGCCATTGAGGCATGAGTTGTATGATTTCCATAAGCACGAACAACTTTTATAAACTATGGCATTGATGTGTGCATGATTTCATGCTTGAGCTTTAAATGAAAAGAAATGGATTTAAGGGCATGGCATTATGAGCATGTAGATAGTGGAGCTATATACTTACTTGCATGATTGCCTTACTGAGCGCGTGGTTTGCTCACCCCCTTATTTTTCCCTCTTTTCAAAGCACTTACAGTAGATAGTGAGCGGTTGATGACTTGCATTCTTGGTATCCGCTGCTTCCCATTATCGAGAAAAGGTATACACACTTATATGATTTTTGTATCTAAATATGTAAATGCACAGTACTGTAAACGTATAGGACGTCGGGGATGTAAGGTTATGTAAATAAAATTGTAAATGTAACATGGAAATTGAATGGTAAGTAGTGTGAGGGGACTAACACCGAATCATAGCCCAACTGTTGGTAGGATGGTCACGATGAGAGGAAGGTAAGAATTAAATATGAAAGAAAAACGAAAAATTTACTTTGATTTTTAGGTCGTGACATAAAGTGCACTGATGCATGATGTTTAATGCCATGTTTTACTTATGAAATATGCATGATGATTAATGTCATGCCTTACTTATAAAATATGCATGATGGTTAGTGCCATGCTTTGAATTGATTTGTGCACTGAATTTAAGCAACATGAATTACTTTATATACCATCAACACAATCATACACTCATGTTTTGAGATAAAATGATGAACTAAATGCTTTTGAGCATGGCATCACGATCACGTAGATAGTGCAGTATCTACTTGTTCACATGATTGCCTTACTGAACGTGTGGTTTGCTCACCCTCCTTATTTTTCCCTTTCTACATAGATTTAAGTATAGATTGAGAGCGACCAGAGACTTTCCCTTTTGGTATTCGCTGCACCCATTGCACAAGATATGCACACTTGAATTATTTTGTATCTAAACTAGACATAGTACAATAGCATTTTGTATATAAACATTGGGGATGTAAAGAATGTAAACACTTGTAAACATTAACTCTGATGTATTTATAAAAGTCTTTACTTCTAAAATGATATTGCAATTTAAATTGTTATGGATGGATGAGGTAGACATTGACACACAGCCCAACCATTGAGTGTGTAGCTGATCACGATCGGAGTAAGGTATGGATGAATAAACAATTATATATAATGCATAAAATTGTGAAAAATTTGTACGTATTTTTGGTGAGTTGAGGGTCGTGACAAATCCAACTAGCTTATAAGGCACACTTTAACACTTACTACCGTACAAGATACCTTTTTATCTCTTTTTTCTTTCACCTTTTTCTTCTTTCCTTCAAGCTTTCTTACTTAAACCAAATCTAACAGCCTCTTCACAGTAATAGCAAGGTCACCATGCTAATGTCCAACAGAAAATAACACATCACTGTAGTAGAAAGAGGCAAATTGATAGCAACCAACGCCAGAGAGCAGCACCCTTTATAGCATTCTAGAAATTCTTTTTGGCCAAGCAACCTATACCAAGAATCCTATAGCTAGGCATGTTAATGGGTTGGATCGGGCCTCTTTCAGGGCGGGTTGTATTGGTTATAGCCCATTTTCTCCCTTAATTCAAGCATGATTTTCAAAACAATAGACATAAACAGAACAAAATTCATAATCATTGTTAAGATAACAATGGACGAGCCCTTTAATTCGCAGTCATTGTTAAGATTAATAAACAAAGATAAATGAACAAAAACTGAAAATATTTCTTAACTTTTTATCCAATGTTCAATTCATTTATATCTCTAAAATAAACCATCATTTATATTAATTAAGTGGCTAATCACATCCTAGAAAAAGATTGTAATTACCTATTTATATATGACATTGAAAAACTAGAATTGATATTATATTTTTTTCACCGATTTCATGATCTATCATTTTCTATTCCCATGACCCTTTCTTTTATTTGTATTCTCCATTAAGCAAGAGAATTTTATAGTAAGGTCAAAATTATTTACTTTAGTGTACTATCAATGTAAATATAAGTGTAAACTTATAATGTTAATAAGTGTAAAATATGTTAGAAGTATCTTGAACACATGAAAATAAATATAAAATTAGTATCAATATGTAATTATATTTATTATCATATATTTATGACACTTTTAACATATTTTATTTGTATTACACTAAAAACCCATTTAACTCACCTGTTAACATCAGTGAGTCACAGTGCGTTTATTTTTTACATAAAAGACAAAAATTTTTAAGTAAATAAATTATAATTTTATCCTCATTGTTAATTTTTTATTATTTTATTAAAAACATATATTTTTAATAATCTTTTAATTAATTTTAATTTTATCAAAATTAATCGTACCAGTAATAAAAAATAAGCCTAAATTTACTGAGTTACAAGGTAAAATATTTTGAACTGATAGTAGAAATTCCCACGTTACACGTCCCCTTTTATCCCTATTTTTTAATAAATTCTAAATTTTAGGATACCTGTATAAAACAGAGTAAAAGAAAAGGACAAATAAAAGCTGGAATTGTGATATATATATATATATATATATATATATATATATATATATATATATATATATATATATATATATATAGGAGGGAGGTGGAAATCAGTCAGTATCTACTCTCTCGTCTTTGCTCGATGAAGAAGCAATGAGCCAATAACCATTGTTAAAGCTCACTTCGCTTTTCAGATTTGTTCACAAAGCTCTCTGCACTTTTCAGATCTGTTCATTTTATGTTTTCTGGTATTTCTTTTCTTTTTCGAGATAGATTTCTTTGTTGTAGATCTAATGCGATGCGACGGTATTTTATGCTTCTTTTTCTTTTTTTTTTTTCTTCACTATATCTGGTTGTTCCTATATTATTGAAATTTTCAATTACATGCTTCCTTGCTTTGTTTATATATCCTTGTGTTTTTCTTTTCTTTTAAAGTTTTTTAGATCTCATTCGAGCTGCACATTTTGATGATGCATTAGCTTTTCACCTAAGTATAGTTCTGATTTTATTTTATTTTATTTTATTTTCAGGTGTGAATTTTTGAAGAATTGATTAGTAGAGGAAGAGAATAGAGATCATGGCATTAGGAAAATATAATAGAATAGATAATAATAATAATAATAATAATAATAATAATAATAATAATAATAATAGGAGGACTTCTTCTTCTAGTTATTGTTCCACTGTCACCATCGTGATTTTCGTGGGATTATGTTTAGTTGGGGTTTGGATGATGACTTCGTCGTCAATTGTCCCTGATCAAAATGGAGAAGTTCCGGCTCAGGAAAAGAAAAATCAGCTCGAAGATCAGGTTACACCTGTAATCAATGACGGTAATAAAGGCAGCAGCACCCTGCAATTTGAAGATAATCCCGGGGATTTACCTGAGGATGCCACCAATGGGGACTTGAATGTGAATCTGGCTAAAGATGATGACAACAGCAACTTAAATGCGCAAGAAAATCAGGAGAATACTGAAGAGGCTAAGTTGGATGACTCTAAGAAGGATAATGAGCAATCGTATTCTGAAGGTGGAGAGAACAACAATGACAGTGGTGATAATTGGGGTGGACAAGGGGATTCTGAAGAGAATTCCCATAGCAAAAAGTTTGATTCTGAAGAGAGCAACGAGAAACCTGACTCCGATAAGAATGACAAGAAATATGATTCTGATGATGCGGAAAAGAAACCAGATGAAAACTCCTCTGAAACTAATGGAGATAAAGTGGAGGGCCAGATAGAGGGGAAGGTTGATCAAAATGATAACAAGGAGTTGGATAAAAGCTCTGGTGAGGCAAAAGATGATGGTCAGGTGAAAAACCAGAGCTCAAATGAAGTTTTCCCTTCTGGTGCTCAGTCTGAACTTTTGAGTGAAACCATGACTAAGAATGGATCATTCTCCACTCAGGAGACTGAATCAAAGAATGAAAAGGAGGCACAGTTATCATCCAAGGAATACAGTTGGAAGCTTTGCAATTCCACTGCTGGGCCTGATTATATCCCATGCCTTGACAATTGGAAAGCAATCAGGCATCTCCCTTCTACCAAACATTATGAACATCGAGAGAGGCACTGTCCTGAAGAACCACCCACCTGCCTTGTTCCTAGTCCTGAAGGATACAAACAGCCAATTGAGTGGCCGAAAAGCAGGGAGAAGGTACTTTAACTTAACATATGCTGGTTCATTTTTTCACTTTAATTTTGTGCTTGATGAGATGAACTAACAAATGCTTTCCTGCTGCTGAAGATTTGGTACTATAATGTTCCCCATACCAAGCTGGCAGAAATTAAAGGGCATCAGAATTGGGTGAAAATCACTGGAGAATACCTTACATTTCCTGGTGGTGGAACTCAGTTTAAGCATGGTGCTCTTCATTATATTGACTTCATAGAAGAGGTGAGTGCTCAAAATGAATCTATTGTCCTCAAACTTCACTCATATCATATCATTATTACTGTCTCTCACCCCACCTGTTGTGGTCTCTACAACTCTATTTGTTGAATATTCATTTTGTATTTTTGTCTGTTTATTATTTCAGTGGTTACTTCAAGCTTGTCTTGTTTACAACCCTAACGCACAATTTTGGTTACATGCCATGAATAAATCTACTAATATTTGAAATGATTAAAAAGAATGCTTCTTTACCATCCATGGAATTCCAAGTTGCATCCCAACAATGATGACAATAAGCAATAAATGAATTTTATTCATGGTCAGTCTTCTCCTCTCCTGCAATTTGTTCTTTGAACTTGTGCTTATTGTTTATTGTTCTGCAGTCTGTGCCTGATGTGGCATGGGGAAAACATTCTCGTGTAATATTGGATATTGGATGTGGGGTTGCCAGCTTTGGAGGTTTTCTTTTTGACAGAAATGTGCTCGCTATGTCGTTTGCACCTAAAGATGAACATGAAGCTCAAGTACAATTTGCACTTGAAAGGGGAATCCCTGCCATTTCTGCTGTAATGGGTACTAAGAGGCTTCCCTACCCTGGCAGAGTATTTGATGTTGTTCATTGTGCACGATGTAGAGTGCCATGGCATATAGAAGGTATATAACAACCTCATTTTATAAATTTTAATTAGGACCGTCTTGGATTCATAGAAATCAGTTGCTCGGAGTGCATTTTATGAATTTTCTGTGCTTGAATATTCACTGGTCTTAGCAATATGCAGGTGGTAAACTCCTCTTGGAGCTGAACCGTGTGCTGCGACCTGGTGGTTTCTTTGTGTGGTCTGCCACTCCTGTGTATCAGAAAAAACCTGAAGATGTTGAAATCTGGAAAGGTATATGATCCCATTGTACTATATCTGGATATTGTGTGAGAAGTCTATTGTGTCTTAACAGCTGCTGCATTTTGTGTGAATTTTCTGCAGCTATGGTTGAACTAACAAAAGCTATGTGCTGGGAGCTTGTAAACAAAACTAGTAGGGATGCAGTAAACGGGGTGGCAGTAGCAACATTTAAGAAGCCTACTTCTAATGACTGCTATGAGGGAAGGTCACAAGAAGAGCCTCCACTCTGTCCTGAGTCTGATGATCCAAATGCGGCCTGGTAATATTTCTATTTAACTCGGCTATAAAAACTATATTCTGGCTAAAAACAAATCTGACACTTCTTGTTAAAGTGACAGTAGAATCATCCACTTAGTGGTTTAACAATATGCTAACTTGCATGCTTTGAGTTTGCTATTGAATATTCTTTTTTCTAAATTTGACCGAAGAACTTTCTAGTTGACTTGTATAAACAGAAAGCAGGTCACCTGTCCATAAGAATGTCTTTTCTTCTTTCACTGTTACTCTAGAATAAATATGGATCTCTTGCAATATAGCTATCCAAACAGCCTTTTGAATTTGATTCTTATTTATAGGAATGTGCCACTGCAAGCATGCATGCACAAAGTGCCTGTAGATGCATCAGAACGTGGGTCTAAGTGGCCTGAGCAATGGCCAGCAAGGTTGGAAAAATCACCTTATTGGTTGTTGAGTTCCCAAGTCGGAGTTTATGGCAAAGCAGCACCAGAGGATTTTGCTGCAGACAGTGAGCACTGGAAACGGGTGATCAAGTCTTACATAAATGGGATGGGAATAAACTGGTCATCTGTCAGAAATGTCATGGACATGAGAGCTGTTTATGGAGGGTAAGTAAACAAGCCTTTTTTTTTTTTTAATGAAGTAGGAAGGATATAATGGATTGACAGTTTTTTTTTTTCTTGTCATATTGTTTCATCTTCATTTCCTTGATTCTGACTGAGTTATTCTCACAGATTTGCCGCGGCTCTCAAAGATTTGAACTTGTGGGTCATGAATGTGGTCCCAATTGACTCTCCAGATACTCTTCCGATTATATATGAGAGAGGTCTATTTGGTATGTATCATGATTGGTGTGAATCATTTAGCACCTATCCGAGGTCTTATGATCTTGTCCATGCTGATCATCTATTCTCCAAGGTTAAAAAGAGGTTTGTATAAATATTTTCCTATTCCTGACTCCACTTTTATTCCGTCCTTAATGGTTTAACTTATGTTGTCCTTAACTAGGTAAAAATGAGGATATCATTATTGTTCTCCAAGATTATGTTGATGACTCCTAGCAGAGTTCTTAGATTAAAATAATTGTCAATGATTAGCTATGATCTCGATGTGTATTTGTGTTTCTTTCAGATTGTCATTTTATATATATATATATATATATATATATATATATATATATATTTATATATTTGTGAGTTTCCATCAATGTGTGTGTTTTTTTTTACAAAAGAAAATTGCGTTTTCCTTTTTATCATAAGGTTTAGGATCAGAGTCCCTGTTCCCAGTGTAAGCTTTGTCTGAAAAGTGCATTTGCCATAATATTCTATTTATTATCTTTGATATGGCTTATGGGCTTGTAGGTGCAATTTAGTGGCTGTGGTTGTAGAGGCTGATCGAATGCTGAGGCCAGAAGGGAAGCTTATTGTGCGGGACAATGTTGAGACCATTAGTGAGCTTGAGAATATGTTGAGGAGTATGCAGTGGGAAGTCCGCATGACTTACTCCAATAAGAATGAGGGATTGCTGTGTGTCCAGAAATCCATGTGGCGACCTAAAGAGGTGGAGACGATCACATATGCCATTGCTTAGGCGTCGCTCTGATGCCCGCCACATTAAGCAACCAGGTAGTCTCTTTGTTTCGGTTGCTAATTGCAATTCATGGTGATTACTTCTGTAAGTTAGCCCTTGTAGGCTTGTATTGTATCATTTTAAGTTGGCCTTTGGTATTGGATACATTTTTTTTTTTTTATTTATTTTTACTTCTTTACCCTATAAGTTTTTGTATCCGAGTTTTCGTGGAATGTCTTTCCTATTATTACATCACAACTGGCTGGGGAATGGCATTTCCATTCCCTCTATTCCATGAAACATTATTATATTCTTTTGTTTGGTTGCTTTTGTAAGTAACAAATAGCCGCATCATGGAATTGCTATTCCGTCATCCCTCAAGATTTGGTTGTCAACGTCGAAATCTTCTAAATCTCAGTTTACCTTTCATATTTTTATTATTTTTGTCGATTAATAATTAATAATGACTAATTAATAAATTATTAATCATTAATCAGTAATCATCTGTAAAACTCAAAATTAAATCGTAAATTTTATGAGGTAAAAAAATGTTCATAAATTTAAAGGAATGGGATTCGGACTGAAAATAAGGATTCAAATCATAAAATGAATAAGTGTTCGTGAAGGAAAGTTTGACTGAATTAATCTTGAACACGTACAAGGGCAAAACGGTTAAAAGATCGAAAGTCGGTATAATTTAACAAGAAATAATTATTAAAAATAATGGATTGAGGAAGTTCGATCAATAACGAAGAATTACATATGTTTTGGGTTAAAATTAATTAAAATATTAATTTTTAAAATTAAGTGAAATTTTTGCTGCGAAAAATAATCCCGAAAAATAATCGAAAATTATACCGGGAAACCGAAATAATACCGAAAAATTTATTTATAGACTAAATGAATAAAATATAATTTTTTTAAGATATTTTGAATATTTTAGACTAATTTAATCAATTAAATAATATTAAAATAAATTAAAAATATAAATAAATAAATAAATAAAAAGAAGAAGTGAAACAGAAAGGAAAACGAAGGAAACGAAGCCGAGCAACCGAGGAAGGCCGGCGTGACCATCGGTGGCCAGGGACCCAGGCGAGGGCCGGCAAAGGAAGCCCTACGCCAGGTGAATCGTCTGCCACCGGTGACGAGCGCCAAGGACGCCGGAGAACGCCGAAAAACGGAGGAGAAGCCGCGGGAGAAGAAATGGCCACCGGCGGCAAACGGCGGCGATTCGGGCAGAACTAAGGCCCGATTCTGAAAGCCCAGGCGACGGTGGTTCTTTCTGCACCAGTAGCAACCAACGAAACGGCGGGAATCGCCGGCGACTGCCAAGGGAAGAAATGGGTTCCGACAGCCGAGGGAGAAGAGCCGGACCGACGACCTTTCGGCGACCTCGACCAAAGCTGAGGCCAGATTCTTGCTGCGGACGACCCAACGGAGCCACTGGCGGTGGAAACCGGCAGAGAATCGACCGGCAAGGCGGTGAACCGGGGTGAACCGACGGTCCGAACCGGTCTGAACCGGACTGAACCGGTTCAGCCAAGAAAGAGAGGAAAAAAAAGGAGAAAAAGGGAAAAAGAAAAAGAGAAAAAATTGAAAAAAATTTCAGTGATGCAATCGAGCTTCGGGTAAGTAAGCGGTCGAATTGACCGATTTAAATTTCGAAATATTTAATTTGATAAATAATCGACTGAAAGTTTACTCGAAAATATATTTAATTGTGTAGCTCGACGTTTGGCATCGATTGAGAGCTCGAGACAGCCTCGAATTTCGTACTATCATGGAATCTCGGGTAAGTGACCCTTATTTACGATAATTTACATCGTTCTGCGTGATATGAATTTAAATTCCGCATAAATTGAATTAGATTTTGAAAATTTAGATAAATTATCGTAAATAATAAATTTAGCTATTCGAGAGTTAGAATGAGGCTCGAGGAATTGTTAGTGGGCCCAATGAGCCCAATAGGCCTCGATAATGTGAAAATTAAGTGAAAAACGGGCTTAAGGCCGATTAAGGTCCATTAAGGTGCAATCGGGCCCAATAGGGATAAATGGGCCCAATGATTTAAATTAAGCCCAGAAAATGAAAAATACAATTAAATTGTATGATATCTGACCTGAGGAATAATTATACGCAGTTCTGGGCATTTGATAGGGGAGCAGATCGGACTGCGCGACGTGACATTAGTGGAAAGGTCAGACTCGACAGGAAAATAAGGTAAGAAAATTTTGTAGGTATATAGAGATACCTATACGTATTTTTGAGGGGATTTACAGGGTCTAGAATCTCTTAAACTATCTAGAAACGAAATAATAATTTTGCGAAAATCGGGGCATAGGTGAATAAAGAAAAATGACGATTTTGCCCCTGAGAGTAAAATTTACAAAAAGGGTAGTAAGGCAGATAAATTGCATGATTATCATGTTTTTAATGTTTTATATGATTATATTGCTTTGATTTAAGCAAATATGCACATAGGTTGGCTATTGATTTCGTGAAATATACGAAAGGGTACCGTTTTGTACCGGTTACTATTTTAAAAGATGTTTTGTCAAGATTTAGCCACCTATCATATTTATACAAGTAAAAAGAGTGCTAGAGTCTTTCTCGCACTCAAGTTTATTGATTTATTTCTCATGAAAAATCGTACTGGAACATTGCTCGTACGAGAAATTTGTGTGTGCACAAAACCGTGCTAGAGCTTCGCTCGCACGAAATTTTAGATATCATGATATGCATAGCGTGGTGCTGGAGCTTCGCTCGCATTAGACGTGAGTTGACATGCATATAGTCGTGCGGAAGCCTCCTGTAGACTGTGTGTCACAGAGAGTTGAGATGCTCGCGCGTATACTTTGAGACATGGGTTGGTTATCGACATAGTATTGGGGTGGATAAGACCTACGACAGGCACCCCCCAGACTATGATATGGGTCCACGGAGTACGATGTACCGTGCAGTCATGATGACTCTATGATGTTACTTGATATTCTGGCGGGTAGGACTTGACCCCACATCCCGTTGCAGTTGTGATACCCCGCACACCGGGATCCGTGTAGCCTGGGATCACAGGGACATAGTATGGCCATAGTCCTCGATTTTTCATACAGTAACCTACATGCCTCACATGATATCATACGGTCTGGATAGACCAGGACAAACCCGATGGAGGGGTAGTCCCGATTTATGTTTTTAAAAGAGATGTGATTTAATGAATCAAGGTATTCCCGAGAGATGGGTTTGACCTTGATGAAGTTGTTTTATGATGAAACAAATGAGTTTTAAAGTGATGAGTTTTGTGATTAAATGAATAAGTTTTAAAGTAAAGAGTATATGATGAAACTAATAAGTTTTTAATGTGACGAGCATGAGATGTCATACATGATGATTTTTTCATGTTGATTTATATGTCGATTTCATGATTGCTCTTATATGATATATACATACATGTGGCATCGTTTTAGTCATTCCTCATGCTCAAAATATAAAGGATTTTATATCATGACATTATCAGCACGTAGATAGTATAGTTATCTACCTGCTTACATTATTGCCTTACTGAGCACGTTTCGCTCACCCTTTCATTTTCCACCCACAGGGTACATTCAGTAGAAAAGAGCGACAATAGTCTCGCATCTCAGTTATCCGCTGCTTCTTATCAAGACCAGGTATACACATTTGTATAATTTTGTATCTGAACATATAGATGCATAGTACTGTATATGGATGTAATATTGAGGATGTATTTAGTTCAAATAAATTGATATGTAAATGAAATATGAAAATGGAATGGTAAATAGGTGAGAGGTACTAACACCGAATCATAGCCCAACTGTTTAGTAGTATAACTGTTCACGACGGGTAAGGAAATGAAAAAGCGAAAAATTTGTAGGGATTTTTAGGTAATTTGGGTCGTGACAATATCAAGCATTAATTAGTTATTAATTAATTAGCAATTAATATTATTCATTAATTTATAATTAATATTTGACTAAACATAAATTAATTATGAATTTATTAATAATTAATAATTAATAATAATGATTAATAAATAATTAAATATCTTTAATTAATAATTAAGTAATAGTTAATTCTAATACTTAAAAACTCAATCATAGTAATAATTAATTAATACTTATTCTTAATTGCAATTAATTTTTGGGGTAAATTTTATTTTAGTTCCTAAAGTTTAATTTTAATATAACTTTAGTCCATTAGTATAAAAAATGAATATTTTTCTCCAAGTTTTTTTTTTTTTCAAAAGACAAGTTAGTATTTTCATTAGTCAATCTTTAAGTCAACCATTGAAACCTTAATTTTGAGACATTTTACCTCTTAAGTCATTTGGAATGCTTTAAATACTCAAACCAATCAATAATGAATAAAAAAATACTAAGACCTATTAAGTTTTAAAAGGTAGTTTTCTTTTTTCTTTTTAATTTGTTTATCTATTTATTTATTATTTTTTGTTTGTTATTTTTTGTTTATTATTTAATTTATTAGGTACTATACTAAGTAACATATTATTTTTTTTATTATTTATTATTAAAAATAATAAACAGCATAATAATAAAAATAAATAATAAGAAATAAACAAAAAATAAATTAAAAAGAAAAACTAACATTTCAAAATCTAGTACCTATTAGTATTTCCTTATTCATTATTGATTGTTTCTGTATTTAAAACACTCTAAATGACTTAAAAGGTAAAATTGTCTCAAAATTAATCTTTTAACGGTTAACAAACGGAAGGACTAGCTTGTCCTTTCAAATAGAAAAGTTTGGGACAAAATGTCCATTTTTTATACTAATGGACTAAAGTTGAATTAAGATCAAACCTTAAGGACCTAGATGAAATTTACTCTAATTTTTATTAATTAATTATGTTTAGTATCATTTTTCATAATAAATTATAATTAATTAATAAAAGGGTAAAATTATGTTTTAGGCTTATTTTACTTATTTTTTGAGCTAACCAAACATATTATTATTATTATTATTATTATTATTATTATTATTATTATATTCAATTCGATAAATCAATGTTCAAAGTATACCTATTCTTTTCTATTCTTCCATCCAATAGCACAAAACTTATTCCATTTCTCATGTATTTTATTTTGCAAACTGAACGTGCCGTTAGTTCTTATTGCAAAAAGAAAGCATTTATGTAATGTAAGTCCAATTGGCTAGAACAAAAATAGAAACTTGGACAAGCAAAATGTTTCTATTATAAGTAATTGCCATATTCTAATGTTTAGAAACTTGGACAAGCAAAATGTTTCTATTATAAGTAATTGCCATATTCTAATGTTTACTTTGAAGTAGACTTGTCCATAAGCCCGTTCAGGTTCGAATCAGGCTTAAGTAAGGTATTAATGAATTATATAAGTTCGAATCTGACTCGAATGGTAAATTCAGGCCTAACTTTTAACTCGGATTCATTTTTAAAATTATTGTTTAAACTTAGTCCGACCTATCCAATTTTAACATCCAAACTCACCAACTAAAATTGGTAATTATAGGGTTGCACATTTTATTTCAAAAAAGAAAAAGGACCCACCCATTTATTAGTAACCCTAAAAATGTTGTTTTCTCTACTTCATGAGGTAAGTGTAAGGAGATAGGTAGGTCCTTGATGGTATGACATTAGTGGTCGACATCACTCCTTAAGATCTATGTCATTCCACCATGTTAGCTCACTAATAAATTAAGAGGGGTGGTGAATTGATTTTGAGTCAATTTTTAAATTTTTCTTTCTAACTTTAAGATTTTCTATACTACCTATTATGTTTCCACATAACCAATAAGCAAGATAAATATGCAATAATAAAGTGAAAGTGTAACGAAGAAAAAATATACATAACGATTTATAAAGGTTCGGGGCCTTTACTCATGTTCTTTACCTTAAGCACCTCTTAAGGATTTCCATCAAATCCACTATCGGAAATGATTCACACACCTCTTCGTTTTGCAAGTTCAAGAAGAAAACCTTCTTTTTTCCTTAGGCTTAAGGATAACCTTTACACTCTCCCTTTTCACAAGCTCCAAGAGAAAACCCTTACCAGTTCTTTTTGTAGGCTAAAGGAAGAAACCTTTAGCAATGTCCTTTTTTTTTCTATCTCAAGGACTAAGCCTTAGCTCAATCTAATCCTCCCTTACAAATTAAGCTCTCCAACAAATACAACCACACCCTGAAGGACGCAACAGAATGCTTTACTTATGCGGAATTACGGGCAAACTTTTTTCTTTTACACAAGGTTTATCGTTCCCTCAGAGTAGCTAATGTTATCAAGCTGATAACTACTTGACTTAGTTTTGGGCTTTTGCCTAAGGTCGTAATCAAAAGCATAATCATAGTTTCATCCAATAACCACGAATACCAATTACTATTCACTATCGATTACTTTATAAGTAGCGACCAATTTAAGGTAATGAATTTATTGACATGCCAAAAGTGGTATGTTTCTGTCACCACCCTCAACTTACCAAATTCAGCGTAAATTTTTTGCATTTCCATGCATTAATCATCATGTGTTCTTACCTTACCTCGATCGTGATCAGCTACACACTCAATGGTTGGGTTGTGTGCCAATATCTACCTCATCCATCCATAACAATTCAATTTGTAATATAATTCTAGAAGTAAACACTTTTATATATGCATCAAAGTTACTGTTTACAAGTGTTTACATTGCTTTATATCCCCAATGTTTACATACCAAATGCTACTGTGCTATGTCTAGCTTAGATACAAAATAATTCAAGTGTGTATACCTTACGCGATGGGATGTAGCGGATACCAAAAGTGAAAGCCTCCAGTCGCTCTCAATCTATACTCAAATCTCTGTAGAGAGGGGAAAATAAGGGGGGGTGAGCAAACCACACGCTCAATAAGGCAATCATGCGAACAGGTAGATACTGCACTATCTACGTGATCGTGATGCCATGCTTAAAAGCATTTAGTTCATCATTTTATCTCAAACATGAGTGTATGATTGTGTTAATGGTATGTAAAGCAATTCATGCTATTAAATTTAGTGCACAAATCCCATTCAAAGCATGGCATTAACCATTATGCATATTTTATAAGTAAGGCATGGCATTAATCATCACGCACATTTCATAAGGAAAGCATGGCATTAAACATCATGCATCAGTGCACTTTTAAAACCATTAACATACTTTCATCTCAAAACAATTCAAGTCTAGTCAGGATTCGGTCCCTCCCTCAGACTATCCTGGCCCACAAAACATTTCAAACATGGATTTATTCTCAAAGCAATAGACATGTGAGATAGACAATACAACAAGGGACATATACTCAAGGACTATGGCCATATCCTGTGATACCAGCTACACGGATCAGGTGTGCGGGTTATCACCACTATCTGCTTCCACACGGGAGGTGGGTCACGTCTGGCCCGCCGGTCCATAGCAGATCTCGTCCGAAGACGACATATCACAATCTCAACATGGTACATCATACTCCATGCTACTTGCATGGTACAACGTACTCCGTGGACCCAATCAACACATCATATCACTCCACATCTCAAATGCACGTGTGAGCCTATTTAATTGGTACGACCTCTTGTCTACCCGAAGCTCCTAACACAGCTATCAACATGTCAAAACAATGCACGTGCGAACCTATTTAATCGGTGTGACACCCAGTCTACCCGAAGCTCCAAGCACGACAACAAGTAAGGTGGGAATCTAATACGAGCTATGCTCCAGCACCATACCAAAACCAATATAAAAATTCATGTGAAAACTAGTGCGAGCTAAGCACTAGCACACATGTGTATAAAACACATCAAATCTCGTGCGACTTATACTCTAGCACGCTTTCATTCTCACGAAAACCATGTAGGTGGCTCAATTCTTTGCAAAGTATGGTTAAAAAACCAAAAGAACTCATTTCTTTTGCAAATCATCTCAAATGTCAGCGAACCTACCAAATCATTTGCTAAAAAGTAATAAAACATGATTTTCAAAGCAATATGCTTTTGTTTTCATGCACATTTCTCAAACACCCAACTTTTGCCTTTCAATCACCCAATTTCATTTCCTAACATTTCATGCATTCTAGTAAAGCATTTAAGCACCCAAATTGCGCACAGATATCTCAAGAGTCCACACAATTCTCTTACCTCGATTTACTTGAGTGTGACTCTCTTCCTCTTAGCTTCTTGTGCTCTTAGCTCGCTTTGCTCCGGTATACCTCGGGAGTTACGATTCATTCATCTAAATCAATTAAGTTAATGTTGTTAACTCATATTTGACCTTACTAGTCAATATAATTCATTTATGCATTTTACCAATGCCCTAAATTCACATTTTACCCCTTTTAGGTAAATCTTACAATTTATTCACTAACAACATCTTAAAATCATACCCATAACACTATTATCACCTCTAGATATCCCATTTCTCATTAATCTCCATACATTCCACTTTCTCACACTAGACCATTTCTAGGTCATAATCATTCCAATGCATTTTAGATAGTTTCTAACAATACTAAGCACCCCAATCAACCCCAAACATCAATAGCTTAACAATGTACTTAAGTTGGTGTTTTAGAAACTCACCTCTTTGGATTTCCTCTTTGCTCCAAATAGAAATGCCCCTTGTTCCTTCAATCCAAGAAATGGGTAAATGCCTCCAAACTATGTTGTTCTTCTCCTTGATGTGAACAACTTTGCCTCTAATAGTCTTCCCTCAAATCTCCTTGAAAATGGTTGAATTTAGAGAGAGAAAACTAGGTTTTGGGTTGGAAAGGGAAGGAAATGGTTTTGTCCCGAAATCTGCAGATTTTCAACGCCCTTTTTATAGAAATAGCTTGAAGAGATCGATCTGCACAAGGAGGAGATCGATCTGGTCCCCTTAAATTCCTCTTTTCCACGACATTTTAAACATGAGATCGATCTGTCGAAACTTGAGATCGATTTGCTCCAAACAGAGAGCTAAGGAGATCGATTTGTATGCTTGAGGATCGATCTTTTCATTACAGAATGTTTAGGAGATTAATCTGACCCCATTGTAGATCGATCTGCCATATTCTTTTGCTCAAATACAAGCATTTTTGGCTCATCCAGATCGATATCTGATCCTATGAGATCGATCTGGCCGGCATAATTTCCTGATTTTGCTGCAGTTTCCTGCAGAAACTTATACCAAAACATCCTTAATTTGCTGCCATGGTCATTTTCTCATCCAATCATTTTTGAGACTTGAAAATGGCATTCATTAATACTTCATACACATTAAAACTTGTGTAGAATCTTTGTATGACTAAAGATACTTAATATAAACCAAATGGAAGTGCACAACTTATGCCATCGTCCTTTCATTTTACCACTCTACTCACTTTCCATTTTACTCCCATTCTTCACATGTTTAAGTCCATTTCTTCATATTCATATATAATGTAACTTGTACGTACAATCACAACTCTTATTACAAGTGTGTACATTAACTTATGGACTTACATCACATATACTTCACTTACGAATTCATCGTATAACTTCGTTTACATTTCTATGTATACAATTATACATATACAGGGTCTCACATTCTCCCCCACTAAGAAAATTTGGTCCTCCAAATTAGAACCAATTATTCTGTGAGCAACTCGGGATACTTCTCCCGCATCAAAGTTTCTAATTCCCATGTGGCTTCTTCTACCGTGTGATGTTGCCAAAGAACCTTCACCAAGGGATTTGTCTTTGTCCTCAACACTTTATCTTTTCTATCCAGTATCCGAACCGGTTTCTCAACATATGTTATGCTTTCATTGAGCTCCAAAGGCTCGTACCTTATTACATGCGTCGGGTCCGGGTGGTACTTCCTTAACATGGATATGTGGAAGATCTTGTGAACACTTGCCAACTCCGGTGGCAATGCTAACCTATAAGCCTTGTCTCCCACTCTCTCTAAAATCTCGAAGGGTCCGATGTATCTAGGGCTCAGCTTGCCCTTCTTACCAAATCTCATAATTCCATTCGAAGGGGAAACTTTCAAGAACACCGACTCACCCACATCAAACTCTAATGATCTCCGTCTCTTGTCAGCATAACTCTTTTGCCTGCTCTGAGCTGTCCGTAATCTCTCACATATCAATTGGACGTCCTCAGATGCTTGCTGCACTAAGTCAGGAGCAAAAATCTGTCTGTCACCAACCTCTTCCCATCCAATAGGGGAACGACATCTACCCCCATACAATGCCTCATATGGTGCCATCCCGATACTCGCATGAAAACTGTTATTATAGGCGAACTTTGCGAGTGGCAAATGGTCATCCCAGGAGCCCCCAAAATCCAACGCACACGCTCTCAACATATCCTCTAGGGTCTATATAGTCCTCTCTGATTGACCATCTGTCTGAGGATGAAACGCGGTGTTAAAACTCAACAGGGTCCCCATCGCTTCCTGAAAACGTTCCCAGAAGTGGGAAGTGAAGCGGGCATCCCTATCAGAAACAACACTCGCTGGAATTCCATGTAGCCTCACTATCTCGCGCACATACAAGTTCGCTAACTGGCTCAGAGTATCGGTGGTTCTCATAGCTAGAAAATGGGCTGACTTCGTCAACCGATCCACAATCACCCATACGGCATCATGACCTCTCCAGGTCCTCGGCAATCCCATCACAAAATCTATGGTGACATGCTCCCACTTCCAAGTCGGTATCGGTAGAGGCTACAATAACTCTGCAGGCTTTTGATGCTCTACCTTCACCTGCTGACAAATGAGACACTTTGCAACATATTCAGCAATGTGCTTTTTCATCCACCAATAAACCTTTCGAAGGTTTTGATACATCTTGGTACTTCCTGGATGTATTGTATACCTCGTTGAGTGAGCCTTTGTCAAGATCAACCTTCTGATCTCTGCATCATCAGGAACACATATACTACCTCTGAACCTCAATAATCCATCGAAACTCAACTCAAAGTCCATCTCTGTACCCCTCTGTATCTGCCCGAAAATATCACTGCACTGCTGATTAACTCGCTGAGCCTATCGAATTCGATCTACTAGATTCGGTTCCAACTGTAGGCTAGCTACCATAACACCACCATCAGCACTGGGCGGGGTCACATTCAAACTGAGGTTCATGAACTGTTCCAACAGTTCGTGTTCCCTGATCATCATAAATGACACTATCCCGAGATGGTTCGTACTCAATGCATCAACAACCATATTTGCTTTACCCGGGTGGTACAGGATCTCACAATCATAATCCTTTAAGAGCTCGAGCCATCTCCTCTGTCTCATGTTTAACTTTTTCTGCGAGAACAGGTATTTAAGGCTCTTGTGATCTGTGTAAACCTGAAATCTCTCACCATAAAGGTAGTGGCGCCATATATTCAGCGCAAACACCATCACTGCCAACTCCAAGTCATGGGTCGGGTAGTTTCTCTCATGATCTTTCAACTACCTTGATCCATAGGCTACTACCTTCTTATTCTGCATCAATACACAGCCCAATCCTTGGTGTGAAGCATCTGTATACACCGTGAAACCTCCTGAGCTGGTAGGAATGGTAAGTATCGGAGCTATTGTTAACCTCCTCTTCAACTCTTCAAAACTTTCCTCACACTTATTGTCCCACACATACTCCATATTCTTCCTCGTGAGACGTGTTAAAGGAGTAGCTAACCTTGAAAATCCCTCTACAAACCTTCGGTAGTACCCGGCTAAACCTAGGAAACTTCTAATCTTTGTCACTATCTAGGGTCTCTGCCACTATGTCACTACCTCAATCTTTGATGGATCCACTGATACTCCATCCTTCGATACTATGTGACCTAGAAAAGAGATCTGTTCCAACCAGAAGTCGTACTTGCTGAGTTTAGCGTACAACTTCTTCTCTCTGAGGGTCTGTAGCACTCTCCTTAGGTGCATTTCATACTCCTCTCTAGATCTTGAGTACACTAGTATATCATCAATGAACACAATAACAGATCGATCCAAGTAGTGGTGAAATATCTCATTCATCAACGACATAAAAGATGCGGGAGCATTTGTCAACCCAAATGGCATAACCATAAACTCGTAATGTCCATACCGGGTGCGAAAAGCTGTCTTGGGTACATCTCCACCTCGTATCTTCAACTGATGGTACCCTGATCTCAGATCTATCTTGGAAAATACTTGTGCTCCCCTAAGTTGATCCAATAACTCATCGATGCGTGGAAGGGTATACTTATTCTTGATGGTGGCCTTATTCAATAATCGATAATCTATACACAGTCGGAGGCTTCCATCTTTCTTCCTTACAAACAGAACCGGTACTCCCCAAGGTGAGACGCTCGGCCTGATGAACCCCTTCTCCAGCAACTCCTGTAACTGTTTCCTTAACTCCTCCAACTTAACTTGAGCCATTCTGTACAGTGGCTTGGATATCGACTCTGTACCAGGTGCCAAGTCTATACCAAACTCCATCTCCCTATCTGGAGGTAACCCTGGTAACTCATCCGGAAAGATATCTGGAAATCCTTAACCACTGGTATGTCTCTCAATTCCGAACGTGCCTTATCCGTCTCAATCACATAAGCGATGAACCCTTCACATTATTCTTTCCACCATTAGTAATCATAAATCATCATATTCACACATAAGATTGATAAACAGATTTATCTTTCATACATCATGTATCAAGATTGTACTCATCACACTTATAATAATCATGTTCTTTAATTTCATTTCACAAAATTTACTACAAGGTTATTTATCTTTGAAAACATCAAAGTTTTTGCATGACAATCCATAACAACATGATTTGCAGCCAGCCAATCCATCCCTAGGATTACATCAAAATCACCCATATTTAGTAAAATTAAATCAGCTGCCATTTCTTTAACTCTTATCCTCATCTTACAATCTCTATATACATGCTCAGTCAACTGACTATCATTCATAGGGGTAGTTGTCAACAACATCTTATCAAGCAGTGTGGGTTTTACATGCTTCAACAATTTACATGCAAAGGATGGCGAAATAAAAGAATGTGTGGCACCAGGATCAAACAACACAAATGTTTCTAAATCAAAGATTTGGATGGTACCTTTTACCACATCTGAAGACTGATCCGCAGTGTCCTGGTCCAGTGCGTGCACTCGTCCTCTGCTCACGTCACTGCCTGCTTCCCCTTTTCCTCAGCTGTAGCCCTCCTCCTCGGAGCAGCTGTACCAACTAGAGCTCTCTCTGGCTCCTTGCCCTTCTGTGGGGCTCTCTTTGTCATCTCTGGGCAATCTTTGATTATGTGCCCTGGCTTCCCACATCTGAAGCATACTACCTGAGGTCCATAGCATGGTCGAGTTTCATGGTACCTACCACACTTACTACACTGCTCTGTAGTAGGTCGTGGCCCTCTAATCACAATTCTCTTACCTAGAGCAATGGTCGGATACATGGAAGTATTAACTGTCCTCTCCCGAATCTCCTCGATCCTCGGTCTCTTCCTAGCAAACCTCTTGCTTCATTTATAACTGAAGCTTCTATCCATCATTGGTCTCTTCTTATCTCTGACTCTTATCTTATCAACCTTCCCAAACTCTGAGGCGATTATGTTAACATCTTGCTCACACAATTGTGCTCTGCGTACTACCTCCTCATAGGTCAATATGTCCAAAGGAACCAACCTGGACCTAATGGTTGGTCTCAATCCATCCACAAACTTTTGGATTTTCTCAGCCTCATTACTCATCGTATTGGGATCATATCTGCCTAGGGAGATAAAAGTCGTCTCATACTCATCCACAGTTTTGCTCCCTTGGGTCAGTCCCAAAAATGCCATTCTCATCTTTCTCTGCACCGTATCCGGAACATATTATCTTCAGAAGGCCTCCAAAAATATATCCCAGCTAATCTCCGTATGTCGGGCTTCAAAATAGGCCTGATGGACTTCCACCAATGTTTTACTGATCCCTTCAACATAAAAGAAGCAAACGCTACCATCTCGGTAGTAGTGCACTCAAAGAACCCATATAATTTCTCGATCTCATTGATCCAATCCTCTGCCGCTACTGGGTCTTTAACTCCACTAAAAAGACGACGGTCCAAACTTCTGAAACTGTCGCAATATATCTAAATCACATCCATATCCCCAACCTCTACCGCCTGGTGTAGCAATCGGCGTAGGCACATTCTGTGTGGGTGGGGTATCTGTCATCTGAGGTCTCTGGGCTGGCCGTGCCCGTGCCTCAAGAGCTGTCGCCTGTTCAGCATCACCCCGTGTAGTGGGACTCTGTCTACCGCCAACTCTAGGTAAGGATTGGGTGACCAACTCCAATATCATCTCTATGCTCTGCTCAATCCTCGCGAAGCGAGCCTCAGTACTCTCGGCCCTCTCCTCTGGACCCTATGGAGCATGCTCAACCTCAACCTCCACCTTAATATCATCATGAGCCTCGTGTGTTTCTGGCTCAACACGACCCCCAGGCCTACCTCTACGGCCTCGAGCCTATGCTCTTATCCCTCTACCGTGATCGGTATTAGGCATTATACTCAATTCCCTACATTCACAAAAATTTCTTAGTCAACCCATCGACACACACACAATTTGTATCTAAACAAGCATAGTAACATGGGGAATTAATTTTCTAACTTATTAAGTATTTTAGACATGACACATGTAAGACCAACTGAGCTCTGATACCAACTTCTGTCACGACCCTCAACTTACCAAATTCAGCGTAAAGTTTTCGCATTTCCATGCATTATTCATCATGTGTTCTTACCTTACCTTGATCGTGATCAGCTACAAACTCAATGGTTGGGCTGTGTGCCAATGTCTACCTCATCCATCCATAACAATTCAATTTGTAATATAATTCTAGAAGTAAACACATTTATATATCCATCAGAGTTACTGTTTACAAGTGTTTACATTACTTTACATCCCTAATGTTTACATACAAAATGCTACTGTGCTATGTCTAGCTTAGATACAAAATAATTCAAGTGTGTATACCTTACGCGATGGGATGCAGCAAATACCAAAAGGGAAAGCCTCCAGTCGCTCTCAATCTATACTCAAATCTCTGTAGAGAGGGGAAAATAAGGGGGTGATCAAACCACACGCTCGGTAAGGCAATCATGTGAACATGTAGATACTGCACTATCTACATGATCGTGATGCCATGCTCAAAAGCATTTAGTTCATCATTTTATCTCAAACATGAGTGTATGATTATTTTAATGGTATGTAAAGCAATTCATGCTATTAAATTTAGTGCACAAATCCCATTTAAAGAATGACATTAACCATCATGCATATTTTATAAGTAAGGCATGGCATTAATCATCATGCACATTTCATAAGTAAAGCATGGCACTAAACAACATGCATCAGTGCACTTTTAAAACCATTAACATACTTTCATCTAAAAATAATTCAACTCTAGTCAGGATTCGATCCCTCCCTCGGACTATCCTGACCCACAAAACATTTCAAACATGGATTTATTCTCAAAGCAATAGACATGTGAGATAGGCAATACAACAAGAGAAATATCCTCAAGGACTATGGCCATATCCTGTGATACCGGTTACACGGATCAGGTGTGCGGGTTATCACCACTATTTACTTCCATACGGGAGGTGGGTCACGTCCAGTCCGTCGGTCCATAGCAGATCTCGTCCAAAGATGGCATATCACAATCTCAACACGGTACATCGTACTCCATGCTACTTGCACGGTACAACGTACTCTGTGGACCCAATTAACACATCATATCATGCCACATCTCAAAACGCACGTGTGAGTCTATTAATCGGTATGACCTCTTGTCTACCCGAAGCTCCTAACATGGCTATCAACATGTCAAAACAATACACGTGCGAGCATATTTAATAGGTGTGACACCCAGTCTACCCAAAACTCCAAGCACGATAACAAGTAAGGTGCGCATATAATGCAAGCTATGCTCTAGCGCCATGCCAAAACCAATATAAAAATCCATGTGAAAACTAGTGCGAGCTAAGCTCTAGCACACATGTGTGTAAAACACGTCAAATCTCGTGCGAGTTATACCCTAGCACGCTTTCATTCTCACGAAAACCATGTAGGTGGCTCAATTCTTTGCAAAGTATGGTTAAAAAACCAAAAGAACTCATTTCTTTTGCAAATCATCTCAAATGTCAGCCAACCTACCAAATCATTTGCTAAAAATCAATAAAACATGATTTTCAAAGCAATATGCTTTTGTTTTCATGCACATTTCTCAAATACCCAACTTTTACCCTTCAATCATCCAATTTCATTTCCTAACATCTCATGCATTCTAGCAAAGCATTTAAGTGCCCAAATTGCACACAAATATCTCTAAGAGTCCACACAATTCCCTTATCTCAATTTACTTGAGTGTGACTCTCTTCCTCTTAGCTTCTTGTGCTCTTGGATCGCTTTACTCCGGTGTATCCTCGGGAGCTGCTATTCATTCATCCAAATTAATTGAGTTAATGTTTTTAACTCATATTTGACCTCACTAGTCAATATAATTCATTTATGCATTTTACCAATGCCCTAAATCCACATTTTACCCCTTTTAGGTAAATCTTACAATTTATTCACTAACAACATCTTAAAATCATACCCATAACACTATTATCACCTCTAGATATCCCATTTCTTATTAATCTCCATTCATTCCACTTTCTCACACTAGACCATTTCTAGGTCATAATCATTCCAATGCATTTTAGATAGTTTCTAACAATACTAAGCACCCCAATCAACCCCAAACATCAATAGCTTAACAATGTACTTAAGTTGGTGTTTTAGAAACTCTCCTCTTTGGATTTCCTCTTTGCTCCAAATAGAAATGCCCATTGTTCCTTCAATCCAAATAATGGGTAAATGCCTCCAAACTATGTTGTTCTTCTCCTTGATGTAAACAACTTTGCCTCTAATAGTCTTCCCTTAAATCTCCTTGAAAATGGTTGGATTTAGAGAGAGAAAACTAGGTTTTGGGTTGGAAAGGGAAGGAAATGGTTTTGTCCCGAAATCTGCAGATTTTCAACGCCCTTTTTATAGAAATAACTTGAGGAGATCGATTTGCACAAGGAAGAGATCGATCTGGTCCCCTTAAATTCCTCTTTTCACGACATTTTAAGCATGAGATCGATCTGTCGAAGCTTGAGATCGATCTGCTCCAAACAGAAAGCTAAGGAGATCGATCTATATGCTTGAGGATCGATCTTTTCATTACAAAATGTTTAGGAGATCGATCTGGCACCATTGGAGATCGATCTGCCCTATTCCTTTGCTCAAATACAAGCATTTTTAGCTCATCCAGATCGATCTCTGATCCTATGAGATCGATCTGGCCTACATAATTGCTAGATTTTGCTTCAGTTTCCTACAAAAAATTATACTAAAACATCCTTAATTTGCTGCCATGATCATTTTCTCATCTAATCATCTTTGAGACTTGAAAATGGCATCCATTAATACTTCATACACATTAAAACTTGTGTAGAATCTTTGTATGACCAAAGATACTTAATATAAACCAAATGGAAGTGCACAACTTATACCATCCTCCTTTCATTTTACCACTCTACTCACTTTCCATTTTACTCCCATTCTTCACATGTTTAAGTCCATTTCTTCATATTTATATGTAATGTAACTTGTACGTACAATCACAACTCTTATTACAAGTGTGTACATTAACTTATGGACTTACATCACATATACTTCACTAACGAATTCATCGTATAACTTCATTTACATTTCTATGTACATATATACAATTATACATATACGGGGTCTCACAGTTTCCTAATCCGGAAGTCCATTTGCCTTGTTAACACCTCAATCTACAAAGTTACCAAGAAATTGCCTGAAAATAAAATTATTTACCTTTTAAAAATATATTCCCAACATGCATTTCTAAGATGCTTATTGGTAAGTAGGAACCAAGCAATAATAATTTATTTACAACCCAAACACAGTATGCTTCGCAATTTAAAGGTCTCAGTACTACTGAAAAATTGCCTGAAATAAAAATCGTATTCATAGGGAAAATATATACCAAATACTTTACAACAAGTGCCTTAGAGAACAAATCTGCTAAGCCTGATACTGATATAAAAAGTTTCTAACTTAAGCTCAATTTGTAAGAGAAACAATGAAGGGGAGTGAGCTAAGGCTCAGTAAGTTAATCACAAAGAGCATAGTTGGAATTATACTATTTCTAATTGCCATGCACACAATTTGTTCATATAAGTTTCACAATTATATTATGAGCATACATTTTTATGTAATACTTTCACAACTCTGCACGTTGTCACACAATGTTCTAACTTAAGTACTAAGACTCCACAATATAGTCAAGCTCTTTTTGTAACGTCCCGCTTCAGAGGAAAATGAGCTAACCTTTTCTTTTCCTTACTTATGTTTGTCAACGATCAGTGTAACTCCTAATTGCTTTCGTTGTTCTTATTGGCCAACTCTATAGTGATTTCTTTTAGTTCTAATCCCATTCATATTGTGTGATGTGAGATTCCATATGTACACATAATAAAACATATCATTCATCTATAAAAGACTTCATCCATTAATCATCAATAAAAAATACAATTATAATTACTTAATCATTTCATCACACATTCTTACAGATCATAATTGATATCTAATATAGCCCCAAGACTACATTTGAAATCTATTATAACCTATAGTTACATCCCAAAAAGAATTAGATAGATTGTGCATGAATATGTTTGACATATAAACTAAGATATATAACTGTGTATATACCTTCAAAAGGCTAGAACCGAGCGACAAGACTACGCTTTCTTAACCTGCCCCAAAAGAAGATGCGCTCTCATACCTAGCATAGATAATCTGTAGAGGAAGAGAAGGGAGTGAGCTTAACGCTCAGCTAGAGTACATGCAGAGGGGAAGGCAAAACATACATGTATACTTCTTTTAAAACATATAAGGCAGCTTTAGTTGAAAAAATACTTAGTTCAAAGCATACTTACTTTCATAAAACAAAATTCATACACATAGTATAAGCATCTTATAAAGCATATGCATGGAATAAAATCATGCTTGCAGCATCTTACGAATCATAGCTTAAAAAATGCAGTCCTATAGACTTAAAACATAAGTAGAGATTAGGCGATTTATCGCGTTAGTAATCTTGTGCAGCATACATAGATCCCTTAAAAAGGAGGGTTAACTTATAGCTATGGTTAGGGTTTCCTTAGCCCTACTGAATTAATGAGTATGAGAATATTGTTGACTTGTTCAGGTCATACAACCATACATACATAAACATAAAGGTCTAAATGCCACATAGAGGGTGAACGTTATATGTCCCATAAAAACTTACTAATGGCGGCTTTATCATCTCTTGAAAACTTACATAAGTCATAAGTAGTATGATTCCATCACATAAGAAACATAATATTAACTTTCAATGCATTATACATAATTAGGTGGGATAGATATCCCATGGAATCATCCTCTTTCATAGCTTACACATAATGAACCCACATCAAAACATGTCAAATACATTTTTAGAGAAAACATTTTAATGCATTAATTTTGTTTTAAATACCTAAAACAAGTTTTATCATACAATTTTCCAAAATGAACTTTTTTGATGCAATTTATGGGATTTTCATACTTAAATCATCAAACCATAATCTTCATAAATCATGCATTTATTGACTTCAAACCAAAATGGGTAAATTTTCATTAAAAAAATATCTTTTTGGCACAAAAAATAAGAAAGGGATTGATCTTACCTCTTAAGGGTTGATCCCATAAAACCCGAATGCAAATTTCTAGAAAATCTTAAGTGGGGGATTGATGTAACCCCCACGAAAATTTTTGATACTCGGTCTTGAGTGATATCAAATGGAATTAAGTATGCTTAATTTAGGGTAAACAATTAAAATTCATATGTTGAATTTTAGTGTGAGAGACTTGAATGAAGTCAGTCGACTAAAATATTATAATTTGAAAATTTGATAATTATGTAGGATAATAATAATAATAATAATAATAATAAATAAATAAAATAATAACAATAGTAATAATAATAATAAGATAGAATAATATATATAATAATAAAATATTTTTGTCTAAATTGGTGGAAAAGTTTCCACCAAAATTGAAACACCCATACCACGCCCTTGTACACCGAACACTTTGCAATGTCCACACCCCTCTGCAACCCCTGCACACCCACCTCCTACGTCCCATGCCTCATGATCGAACCTCTCATTTCCTCCACTCTCATGCCATTAGGTCTTCCATTAAGCCATACCTGTCTTGTCCCGATTTTGTATATAAGAAAATGAAGACAATATAGAACTGGGAAAAACGGGGAACAAGAGAGAAAACAGAGAGTAAAAGCTGTTAAGGGTGCCCAAGAAAACATGAGGATGGTGGAAACAGGAAGTTGGAAAGCACAGTTGGGCGACTCGAGAGAAAATGAGAGTAGACGTGTGGTGGAGAGAAGAACCGAGGTACGAAAATGGTGAAACAGGATAGACGTCGGTTGTGGGAGCTGTTTTAGGTGCCTTCAGTTTAGAGAATAAGGGAGGCAGACCCAAGAATTTCAATGAAATTAAGAAGCGAGATTTGGTAGTGATGGTGATGCAGTGGTCTGAAGAATTAACAAGAGGGAGAGCAGAAAAGAAGAATTTGGGCAAGGACTAGTAAAAGAGAGAGGAAAAGGCCAGAAACAAAGGAGCCCTCTCCTTTGAAATTGAGAGCAAAAAAATCGAGAGAGAGGGGGAGCTGAAGCAGCTGTAAGCTGGAAGGAGGTGAGATAGAGGAGATGCAACTGGTGTGGGAGGTGGTTGTACGGGTTGAGTCGTCAGTGCTGGCAGACTGGAGATGTGAGAGTGGAGTGGCAACTTCCTCTTGCTACTATTTCGAGGAGGAAGATGATGACTAATGATTGGCGAGTTCGAAACAGATAGAATCAAGGGAGGATGATAAGCACGGTGGTAGAAATGTGGTTGATGAGGGGGTGGTTGGCAGCGTCGAGCCGAGGAAGATGAACGAGAATGGAGAGAATGAGACAGTGATGATGATGGTGGTGGTCGGCTGAAGATTGTGGCCGAGGTGGAAAATGGCAAGGAAAGAAAGGAAACACCAACTTCGGACGAAAACGCTAAGGGAGGAAGAAGGCAACGACAACCGTGAACAGGGGCTTCGGCTACCTGCGAGAAATAAAGAAAGAAAGAAAAGAAAAAAGAAAAGAAAAGAAAATAAAAGGAGTATTATATATATATAAAAGATTATATATATAAATAAAAATATTTGGAGATAGGAAAGAAGACACGGAGAAATTGGGAAAAACCCGAGGGAAAGAGCTCCAGGGAAATTAACTGAGTAGATAGGACCGACTAACTCCAGTCACTAAAGGCATTCCGGACAACCGGTAGACACCGAGGTAAAACAAATTCTCATTGCTGCTAGAGACAAATATGCGTAATTTCTGTATATTTGTAGATATAAAATTTTTGGTTGAATTTCACAGTACCAAAATTAAATAAAAGTCTAGGGTGAATTTTATGGCTTTAAAAATTAGAGGTTTTAGCTTGGTTGATCAACCTAATTTTACCAGTCGAATTTAAGTGGTTTGTATGGGTTCTGACATGGCATGAATTTTGTTTAAAACTGAAAATCTCAAATTTTTAAAATTTTCATAGACTATTTTTTGAGATTTTATCCAAAAAAGGGCTAGACAAGCTCATTTTGAATTGTTTCGAGAAACAAATGGAATTTATATGTGTTTAAGGCAAATGATCTGTTTATGAAAATTAAAAATGAGATGTGTTGGAGCACATGTCGACTGTATCGCACAGACTGACTCGCACTGACGAAATGTGCTTGAGCATGTGCTGACTGTGTGTCGCACGGCCAGACTCGTACTGACGAGACGTGCTTGATCACGTGCAGACTGTGTCACACGGTCTGACTCGCATTGGATTTTAATCTTATGTATGAGAAAAATTGTGCTGGAGCCGTCGTGTATTGCTATGTGATTTTGCACTGACCTGCTCGCACGTGATTTGAGACAAAGGCACTAATTAAATCGTGCTGCACTATTGTCTAAATTGTTTTTGTATCTATGGTCTACGGAGTATGATGTACCTCACAACACGCACGCGAGTACGATGTACTGTGTTTTTTATTTTGTTTTTGGCCTTCGGACATTCTGATTATGAGCCGATTGGGTAGCTGACCACTCCCATGACGAATGACATCCCGACACACCTGGCCCTGGTTGCTTTGAGTCATCAACATTAGCCAATTGTCACTTTTGATATCTGAAATATCATGTTTGCCTTATCTCGTCTATCTGAATTTTTGAATTGACTGTGTGATCATAATTTCGTAAGGAACTGTAGATTTTACTGCATAAAAGATCGTGAGGGGCCACCTCTTGAATTCTGCGGGACCAAAGTGTCACACCGTCGTCACTTTTAAAAACTATTTAAAGTTTTAGAAATGGTATCGATTTCAATACCATTTGTATACTGAAATTGACATGAATTTTTCAACTTTGATTTTTCGGAACTGGCAGTGCCTCTGTGTTAATTTGAAATATTTTCTGAACTGTCTGCATGGATTGAGATATTTTGAAAATCTGTTTATTTTGCCATGAAAAATTATGGGATTTTTGTATTTACCATAGTAACCAAATTATCTACCGATATCGTTTCTGTTTTTGAATTCCGATTTCTGACATCGGTGAATTTGCCAAATTATTGGTATACTTAAATGAAGGTTTTTTTTTTGTTTTGGGCAAATATGTATTTTTAGGTAGCATATTTATCTCCCTGCTATGGAGTTTTTCTTACTGAACATGTTGAGTTCACCCCTTTACTTTCCTCCACAAAGCCCCTCTGTAGCTTAGATCGCTTCCGTTAGTAAGGCATTCCGCATAGTATGATTTCGCCGAGCATATTTATGCATCGAAGGTATACCCAGGCTTAAAAAATTCTTTTGTATCTAAAATTTTTGGAAGTACAGTAATGCATATTAGATGTGTCTGAGGAATATGAATATATTTTGTTTAAAATTTGTTACTAAGAAAGAAAATAAATCAAACTAAGTTATTATTCTGACCTAATATCGACTTGTAGTCAAACCAAATTATGTGGAAATTTGGGTCATTATAGAAGTGGTATCAGAGCAAGGCTAGCCTGATACGAGTTGATATTAAAAGTGAGAGAAAATTTGAGAAGTTCACATCCCCAGCATTACTGTACATTATTTAGATACAAACGGGTATACCTGGCTGTACTTTATTAAAAATTGTGTCATGAATGAAGGGAAACTGATAGATATGGCTGGTTGGTATTACAGCCATACTAATAGACGAAAATGAACCATTCCTCGAGGCTGTAGAGATAGGCTTGAGAGGTGTAGTGAACCCTCGTCTGAGTGTACGCCTTATAGTTTCATTAGAAATTTTTGGAGTTCGCTTCGTAAAATTTGAGCGGGACATGAAAATAGTGATGACATTGTCGGGTCAAGTGATAGTGGCCCCGTGATAATGATAACGATTGAGGTGTGATTGAGAGCAAGACTAAGACAATTTCAAAAAATATTACACTATTACATACTAGAGTCAAGAATCTCATTGTAATGGAAAACTGGAATAAATGAATTGGAAAACCTAAATGGATTCCTAGGGTATGACTGTGAACTTAATAGACAGAGGAAAATTCGGAAGGTTGAGCCTCCGTTTTTTAATGATGTTAAGAATTCAGTGATTTCGAAAGATTGGATAATGAGATGGAAAAGCTCTAGAATTTTGGAAGTAACTCTACTGAGAAAGTTGCTCTAACAATTTTGTGGTAAAGAATAGGGAAAGTTGTACCGACTTTTGAAGTGCACTACTATAAAGAAGTAGCCTTTGTAGCATCAGTATCGAAATGAAAAGTTAAGATCGAAGGGAAGTCCCCCAATTTAATCTGAGAGCCGAAATCAGAAAATTACATGGATATGTTTCTGGAAGCCCTTAGACGGCAACACATCCCAGATAAAGCATATTGACAATTATAGATGAAATGATTGAAATCAGACATAAGCTAACAAGTTCGAGAATGAATACAAAACTAAATTTATTGTTTTGAAAGAAGTATAATCCGAATAAGTGGAGATGTGAAACAGTGGAAGTCCCAAAAATTGGTAGGAGGTACTAAGATCCTTAATCGAGCTAAATTAGCCTTATTGGATGTTATTTTGAGGAACCAGTACTTAAGGCGCGACTGTGATGATATGAAATGTATATTTCAAAGTTACTAAGAAAATGAAAAGGTAAAGAGAGTGACAGAAAAGTGATGCACTAGGGAAGCAGTGAAAGTGATAGAGTAAAGTCACTATAACTAAAAAGATGAATTACAGAACTAAAAGTATAAATGAAGCTCACACTATTTATATGATTGATAAAGATAGGGTGTGTTCGGAGTAAAGAGTTACCCCTGTAGACAGAATTTTTCGACACATATTTGGATGATCTGCCAGAGTTACCACTAGACCGAATGATGAAGTTTGAGGTGATCTAGTACTTGACATCGAATTTAATATTCAAACCACTGTATTGAATAGTTTCGATTGAATTTGAAGTGCTGGAAAAGTAATTACAGGGATTATATGATAAAGGGATTACCAGACTGAATGATCTGCTTTGGAGTGTACTAGCATTAATTGTTAAGAAGATCCAAAGCCTTCTAGGTCGCTTTGTAAAAAAAAGGGAGTCAATTGGATCCTCCCAAAATAGAGATTATAGACTAGAGGGAAAGACCCAAAACTGTTAAGATGATTCGGAGTTTGGGGTATAAAGAGACTTTGGAATATGAATTACGTATTGAGTCTAAGGATTGTAAATTACTTATGCTTATGTTCCGAATGTGAGACTTAATTGGAATAAGGAAAGAGTTTTGTAATAATTGATGTACTAAATGAGACAAGCTTGAACTATGATAGATTTTGAATACAAGTTACATTGGAATAAGAGGTGTATGCAAAGTAAGAATATCTCTGGTATGTGAAGTTATTCAGATTAAGTGATATGAATTGAGAATAAGTTCTGACTAAAGGATAAACGCGAAATTACGATAAGTTTTGGTATCCTACTTCTTATTGAGACTGAACCTTGAACTCTTATATCCATAACCATTAATGTGGTCACGTCTGATGGCTAATAAAGGTATTTCAAAATACCTCCCCGCCTGACAGACTTGACAGCGTCTAAAAGTACCCATAGCCTATAAATTGAAATTGACAGTCGTAATATTCGTGTTTGAAGTTAGGATACCATTACTTGTGCGGTGAAGAATTATAGAATCCTACTGATCAAGAAGGTTTAAATATTAAATTTCGTAAAGATCGTCTAATACAAAAAAAGGAAATGACTAGGATTAGTGCTTTGAGCAAAAGTGTCTTCGGGATGACATTATATATTTATATATATATTGGTCAAGGGTATGAGTTATTGAAATATTTAGTGAACCGCGACTTGGATGTGGTCCTTTCCTAATACCCACATTCAATACATGGTGATGAGCTTGAGAGATGAAACTGGATGTGATTGATCGAATCGAACAGGCATAACGTATTGATATACATAGTATTGATGTGGCTTGTCAGACCTAGATGGGTGCTGCAACTAGCTTGAGTATTGGTACTGATAATTTATTGAGATTTAAAAACAGAATTGTGTACCAAATGATCTATAATTAAAGGAATTTTAGAGACCCATTTACAGAGATATACACCACATTCGGAGAATGGTAATGATTTATTAAATCTCCTGAAGGTATATTGGCAACCAAGTACGATAAGAAGTATAACTGGAAGTGTGACTAAAAGTCTCATAAGGCAGTAGGTTAAGGTAGAGTACAAAAGCCTATGGGGTTATCACCACCTTGACCATGCCAATATGGAATTAAGAGCATGTACCTGGAATTCTAAGGCTCTTGGAAGGACCAATTGCCAATTAGCAAAGATTGCATATAATCAGTTACCACTCAAGTGTCAGAATGACGTCGTATGAAACATAGTATGACCAAAAATGTCGCTTACCGATTGGATGGAAGAAGTGGGTGAAAGAAAGATAATTGTTCCCAATTTGGTTAAGCAAGTTTCTGAAGATATTCAATTAATTTGTGAAAGGTTGAGAACAATTCAAAACAAGCAAAAGTGTTATGCTGACCAAAGACGATGGTCCTTGGGATTTACAGTAGGAGATTTGGTGTCCTGGAAGTTTCTCCTTCCAATAGCATAATGAGATCTGGAAAGAAGGGAAAGATAAGTCCACGTTATATTGGACCTTTCGAGATCTTAAACCAAGTGGAAGACCAAGCTCACAGATTTGGCGTTACCGCTGAAATTATAAAGTATTTATAATGTCTTCCATGTCTTGATACAATGCAAGTACTATCTGAACCCCACACATGTGATAGAGTTTTGAGTCACTAAAGTTGAAGGGAATATGACCTAGGTGGAAAAGCCAATTTAGATATTGGACAGGAAAAAGCATTGCGATTTAAGACGATTCCTTGGTCAAAGTCTTATGGCAATATCACACTTTAGAAGAGGCAGTGTGGGAATTGAAAAGCCTAATGCAAAAGAAGTACCCGTATTTTTTTAGACTGATGTACCTTTTAAATTTGGAGACCAAATTTCCTAAGGTGGGGAGAATGTAACCCTCACAAAAATTTTTGATACTCGGTCTTCAGTGATATTAAATGGAATTAAGTATGCTTAATTTATGGTGAACAATTTAAATTCATATGTTGAATTTCAATGTGTGAGACTTGAATGTAGTCAATCGACTAAAATATTATAATTTGAAAATTTGATAATTATGTAGTATATAATAATAATAATAATAATAATAATAATAAATAAATAAATAAATAAATAAATAAAATAATAACAATAGTAATAATAATAGGATGATAGAATAATATATATAATAATAAAATAACTTTTATCTAAATTGGTGGAAAAGTTTCCACCAAAACTGAAAACCCATACCATGCCCTGTACACCGAACACCCTGTAGTGTCTACACCCCTCTGCAACCCCTGCACACCCACCTCCTGCGTCCCATGCCTCTTGACTGAACCTCTCATTTCCTCCACTCTCATGCCATCAGGTCTTCCATTAAGCCATACCTGCCCTCTCCCAATTTTGTATATAAGAAAAAGAAGACAATACAGAACTGGGAAAAACGGGGAACAATAGAGAAAACAGAGAGTGGAAGCTGTTGAGGGTGCTTAGGAAAACATGAGGACGGTGAAAACAGGAAGCTGGAAAGCACAGCTGGGCAACCTGAGAGAAAATGAGAATGGACGTGTGGTGGAGAGAAGAACCGAGGTAAGGCAATGGCAAGGTAGACGCCGGTTGTGAGAGCTGTTTTGGGTGCCTTCAGTTTAGAGAATAAGGGAGGTAGACCTGAGAATTTTAGTGAAATTGAGAAGCGAGATTTAGTGGTGATGGTGATGCAGTGGTCTGAAGAATTAACAAGAAGGAGAACAGAAAAGAAGAATGTGGGCAAGGACCAATAAAAGAGAGACGAGAAGGCCAGAAACAGAGGAGCCCTCTCCTTTGAAATTGAAAGCAAAAAAACTGAGAGAGAGGAGGGGCTGAAGCAGCTGTGAGTTGGAAAGAGGCGAGACAGAGGAGACGCAATTGGTGTGGGAGGTGGTTGTACGGGTTAAGTCACTGGTGCTGCCAGACTGGAGATGTGAAGTGGAGTGGCAACTTCCTCTTGCTACTGTTTTAAGGAGGAAGATGATGGCTGATGATTGGTGAGTACAATGATGATGAACGAGAATGGAGAGAATGAAACAATGATGATGATGGTGTTGGTCGGCTAAAGGCTCACGAGTGGTCGGCTGAAGGTTGTGACCGAGGTGGAAAATGGCAAGGAAAGAAAGGAAACACCAACGCCGGATGGAAACGTCAAGGGAGGAAGAAGGCGACTACAACTAGAAACAGAGGCGTCGGCTACCTGCGAGAAAGAAAGAAAGGAAGAAAGAAAAAAAAAAGAAAGAAAGAAAAGAAAAAAATGAAAAGAAAAGAAAAGAAAAGAAAAGAAAAGGTGTCACGACCCAATACTACTAAAATCAGTACAAATTTTTCACTTTTGGAAAATCTTTCTTATCTCCTCGTGCCATATTCCTCTTATCAGTTTGGGCTGCGAATCAATATCGATATACCCTTTTTAACCATTAAAATATCACACGTAATATATATAATTACATCAATCATATTATAATGAATGGTCGGTATGTTTTATACATCACATGATTCTATATGTACATCCCTAAATATTCTTTCATATACAATACTGTACTGTAAGCATACTAATACAAAATTCATACGTGGTGTATACCTGACAGTTGATGGGAAACAAAGATATCAGCTATGCCGTCTACTCTCTACACTCGCTATCTCTATGGTGGAAACACTAAAAGTGGGTGGAAAATGAAAGGGTGAGCTCCACATGCTTAGTAATGCAATAATACAAACGGGTAAATAGCTATACTATCTACATGCTGATAAGAAATCAGGATATATGTGAGCATGAGGTAAAAACAATGATATGCCATATATATAATATCATCTGTTCTAAAACAGGAAATCGGCATATTAAAAACATGGAATAATTCTCATGTGAAAACATCTCATGCTCAATGAATCAACACGTTATAAAATACCCTATCTGGGTCAAAATATGATACACTAACAAATCAAAATCCATTTCAACAAAATTCTTTATTTTCAAATCTCCGTTATAAAATCACCCTTCTCACAGGGTTACAAATCAATGAAAGTTTCATAAAATCCCTCCATGGGAATAATCAAATCTCAATTGAAATCATAAGAAAATCGGGGCCTGACCCCTCCCTCGGGTCTATCCTGGTCTATCAAGACCAATAGTTATATCATGTGAGACATGTAAGCGACTATATCAGTAATATCCAGGACTATGGCCATAACCTCGTGATCCCTGGCACACGGATCCTAGTGTGCGGGGTATCACACCTAAAACAGGAGGTAGGTCGGTCCTACCCTCCAGAATCGCATAATATCAAGATTGCGAGGGTAAGACTTGCTGTCTCGTGGCTAATGCCACTCCACTCCAACAATCCCTACAGTACAGCGTACTTCGCGTGACATACACGGTACAACGTACTCCGTGAACCCAAGCTCAATCAGGGGTGCCTGTAATAGGTCTTATCCACCCATGTTAAGTATGTCTCAGTATGCATGTGTGAGCATATCATCTCACTGTGACACACAATCAACAGGAGGCTCCAACACGACTATATGCATGTCATATAAATTCCTGTGTGAGCGAAGCTCTAGTACGGCTCCATGCATATTCATGATATTTGAAAACCTCGTGCGAGCGAAGCTCTAGCACGGTTTCATAGAAATCAATAAAATCTGCGTACGAGTAGCGCTCCAGTACAACTTAAACTGATTATAAATTTAATTCAAATCCATGTACGAGCATTGCTCCAATACAGATAGGTATTAAAACTCAGTGAAAACCTCGTACGAGAAAAACTCCAGTACGATAGTCATATGAAATAAATTTGTAAAATAGTGCGAGCAAGGCTCCAACACTCTGTGTATGAGTTAAAATATAAAATCCAGTGCGAGCAGTGCTCAAGCACGGTTTCAACTCATATAACATTGATAGGTGGCTCAATTTTATCAAAACATGTTAAACAAATATCAATTGGCACCTAACCTGTGTCTTTTCACTTAAAACATGAAAATACTAGCCAACCTATCCATAAATTGCTTGAATTAAAGCAATATCATCATGAAAACATTAAAATCATGAAATTCATGCAATTTCATAGCCTTACTACCCTTTTTGAAATTTTTCTAACTGGGGGCAAAATAGTAATTTGGCACTATTTCCATATATTTTCGCAAAAATTATTATTCTGTTTTCGGGTAGCCTATTAAATTTAACATAATGTAAATCCCCTCGAAACTACGTACAGCTATCTCTAAGTGCTCATAAAATTCTCTTACCTGGAATCACGCGCGAGCTTATCCCGACTCGGTCGTACCAGGTTTCTCAGTCCAATTCTCTCATCTACAGAGCTGCATATAACCACATATGGGTTTAGTTCAAATATACAGATCAGTATTTCACTCTTACAGATCGAATCTAAAGCTCTGTGCCTGTTTTACTCTATTGGGCCTGATTGCACTTTAATGGGCCTCGACCCATTTTTCAGCCCGTTTTCACTTTTAAAATCCCTTTTTCGGGTTTATTGGGCTCATTTGATTTATCAATAATCATTAGGCTTCGTTCCAAACTCATTGGATAGCCCAGATACTGTTTACAATAATTACGTTGAAATTTCGAATAAAATTCCTTTTATGCAGAATTAATCCGTAAAATCCGTAAAATAATCTTAACTCTGCATTTAAGGACTCATATTATCGTAATTAAAATGTACTTATCCAATATGGTGTGGGGTACGAAAATCGAAGCTAAATCGGCTCTCGTTCGGGCTCTGCAGTGACACTGCACAATTATGCAATTTCGGGTCATTTTCCATCAATAAAATATTAAATTAAATTCTCGGCCCATAGGTCAATCCCGACTCTCGATCACTTACCCGAATTTTGAGTCGTCCCCGGGTACACTTTCTTCCTTTTTTTCCCTTTTTTTCCTTTTCTTTCCCCTTTTTTCTTTTTTCTTTTCTTTTTTTTTTCTTTTCTCCCTTTCTTGGCTACGGTGCCGTTTTGGGCATTTCACCGTCGCTGGTAATCCCGACCGTCTCGTCGGCAGCCAGTGGGCTCAACAGAGCCGCCTCGGCCTAGGGATCGTTCTGCGAGGTTGAATCGGCGCTAAGACACCATCGTTCACCAGGACAGAGGCGATTTCTCCCTGAAACTTTCGACCGTCGATTCGCCGAAAATAGGGGTCGTCGACGTGCGTTGCCGGTACCAATAGACTCGTCGGACTCTCCTCTATCGCCTCCGACTGTTGGCTTGGCTCGTCGAACGCCGATGGCTCGTCGAAGGGTTCGGGTTTAAGACGGGTTCTCTGGGTGCGTTTTCGGGTCTTTCTCTCTCCCCGATTTGTTTTCCAATTTCCAAAATTTTCATTTTTTTAATTTATTTATTATTATTTTAATACATTAAAATATATTAAAAATATCCAAATATCTCTTAAAATATCCTAAAAAATATTATTTAATTCATTTTTCAATAAATGAATTTATCAGTCTATTTTCGTCTTTTCGGTATATTTTTCGATTATTTTCGAGATAATTCTTCAAATTAAAAATTTCGATTAATTTCGAATTAATTTCGATTAATTCCCGTAAATTTCAATAATTTAATATCTAGATCAATCGACCTCGAATTTAATTATTTTCCTCGGTATTGATCCAGATTTCGCAAATTCCATATTTTAATGAAAATTACTTATCGAATTTATACCGAATTTTTGTCTTTTGACCATTTTACCCTTGCACGTGTTCGGGACCAAATTAAATCGACTTCTTTCATCAATCCACAATCTTTTCCCTATTTTCAATTCCTTAGTTTCAGTCACCTCGATTTAATTCCTTAAACGAACTTGTTACTTTTTTGTTTTCCTGATTTATCCATATTCGATTTTACATACATTATTTCGTTTCGTCCACATTTATCAAATCCGAATCAACCATCTTATGAATCCATTAACATATAATAATGTCATACAATATAGAAATCATAAGGAATATTATACACAGATGCGGATCTCACAAAAGGAGTATTATATATAAAAATAAAAATATTTGGAGATAGAAAGAAGGCACGGAGAATTGGGAAAAACCTGAGGGAAGGAGCTCCGAAAAAATTAACTGAGCAGACAAGACACACTAACTCAAGTCACTAAAGACATTGAGGACTGCGGGCGAACACCGAGGTAGACACCGAGGTAAGGAAAACTCTCGTTGTTGCTAGAGATATATATGCGTAATTTTCGTATATTTGTAGATATAAAGTTTTAGGCTGAATTTTGTAGTACCGAAATTACATAAAAATCTATGGTGAATTTTATGGCTTTGAAAATTAGAGGTTTTAGCCTGGTTGATCAACCTAATTTTATCGATCGAATTTAAGTGGTTTGTATGGGTTCTGATATGGCATGAATTCTGTTTAAAACTGAAAATCTCAAATTTTTAAAATTTCCATAGAATATTTTTTGGGATTTTATCTGAAAAGGGGCTAGACAAGCTTATTCTGAATTATTTTGAGAAACAAATGGAATTTATATGTGTTTAAGGAAAATGATCTGTTTATGAAAATTATAAATGAGATGTGTTGGAGCACGTGCCGACTGTATCGCACAGACCGACTCGCATTGACGAAATGTGCTAGAGCGCGTACTGACTATGTGTCGCACGACCTAACTCGCACTGACGAGACGTGCTTGAGCACCTGCAAACTGTGTCGCACGGTCTGACTCGCATTGGATTTTAATCTGATGTATGAGAAAAACTGTGATGAAGCTGTTGTGTATTTTTTTTTTTGGATCTTGTACTGACTTGCTCGCAAGTGATTTGAGACAGAGGCACTAATTAAATCATCTTGCACTACTGTCTGAATTGTTTCTGTATCTGTGGTCCATGGAGTACGATGTACCGTGCAGCATGCACGCGAGTACGATATACCATTTTTTTTATTCTGTTTCTGGTCTTTGGACATTCTGATTGTAAGCCGATTGGGTAGCTGACCACTCCCACGACGAATGACATCTCGACACACCTGGCCCGTGATTTCCCGGAGTCATCGACATTGACCAATTGTAACTTCTGATATCTGATATAGCATGTTTTCCTTGTCTCGCCTATCTGAATTTCTGAATTGATTGTGTGATCATAATTTTGAAAAGAGCTGTATATTTTACTGCATAAAAGACCATGGGGGGCCACCTCTTGAATCCTGCTGGACCAAAGTGCCACACCGTCATCGCTTTTAAAAGCTATTTAAAGTTTTAGAAACGGTATTGATTTCAATTCCATTTGCATATTGAAATTGCCATGAATTTTTTGACTTTGATTTTTCTGAACTGGCAGTACCTCTGTGTTTATTTGAAATATTTTCTGAACTGTCTGCATGGATTGAGATATTTTGAAAATCTTTTTATTTTTCCACGAAAAAAATTGGGATTTCTGTATTTACCATAGTAACCAAATTCACTATCGACATTGTTTCTGTTTCTGAATTTTGATTTCTGACATCGGTGAATTTGCCAAATTATTGGTATACTTATATGAAGGTTTTTTTTTTTTTTTTCTGGTTTTGGGCAAATATGTATTTTTAGGTAGCGTATTTATCTATCTGCTATGGAGTTTTTCTTACTGAGCATGTTGAGCTCACCCCCTTACTTTCCTCCAGAAAGCCCCTCTGTAGCTTGGATTGCTTTCGTTAGTAAGGCATTCTGCACAGTATGATTTCACGAAGCATATTTTTGCATCGAAGGTATGCCCAGGCTAAAACAATTCATTTGTATCTAAAATGTAAATACTGTAAATTTTCAATACACTCGATGTTAGCTATAAATAATACTTTGGGTAATTAAGATTAAATATATGAGTATGGGCGAATTGATTTAATTGTAAGTATTAGAATAACATTATTTTTATACTAGATGCAGTATTTTATTTACTTTCGAAGACTTATGTGTGTGTATATATATATATATATATATATATATATATATATATATATATATATGTATGTATGTGTGTGTGTGTACAAGGTATACTAGTATACGCATGTATAATTGAGAACGAATGTACATGCTTATATATAAGCGTATATATAAATATAAATATATATATATATATATTTATAAATGTACAATACCGAGAGACATTGGGTGAAAAGAAATATATGGGGATGATGAAATGATAAAGTTGAAACAGAAATAGGAAAGGAAATTGGGAATGAACGGAAGGAAAAACAATGGAACAAAACAATGCTGCCTTCCATGCCTAGGTCGTTTAGGTGAAAACAGGAAATGATGTTGCTAGTTCAGTCGAGATAGAGAAAAACATGAAGTAGGATGCAGCCTGTCTAGGTAGTGGGTGGCAGAGAACTTGCTGCTCAGAAAATCTGAGAACATTAAATTGGACGGAATGCTTAGTGGGAAAATGTGGAACTAGGGACCTGCCTGACTATGGGCAAAAAATCAAGAAAAATAAATATAATATATAACTGTAAGCAGGAACGTAGTTGAGAAGGACACGATGAAGAAAATAGAAAAAAAGGAGTAGTTATGAGAAGCTAAAAAAAAAAAGGTATGGTGCTAAGGCTCGAAAACAGAGGGAAGAGTTGCCTAACTCACGTTTCCCCCACCATCACTCTATCCTAATGGAAGTCATTTCACTTAGACTAAGGGGACTGAGCATAGAAGAAGCAAAGAAATTGTGGCAGTGATTAGGAGCTGTTGAGGCAGGAAACGTGAAAAACTAAACCAAGGATTCGGTTTTGAAGGATGGAAGAAAACAATAGATGACTAGGATGTAGGAGAGTGCTGAACAAGCAGAGGAGTATGAGACCAAAGCCTCTATATGAGATCGAAGCCCCCTGCAAACCAATTCTTTTTCAAACTAACGAGAAAATGAGCGGAAGTGAGAGAGGGATTAGCAGTTGAGAAAACTCGAGAATGGATGGGGAAACCAGAAGAGGCTAGAAGGAGGGTAGCATGGGGTAGACTAAAGACTAGAAACAGGGAGACGCTTGAAATAGAGTGTTTCTCTATGTTCGCTGCATTCGGCACGGAAGGAAGTCAATGGCGCGGTGTTGTGCATAAGTTACACAGGGAAGCTGCGCTATAAGACTGGTCGTACTAAGTGAATCTCCAGCTGTTGTGCTGTACAGGGCACACGAAGGGAAGGTCCAATTCCAAACATTGTCCGAGAAAGCAGGGCGAACTGAAAGCCATTGAGGGTTATAGGAAGTTCCTTCTCGGTAATAGTGGTCACAACGGGTGGCTGGGATGAAGCCGGCAGCACTGAGGGAGGTGGCTGAGACACCAGGATGAAGATGGTGGTGTCAAAAGACCAGAGGAAGCGGTGGAGAGGATGGTGAGACTGAAAATTGAGGAAACAGAGAGGGAAGAAATGTATGAGCAGTAGGCGCGAGGAAGAAAGAAAGAAAAGAAAGAGTTTGGTGCCAACAATTCAAAAAAAGGTTATTTTGGATATATATATATATATATATATATATATATATATATATATATATATATATATATATAAAATCACATGGAAAATAGAATAAGAGGCATCGAGAAAATCTAAAAAACCCGAGAGAAAGGCGATCGAAAATATTTATTCAAAATTTTCGGTGAAAATAAGCTAGGAGGGTCGAGCTCGCCGACTCGCAACGTTGAGGCAATTGAGGATTGCAGATGGACACCGAGGTAAGAAAAATTCTCGTTGCTGCTAGAGTTAAATGTACGTAATTTTTGTGCGTTCATAGTTATAAAATTGTTAGGCTAAATTTCCTAGTTACCGAAATATAGAGAACCCATGGCTGAATTTACGTTATGGAATTTAAGGAAATTTTAAACTCCGTAGATCGGCCCAACTACCGATATAGACTTACTGGTTTATTTAGACAAAAATTTCGATAATTATAATTATTGATTTTAAATCAAAATTTCCTGGTTTTACTCACCATAGCCTATTTATTGGCATTTTAACCGAGAGAAAAAGGCTAGTCAGCCTCTTCTGAATCGTTTTATAAAACGAACTGAATTTATAAGCTATTTAAAGGAAATGATTTGCTTACAAAGTTATTCTAATGATATGTGCTTGAGCGCGTACTGACTGTGTGTCGTACGGTCCGACTTGCACTGATTTTGAGACAAAGGCGTTGGTGAGATTATGCTGCATTTCTATATATTTTGTATCTGTTTTTGTATATGTGGTCCACGGAGTACGATGTTCCGTGCAGCATGCATGCGAGTACGATGTACCGTGTTTCTGATTCTGTTTCTAGTCTTCAGACATTCTGATCTGTGAGCCGTTTGGGTAGCTGACCACTCCCACATCGATTGACATCTTAGTACACCTGGCTCGTGATTGCCCAGAGTCACCAACATTGGCCAATTGTCATTTCTGATATTTGATATAGCATGTCTGCCTTGTCTCGTCTATTTGAACTTCTGAATTGACTGTGTGATTGTATTTTTGGATAGAACTAAATATTTTAACGCATAAAAGACCGTAGAGGTCACCTTTTAAATCATGCGGGACCAAAGTGCCATACCGTTGTCATTTTTAAAAGTTGTTTAAAGTTTTAGAAATGGTATTGATTTCAGTTCCATTTTCATACTGAAATTGTCATGGATTTTTCAACTTTGATTTTTTTTGAATTGGCAATGCCTATGTGAATATTTGAAATATTTTCTGAACTACCTGCATGAACTGTCTGGAAATCCGTTTCTTTTGCTACTGGAAGCTCTGAAATTTTCGTATTTACCACAATAGGTAATTTTACTACCGATATATGTTCTGGTTTTTTAAATCCGTTTTTGGTATCTGTGAGTTTGCCGAATTACTTGTATACTTTTTGAAATGTTTCTGATTTGGCAGATACATATATATATACATATTTAGGTAGTGTATTTATGTACCTGCTATGGGGTTTTTCTTACTGAGAATGTTGAGCTCACCCCTTACTTTCCTCCACAGAGCCCATCGATAACTTGGACTGCTTTCGTTAGTAAGGCATTTCGCACAGTTATGATTCCGTGGAGTATATTTCTACGTCGAAGGTATACCCAGTTCTAAGAAATTCTTTTGTATCTAAAATTTTTGTAAGTACAGTAATTTAGATGAGAGGTGCTTGGGGGAATGTGAACATGACTATTTGTAGAAGAAATTTAATTAAGACTGTTAGCTTTCACTGTTTGATATAATATCGACTTATAGCCCAACCAAAATGTCTGTAATTTGGGTCGTTACATAAAATTTTTGTAAGTACAGTAATGCATACTAGATGTGTCTGGGGAATGTGAATATATTTTGTTTAAAATTTGTTACTAAGAAAGAAAATAAATCAGACTAAGTTATTGTTCTGACCTAATATCGACTTGTAGCCCAACCAAATTGTATGAAATTTTGGGTCGTTACAATTGATCCCTTGTCTCATGGGATCGATCCTCTAGGGAAAATAGATGCATTTCATTAAATTCAAAGGTATATTAATTCTTCAAAACATATAAAATTGTATGCATGCATCAAAAAACAAGTAGACGCCATGAATCTACACATAATCCCTTACCTTGAGGCTATCGCAACACTTATCCTTGGTTCTTTGGCACCAAGCTTAAGTTAGGCAGTGCATCTATATTGCCCAACTCCTTCCAATGGTCCTCTTTGCTACAAAAGTCATACCATACAACTTAGTTTCCTACTCTTTAACTTACTTAAACCTTCATAACTCAAAATTCCTTCCTAACTTAACATTTCCTCTTAATTCCACATAAGCTTTAACTTAGAAATCTTAGCTTACACGCTCATACAAGCTATTCCAACCCATTCATTATCACAAACCATACCATACATATCCTACATTCATCCTTAACATCATAGCATCTATCAAATTCATCATTCCAACTAGTTATACATAAATCCCCAATTTCATCAACTTCCAATCCTAATTCATCTTTCCATAATATTTATTTTGGAAATCCACTTAAGCAAATCAACATATTACACCACAAATCGCAACATACGTTTATTCTAGAATTTTAGAAAATCGTATCTTGTAGAAAGAGAAATTTTAGGTTTTGTCTCTCTAAGCTTCCATACCCATCAAACACCTTTAAACCATAAATATCCATTAATACAACCATTAATACTCATAAATAAACTATACCCACTAAAACAAATTCAACATAAATGCTCTTTACCTTGTTTTCCTTTTTTTTTTTAGAACAAAAATCCCCTTTCTCCTCTTCACTTTCTCATTTCTCTCACTTTAATCTCACTCTAGGATTTGTGTTCTTGAAGAAATAGAGGTGGAGGATGGAAATGGGTTGAGTATTTTTGCTTTTCTTCATTCTTTCCCCCTTTTTTTCGGTTTTTGTCTTTTTGCTTTTCTTCTTTTTTTTCCCCTTTTTCTTTCTCTTTTCTCTTTTCTATATTTTCTTTCGGCTTTTTTTTTTCCATTCCTTTAACTTTCCCATGTCTTTAAAACACTTTTTAAAGCTTCAGGACACTAATGGATTGATCATCTCCCTTTAAAATGCCTAAATTTTGTGTTTGGTATGAGGGGATCGATCTCTCTAAGCTTTGTTGCACAGTTGGAGCATTATGCCTTTAGGGGATCAATCCTTTGCTCTTTTGCTACTAATTTTTAGCTTCTGCTAATAGAGAGTCATTCCTTTTAAGGTAGGGGATTGATCCCATGGCCTGAAATATCAATTTTTTTTATGTTTTAACTCAAAAAATACCCAACTCATAACTCATAAGCTTCTACCAATCATCCAACACCTCAAAATCATTCCTCATTACATCCATAAACACATTTAAACCACAATAATAGATCCACCACATCTCATAAGGTTCCAATCCTTAACTTATACTTAATATCTCAAACATGAATAAAATCATTAAACATAAATCATCTCAATTTAAATCATGAAAAAACATTGATCTCATAAACATCCATGACTCTCATAAAGGCATCCAACAACTTGCAACATCTCCACAATACCAAATCAACTTATTTACTATTGTATCAAGTTAATACAATGAAAATTCAGGGTTCTACACTTTTAGGGGTATTAGTTGGAAGGTTACTTTAAAGTACCCCATTTTCTCGTTAGCCTAACATCTAGAAAAGGTAGTCCCAACTTATATCCATCACTATATTTCATATATCATAACATGGTAGCTTTATATGCAATGATGCATAATGATGTCATGAATGTTATCAAAAACACATTTGATGCTAAGTGTTTTGAAAAATATCCTGAGCTAATCATGTCACATATGATAACATAAAACATGCTTAATGTTTAGGATTCAAAATCAAAGTTCTGAAATAAGGTTTTGATAACAAAACTTTCACATTATTTGTACTTAAATCCGATAGTCTGATAATCAAATCATACACTGAAATATATATGACATAATCTTGTCTGACTCATCAATATATATGAACTTGATGCGACTCCTAGAGGTCTTTACTACAAGTGCACGAGTCGTACAAATAATATAGAAACTGAAGTACTAGAATATTGTCCCATAGAGATTAAATTAGCTTAATTGATTACCAAATAATTATACCCTAGGTATATTTTAGCGAATTATGAAAAAGGTGATCTACTAAGACTAATTAAATGAAAAATAAAAGTAATAAAATAAACTAACATAAAACTACTGAAAAAATGAAAATAGAAATATTCACAACACCCATTAGGAAATATAAAGCAACTGCAAAAGAAAAATAATAAAATCAAAATCAATAGAGTAAATGGGCCAAAATGCAAATAATAAAAAATATGAGCCTAAAATGCAAATAATGAAAATAAATCTAGAAAATCCTAATATAAATGAAAAATGCATATATCTAACTTAATTAAATGAAATAATAAAATGAAAAATAACCTAAACTAATGCATGATAAAATAAAATCCTAATAAAACCTTAAAAATCTTAAATGGTAATTGTAATCATAAAATGCCCTAAAATGCAAACTCTAAATTAAGCCTAACCCTAAATAACTACTAAACTAATGTAATGCATAATTAATTACTAAAAACTAACTAAAATGATGCATGAGAATTGAAACATTTTTGGATTTTGAAAATTGAAGTGAAAACAAACTAACTAACCCTAAATGCAAATAATGAAAATAAATCTAGAAAATCTTAATATAAATGAAAAATGCAAGTATCTATTTTAATAAAATGAAATAAAAATGCAAAATAACCAAAACTAATGCATGATAAAATAAAATCCAAAAAAAAAAAAACCTTAAAAATTTTAAAAGGTAATTCTAACCATAAAATGCAAACCCTAAATCAAGCCTAACCCTAAATAACTACTTGTGAACCCCACAAAATTTTCTTATAATCGGTTAATTAAGCAAACAAATGAAATTTTGAAATACACATATAAAGATTTTATTTTACATCGAGAGACTTGGAAGGAGTAACTTAGTAAAATACAAATTAACTCTAGAAGAAATAATTGGGAAAAATAGAAATAAACTTATATGAGTTAAGAATGTTTCCCCATGATATATAAATACAATATTTGATTTCAAATTTATTTGGTATAAGTAAAATGTATAAAGTTTATATATATATATATATATATATATATATATATATATATATATATATATATATATATATATAATTCAATTGAAGGGAGGATAGTAATCGGTAGAAGAGAAGAAAGAATGAATCAGAGATTATGATGCTGCCAGCCTAGGAGAAGTAGGTGAAATGATAATAGGGCAGGGGTAGGTAGTGCTTGGCAATAGAGAAAGAAAAGGAAAATGTATGTATATGTATAATGTGATGGCATGGTACTCGGCAGTAAACAAAAGAAAAATTGAAGCGAAAGGTGATAGGCCTGAATAGTTTAGGAAACGAGGAAGCTGGTATGGTTGGCTGAGGGAAGGATGGCCTTCGATGCAGGAGGAGAAAAGGGGTAAAGGACGAGGGAGGCCACTCGGTTGAAGGGATGTAATTGAATAATACTGACACCCGTACAACATGGGAAATGAGGAAATAAAGGAAATACAATGAAAATAGGCAGAAAACTGTGGCTACAGCAGATGCAAATTGATGGGGCAATAGCAGTGAAAGCCAACTGCGAAAGAAGTGGGTAATGCCTGCTATACTATACTATTGGGAAAAACTTGGGATTATGACAGGAAGTGAAATGGAGGAGATGTGCAGTGACAGAAAACGAAACAAAGAGGACGTGTGTGGTCTGGAAATGAGGATGGGAAACAAAGAACGTAGGTGAGGACAGGGAACATGAGGAGTGAAAGAATAAACATATATGTATATAGCACTGGAAACCAGCACCAGCCCATGACTCAAGGCCAGAATACAGAGGGGAGAAGAAAAGGCTGGACGAAGGCAATTCCACCTTTTGGAAATCGAAAACAGAGCAGAATCGGGGGAGGGTACTGAAAGCGGAGAGAAAGAGAAAGAACAAAATCTGAAAAATGACGCACTAGCGTGAAACCGAGAGAGAAAGGGGCGAGAAAGAGAAAAGAAGACTGGAACAAGAAACCAACGAAGCGTTTGAGCAGGGCTGTACAAGGCTGTTCAGGCGTTGATCGGAGCAACTTTAAAAACTGATGAGATATGAATGTAGGGTGCTGGTCTGTGTGCTAAACAGTGAGTAGAGGTGCTGAGGAAGTAGGACGACTGGCTAAAGCAGAGGAAAACAGGGAAGGAACAAGGGACTGGGAATAGAGGAGGAGAAAACCCAAGCTAGAAACAAAGGAAGCGAGGCGGTTAAAGGAGGGCCTCCACCAATGAAAAGGCGACTGGAAAACTGAGAGTGGAAGGGAAGAAAACGATCCAAGCCAAGATGTGAAGATGGTGATGAAGGAGGAATGGCAGCGTCGAGAGATGGTTGATGACGATGAACGGAGTTGAGGGAGGGCAACAGTGAAGAAGAAGAAGAAGAAGAAAAGAAATAAGGAGAAAACAAGAAATGGCGAGAAAACGAAAAATTGATTCCAAAAAAAAAAAAATGATTTAAAAAATAGAGAAAAAGAAAAAGGAGAAGAAAGAGTAAATATATATTTATATATAAATATATAAAAAAATTGGATATATATATATATATATATATATATATATATATATATATATATAGATAGAAAATGAGTCACTCAGATTCTAAAAATTGGGAAACTCGAATGAATGAGTCCGGGGAAATAAACTGAACGGATCAGACCCGTCAGCTAGCAACATCAAGGCAACCGGGGACTACGAATAGTCATCGAGGTAAGAAAAATTCGTGTTGCTGCTAGAGATAAATATGTGTAATTTTTGTATATTTTTAGATATAAAATTTTAGGTTGCATTTCGCAGTACTGAAATTACCGAAAAATTTAGGACGTATTTTATGACTCTAAAAATTAGAGATTTTAGCATAGTTGAACAACCCAATTTTTACGGATTAAATTTAAATGATTTGTGTAAGACCCACTTTGTATGTATTTGTTGTTATATTCCTTATGATTCATGTGATGTACACTTCCATATATTCATTGAATCATAAGAAGAGTATTGACTGAATTAAATTTGTAAAGAAGAATAAAATGGAATATCGGTGAACACCAGAAGTAATTAAATACGAGCCGCATTGGTCACAGGACAAACGAAAATGATCAAAATGAAGTTAACCGAAAATACGAAATTAAAATAAGAAAAGATGGTGGATGTATGAAGGAAAGTCAGGTTAAATTGATTCCGAAACAAGAGCAGGGGTAAAATGATCAAAAATACCGAAATCCGGTATTAATGCGATAAGAAAATTTTAATTAAAAATAAGGATGTAAGATATCTTGATCGATAATGAGAAAATTGTACAATTTTGGGTCAATTGATCAAGATTCGAAATTTTAAAAAATACCGAAAAGTTACCCGGAACAATATCTCGAAAATACGAAGGAATATATCGAAAAAATGGAGAAAAATGTATTTAATAAATTAAATAAATTAAATTAGAATAAAATAATATAAGTTGTAGATATTTTGGAATACTGTAGAGTATTTTAATGAATAGTATAATAATAAAACAAATTATAAATAATAATAATAATAATAATAATAATAATAATAATAATAATAAAAGAGGAGAACTCTGAAAATCGGGATAAACCCGAAATAGAAAACCCGGAGGAGACTGTGAGAACCCGAGACCATCGAAGGAGCACCGGCGATCCTTGACCGCCGACGAGCAGCCGAGGTGAAAGAGGGGAGGCCGACGATCTTCAGGGCACCAGAAACGCGCCGTGTAGTGGCCGGAGGACGCCGATCGGAGCGAAGGAAAAGTCGAGGAGAAACGGGCCGATTCTTGGCAAACCACCGTGACTGGGCTTGAACGGAAGCCACAGACGCGTTCAGGGGGAGGAGCCGATTTTTTTGAGACCGGTATCGACTGGCAAGACCGCCGGAAACGCCGGCGACTTCAAAGTGACAGAACGACACCGTTTGGCCGGAAGGAAAGGGAAGGAAAAGAAGGGAAAATGAAGGAAAGAGGAAAGGAAAAGAAAAGAAAAGAAAAGAAAGGACAAAGGGAAAAGGAAAGAAATTTACCTTCAACGGTATACCTCGAGATTCGGGTAAGTTGACCGAGGATCGAAATTGACCTACGGGTAAATTTCAGAAATTTATTTAATATTTTATTTAATGGAAAATAATCCGGATTTACCTAATTGTGCAGCTTTTCGACAGAGATCGAACGAGAGCCGATTTAGCTCTGATTTTTGTACCTCGCATCGTATCGGGCAAGTACATTTTAATTTCGGCAATATGAGTTCTTTAAATACAGAGTTTTAATTATTTTACGGAATTATGGATTAATTTCGCATAGAAAGGAATATTTTTCGGAGTTGTAATATAATTGCCATAAATGGCATACGGGCTATCCAATGAGTTTGGAACGAAGCCCGATAATTATTGGTAAGTTGCATGAGCTCGGTATACCCGAAGAAGGGAATTAATAAATATAAAATAGGTCGAGACCCAATAAGGTAGATAGGGCCCAATACTTTAAAGTTGGTTAGTAAATGCGATATACTGATCAAGATAATTGAATTGACATCAACTGTGTGGTTATATGCAGTTACGTACATTTGGTTGGCGCGCATTTGGGCCGAGAGGTTCGGTATCATCGAGACAGGTTAAGTCTGCGCGCGATTCCAGGTAAGGGAATTTTACGAACTGCTAGAGATAGCTTTACGAATTTTCGACGCCATTTACAGTCTTTTAAATTGTACGAAGGGTCTAGATTTGAGATAAAAATTTTAGGGCCCCGGATGGGCAAATTACCAAAATACCCTCGTCAAGGGTAAAATTTCAAATTTTAGAAAAAAGTGTAAAGAGTAAGAACAAAGGGTTCTTGCTCGTTTTTGAAGTATTTTGGTACATGCATGAGTAGGTCGGCTAACTTTTAAATGAAATTGCACAACATTTCATATCTTCAACAAGTGTTGATTTTCGTTGAAATCGATTTGAGAAATGTAGCCGCCTTCGTGATTTTTCAGAAATGTGACGTGCTAGAGCTCAGCTCGCACAAGTTTTGATTTGTGCAATGCTTACATTGGTGCTGGAGTCCAACTCGCACCAGATTTTACATATATATATGTATATGATTTTCGTGACAGGGTGCTAGAGTCTGACTCGCACCAGATTTTTCACATGATTTAATGAGAGTGCTAGAGCTTAGCTCGCACTAGTTTTACTTGAATTGACGAGAGTGTTGGAGGATCGCTCGCACCCCCCATTGATTTTTATGAGAACATGCAATGAGCCGTGCTTGGAGCACCGGGTAGACTGCGTGTCACCGATTGAATAGGCTCGCACGTGCTCTTTTGAGACACGGCATGAGTATAGAGATATGATATGGGTCCACGGAGTACGATGTACTGTGCAAGTAGCATGGAATACGATGTACCGTGTGGTATCTTCGGATACGGGGTATCTTCTGATACGAGGTATCTTCGGATACGGCATCTTTGGATGCGTGGGATCGGATAAGACTGACGGGTTGGATTGACCCACCTCTCAGGCGGTTCCCGATCAGGGTGAGACCCCGCACACTAGGATCCGTGTAGCAGAGGGGCTCACGAGGACACACGGCCATAGTCCTGGTTATTACCGATATACAAATATTGCCTAGTCTCATGTCTCGTATATTTATGTTTTCGGATATTGATGTTTTCGAGAAACACAATTTTATGGATTTTGTGTGAGTCAGGGCTACCCGAGGGAAGGGTTGAGTCCTGGCCTTATTATGAAATTTTAACGGGAAATAAATGATTTAAAAGATATGCATGTTAAGTTTTCATGCTTTTTGAGATTACATGTGAGTTATTTTACATGACATCATAACATAGCATCTGCTTTGGAAATGTGTGGAGAAAGGGTGGTTTATGCATGGCACTACTGTCACGACCCAAACTACCTAAAAAATCAGAGTTAATTTTTCGCGTTTTGTTATTTTCTTACTTAAATTCATACCTGTCTTCTGATCGTGACCACACTCCACTAACAATTGGGCTGTGCGTCAATGTCAGTCCCACCATTCATTTACTATAGTACTTATTTATTCTCCAGTCATTTATAATTGTTTACAATATTTATACATGCCCTAAAGTTACTTACAAACATGTTACTGTGCTATGCTTATTTAGATACAATATGTACAAGTGTATATACCTTAACTGATGGGCAGCAGCGAATATCCAAAATGCAGTACTGAGTCGCCTCAACTTCAACTGGAGATTATCTGTGTGAGAAAATGAAAGGGGTGAGCACATCAAGCTCAGTAAGGCAATCTTACGAACAAGTAGGTGACCATACTACCTACATGAACTTGGTGCCATGCATAAACCACCCTTCCTCCACACATTTTAAAACAGATGATATGAGTTATGATGTTATGTAAATCCATTCGCATGGCAAAATTCAACATGCAATTATTTCAAATCATTTCTTTCTCGTTTAAAATTTCACAACAAGGCCAGGACTCAACCCATCCCTCGGGTGGTCCTGACTCACATAAAACCATAAAAATCGATTTACATTCACACATGGGTTTGAAAAGCATGGAAATAATCATCATGCACGTTTGATTTAAAAAAAAAAACCAGTTTTAATCTCATCAAAGTCGTCAACGTGTGAGTATAACGGTAATAACCAGGACTATGGCCATGTGTCCTCGGGAGTCCCTCTAGCTACACGGATCCTAGTGTGCGGGGTCTCACCACGATCGAAAACCGCCCAAGAGGTGGGTCAGTCCATCTCGTCGGTCTTATCCGATCCCACGCATCCGAAGATGCCAACGTTTCCGAAGATACCAACGTATCACAAAGATACCAACGTATCCAAAGATACCACATGGTACATCGTACTCCATGCTACTTGCACGGTACATTGTACTCTATGGACCCATATGTCATATCTCTATACTCATGCCATGTCTCAGAACGCATGCGTGAGCCTATTTAATCGGTGACACACAGTCAACCTGACACTCCAAGCACGGCTCATCGCATGTTCTCATAAAGTCAGTGCGAGCGATGCTCCAGCACTCTATCAAATCCAGTAAAACTAGTGCGAGCTAGGCTCTAGCACTCTATATATAAATCACATGAAAATCTTATAAAATCTGGTGCGAGTTAAACTCCGACACCCTGTCTCGAAAATCATATAAAAATATGGTGCGAGTTAGACTCCAGCACCGTTTCACAAAAATCATATGAAAACCTGATGCGAGTTAGACTCTAGCACCGTGTCACGAAAAAGCATGTGAAATCTGGTGCGAGTTATACTTTAGCACTTATGCATGTAAAACTCTAGTGCGAGCTCTTGCTCCAGCACTAATGCATGCATCACCCAAATTAAAACATTGTGCGAGTTGAGCTCCAGCACGTCACATGTAAATAAAAACACGTAGGCGGCTCTGTTTCCTCAAAACAGTTTTCAAAACAATTATATCGTTGAAAGTATGCAATGCTATGCATTTTCGTTCAAGGTTAGCCAGCCTACTCATGCATGCCTTAAAATGTCTCCAGAACGAGCAGAAACCTCTTGTTCTTGCTCCTCCCAATTTTTTCTAATTTTGTAAATTTTACCCTTAACAAGGGTATTTTGGTAATTTACCCATTCGAGGCACAAAAATTATTATTTGACCTCTAGACCCTTCAGATAATTTTTAAAGCACTGCAATTGAACTTAAAATTTCATAAAGTTACCTCTAACAGTCCGCAGAATTCCCTTACCTTATTTTCCTGTCGAGTCTGACCTTTCCACTGATGTCACGTCGCGCAGTCCGATCTGCTCCCCCGTCAAATGCCCAGAACTGCGTATCAATATTCCTCAGGTAAGATATTATACAACTTAATTGTATTTAATATTTTCTGGGTTTAATTTAAATCATTGGGCCCGTTTACCCCTATTGGGCTCGATTGCACCTTAATGAGCCTTAATCGGCCTTAAGCCCGTTTTTCATTTAATTTTCACATTATCGAGGCCTATTGGGCTCATTGGGCCCTCCAACAATTTATTGGGCCTCGTTCTAACTCTCGAATAGCTCAATTTATTTACGATAATTTATCCGACTTTCCAAAATTTAATTTAAATAAATGCGAAAATAAAATTCGAAGCACGCATAACGATGCAAATTATCGTAAATAAGGGTCACTTACTTGAGATTCCATGCTAGTACGTAAATCGAGGCTGTCTCGAGCTCTCGTTGGATACCAATTATCGAGCTACACAATTTCATAAATCTCCGGGTAAATTTCCAGTTGAAATTTAATTAAATAAAATATTCCAAAATTTAAATCGGTCAATTTTGACCGCTATGACTTACCCGTAGCTCGATTATATCGTCAGAATTTTTTTCCAATTTTTCTCTTTTTCTTTTTCCTTTTTTCTCCTTTTTTCCTCTCTTTCTTGGCTGAACCGGTTCGATCCGGTTCGGACCCGGTTCGGACCGTCGGTTCACTCCGGTTCGGTCCGTTCAGGGCCTTGCCGGCCGATTCTCTGCCTGCTTTCGCCGCTAGTGGCTCCGCTGGGTCGTCCGCATCTCAGATCTGGGGTTGGCTTCGGTCGAGGTCGCTGGAAAGTGGTCGGTCCGACCTGTTCTCTCCGCCGTCGTTACCCATTGTAAGACCCGATATTTTCGAGTGCATTTAAAAAATGCAAAAGGACTTAAATGACATTCCCGAATACGTGCAAGGGCAAAATGGTCGAAAGACCAAAATTCGATATTAATCGGGACAAGAAAATTTAATTAAAAATATGAGAATGAGAAATCTTGATCAATGATGAAGAAATAATTAAATTTCGAGTTAAATTGATCAAGATATGAATTTCTTGGGATAAACCGGGATTTTCGCATCGAAAAATAATCCCGAAAATAATCGAAAAAATATACCGGAAAGGTAAAACCGGACTGAGAAATTAATTTATGAATTAAATAGAAATTTTTTATAATATTTTGGGATATTTTGTAATTTTAATAATATTTTAATGAATAAAATATTATTAAAAATAAATTATAAATAAATAAAAATAAATAAAAAAATAAAATAATTGAAAAAAAAAAAAGGAAACTCGCGAAACGCGAGCTGGAAAACGAAAACAGAAGCAGAGAAGAAACGGAAGTCGAAAAGCGAACCGAGGGAGATCCCTCCGTCTGACGGTCACCGGCGGCCAAGGGCCCCAGGCGAGGGTCGGCGAAGGTCGACCGACCTCAGGCGAACCCACCGGTGGCATCGACGCGCGGCCAGGTGGTCGGAAAACGCCGGAAAATGAAGGAGATGCCGCGGGAGAAAAGCTTCGATTCGCCGGCGATGGCGTCGATTCGAGCCACACCGAGGCCCGATCTAGGGAGCCCATGCGATGGCGCGCCGAACGGCGGTGGAATCGGCCAGAGAACCGGCCGGACGGCGCCGGCACGACCAATTGTTCCCTGAACCGGCCGAACCGGACTGAACCGGCCAAGTTGAACCGAACCGGACCCGAGCTGAACCGGCGGTCCGAACCGGGTTGAACCGGATCGGACCGGTTCAGCCAAAAAGAGAGGGAAAAAAGGAAGAAAAAGGGAAAAAGAAAAAGAGAAAAATTGGGGAAAATTCCAGTGATGCAATCGAGCTTCGGGTAAGTCGGTAAGCGGTCAAATTGACCGATTTAATTTTTAGAATATTTAATTTGATAAATAATCGACTGAAAGTTTACCCGAAAATATATTTAATTGTGTAGCTCGACAATTGGCATCCACTGAGAGCTCGAGACAGCCTCGATTTGTGTACGATCAGGGAATAACGGGTAAGTGACCCTTATTTACGACAATTTTATATCGTTATGCGTGATTGATATTTAACGCATAAATTACGGATTTAATTTCCGCATAAATGAATTAAATTCTGGAAAATTAGATAAATTGTCGTAAATATTAAATTGAGATATCAGAGAATTTAGAACGAGGCTAAATAAATTACTGATGGGCCCAGAGAGCCCAATAGGCCTCGATAAAGTGTGGTAAACGGGCTTAAGGCCGATTAAGGCCCATTATGGTGCAATCGGGCCCAATATGGGTAAATGGGCCCAATGATTTAAATTAAGCCCAGAAAATTGTGAAATACAATTAATTGTATTGTATTTGACCTGATAAATGTGTATCCGCAGTGCCGGAGATTTGATTTGGATTCGGAGCAAATCGGACTGCGTGACGAGACATCAGTGGGAAAGGTCAGACTGTACAGATAAATGAGGTAAGGGAATTGTGTGAGTAGCTAGAGGTAGCTACGCATATTTTAATAGTTTTTCTGTACACTGAGTATGTATGTATACATGGATATTGTATAATGATCCTAAAAATGGTTTGAATGATTTTAAGGATCGAAATAGGTGAAATGTCTATTTTACCCCTATTGAGGGAAGTTCACCTAAGGATGGTGAAAGCATGACATGCATGAAATGCATGATTTAAGGACTATTATGGTTTAAGAATTTTATTGGTTTTAATCAAAGAAAATTGATAGATTGGCCAGTAATTGTTTAAATTTCACAAGATAACACTACGTATGTGTTATTTATATTTAAATGGAAATTTCTTTGGAAAAGAGGCCAACTATCCAGTTTGTATGAAAACAGATAGTGCCGACACGTAGTTCGCACTATATCTGCGTTTGTGATTGTGCATAAATGTGCTTGAGCGCTTGCTCGCACCGACTTGTGACATCATATGCATGAAATGTGCTAGAGCATGGTGCTCGCACTGATTTTTAATATTGTGAAATGAGAGCTGCTGGAGCCTAGCTCGCACTCTGTTTTGACATGTTTTGACATGTTTTGATTTGTTTTGACGTGGTATGCATAAAATAGTGCTGGAGCGATTACTCGCACTACTTTTAATGATTTGACATGCATGAGAGATGCCGGAGCTTAGCTCGCATCCTATTTTGATTTAATTATGCATAAAAGCCGTGCTGGAGTGTAACTCGCACGAGATTTGATTTAGTTATGCATAAAGCCGTGCTGGAGTATAACTCGCACGAGATTTGATTTACTTGAGCATTCATTTGTGCTGGAGCGTTGCTCGCACCAAGTTTTATATGGTTTTCATAATTCATTTGAATGCCGTACTGGAGTTTTTCTCGTACGAGGTTTTCACTGAATTTATATACATATCCGTACTAGAGCGTTGCTCGTACGTGGAATTTACATGAAATTATAATCAGTTTAAGTCGTACTTGAGCGCTGCTCGTACGCAGATTTCACTGATTTTTATGAAACCGTGCTAGAGCTTCGCTCGCACGAGATTTTCAGATATCATGAATATGCATGGAGCCGTGCTTGAGCTTCGCTCGCACAGGGATTTATATTACATGCATATAGCCGTGTTGGAGCCTCCTGTAGACTGTGTGTCACAGTGAGATGATATGCTTACACGTGCATTCTGAGACAGAGATGATATGGGTGGATAAGACCTATTACAGGCACCCCTGACTGAGCTTGGGTTCACGGAGTACTTTGTACCGTGTATGTCACGCGGAGTACGCTGTACCGTGGGGATTGTTGGAGTGGAGTGGCATTAGCCACGAGGCAGCAAGCCTTGCCCTCGCAATCCTGGTGTTATGCTGTTCTGGCGGGTAGGACGACCCACCTCCCGTTTCAGGTGTGATACCCCGCACACTAGGTACCGTGTTGCCAGGGATCACTAGGATATGGCCATAGTCCTCGATGTTACTGTTAATTACCTGATTGTCTCACATGATATAACTTGTGGTCTGTTAGACCAGGGTAGACCCGAAGGAGGGGTCAGGCCCCCGATTTGATGATTTGATGATTTCAGATGATTTTATGATATGTGACCCTGAAAGAAGGGTGGTTTTATAACTCAAGTTTTATAATGAAATATAACAATTTGTTTTATGAGTTTTGAGATGATTGACCCAGAGGGGTTATTTTATACTGCGTTTTAAATGAATTGATTTAAATGCAGTGGCATGATGTGTTTTCCATGCTTTCATTTGAAAACCTTGAATTGTCTTACATGACATGAAAGACTGCATGATCTTGATTAAATTCATGCTTAATATGATTTAATGATGTCACATAAAATGCTTTGAATGCATGAGTTACATGATTTATATATGCACAAATAGTTTTGGATAAACTATGGCATTGAATATGCATGACTTTGTGCGTGTAATTTTAAATGAAAAGAAATGGATTTAAGGGCATGGCATTATGAGTATGTAGATAGTGGAGCTATCTACTTACTTGCATAATTGCCTTACTGAGCGTGTGGTTTGCTCACCCCCCTTATTTTCCCATCTTTTCAGAGCACTTGTAATAATTATTGAGCGGCTGAGGACTTGCATGCTTAATATCCGCTGCTTGCTGTTTCCCATCGAGAGACAGGTATACACATTTGTATGGTTTTGTATCTAAATATGTAATGCACAGTACTGTAAACGGATATGATGTCGGGGATATTGAGTCATGTAAATATCATTGGGTATGTGTTTATTTAAAGTCAAAAGGATAGTAGACTATGATATATGATTATGGGAATGAAATGTTAAATAGTGTGAGGTGACTAACACCGAATCATAGCCCAACTGTGTTGTAGGATGGTCACGATGAGAGAAAGGTAAGAATTAAATAATAAATGAAAAAGCGAAAAATTTACTCTGATTTTTAGGTAATTCGGGTCGTGACAGGTTTAATGGTATCAGAGCTTGAGTTGGCCTGATATGAGTCGGTGTTAGTGGTTAAGAAATTACATCCCCATGTACTGTGCATTGCTTAGATACAATTGTGTATATCGAGATGGAAGTGCAGCTAAGAATTTGGTTTTAAATGCAAGAATAGACTCATTGACTGATAGCCGCTATGGTTGAGAGGCGAGTACACGAGCTCAAGGCCGTTGAGGTAGGCCCATGAGTTGTACTGAGTCGCCACATGAGACTTGAGATGAGATTGACGTGGAGGCTGGTTGATCATGCCCCCCAGAGTCCAACAGAGAGATCGGACAGAGTCTGACAAAGAGATCGGATAGAGTCTGACAGAGAGATCAGACAGTATTGAGATACGCTTCGCGAGGTTGGAGCGGAGTGTGGAGAATATTTTGCGAGCTAATTGCTCGGGTATGTATGAGGGCGAGTCGGAACATTGATGAAAGTTCGCTCGACCCATTTGAAGATTTCGACATCCAGAATGGACATGAAAAATAATTTCAGATGTATTCCGGTGACAGAATATCCCGGACAGTGTTTAAAAGAAAATTACAAATAACATTATTTACTCTGACCCAGAGGAACATGTTGATTGACGAGTATAATACTCAGTTTATATTCCTGGGCAGATGTGACTCGGACACGATGAACAGTGAGAGTCGAGATGTTTGAAAGTTCATGGAAGGACTCAGATTAACAATTAGAGTCCGATTAGCCCGTTAGATCGCTACCTACGACGAGGCAGTGCGCAGACTACCGTGTGTGAATAAGATCATGAGTTGTATGCCTCTGAGATTGAGAAAGGTAGTAAGGGGCTGAAATAGAGACAAAAAGAGAATAAAGAAATGACAGAGATGTCAGAATGAAAAAAAAGGTAGTTTGGTAAAAGCTTAGAGCTGATAAATCACGGGGTAAGTTGATTGATAAACCCCAGTATATCTAATTTTAATAATTATGAGGGGTATTATGATTTGAGGACCCCGACTTGCTACGTAACAGTATAACAGTGTAGCAATGTGAACAGTGTAAGATGTGTGGTAATTACCACATAAATAAGATGTTGGACGAGGGCGAGTGTATGCCTTGGACCAGGACACTACTGATGTTTCATAGGATGTGGTGGAAGATACCACACTGGTTAAAAAAAATGAAATAATTATTTTAATTGATCCTGGTGCCACGCATTTATTCATACCGCCTTCAGTTGCTTATAAGTTAGTGAAAAAATGTGAAGCCTATACCTTTAAGCATGAAGAGGATGATAGTTAGTTGATTTTCACTAACTGAATATGGGTATAGAGATTGTAAGTTGAAAATAGGGGTGAAAATATCACTGAAAAGTGTATTGTAACTTGACAAGTAAGGAAAGAGTATGCCATAAGTGATATATAAAAGGAGATATATTGGAATAAGAGACGTATGCAAGGTAAGGATATCCTTGATATGCAAAGTAAATTGGATTAAGCGGTATGTAGTCAAGTCTGAGGGATAATAAAGGTATTTTAAAATACTTCCCTGCCTGAAGATTTGACAGCGTCTGGAAGCGCACGCATAATCTATAGATTGAATTCGACGGTCATAATATATACATTAAAATTTGGGTACCTTTGCTGGTACGATAAAGAAATATAGAACTTGATTAATCATGAAAGTTTAAAAATTAAAATTTTATAAAAAAAAAAAAGCCGTCAATATAAGAGGAAAGAAATGACGTGAGCTAGTATCTTGAACGAAAGCTATTTCGAAATGACATTGTACGTTTATGCGTACATAGGTCAAGTATATGAAAAATTGAAATATTGAGTGGAACTCAACTACGTTAAGGTATTTAAACCTTACCTGGACCGATTGGTTGTCATCTTTAGTGATGATATTATGATGTATTCGAAGTCCAGGAAAGAGTATGAGTAGCAACAGGAAACTGTCTTACAGACAAGGTGTTATGAGTTTCTTGAAATGAGTTGCTCAGTTGACACGTCTCATTCGGGAAAAGATTTCATACGAGTGTTATGATAAGTATGAAAATAGCTTCAATGAGTTTTGGTATATTGGAGTAATGAACTGACCACCATAAGTATTCTCACTATAACCAACAGCTCAAGAGGTTTCAGTGTGTATGGATACCTCCAAATAAGGATTGGGCTGTGTATTGATGTAAAAATGGGAAGATAGTCGTTTATAGATCCAAATAGTTTAAGGATCATGAGAGAAACTATCTGACCCATGGTTTAGAGTTGGCAACCGTAGCGATTACACTGAAAGTATGGCGCTACTACTTATATGGTAAGAAATTTCGGGTATGCACTGATCGTAAAAGCCCCAAGTATCTGTTTTCACAGAAAGAGTAGAATGTGAGATAACCAAGAGGGTTAGAGCTTTTAAGGATTATGATTGTGAACATTGTACCACCCAGGAAAGGCTAATGTAATGGCTGATGCTTTGAGCAGAAAGAGCCTCGGGATGGTATTACATGTGATGGTCAGGGAGCGTGAGCTGCTAGAGCAGTTGTGAACCTCAGTAGTGATGTGATCCCTTCTGATGATGACAGTGATTTTATGACAGTTAGCCTGAGGATAGAACCGGATTTGTGTGACCGGATTTGCCAGGCTTAGCGTGATAATCGGCATGGTGTCGATAGTGTGGGTTAGATTCAGAAGGGTGTAGTGACAGAGTTCACAGTGTATGATGATGACTTACAGAGGTTCAGAGAAAGTATAAGTGCTCCCCATGACCACAGTTGATGAGATAGTAGTATTGTCAGAAGCTCACTCTTCGGGATATACAGTGCATCCGAGAAATAATAAATATATCAGAACCTCTGAAAAGGGTATTGGTGGTCAGATATGAAAAGAGATATTGTAGAGAATTGCGGAAAAGTGTCTCGTATGTCAGCAGAGTAAGGTAGAGTAAAAGAAGTTGCAGGGTTATTGCAGCCTCTACCTATAGTGACACAAAAAAAAAATGGGAACAAGTTACCATGAATTGCGTGATGGGTTACAGAGGACCCTAATGAATCACGAGGCTATCTAGGTGATAGTTGATAGATTGATTTAGTTACCCACCTTCTGGTTATGAAAATCCCTAGATACTCTAAGTGTATAGGCGGATTTATGTGTGTGGAATATTGTGAAACATTGTGTAGCGTTCCAGTGAGCATGGTATCAGATAGGGATTCCCGCTTCACTTTCCACTTCTGGGAATATGTTTTTGGAAGCTATGGGACCCTGATTGTGTGTTAGCACAGCTTCCACCCTCAGACAGATAGTCAGTCAGAGAGGACTGTACAGGTTCTGGAGGATGTGATGAGAGCGTGTGCAATTGATTTTATGAGCTCCTGGGATGATCAGTTGCTACTAATCAAATTCGCCAGTGATGACAGTTGTCACTTGAGTATCGGGATGAGATTATATGTGGCATTGTATGACAGTAGGGAGTTGTTCCCTGACTTGGATAAGAAAAGTGGGTGACAAATAGAGAATTGTTCCCGAATTGGTAAGACAAACCTCTGAGGATATTCAGTTGATTTGTGAGAGATTAAGAACACCTCAGAGCAGATAGGAAACTATGCTGACAAGAGACAGAAACTATTGGAATTCACCGAGGGTGAATTAGTATTATTGGCAGTTACTTGTCTTAAGGACATGACGACATTCGGATAGAGATTGGACAAAGTGGAAGGTAAGACCTGTAGGTTGATATTACCACTTGAATTAGCAGGCATCCACTATGTGTCCTATCTTTCGATGTTTCGAAAATATTATCCGAACCCGATATATGTAATCGGATATGAGCTTCAACGGTTTAGCTCAATGAAAGTATAACATATGATTGGAAATCGATTCGGGTATTAGACGGAAGGAGAAAGTGTTGAGGTTTAAGATAATCTCCCCAGTTAAGTATGATGGTAATATTACACTCCGGAGAAAGTCACTTGAGGATGACAGTATATGATACGATAGATGTACCCGGAGTTAATTATGGACTCATATTACTTGGTTCTAATTTGGAGGACCAAATTTCTTAAGTGGGGGAGATTGTAAGACCCGATATTTTCGAGTGCATTTAAAAAATGCAAAAGGACTTAAATGACATTCCCGAATACGTGCAAGGGCAAAATGGTCGAAAGACCAAAATTCGATATTAATCGGGACAAGAAAATTTAATTAAAAATATGAGAATGAGAAATCTTGATCAATGATGAAGAAATAATTAAATTTCGAGTTAAATTGATCAAGATATGAATTTCTTGGGATAAACCGGGATTTTCGCATCGAAAAATAATCCCAAAAATAATCGAAAAAATATACCGGAAAGGTAAAACCGGACTGAGAAATTAATTTATGAATTAAATAGAAATTTTTTATAATATTTTGGTATATTTTGTAATTTTAATAATATTTTAATGAATAAAATATTATTAAAAATAAATTATAAATAAATAAAAATAAATAAAAAAATAAAATAATTGAAAAAAAAAAAGGAAACTCGCGAAACGCGAGCTGGAAAACGAAAACAGAAGCAGAGAAGAAACGGAAGCCGAAAAGCGAACCGAGGGAGATCCCTCCGTCTGACGGTCACCGGCGGCCAAGGGCCCCAGGCGAGGGTCGGCGAAGGTCGACCGACCTCAGGCGAACCCACCGGTGGCATCGACGCGCGGCCAGGTGGTCGGAAAACGCCGGAAAATGAAGGAGATGCCGCGGGAGAAAAGCTTCGATTCGCCGGCGATGGCGTCGATTCGAGCCACACCGAGGCCCGATCTAGGGAGCCCATGCGATGGCGCGCCGAACGGCGGTGGAATCGGCCAGAGAACCGGCCGGACGGCGCCGGCACGACCAATTATTCCCTGAACCGGCCGAACCGGACTGAACCGGCCAAGTTGAACCGAACCGGACCCGAGCTGAACCGGCGGTCCGAACCGGGTTGAACCGGACCGGACCGGTTCAGCCAAAAAGAGAGGGAAAAAAGGAAGAAAAAGGGAAAAAGAAAAAGAGAAAAAATTGGGGAAAATTCCAGTGATGCAATCGAGCTTCGGGTAAGTCGGTAAGCGGTCAAATTGACCGATTTAATTTTTAGAATATTTAATTTGATAAATAATCGACTGAAAGTTTACCCGAAAATATATTTAATTGTGTAGCTCGACAATTGGCATCCACTGAGAGCTCGAGACAGCCTCGATTTGTGTACGATCAGGGAATAACGGGTAAGTGACCCTTATTTACGACAATTTTATATCGTTATGCGTGATTGATATTTAACGCATAAATTACGGATTTAATTTCCGCATAAATGAATTAAATTCTGGAAAATTAGATAAATTGTCGTAAATATTAAATTGAGATATCAGAGAATTTAGAACGAGGCTAAATAAATTACTGATGGGCCCAGAGAGCCCAATAGGCCTCGATAAAGTGTGGTAAACGGGCTTAAGGCCGATTAAGGCCCATTATGGTGCAATCGGGCCCAATATGGGTAAATGGGCCCAATGATTTAAATTAAGCCCAGAAAATTGTGAAATATAATTAATTGTATTGTATTTGACCTGATAAATGTGTATCCGCAGTGCCGGAGATTTGATTTGGATTCGGAGCAAATCGGACTGCGTGACGAGACATCAGTGGGAAAGGTCAGACTGTACAGATAAATGAGGTAAGGGAATTGTGTGAGTAGCTAGAGGTAGCTACGCATATTTTAATAGTTTTTCTGTACACTGAGTATGTATGTATACATGGATATTGTATAATGATCCTAAAAATGGTTTGAATGATTTTAAGGATCGAAATAGGTGAAATGTCTATTTTACCCCTATTGAGGGAAGTTCACCTAAGGATGGTGAAAGCATGACATGCATGAAATGCATGATTTAAGGACTATTATGGTTTAAGAATTTTATTGGTTTTAATCAAAGAAAATTGATAGATTGGCCAGTAATTGTTTAAATTTCACAAGATAACACTACGTAGGTGTTATTTATATTTAAATGGAAATTTCTTTGGAAAAGAGGCCAACTATCCAGTTTGTATGAAAACAGATAGTGCCGACACGTAGTTCGCACTATATCTGCGTTTGTGATTGTGCATAAATGTGCTTGAGCGCTTGCTCGCACCGACTTGTGACATCATATGCATGAAATGTGCTAGAGCATGGTGCTCGCACTGATTTTTAATATTGTGAAATGAGAGCTGCTGGAGCCTAGCTCGCACTCTGTTTTGACATGTTTTGACATGTTTTGATTTGTTTTGACGTGGTATGCATAAAATAGTGCTGGAGCGATTACTCGCACTACTTTTAATGATTTGACATGCATGAGAGATGCCGGAGCTTAGCTCGCATCCTATTTTGATTTAATTATGCATAAAAGCCGTGCTGGAGTGTAACTCGCACGAGATTTGATTTAGTTATGCATAAAGCCGTGCTGGAGTATAACTCGCACGAGATTTGATTTACTTGAGCATTCATTTGTGCTGGAGCGTTGCTCGCACCAAGTTTTATATGGTTTTCATAATTCATTTGAATGCCGTACTGGAGTTTTTCTCGTACGAGGTTTTCACTGAATTTATATACATATCCGTACTAGAGCGTTGCTCGTACGTGGAATTTACATGAAATTATAATCAGTTTAAGTCGTACTTGAGCGCTGCTCGTACGCAGATTTCACTGATTTTTATGAAACCGTGCTAGAGCTTCGCTCGCACGAGATTTTCAGATATCATGAATATGCATGGAGCCGTGCTTGAGCTTCGCTCGCACAGGGATTTATATTACATGCATATAGCCGTGTTGGAGCCTCCTGTAGACTGTGTGTCACAGTGAGATGATATGCTCACACGTGCATTCTGAGACAGAGATGATATGGGTGGATAAGACCTATTACAGGCACCCCTGACTGAGCTTGGGTTCACGGAGTACTTTGTACCGTGTATGTCACGCGGAGTACGCTGTACCGTGGGGATTGTTGGAGTGGAGTGGCATTAGCCACGAGGCAGCAAGCCTTGCCCTCGCAATCCTGGTGTTATGCTGTTCTGGCGGGTAGGACGACCCACCTCCCGTTTCAGGTGTGATACCCCGCACACTAGGTACCGTGTTGCCAGGGATCACTAGGATATGGCCATAGTCCTCGATGTCACTGTTAATTACCTGATTGTCTCACATGATATAACTTGTGGTCTGTTAGACCAGGGTAGACCCGAAGGAGGGGTCAGGCCCCCGATTTGATGATTTGATGATTTCAGATGATTTTATGATATGTGACCCTGAAAGAAGGGTGGTTTTATAACTCAAGTTTTATAATGAAATATAACAATTTGTTTTATGAGTTTTGAGATGATTGACCCAGAGGGGTTATTTTATACTGCGTTTTAAATGAATTGATTTAAATGCAGTGGCATGATGTGTTTTCCATGCTTTCATTTGAAAACCTTGAATTGTCTTACATGACATGAAAGACTGCATGATCTTGATTAAATTCATGCTTAATATGATTTAATGATGTCACATAAAATGCTTTGAATGCATGAGTTACATGATTTATATATGCACAAATAGTTTTGGATAAACTATGGCATTGAATATGCATGACTTTGTGCGTGTAATTTTAAATGAAAAGAAATGGATTTAAGGGCATGGCATTATGAGCATGTAGATAGTGGAGCTATCTACTTACTTGCATAATTGCCTTACTGAGCGTGTGGTTTGCTCACCCCCCTTATTTTCCCATCTTTTCAGAGCACTTGTAATAATTATTGAGCGGCTGAGGACTTGCATGCTTAATATCCGCTGCTTGCTGTTTCCCATCGAGAGACAGGTATACACATTTGTATGGTTTTGTATCTAAATATGTAATGCACAGTACTGTAAACGGATATGATGTCGGGGATATTGAGTCATGTAAATATCATTGGGTATGTGTTTATTTAAAGTCAAAAGGATAGTAGACTATGATATATGATTATGGGAATGAAATGTTAAATAGTGTGAGGTGACTAACACCGAATCATAGCCCAACTGTGTTGTAGGATGGTCACGACGAGAGAAAGGTAAGAATTAAATAATAAATGAAAAAGCGAAAAATTTACTCTGATTTTTAGGTAATTCGGGTCGTGACACCCATTTCCTCTTTCCGTTGTTTCTGACATTTTTCGACAGCTTCGCCGGTCGTGGCCGCCACCAATCGGCTCACCGACGCCTGGGGAAAATTCAGTTGTGGTCGGTCGGGCCTAAATCGGCGCCGATCACCGGCGATTCCTCTTTTCTTCCTCGGTTTCAATTTTTCCTCGTTTTCGCCGCCGTTTGCCGCCGTCGATGCCTCCACGGTGCCGGTGGTGGCTCGGCCCTCATCGGGCTTCCCTTCGCCAGCCTCTCCTGGTCGCCACCGATCGTCGATCGTGATGCTCCTCAGTCGGTCGCTTCCATTTTCCTTCTCCCTCTCTCTCCCCGATTCGTTTTTTTATTATTATTTAATTTTATTAATATTTTAATTAATAAAATATATTAAAAATCTAAAATATCTAGCAAAAATTATTATTTTATTCTAAATTAATTAATTAATTTTTTTATTTAATTTATTTATTATATTTTAACGCTTTTTCGGGTATAATTTCTCCGTATTTTCGGGGTATTGTCCCGAATGACTTTTTGGTATATTTTTCGATTATTTTTGAAATGATTTTTCGACTTAAAAATCCTGATTAATCCGATTAATTCTCATAAATTCATATCTTGATCAATTTAACCTGAAATTTAATTATTTCTTTGTTATTGATCAAGATTCTCAAATCCATTATTTTTAATTAAAGTTTTCTTCTCGAATTTATACTGGCTTTCGATCTTTTGACCATTTTGCCCTTGCACGTGTTCGGGATTAATTTAACCCGACTTCCTTTCACGAACACTCACTCACTTCGCATTTTAAATCCTTATTTCCAATCCGAATCCCATTCAGTTAAATTTTTGACCATTTTCATCCCTCATAAAAATTTACGATTTAATTTCGGGTCTTACAACTACGTTCATGTAGGTTGTATTGTTATCTACTTGTTCGTAGAGTTGCCTTACTGAGCTTGATGTGCTCACCCCTTTCATTTTCTCACACAGATTTCTTCCAGTAGATTGGGAGGCGACTGGGTACGGCATTCTAGTTGTCCGCTGCTGCCTATCTTTTGAGGTATATACACGTTATATATGTTTATTGTATCTAAATAACATGAGCACAATATTATATTTTGTATGACTCTGGGATGTATAGAGTGGGTATAGATATGTAAAGAAATCGAAGAAGTTTAGTGCAGAATATATGAATTTATATTTAAATTAAATTGTGCACTAACTGTAAATGTATGGAGAGGATATGGGCACTGACACACAGCCCAATTATTGGTCATGGTTGGTCACGATCAGAGGTAAGTATGAAATAATAAAACGCGAAAAATTCACTCTGATTTCGGGTAGTTTTGGGTCGTGACAGTTTGCATAGATTCTGATATGGCTTGAATTTTGTTTTAAATATCGAAAATTCTTAATTTTGAATTATGATAGACTGTTTTATGGGATTTTATCTGAAAAAGGGCTAGTCAACTGGTTTTGAATGGTTTTATGAAACAACTGAAATTATATGTGATTTTAAGTGAAATGATTTGCTATTCTAATGATATGTGCTTGAACGCGTACTGACTGTGTGTCGTACGGTCCGTCTCGCACTGATTTTGAGACAATGGCGTTGGTGAGATCATGCTACACTGTTGATGTTACCGTATAACGTTGTCACAGTAGTCGTTCTTTGCGGGCCCAAGAGGGGTGGCCATGGCCGACTGGGCTAGTCCATTACATCTGGCTATTCAGTATCTGTATCTGTGGTCCATGAGTACGATGTACCGTGTTTCTGATTCTGTTTCTGATTTTCAGACATTCTGATCTGTGAGTCGTTTGAGTAGCTGACCACTCTCACGGTGATTGACATCCCGGCATACTTGGCACGTGAATTGCCCGAAGTCACCGACATTGGCCAATGGTCATTTCTGATATAGCATGTATGCCTTGTCTCGTCTATTTGAACTTCTGAATTTACTGTGTGATGTTATCTCGTATGGAACTAAATATTTAATGCATAAAAGATCGTGGGGGTCACTTTTTGAATCCTGCAGGAGCAATGTGCCACATTGTCGTCGCTTTTAAAAGCTGTTTGAAGTTTTAGAAACTGTATTGATTTTAGTTCCATTTTCATACTGAATTTGCCATGAATTTTTTGACTTGATTTTTTCGGAACTGGCAGTGCCTTTGTGTTATTTGAAATATTTTTCTGAATTGTCTGCATGAATTGAGATATTTGGAAATCTGTTTATTTGCTACTAGAAAACTTTGAACTTTCTGTATTTACAACAGTAAAAGATTACACTGCCGATACTAAATCTGTTTTTCGAATTCTAACTCTAGTATCTGAGAAATTACCAAATCATTTGTATACTTTGTGAAAATATTTCGAATTTGGCAAATATTAAAATATATATTTTTTTAGGTAGTGTATTTATCTACCTGCTATGAGGTTTTTCTTACTGAGCATGTTGAGCTCACCCCCCTTAATTTCCTCCACAGAGTCCCTCTGTAGCTAGGATCGCTTCCGTTAGTAAGGCATTCCGCATAGTTATGATTTCTCGGAGCGTATTACTACATCAAATGTATACCCAAGTTTAAAGAAATTATGGTATATCTAAAATATTTGTAAGTACAGTAATGCAATACAAGATGTGTCTGGAGAATGTGAACATATTTTATTTAAATTTGTTACTAAGAAAAAAATTAATCAGACTAAGTTATTGTTTTTACCTAATATCAAGTTATAGCCCAATCGAAATGTCCGTAAAACCGGGTCGTTACACTACTAAACTAATGTAATGCATAATTAATTACTAAAAACTAACTAAAATGATGCATGAGAATTGAAATATTTTTGGATTTTGGAAATTGAAGTGAAACAGACTTAAAAAATGAATGAAATGGACTCTAATCCTAAACTAACCCTAAATGCATGTTGTAAAACCTAAACGAATGCCAAACTAATACTAAAATAATAATTAAAAGACTCCTAAAACAATAAATAAAAATCCTAAAATACTAATGCAACTATGTCTAAATTAATGCATGAAAAAGCTAAGAAAATGGATTAAACCTTAATCTAACCTAATCCTAAACTTAACCCTAAATTAATGCAATCTATATGCACCTAAAATAAACTCAAAATAGCCCTTAAACATCATAAAATAGTAAGAAAATGATGGTCAGATAGAACTGAATTTTAATGCAAAATCTAACCTAAAATGCCATGTAAACAAACCTAAATGCATCTTAACTACTAACCCTTAATTCTCTAACCCTAAATGAGTTAACCAATAATTAAATGAACTTAAGCTAATCTAAAATAGTGTGAAAACTAGAACTGAAAAATGGAGCGATGATGAGGACGCCTAAAATGAAGATTTAATGTCGAAATATGCTAAAAAATACAAATAAAAATTATCTAACTAATCCTAAAATTAATCTAATTAATACATTATCTTTTAACATCTAAATACATCTAAATGCACCTAAATGACACCTAAAACATTACCAACTAGCAACTAAAATGAAATTTGGGTAGTACCTAGTGAAAGACGCCTAAAGCTAGATTAAAAGTTAAAAAATGATGAAAACCTTTACTAAAAATTAATCTAATCCAACCAAAATTTAATTCAATGTATGCATGACCTACATGAAACTAAAAAACATGATCAAACAACCCTTACAATAAGACCTAGACAGAATAAAAAAAATAGTGTTAAAAATGGAATAAAATTCAACTAATGCTATAAAATCCTAATCTAACATTGTGAAACCCCACACTTCTATGTACTTATGACTCACTAAGTGTAATAAGACAAGCTTAATGTATAAATGAATGGAAATGCAATTATTGAGGTCAAATGTGCATTTTTGGTATCAAGGTTATGTATTATGGTTAAATAAGTTGTAAAAAGGGTTAATAAATGGAAAATGGGTGAAATGAATGAAAGGCGATGAGAAATCAATCCAAGCAAGTGTAAATGGGTATGTTTGGTGTGTTGGGAGAGTTGAAAACGTTGGATGATGGTTTGGAGTGATATTGGTGTGTTTTTGGAAAAGGTTTTCAAAGTGAAAAATTTACAGAAAATGCAGTTTTGGTATAAGGGATTGATCCCCTATGAAGGAAATTAGGAAAAATTGTATTCTGCTAAGAAGGGATCGATCCATTAGCCTCAAAGATCAATCCTCTACCCCCTAAAATTATAGAAATTTACATTGTACCAAAAAGGGATCGATCTCCAGCCCTCAAGGATTGATGCCCTACTTGCAGAAAGTATCTAGGAGTGCAAATTGCCTTAAGGGACCAATCCCCTTAACTAAGGGATCAATCCCTTAAAGCTTACCTGCTCCCACTCAACTTGAAAATCCCCAAAATCTTCTAAGATTTTCATTCTCTTTCTTGATCTTACTTGGAAACCATAGGAAAGGAAGGAAAAAAAGAAAGAAAAAGAAAGAAACAGAGAGAAAAGGAAGAAAATAAAGGAACCCACCCCAAAGCTCTTAAGCCACTTCATTTACTCATCCCTTCTTATCACATATATTCACTTGGAAGCCATTGGAGGAAGGAGAAATCTTAGAGAGAAGTTGAAGCTTTGAAGGTAAGTTAAAAAGAGAAAGTCTTTAACCTTTTAAACTTTGAATTTATGATATTGTTATGATGGTTCTAAGGTCATTTATGGTGTTTACTTATAGTAAAGAAGCTTAGAAAGGTGTTTCTTAGCTTGGTAAAACTTAGGATTTGGAGGTAAGGCATTTTTACAAATTATGAAATTAATATATGTGACATGTTTGGAGGATTTATAATTTGGCTAAAGTAAAATTTTGAGTAAAAATAGGGAAAGTTAACTTAAGGTTTGACCATAAGGAATTTATGGTTTGTTTTGTGAATTTTGTGGTTAGCAAGCATTAAATGGAATCTTGGATATGAATTGATCATGCATTGAACTTGTTTGGCAACTGGGCTAGTTAAGAAAGCATCCGGCTAAAGAGAGAAGTGTGTGATGCCATAGCCTTAGCTGATTCAGTGGTGTGTTCAAGATAAAGGGTGTATATGGAAGTTGGTAGCAACTAACTATAAATGTTTTCAATGCATTATTTATGATAACGATTGGTTTTGGATGAAATTTTATAGTTTAAACCTTTAAACTCACCTTTAGGCCATAGGATAGCTTCGATCATGCTTTTAAGTCATTGCAAATGTCTTTCATCATGAAATAAGAGTTTTACAAACTTCTTGAATTGTTTTCCTAATGATGTGGCATGGTTTTGGGGTTAAAAGCCCTAAAAAATGCATATTGGTGCATAAAGAATTGATCCCTTAGGTTATGGGATCGATCTCTCTACACGGTTTTTAAAGGGTTTTGAATTCTGACTTTTTGGGATAGATCCCCTACCTCTAAAGGACTGATTCCTATTGCATAGGTTTGGTTTAAAAGCTTTGCAAACCTATTTTCAAGGCATGACATGACCCACTACTATTACGAAAGGTTTTTAAAGATTATGTACTATGTTTTAGAACCTTATTTTGGTATAAAATGACCGGGCTATCTTATGAAGTATGAAATATATTTCCAGTTTAAACCACTTATATTTTTTATATTTTTTGAGAATTACGTTTGAGACTTGGTACCCATGATTGATACCTGTGTGGCAGTCATGCGAGTGAGCATCTCCATGTGAGATGCAATATTCTTATGGTTAGCTTTACCAGATGGTGAGTGCCCTATTGCATAGGTTTGGTTTAAAAGCTTTGCAAACCTATTTTCAAGGCATGACATGACCCACTACTATTACGAAAGGTTTCTAAAGATTATGTACTATGTTTTATAACCTTATTTTGGTATAAAATGACCGGGCTATCTTATGAAGTATGAAATATATTTCTAGTTTAAACCACTTATATTTTTTATATTTTTTGAGAATTACGTTTGAGACTTGGTACCCATGATTGATACCTGTGTGGCAGTCATGCGAGTGAGCATCTCCATGTGAGATGCAACATTCTTATGGTTAGCTTTAACGGATGGTGAGTGCCGAATGGACCCATGCACGTGCTTAGCCCTAGCTTTGTGCTCAGCCTATGCATGATTATGCTTTCAGACTATGTTTTTGGACGTTGTATGACCCTGATCCAGTCTACAATAAGACCATGGCCATCGGTGCATTTTCCCTCTATCAGGGACTTATTTTTTTAAAGTATGATTTCTACAGGGTTACTTACCTCTCTATCTACGCTTTTAGACTATGTTTTAGTATGATTTCGATATGTGATTTATGCTTTCGATATATGTTTCTGGTCACGTTTGTGGCTTACGATTTCAAAAGTATTATGACATGATTCCATATTTGACTTGTTATTTATGTTTTTACAAATGCATGTTTTTATCATGTTTTAGCTATCTTGCTTTACATGTATCTCTTACAGGCCTTTCCAAAAGCTCACCCCTCCTAAATTTCTTGCAGTGAGCCTTAGTGGAGTGCAGGATTTGGGCTGGTGGATAAGAAGTCTCCCCAAGTTAACTGCTGTACTTTGTGAGGTACATAACCTCCTTTTTGTGTAGTTTGTTTCTCCAGACATTATAAACACAATTACATATTTTTTTTTTTGGGAAATGAGATGCTTAGGTGAATTGTATATAAACATTAAGTGTAATATCTTTTTGTATTAGTGATGTTGTCTACTTGTCACGACCCAAAACTACCCAAAAATCAGAGTAAATTTTTCGCGTTTTGTTATTTTCTTTCATGCTTACCTGTCCTCTGATCGTGACCACACTCCACTAACCAATTGGGCTGTGCGTCAATGCCAGTCCCACCATACATTTACCATATAACTTAATTCTTTCTCAGTCATTTATAAGTGTTTACAATATTTATACATCCCCTAAAGTTACTTACAAACATGTTACTGTGCTATGCTTATTTAGATACAATATGTACAAGTGTGTATACCTTAAATGATGGGCAGCAGCGGATATCCGGAATGCAGTACTGAGTCGCCTCAACTTCATCTGGAGATTATTTGTGTGAGAAAATGAAAGGGGTGAGCACATCAAGCTCAGTAAGGCAATCCTACGAACAAGTAGGTAACCATACTACCTACATGAACGTGGTGCCATGCATAAACCACCCTTTCTCCACACATTTTAAAACAGATGATATGAGTTATGATGTTATGTAAATCCATTTGCATGGCAAAATTCAACATGCAATTATTTCAAATCATTTCTTTCTCGTTTAAAATTTCACAACAAGGCCAGGACTCAACCCATCCCTCGGGTGGTCCTAACTCACATAAAACCATAAAAAATCGATTTACATTCACACATGGGTTTGAAAAGCATGGAAATAACATCATGCAAATTTAGTTTAAAACCCAGTTTCAATCATCGTCAAGATCATCAACATGCGAGACTAGGCAACGTCTGTATATCGGTAATAACTAGGACTATGGCCATGTGTCCTCGGGAGTTCCTCTGCTACACGGATCCTAGTGTGTGGGTTCTCACCATGATCGGGAACCGCCCGGGAGGTGGGTCAATTCATCTCATCGATCTTATCCGATCCCATGCATCCGAAGATGTTGCATCCGAAGATACCATACGGTACATCGTACTCCATGCTACTTGCACGGTACATCGTACTCTGTGGACCCATATATCATATCTCAATACTCATGCCATGTCTCAAAACGCACGTGCGAGCCTATTTAATCGGTGACACAGTCTACCCGATGCTCCAAGCACGGCTCATCGCATGTTCTCATAAAATCAGTGCGAGCGATGCTCAGCACTCTCATCAATCAAGTAAAACTAGTGCAAGCTAGGCTCTAGCACTCTATATATGAATCACATGAAAATCTTATAAAATCTGGTACGAGTTAAACTCCAACACCCTGTCTCGAAAATCATATAAAAATATGGTGCAAGTTAGACTCCATCACCGTTTCAAAAAAATCATATGAAAACCTGGTACGAGTTAGACTCTAGCACCGTGTCACGAAAAAGCATGTGAAATCTAGTGCGAGTTATACTCTAGCACCTATGCATGTAAAACTCTAGTGCGAGCTCTCGCTCTAGCACTAATGCAAGCATCACACAAATCAAAACATCGTGTGAGCTAAGCTCTAGCACGTCACATGTCAATAAAAACACGTAGGCGGCTCTGTTTCCTCAAAACAGTTTTCAAAACAATTATATCGTTGAAAGTATGCAATGCTGTGCATTTTCTTTCAAGGTTAGCCAGCCTACTCATGCATGCATTAAAATGTCTCCACAACGAGCAGAAACCTCTTGTTCTTACTCTTCCCAATTTTTCCTAAATTTATAAATTTTACCCTTAACAAGGGTATTTTGGTAATTTGCCCATTCGGGGCACTAAAATTAGTATTTGACCTCTAGACCCTTGAGATAATTTTTAAAGGACTGCAAATGAACTTAAAATTTCATAAAGTTACCTCTAGCAGTCCGCAGAATTCCCTTACCTTATTTTCCTGTCGAGTCTGACCTTTCCACTGATGTCACGTCGCGCAGTCCGATCTGCTCCCCCATCAAATGCCCGGAACTACGTATCAATATTCATCAGGTCAGATATTATACAACTTAATTGTATTTAATACAATACTTTCTGGGCTTAATTTAAATCATTGGGCCCATTTATCCCTATTGGGCTTGATTGCACCTTAATGGGCCTTAATCAGCCTTAAGCCCGTTTTTCACTTAATTTTTACATTATCGAGGCCTATTGGGCTCATTGGGCCCACTAACAATTCCTTGGGCTTCATTCTAACTCTCGAATAGCTAAATTTATTATTTACGACAATTTATCTAAATTTTCAAAATTTAATTTATTTTATGCGATAATTAAATCTGAAGCACGTATAACGATGTAAATTGTCGTAAATAAGGGTTACTTACTCGAGATTCCATTCTAGTAAGTAAATCGAGACTGTCTCAAGCTCTCGTTTGACGTCGATTGTCGAGCTACACAATTTCATAATTTTTGGGTAAGTTTCCAGTCGAAAATTAATTAAATAAAATATTCCCAAATTTAAATCGGTCAATTTTGACCGCTACTGACTTACCCGTAGCTCGATTACATCGCCGAAATTTTTCTCCAATTTTTTCTCTTTTTTTTTTTTCCTTTTTCTCTTTTTTTCCTTTCTTTCTTGGCTGAATCGGTTCGGTCTGGTTCAGACCCGGTTCGGACCGCTGTTCACCCCGGTTCACTCCGGTTCAGGGCCTTGCCTACCGGTTCTCCGCCGGCTTCCACCTCCAGCAGATCCGCGAGGTTGTCCGCAGTTCGGATCTGGTCTCGGTTTCACACAAGGTCGTCGAAAAGTGGCCGGTCCGGCCTCTTCTCCTTTCCGGCATCGGTGGCTTCCTCGTTTCTCGTCGTTGCCGGCGCTGGCCGCCGTTTCCCCAGCTGTTTTCGCCCTCATTCGGCTCGGCATCACGCAGGGGTTCTTCGGTGGTCGGTGGTTGGGGCCGAATCGACGTCGATCGCCGAAAAAATCTCTTCTCTCCCCGTCGGTTTCTCTCCCTCGATCCGCCGGATTCCGGCGTCGGTGGGCTTCGTCTCCGGTACCAGGGAGATCGCCGGCCTCGCCTCTTCCTTTTTCGACCTTCGACTGGTCGATTGGGTCGCCGGTGGTCGTCCGGCCTCTCCTCGGGTTCGGCTTCGTTTTTTCATTTCCCTCCCCGATTTTTTTTCAATTCTGATTCCTTTTTTTTAATTTTTAATTAATTTTTTTATTTATAAATTATTTTATTATCACTATTCATTAAAATATTCTAAATTATTCAACAAATATCTACAAATCTATTATTTTATTCTAATTTAATTAATTTAATTTAATTTAATTTATTTAATTTATTTTAACCCTTTTCGGTATATTTTTCGATTATTTTCAGGATTATTTTTCGAATAAAAATTTTGATTAATCCCGATTAATTTCAAATAAATTGATATCTTGATTAATTTAATCCAGAATAAATTTATTTCACCTTTATTGACCAAGATTTCTCAATCCATTATTTTTAATTAAATTTTCTTATCGAATTTATTTCGACTTTCGATCTTTTGACCATTTTACCCTTGCACGTGTTCGGAATTAATTTAACTCGACTTCCTTTCACGAACACTCAATCACTTCGCATTTTAAATCCTTATTTCCAATCCGAATCCCATTCAGTTAAATTTTTGACCATTTTCATCCCTCATAAAAATTTATGATTTAATTTCGGGTCTTACAAATCTCCCCCACTTAAGGAATTTGGTCCTCCAAATTAGAACTAAGTCATATGAGTCCATATACAACTTCGGATACATCGATCATATCATACTCTTAAATTCTCATGTGACTTTCTCCGGAGTGTATTACTACCAAAGGACTTTAATTCGGGAGATCGTCTTAAACCTCAATACTTTCTCTTTCCTGTTTAATGCCCAAATCAACTTTCAATATACTTATATTTGCATTAAGCTGAACTGTTGGATCTCATATCCTATCACCTATGCTGGATCTGGATAGTATTTTCGAAGCATCAAAAGATGGGACACATTGTGGGTGCCTGCTTATTCAAGTGGAAATGCCACCTACAGGTCTTATCTTCCACTTGTCCAATCTCTCAAAAGATTCAATCCAGTGAAACTCAATTTACCTTCTTCCAAAAGTTCGCTATGTCCTTATTCTCTTAGGACAAGAAACATTTCAACCATACTAATTCACCCTCGGTGAATTCCAATACTTTTCTATCTGCTCTGAGGTGTTCTTAATCTCTCACTCAACTGAACATCCTCAGAGACGTATTATACTAATTCAGAAGAAATTACTATCTGTCACCCACTTTTTCTTATCCAATTTGGGGAACAACCCCTACAGCCATACACTGCCTCATATCTTGTTATCCCGATACTCAAGTGACAACTATCACTATTGGCGAATTCGATTTGTAATAACTGATCATCCAAGGAGCATAAAAAAAATCAAGGGCACACGCTTTCATCGGATCCTCCAGAACCTGTACAGTCCTCTCTAACTGACCATCTGTCTGAGGATGGAAAGCTGTGCTAATACTCAATCGGGTTCCCATAGCTTCCTAAAAATATCCTTAGAGGTGGGAAGTGAAGCGGGAATCCCTATATGATACCATGCTCACTGGAACGCTACTTAATGTTCCACAATCTTCCTTACACATAAATCCTCTTATACACGCTGAGTATTTGGGGATTTCATAATCAGAAGGTGGGTAGACTTAGTCACTTTATTGACTATCATCCAAATAGCCTCGTAATTCACCTGGGTTCTCTGTAACCCATCACGACATTCATGGAGACTTGCTCCCATTTTCGTGTCGTGTCGATATAGGTAGAGGCTGCAATAACCCTGCAGACTTTTAATACTCTACCTTATTCTGCTGACATACTAGGCTCTTTTCCACAATCTCTACCATATCTCTTTTAATATCTGACCACCAATACCCTTTTCGAGATTTTGATACATTCTTTACTTTCCGTATGCACCGTATATCTCGAAGAGTGAGCTTCTGACAATATACTATCCCATTAACTGTGGTCTTAGGGAGCACTCATACTGTCTCGAAACCTTTGTAAATCATCATCACACTCTGTGAACTCTATCACTGTACCCTTCTGAATCTAACCCACACTATCGACACCCTGCCGATCATCACGCTAAGCCTGTGCAATCCGGGCACACTCATCTAGTTCTAATCTCAGGCTAGCTGTCACATAATCACTGTCATCATCAGAAGGGATCACATCACTGCTGAGGTCCTTAACTGCTCAAGCAGCTCACGCTCCCTGACCATCATATGGGTACCATTCCGAGGCTCTTTCTACTCGAGGCATCAGCCATTACATTAGCTTTTCCTGGGTGGTACAATTTTCACAATTAAAATCTCTCATAAGCTCTAACCCACTATGTATTCTCATATTCGCCTCTTTCTGTGAAAAACAGATACTCGGGGCTTTATGATCAGTGCATATCAAAAATTTCTCACCCTGTACATAATAGTACCATATCCCCGATACAAATACTACCGTTGCCAACTTAAAATCATGAGTCAGATAGTTTATTTCATGATCAAGGAGTTGTCTGACTCCATAATTGACTATCTTCCCATTATACATCAATACACAGCTCCTTCATTATTTTGAGGTATCCATACTCACTGAGAACCTCTTGAGCTGTTGGGTATGGTGAAATTAATCACGGTGGTCAGTTCATACTTCACTACACCGAAATTCATGTCACATCTATTATCTTATTTATCATCTCATTCAAAGACCACGTTTTCTTAGTTAAACGTGTCAACAAAAAAATATACCTTTTTTAGAACTCGCAACAACCATCTGTAAAAGCAATTTTTCCAACTGTTGCTTATAATTTTCCCTGAACTTTAACTACACTCAACATATCATCAATAAGGATGATGACAAATTGGTCCAGGTAAAGTTTAAATAACTCATTGTAGTTGAGCTCCACTACTTATTTCAATCGTCCATATCCTTGACGTATTTATGCATAAGCGTATAAGATCCTTCAAAATCGCTTACGTTTTTAGGTACTAACCTGCGTCATTTCCTTTTCTTATCTTAACGGCTCTTATTAAATTTTACTATGTTAACCTTTATGATTTGTCGAATTTTAATATTCTTATCGTCTTAGTAAAGGTATCCTAATGCTAAAGGTATTTATTACGACGATCGATTTCACGTTATAGGTTATATATATATATATATACTTTTAGACGCTGTCAAGTCTTCAGGCGGGGAGATATTTTGAAATACTTTTATTAACCTTCAGACTTAACCACATAGACTGGTTATGGTTATATCCATCTTTATCCTTGGTTATAATTTATATTCCCTACTTATCACTTAATCCCAATTACTTCGCATATTAAGGGTATTCCTTACCTAGAATATGTCTCTTACTCCAATACATCTTGTATTTAGGATCTATCTTATCTTAAAGATTATCTCCTTTCGTATATCCCTCATGACAAAACTCTTTCATTATTCATTCCGTGAGTACAATCCTTTACTCCTTTAATTTCAACTGTTGCACCCCTTTTTATCACTTATCAACACTTACAGTATACTTTTCAGTGATGTTTTCACTCCTGTTTTCAACTTAAAATCTCTATATCCATATTCCGTTAATTAATCATCCTCTATTGGGGTACTCATTTATCAGTATTGTGCCCAATGATGTAGGCATTCATGCCTTTTACTCACTTATATACGAATGAAGGCGGTATGAATAAATGTGTGGCACCAGGATCAATGAACATATGTACTTCATTATTCATAACAAGTGTGTTATCTTACACCACATCCATGAAACATCAATAGTGTCCTGGTCTAAGACATCCTCTCACCTTCGTCCAACAGCCTACTTTCGTTTTTCTCTTCGGCTATGGCCTCCTTTTTTGTTGCAGCTATACTAACGATTTCTCTATCTCTTTACTTTTCTGTGGGGTGATCTCGCCCAACCCTATGCAATCAAAATCAATGGTCCGTCTTACCACACTTAACGACCATTTTCATCAATACAGTGTAGGTATAGACCCTCCTTCCGTGGTATCTACCACACATCCCACACTGCTACACCGCTTCGTAGCAGGTCGGGGTCCTCCAATTACAATGCCCCTCAAGAGTGCCAAAATTGGATGCACTGGGGCCTTACCAATTATCTTACTCCATGACTCATCAAATTAAATCTTTTACCAATTACCATTTTTCCATTTTAACATCTCTGTCATTTCTCGATTCTCTTTTCTGTCTCTATTTCAGCCCTCACTACCTTTCCCAATCTCAGAGGCGTGCAATTCATGTTCTTATTTACCCAACTGTAAATCTGCGCACTACCTCGGTATAGGTCTCACGGGCCAATCGGACTCTAATTGAAAAGTTGAGCCATTTCATGAACTTTTAGACATCTCGACTGTCACTTGTTCATAGTGTCGAGGTAATATCTGCCCAAGAATATAATTGAGTTTCATACTCATAAACATACTCATCAATAAATCAAATCCTCTGGGTAAGAGTAAGGACTTTTATCTATCATTTCTTTTAAACAATATCCAGGATATCCTGTTACCGGAATACATCCATAAACATTTCTCATCTTAGCTCTAGATGTTTAACACTTAAGATGGGTCGAGCGGGTTTCCACCAATGCTCCGCTGCGCCCTCGAATCTCATTCATAATCTGAGCAATTAGCTCCTCAAAATAATCTCCACACTCCACTCCAACCTCGCGAAGCGTGTCTCAATACTGTCCGATCTCTCTGTCGGACTCAGTGGGGCATGCTCAACATTAGCCTCCATTTCAATTTCATCCTGATTCTCACAGGTCAACTCAGCACGACTAGCAAACTCAGGTCTACCCCTACGACCTCTGCCTCATGCACTATCTCATCTAACGTGACTGATATTAGGCATTCCTGCATTCTCAACCATTTCTTAGTCAAAACCCATCTCGATATACACTATTGTATCTAACCAAGCACAGTAACACGAGGATGTAATTCCTAATTACTGACACTGACACACATCAGACCAATTGCGTTCTGATACCACCTTTACATGTCATGACCCAAAACTACCCAAAAATCAGAGTAAATTTTCCGCGTTTTGTTATTTTCTTTCATGCTTACCTGTCCTCTGATCGTGACCACACTCCACTTACAAATTGGGCTGTGCGTCAATGCCAGTCCCACGATACATTTACCATGTAACTTAATTCTTTCTCAGTCATTTATAAGTGTTTACAATATTTATACATCCCTAAAGTTACTTACAAACATGTTACTATGCTATGCTTATTTAGATACAATATGTACAAGTGTGTATACCTTAAATGATGGGCAGCAGCGGATATCCGGAATGCACTACTGAGTCGCCTCAACTTCATCTGGAGATTATCTGTGTGAGAAAATGAAAGAGGTGAGCACATCAAGCTCAGTAAGGTAATCCTACGAACAAGTAGGTAACCACACTACCTACATGAACGTGGTGCCATGCATAAACCACCTTTTCTCCACACATTTTAAAATAGATGATATGAGTTATGATGTTATGTAAATCCATTCGCATGGCAAAATTCAACATGCAATTATTTCAAATCATTCTTTCTCGTTTAAAATTTCACAACAAGGCCAGGACTCAACCCATCCCTCGGGTGGTCCTGACTCACATAAAACCATAAAAAATCGATTTACATTCACACATGGGTTTGAAAAGCATGGAAATAGCATCATGCAAATTTAGTTTAAAACCCAGTTTCAATCATCGTCAAGATCAACAACATGCGAGACTAGGCAACGTCTATATATCGGTAATAACCAGGACTATGGCCATGTGTCCTCGGGAGTTCCTCTGCTACACGGATCCTAGTGTGTGGGTTCTCACCATGATCGGGAGCCGCCCGGGAGGTGGGTCAATCCATCTCGTCGGTCGTATCCGATCCCATGCATCCGAAGATGTCGCATCCGAAGATTCCACACGGTACATCGTACTCCATGCTACTTGCACGGTACATCGTACTCCGTGGACCCATATATCATATCTCAATACTCATGCCATGTCTCAAAACGCACGTGTGAGCCTATTTAATCGGTGACACACAGTCTACCCGATGCTCCAAGCACGGCTCATCGCATGTTCTCATAAAATCAGTGCGAGCGATGCTCAGCACTCTCATCAATCAAGTAAAACTAGTGCGAGCTAGGCTCTAGCACTCTATATATGAATCACATGAAAATCTTATAAAATCTGGTGTGAGTTAAACTCCAGCACCCTGTCTCGAAAATCATATAAAAATATGGTGCAAGTTAGACTCCAGCACCGTTTCACAAAAATCATATGAAAACCTGGTGCGAGTTAGACTCTAGCATCGTGTCACGAAAAAGCATGTGAAATCTGGTGCGAGTTATACTCTAGCACCTATGCATGTAAAACTCTAGTGCGAGCTCTCGCTCCAGCACTAATGCATGCATCACACAAATCAAAATATCGTGCGAGCTAAGCTCTAGCACGTCACATGTCAATAAAAACACGTAGGCGGCTCTGTTTCCTCAAAACAGTTTTCAAAACAATTATATCGTTGAAAGTATGCAATGCTGTGCATTTTCTTTCAAGGTTAGCCAGCCTACTCATGCATGCATTAAAATGTCTCCAGAATGAGCAGAAACCTCTTGTTCTTGCTCCTCCCAATTTTTCCTAAATTTGTAAATTTTACCCTTAACAAGGGTATTTTGTTAATTTGCCTATCGGGGCACTAAAATTAGTATTTGACCTCTAGACCCTTCAGATAATTTTTAAAGGACTGCAAATGAACTTAAAATTTCGTAAAGTTACCTCTAGCAGTCCGCAGAATTCCCTTACCTTATTTTTCTGTCGAGTCTGACCTTTTCACTGATGTCACGTCGCGCAGTCCGATCTGTTCCCCCATCAAATGCCCGAAACTGCGTATCAATATTCCTCAGGTCAGATATTATACAACTTAATTGTTTTTAATACAATACTTTCTGGGCTTAATTTAAATCATTGGGCCCATTTATCCCTATTGGGCCTAATTGCACCTTAATGGGCCTTAATCGGCCTTAAGCCCGTTTTCCACTTAATTTTTACATTATCGAGGCCTATTGGGCTCATTGGGCCCACTAATAATTCCTTGGGCCTCATTCTAACTCTCGAATAGCTAAATTTATTATTTACGACAATTTATCTAAATTTCCAAAATTTAATTTATTTTATGCGATAATTAAATCCGAAGTACGCATAACGATGTAAATTGTCGTAAATAAGGGTTACTTACCCGAGATTCCATGCTAGTATGTAAATCGAGGCTGTCTCGAGCTCTCGTTTGACGTCGATTGTCGAGCTACACAATTTCATAATTTTCGGGTAAGTTTCCAGTCGAAAATTAATTAAATAAAATATTCCCAAATTTAAATCGATCAATTTCGACCGCTACTGACTTACCCGTAGCTCGAATACATCGTCGAAAGTTTTTCTCAATTTTTCCTCTTTTTCTTTTTCCCTTTTTCTCTTTTTTTCCTTTCTTTCTTGGCTGAACCGGTTCGGTCCGGTTCAGACCCGGTTCGGACCGCTGGTTCACCCCGGTTCACTCCGGTTCAGGGCCTTGCCTGCCGGTTCTCCGTCGGCTTCCACCACCAGCAGCTCCGCGAGGTTGTCCACAGTTCGGATCTGGTCTCGGTTTCACACGAGGTCGCCAAAAAGTGGTCGGTCCGGCCTCTTCTCCTTTTCGACGTCGGTGGCTTCCTCGTTTCTCGCCGTTGTCGGCGCTGGCCGCCGTTTCCCCATCTGTTTCTGTCCTCATTCGGCTCGGCATCACGCAAGGGTTCTTCGGTGGCCGGTGGTTGGGGCCGAATAGGTGTCGATCGTCGAAAAAATCTCTTCTCTCCCCGTCGATTTCTCTCCCTCGATTCGTCGGATTCCGGCGTCGGTGGGCTTCGTCTCCGGTACCAGGGAGATCGCCGGCCTCGCCTCTTCCTTTTTCGGCCTTCGACTGGTCAATTGGGTCGCTGGTGGTCGTCCGGCCTCTCCTCGGGTTCGGCTCCGTTTTTTCGTTTCCCTCCCCGATTTTTTTTTTCAATTCTGATTCCTTTCTTTTAATTTTTAATTAATTTTTTATTTATAAATTATTTTATTATCACTATTCATTAAAATATTCTAAATTATTCAACAAATATCTACAAATCTATTATTTTATTCTAATTTAATTAATTTAATTTAATTTAATTTATTTAATTTATTTTAACCCTTTTCGGTATATTTTTTGATTATTTTCGGGATTATTTTTCGAATAAAAATTTCGATTAATCCCGATTAATTTCAAATAAATTGATATCTTGATCAATTTAATCCAGAATAAATTTATTTCATCTTTATTGACCAAGATTTCTCAATCCATTATTTTTAATTAAATTTTCTTATCGAATTTATTTCGACTTTCGATCTTTTGACCATTTTGCCCTTGCACGTGCTCGGGATTAATTTAACTCGACTTCCTTTCACGAACACTCACTCACTTCGCATTTTAAATCCTTATTTCCAATCCGGATCCCATTCAGTTAAATTTTTGACCATTTTCATCCCTCATAAAAATTTACGATTTAATTTCGGGTCTTACACTACTGAGTGTTCGTAATTAATGCGATTGGAAATTAGGATGGTATGAGCAAAAATAGGACATCATTAATAGTTGATTAGGACCATGGACTACATTAATTCATAAAGGAAATTGGTAACGATAGTTAAGAAGGTTAATCAGATTCTACACTGATCGTAAACAACAAAGAGAATGAAAGAAGAAGTTAGTCCTAATTTTCGCCTTCAGACATTACAAACATGCCTTAAAAATTATTTATCTTTATATATTCCTAATATAATGTGAATGTACCTAAATTGACCTGAGAACTACATGAAACAGTGGCTGAATTACCCCAAAATAGATTCTAAAAGACTGATCAAGAAAACAAAATAAAATTCATGTAAATGAAATCGAGTGTTATGGAACCTAAGCTAATGCAATCTTAAAATTACCAACTTAAAATATAATCTTAGAATGGTAAATGATCATGAAAATAGCCCAAAAAACAGCTAAATAAACCAAGAAAAATCCCCTAAAGTAATGCCACTTGTGAAGAAACAAAGAGAAAATAAAGCAAAATCAAAACTAACTACTAACCTATTAATCCTAACTTAAAAAACTAACTTCTAACAACTGAAAAACAATTTTGTCAACTAAAAATCAACCTCATAACATTAAGATCAACACTAAAACAGTAACTAATAATGAAAATCAAAGCAATGTGTATCAAGTTTAATACAAAAGCTATGGAGGTAGTTTTTCAACCTCCCAAGCTTCCATGAACTTAAAGCTCAATCAAAAATAAAAATGGGAGATGAGAAATGGAAAAAAGATGAAGATTAATTCTTAGAAATTAAATACCATAGTGAAAATAAAACAAGACTTGAATTAAAAGTGCTTAAAAGTAAAGGATTTAACAAGAAAACTTAAAAAAAACTTTAAAGAAATGTAAAGAATAATAAAGCAAATAAATGGTGGCTACTCTCTACACTAAGAAAACAATAAAATGAACAAAAACAAAAATTACAATCCTAAGTAGCCGACCCCTACCATCCTCCTTATTAGTTTGCTTAAATATATAGCGTAAATAGGGGTAAAAGAGTAAAATCACAAAGTGGATGAGTTAGCAATCAATTGCTATGTGTGTCACGCCCTCCTCCCGCATGTGACTTTCTAAAACCACTACAAATTTTTCGCATTTTACTTACCTTTCCTTCTGTCATAACTCGACACCAAACAGTTGGGCTGTGATTCGATATTAGTCACCTCAACCACATTCATTACATAACATGCATACAAGTCAATACATCTATATATTGACTGTAAATATTCTTTTCTTAAAAGTAAACTCATATACTTTAATTACAAATACTCGTACATATACATCCCCAACCGTACATTCGTTTATATATATATATATATATGTGTTTTTACATTGTTTAGTACAAAACGTTTGAATGTGTATACCTTGCTTAAGATGGATATGCAGCGGATCAAGGAATATCAGTCCTGTCACACCCTTCACTCACACGTGACTTCTCCAAAATCACCACAAATTTTCAAAATTCACTTACCTCTTCTTCTGTCATCACTCCACACCAAATAGTTGGGTGTGATTCGATATTAGTCTCCCATTCACATTCATTCGTAACATGCATATAATTTAATATTCTTTTCTATAATGTAAACTCTTATAAATTAATACAATTATTTGTACATATACATCCCCGACAGTACAATCGTTTACATAATTGTGCTTTTACAATGTTCAGTATAAAATGTTTGAGTGTTTATACCTCTTGTTAGATGGATATGCAGTGGATTAAGGAATATCAATCCTCAGTCGTGTCTACCTACTGTGAATGCTCTGTAAAGAGGGGAAATAAAAAGGGGGTGAGCTCACAGCTCAGTACGAAAATCAGGCAAGCAAGTAGATAACCACACTATCTACAAAATACTATGCTCATGCCTTAAAATCATTTCCTTATCTATTCGTATCTAAAGCATGCCTCTTGCTTAAAGCTTTTATGCAATATATAGATATAGATGCAAATCATCAGTTATAAAACGAGAAATATGCTGGTTTAACAACCTCAACAGTTTATGCAAAATATTGCATTTCTCATGTAATTTCATAAATCTCACATTTATCATGCCATTCAATTAAATCGAAATAATATGGCATATCATCATGTTTAAAAACATGGAAATCTGAGCCTCACCCATCCCTCGGGTTCCCTTGATCACACACAAATTCACATGTTCAGATTATAAAAACAATGTGATAAGTTCATTCAAGAAACTCAATTTGCATTGCATGAAAAGAAAACGAGATAGGCGACTACATGTTTCGAGATTATGATCATAACTCATTTTTTGAGATCCCAAGCTACACAGTACTCAGTGTGCGGGGTCTCACAATTGCTGTAACGGGAGGTGGGTCAAATCCTTACCATCAGCTCACAACTCACTCTCATTGTGTACTCACGGTACAACGTACTCCATGTGACATACACATTACAAAGTACTCCATGGACCCTATCTCAAGGTGGGATGCTAGCTATAAGTCTTAGTCCTCATACCTTGGATATACCTCATAGTTGGGATGCTTGCCATAAGTCTGAGTCCTCATACCTTGGATATACCTCATAGTTGGGATGCTTGCCATAAGTCTTAGTCCTCATACTATGGGTTCTATTTTCGATAGCCCTCGATCATATCTCAAAATATTGCACGTGTGAGCATATAATTGGTGCGACACACAGTCAGCACAGGCTCCCAACACGGCTATTTCATGCTCTCTTTCAAAACTGGTACGTGCGAGTAAACTCCCAATACGACCATATCACAATGATATAACTCTAGTACGAGTGTCATGTAAAAACTAATTATGAGTAAAGCTCCCAATACTCTATAATGCATAAATCAATGAAAGCTGAGTACGAGCTAAGCTCCCAGTACTCTATCATGTATAATGTGTATGAGAAAAGCTCCCAATACCCTATAATGCATCAAAATGAAAACTGAGTACGAGCTATCTCCCAGTACTCTATCATGCATAAATCGCATTTAAAATTTAGTACGAGAATACACTCAAGTACTATGTGATGCATATCTCAAAATCAAGTGCGCGTATTCTCTAACACTTATGGTTTTCACACAAACCCTGATAATTGGCTTATTCAAATGGTTTTCACACAAACCCTGATAATTGGCTTATTCAAATCATAGTTCACCCAAGTAAATCAAATAGGCACTCAAATGTACTGTTTTCGCATTAACATGAAAACATTAGCCATTCTATCACGCAACCATGAATTTTTGTCACAACATGCTTCTAAGGCTTTTTGACCCTATTTTTTATCCTTTATCTCCTTTGTCCCTATTACAACATATCTATTCACGGGAATTCAAGATATAATATCGAAATTCTATTTGAAATACGTGTAGCTATCTCTAGCTACTCACGAAATTCCCTTACCTCGGATCACGTCACGTGACCTCTCTTCTTCAGTGCTGCTCACTCTCGCAGTCAGATCAGCTTCCACTGTAATTTTCGAAGCTGTTATAATTATCTACGTTAGTAGACCATAATATACTTGTTTCATTTGAAAAATCTCAATTCAATACATCAATCTCATCACTTTCTTCTTTTGTGGTATTATACCATATTTTTCATATATCTATCTTCATTTCTCCTCATTTCCAATTTATGCATTTCATAAGACCACCTTACAATCTTCTATACATGCATATTCCATCACTTAATTCATGCCAATAAAACTTTCTCATCATTTTCTCACTTACATGTCAATAGCTAGGTCATGTACATTTTTCATGATCCTTTTGTTTTCAACAATTTATACATATACCAATTAACTCACTAATACACATAGATTAACATATATCAAAGTGGTGTATTGAATCTTACCTAGCTTGAACTTTTCCTTTTTTTCCACGAAAATTGGCAAAATCCTCCTTGCTTCATTAATCTTTGATTCCAACTTCTTTTTTCCAAGTATGTTGTTCTACTCTTTACTAAGAACAACTTTACTTAACTGAATCTCACTCAAAACTACTAGTAAGATGAAGTTTTCTAGAGTATCTTTGTTACGTTTAGCTTGGTTTCTTAAATGGAATAGTTTCTCTCAGGAAAAATTGAAGTGCAGAGTCGTATATTTATAGAGTTGGCTCATAGATATCGATTTGCTAACTACATGAGATCGATCTTCCCTGCACTTTTCTCCTCAGAAACTGGTACGATCTAAACGTATTATCCGTAAGTGCACGGGTCGTACAAGTAATAATGGGATTTGAGTCCCGAGTTATCGTCCCACAGAGAAGTTGATTAGCCTAATTAACTATCGATTAATCTTACCCTACGTATATCCTAGCAAATAATGAAGTTGCAATGGGTGATCTACTAAGTCTGAAATTAAAAGTATTGAAAATAATAAAAACTATAAGCTAAAGAAAATAAAAATGAGTGAAAATTACTTACAATACTCCAAGTAATTAAAAGCAAGTACCTACAAAAATAATTAAAGCAGTTAAAATTCATTAACGCAACTAAAAGAAAATGCAAATATGAAAATGAAGAAATAAAATTAAACTAAAATTTAAACAAAAATAAAAATGCATGTAATTAAACTAACTTAAAATCTAATAAAAATGAAAACTAAACTAAAAATGCATGAAACACATTTAATCTAAATTAACTCTAAATGCAACTCATAAAATACTAAACTAAAATAAAGTACTAAAACATATAATATAAAATTAACTACTAACTAAAAAATTAAAACTAAAAATTAAATTGACATGCAAAGATATTAATCTAACCTACCATTCTAATTGATTGAATTAACTAACTAACAACTAAAAAATGCATGAAAATACTAAAAATGCATTAAACTATAACAAAATGATTAAAATGACATGGCCAAACATGGCCTTAAGCTACTTTGCCAGGAGAGTGGTCTCGATACTGCACTGTGCCCATTTCTTCTTGGTTTGTCCAGGTGTGTCCTGATCTATCGGTTTTGTGCCTCTGCTCCTGCCGTCCTCCACATCCCACATTTCTACCCAGCTAGCCAGGGTCCTATGCACCGTACTGTGCATGTTGTATCATTTCTAGGTGCTCCAAATGCTGTCCGACAATCTGCTACACGGGTACTGCTCCAGCCGTGTTGTCTGCTGCACGTTCTGCGCATCACCAACGCAGCTGCAGCTCTGTTTGTACACCAATGCATATGCTGCACATTCCCTTACTTCAAGCACAGCATCATGGCATCTAGTGCTCACCCTGCTTTCCTGCTGCTTAAGAATGGATAAATCTCGATTCTATACATCATCACCCAACTTGGAACATGGGCGAACAGAGAGGTGATGTGATTCCTGTCTACAGCTCCCGCGTTGCTTGCCGCATCCAACAACTCTACTCAGCAATGCCCACCAGCTTCAGCACTGACCAACAACCTCTTCAGCACGTTCACATCAATGTCTGCAACAGCAACTGCGCTACAGATCGTGCTTCTCCCTTCTCGTCCTGCCCATTCTACGTACTGCTCAAGGACCAGTAGGGGTGATCATCACAGAAGCAGCTTCATCCAAGCAGTCGCGCAGGAATCCAATCTGGACGCACCAACCTTGGCTCCAGCAAATAACAGCAGATGCAGTAATCAGACTAAGAATAGAACATGCATTCCTCGGCAGTAAAGAGGTAACAACGTTTTCCAAGACCAAAAACACAATTCGCAGCAGCAGCAGGATACTCCTCTGGTCTGCCCCAACACGTAAACTACCTAGTTAAAGGAGTTGAGACCTTGCAAAAATGCTTAGCAGAAGTTCAGCCTAGTAAAAAAATCTTAACTCCTTTAGCCAGTGGTAACAAAAGTGAAGAACACATAAATGAAATAGGAATCCGAGAGTAGCAAACAACGAAAAATAGAAAAACTTTTCATTAAGGAATTACACTTGAACAAACCGAGAAGAAAATAAAAATGGAAAATGGTTGCTGAAACGAAATTTGAAAAACTTTTAATAAGTAATGAAATTGTTGTGAACAGTAGCTAAAGAAAATGATGACAATCGAAAAGTTTAAGAAAATCTAGAGAAAATAAAACTTTTAATAGAAATAGATTATTTTCTAAAACTATCTACTTCTACTCCTACAAACTAATTTACCCTAAATTACACTACTCCTAAATTCTACCCTAACTACACTACTCCTACTTCCTACCCTAGGCTACATGCCATTTTCAATTGCCATCTTTTTCTATTTATATACACACTTAGGGGTACAATGGTATTTTTTCATCCTAGATGACTTGGCATTGTTTGGCCACTTATCTTCATTTGATTTGTTGCAGAGTAGATATTTCTATGTCATTAGTCTTTTTGTCCAATTGGTTGTGCGATGTGGCCTGGTGTGTGTCTTCCAGAGGGTTGGCACGGTGTCCTTCGATCTTATCGTTTTAAAGCGATTAAAATACAGACACCTGGCATCATGCGTGTCCAGACGACTGGCGACTCGGTTTGCAAATTAGAAGTGGTCCAATCTCCTTTAGCCCGTTTTCAGTCTAATTTTGATTAAAAAGACTGAGTTTCATCCGGATTAAATTTATCTGCACATTAAAGAATTTTAATTAAATATGGGGATAATTAATGAAATAATATGGGGATTTAAATAATTAATTAGGAAATTAAGCACAAATAATTCTATTAAAAATAGAATTATCACACTCCAAAACTTGAGATTTTGCTTGTCCTCAAGCAAAACAAAACAAATATAGAAATGACAAGTACAAAACATAATAATTTGCCCAATATTATCCTCAAAGATAAAGTACAGACTATGATCTCAAAGACTCACAATTACAAGTCCAACATTCAGAATCATTCAATCATAAGTCCTAACCCAAATTGGATTCCTCGTGTGTGTGTGAAAATGTCAAAATCACTTCACAGTACATTATCCGGATCAGATTATGCAAACACAGTGAATGCAAAGTCAATGACATGTGATCATTCCCATAAGTTTGCTTTTCACTTCTCTCTCCACTAATGTAGTCACACTTAATCAAAAATCAATAGGACTTCATTAAGCTTGTAATGTAAGGCTAGGATTAAGGTATGATAAAGTCGATTTATGTTTAATTACCCCTTAACATGCATTACTTCTAGGATCTTAATGTAAGAGCTCAAATTTATTTTCCCCAAACTTATTTATTTCACTAGGCATTTTATTCTATTTTTGTATTTTTCTTCTTTCTTCTTTTCTTTTTATTTTTCTTTCATTTTTTTTACTTTCACTATCACCAGATACCCATATGTACAAAGCTCACAATATATCCCAGTGACTTTTTATGCTTTCGGGGTAAGGGACAGGAACAGAGTATTTAAGCTAAAGAAATTTATACAGGTGTATTTACAGAGAAAAGCTTATTTGGCCCAGATGAGTGACTAGGGGTAAAATATGTACAAGGATGGCTAGAAAGGCTCAAACGATCCAAAGATGGCATAAATCATCTCCCTAATTAAGTGTGATCTAATATTTCACCTCGAGATTAGATCAAACAAATTCTAGAATATGATACACAAAATCAACTAAACAAATGCAATCCTAGGTGCACATAAGCTTTCTCTAAATAAATATACAATTTCATGACATGACATGTGTGTAAGATGAGGAAATCACAATCAAGACAAATTCAAGAACTCAACTTCATGTTTTTCCTATAATCATGCTTCTTAGTCAATCAAAATCAAACTTAACCATGGGGCATATCATCGAAAAATGAGAAAACTACATGCTAAGCACTAAATCATCCCAAAATCAAACAATTTAAGCTCAGATTTTTGAAAAAAATTTGAAATTTTTTTCAATTTTGCCCAAATTTTTGAAAAATGCTCAAGTGATATCCCATCCCCCAAACTTAAAGTGCACAATGTCCTCAATGTGCAGATAATATAAGAATTTAAGCTCAGGAACAGAGTATTCCCCTTTCTGATGATGATGACGAACAATCGAAGCTTGATTGAAAACATAAAACTAGAAAAGAAACCTGCAAAATAAACAAAGAAAGAAACAACGAAAAAGAAAAAGAACTATATACAAAGTGAAAAGAAAAATTAAGCCACTTCAAATGCAGCTAAAAAAAAAACAGCACTCAGCAGTAGGGCGAAGAGTAGGAGGATCAGCCAGAGTGGTGATAGAATGTTGACAGTTAACTCCTCCTTAGCTCTATCTAATTCCCTTATTCTTTCAGATATTTTATGCTTAAGCCTTATATCCTTCATCCTAAAACAGTCTTGAGAGTCATCAGAGAGCTTCAAAGGTTTGAAAACTTGAAATGTCACTTCTTGATCTAGGACTCTCATAGTCAACTCCCCCTTTTGTACATCAATTAAAGTTCTACCAGTTGCTAGGAAAGGTCTGCCTAGTATAATGGGGACTTCCCTATCTTCCTCCATGTCTAATACAATAAAATTCGCAGGGAAAATAAACTTGTCCACCTTTACTAACACATCCTCAATGACCCCCTTCGGATATTTAATGGATCGATCAGCTAGTTGAAGGGTCACTGTGGTAGGCTTGACATCCCCTATTCCTAACTTTTGGAAGATTGACCAAGGCATCAGATTTATACTAGCTCCTAGATCATACAAGGCTCTACCAAAGAAAAGATTTCTAATAGTGCAGGGTATGGTAAAACTCCTAGGATCCTTGAGCTTGTGGGGTAATTTCCTTTGGATAATTGCACTACAATCCTCAGTTAAAGCCACCGTCTCATAATCTTCCAGTCTTCTCTTCTTTGAGAGAATATCCTTTAAAAACTTCACATAACTTAGCATTTGCTCTAAAGCATCTGCGAAAGGAATGTTGATGTGAAGTTTCTTAAAAACTTCAAGAAATTTGGCGAATTGTTGATCGAGTTTTTGATTCTGAAACCTCTGAGGAAAAGGTTATGGTGGTCTAACTAGGGATGGTGTAGTGGTAACATGTATAGCATCAGAGGATGATGAAGGCTGTGAAGTAGAAGAAGGTCTAGATGAAGAAGCGCCTAGCTTTGATTCCTTTGCCGCCTGATCTTTAGGTTCCTGCTCTTTCTGAGTTGCCTCTTTAGAACCTATGGGTTTTTCAACTATGGGCTGTTCAGGTCCAGACTTAACTTGTGGCTCATCTAGCTCTCTGTCGCTCCTAAGGGTGATATATTTAACATGTTCCTTACCCTCCCTTTGCCTAACAGGATTGGCTTTAGTGTTACTGGGGAGGGTCCCTTGTGGACGTTGGCTAAGAGCACTAGCTATTTGTCCAACCTGAACTTCTAAGTTCTTAATTGAGGCAGCTTGATTTTACAGGATAGTCGTGAACATTTCCTCAAGCGAGGGCTTCTTCTCAGCTGCTGGTGCATGGTAAAGTTGGGGCTGCATTAGTTGTGGTCGTGGTGGTGGTTGATGGAAATGAGGTGGATGATGTTGAAACTGAGGTGGTGATGGTTGATGATATGGAAATTGTGACTGTGGTGGTACATGAACTGGTGCAGCTTGAAAACTAGAGGGTCCTACAAGTCTAGAATTAGAAGATTGCCCTTGGTTTTGGCTCCAGAAAAAGTTAGGATGGTTCCTCCACCCTGGGTTGTAGGTGTTTGAAAATGGGTTGTTCTGTTGCTTCTGAGATGGGGCAACGTACTGAACCGATTCTAAGTTGAGCGAACACCTATCTATAAAGTGGGTACCACTACACAGCTAGCAGGAAAGAAAAGGACTTTAGACAGAATAAACATGATTAGGACTGATGGAAGGATTATGTTGTGTACTGATCGACTCTACCTTCTTCGTAAGGTTAGCTATTTGAGAGGTTAAGGTAGACAGCGTGTCGAGCTCATAGATACCCGTCGACTTCTTAAGCAATTTCCTCTCCGAGGACCGTAGATAGTTGTTAGCAGCCATCTTGTCTAAGAGCTCGTAAGCTTCCTCCTCTGTTTTACATATTTGTGCTCCACCCACAGCAGCGTCAACAATGGTCCTATTTTGGCTTGTAAGTCCATTGTAGAAGGTCTGGACTTGCAGCCATAAAGGTAGGCCATGATGAGAGCACTTCCTAAGAAGCTCCTTATATCGTTCCCATGCTTCGTAAAGAGATTCAGAATCGAATTGGGCAAAGGAAGATATGTCGCTACGAAGTTTGACCATTTTAGAGGGAGGGAAAAACTTAGCTAAAAATTGATGGGCTAACTCGTCCCAAGTAGAAATGGATCCTGGAGGCAAGGAGGTTAACCAATGTCGCGCCCTATCCCTAAGCGAGAAGGGGAATAATCTAAGCCTAAGCGCATCATCAGATAATCCATTGTGCTTGAAGGTGTTGCATAGGTCTAAGAATTGCCCGAGGTTAGCATATGGGTCGTCATGAGAGAGCCCACAGAACTGCAATGAAGTCTGGATCATTTGCAGGATTACGAGCTTAATTTTGAAGTTGTTTGCAGGGACAACTGGTGGCCTAATGCAGTTATAATATCCTCCAATCGTCGGCACTTCATAATCTTCAACTGTCCTAATTTCCCTATTTTCTGCTATGATGTTTTGCAACGGAGCTAATAATTTCCTAGAATCCTTTCGAATTTTCCTAAGAGTTCGTTTAATTTCAGGATTTAAAGGAAAGCAATCATAACTTTTGGCTCTACGCATGCAATCATAAAAAAGTCCTTAGAAAAATTTTTAAAATTTTTTAATTTTTGAATTTTTTTTTAATGAGATGGAGAAGATTTAACTAACCTAAACTAAGGCTCTAAATATTTACAACCTAAATATTTACAAGCTAGAATTACACCTAAACATAATTTCACCGATATTAATTAATGGCTAATTAAGACTTCCTCGACAACGGCGCCAAAAAACTTGGTACGATCTAAACGTATTATCCGCAAGTGCACGGGTCGTACAAGTAATAATGGGATTTGAGTCTCGAGTTATTGTCCCATAGAGAAGTTGATTAGTCTAATTAACTATCGGTTAATCTTACCCTAAGTATATCCTAGCAAATTATGAAGTTGCAATGGGTGATCTACTAAGTTTGAAATTAAAAGTACTAAAAATAATAAAAACTATAAACTAAAGAAAATACAAACGAGTGAAAATTACTTACAATGCTTCAAGCAATTAAAAGCAAGTACCTACAAAAATAATTAAAGCAGTTAAAATTCATTAACGCAACTAAAATAAAATGCAAATATGAAAATGAAGAAATAAAATTAAACTAAAATTTAAACAAAAATAAAAATGCATGTAATTAAACTAATAAAAATTGCAAATTAAACTAACCTAAAATCTAATAAAAATGAAAACTAAATTAAAAATGCATGAAACACATTTAATCTAAATTAACTCTAAATGCAACTCATAAAATACTAAACTAAAATAAAGTCCTAAAACATATAATATAAAATTAACTACTAACTAAAAAAATTAAAACTAAAAATTAAATTGACATGCAAAGATATTAATCTAACCTACCATTCTAATTGATTGAATTAACTAACTAACAACTAACAAATGCATGAAAATACTAAAAATGCATTAAACTATAACAAAATGATTAAAATGACATTGCCAAACATGGCCTTAAGCTACTTTGCCTAGAGAGTGGTCCCGATACTGCACTATTCCCATTTCTTCTTGGTTTGTCCAGGTGTGTCCTGCTCTCTTGATTTTATGCCTCTGCTCCTGCCGTGCTCCACATCCCACGTTTTTGCCTAGCTAGCCAGGGTCCTGTGCACCGTATTGTGCACGTTGTATCATTTCTAGGTGCTCTAAATGCTCTCCAACAATCTGCTACACGGGTACTACTCCAGCTGTGTTGTCTGCTGCACGTTCTGCACATCACTAATGCAGCTGCAGCTCTGTTTGTACACCAGTGCATATCCTGCACATTCCCTTACTTCACGTACAATAGCATGGCATTTAGTGCTCACCCTGCTTTCCTGCTGCTTACGAATAGATAAATCTCGGTTCTATACATCATCACCCAACTTGGAACAGGGGAGAACAGAGAGGTGATGTGATTTCTGTCTACAGCTCCCACGTTGCTTGCTGCATCCAGCAACTCTGCTCAGCAATGTCCACCATCTTTAGCACTGGCCAGCAACCTCTTTAACACGTTCACATCAATGTCCGTAACAACACCTCAATGCTACAGATTGTGCTTCTCGCTTCTCGTCCTGCCCATTCTACGTACTGCTCAAGGACCAGCAGGTGTGACCATCACAGAAGCAGTGTTCATCCAAGCAGTTGCGCAGGAATCCAATCTGGACGCACCAACCTTGGCTCCAGCAAACAACAGCAGATGCAGTAATTAGACTAAGAATAGAACATGCATTCCTCGGTAGTAAAGAGGCAACAACGTTTTCTAAGTCCAAAAATACAATTCGCAGCAGCAGCAGGATACTCCTCTGGTCTGCCCCAACACGTAAACTACTTAGCTAAAGGAGTTGAGACCTTGCAAAAATGCTTAGCAGAAGTTCAGCCCAGTAAAAAACCTTGACTCCTTCAGCTAGTGGTAACAAAAGTGAAGAACACATAAATGAAATAGTAATCCGAGAGCAGCAAACAATGAAAAATAGAAAAACTTTTCATTAAGCAATTACACTTGAACAAACCGAGAAGAAAATAAAAATGGAAAATGGTTGCTCAAACGAAACTTGAAAAACTTTTAATAAGTAATGAAATTGTTGTGAACAATAGCAAAAGAAAATGATGACAATCGAAAAGTTTAAGAAAATCTAGAGAAAATAAAACTTTTAATATAAATAGATTATTTTCTAAAACTATCTACTTCTACTCCTACAAACTAATTTACCCTAAATTACAGTACTCCTAAATTCTACCCTAACTACACTACTCCTACTTCCTACCCTAGGCTACATGCCATTTTTAATTGCCATCTTTTTCTATTTATATACACACTTAGGGGTACAATGGTAATTTTTCATCCTAGATGAGTTGGCATTGTTTGGCCACTTGTCTTCATTTGATTTGCTGCAGAGTAGATATTTCCACGTCATTAGTCTTTTTGTCCAATTGGTTGTATGATGTGGCCCGGCGTGTGTCTTCCAGAGGGTTGGCACGGTGTCTTTCGATCTTATCGTTTCAGAGAGATTAAAATACAAACTCCTGACATCACGCTTGTCCAGACGACTGGTGACTCGGTCTGTAAATTGGAAGTGGTCTAGTCTCCTTTAGCCTGTTTTCAATCCAATTTTGACTGAAATGACTGAGTTTCATTCGGATTAAATTTATCTGTACATTAAAGAATTTTAATTAAATAAGGGGATAATTAATAAAATAATATGGGGATTTAAATAATTAATTAGAAAATTAAGCACAAATAATTCTATTAAAAATAGAATTATCAGAAATCGACTTTCCAAGCTTATGAGATCGATATGCCCCTAAGCATGAGATCGATCTGCTTTACACAAAACCTTAAAGAGATCGATTTGCCATTGCAATGAGATCGATTTGTTGCAACTCGAGCTTTATGGAGATTGATCTGCATTGAATGATGGATCGATCTGCTCCTCTTCAGAAGCAATTTTGTTGTACTTTTTTCCCCAAATTCACTGTTACATTGGTATTTGATTTACTTAACCATCCATTTTACATTTCATACACCTTTGCAACTTAAATACATTTGTTCCTTATGATTTATATCAATTGTGACTTGTCCATACATCACAAAATCATAAAGAATACAAATTACATTTCGGGCTTTATAATCTTCCCCACCTTAAAAAATTTGGTCCTCCAAATTAGAACCAAGTTACTCTTCAAACAACTAAGGGTATCTCTCTCGCATAAGACTCTCTAGCTCCCAAGTAGCTTCATCTGAAGTGTGATGCTGCCAGAGAATCTTTACTAACCTGATAGTCTTGTTTCTCAAGACTTTCTCCTTTCTATCCAATATCCGGATCGGTTTCTCTACATATGTCAACTCATCTTTGAGCTCTAATGACTCATATCGAATTACATGATTTGGATCGGGATGATACTTTCGTAGCATCGAAATGTGGAAAACATTATGCACTCCCGATAATTCTGGTGGCAAAGCCAATTTGTATGCCTTATCTCCTACTTGATCTAGTATCTCAAAGGGTCCAATGTAGCGAGAACTCAACTTATCTCTTTTCCCAAATCTTGCTATACCCTTGGAAGGAGAAACCTTCAGAAATATTGAATCACCAACTGCGAACTCTAGTGGCCTCCGTCTCTTGTCAGAATAGCTTTTCTGTCTACTTTGAGCTATCCTCAACCTCTCAACAATTAATCGGACATCCTTAGAGGCTTGTGTAACCAAATCAGGAGCAAAAATCTTTCTATCACCCACTTCTTCCCAACTGATAGGGGAACGACATCTACGGCCATATAAAGCCTCATATGGTGCCATCTCGATACTAGCATGATAACTGTTATTGTAGGCGAATTTGGCTAGTGGCAAAGGATCATCCCAAGAGCCTCTAAAATCCAACACACACGCTCTCAACATATCCTCCAGAGTTTGTATAGTCCTCTCTGACTGTCCATCTGTCTGAGGATGAAAAGCGATGCTTAAACTCAACTGGGTTCCCATGGTTTCTTGAAAGTGTTCCCAAAAGTGGAAAGTTAAGCGGGAATCCCTATCTGAGAGAATACTCACTGGAACACCATGTAACCTCACTACCTCGGGTACATACAGTTATGCTAATGAACTCAGAGTATCGGTAGCTTTCATAGCTAGAAAGTGGGCTGACTTCGTAAGTCTATCAACAATCACCCATATAGCATCGTGATTCCTCCGGGTCCTTGGTAAACCCATCACGAAATCCATAGTGATATGCTCCCATTTCCATATCGGTATTGGTAGAGGCTGCAATAACCCTATAGGTTTCTGATGCTCTACCTTCACCTGCTGACATACGAGACATCTCGTCACAAAATTTGCCACATCTCTTTTCATACTTGACCACCAATACACCCTCCAGAGGTTCTGATACATCTTATTACTCCCCGGATGTAGCGTGTACCTTGAAAAATGAGCTTTCGTTAATATCAATATCCTAAGCTCTGGGTCCTCGGGAACACACAATCTGCTTCTGAACCTCAGAAGTCCATATGAACTTATCTCAAAATCAGTCACTGTGCCCTTCTGTATTTGATCGATCATGTCAATGCAGTACAGATCAGTCTGTTGAGCTTGTTTGATTCTGTCTAATAGGTTTCGCTCCAAGCGTAGACTAGTAATCATACAGTTCGTATCCATGTCAGAAGGCATAACTCACAAACTGTGGCTGGCAAACTGCTCTAGCAACTCATGTTCCCTGACCATCATATACGATACCATCCCAAGGCTCTTTCCGCTCAAAGCATCTGCTACAACATTAGCCTTACCTAGATGATAAAGTATCTCACAATCATAGTCCTTTAGAAGCTCTAGCTATCTTCTCTGTCTCATGTTTAATTCTTTTTACGAGAACAAATACTTGAGGCTCTTGTGGTCTGTAAAAATCTGAAACCTCTCACCATACAAGTAGTGGCGTCATACCTTCAACACAAACACTACTGCTGCTAACTCTAAATCATGGGTCGAATAGTTCTTCTCATGACCTTTCAGCTGTCTGGATCCATAAGCAACTAACCTCCCATCTTGCATCAATACACAGCCCAGTCCTTGATACGAAGCATCAGTATACATTGAAAATCCTCCTGAGCTGGTAGGGTGTAAGACCCGATTTTATTGTAAGAGCAAAAGGGAATGAATAGAAATTTATGAGTGCATTTAAAAAATGCAAAAGGAGTGAAATAGAATTTTTGAACACGTTGAAGGGCAAAATGGTCAAAAGACAAAAAATCGGAATAAATTCGATAAGAAAAAATTTATTAAAATTAATGGATTGAGAAATCTTGGTCAATAAAGGTGAAATGAATTTATTCTGGGTTAAATTGATCAAGATATCAATTTATTAGAATTAATTGGGATTAATCGAAATTTTTAATTCGAAAAATCATTTCGAAAATAATCGAAAAAGATACCAGAAAGACGAAAATAGACTGATAAATTTATTTATTGAATAAAGGAATTAAATAATAATTTTTAGGATATTTTAAGAGATATTTGGATATTTTTAATGTATTTTATTGATTAAAATAATAATAAATAAATTAATAAAAGAAAAACAAAGAGGAAAAAAAAAAGAGATCGAAAACGTGAAAAGAAGAAACGAAAAACCACCAAGGAAAACCATTACCGGCGAGCCACCACCGGCGCCGGATGAGGGGCCACGACCACCAGAAAAGGAAGAGGAGCTTCAGGTGATCTCCCTGGTATCGACGGCACGACCCACCGACGCCGAAATCCGACGAATCGGATGAGAGGAAGACTGACGGGAGAGAAGAGCTCGGTGCCGACGATCCACGGCAGCTGGGCGTGAGCGGGGGCCACCGGCGTGTCACGCCCTCCTCCCACACGCGACTTTACCAAAAACCACAATAAATTTTTCACATTCTACTTACCTTTATCTCCTCAACAGTTGGGCTGTGAATAGGCATTAGTCTCCTCATCCATACATACCTTACCATTCTTTTTCGTATCATACATACATGACATTCATATCATAAGTAAATTCATATACTTAAATATAATTACATCATTACATCCCCCATATTAAAACATGTACATCACTGTGTTTATGCATTGTTCAGATACAAAAGAGTACACATGTGTATACCTTTCGCTAGATGGGGAGTGGCAGCGGATCAAAGGAATGCAATACCCTGGTCGACTCGATCTACTGACGAGAATCTGTAGAGATGGGGGGGAATGAAAGGGATGAGCTATCAACACGCTCAGTAAGGAAATCAGGTAAGCAAGTAGACATCCATACTAACTACTGAAAATAGTGCTTTGCCTTTCCTTCTCTCAATTCAAAAGCATGTTTAAAATATATATATAATATAGTACAGATTTAAAATCCCATGTACTAAACGCATGCTGGTTTATCAATCAGAGGCATTCATGCAAAACAGTGCATATTTAATCATTTAAAAATGCCTTTATATAAAATATGCCATTTACATTCAAAACACAGTAAATATGGCATTTCTCATCACAACACAAATAAACTGGGTTCCGACCCATCCCTCAGGTCTACCCGTATCATAAAACACATGTGATATATCATGCGAGACTCAGTGGCTAAATGCAATCTCTCTAGACTATGTAAGAGAGCCTCCCCGCCGAACAGAGCCTCCCCGCCCACTCTAGCTTAAGGATGTTGGGTTTAAGGATCTTACCGTAAGAGAGCATCTCCGAACTATGTACATATCCTAACATGTGGTGAAATCCTAGGCAACACAGTACTCGGTGTACGGGTTATCACTGCTGTAACGGGAGGGGGGGTCCATCATAACCGCCAGCTATCAACAACTCTCCTCCACAACTCCACAACACAAAACACGGTACAGTGTATTCCATGCCACACGCACGGTACAACGTACACTCGTGGACCCATACATCATGGTCGGGGTGCTTGCCATAGGTCTTAGCCTCTCATACCATGGAAATACATCATAGTCGGGGTGCCTGCCATAGGTCTTAGCCCTCATACTATGGAATAAATGCCACGTCTCTAAATCCACGTGAGAACATCTCAACAGTGTGACACTCAGTCTACACGGAGGAAATCGTCATGATTTTTCTAACATGTGTATATATCACGAAAAACTACAATGCGCATCTTGAGTGTGACACATAGTCAACACTCCGCCTCAAAACACTGTATATGCATGTCAAATATCAACACTAGTGCGAGTAAACCTCTAGCACCAGGTCATGCATAGTTCTCATTACAAATCAAGTACGATGTCATGTACAAATCATGAAAAATCGAGTGCGAGCAACGCTCCAACACTCTGTCATGCATCTCATGTAAAACTCAAGTACGAGCTAATCGCTCCAGCACTCTATCATGCACAAATCACATAAAAACTGAGTACGAGCAATGCTCTAGTACTCTATCATGCATGTCAAATAAATGTAGTGCGAGTAAACCTCCAGCACTAATGTATGTGAAAAACATCTGAAATCAAATGCGAGTTGTGCTCTAGCACGATTGTTTCCACATAATTCGGTAGATGGCTCTTTAAAAATAGGGATGTTTAAAATCATTAAAATCAGCACTATAAAGTGTGCTTAGTTTACATCGACCTCGAAACATTAGCCCATCCACCTACTCTTCTGCTACACAGCAGTAAAAATCATTCAAAACATCATTTTCATGCTTTTTACAACTTTTTCCAAAATTTCACTTTTTGCCTAACTAGGGGTAAAATCATAATTTATCCATATCGGGTCCCTATAATTATTATAGATTTTCTCTGACCCTCAAACAATTTCAGTGAATGTAAAATCCAACGAAAATATGCACAGATATCTCTAGCTACTTGCAAGAGTCCCCTACCTCGGATCACGTCGTGTGACCTCTCTTCCTCTGTGCTGTCTAACTCGCAGTCCGGTCAACTCTCAATATGACTCTGGAGCTGCATTTAAATCATTCACTGAGTTAATTACACTTTTCCTACTGTATTACACATTTAATACAGTTCATTTCACTAAAATGGGCCCGTTTACGCTTAATGGGCCTTAATCACGTTAATCGGGCCTTAATCCGTATTAAGCCCATTCATCAAGGTCTATTGAGTCATTGGGCTTATCAATACCCATTGGGCTTTATTCCAAGCTCTTTGGATAGCCCGTATATCATTTACGACTTTTATTTCAATTTTCTAAATATAATTCACTAAATCTGAAATTTAATCCGAAATGCGTAAATTAAATCTTAAATACGCATAAATCACTTAAATTGTCGTAAATGAACTTTACTTACCCGAGATTGTGCGATGGTGCATGAATCAAAGTTCGATCGGGCTTTCGTTCGGAATTAATCGTCGAACTGCACAATTTCGTATATTTAACTCCGGGTCAATTTCTGATTAAATATAATTTAAATAAATTTATCGAAAATTAAATTGGTCACTTTTGACCTCGTATCGACTTACCCGAAGTCCGGTGAAATCCCAAAAATTTTTCTTTTCCTTTTTCTTTCTTTTTTCCTCTTTTTCCCCTTTTCTCCTCGACTGAACCGGTCCGGTCTGGTTCAGCACAGTCACTTTCCCCTGAATCGGCCGACAGGTTGAGGCTCCTTTCGCCGTTCTGGCGCCGTTCGATCAGTTCTCCGGCCAATTCCACAGCCAAATGGTTCGGTCTTGCCTCTAGAGGCTTCTTTTGGCCTCGTCTGGGGTTTACCGGCGTCGAATTCTGTCGAATCCGTCTTTCTCTCCCTCGGCTTCAACCTCGCCGATCTCCCCGTTTCGGCGCCGGTGAGGCGCGTTACCGGTGGCTGGGAGGTCGCAGGCTTACGCTCTTCCTTTTTCGGTCGTTCGCTGGCCGCTGGGTCGTCGGATTGGTGGCCGTCCGGTGAGCTCTTCTTCCTCAGCCTTCACACGGTTTGCTCTCTCTTTTCTCTCTCCCCGATACCAATTTTCAATCCGTTTCTGATTTTCATTTTTTTTTCAATTTCTTTATAATATAATTTTTAATATTATTTTAATCCTTAAAATAATATTAAAAATCCTAAAATATCCCAAAAATTCTTATTAAATTCATTTAGTCCGTAAATGAATTTATCAGTCCGATTTTACTTTTTCAGTATATTTTTCCACTATTTTTGGGCTTATTTTTCGAGACAAAAATTCCAAAAATATTAATTAAATTCATATCTCGATCAATTGGACTCGAAATTCAATATTTTCCTCGTTATTGATCAAGATTTTTCAATTTCATATTTTTAATGAAATTTTCTCATCAGATTTATATCGAATTTTGGTCATTTGATCGTTTTACCCCTGTATTTGCTCGAAAATCACTTTAACCCTTATCTCACTATTATGTAGCTTACATGCATTTTTAATTTCTTAAATAGTCGATTGCATGTTAATAAATACCCTTCTTATGATTCAACTATGAAGTATAACGTTCGTACATATAGGAATCATAAGGTACAAGCTACATACGTAAATCGAAAACTCGGATCTGACAATCCTTCCCAACTAAAAGAATTTGGTCCTCCAAATTAGAACCAAATCAATCCTCAAACAACTGGGGGTACTTATCTCGCATCAAGCTCTCTAACTCCCAAGTAGCCTCCTCGGAAGTGTGATGCTGCCATAAAACCTTCACTAACCCGATAGTCTTTGACCTCAAAACATTCTCCTTCCTATCCAGTATCCGAATCGGCCTCTCAACATATGATATGTCCTCACTGAGCTCCAATGGCTCATAACTAATCACATGTGCCGAATCCGGGTGATACTTCCGAAGCATCGAAATGTGGAAGACGTTGTGCACGCCTGACAAATCTGGTGGCAATGCCAACCTATAGGCCTTATCTCCACTCGATCGAGTATCTCAAAGGGTCCAATGTAGCGAGGACTCAGCTTACCCCTCTTCCCAAACCTTCAGAAACACGGACTCACCAACTGCGAACTCAAGAGGCCTATGTCTCCTGTCAGCATAACTCTTCTGTCGACTCTGAGCTGTCCTCAATCTCTCAACTATCAACCGGACATCCTCAAAAGCCTGTGTAACCATATTAGGAGCAAAAATCTTTCAGTCACCCACTTCTTCCCACCCAATAGGGGAACGACATCTACGGCCATACAAGGCCTCATACGGTGCCATCCCAATACTCGAATGATAACTGTCGTTGTAGGCGAACTCGGCTAGTGGCAAATGATCATCCCAGGAGCCTCTAAAATCCAGCACACATGCTCTCAACATATCCTCCAGAGTCTGTATCATCCTCTCTGACTGACCATCTGTTTGAGGATGGAAAGTTGTGCTCAAACTCAACTGGGTTCCCATGGCTTCGTCAGTCTATCAACGATCACCCAAATAGTATCGTGATTCCTCCAGGTCTTCGGTAAACCCATCACGAAATCCATGGTGATATGCTCCCATTTCCATGTCGGTATAGGTAGAGGCTGTAACAATCCTGCAGGTTTCTGATGCTCTACCTTCACCTGCTAACATACGAGACATCTCGCCACAAAATCTGCCACATCTTTCTTCATACCTGACCACTAGTACACCTTCCGGAGGTTCTGATACATCTTGCCACTCCCCGGATGCAACGTGTACCTCGATGAATGAGCTTCCGACAATATTAATCTCCTGAGCTCTGGGTCCTCGGGAACACACAATCTACCTCTGAACCTCAGTAGTCTATCAAGACTCAACTCAAAATCTATCATTGTGCCCCTCTGCATCTGACCAATCACATCGATGCAATACGGATCAGTCTGCTGAGCCCGTTTGGTCCTGTCCAACAGATCTGGCTCTAAGCGTAGACTCGTAATCATACAATCTGCATCTCTGTCCAAAGGTACAACTCCCAAACTGAGGCTAGCAAACTGCTCTAGCAGCTCGTGCTCCCTGACCATCATATACGATACCATCCCAAGGCTCTTCCTACTCAAAGCATCTGCTACAACATTAACCTTACCCGAATGATAAAGTATCTCACAATCATAATCCTTCAGAAGCTCTAGCCATCTTCTCTGTCTCATGTTCAGTTCCTTCTGTGAGAATAGGTACTTGAGGCTCTTGTGGTCGGTAAAAATCTAAAAATTCTCACCATACAAGTAGTGGGGCCATACCTTCAACGCAAACATTACGCTGCTAACTCTAAATCATGGGTCGGATAGGTCTTCTCATGGTCCTTCAGCTGTCTGGATCCATAAGCAACTACCCTCCCATCCTGCATCAACACACAGCCCAGTCCCTGATGCGAAGCATTGGTATATACTGAAAATCCTCCTAAGCTGGTAGGAATAGTGAGAATCGGAGTGGTGGTCAATCGACTCTTCAGCTCCTGAAAACTCCTCTCACAATCCTCATCCCATACGAATGCAACACTCTTTCGAGTGAGACGTGTCAACGGAGCAGCCATTTTTAAAAATCCCTTAACAAATCTTCGATAGTACCCTGCTAAACCCAAAAAACTCCTAATCTCGGTAACTGTCCTCGGTTGTTCCCACTGAACTACAGCCTCAATCTTGGATGGATCTACTGATACACCATCTCTCGACACTACATGTCCCAAAAATGAGATCTCTGTCAACCAAAAATCACACTTGCTGAGTTTAGCATACAACTGCTGCCCTCGTAGAGTCTGCAATACAATCCTGAGGTGCTCCTCATGCTCTTCCTCGGATCTCGAATATACTAAAATGTCATCGATGAATACGATAACAAACTGATCCAAATATGGCTTGAATACATCGTTCATCAAAGCCATGAAAGCTGCGGGAGCATTTGTCAGTCCGAATGGCATAACTAGGAACTCATAGTGGCCATATCGAGTCCTAAATGTTGTCTTAGTTACATCTCCACTCCGAACTCTCAACTGATGATACCCAGACCTCAGATCAATCTTAGAAAAGACCTGCTTTCCCCGAAGCTGATCCAGTAAGTCGTCAATGCGTGGAAGGGGATATCTATTCTTGATGGTAGCCTTATTCTACAATCTATAGTCTATACATAATCGGAGGCTTCCATCCTTCTTCCTCACAAATAGAACCGGTGCTCCCCACGGTGAAACACTCGGTCTGATAAAACCCCTATCCAACAGCTCCTGCAACTATCTCTTGAGCTCCTCCAGCTCAACTAAGGCCATGCAATACGGTGGTCTCGAAATAGGCTCAGTACCAGGCACTAAATCTATACAGAACTCCATCTTTCTGTCGGTGGTAACCCTGGCAACTCATCCGAGAAAACATCTGGGTACTCACTGACCACAGGAATATCTACCAACTCCGGATGTACCTTATCCGTATCCATTACGTACGCAATGAAACCTTCAAGATATTTATCTCTCAGTCAGCAAAATATTTTTTTATTTATTAACAACATATTTATTTCTTTCATTTCTTCCCATCAAACTTTACAATAACTTTCGTAGGGTTAGGAAACATAACTGTCTTAGTATAACAATCTAAAACAGCATGGTTTGCAGATAACCAATCCATACCTAATATTACATCAAAGTCACTCATACTTAGCAATATTAGATTGGCTGTCATATCCTTTTTCCCTACTCTTAACTTACAATCGTTATACACATGCTCAACTAGCTGACTGGAATCCATAGGCGTACTAATCAACATCATCATCTTTAAAGGAGTACGCTTTACATGCTTTTCTAACTTACATGCAAATGATGGCGATACAAATGAATGTGTGGCAACAGAATCAATTAAAACATATGCTTCTAAATCATAAATCAGGATGTTACCTCGAATCACATCCGCAGAAGCATCAGCTGTGTCCTAGTCCAAAACATGTACTCGCCCACGACCCATCACCTGCTTTCCTTTCTCCTCTACCGTCGCTCTACCTCTCTGAGTAGATGTACCAGCTGGAGCTCTATCATGCTCCCTACCCTTCTGTGGGGCAGTCAGATATGTCTCTGGGCACTCTCTAGCAATATGCCCCTGTTTCCTACATCCAAAACACACAACAGGGCTCAACAGACAAGGTCTACCGCCATGATGTCTACCACATCGGCTGCACTGATCGGTAGTAGGCCTCGATCCTCCAATCACAATGCCCTTTCCCGGAGCTATGGCCGGGTATGTAGGAGGTCTAATTGGTCGCTGTCGCACCTCCTCTATCCGTGGTCCCTTACCGAAGAGTCTCTTCCCTCCTCGATAACTGAACCCTCTATCTCTAGCCGGCCTCTTCCTCTCTCTATCTCGGCTCCAACTGAACTTCCCAAACTCAAAGAAATGCCTCTCATAATCTTGCTCACAAAGCTGCGCTCTGTGCACTGCCTCATCATATGTACCAATGTCTAGTGGTACCAATCTAGATCGCAACACCGGTCTCAATCCATCTACAAATTTACGGACCTTTCTAGTCTCGTTGTACATGGTATTGGGATCATATCTCCCCAAAGCCAAAAATCTAGTCTCATACTCATCCACTGTGAGACTCCCTTGGCTCAATCCTAAAAACTCAGCCTACAGTCTATGTTGCGCAGTATCAGGAACAAACTACCTCCTGAAGGCCTCTAGAAACATCTCCCAACTAATCTCAGCATGTCGGGCTCTCAATATCGGCCTGGTGGACTTCCACCAATGCTCTGCCATTCCCTTCAGTAGGAACGCAGCAAATGCGACTCTCTCAGAAGTCGTACACTCAAAGAAATCGTACAAGTTCTCCATCTTGCTAATCCACTCCTCTGTACTAGCTGGGTCCTTGACCCCTTGAAAGGATGGAGGTCCAAGCTTTTGGAACTATCGCAACCGATCCAAATCACACCCATATCCTCTACCACCCTGAACTGGTGGGGGTGTAGGAGTATCAATAGTCTGTGGCCTCTGTACAGGCTGCGCAGGTGTATCAGGTGCAACTGCCTCCCCTGTCACAGTCTCTGCATCCTGCCTCTGTCTACCTGGAAAAGTCTGTGCCAATAACCCTACTATCGCCTCCAGGCTACGCTCTATCCTCATGAAGCATGCCTCGATACTCTCTGGTACCTCAGAAGTATCCGGTACCCAGTAGTACCTGAGGGTGTATGGGTAGTCGAAGAATCACCCTGGCTAGTCGGCCTACCTCTACGGCCTCTAGCCATACCTCTCGCCCCTCTACTACGGCTGGTATTAGCCATAATGGTTAGATTCCTGCATTCACAAACATTAATTTGTCCAACTCCCATCTTGTATACACAATTGTAACTGAACAAAACACAGTGATATGGGGATGTACACTTTCCTAATTACTAATGCCTAGACACATCAGACCAACTACGCTCTGATACCACTCTGTCACGCCCTCCTCCCACACGCGACTTTACCAAAAACCACAATAAATTTTTCACATTTTACTTACCTTTATCTCCTCAACAGTTGGGCTGTGAATATGCATTAGTCTCCTCATCCATACATACCTTACCATTCTTTCTCGTATCATACATACATGACATTCATATCATAAGTAAATTCATATACTTAAATATAATTACATCATTACATCCCCCATATTAAAACATGTACATCACTGTGTTTATGCATTGTTCAGATACAAAAGAGTACGCATGTGTATACCTTTCGCTAGATGGGGAGTGCCAGCGGATCAAAGGAATTCAATACCCTGGTCGACTCGATCTACTGACGAGAATCTGTAGAGATGGGGGGGAAATGAATAGGATGAGCTATCAACACGCTCAGTAAGGAAATCAGGCAAGCAAGTAGACATCAATACTATCTACTGAAAATAGTGCTTTGTCTTTCCTTCTCTCAATTCAAAAGCATGTTTAAAATATATATAATACAGTACAGATTTAAAATCCCATGTACTAAACACATGCTGGTTTATCAATCAGAGGCATTCATGCAAAACAGTGCATATTTAATCATTTAAAAATGCCTTTATATAAAATATGCCATTTACATTCAAAACACAGTAAATATGGCATTTCTCATCACAACACAAATAAACTGGGTTCCGACCCATCCCTCAGATCAACCCGTATTATAAAACACATGTGATATATCGTGCGAGACTCAGTGGCTAAATGCAATCTCTCTAGACTATGTAAGAGAGCCTCCCCGTCGAACAGAGCCTCCTCGCCCACTCTGGCTTAAGGATGTTAGGCTTAAGGATCTTACCGTAAGAGAGTATCTCCGGACTAAGTACATATCCTAACATGTGGTGAAATCCTAGGCAACACAGTACTCGGTGTGTGGGTTATCACTGCTGTAATAGGAGGGGGGTCAGTCCATCATAACCGCCAGCTATCAACAACTCTCCTCCACAACACAAAACATGGTACACTGTACTCCATGCCACACGCACGGTACAACATACACTCATGGACCCATACATCATGGTCGGGGTGCCTGCCATAGGTCTTAGCCTCTCATACCATGAAAATACATCATAGTCGGGGTGCCTGCCATAGGTCTTAGCCCTCATACTATGGAATAAATGCCACGTCTCTAAATCCACGTGAGAACATCTCAACAGTGTGACACTCTGTCTACACGAAGGAAATCGTCACGATTTTTCTAACATGTGTATATATCACGAAAAACTACAGTGCGCGTCTTGAGTGTGACACACAGTCAACACTCCACCTCAAAACACTGTATATGCATGTCAAAATGTCAACACTAGTGCGAGAAACCTCTAGCACCAGGTCATGCATAGTTCTCATTACAAATCAAGTACGAGCAAATCGCTCAAGTACGATGTCATGTACAAATCATGAAAAATCGAGTACGAGCAACGCTCCAGCACTCTGTCATGCATCTCATGTAAAATTCGAGTACGAGCTAATCGCTCCAGCACTCTATCATGCACAAATCACATAAAAACTGAGTACGAGCAACGCTCTAGTACTCTATCATGCATGTCAAATAAATGTAGTGCGAGTAAACCTCCAGCACTAATGTATGTAAAAAACATCTGAAATCAAATGCGAGTTGTGCTCTAGCACGATTGTTTCCACATAATTTGATAGATGGCTCTTTAAAAATAGGGATGTTTAAAATCATTAAAATCAGCACTATAAAGTGTGCTTAGTTTACATCAACCTCGAAACATTAGCCCATCCACCTACTCTTCTGCTACACAGCAGTAAAAATCATTCAAAACATTTTCATGCTTTTTACAACTTTTCCCAAAATTTCACTTTTTACCTAACTAGGGGTAAAATCGTAATTTACCCATATCGGGTTCCTATAATTATTATAGATTTTCTCTGACCCTCAAACAATTTCAGTGAATGTAAAATCCAACGAAAATATGCACAGATATCTCTAGCTACTTGCAAGAGTCCCCTACCTCGGATCACGTCGTGTGACCTCTCTTCCTCTGTGCTATCTAACTCGTAGTCCGGTCAACTCTCAATATGACTCTGGAGCTGCATTTAAATCATTCACTGAGTTAATTACACTTTTCCTACTGTATTACATATTTAATACAGTTCATTTCACTAAAATGGGTCCGTTTACGCTTAATGGGCCTTAATCACGTTAATCGGGCCTTAATCCGTATTAAGCCCATTCATCAAGGTCTATTTAGTCATTGGGCTTATCAATACCCATTGGGCTTTATTCCAAGCTCTTTGGATAGCCCGTATATCATTTACGACATTTATTTCAATTTTTTGAATATAATTTATTAAATCTGAAATTTAATCCGAAATGCGTAAATTAAATCTTAAATACGCATAAATCACTTAAATTGTCGTAAATGAACTTTACTTACCCGAGATTGTGCGATGGTGCTACGAAATTATAAGCAACAATTTGAAATTTGCTTTTACAAATGGTTGTTGCGAGTTCTAAAAAGGGTATACTTTGTTGACACGTTTAACTAAGAAAGCATGGTATTTGAATGGGATGATAGACGTGACAGGAGTTTTGGTGTAATGAAGTATGAACTGACTACCGTGATTATTTTCACCATACCCAACAGCTCAAGAGGTTCTCCGTGTGTATGAATAAGCTGTGTATTGATGCAAAAAGGGAAGATAGTCGATTGTGGATCCAGACAACTTAAGGATCATAAAATAAACTATCTGACCCATGATTTAAAGTTGACAGCGATAGTACTTGTACTGAGGATATGGTACTATTATATACATTGTGAGAAATTTTAGGTATGCACTGATCATAAAGCCCCAAGTATCTGTTTTCATAGAAAGAGTCGAATATGAAATAATAAAGTGGGTTAGAGCTTCCGAGAGATTTTGATTGTGGAAAATTGTACCACCCAGGAAAGGCTAATGTGATGGCTGATGCCTTGAGCAGAAAGAGCCTCGGGATGGTATTACATATGATGGTCAGGGAGCGTGAGCTGCTAGAGCAGTTGTGGGCATCAGTAGTGATGTGATCCCTTCTGATGATGACAGTGATTGTGTGACAGCTAGCCTAAGACTAGAACCGGATGAGAGTGCCCGGATTTGATAGGCTTAGCGTGATGATCAACATGGTGTTGATAGTTTGGGTCAGATTCAGAAGGGTACAGTGACAGAGTTCACAGAAAGTGTTGATAATGGTTATTGAGGTTCAATGACAGTATAAGTACTCCCTAGGACCACCGTTGATGAGATAGTAATATTGTCAGAAGCTTACTCTTCGGGATATACAGTGCATCCGGAAAGTAACGAATATATAGATATGAAATCTCTGAAAAGGGTATTGGTGGTCATATGTGAAAAGAGATATGGTAGAGATTGTGGAAAAGTGCCTAGTATGTCAGCAGAATAAGGTAGAGTATTAAAAGTCTGCAGAGTTATTGTAGCCTCTACCTATATCGACACGACACAGAAATGGGAGCAAGTTTCCATAAATTTCGTGATGGGTTATAGAGGACTCAGATGAATCACGAGGCTATTTAGATGATAGTCGCTAAATTGACTAAGTCTACCCACCTTCTGGTTATGAAATTCCTAGATACTCAAAGTGTGTATGAGGATTCAGGTATACGGAAGATTGTGGAACATTATGTAGTGTTCTAATGAGCATGGTATCATATAGGGATTCCCACTTCATTTCCCACCTCTGAGAATATTTTCAAGAAGCTACGGGAACCCGATTTAGTATTTGTACAGCTTTCCATCCTAAGACAGATGGTCAGTTAGAGAGGACTGTACAGGTTCTGGAGGATACGATGAAAGTGTGTGCCATTGATTTTATAAGCTCCTGGGATGATCAGTTATTACAAATTGGATCCATCAATAACGACAGTTGTCACTTGAGTATCGGGATAATAAGATATGAGGCATAGTATGGCCGTAGGGGTTGTTTCCCTGACTTGGATAAGAAAAAATGGGTGACAGATAGAAATTTCTTTCGAATTAGTATAATAAGTCTCTGAGGATGTTCAGTTGAGTGAGAGATTGAGAACACCTCAGAGCAGACAAAAAGCATTGGAATTCACCAAGGGGAATCAGTAATTGTTGAAGTTATTTGTCCTAAGGGAATAAGGACATAACGAGACTCGGGAAGAAGGTAAATTAAGTTTTGCTGAATGGAATTTTTGAAAGATTGGACAAGTGGGAGATAAGACTCTTTTGATACTTCGGCAATACTGTGAGATCTGAGAATTTTAGACATATTTTAATTATGTAATATGAACTTGAAGTATAACTTATTGAGCTAAGTGAATTGGGGAATGATAATTGGAGATTTATATGTTAAGTGTTTAAAATAAGTATAAGTTATGAGGACAGATCGATCTGGGAGAAGGAGAGATCGATCTGGAGAGTTAAAAATGACAAGGAAGGAGGAATTTAAGGAGCAGATCGATCTCCAATGGAAGAGGATCGATGATCTTATGATTCTGTTTGAGAGAAGATCGATCTCATGAGGAAGAGATCGATCTCCAAATGATTCTGTTTGGGAGAAGATCGATCTCCTCTAGGAGCAAATCGATCTCATAAAGCCATAAAGAGATCGATCTCACCCCTCGACAGATCGATCTCCTAGGCATAAATTACCCCAAATCGTCCCAAAAATTCAAATGCAGATCGATCTCATCAAGAGCCAGATCGATCTCCTACCCTCAGCCTATATAAGGAACTCCTGTTTTTCTCCTGCAATCTCACTTTCTCTCTCTTCCAACCCCCATTTTCACCGAAACCTAGCTTTCTCACTCATCCAAAGCACCCATTTTCATCCAAATCAGAAGTTGTGGCAAGAAGGAAAGTTGTTCCTCATCAAAGGGAGAACAACATACTTGGAAATCGAAAGACGGATCGAATCAAGGCAAGAGATAAGCTCTCCACAAGTTTTGGGTAATTTCTAAACCTTGATCTTGATATCTGAGATGATTTTGGTGATAATGGTTGTTGGCATTGTGTTCAAATAGCTGAAAAATGATTAGGGATTGATGAAATTACAATGTGGTTAGAGTGATAATGATATTTAGCAATTTTGGGAATTTGAGCTATAAATAGAAATTTAGACAATGTGGTGAATTAGCATAGATAATTGGCATGAGAAATGTAGAACGTTGAGATGTTGTGAATGAGAGTGTAGTTTGGGGTAGAGTTACGAGAATCAAGAGATTTGAGGTGTTATGAGCAATTATGCTCGATTTTTAAGAATTGAGGTTACTGTGATGAGGAATATTGATGTTTTAACATCGTTTGGACAGCTCGGGAGTTCCAAAGTGGAATGCGAGACTAGTCCGTGTCAAGGGGGAAAGATTGCACTATACGAGGTGCAAAGAGGTAAGGGAAATTAAACCAATTGTGTATGTGATTTTGAACTATTATAGCATGATTTGTGATTTATAAAACAAGCATGTTTAGTGTGTGTTGTGATATAATTGCACACGATTTTTATAGCCGGTTGGAGCCCATTATTTTATGAGTTTATAAGCTGAGTGTGAAATTGCTTTATAAACAGTTGAATTTGTGTGAGTAATGAATTGGGCTCTACGTTAAGGCAATATCGAGATTTGAGAAATGTGTGCGTGCTTTACCGGTTGGAACTCGATTTTATTATGTTTTGTGTTGAGTACAAAACGGTTTTCAAATGAGTTTTATGAGAGAAAAACCACTATGAGTTCTACGTGAAGGCAAACCAGTCTTATGTGATAAGACTTAGGTGTGTAATTTTGAGTACACACCGAGCATTGCTCTGGTAGCATGTAAGCCCAATTCTTCTCCGTTCTGGTAACGTGAGAATAACCCATTCTGTGGCTATGCCACGTATACTGGTGGCCGTTGCCACGTGAGAACCCCATTTGGTGGCCATTGCCACGTGAGAACCCTATTTGGTGGCCGTTGCCATGTGAGAACCCTATTTGGTGGCCGTTGCCACGCGAGAAACCCTATTCTGTGGCTGTGCCACGCGTGAATTTAAATCAGTGGCTATGCCACGTGTGCTTAGTGGCTGTGCCACGTGTGAATTTAAATCAGTGGCTATGCCACGTGTGTTTAGTGGCTGTGCCACGTGGATTATTATTACAGTGATTTTATCACGTTAATTGAGAAAGCATTTATCGCATTATTTCACATGCTTTGTTATTGCTCCATACTGAGCATTTTACTTTATGTTTTCACATGATTTGAGATATGAGAATGTCGTTTTGAGTACTTTATGCTATGGTTCTCAAATGAGATTAATGAGTTTCACATACAAATAAATATTTTGTGATGTGCATTTTGGTTTATGAAATGAGTCCCTTACCCCCTTTACTGAGCGATTTAGAAGCTCACCCTATTTTCTTTCCCCCCAGATCTCTTCAAGTGAAAAGGGTTTTCCTGCGACGTACGGAGTAGTGGCTAGTGGAGGACTTGAGCTCCAGGCCATATATTGTATTTTGAGGTATCTTTTATCTTTTCATGTACCCAGACAATTATCATAATTGCAGACACTTGATGTATAACATTGTATGGGATGTATTAGGATTAATTAGCTTGAGATCAAGTAATGTATATGATATAATACATACTATTTAATGACGAGATCCTGAGGTATAATATAGGTGATGATGTATGACACTGCACAGGAATGCACTCTTAATTGTGAATTAATGAGTAAAAAGTTTTAAATTAGCCCTATTTTTCGCGTTTCCCGGGCGTGACAAATACTATCCAGATCCAGCATAGGTGATCGGATATGAACTCCAACAGTTCAGCTCAGTGCAAATATAAGTATATTGAAAAAGTTGATTTGGGCATTAAACACGAAAGAGAAAGTATTGAGGATTAAGACGATCTCCCTAATTAAAGCCCTTTGGTAGTATTACACTTCGGAAAAAAAAAGGTCACATGAAAATTAAAAAGTATGATACAATTGATGTACCCGGAGTAGTTTATGGACTCATATGACTTGGTTCTAATTTGGAGGACCAAATTCCTTAAGTGGGGGAGATTATGTAAGACCCGATTTTATTGTAAGAGCAAAAGGGAATGAATAGAAATTTACGAGTGCATTTAAAAAATGCAAAAGGACTGAAATAAAATTTTCGAACACGTTGAAGGGCAAAATGGTCAAAAGATCGAAAATCGGTATAAATTCGATAAGAAAAAATTTATTAAAAATAATGGATTGAGAAATCTTGGACAATGAAGGTGAAATAAATTTATTCTGGGTTAAATTGATCAAGATATCAATTTATTGGAATTAATCGGGATTAATCGGAATTTTTTATTCAAAAAATCATTTCGAAAATAATCGAAAAATATATCGGAAAGACGAAAATAGACTGATAAATTTATTTATTGAATAAAGGAATTAAATAATAATTTTTAGTATATTTTAAGAGATATTTGGGTATTTTTAATGTATTTTATTGATTAAAATAATAATAAATAAATTAATAAAAGAAAAAAAAAGAGATCGAAAATGTGAAAAGAAGAAACGAAAAACCACCAAGGAAAACCATCACCAGCAAGCCACCATCGGCGCCGGATGAGGGGCCACGACCACCAGAAAAGGAAGAGGAGCTTCAGGCGATCTCCCTGGTATCGACGGCACAACCCACCGACGCCGGAATCCGGTGAATCGGGGGAGAGGAAGACCGACGGGAGAGAAGAGCTTGGTCCCGGTGATCCACGATAGCTGGGCATGAGCAGGGGCCAACGACGTGATCGGGAGGAGGAGCCGGTCATTTTGGGACCCGTAGCTGCCGGCGAAACGGTCGGAATCGCCGACGACGGCCAAGCCCAGAAATGGGTACCGACGGCGGAGAGAACAGGTCGGACTGGCCACTTTTCGACGACCTCGACCGAAGCCAACCCTAGATCTGAGATGCGGACGACCCAGCGGAGCCACTGGCTGCGGAAGCCGACGGAGAACCAGCCGGCAAGGCCCTGAACCGGCCGAACCGACGGTCCGAACCGAGTCTGAATCAAATTGGGGAAAAATCCCGACGATGTAATCGAGCTACGGGTAAGTCAGTAGCGGTCGAAATTGACCGATTTAAATTTTGAAATATTTTATTTAATTAATTTACGACTGGAAATTTACCCAAAAATTCATGAAATTGTGTAGCTCGACAATTGACATCCAACGAGAGCTCGAGATAGCTTCAATTTGCATACTAGCATGGAATCGCGGGTAAGTAACCTTTATTTACAACAATTTGCATCGTTATGCGTGCTTCGAATTTAATTTTCGCATTAATTAAATTAAATTTTGGAAAATTTAGATAAATTGTCGGAAATAATAAATTGAGCTATTCGAGAGTTAGAACGAGGCCCAAGAAATTGTTGGTAGGCCCAATGAGCGCAATAGGCCTCGATAATGTGAAAATTAAGTGAAAAACGAGCTTAGGGCCGATTAAGGCCCATTAAGGTGCAATCGGGCCCAATAGGGGTTAATGGGCCCAATGATTTAAATTAAGCCCAGAAAATAGGAAATACAATTAAATTGTATGATATCTGACCTGAGGAATAATTATACGCAGTTTCAGACATTGGATTAGGAGCAGATCGGACTGCGTGACGAGACAGCAGTGGAAAAGGAAAGGTCAGACTCTACAGAAAAATAAGGTAAGGGAATTCTACGGACTGCTAGAGGTAACTTTACGAAATTTCAAAGTCATATGCAGTCTTTTAAATTATCTGAAGGGTCTAGAAGTAAGTTAATAATTTTAGTGCCCCGAATGGGCAAATTACCAAAATACCCTTGTTAAGGGTAAAAATTTACAACTTTAGGAAAAATTGGGAGGAGCAAGAACAAGAGGTTCCTGCTCGTTCTGGAGGTGTTTTGATGTATGCATGAGTAGGCTGGCTAACCTTGAAAGAAAAATGCACAGCATTGCATATTTTCAACGATGAAATTGTTTTGAAAATTGTTTTGAGGAAACAGAGCCGCCTACGTGTTTTTATTGACATGTGACGTGCTAGAGCTCAGCTCGCACGATATTTGAGTTGTGTGATGCATGCATTAGTGCTGGAGTGAGAGCTTGCACTAGAGTTTTACATGCATTGGTGCTGGAGTCCAACTCGCCCTAGATTTTATATATATATATGATTTTCGTGACACGGTGCTAGAGTCTAACTCGCACCAGATTTTACATGATTTTCGTGACAGGGTGCTAGAGTGTAACTCGCACCAGATTTTCCACATGATTTGATAAGAGTGCTAGAGCTTAGCTCGCACTAGTTTTACTTAAATTGACGAGAGTGCTGGACCATCGCTCGCACCCCTCACTAATTTTTTTGAGAACATGCGATGAGCCGTGCTTGGAGCGTAGGGTAGACTGTGTGTCACCGACTAAATAGGCTCGTACGTGCGTTCTGAGACAGGGTATGATATATGGGTCCACGGAGTACGATGTACCGTGCAAGTAGCATGGAGTACGATGTACCGTGTGGTATCTTCGGATACGTGGTATCTTCGGATACGTGTGGCATCTTCGGATGCGTGGGATCGGATAAAATCGACGAGATGGACTGACCCATCTCCTGGGCGGTTCCCGATCATGGTGAGAACACGCACACTAGGATCCATGTAGCAGAGGAACTCCCGAGGACACATGGCCATAGTCCTGGTTATTACCGATGTACAGATGTTGCCTAGCCTCGCATGTTGATGATCTTGACGATGATTGAAACTGGGTTTTAAACTAAATTTGCATGATGCTATTTCCATGCTTTTTAAACTCATGTGTGATGTAAACTGATTTTCATGGTTTTGTGTGAGTCAGGACCACCTGAGGGATGGGTTAAGCCCTGGATTTGTTGTGAAATTTTAAATGAGAAAGAAATGATTTGAAATAGTTGCATGTTGAATTTTCCATGCAAACTGATTTTACATGACATCATAAATCATAGCATCAGTTTTGAAATGTGTGGAGAAAGGGTGGTTTATGCATGGCACCGCGTTCATGTAGGTAGTATGGTTACCTACTTGTTCATAGGATTGCCTTACTTAGCTTGATGCGCTCACCCCTTTTATTTTCTCACACAGATAATCTCCAGTAGATGTTGAGGCGACTGAGTACTGCATTCCGGATATCCGCTGCTGCCCATCATTTAAGGTATATACACTTGTACATATTGTATCTAAATAAGCATAGCACAGTAACATGTTTGTAAGCGACTTTAGGGGATGTATAAATATTGTAAACACTTATAAATGACTGAGAAAGAATTAAGTTATATGGTAAATGAATGGTGGGACTGGCATTGATGCACAACCCAATTTGTTAGTGGAGTGTGGTCACGACCAGAGGACAGGTAAGCATGAAAGAAAATAACAAAACGCGAAAAATTTACTCTGATTTTTGGGTAGTTTTGGGTCGTGACATAGGGATAGTAGAAGCGGTGGTCAATTGACTCTTTAACTCCTGAAAACTCTTCTCACAATCTTCATCCCATATAAAAGCTACACTCTTCCGAGTGAGACGTGTCAACAGAGCAGCTAACTTTAAAAATCCTTCAAAGAATCTCCTATAATACCCTGCTAAACCCAAAAAACTCCTGATCTCGGTGACTGTCCTTGGTTGTTTCCACTGAACTATAACCTCTATCTTGGATGTATCTACTGATACTCCATTCCTTGACATAACGTGTCCCAAAAACAGGATCAGTGACAACTAAAAATCACACTTATTGAGTTTAGCATACAACTTCTGCTCTCGTAGGGTCTGTAATAAAATCCTGAGGTGTTTCTCATGCTCTTCCTCGGATTTCGAATATACCAATCTATCATCGATGAAGACGATAACAAACTGATCTAGATATGATTTGAACACATCGTTCATCAAGGCCATGAAAGCTACGGGAGCATTTGTCAATCCGAATGGCATAACCAAGAATTCATAATGGCTATATCGAGTCCTAAATGCTGTCTTAGGCACATCTCCACTCCTAACTCTCAACTGATGATACCCAGACATCATATCAATCTTAGAGAAGACCTGCGCTCCCTAGAGTTAATCCAAAAAATCATCAGTGCGTGGAAGGGGATATCTATTCTTGATGGTTGCCTTATTTAACAATATGTAATCTATACACAATCGGATGCTTCCATCATTTTTTTTTCACAAAAAAATCGGTGCTCCCAAAGGTGAAGCACTCGGTCTGATAAAACCCTTATCGAACAACTCTTGTAGCTGTCTCTTGAGCTTCTCCAACTCAACTAAGGCCATGCGATACGATGGTTTCGATACAGGTTCAATACCAGGCACCAAGTCTATACAGAATTCCATCTCTCTGTCTAGTGGCAACCCTGGTAATTCATTCAGAAAGACATCTGGGAACTCACTAACCACAGGAATATCTGCTAACTTCGGATGTACCTTATCCGTATCAATCACGTACGCAATAAAACCTTCAATATGTTCATTCCTCAGTCAGCATAGTACATTGTCAATTTCAACCATAGCTACTACTTTTATTTCTTTTCATCAAACTTTACAACATAATTTTCAAGGTTAGGAAACATAACTGTCTTAGCATAACAATCTAAAACAACATGGTTTGACGATAACCAATCCATTCCTATGATTACATCGAAATCACTCATACTAAACAGTATTAGATTGGTTGTCATATCCTTTTCCCCTACTCTTAGCTTACAATCATTTAACACATATTCCACTAGTTGACTATTATCCATAGTTGTACTAATCAACATCATTTTACTTAAAGGTGTCCCCTCTACATGCTTTGCTAACTTACATGCAAATGAAGGCGATACAAATGAATGCGTGGCACCAGGATCAATTAAAACATGTGTTTCTAAATCATATATCAGGATGTTACCTTTAATCACATCTGATGAAGCATCAATGGTCCCCTGGTCCAAGGTATGTACTCGCCCTGGTCCAATAAGCTGCTTCCCTTTTTCTTTTGTTGTTGCTCCCCTCTTCGGAGTAGACATATCTGATAATTCTATTTTTTATAGAATTATTTGTGCTTAATTTCCTAATTAATTATTTAAATCCACAATTTATTTTATTAATTATCCCCTTTATTTAATTAAAATTTTTTAATGTGCAGGTAAATTAAATCCAGATGAAACTCAATCGTTTCAGTAAAAAATGGGCTGAAAACAAGTTAAAGGAGATTGGACCACTTCCAATTTACAGACCGAGTCACTAGTCGTCTGCACACGTGGGATGTCGGGTGTTAGTATTTTATTCGCTTCGAAACGATAAGATCGACGGACAACATACCGATCTTCTGGAGGACATAGGCCGGGCCACATCGTATAGCCAAGTGTACTAGAAGACGGGTGACGTGTAAATATCTACTCTGTAGCAAATAAAATGAAGACAAGTGGCCAAACAATGCTAACTCATCTAGGATGAAAAATTACCATTGTACCCCTAAGTGTGTGTATAAATAGAAAATGATAGAAATTGAAGAAAAAACTAGTTAAGGTAGAATAGTTTTTATGGTAACTTTAGGATTTATTTTCCTTATTTTTCAAGCTTTCCTGTTAGTTGTTAGCCACCATTTTATTTCACTGTTTATTCAATCTTCATTTTATGAAACGCTTCTTCATTTTCTAATCTTTGGTAATTTCATTTATGGCAATCAATTTCATTTCCTTATTCTCGGTTTTGTTAAGGTTCCTTTTTATTAGTTACATGCACGGTTTTTGTTATCAAAAGCTTATGTGTGTTTTTATAGTTTAAAGCTCTCGATTTTAATGGGTTACTGCTTTATGTCATTTAATCATTTGGTTGCTTAATCTTCTTCCTTCATTTCTGCCTTTTGGTTCTAGTGCTTTGATGTGGTTGATGCCGAGCATTGCTCCACATCAATGGCAATGTGGAATCTTGGAAGTAGGAGTAGAAATTGAAGCAACCCGAGCTACTGGGCTCACGTTGATGTGCTGAATAGTTATTGATAATCTTGTTTTCATTTTCTGTTGTAATGTTACTTCTTCCTTTTTGGTTTTACGCTTTTATATTGCCTTGCCTTGTTGTTCTTTTTTTATTTCATATTTTTTTTAGTCTACACCACATGGATTCGACTCTGACTGTATTTCAATATTAGTAGCCATATTGTTTCTACTGCATTTTCTTATGCTGCTGTAGTCCCTGTCCATTTACTACATTTCATGTTAGCAATTTATCATTGATCTCACTAGACTCTCTAGCTATTATGTTTGGCAGAAAATGGTGTCCATGGGTTCAGCGGGGAGTATCTCCCATTATACTCTGTTCGGCTCTGTTTAGTTATTAATGTACTGTTCATTGTCTTCATGTGCTGTTATTCAGTTCTAATCCTGATTTGGCCTTCTGTTTCAAGTTGTTAAATGCTGAACTCCATCACCACTATTGAATGGCAGTGAAGATATTGATAGTTTGCAGCTGAAGGGTGCAGAGTTTGTGCAATCACGATCGGGTCCAGCCCCTATCTTCTTGTTCTATTTTGTGTCCAGTTGCTGAGAGTTTCAGGTGTGTGAGCTGTTGTGTGCTGTTGCAGATTCGGGGCATGGTGAGCTGCTGATTGCTGCAAGAATGATATGATGCATGAAGCAGAGAAGGGCCAAGCCAAAGGCTGTGACATGTAAAGCAAAGCAGCAAGACGTTGTCACGACCCAAAAATCAGAGTAAATGTTTCATTTTTCTTTCATATTTAACTCTTACCTTCCTCTCATCGTGACCATCCTACCAACAATTGGGCTCTGATTCGGAGTTAGTCCCCTTACACTACTTACCATTCCATTTCCATGTTACATTCACAATTTCATTTATATAACGGTACATCCCCGACGTCATATACGTTTACAGTGCTGTGCATTTACATATTTAGATACAAAAACTATACAAATGTGTATACCTTTTCTCGATGATGGGAAATAGTAGATACCAAGAATGCAAGTCATTAGCCACTCACTATCTACTACGAGTTCTCTGAAAAGAGGAGAAAATAAGAGGGTGAGCAACCACACTCTCAGTAAGGCAATTATACAAGTAAGTAGATAGCTCCACTATCTACATGCTCATAATGCCATGCCCTTAAATCCATTTCTTGTCGTTTAAAGCTCATGCATGAAATCATGCACACATCAATACCATAGTTTATAAAAGTTGTTTGTGCTTATGATGGAAATCATGCAACTCATGCCTCAATGGCATCTCATATAAAATCATAAAACACATAAATTAACTCAAAATCATGCATTTACGATTAAAACATGGATAACCTCATCATGCTAAAACATTTCGTTACATGAATTATAAACAATTATGAAAAATAAATCATGCTGAGTTTCCACAAAACCTTCACTCATACCCATATGCCAAACCATGAATGTCATGTAAAACCAGTTTACCTCACACATGGGTTTAAATAGCATGGAAATAACGTCATGCAAGTTTCAGTTTAAATCCCAGTTTCATTCTCATCAAATCACATCTCAGTCACATTCATCAGGACTCAACCCCTCCCTTGGATGATCCTGATCCACATAAAATCATTTATTTCCAAGCATTTTCGAAAACATTGAAAATTTCATTTATTCACAACAAAACCAATATCTTTAGTCAGGATCCAACCCCTCCTTCGAGTGGTCCAGACTCACACAAAATCCACATATTCTCAAACTTTCAAAACATCAGATAGTAACATGCGAGACTAGGCAATGTATATATATCTCAGGCAAATAACCAGGACTATGGCCATATCCTCGTGATCCTACTGCTACACAGATCCTGTGTGCGAGGTCTCACCACTATCAAGAATCGCCTCGGGAGGTGGGTCAATCCATCCCGTCGATCCTACCCGATAACTCGCATCTGAAGATGCCACTCGCATCTGAAGATGCCACATAATCAATCTCAACATGGTATAGCGTACTCCATGCTACTTGCACGGTACAACGTACTCCATGGACCTATATCTCATATCAATAATCGTGCCTTTCTCAAAACGCATGTGCGAGCATATTTAATCGGCGTGACACACAGTCTACCCGACGCTCCAAGCATGGCTCATAGTATGTTCTCATAAAATTAGTACGATCGATGCTCCAGCACTCTCATAAAATCAAGGAAAATCTCGTGCGAGCCAAGCTCTAACACGCGTTTCATAAAATCTTATAAGATCTAGTGCGAGCTAAGCTCCAGCACTCTGTCAAAATCATGTAAAACTAGTGCGAGCTAGGCTCCAGCACTCTGTCGTAAAAATCAAGTGAAAATTTGGTGCAAGTTAGACTTTAGCACCTTGTCACGAAAATCAAGTGAAAATCTGGTGCGAGCTAGGCTCCAGCACCCTGTCACGAAAATCATGTGAAAATCTAGTGCGAGCTAGGCTCCAGCACCCATGCATGTAAAACTCTAATGTGAGCCCCCCGCTCTGGCACTAATGCATGTGTCACACAGTTCAAAACTCGTACGAGCTAAGCTATAGAACCTCTCATGCATGTCAAATCATTAAAACTAGTGCGAGCTATCGCTCCAGCACCTTGACACGCCCTAAGGGTACTGTCCGCAAGTGCACGGGTCGTTCAAGTAATAATGGGATTTGAGTCCCGGAATTATCGTCCCTTAGAGAAGTTGGTTAGCCTAATTAATTATCGGTTAATCTTACCCTATGGTATATCCTAGCAACTTATGAGATTAAAAGTGGGTGATCAATTAAGGCTAAAAATTAAAATTACTGGAAATCAACTAAATAAAATAAAGTCGAGCTAAAAATACTTATAATGCTCCAAGCAATCAACCTACAAAAGAAAATTAAGACAATTAATTACGCACTCAAAATAAAATGTTAAAATAAAGAACAAAATTAATTAAGCTAAAATTAAACAAACCTAAGGTAAAATGTGAATGTAATTAAACTAATTAAGAAAATGCAATCTAAACTAACTTAAAGTCTAATAAGATAAACATCTACTTACCTAAAGAAATTCTTAAACTTAACTCTAACTAAATGCTAATAAAACACAATTTAACTAATGCATGCAAATAAATTTAATCTAAATTAATTCTAAATATAACTCATAAAATACTAAAATAAAAATTAAATCCTAACATAAACTAAAGATTAAATTAACAACTTAAAATATTAAATTTACATATCAATTACCACTATTCTAACTAATACTAATGAAAATAATAAAAAATGCAATAAAATTCCAATGAAACCATAACCAAACGTGGCCTTAGACAATTTAAATCATTCAAAGATCCCTCCAAACATTGTTTACGTTCTTCACCAAATTTGCAATTCCAGCATTCTCGGCTAGTTCGCTGCTCTCGGTTTTGTTCGTCACCTACACGTCCGTGACCTCTGCACTGGTTACTGTCAGTCTGTTCTCAAGTTGCCCAGCATGTCTTTACCGAGCATCACCCATATCCAGTGCATGCTTTGGATGCTCCAGGTTGCTATTGTTCTTGTCCTCTGCTCCAGGTAACGTTCCTTGGCCTGTCCTACTAGTGAACGCCTCCCTCTACTTGCTTCAAGTGCGCACAGTCCTGTCTTCTGCTCCAAATGCTGTCGGGTTATCCTTATTCGCTGTTGATCTTCCTCAATCAGTTCTGTCTAGCCCATGTGATGCTCTGCATACCTCAACTACTGTCGGTACTGATGTGAACCTGAGAACATCATTATACATACATTCATTCCCTTATTCTGCTACCATCTTGCTTCAAGCACTACCATGAGCCTCCTCAACATCCCAGCAATGATAGCAAACAATATGATTGATAGAGAATAAAAACCAAAACACAGATGCACAGTACAAACGAAGAAAAACATAGCTGAACAGAGGCAACTAATGGAAGCTACAAAAAGAAGAAAACTAATCTAAACCACAGCAATGTTAAAAGGAAATGCATGTCTAATGGACTAAGACAGTAAATGAAAATGCAAGAATCATCAAGACTAAAATCGAGAACACAAACCACGGTTCCCATCACCTCACGTTACTCGAAAATTTACCGCAAACAATATAAACATAATGAAATTAGAAACGACGGAAATGAATGATCAAACAGTTAGGAACGCAGCTGAGCAAGGAAAGGGATGTTTAACTGCTGTCACCAGTCACGCCCCTGACTCTACCCGAAAACACAGTGAAGAATGTAAAAAAATAACAGAAACTGAAACTAGGAAGGAAACCGAGAGAAACAAAATAAAAATAATACTTTAAATTAAAACTTCAACAGTAAAATAACAATGAATGGAAACTGAATAAATCCTAGAAGAAAATAGACAATGGTGGCTGCTGTCACCAGCCGAAAAACATAAGAGAAAGCCTAAGGAAAATAAAACCTAAAATAAATGTTTAACCTAAAAAAAAACTAAAAGCTCCTCTCTCCAATTGTCATCTTTTTCTATTTATATACACACTGAGGGGTACAATTGTAATATTTTTTTATCCTAGATGAGTTGGCATTGTTTGGCCACTTGTCTTCACACCATTTGCTCCTTGAAAAATAATATTTCCATGTCATCTGTCTTCTTATCTAATTGGGTGTGCTAGGCTGGTGTTGTCCGCGTGGTCCAATCTCGATTTTAGCTCAATTTCGGTCCATTTTCTACCAAAATATTCAAAATTCATCCGAATTTAATTTATCTGCAAACATGAGAATTTTAATTAAATAAAGGGGATAATTAACAAAATAATTTGGAAATTTAATTAATTAATTAGGAAATTAATCACAAATAATTCTAAAAATATAGAATTATCACACCCCCAAACTTGAGCTTTTGCTTGTCCTCAAGCAAAACAAAATAATTGTAGGAATGACAAGTACAAAACATAATAATTTCCCCAATATTATCCTCAAAGATAAGGTATAGACTATGAAATCAAATAATCACAATTATAAGTCCAACACTCAGAATCATTCAATCATAAGTCCTAACCCAAATTGGACTCGTGTGTATGTGAAAAATGTCAAAGTCACTTTGCAGTACATTATCCGGATTAGATTATGCAAACATAGTGAATACAAAGTCAATGACATGTGATCATTCCCATAAGTTTGCTTTTCACTTCTCTCTCCACTAATGTAGTCACACTTAACTAAAGATCAATAGGACTTCATTAAGCTTGCAATGTAAGGCTGGGGTTAAGGTATGATAAATTCGATTTAGGTTTAATTACCCCTTAACATGCATTACTTTCAGGATCTTAATGCAAGAGCTCAAATTATTTCCCCTAAACTTATTTATTTCACTAAACAATTTTTTTGTATTTTTCTTCTTTCTTCTTTTTCATTTTCTTTTTCTTTCATTTTCTTTTCATTTTTTTTGAATTTTCACTATCACCAGATACCCATATGTACAAAGCTAAAAATATATCCCAATGACTTTCATGCTTTCGGGGTAGGGGATAGGAACAAAGTATTTAAGCTAAGGAAAATTATAAGCAGGTGTATTTGCAGAGAAAGGCTTGTTTGGCCCATATGGTTGACTAGGGATAAAGTATGTACAAGGATGGCTCGAAAGGCTCAAACGATCCAAAGATGGCCTAAATCATTTCCTTAATTAAGTGTGATCTAATATTTCGCCTCGAGATTAGATCAAACAAATTCTAGAATATGATACATAAAATCAACTAAACACATGCAATCCTAGGTCCACATAAGCTTTCTCTAAATAAATATACCGATTCATGACATTTCATGTGCATAAGATAAGGAAATCACAATCAGAATCAAGACAAATTCAAGAACTCAACTTCATGCTTTTACTATAATCATGCTTCTTAGTCAATCAGAATCAAACTTAATCATGGGGTCATATCTTCGGAATATGGGAAAACTACATGTTGAGTACTAAATCATCCCAAAATCAAACAGTTTAAGCTCAAATTTTCGAAAAAATTTTGAAAATATTTTCAATTTTGCCTAAATTTTCAAAAAATGCTCAAGTAATATCCCCTCCCCTAAACTTAAAGTGCACAGTGTCCTCAGTGTGCAGATAATATAAGAATTTAAGCTCAAGAACATAGTACTCCCCTATCTGATGTTGATGAACAACTGAAGCTTTTATTGAAAGCATAAAACTTAGAAAATAAACCTGCAAAATAAACAAAGAAAGAAACAACAGAAAAGAAAAGAGAAAAAAGAACTATATACAAGGTGAAAAGAAAAACACAGCCACTTCAAATGCAGCTAAAGAACACAACACTCAGCAGCAGTGCAAAGAGTAGGAGGATCATCCAGAATGGTGACAAAATATAAATAGTTAAATACTCCTTAACTCTATCTACTTCCCTCATTCTTTCATATTTCTTATGCTTAAGCCTTATATCCTCCTCAATCTCCATTTTAAAACAATCTTGAGAGTCATCAGGGAACTTTAAAGGTTTGAAAACATTTGTCACGCCCCGAAAATGCGGAAAATAGGGTAAATTTAAAAACTTTTTACTCAATAATTCACAACTAAGAGTGCATTCCTGTGCAGTGTCATACATCATCACACTTATCATACCTCAGGATCTCGTCATTAAATAGTATATACCATATCATATACATTACTCGATCTCAAGTTAATTAATCCTAATACATCCCATACAATGTTATACATCAAGTGTCTGCAATTACAATAATTGTATGGGTACATGAAAAGATAAAAGATACCTCAAAATACAATATATGGCCTGGAGCTCAAGTCCTCCACTAGCCACTACTCCGTACGTCGCAGGGAAACCCTTTTTCACTTGAAGAAATCTGGGGGAAAGAAAATAGGGTGAGCTTCTAAATCGCTCAGTAAAGGGGGTAAGGGACTCATTATATAAACCAAAATGCACATCATAAAATATTTATTTGTATGTGAAACTCATTATACTCATTTGAAAACCATAGCATGAAAGTACTCAAAACGACATTCTCATATCTCAAATCATGTGAAAACATGAAGTAAAATGCTCAGTATAGAGCAGTAATCAAAGCATGTGAAAATAATGTGATAATCGCTTTCTCAATAAACGTGATAAAATCACTGTAATAGTAATGCACGTGGCGCAGCCACTAAACACATGTGGCATAGCCACTAATTTGAATTCACATGTGGCACAGCCACTAAACACACGTGGCATAGCCACTGATTTAAATTCACACGTGGCACAGCCACAGGATAGGGTTTCACGTGGCAACGGCCACCAAATATATGTGGCATAGCCACTGAATGGGGGATCTCACGTGGCAACGGCCACCAATTAGGGTTCTCACGTGGCAACGGCCACCAAATAGGGTTCTCACGTGGCAACGGCCACCAAATAGGGTTCTCACGTGGCAACGGCCACCAAATAGGGTTCTCATGTGGCAACGGCCACCAAATATACGTGGCATAGCCATAGAATGGGGGATCTCACGTTATCAGAACGGAGAAGGATCGAGCTTACATGCTACCAGAGCAATGCCCGGTGTGTACTCAAAATCACACACCTAAGTCTTATCACATAAGACTTGTTTGCCTTCACGTAGAACTCATAGTGGTTTTTCTCTCATAAAACTCATTTGAAAAAAGCTTTATACTCAACACAAAACATATTAAAATCGAGTTCCAACCGGCAAAGCACGCATACATTTCCCAAATCTCAAGATCGCCTTAACGTAGAGCCTAATTATAAACTCATAAAAACATTGGGCTCCAACCGGCTATAAAAATCGTGTGCATTCTCATCAAAACACAACACATCAAACATGCTTGTTTTATAAATCACAAATCATGCTATAATAGTTCAAAATCACATACACAATTGGTTTAGTTTCCCTTACCTCTTTGCACCTCGTATAGTGCAATCGTTTCCCCTTGTCATGGACTAGTCTCGCACTCCACTCTGGAACTCCCGAGCTGTCCAAATGATGTTAAAACATCAATATTCATCATCACAGTAACCTCAATTCTCAAAATCGAGCATAATTGCTCATAACACCTCAAATCTCTTGATTCTCGTAACTCTACCCTAAACTACAATCTCATTCACAACATCTCAACGTCCTACCTTCCTCATGCCAAATTATCTATGCTAATTCACCACATTGTCTAAATTTCCATTTATAGCTCAAAATTCCCAAAATTACCAAAATTGCTAAATATCAACATCACTCCAACTACATTGTAATTTCATCAATCCCTAATCATTTTCCAACTACTTCAACACAATGCCAACAACTATCATTACCAAAATCATCTCAAATATCAAGATCGAGGTTTAGAAATTACCCAAAACTTATGGAGAGCTTATCTCTTGCCTCGATTCAATCTGTCTTCCGATTTCCAAGTATGTTGTTCTCCCTTTGATGAGGAACAACTTTTCTTCTTGCCCCAGCCTCTGATTTGGACGGAAATGGGTGCTTTGGATGAGTGAGAAAGCTAGGGCTCGGTGAAAATGGGGTTTGGAAGAGAGAGAAAATAAAATTGTAGGAGAAAGTAGGGGTTCCTTATATAGACTGAGGGTAGGAGATCGATCTGACTTTTAGTGAGATCGATCTGTATTTGAATTTGGGGACGATTTGGGGTAATTTTATGCCTTGAAGATCGATCTGTCGAGGGGTGAGATCGATCTCTTTATGGCTTTATGAGATCGATCTGCTCCTTGAGGAGATCGATCTTCTCCCAAACAGAAACGTTTGGAGATCGATCTCTTCCTCATGAGATCGATCTTCTCTCAAACAGAATCATAAGGAGATCGATCCTCTTCCATTGGAGATCGATCTGCTCCTTAAATTCCTCCTTCCTTATCATTTTTAACTCACCAGATCGATCTCTCCTTCTCCAAGATCGATCTGACCTCTTAGTTTCACACTTATGTTAAACACTTACACATAAATCTCAAAATATAATTTTCACAATTCACTTAGCTCAATAAATTACACTTCAAGTTCTTATTACATCATTAAAATATATCTAAAATTCTCAGATCTCACAACATTAAATGTCACCTCTTGATCTAAGACTCTCATGGTTAATTCCCCTTTTTGTACGTCAATTAATGTCCTACCAGTAGCTAGGAAAGGTCTGCCTAGAATAATGGAGACTTCCCTATCTTCCTCCATATCTAACATGATAAAATCTGTAGGGAAAATAAACTTGTCCACCTTAACTAGCACGTCCTCAATGATCCCCTTCGAATATTTAATAGATCTATCAGCTAATTGAAGGGTCACTGTGGTGGGCTTTGCATCTCCTATTCCTAGCTTATGGTATATGGACCAAGGCATAAGGTTTATACTAGCTCCTATATCACAAAGGGCTCTACCAAAGAACTGATCTCCTATGGTGCAAGGTATGGTAAAGCTACCTAGATCTTTGAGCTTGGGGGGTAATTTCCTCTGAATAATGGCACTACGCTCCTCAATCAAGGCCACTGTCTCATAATCCTCTAATCTTCTCTTCCTCAAGAGGATATCCTTCATAAACTTCACATAACTAAGTATTTGCTATACAGCATCCGTAAAAGGAATGTTAATGTGAAGCTTTTTAAAAACCTCAAGAAATTTAGCAAACTGCTGATCAAGCTTCTGGTTTTTGAACCTCTGAGGAAATGGTAATGGGGGTCTAACTGGAGGAAGTGTAGTGGTAACAAGTGTAACATCAGATGAAGAGGAAGGTTGTGAAGAAGAAGAAGGTAAAGATGAAGAAGCGCCTGACTTAGATTCCTTTGCAGCTTGATCCTGATGTTCCTGCTCTTTCTGAGCTGCTTCTTTGGGACTTATGAGTTCTTCAACTATGGGCTCAATAGGATTGGACTTAACTTATGGCTCCTCTAGCTCTTTGCCACTCCTAAGGGTGATGGTTTAACATGTTCCTTACCCTCCCTTTGCCTAACAGGATTAGCTTCAGTGTTATTGGGGAGGGTCCCTTGAGGACGTTGACTAAGAGCATTTGCTATTTGTCCTACATGAACCTCTAAGTTCTTAATTGAAGCAGCTTGATTTTGCAGGATAGTTGTGAACATTTCCTCAAGCGAGGGCTTCTTCTCAGCTACTGGTGCTAGTGCAAGTATATGCTATGGCTGGATAGGTGGTGGTGGTGATGATGGATGATGTGGGTATAGGTGATGAGAAGGCGGATGAAATGAAAATTGCGGCTATGGTGGTACTTGAACTGGTGGAGCTTGAAAACCAGGGAGTCCTACAGGTCTAGAGCTAGAAGTTTTCCCTTGGTTTTGGCTCCAGGAGAAGTTAGGATGGTTCCTCCACCCTGGGTTGTAGGTGTTTGAAAATGGGTTGTTTTGTTGCGTTTGAGAAGGATCAACATACTGAATCGATTCTAAGTTGAGCGGACACCTATCTACAGAATGGGTACCACTACACAGCTTGCAGGAAAGAAAAGAACTTTGGACAGAATACACAGGGTTAGGACTAGTGGGAGGATTACATTGGGTACTGAGTGACTCTACCTTCTTCGTAAGATTAGCAATTTGAGAGGTCAAGGTAGACAGTGTGTCGAGCTCATAAATACTCGTCGACTTCTTTGGCATTTGCCTCTCCGAGGACCATAGATAGTTGTTAGCAGCCATCTTTTCTAACAACTCGTAAGCTTCCTCCTTTATTTTACACATTAGCGCTCCACCCGCAGTAGCGTCAATAATGGTCCTATTCTGGCTTGTAAGTCCGTTGTAGAAGGTCTGGACTTGCAGCCACAAAGGTAGGCCATGGTGAGGACACTTCCTAAGAAGCTGCTTATATCGTTCCCATGCTTCGTAAAGAGTTTCCGAATCAAATTAGGCAAAGGAAGATATGTTACTACGGAGTTTGGCCATTTTAGAGGGAGGGAAAAACTTAGATAGGAATTGATGGGCTAACTCGTCCCATGTAGAAATGGATCCTAGAGGTAGAGAGGTTAACCAGTGTCGCGCCCTATCCCTAAGTGAGAAGGGGAATAATCTAAGCCTAAGCACATCATCAGATAATCCATTATGTTTGAACGTCTTGCACAAGTCTAGGAATTGCCCAAGGTGAGCATGTGGGTCATCGTGTGGAAGCCCACTGAACTGTAAAGAAGTCTGAATCATCTGGAGGATTGCGGGCTTAATTTCAAAGTTATTTGTAGGGACAGCTGGTGGCCTAATGCCGAAATAATATCCTCCAATTGTCGGCATTGCATAATCTCCAAAGGTTCTAATTTCCCTATTTTCTGTCATCGAGTTTTGCAGCGGAGCTATAAATTTCCTAAAGTCCTTTCGAATTTTTCTAAGGTTCTTTCAATTTTAGGATCTAGAGGAAAGCTATTGTAACTCCCGACTCTACGCATACAAACATCTAAAAGTCCTTAGAATTTGTTTTTAAGTTTTTCAATTAACTACTCTAGATTAAACTTCTAAATATTAACAACCTAAATATTTACAAGCTAGAATTACACCTAAGCATAATTTCACTGATATTAATTAACGACTAATTAAAACTTCCCTAGAAACGGCGCCAAAAACTTGACACGCCCTAAGGGTACTATCCACAAGTGCACGGGTCGTTCAAGTAATAATGGGATTTGAGTCCCGAAATTATCGTCCCTCAGAGAAGTTGGTTAGCCTAGTTAATTACCGGTTAATCTTACCCTATGGTATATCCTAGCAACTTATGAGATTAAAAGTGGGTGATCAATTAAGGCTAAAAATTAAAATTACTGGAAAGCAACTAAATAAAATAAAGCCGAGCTAAAAATACTTACAATGCTCCAAGCAATCAACCTACAAAAGAAAATTAAGACAATTAATTACGCACTCAAAATAAAATGTTAAAATAAAGAACAAAATTAATTAAGCTAAAATTAAACAAACCTAAGGTAAAATGTGAATGTCATTAAACTAATTAAGAAAATGCAATTTAAACTAACTTAAAGTCTAATAAGATAAACATCTACTTACTTAAAGAAATTCTTAAACTTAACTCTAACTAAATGCTAATAAAACACAATTTAACTAATGCATGCAAATAAATTTAATCTAAATTAATTCTAAATATAACTTATAAAATACTAAAATAAAAATTAAATCCTAACATGTATAAACTAAAAGTAACTATTAACTAAGACTTAAAACTAAAGATTAAATTAACAACTTAAAATATTAAATTTACCTATCAATTACCACTATTCTAACTAATACTAATGAAAATAATAAAAAATGCAATAAAATTCCAATGAAACCATAACCAAACGTGGCCTTAGACAATTTAAATCATTTAAAGATCCCTCCAAACATTGTTCACGTTCTTCACAAAATTTGCAATTCCAGCATTCTCGGCTAGCTCGCTGCTCTCGGTTTTGTCCGTCACCTACACGTCCGCGACCTCTGTACTGGTTACTGTCAGTCTGTTCTTAAGTTGCCCAGCATGTCCTTATCGAGCATCACCCATATCCAGTGCCTGCTTCGGATGCTCCAGGTTGCTATTGTTCTTGTCCTCTGCTCCAGGTAACGTTCCTTGGCCTGTCCTGCTAGTGAACGCCTCCCTCTGCTTGCTTCAAGTGCGCACGGTCCTATCTTCTGCTCCAAATGCTGTTAGGTTATCCTTATCCGCTGTTGATCTTCCTCAATCAATTCTGTCCAGCCCAGGTGATGCTCTGCATACCTCAACTACTGCCGGTACTGATGTGAACCCGAAAACATCACTATACATACATTCATTTCGTTATTCTGCTACCATCTTGCTTCAAGCACTACCATGAGCCTCCTCAACATCCCAACAATGATAGCAAACAATATGATTGATAAAGAATAAAAACCAAAACACAGATGCACAGTACAAACGTAGAAAAATAGAGCTGAACAGAGGCAACCAATGGAAGCTACAAAAAGAAGAAAACTAATCTAAACCACAGCAATGTTAAAGGGAAATGCATGTCTAATGGACTAAGATAGTAAATGAAAGTGCAAGAATCATCAAGACTAAAATTCGAAACACAAACCACGGTTCCCATCACCTCACGTTACTCGAAAATTTACAGCAAACAATATAAACATAATGAAATTGGAAACGACGGAAATGAATGATCAAACAGTTAGGAACGCAGCTGAGCAAGGAAAGGGATGTCTAACTGTTGTCACCAGTCCATCCACTGACTCAACTCGAAAACACAGTGAAGAATGTAAAAAAATAATAAAAACCGAAACTAGGAAGGAAACCGAGAGAAACAAAATAAAAATAATACTTTAAATTAAAACTGAAACAGTAAAATAACAATGAATGGAAATTGAATAAATCCTAGAAGAAAATAGACAATGGTGGCTGCTGTCACCAGCCGAAAAACATAAAAGAAAGCCTAAGGAAAATATAACCTAAAATAAATGTTTAACCTAAAAAAAACTAAAAGCTCCTCTCTCCAATTGTCATCTTTTTCTATTTATATATACACTTAGGGGTACAATTGTAATATTTTTTATTTTTTATCCTAGATGAGTTGGCATTATTTGGCCACTTGTCTTTACACCATTGGCTCCTTGAAAAATAATATTTCCATGTCATCTATCTTTTTGTCCAATTGGGTGTGCTAGGCTCGTGTTGTCCGCATGGTCCGATCTCAATTTTAGCTCAATTTTGGTCCATTTTCTACCGAAATATTCAAAATTCATTCGAATTTAATTTATCTGCAAACATGAGTATTTTAATTAAATAAAGGGGATAATTAACGAAATAATTTGAGAATTTAAATAATTAATTAGGAAATTAAGCACAAATAATTCTAAAAATATAGAATTATCACACCTTTTTATGTATATCATGTCACAAAAATCGGTACGAGCAACCGCTCCAGTACCATTATGCACTCTCACAAACTCAGATATAGTGCGAGCAAGGCTCCAGCACTATCTGTTTCCGTATAAACTTGATAGTTAGCCCTTTTTTCCAAAGAAATTTCATTTAAATCTAAATAACACTTACGTAGTGTTATCTTGTGAAATTTATGCAAATACTGGCCAATCTACCAATTTGCTTTGCTAAAAAGTCACAAAAATTCCTCAAATCATGCATTTCATGCATGTCGTCATGCTTTCACCATCCTTAAGTGAATTTCCCTCAGTAGGGGTAAAGTAGTCTTTTATCTATTCCGAGTCCTTAAAATTTTTAATCCATTTCTAGGACATTTATACATTTTCAGTGTATACAAAGCTATTAAAAATACATGTAGCTACCTCTAGCGACTCGCAAAATTCCCTTACCTCATTTTTCTGTACAGTCTGACCTTTTCACTGATGTCTTGTCACGCAGTCCGATTTGCTCCTAATCTAATCTCTGGAGCTGTGTATAATTATTTATCGGGTCAGAAATCATTCAATTAACTTTATTTCATCATTTCTGAACTTAATTCAAAGTATTAGGCCTGTTTACAATCATGGGCCCGATTGCACCTTAATGGGCCTTAATCGACCTTAAGCCCATTTTCCACTTACTATTCACATTATCGAGGCCTATTGGCTCATTGGGCCCATTAATATTTATTGTGCCACGTTCTAAACTCTCGAATAGCTTAATTAATTATTTACGACAATTTATCTCAAATTTCATAATTTAATTCATTTTATACGAAATTAATCCGTAATTTATGCGGTAAATTTCCAACACGCATAACTATGCAAATTATCGTAAATAAGGGTTACTTACCCGAGATTCCATGATAGTACACAAATCGATGCTGACTTGAGCTTTCGTTTGATGTTAATTGTCGAGCTACACAATTACATATTTTTACGGATCAATTTTCAGTCGAATATTAATCATATTAAATATTTCAAAATTTAAATCAATCAATTTCGATCGCTTACTGGCTTACCTGTTGTTCGACTGCATCACCGAGATTTTTTCCCAATTTTTTTCTTTTTCCCTTATTCTTATTCTTTTTCTTCTTTTTTGGCTGAACCGGTTCGGTCCCGTTCAGCCAGGTTCAGGCCGATCCGATTTTCTTCTTCACCGTTCGGAGCTTCGTAGGCTGGTTCTTCATCGGCTTTCATCTCCAGCAGATCCTTAGGGTTGTCTGGTGCATGGATCTGAGGTCGATTTTGTCAGGGCTGGCCGAAAAGTGGCCGGTCCGGTCTCTTCTCCCTCTGGTGTCGCTACCCATTTCTTTCTCTCCTGATCGGAGTCGTTTCTCGTCGATTTGCGCCTGGATCGGCACCGTTGGTCATCCCTTCTGGTCGGTGGCAAGGTGTTTCCCCCTTCCTCGGCCTCCGTTCATCTCTCTCTCCTCCATTTTCTCTCCTCTTTCTCCATTTCTCTCTTTCTTTCTCTCTTTCTCTCATTTCTCTCGCCAGCCGTGCTCCTTCTCCGTCTACCAGCGTCGACGAGGCTTAGCTGCCCCTCTTGTCCGGGTTTCTCCTCGGTGGCAGCCTCCGATCGGTGAAGGCAGAAGGAAAGGCTGGTCTCCTTGGCCTTTCTTATGTTTTCCTTCCCTTTTTCTTTTACAGAATTGCGATCCGCGATTCTGTTGTTTTTTTTTAATATTACATTATATTATTATTTTTTATTATTTTATTCATTAATATATTATAAAAATTCCCAAAATATCATTAAAATTTTATATTTTATTCATTTAATCCATAAATGAATTTATCTGTCTTATTTCGTCTTTCCGGTATCTTTTTCCAATATTTTTCAGATAATTTTTTGATGTGAAAATTTCGATTAATTTCGATAAATTCATATATTGACCAATTTAACCTGAAATTTAATTATTTCTCCTTTATTGATCAAGATTTCTTGAATCTGTTTACAATGTAAATTTCTTACCGAATTTACATCGAATTTTGGGTCTTTTGACCGTTTTACCCTTTAACGTGTTCGGGACCAAATTAACACAACTTCCCTTCACGAACCCTTTCTCATTTCGTGTTTAAATTCTTATCTCCAATCCGAATGGTCCGAATCTCATTCGTTAATATGTGGCCATTTGCATTCGGGAATTTTTATTCATTCCATTTGCATTTTTCATTCATGTACAACTTTTCTTATGATTCAATTTACTTCCAACCATGTTTACATCATATGAACCATAAGGAATTTCGATAAAAATCGGGTCTTACATAATCTCCCCCATTTAAGAAATTTGCTTCTCCAAATTAGAACCAAGTTAGATGGGTCCATAAACAACTCCGGGTATGTCTATCACATCATATTCTTTAATTCTCTTGTGACTTTTTTCGGAGTGTAATACTACCAAAGGACTTTGACTAGGGAGATCATCTTAAACCTCAATACTTTCTCCTCCCTATTTAATGCCCGAATCGATTTTTCAACATATGACCTACTCTCTTTGAGCTTCAACGGTCTCCGTCTCTTGTCAGCATATCTTTTCCATCAGCTCTGAGGTATTCTCCATCACTCACAATCAACTAAACACCTTCAGAGACTTATTATACCAATTCAAGAGAAATTCTCTATCTATCACCCACTTCTTCCCATCGAATCGGGGAATAACTCCTATGACCATATAATGCCTCATATAATGTTATCCCGATACTCAAGTGATAACTGTCGCTATTGGTGAATTTAATTATTAACAATTGATCATCCTAGGAGATTATAAAATCAAGGGCACACGCTTTCATCATATCCTCCAGAACCTGTACAGTCCTCTTTGACTGACCATCTGTCTGAGGACGGAAAGCTACGCTAACACTCAATCGGGTTCCCATAGCTTCTTGAAAAACCATTCCCAGAAGTGGGAAGTGAAGCGAAAATCCCTATTTGATATCATGCTCCCTGGGATACTACATAATGTTTCACAATCTCCCTTACACATAAATCCGCATACGCACTCAGAGTATCTGGGGATTTCATAACCAGAAGGTGGGTAGACTTAGTCAATCTATCGACTATCACCCAGATAGCCTCGTGATTCTTACGGTCCTCTATAACCTATCACGATATCCATGGTAACTTGCTCCCATTTTTGTGTCGATATAGGTAGAGGCTGCTATAACCCTGCAAATTCTATTGCTCTACCTTAATCTGCTGACATACGAGACACTTCTCCATAATTTCTACAATGTTTCTTTTCATATCTGACCACCATTACCCTTTTCTGAGATTTCGATATATTTATTACTTCCCGGATGCAATGTATATCCCGAAGAGTGAGCTTCTGACAATAACACTATCTCATCAACTGTGGTCCTGGGGAGCACTTATACTGTCTCTGAACCTTAGTAAGCCATCATTATTTACTGTGAACTCTGTCACTGTACCCATCTGATCTGACCCACACTATCGACACCCTACCGATCATCATGCTAACCCTGTCAAATCCGGTCACTCAACTCCGGTTCTAATCTCAGGCTAGCTGTCACACAATCACTGTCATCATCAGAAGGGATCACATCAACACTGAGGCTCACAACTGCACTAACAGCTCATACTCCCTGACCATCATCTGTGATACCATCTCGAGGCTCTTTCTGCTTAAGGCATTAGTCATTACATTAGCCTTTCCTAGGTGGTACAATTTCCACAATCATAATCCTTCAAAAGCTCTAACCCTCTATGTTATCTCATATTCTACTCTTTCTGTAAAAACAAATACTCGAGGCTTTTATGATCAGTGCATACCCGAAATTTCTCACCATGTACATAGTAGTGCCATATACTCAGTACAAATACTACCGTTGCCAACTTTAAATCATGGGTCGGATAGTTTCTTTCATGATCCTTGAGTTGTCTGGATCTATAATTGACTATCTTTCCATTTTGCATCAATACACAACCCACTCATTATTTTGAGGTGTCCATATACATTGAGAAACCTCTTCAGCTATTGGGTATGGTGAAAATAATTATAGTGGTCAGTTCATACCTCAATACACCAAAACTCACCGAAGCTACTTTCATACTTATCATCCTACTCGTATGCAATCTTTTTTCGAACGAGATGTGTCAACTGAGCAGCCCATTTCAAGAAACTCTCAACAATTCATCTGTAAAATAGTTTCAGTTGTTGCTTATGCTCTTCCCTAGACTTCGAATACATCAAAACATCATCGCTAAGGATGACCACAATTTAGTCTAGGTAAAGTTTAAATACCTTGTTCATCAATGCCCTAACAGTTACGAAAATCATTTTGGGCATATTCACATTTCGAATTCTTAACGGATGTTACCCAAACTTCAAATCAATCTCTAAAAAGATCTGATGAACTTTTATCCAATCACTCCTATAATTGCTTCTTTAGTCCTTCTAGTTCCACTAATACCATTTTATACCGTGGTTAGGATATCGGCTTTGTACCAGGTACCAAATCAATACAAAACTCCATTCCTTTAACGGGTGGCAACCCTGGTAGATTATCCGGGAAGATATCAAGAAACTTACTGACCATAAGGATATCTGTTAACTTCAAATGTGCTTTATCCATACCAACCATACAAACGAGAAAACATTGCCATCATTATTCATTCTGTGAGTACAATCATTTACTCCTTTAATTTCAATCGCTACACCCCTTTTCATTACTTGTAAAAACTTACAATATACATTCAGGGGTAACCATATCACTATCTTAGGATAGAAATCTGAACAGCATAGTTTGCAGCTGACCAATTTATTCTCAAATATTACTTCAAAATTATTCATATTCCATTGAATAAAATCAGCTGACTTATATTTCTTCCCCCATTTTCGACTTATAATCTCTTTATAATTATTCCGTTAGTTAACTCTCCTTCATTGGGGTGCTAACTATCAGCATTGTGCCCAAGGGTGTAGGCATTCACGTCTTTCACTAACTTATATGCAAATGAAGGCGGTGTGAATAAATGTGTGGCACCAGGATCAAGTAACATAATTACTTCTTTATTCATAATTAGGGTGGCATCTTCCACCATATCAGATGAAACATCAATAGTGTCCTGGTCCATGGCATACACTCGCCCTCGTCCAACAGCCTATTTCCGTGGTAACTACCAGATATACAACTTTGCTCAGTAGCAAGTCGGGGTCCTCTAATCACAATACCCCTCGTAAGTGTTGAAACTAAATACACTAGGGGTTACTAATCATCTTACCCCATGACTCCACAGCTCTAAATCTCTTACCAAATGTCTCTTTCCCGTTCTAACATCTCTATCATCTACTATTCTATTTCTGTCTCTATTTCGACCCTTACTACCTTTCACAATCTTAGAGGCTTGCAACTTAAAATCTTATTCACACAACTGTAGTCTGCACACTGCCTCGGCCTAGGTAGTGATATCTAACTGGGCCAATTAGACACTAATTGACAAGGTGAGCCTTCCATGAACTTTCAGACATTTTGACTCTTATTGTTCATAGTGTCGGGGTCATACCTGCCCAAGGATATAAACTAAGATTCATACTCATCAATCAACCAGTTCCTCTGGGTCAGAGTAAAGAATTTTATCTGTAATTTTCTTTAAGCAGTGTCCGAGATATGCTGTCATCGGAATACATCCAGAATCATCTCTCATGTCAGCTCTGGATGTCTAACTCTTAAGATGGGTCGAGTGGACTTCCACCAATGCTCTGACTCGCCCTCATATCCCATGTATGATCTGAGCAAATAGCTCCTAAAAATACTCTTCACACTCCGCTTAAACCTCGCGAAGCGTGTCTCAATACTGTTCGATCTCTCTGTCAGACTCTGTGGGGTATACTTAATACTAGCCTCCACTTCAATCTCATCTTGAGTCTTAAGTACATGTACTCTCGCTCCTTTACCATAGCGGCTATCAGTTATAATAAATAGATTTTTGCATTCAAAACTAAATTCTTAGCTATAATTCCATCTCGATATACACAATTGTATCTAAGCAAAGCACAGTACATGGGGATGTAAACTTCCTTAACCACTAATACCGACTCATATCAGGCCAACTCAGCTCTGATACCACCAATTGTCACAACCCAAAAATCAGAGTAAATTTTTTATTTTTCTTTCATATTTAATTCTTACCTTCCTCTCATCGTGACCATCCTACCAATAGTTGGGCTATGATTCGGTGTTAGTCCCCTTACACTACTTACCATTCCATTTCCATGTTACATTCACAATTTCATTTACATAACCTTACATCCCCGACGTCATATACGTTTACAGTACTGTGCATTTACATATTTAGATACAAAAACCATACAAGTGTGTATACATTTTCTCGATGATAGGAAACAATGGATACCAAGAATGCAAGTCATCAACCGCTCACTATCTACTGCGAGTGCTCTGAAAAGAGGGGAAAATGAGGGGGTGAGCAACCACACGCTCAGTAAGGCAATTATTCAAGTAAGTAGATAGCTCCACTATCTACATACTCATAATGCCATGCCCTTAAATCCATTTCTTTTCGTTTAAAGCTCATGCATGAAATCATGCACACATCAATGCCATAGTTTATAAAAGTTGTTCGTGCTTATGGAAATCATGCAACTCATGCCTCAATGGCATCTCAAGTAAAATCATAAAACGCATGAATTAACTCAAAATCATGCATTTGCGATTAAAGCATAGATAACCTCCTCATGCTAAAACATTTCATTGCATGAATTATAAATAATTATGAACAATACATTATTCTGAGTTTCCACAAAACCTTCACGCATACCCATATGCCACACCATGAATGTCATGTAAAACCAGTTTACCTCACACATGGGTTCAAATAGCATGGAAATAACGTCATGCAAGATTCAGTTTAAATCCCAGTTTCATTCTCATCAAATCACATCTCAGTCACACTCATCAAAACTCAACCTCTCCCTCGGGTGATCCTGATCCGCATAAAATCATTTATTTCTAAGCATTTCTGAAAACATTGAAAATTTCATTTATTCACAACAAAACTAATATCATCAGTCAGGATCCAACCCCTTCTTCGGGTGGTCCAGACTCATACAAAATCCACGCATTCTCAAACTTTCAAAACATCAGATAGTAACATGCGAGACTAGGCAATATATATATATATATCTCAGGCAAATAACCAGGACTATGGCCATATCCTCGTGATCCCACTGCTACACGAATCTTGTGTGCGAGGTTTCACCACTATCGGGAATGGCCCTGAGAGTTGGGTCAGTCCATCCCGTCGATCCTGCCCGATAACTTGCATCCGAATATGCCACTCGTATCCGAAGATGCCACATAATTAATCCTAGCACGGTACAACGTACTTCGTGGACCAATATCTCATATCAATAATTATGCCTGTCTCAAAACGCACGTGCGAGCATATTTAATCGGCATGAGACACAGTCTACTCGACGCTCCAAGCACGGTTCATAGCATGTTCTCATAAAATCAGTGCGAGTGATGCTCCAGCACTCTCATAAAATCAAGAAAAATCCCGTGCGAGCCAAGCTTCAGCACGCGTTTCATAAAATCTTATAAGATCTAGTGCGAGCTAAGCTCCAGCACTCTGTCAAAATCATGTAAAACTAGTTCGAGCTAGGCTCCAGCACTTTGTCATAAAAATCAAGTGAAAATCTAGTGCGAGTTAGACTCTAGCACACTGTCATGAAAATCATGTGAAAATTTGGTGCGAGCTAGGCTCCAGCACCCTTTCACGAAAATCATGTGAAAATCTAGTGTGAGCTAGGCTCTAGCACCCATGCATGTAAAACTCTAGTGCGAGCCCCCTGCTCCGGCACTAATGCATGCGTCACACAGTTTAAAACTCATGCGAGCTAAGCTCTAGCACCTCTCATGCATGTCAAATCATTAAAACTAGTGCGAGCTATCGCTCCAGCACCTTTTTATGCATATCATGTCACACAAATCGGTGCGAGCAACCGCTCCAGCACCATTATGCATACTCACAAACTCAGATATAGTGCGAGCAAGGCTTCAACACCATCTGTTTCCATATAAACTTAATAGTTGGCCATTTTTCCAAAGAAATTTCATTTAAATCTAAATAACACTTACGTAGTGTTATCTTGTGAAATTTATGAAAATACTGGCCAATCTACCAATTTGCTTTGCTAAAAAGTCACAAAAATTCCTCAAATCATGCATGTCATGCTTCACCATCCTTAGGTGAATTTCCCTCTGTAGGGGTAAAATAGTCTTTTACCTATTTTGAGTCCTTAAAATTTTAAATCCATTTCTAGGACCTTTATACATTTTCAGTGTATACAAAAGCTATTAAAAATACGCGTAGCTACCTCTAGCTACTCGCAAAATTCTCGTACCTCATTTTTCTATACAGTCTGACCTTTTAACTGATGTCTCGTCACGCAGTCCGATTTGCTCCCAATCCAATCTCCGGAGCTGCGTATTATTTTTTATCCAGTCAGAAATCATTCAATTAACTTTATTTCATCATTTATGAGCTTAATTCAAAGTATTGGGCTCGTTTATAATCTTGGGCCCAATTGCACCTTAATGGGCCTTAATCGGCCTTAAGCCCATTTTACACTTACTATTCACATTATCGAGGCCTATTGGGCTCATTGGGCCAATCATTATTTATTGTGCCTCGTTTTAAACTCTTGAATATCTCAATTAATTATTTACGATAGTTTATCTCAAATTTCAAAATTTAATTCATTTTATACGAAATTAATCCGTAATTTATGTGGTAAATTTCTAACTCGCATAACTATGCAAATTGTCGTAAATAAGGGTTACTTACCTGAGATTCCATGATAGTACACAAATAGAGGCTGACTCAAGCTCTCGTTTGACGTCAATTTTTGAGCTACACAATTACATAATTTTCTAGGTCAATTTTCAGTCGAATATTAATCATATTAAATATTCTGAAATTTAAATCGGTCAATTTCCACAGCTTACTGGCATACCTGTAGCTCAACCGCATCACCGAGATTTTTCTCTAATTTTTTTCCTTTTTCTTCTTTTCTAGCTGAACCGGTTCAGGCCGGTTTAGCCTGATTCAAGCCGGTTCGGTTCAGCCCGATTCAGTCCGGTACAATTTTCTTCTTCGTCGTTCGGAACTTCACCGATCGGTTCTTCACTGGCTTCTGTCTCCAGCAGATCCGCGGGGTTGTCCGGTGCATGGATCTGGGGTCGATTTTGCCAGGGCTGGCCAGAAAGTGGCCGGTCTGGCCTCTTCTCCCTTCGGCGTCGTTACCGATTTCTTTCTCTCCCGATTAGTGTTGTTTCTCACTGATTCGTGCCTGGATCGGCACCATTGGCCATCCCTTCTGGTCGGTTGCGAGGCGTTTCCCCTTTCCTCGACCTCCGTTCGTCTCTCTCTCCTCTATTTTCTCTCACCTTTCTCGGTTTCTCTCTTTCTCTCGTTTCTCTCGTCGGTCGCGCTCCTCCTCTATCTACCAGCACCGACGAGGCTCGACTGCCCCTCTCGTCCAGGCTTCTCCTCGGTGGCGACCTCAGATTGGTGAAGGCAGAAGGAAAGGCTGGTCTCCTCGGCCTTCCTTCTGTTTTCCTTCCCCTTTTCTTTTACAGAATCACGATTCGCGATTCTGTTTTTTTTAATATTATATTATATTTTATTATTTTATTATTACTTTATTCATGGAAATATTATAAAAATTCCCAAAATATCATTAAAATTTTATATTTTATTCATTTAATCCATAAATGAATTTATCAATCTTATTTCGTTTTTTAGTATATTTTTTCAATATTTTCGAGATAATTTTTCGATGTGAAAATTTCGATTAATTTCGATAAATTTATATCTTGATCAATTTAACCTGAAATTTAATTATTTCTCCTTTATTGATTAAGATTTCTGGAATCCATCTTTACTGTGTAAATTTCTTATTGAATTTATATCGAATTTCAGGTCTTTTGATCGATTTACCCTTTAATGTGTTCGGGACCAAATCAACACAACTTCCCTTCATGAACCCTTTCTCATTTTGTGTTTTAAATTCTTATCACCAATCTGAATGGTCCGAATCTCATTCGTTTAATATGTGGCCATTTCAATCTCCATTTGATCTTTAAATGCATTTGGGAATTTTTATCCATTCGATTTGCAGTTTTCATTGACGTACAACTCTTCTTATGATTCAATTTACATCCAACCATGTTTACATCATATGAACCATAAGGAATTTCGATAAAAATCGGGTCTTATAGATGTGGTGACTGATCCTGCTCGGGAAAGTGCTGCTGCCACTGCAGTGTATGACTGAACCGGGAGCTGAGCTGGGCATGCCGAGGAATGGTACCGGGACCAAGACCTGGATAGTGGCCTGGAGCAATGCCTAGAGATAGCACGAATCAGCAGCGGACAGACCTGGAAATGAAAATGAAGCTTGAAGCAGTTGGTGACGTGCTGTGCTGTGTTACAGGGGTGGAGCAGGATGCAGAATTAATTTATCGATTAATTCTAATAAATTCATATCTTGATCAATTTAACCTGAAATTTAATTATTTCTCCTTTATTGACTAAGATTTCTTGAATCCATCTTTACTGTGTAAATTTCTTACTGAATTTACATCGAATTTCGGGTCTTTTGACCAATTTACCCTTTAATGTGTTTGAGACCAAATCAACACAACTTCCCTTCATGAACCCTTTCTCATTTCGTGTTTTAAATTCTTATCTCCAATCTGAATGGTCCAAATCTCATTCGTTTAATATGTGGCCATTTCAATCTCCATTTGATCTTTAAATGCATTCGGGAATTTTTATTCATTCGATTTGCATTTTTCATTGACGTACAACTCTTCTTATGATTCAATTTACATCCAACCATGTTTACATCATATGAACCATAAGGAATTTCGATAAAAATTAGGTCTTACAGACATGGTGACTGATCCTGCTCGGGAAAGTGCTGTTGCCACTGCAGTGTAGGACTGAACCGGGAGCTGAGCTGGGCATGTCGAGGAATGGTATCGGGACCAAGACCTGGACAGTGGCCTGGAGCAATGCCTGGAGACAGCACGAACCAGCAGCGGATAGATCTGGAAATGAAAATGAAGCTTGAAGCAGTTAGTGACGTGCTATGCTGTGTTGCAGGGGATGGAGCAGGATGCAGAATTAATTTATCGATTAATTCTAATAAATTCATATCCTGATCAATTTAACCTGAAATTTAATTATTTTTCCTTTATTGATTAAGATTTCTTAAATCCATCTTTCCTGTGTAAATTTCTTACTGAATTTACATCGAATTTTGGGTCTTTTGATTGATTTACCCTTCAATGTGTTCGGGACCAAATCAACACAACTTCCCTTCATGAACCCTTTCTCATTTCGTGTTTTAAATTCTTATCACCAATTTGAGTGGTCCGAATCTCATTCGTTTAATATGTGGCCATTTCAATCTCCATTTGATCTTTAAATGCATTCAGAAATTTTTATTCATTCGATTTGCATTTTTCATTCACGTACAACTTTTCTTATGATTCAATTTACATCCAACCATGTTTACATCATATGAACCATAAGGAATTTTGATAAAAATCAGGTCTTAGAGACGTGGTGACTGATCCTGCTTGGGAAAGTGCTGCTACCATTGCAGTGTAGGACTGAACCGGGAGCTGAGTTGGGCATGCCGAGGAATGGTACCGAGACCAAGACCTGGACAGTGGCCTGGAGCAATGCCTAGAGATAGCATGAACCAGCAGCGGACAGACCTGGAAATGAAAATGAAGCTTGAAGCAGTTGGTGACTTGTTGTGCTACAGGGGATGAAGCAGAATGCGGAAGTAATTTATCAATTAATTTCGATAAATTCATATCTTGGTCACTTTAACCTGAAATTTAATTATTTCTCCTTTATTGATTAAGATTTCTTGAATCCATCTTTACTGTGTAAATTTCCTACTGAATTTACATCGAATTTCGGGTCTTTTGATCGATTTACCCTTTAATGTGTTCGGGACCAAATCAACAAAACTTCCCTTCATGAACCCTTTCTCATTTCGTGTTTTAAATTCTTATCTCCAATCTGAATGGTCCGAATCTCATTCGTTTAATATGTGGCCATTTCAATCTCCATTTGATCTTTAAATGCATTCGGGAATTTTTATTCATTCGATTTGCATTTTTCATTCACGTACAACTCTTCTTATGATTCAATTTACATCTAACCATGTTTACATCGTATGAACCATAAGGAATTTTGATAAAAATTGGGTCTTATAGACGTGGTGACTGATCCTACTCGGGAAAGTGTTGCTTCCACTGCAGTGTAGGACTGAACTGGGAACTGAGCTGGGCATGCCGAGGAATGGTACCGGGACCAAGACCTGGACAGTGGCCTAGAGCAATGCCTGGAGACAGCACGAACCAGCAGCGGACAAACCTGGAAATGAAAATGAAGCTTAAAGCAGTTGGTGACGTACTGTGCTGTGTTGCAAGGGATGGAGCAGGATGCGGCTAGCGTCTGGATGCAGCAGTAAAGGCCATCACCTGGGCAGCAATGTGTTCGTGCATGAAGCTATGCAGATCGAGGCTGGTATTAAAAGCAGGAGCAGGTACACGGACATGAAGGCAGTTGGCGTACCATGTCTGTTAGCAGAAGGAGGCGAAAGCGTGGCAACCCATGGCTTGAAGGAGTTGTCACAGTTTTATATTACCAAGTTTTGCTTTGCTATTTCTTTTTTATTTATTTATTTATTCTAATTTCATGATGATTAATTAGCATAGTATATTAGTATATTAATAGGTTAATTTATTGATTGGTATGATACTATTACTTTATTGTTTTAAGATGTTATTTTAGTTTAGATAATTAGTTTTTAATTATAAATATATAGTTATCATTTAAATTTTATTTTATTATTTATCTAAACATTTTATTAGGTTAGTAATTAGCTATAGTAACATTTAATTAGATCCACCATTTTAGACGTTTAGATTTAGAGTTATAATTAGGAATTTCCTTAGGTTAATAGAATTAGACTTTAGGTTAGCTTAATTTGCATTTTTATTAAGTAGTTTAATTACATGCATATTTTATTTTTATTTTAAGCTTGTTTAATTTTAATCTAGTTAATTTTGTTTCTTATTTTCATATTTGCATTTTTAATTGCGTTGATTAATTTTAACTGTTTTAATTATCTTTTGTACGTTAATGCTTTTAATTACTCGGAGCTCTGTAAGTAATTTTAGCTCAGTTTTATTTTCTTTAGTTTATAGTTTTTATTATTTTCAGTATTGTTAGCCTTGTAGATCACTCCCTAAAAATTCATAATTTGCTAGGATATACTTAGGGTAAGATTAACCAGTACTTAATTAGGCTATTCAACTTCTCTGTGGGACGATAATCTGGGATCAAATCTTATTATTACTTGTATGACCTGTGCACTTGTGGATAGAACGTTTAGGTCACTTAGAGTGGGCACTAGGCGCTATCAAGTTTTTGGCGTCGTTGTTGAGGAAGGTTATTTGCCAGTAATTGATATCGGTGAAATTATACTTAGGTGTAATTCTAGCTTGTAAATACTTAAGTTGTAAATATTTAGAGCTTTAATCTAGATTAGTTAATTTTCTCTCTCATAAGAAATATTCTTGAGGACTTGTTAATGTTTGCATGCGTAGAGCCAAGAGTTATGATTGCTTTCCTTTAGATCCTGAAATTAAAAGAACCCTTAGGAAAATTTGAAAAGATTCTAGGAAATTAATAGCTCCGTTGCAAAACACCATGGTAGAAAATAGAGAAATTAAGATCGTTAGAGATTATGCAGTACCGACCACTGGAGGGTACCAGCATTAGGCCACCAGCTTTCCCTACAAACAATTTTGAAATTAAGCCTTCAATCCTTCAGATGATCCAGACTTCTTTACAGTTCAGTAGGCTTCCTCATGACGACCCACATGCTCATCTCGGGCAGTTTCTGGACCTGTGCAATACATTCAAGCACAATGGATTATCTGATGATGCGTTTAGGCTTAGATTATTCCCCTTCTCGCTTATGGATAGGGTGCGACACTGGTTAACCTCCTTACCTCTGGGATCCATTTCTACATAGGATGAGTTAGCCCATCAATTTCTAGCTAAGTTTTTCCCTCCCTCTAAAATGGCCAGACTCCGTAGCGACATATCTTCCTTTTCCAATTCGATTCTTAATCTCTTTACGAAGCTTGAGAACAATATAAGGAGCTTCTTAGGAAGTGCCCTCATCATGGCCTACCTTTGTGGTTGCAAGTCCAGACTTTCTACAACGGACTTACGAGCTAAAATAGGACCATCGTTGACGCTGCTGCGGGTGGAGCCATGATGTGCAAAACTGAGGAGGAAGCTTATGAGCTGTTAGACAAGATGGCAGCTAACAATTATCTATGGTCCTCGGAGAGGCAACTGCCTAAGAAGTCGACGGGTATTTATGAGTTAGACACACTGTCTACCTTGACTTCTTAAATAGCTAACCCTACGAAAAAGGTAGAGTCGCTCAGTACCCAGCATAATCCTTCCACCAGTCCTAATCCTGTTTATTCTATCCAAAGCCCTTTACTTTTCTATGATCAGTGTGGTGGTACACACTCTGTAGATAGGTGTCTACTTAACTTAGAACTGGTTCAGTACGTTGCCTCATCTCAAAAGCAACAAAACAACCCATTTTCAAACACCTATAACCAGGGTAGAGGAACCATCCTAACTTCTCCTGGAGCCAAAATCAAGGGTAATCTTCTAATTCTAGACCTGTAGGACCCCCTGGTTTTCAAGCTCCACCAGTTCATGTACCACCACAGCATCAATTTCCACACCATCCACCACCTCAGTATCCACATCGTCCACCTAATCATTCCCATCCACCTCACTTCTATTCACCACCACCACCACCACAACCCCAGCACTTACCAGCAGCTGAAAAGAAGCCCTCACTTGAGGAAATGTTTACAACGATCCTGCAAAATCAAGCAGCTTCAATTAAGAACTTAGAGGTTCAGGTAAGACAAATAGCGAAAGCTCTTAGTTAGCGTTCTCAAGGGACCCTTCCTAGTAACACTGAAGCCAATCCTGTTAAGCAAAGGGAGGGTAAAGAACATGTGAAAGCCATCACCCTTAGGAGTGGCAGAGAGCTAGTCGATCCACCAGTTAAGTCCAAACCTGAAAAACCCATAGTTGAAAAACCCATAAGTTCTAAAGAAGCAGCTCAGAAAGAGCAAGAACATCAGGATCAAGCTGCAAAGGAATCCAAGTTAGGTGCTTCTTCATCTATACCTTCTTCTACTTCATAGCCTTCCTCGTCCTCTGATGCTATACATGTTTCCACTACATCCTCTCCAGTTAGACCACCAGTACCTTTTCCTCAGAGATTCGAAAATCAAAATCTAGATCAACAATTCGCTAAATTTCTTAAGGTTTTTAAGAAACTTCACATTAACATTCCTTTCGCAGATGCTTTAGAGCAAATGCCAAGTTACGTGAAGTTTTTGAAGGATATCCTCTCTAGGAAAAGAATATTGGAAGATTATGAGATGGTGGCCTTAACTGAGGAATGCAGTGCAATTATCTAGAGGAAATTATCCCCCAAGCTCAAAGATCCCAAGAGTTTTACCATACCTTGCACTATTGGAAATCTATTCTTTGGTAAAGCCATGTGTGATTTAGGAGCCAATATCAATTGGATGCCTTTCTCAATTTATCAAAAGTTAAGAGTAAGGGATACTAAGCCCACTACAGTGACCCTTCAGCTGGCTGATCGATCCATTAAATATTCGAAGGGGGTCATTGAGGACGTGCTAGTAAAGGTGAAAAAATTCATTTTCCCTGTGGATTTTATCGTGTTGGACATGGAGGAAGACAAGGAAGTCCCCATTATACTGGGCAGACCTTTTCTAGCGATTGGTAGAACCTTAATTGATGTACAGAAGGGGGAGTTAACGATAAGAGTCCAAGATCAGGAAGTAAAGTTTAATGTTTTCAAACCTTTGAAGCTCCCCAATGACTCTCAAGAGTGTTTTAAGATGGAGGTTAAGGAAGATATAAGGCTTAAGCACAAGAAATCTGAAAGGAAGAGGAAAGTAGATAGGGCTCAGGAGGATTTAACTATCAGCACCCTGTCACCACTTTGGTTGACCCTCCTACTCTTCGCCCTGCTGTTGAGTGTCGTTTTCTTCAGCTGCATTTGAAGTGGCTGTGTTTTTCTTTTCACTTTGTATATAGTTCTTTTTCTTTTTCTTTTCAGTTGTTTCTTTCTGTGTTTATTTGGCAAATTTCTTTTCTAGTACTACGCTTTCAATCAAGCTTCAATTGTTCATCATCAGATAGGGGAGTACTCTATTCTTGAGCTTAAATTCTTATATTATCTGCACACCGAGACACTGTGCACTTTAAGTTTGGGGGAGGGGATATCATTTGAGCAATTTTAGGCAAAAAATTGGAAAAATTTTCAAACTTTTTTTGAAAATTTGAAAAAAAAATTTCAAATTTTTTTTCAAAAATCTAAGCTTACATTGTTGGATTTTGGGATGATTTAGTGCTTAACATGTAGTTTTCCTATATTTCGATGATATGACCCCATGATTTAGTCTAACTTTGATTGACTAAGATGCATGATTATAGGAAAGGCATGAAGTTGAATTCTTGAATTTGTCTTGATATTGATTGTGATTTCCTCATTTTATGCACATGTCATGTCACGAATCTGTATATTTATTTAGAGAAAGCTTATGTGACATAGGATTGCATTTATTTAGTTGATTTTGTGCATCATATTCTAGAGTTTGTTTGATTTGATCTCGATGTGAAATATTAGATCACACTTAATTAGGGAGATGATTTGGGCCATCTTTGGATCGTTTGAGCCTTTCTAGCCATCCTTGTACATATTTTACCCCTAGTCACCCATCTGAGCCAAATAAGCTTTCCTTTGTAAATACACCTGCATATTTTACCTTAGCTTAAACACTTTGTTCCTATCTATTACCCCAAAAGCATGAAAATTCATTAGGATATATCTTGAGCTTTGTACATATGGGTATTAAGTGATAGTGAAGGTGTATTTATTGAAAAAAATGAAAGAAAAAGGAAAGAAGAAAGAAGAAAAATACAAAAATAGAATAAAAAGCTTAGAAAAATAAAAAAGTTTGGGGGAAATAAATTTAAGCTCTTACATTAAGATCCTAAAAGTAATGCATGTTAAGGGGTAATTAAACCTAAACCGACTTTATCAAACCTTAGCCCCAGCCTTACATTACAAGCTTAATGAAGTCCTATTGATCTTTGGTTAAGTGTGACTACATTAGTTGAGAGAGAAGTGAAAAGCAAACTTATGGGAATGATCACTTGTCATTGACTTTGCATTCACTGTGTTTGCATAATCTGATCTGAGTAATGTACTGTGAAGTGGCTTTGACATTTTCACACACACAAGTAGTCCAATTTGGGTTAGGACTTATGATTGAATGATTCTGAATGTTGGACTTGTAATTATGAATCTTTGAGAACATAGTTTGTACTTTTTCTTTAAGGATAATATTGGGGAAATTATTATGTTAGTACTTGTAAATCTTACATGTATTTTGTTTTGCTTGAGGACAAACAAAAGCTTAAGTTTGGGGGTGTGATAATTCTATTTTTTATAGAATTATTTGTGCTTAATTTCCTAATTAATTATTTAAATCCCCAATTTATTTTATTAATTATCCCCTTTATTTAATTAAAATTCTTTAGTGTGCAGGTAAATTAAATCCAGATGAAACTCAGTCGTTTCAGTAAAAAATGGGCTGAAAATGGGCTAAAGGAGACTGGATCACTTCTAATTTGTAGACCGAGTCACCAGTCGTCTGGACATGTGGGATGTCAGGTGTTAGTATTTTATTCACTCCGAAACGATAAGATCAACAGACACTGTACCGACCTTCTGGAAGACACACACCGGGCCACATCGCAAAACCAAGTGTACTAGAAGACGAGTGACGTGGAAATATCTATTCTGCAGCAAATAAAATAAAGACATGTGGCCAAACAATGCCAAATCGTCTAGGATGAAAAATTACCATTGTACCCTTAAATGTGTGTAATAGAACATGATAGCAATCTATTCTGCAGCAAATAAAATGCAGACATGTGGCCAAACAATGCCTACTCATCTAGGATGAAAAATTACCATTGTACCCCTAAGTGTGTGTAATAGAACGTGATAGCAATTGAAGAAAAAACTAGTTAAGGTAGAATAGTTTTTAGGGTAACTTTAGGATTTATTTTCCTTATTTTTCAAGCTTTCCCGTTAGTTGTTAGCCACCATTTTATTTCACTATTTATTCAATCTTGATTTTATGAAACGCTTCTTCATTTTCTAATCTTTGCTAATTTCATTTATGGTAATCAATTTCATTTCCTTATTCTCGATTTTGTTAAGGTTCCTTTTTATTATTTACATGCTCCATTTTTGTTATGAAAAGCTTATGTGTTTTTATGGTTTGAAGCTCTCGGTTTAATAGGTTACTGCTTTGTGTCATTTAATCATTTGGTTGCTTAATCTTCTTCCTTCATTTCTATCTTTCAATTTTGCTGCTTTGATGTGGGTTGATGCTGAGCATTGTTCAACATCAATGGCAATGTGGAATCATGGCAGTAGGAGCAGAAATTGAAGCAACCCGAGCTATTGGGTTCACGTTGATGTGCTGAACAGTTATTGATATTCTTGTTTTCATTTTCTGTTGTAATGTTACTTCTTCCTTTTTGGTTTTATGCTTTTATATTGCCTTGCCTTGTTGTTCTTTTTCTATTTCATATTTTTTTTAGTCTACACCACATGGATTCGGCTCTTACTGTATTTCAATATTAGTAGCCATATTGTTTCTATTGCATTTTCTTATGCTGTTGTAGTCCCTGTCCATTTACTACATTTCATGTTAGCAATTTATCATTGATCTCACTAGATTCTCTAGCTATTATGTTTGGCAGAAAATGGTGTCCATGGGTGCAGTGGGGAGTATCTCCCATTTTACTCTGTTCGGCTCTATTTAGTTATTAATGTATTGTTCATTGTCTTCATGTGCTGTTATTCAGTTCTAATCCTGGTTTGGCCTTCTGTTTCAAGTTGTTAAATGTTAAACTCCATCACCACTACCGAGCGGCTATGTAGATATTGATAGTTTGCAGCTGAAGGGTGCAGAGTTTATGCAATCACGATCGGGTCTAGCCCCTGTCTTCTTGTTCTGTCTCGTGTCCTGTTGCCAAGAGTTTCGGGTGTGTGAGCTGCTGTGTGCTATTGCAGATTCAGGGCATGGTGAGCTACTGATTGCTGGAAGAATGATTTGATGCATGAAGCAGAGAAGGGCCAATCCGAATGTTGTGACATGTAAAGCAGAGCAGCAAGATGTGGTGACTGATCCTGCTCGGGAAAGTACTGCTGCCACTACAGTGTAGGACTAAACCGGGAGTTGAGCTGGGCATGTCAAGGAATGGTACTGTGAGCAAGACCTGGACAGTGGCTTGGAGCAATGCCTTGAGATAGCACGAACCAGCAGCAGACAGACTTGGAAATGAAAATGAAGCTTGAAGCAGTTGGTGACGTGCTGTGCTGTATTGCAAGGGATGGAGCAAGATGCGGCTAGCGTCTGGATGCAGCAGTAAAGGCCATCACCTGAGCAGCAACGTGTATGTGCATGAAGCTGTGTAGATCGAGGCTGGTACCAAAAGTAGGAGCAGTTACACGGACATGAAGGCAGCTGGAGTACCATGTCTGTTAGCAGAAGGAGGCGAAAGCGTGGTAACCCATGGCTTGAAGGAGTTGTCACAGTTTTATAATTTATCAAGTTTTATTTTGCTCTTTCTTTTTATTTATTTATTTATTCTAATTTCATGATGATTAATTAGCATAGTATATTAGTATATTAATAGGTTAGTTTATTGATTGGTATGTTACTATAGTACTCTACTTTATTGTTTTAAGATGTTATTTTAGTTTAGATAATTAGTTTTTAGTTATAAATATATAGTTATCATTTAAATTTTATTTTATTATTTATCTAGACATTTTATTAGGTTAGTAGTTAGCTATAGTTACATTTAATTAGATCCACCATTTTATACATTTAGATTTAGAGTTATAATTAGGAATTTCCTTAGGTTAATAGAATTAGACTTTAGGTTAGCTTAATTTTGCATTTTTATTAAGTAGTTTAATTATATGCATATTTTATTTTTAGTTTAAGGTTGTTTAATTTTAATCTAGTTAATTTTGTTTCTTATTTTCATATTTGCATTTTTAATTGCGTTGACTAATTTTGACTCTTTTAATTATCTTTTGTAGGTTAATGCTTTTAATTACTCGGAGCTCTGTAAGTAATTTTAGCTCGGTTTTATTTTCTTTAGTTTATAGTTTTTATTATTTTCAGTATTGTTAGCCTTGTAGATTACTCCCTAAAAGTTCATAATTTGCTAGGATATGCTTAGGGTAAGATTAACCGGTACTTCATTAGGCTATTCAACTTTTCTGTGGGACGATAATTCGGGACTCAAATCCCATTATTACTTGTACGACTCGTGCACTTGCGGATAGAATGTCTAGGTCACTTAGAGTGGGCGTAGTCGGTATCAATATCAGTTGGAGCTCTCTCCTACTCCTTACCCTTTTCTTGGGTAATATCAATAACCTCTTGGCAAACTCTGGCCATGTGTCCTGGCTTCCCACATTTGAAGCACAATCCGCTAGCAACAGGATAAGGTCTACCTCCATGGAATCTACCACATCGACTGCACTGCTCAGTGGTAGGCCTCGATCCTCCAAGCACAATACCTCTAGCTGGAGCTATAGCCGGATAGCTAGAGATCTCACAATCTTCTCCTGTACTTCCTCAATCCTTGGTTTCTTACTGAAGAGTCTCCTTCTTTCCCGATAACCGAAACCTTGGGCACTATTACTCATTGGCCTCTTCCTATCTTTGTCTCTACCCTTTCCAACTATTTTGTACTCGGAGACATTCCTCTCATAATCTTGTTCACAGAGTTATGCCATACGCACTGTCTCATCGTAGGTAGAGATGACGAATGGAACCAGTTTAGACCGTAATACTGGTCTCAGCCCATCTATGAATCTGTGGACCTTTTGGGTCTCGCTACTTATGGTATCGAGGTCATACCTTCCCAGAGATAGAAATCTGGTCTCATACTCATCTGCTGAATGACTCCCTTAGCTTAACCCCAAAAACTCGGCCTGCGACCTTCGCTGAGTTGTATTTGGAACAAACTACCTTCTGAAGGCATCTAGAAATATCTCCCAACTGATCTCTGTATGTTGGGCTCTCAATATGGGTCGGGTGGACTTCCACCAATGCTCTGCAGTCCCCTTCAGTAGGAACGTCGCAAATGCGACCATCTCTGAAGTCGTACACTCAAAGAATCCATACAACTTCTCAATCTCTCCTGTCTACTCCTCCGCCAAAACTGGGTCCTTAAACCCATGAAAAGTTGGAGGTCCAAGCTTATGGAATTGTCAGAGTTTGTCAAGATCACAACCATACCCCAAAACATTACTGCTCTGTAGTGGAGTAACATGAGACGGTGTATCCTGAACTGGTGGGGGTGTTGGTGTATCCGTAGGCTGTGGCACGTGAGTTGGCTGCGTAGGCTTACCAGGTGCAGCTGCCTCTCCAGGCACAGTCCTTGCATCCTGTCCTTGTTATCCTGGCATAGCCTGTGCCAGTATCTCTACTATGGTCTCAAGGCGACGCTCTTGTCTCTCGAAATGTGCCTTGGTACTCTCAAGTACCTCAGTAAGACCTGTAGTCTCATCACGGGCCTCTAGCCTACCTCTACGGCCTCCAACCCTACCTCTAACCCCTCTACCACTGCTGGTATTAGCCATGATGGCTAAATCCCTACATTTATAACTATTAATTAGTCCGATTTCCATCTCGTATACACAATTGTAACTGAACAAAACACAATACAATAGGGATGTACACTTTCCTAATTACTAATATTGATTCACATCAGACCAACTCTGCTTTGATACCATTCTGTCACGCCCTTCACTCACACGTGACTTCTCCAAACTCACTACAAATTTTCAAAATTCACTTACCTCTTCTTCAGTCATCACTCCACACCAAATATTTAGGCTGTGATTCGATATTAGTCTCCCATTCACATTTATTCATAACATGTATATAATTTAATATTCTTTTCTATAATGTAAACTCTTATACATTAATACAATTATTTGTACATATACTGTTGGCTCAACTGAGGGGGGGTGGGGTGAATCGGTTTTCTAGTCTAAATGCTAAATTTAAGCTCTTTTAAATTTAATTGCAAGTAATCAAATAATAAGCAATAGACTATAGTGCAATAATGTAAAAGAGATAAGAGAGAGAAGTAGCAAACTCAACAATTTATAGAGGTTTGACCAATCGCTTGCCTACGTCCTCTCTTCTTGTCAAGATTTTTTTTTTTCACTATCACAATAGTTGATACAGCCTCCTTTTCAAGGTTAAGGAATAAGCTCTCTACCCCTTCTACAAAGATATATATTCAACTCTTACACAATTCTCTCACACAGGAACTCTTCCCTTTTCTTTTGGATTAAGAGTGAATACAAATAAGAACTCTCTTTTGAGGGTATGAAGAATAACTTCAACTCAATCTATTAAAGACAATAAAATGAATATGATGTTGAAGACAAAAGGAATATTGAGAAATGATCTCTTAAGAATAATCAAGATTTTTCAGCTTTGTCTCTTGTGTCCCCAATGTCTTCAGTGCTTAGTTTTATACAGCAGGATGGTAGGTGAAGCATTTAATGCAATTTTTTCCGTTGAAGATTTTGTAGAGAGAGTCATTGGGAACCTCCAGTAGAATACCAGATCGATCTTCCATCATGACCAGATCTATCTACTAATTCAAATTCCTGCCTTTACAAAGTAACTCAAAGCAAGGAGATCGATCTCATATTTGTAGAGATCGATTTTATAATCTGTAAAATGTTAGTGGAGATCGATCTTTCGAACCATCAGATCGATCTTATAAACTGTTTGTTTGAAGTAAGATCGATCTCCAAATCTATCTTGCAAGCATTCTCGTAGAGTGGAGATCAATCTCTAATTACCCTAGATCGATCTCATAAACTCTTTGTCTTGAGGAGATCGATCTCTATCATATGAGATCGATCTCATAAACTCTCTGTTTGAGCATAGATCGATCTACAGATCGATCTAAGACTTTTCTCCTTTGCCTTGGAGGAGATCGATCTCTTCCTCGACCAGATTAATCTCATAGGCATTCTGTAAGTCAAAGATCGATCTCATAACCCTTAGAGATCGATCTCTTCTTCCTTAACATCCCATACATGTTCTTTAAGTTTTTAACCTTTAATCAGATCAATCTCATATTCTCATGAGATCGATCTCTCATTCTTGAAAACCCAGGAGATCGATCTCTCATCTTATGAGATCGATCTCTCATCCTTTAATACCCAGTTTCTGTCAATGACTTGTATCTCAATATGTTCTAATTAACCTCTTAACATGTTTTAAACATTTCTTGATTTATAATAACTATCATTGATTTACTGTTTTGTCATTTCAAAAATATATCAACCTAACATATACATTCCTGACAGTACAATTGTTTACATAACTGCGCTTTTACAATGTTCAGTACAAAATGTTCGAATGTGTATACCTCTCATAAGATGGATATGCAACGGATCAAGGAATATCAGTCCTCAACCGTGTCTACCTACTATGAATGCTCTGTAAAGAGGGGAAATAAAAAGGGGGTAAGCTCACAGCTCAGTAAGAAAATCAGGCAAACAAGTAGATAACCACACTATCTACAAAATACTATGCTCATGCCTTGAAATCATTTCCTTATCTATTCGTATCTAAAGCATGCCTCGTGCTTAAAGCTTTTATGCAATATATAAATATAGATACAAATCATCAGTTATAAAATGAGAAATATGCTGGTTTAAGAACCTCAACAATTTATGCAAAATATTGCATTTCTCTTGTAATTTCATAAATCTCACATTTATCATGCCATTCAATTAAATTGAAATAATATGGCATATCATCATGTTTAAAAACATGGAAATCTAGGCCTCACACATCCCTCGAGTTACCCTTGATCACATAAAAATTCACAACTTCACATTATAACAACCATGTGATAAGTTCATTCAAGAAACTCAATTTGCATTGCATGAAAAGAAAACGAGATAGGCGACTACATGTTCCAAGATTATGATCATAACTCATTTTTCATGATCCCAGGCTATACAGTACTCGGTGTGCAGGGTCTCACAATTGCTGTAATGGGAGATGGGTCAAATCCTTACTGTCAGCTCACAACTCACTCTCATCGTGTACTCACGGTACAACGTACTCCATGTGACATACACGGTACAAAGTACTCCATTGACCCTATCTCAAGGTGGGATGCTCGCCATGAGTCTTAGTCCTCATACCTTGGATATACCTCATAGTCAGAATGCTTGCCATAAGTCTTAGTCCTCATACTATGGGTTCTATTTTTGATAGCCCTCAGCCATATCTCAAAATATTGCACGTGTGAGCATATAATCGGTGCGACACACAGTTAGCACAGGCTCCTAACACGGCTGTTTCATGCTCTCTTTCAAAACTAGTACGTGCGAGTAAACTCCCTACACGACCATATCACAATGATATAACTCTAGTGCGAGAAATGCTCATAGCACTATGTCATGTAAAAACTGAGTATGAGCAAAGCTCCCAATACTCTATAATGCATAAATCAATGAAAACTGAGTACGAGCTAAGCTCCCAATACTCTATCATGTATAACTGAGTATGAGCAAAGCTCTCAATACCCTATAATGCATCAAAATGAAAACTGAGTAAGAGCTATGCTCCCAGTACTCTATCATGCATAAATCACATTTAAAATTTAGTACGAAAATACACTCAAGTACTATGTGATGCATATCTCAAAATCAAGTGCGAGTATTCTCTAACACTTATGGTTTTCACACAAGCCCTGATAATTGGCTTATTCAAATCATAGTTCACCCAAGTAAATCAAATAGGTACTCAAATGTGCTGTTTTCTCATTAACATGATAACATTAGCCATTCTATCATCCAACCATGAATTTTTGTCACAACATGCTTCTAAGGCTTTTTCACCCTATTTTTTGGATAAAATTATCCTTTATCTCCTTAGTCCCTAATACAACATTTCTATTCATGAGAATTCATATAGGATATAATATCGAAATTCCATTCAAAATACGTGTAGCTATCTCTAGCTACTTACGAAATTCCCTTACCTCGGATCACGTCACATGACCTCTCTTCCTCGGTGCTGCTCACTCTCGCAGTCAGATCAGCTTCCACTGTAATTTCTGAAGTTGTTATAATGTAAGACCCGAATTTAATTAAAATACGAAAATTAAATAAGAAAAGATGGGGGATGTATGAAGGAAGGTCAGGTAAAATTGATTTTCGAAACAAGAGCAGGGGTAAAATGGTAAAAATATCAAAACCCGGTATTAAGGCGATAAGAAAATTTTAATTTAAAATAAGGATGAAAGATATCTTGATCGATAATGAGGAAATTATACAATTTGGGTCAATTGATCAAGATTCGGAAATTTTAAAAATATCGAAAAATTATAGAAACGATATCTCGAAAAGCGCGAAGGAATAATATCAAAAATTTGGAGAAAAATATATTTAATAAATTAAATTTAAATTAAATAAATTAAATTAGAATAAAAATAATATAAGTGTAGATATTTTGGATTTTATGGAGTATTTTAATGAATAGTGAAATAATTAAATAAATAATAATAATAATAAAAATAAAACAAAAAAAGAAAAAAAAAGAGAAGAACCAGATTGGAAATCGGCGAGAGAGAAAGAGAGGAGAGAAACGAAAACCAGTCGAGAAAACCGAGGAAGCCGAGGACGCACCGACGACCGACGACCCCCGACGAGGCCACGAGGAGGTAGAGGAGAGATCGACGAGCAAGATGGCACCGGAGACGCGCCGTGCAGTGGTCGGAGGAAGCCGATCGGAGGAGGGAAAGAACCGAGGAGAAACAGCCCGATTTTTGACGATCCACGACGGCTGGGCATCAACGGAGGCCACCGATGAGTTCAGGAGGAGGAGCCGGTCATTTTGAGACCGGTAGCAACCGACGAAACGGTCGGAATCGCCAGCGACGGCCAAGAGGAGAAATGGATCCCGACGGCCGGAGGAGAACAGGCCGGACCGGCCATTTTTCGGCGAGCTCGAGGCAAACCAAGCCCAGATTCGTGATGCGGACGACCCAACGGAGATGCTGGGGGTGGAAGCCGGTGGAGAACCGGCCGGCAAGGTGGTGAACAGGCCGAACCGGAGTGAACCGGGGTGAACCAGCGGGTCTGAACGGGTCCGAATATGACTGAATCGGTTCAGCCAAAAAGAGAGGAAAAAAGGGAGAAAAAGGGAAAAAGAAAAAGAGGAAAAATTGGGGAGAAATCCCGACGATGCAATCAAGCTACGGGTAAGTCAATAGTGGTCGAAATTGACCCGATTTAAATTTCGGAGTATTTAATTTAATTAATTTTGGACTGAAAACTTACCCGAAAAATTATGGAATTGTGTAGCTCGATAATTGGCATCCACCAAGAGCTCGAGACAGCCTCGATTTACGAAACTAGCATGGAATCTCGGGTAAGTGGCCCTTATTTACGACAATTTACATCGTTATGCGTGATATGAATTTAAATTCCGCATAAATTGAATTAAATTATGAAAATTTAGATAAATTGTCGTAAATATTAAATTTAGCCATTCGAGAGTTAGAATGAGGCCTAATAAATTATTGGTGGGCCCAATGAGCCCAATAGGCCTCGATAATGTAAAAATTAAGTGGAAAACGGGCTTAAGGCCGATTAAGGCCCATTAAGGTGCAAACGGGCCCAATAGGGGTAAATGGGCCCAATGATTTAAATTAAGCCCAGAAAATAGAAAATACAATTAAATTGTATAATATCTGACCTGAGGAATAATTATACGCAGTTTCGGACATTTGATTGGGAGCATATCGGACTGCGCGACGAGACAACAGTGGAAAAGAAAAGGTCAGACGCGACAGGAAAATAAGGTAAGGGAATTCTACGGACTGCTAGAGGTAGCTTTACGCAATTTTAAGTTCATTTGCAGTCTTTAACAATTACCTGAAGGGTCTAGAGGTCAATTAATAATTTTAGTGCCTCGAATGGGCAAATTACCAAAATACCCTTGTTAAGGGTAAAATTTATAAATTTAGGAAAAGTTGGGAGGAGCAAGAACAAGAGGTTCTTGCTCATTCTGGAGGTGTTTTGATGCATGCATTAGTAGGCTGGCTAACCTTGAAAGAAAATGCATAGCATTGCATACTTTCAACGTGAAATTGTTTTGAACACTGTTTTGAGGAAACAGAGCCGCCTACGTGTTTTATTGACATGTGACGTGCTAGAGCTCAGCTCGCACGATATTTTCGATTTGTGTGATGCACGCATTAGTGCTGGAGCGAGAGCTCGCACTAGAGTTTTACATGCATAGGTGCTGGAGTCCAACTCGCACCAGATTCTTATCTATATGATTTTCGTGATAGGGTGCTAGAGTCTAACTCGCACCATATTTTTATATGATTTTGAGACAGGGTGTTAGAGCTTCGCTCGTACCAGATTTTTATATGGTTTGCATACAGAGTGCTAGAGCTTAGCTCGCACAAGATTTACTTGATTTGATGAGAGTGCTGAGCATTGCTCGCACTGATTTTATGAGAACATGTGATGAGCCGTGCTCGGAGCATCGGGTAGACTGTGTGTCACCGATTAAATAGGCCCGCACTTGCGTTTTGAGACATGGCATGTTAAAAACAACCTGATGAGCCCGAACGAGGGATAAGGGTTAGAGAAACAACCTGATGAGCCCGAACGAGGGATAAGGGTTGGAGGACCACCTGATGAGCCCGAACGAGGGATAAGGCTGGGGGTCCACGGAGTACGATGTACCGTGCAAGTAGCATGGAGTATGATGTACCGTGTGTTATCTTTGCATACGTTGGTATCTTTGTGATACTTGATATCTTTGTGATACGTTAGCATCTTCAGATGCATGGGATCGGATAAGACTGACGGGTTGGATTAACCCACCTCCCGGGCGGTTCCCGATCAGGGTGAGACCTCGCACACTAGGATCCGTGTAGCTAGAGGGACTCACGAGGACACATATGGCCATAGTCCTGGTTATTTGCCGATATACAGACGTTGCCTAGTCTCGCATGTCGTCGATTTTGATGAAATCAAATTGGGTTTTAAACTAAATTTGCATGATGGTATTTCCATGCTTTTCAAACCCATGTGTGAATGTAAATCGATTTTCATGGTTTTGTGTGAGTCAGGATCACCCGCAGGAGGGGTCGAGTCCTGACTTTATTGTGAAAATTTTAATTGAGAAATAAATGATTTGTAATAATTGCATGTTGAATTTTCCGTGCAAACTTGATTTACATAACATCATAATTCATATCATTTGTTTTAAAATGTGTGGAGAAAGGGTGGTTTATACATGGCACCACGTTCATGTAGGTAGTATGATTACCTACTTGTTCGTAGGATTGCCTTACTGAGCTTGATGTGCTCACCCCTTTCATTTTCTCCCACAGATAATCTCCAGTAGACGTTGAGGTGACTCAGTACTGCATTCCGAATGTCCGCTGCTGCCCATCATTTAAGGTATATACACTTGTACATATTGTATCTAAATAAGCATAGCACAGTAACATGTTTGTAAGTGACTCTAGGGGATGTATAAATATTGTAAACATTTATAAATGACTGGAGAAGAAATAAGTACTATGGTAAATGTATGGTGGGACTGGCATTGACGCACAGCCCAATTTGTTAGTGGAGTGTGGTCACGATCAGAGTACAAGTAAGCAATGAAAGAAAATAATAAAACGCGAAAAATTAACTCTGATTTTTGGGTAGTTTGGGTCGTGACATATAATTATCTACGTTAGTATATCGTAATATACTTGTTTCATTTGAAAAATCTCAATTCAATACATCAATCTCATCACTTTCTTCCATTATGGTATTATACCATATTTTTCATATACCTATCTTCATTTCTCCTCATTTCCAATTTATGCATTTCATAAGACCACCTTACAATCTTCCATACATGCATATTCCATTACTTAATTCATGCCAATACAACTTTCTCATCATTTTCTCACTTTCATGTCAATAGCTAGGTCATGTACATTTTTCATGATCCTTTTGTTTTCAACAATTTATATATATACCAATTAAGTCACCAATACACCTAGATTAACATATATCAAAGTGGTGTATTCAATCTTACCTAGCTTGAACTTTTCCTCTTTTTACCAAAATTGGCAAAATCCTCCTTACTTCATCAATCTTTGATTCCAACTTCTTGTTTCCAAGTATGTTGTTCTACTCTTTACTAAGAACAACTTTACTTAACTGAATCTCACTCAAAACTACTTGCAAGATGAAGTTTCTGGAGTATCTTGGTTAGGTTTAGCTTAGTTTCTTGAATGGAATAGTTTCTGTTGGGAAAAACTGAAGTGCAGAGCCGTATATTTATAGAATTGGCTCATAGAGATCGATCTGCTAACTACATGAGATCGATCTTACATGCACTTTTCTCCTCAGAAACTGACTTTCCAAACTTATGAGATCGATCTGCACCTAAGCATGAGATCTATCTATTTTACATAGAACCTTCAGGAGATCGATCTGGCCTTGCAATGAGATCGATCTGTTGCAACCTGAGCCTTATGGAGATCGATCTGCATTGAATGAGGGATCGATCTGCTCCTCGTCAGAAGCAGTTTTACTGCACTTTTCTTCCCAAATTCACTGTTACATTGGTATTTGATTTACTTAACTATCCATTTTACATTTCATACAGTTTTGTAACCTAAATACATTTAGTCCTTATGATTTATATCAATTGCGACTTGTCCATACATCACAAAATCATAAAGAATACATATTACATTTCGGGCTATACAAGTCCTCAGCTGTGCTCGACTACTGTGAACGCTCTGTAGAGAGGGGAAATAAAAAGGGGGTGAGCTCACAACTCTATAAGGAAATAAGGTAAGCAAGTAGATAACTACACTATCTACAAAGATAATACTCATGCCTCAAAATCATTTCCTTTTTGATTCATATCTAAAGCATGTGTCCTTTTTGAAACATTTATGCAATATATACATATAGATATAAATCATCAGTTACGAAACTGAAAACATGCTGGTTTAATAATCTAGTAGTTTATGCAAAATATTGCATTTCTCATGTAATTGATGTAAATAACATTTATCATGCCATTTCAATTAAATCAAAACAATGATGGCATCTCGCCATGTTAAAACATGGAAATCTAGGCCTCACCCATCCCTCGGGTTACCCTTATCACGCACAAAGTCACATGTTCAGATTATAAAATCTTGTGATAATTCATTCAAGAAATCTCAATTGAATGAAATAAGATAGGCGACGACATGTTCTGAGATTATGATATAACTCATTTTTTGTGATCCCAGAATGCATAGTACTCGGTGTGCGGGGTCTCAAAATTGCTGTAATGGCAGGTGGGTCAAATCCTCTACCGTCAACTCACAACTCAACAACAATGTGTACTTACGATACATCATACTCCATGTGATATACACAGTACAAAGTACTCTATGGACCTAATCTCAAGGTCGGGGTGCCTGCCATAGGTCTTAGCCCTCATACCCTAGATATACCTCATAGTTGGGTGCCTGCCATAGGTCTTAGCCCTTATACTATGGATAATATTTGCGATAACCATCAACCATATCTTAAAATATTGCACATGTGAGCACATAATCAGTGCGACACAGTCAGTACAAGCTCCCAACACGGCTATTTCATGCTCTCTCTTTCAAAACTGGTACGTGTGAGTAAACTCCCAACATGAACTCATGCATATGGTCATACAAAACTAGGACGAGAAATGCTTCTAGCACTATGGCATGTAAAATTGAGTATGAGCAATGCTCCAATACTCTATCATGCATCAATCAATAAAACTGAGTACGATTAATGCTCCCAGTACTCTATCATGCATAAATCGCATTTAAATCAAGTACGAGAATATACTAGAGTACTATGTGATGCATATCTTATAAAATCTAGTGTGAGTATTCTCTAGCACACACAAACCCGATAGATGATTCATTTCAAATTGTAATTTACCCAAGTAAATAAAATCGGCACTAAAATGTGCATGTTTTCGCATAGACATGAAAACATTAGCCATTCTATCAATGTTATTATAAATATTTGTCACAAACATGCTTCCTAAGCATTTTACCCTTAATTTGGTTAAAACCACAGTTTACTTTATCGGTTTCTATCATGACTTTTCTATACACGAAATTTCATATATCATATAATAATTGAAATTCTATTTGAAATACGTGTAGCGACCTCTAGCTACTCACAAATTTCCCTTACCTCTGATCACGTCGCGTGACCTCACTTCCTCGGTGTTGTTCACTCTCACAGTTCGATCAACTTCCAATATCAACTTCTGAAGCTGTTAATAATTATCCACATCAGTATACCTTAATTGTCACGCCCCAAAAATGCAGAAAATAGGGCTAATTTAAAACTTTTTATTCGTTAATTCATAATTAAAGGTGCATTCCTGTGCAGTGTCATACATCATCATAATCATCATTCCTCAGGATCTCATCAATAGAATTTATATATCATATCAAATACATTAATCCATCTCAAGTTAATTAATCCTAATACATCCCATATAATATTATACATCAAGTGTCTGCAATTACAGTAATTGTCTGGGTACATGAGAAGATAAAAGATACCTTAAAATACAATATATGGCTTGGAGCTCAAGTCCTCCACTAGCCACTACTCCGTACGTCGTAGGGAAACCCTTTTCACTTGAAGAAATCTGGGGGGAAAAGAAAACAGGGTGAGCTTCTAAATCGCTCAGTAAAGGGGGTAAGGAACTCATTTCATAAACCAAAATGCACATCACAAAATGTTTATTTGTATGTGAAACTCATTTGAAAACCATAGCATGAAAGTACTCAAAACGACATTCTCATGTGTCAAGTCATGTGAAAACATGCAGTAAAAGGCTCACTCTAGAGCAATAACAAAGCATGTGAAAATAATGCGATAAACGCTTTCTCAATGCACTTGATAAAATCACTGAAATAGTAATGCACGTGGCACAGCCACTAAACACACGTGGCATAGCCACTGATTTAAATTCACACGTGGCATAGCCATAAAACACACGTGGCATGGCCACTGATTTAAAATCACTCGTGGCATGGCCACTAAACACACGTGGCATAGCCACTGATTTAATTTCACTCATGGCATAGCCACTAAACACACGTGGCATGTCCACTGATTTAAATTCACATGTGGCACAGCCACAGAATAGGGTTTCACGTGGCAACGGCCACCAAATTGGGTTTCTCATGCCAAATTGGGTATCACGTGGCAACGGCCACCAATGGGGTATCACGTGGCAACGGCCACCAATGGGGTATCACGTGGCAACGGCCACCAATGGGGGTTTCTCACGTGGCAACGGCCACCAAATGGGGTATCACGTGGCAACGGCCACCAATGGGGGTTTCTCACGTGGTAACGGCCAACAAATGGGGTATCACGTGGCAACGGCCACCAAGGGGGTTTCTCACGTGGCAACGGCCACCAAATATACGTGGCATAGCCACAGAATGGGTTATTCTCACGTTACTAGAACGGAGAAGAAATCGGGCTTACACGCTACCAGAACAATGCCCGGTGTGTACTCACAACTACACACCTAAGTCTTATCACATAAGACTGGTTTGCTTTCACGTAGAACTCATAGGGGTTTTTCACTCATAAAACTTAATTGAAAATCGTTTTATACTCAACACAAAACGTAATAAAACCGAGTTCCAACCGGCAAAACACGTACACATTTCTCAAATCTCGATATTGCCTTAACGTAGAGCCCAATTCATTACTCACACAAAATTCAACGGTTTATAAAGCAATTTCACACTCAGCTTATAAACTCATAAAATTATGGGCTCCAACCTGCTATAAAAACCATGTGCAATTAAATCTCAATACAACACTCAACATGCTTGTTTTATAAACCACAAATCATGCTATAATAGTTTACAAATCACATACACAAATGGTTTAAATTTCCCTTACCTCTTTGCACCTCGTATAGTGTAATCGTTTCCCCCGTATCACGGACTAGCCTTGCATTCCACTCTGGAACTCCCGAGCTGTCCAAACGATGTTAAAACATCAATACTCAATTATCTCATAAACTTCAATTCTCAAAAATCGAGCATAATTGCTCATAACACCACAAATCTCTCGATTCTCGTAACTCTACCCGAAACTAGACTCTCATTCACAACATCTCAACGTTCTACATTTCTCATGCCAATTATCTATGCTAATTCACCACATTTGTCTAAATTTCCATTTATAGCTCAAAATTCCTAAAATTACCAAAATTGCTAAATATCATTATCACTCCAACCACATTGCAATTTCATCAATCCCTAATCATTTCTCAGCTATTACAACACAATGACAACCACCAATATCATCAAAATCATCTCAAATATCAAGATCGAGGTTTAGAAATTACCCAAAGCTTGTGAGACGCACAACCCACGCCTCGATCCGATTCGTCCTTCGATTTCCAAGTATGTTGTTCTCCCTTTGATCAGGAACAACTTTCCTTCTTACCACAACTCTTGATTTGGCCAGAAATGGGTGTTTTGGATGAGTGAGAAAGTTAGGTTTTCGGTGGAAATGGGGTTGGACGAGAGAGAAAGTGAGTTTGCAGGAGAAAAATAGGGGTTCCTTATATAGGCTGGAGGTAGGAGATCGATCTGTCGAGGGGTGAGATCGATCTGCGTTTGAATTTTGGGGACGATCTGGGCAATTTTATGCCTAAGAGATCGATCTGTCGAGGGGTGAGATCGATCTCTTTATGGCTTTATGAGATCGATCTGCTCCTAAGGAGATCGATCTTCTCCCAAACAGAATCATTTGGAGATCGATCTCTTCCTCATGAGATCGATCCTTTCTCAAACAGAATCATTTGGAGATCGATCTCTTCCATTGGAGATCGATCTGCTCCTCAAATTCCTCCTTCCTCGTCATTTTTAACTCACCAGATCGATCTCTCCTTCTCCCAGATCGATCTGTCCTCATACTTCATGCTTATTTTACACACTTAACATATAAATCTCTAAGTATAATTCCCACAATTCATCTAGCTCAATAATTTACACTTCAAGTTCTTATTACATCATTAAAATATATCTAAAATTCTCAGATCTCACATCCTCCCCACCTTAAAAAGAATTTGGTCCTCTAAATTCAACTCAACTAGTCAAATAGATGGGGGTATTTCTCCTTCATGAGACTCTCTAGTTCCCACGTTGCCTCTTTCATTGAGTGATGTTTCCACAAAACTTTCACTAATGGGATGCTCTTGGTTCTCAATACCTTCTCCTTTCTATCGAGAATCCGGACGGGTTCCTCAGTGTAGCTCATGTCCTCTTGAATGTCCATCTCATCATACTCTATGACATGGGAAGGGTCCGGGTGGTACTTCCTCAACATAGACACATGAAAAACATTGTGTATTCCGGACATCTGTGGGGGTAATGCTAATCTGTAAGCTACCTCTCCCACTCTCTCAAGAATCTCGAATGGTCCTATGTATCGAGGACTCAATTTCCCTTTCTTCCCAAATCGCATGATACCCTTACTCGGTGATATTTTCAGAAATACTGCATCACCAACCTCAAACTCGAGTGGCCGTCTACGCACATCCGCGTAGCTTTTCTGTCTACTTTGTGCAGCCCGTAACCTCTCACATATGAGTTTCACACTCTGTACGGCTTGCTCAACAAGCTCGGGGGCATTTATCTTTCTGTCACCGACTTCTTCCCAAGCTACAGGGGATCTACACCTCCTACCATACAGAGCCTCAAAAGGTGCCATTCCAATACTCGCATGATAGCTGTTATTGTATGCAAACTCTGCTAGGGGCAGGTGATCATCCCATGATCCCTTAAAATCCATCGTACCCCTCAACATATCCTCCAGGGTCTGAATAGTCCTCTCTGACTAACCATCTGTCTGAGGATGATAGGCGGTACAACTCAATCGAGATCCCATGGACTCCTGAAACTGGGTCCAAAATCTAGAAGTAAATCGGGAATCTCTATCAGAAGTAATACTCACTGGAGCCCCATGTAATCTAGCTATCTCGCTGACATACAGTTCAGCTAAGGCATGCACAGTATCTGTGCTCTTGATGGCAAGGAAGTGGGCACTCTTAGTCAATCTATCCACAATGACCCATATCGCGTCACGACCTCTTTGGGTCCTCGGTAAACCCATAATAAAGTCCATAGTGACATGCTCCCATTTCCATGTAGGTACAGGTAAAGGCTGTAGTAGTCCTCCGGGCTTCCGATGCTCAGCTTTCACTTGCTGGCATACTAAACACCTAGCCACATACTCTGCCACATCTCGCTTCATACCACTCCACCAATACACCTTTCTCAAGTCTCGGTACATCTTAGTACTCCCTGGGTGCATGGTGTATCGCGAGCAGTGGGATTCTCTCAGTATCTATCTCTTCAGGGTATCATCGTCCGGTACACAAATCCATCCTCTGAATCTCAACAATCCATCCTCACTGACTGTGAGATCCGACTGCGAACTCTGTTCAGCTTGGCTAACCATATCTATCAATCTCTGATCACTGCGCTGCCCAGTTCTAATCTGATCCATGATCCTGGGCTCTATCCGTAGGCTAGCCAAAAATCCAGTCTCTACCTCTTTAACTCTGATCCGAAGTTCGATGAACTGCTCTAGTAAATCCCATTCCCTGATCATCATAGCAGATATCATACTCTTCCTGCTCAGGGCATCAGCAACTACATTCGCCTTACCCGGATGATATAGAATCTCGCAGTCATAATCCTTAAGGAGTTTCATCCATCTCCTTTGTCTCATGTTTAACTCTTTCTGATCAAAGAGATATCTCAAACTCTTGTGATCATTGAAGATCTAGAATCTTTCCCCATCTAAGTAGTGTCGCCAGATCTTCAAAGCAAATACCACAGCGGCTAACTCCAAATCATGCGTGGGGTAATTCCGCTCATGGTCTTTCAGCTGTCGCGATCCATATGCGACCACTCTTCCGTGTTGCATAAGCACACACCCTAATCCTTGATGAGATGCATCACTATACATCGAAAATCCTCCTGATCCCTCAGGAATAGTTAACACAGGTGCCGCTGTCAACCTCCTCTTTAATTCCTGAAAACTGAGCTCACATTGGTCAGTCCACATAAATGGAGTCTCCTTGCACGTGAGCTTAGTTAAAGGAGCGGCAATCCCTGAAAATCCTTCCACAAATCTTCTGTAATACCCTGCAAAACCAAGGAAGCTTCGAACCTCAGTAACTGTCCCCGGCCTCTCCCAATTAAGCACAGCCTCCACCTTGCTTGGGTCCACTGATACTCCTTCCTCTGAGACTATATGACCAAGGAAAGCTATCCGGTTCAGCCAAAACTCACACTTACTAAGCTTTCCGTATAATTGCTTATCTCAGAGTATCTGAAGTACTAACAACAAATGCTGTGCATGCTCCTCATACGATCGAGAGTATACCAGGATATCATCAATAAAGACTATCACAAATTTATCTAGATAGTCTCTAAACACTTCATTCATCAACCTCATAAATGCTGCAGGGGCGTTCGTCAATCCAAAGGACATCACCAGGAATTCGTAATGGCCATACCTCGTCCTGAAGGCCGTCTTTGGAATATCTTCTTCCTTGATCCTCAATTGGTGATAGCCCGATCTCAAATCAATCTTAGAAAAGACTGATGCCCCTCTTAGCTGATCCAGTAGATCATCAATCCTGGGCAATGGGTATTTATTCTTCACCGTGGCTTTATTCAACAACCGGTAGTCTACATATAATCTGAGACTACCATCTTTCTTCTTAACAAATAGTACTGGCGCTCCCCACGGTGAAATATTGGGTCTAATAAACCCTTGATCCAGTAACTCCTGTAGTTGTCTCTTCAATTCCTCAAGTTCCACTAATGCCATCCTGTAGGGAGGTTTAGAGATCGGCTGAGTATCTGGTACTAAATCAATGGTAAACTCTAGCTCTCTCTGGTGGTAAACCTGGCAATTCATCTGGGAAAACATCCGAAAATTCACATACCACAGGTATATCCTCAATCCTCGGATGTTCCCGCTCATCGTCTGAGATGAGTGTCTCGTAACCTTCACATGAATAATCATATTTAATATTCTCCAAAATAATATCAAAATTCTCAAATTACTTACTAGAAATCCACATAATCATTTCCTCAATATCTCAATCGTACACTGTAAGGTCCAGGTAGGGAGAAAGTTACAATCTTAGTGTAGCAGTCTAAACTCACTCGATTGGTTGCCAACCAATCCATCCCCAGAATCACATCAAACCCATGCATATTCAACCTGATTAGATCTGCTAACATCACTCTATCTCCCACCTTTATTTCACATCCTCTACAGATTAACTCAGTTCTCTGGGATTCATGCATAGGGGTATTTACATGTAGTATGTATTCTAGAGGTTCAAACTTCAAGTTTAATCTACATGCAAAATGCTCAGAAATAAAGGAATGCGTGGATCTTGAGTCAATCAACACATGAGCCTTATGATCACAGACAGAGAGTGTACCTCTTATAGTTTCTGCCGAAGTATCAGCAGTCTCCTTATCTAGGGCAAACACGCATCCCTGGGTAATACGTCTCTTTCCTTTCTCTGCAGCAGTGGCCCGTCTCGGGGGATTCACTCTCTGAGGCTGTTGTCTAGTGGGCTCCAATACATGTGGTTTCTGAGGTTGAGGGCAATCCTTTACCATGTGACCCATGTCTCCACATCTAAAACATCCATGGATCGACCCAGTACAACTTCCCTCATGCATTCAGCCACAATTTCTGCAAAACCTTGTCTCAGGCCTGACATCTCGAGGGGTCTCTCTAATGTTAGGGTACCCTCTGGGTCTCTCTAATCTGCCCTTCTGTACCTCAATCCTTCCTCTTCTGAAGGAACCTCTCCGAGCCTCTGTTTGGAAAAGTGCTGGCCTCTTGCCCTTATCTCTATTCATTGCTCTGAGTTCATTCTGGGATTGTACCATCTCAATTCCTCTTTCAATCTCTTGTGCTCGTCTCAGAGCATCTCCAAACTCAGTAATACATAGCCCTATCAATCTATCTCTGATGACGGGCTTCAACCCATACACGAACTTCTCTTTGCGGAGCTCTTCACTCTTGAAGGTCTCTGGGTCATACCTCAATAGTGCTGTGAATTGGCTCTCATAGTCATCCACAGACATGTCACCCTGTACTAAACTCAAAAACTCAGCTTGTTTCTTCCTCTGGGCAGCTCGTGGTACATATTGGGTCCTAAAGGCTGTCTGGAACTCTTCCCAACCAATTACATCCTGGCAGGACATCAGAATACCCTGGGTAGTACCCCACCAATCTCGAGCTCTCCCCTTCAGCATATAGGCACTCATACTGACCCTCTCAGCATCGGTGCACCCCAGAAAATCAAATATAACTCTCAATTCCGTCAACCACTCCTCAGCCTCTGTAGGATCCTTCTTTCCCTTAAATGCGGGTGGATTCATCTTCAGAAAATCCTTTAGTCGGACCATACTTCTGTCCTCAGGCTGAGTGACGGGAGGCACTGGGGGTATGGGAGGTCCTTGTGGTGGTGTAGGGGTAGTATCCGAGGCATTAACTCCAAAGTGTTGCGCGAATAACGCTGCCATCTGCTCAAAACCTTGCCTCACATCGATCTCAATCCGATTAAATCGAGAGTTAGGACTCTCTGGTTGTGGGACAGGTGGCGGAGGGGACTCTGCCTGCCTCCTCGAACGACCTCGTCGTTTACTCATTCTCTATCTCAACTCGTCTCCTGCGCGTACATATCAAAATTGATTGAAATCTCAATCCTCAATTTCAGTTCATGACCAGACTATTACAGACACTTGGGATGTATTCTATTTCACTTAACTGACACTGACAGTACTAGACACCCTAAGCTCTGATACCAAGAAAACTCTGTCACGCCCCAAAAATACGAAAAATAGGGCTTATTTAAAACTTTTTACTCGTTAATTCATAATTAAAGGTGCATTCCTGTGCAGTGTCATACATCATCATAATCATCATTCCTCAGGATCTCATCAATAGAATTTATATATCATATCAAATACATTAATCCATCTCAAGTTAATTAATCCTAATACATTCCATATAATGTTATACATCAAGTGTCTGCAATTACAGTAATTGTCTGGGTACATGAGAAGATAAAAGATACCTTAAAATACAATATATGGCCTGGAGCTCAAGTCCTCCACTAGCCACTACTCCGTACGTCGCAGGGAAACCCTTTTCACTTGAAGAAATCTGGGGGGAAAAGAAAACAGGGTGAGCTTCTAAATCGCTCAGTAAAGGGGGTAAGGAACTCATTTCATAAACCAAAATGCACATCACAAAATGTTTATTTGTATGTAAAACTCATTTGAAAACCATAGCATGAAAGTACTCAAAACGACATTCTCATGTGTCAAGTCATGTGAAAACATGCAGTAAAAGGCTCACTCTAGAGCAATAACAAAGCATGTGAAAATAATGCGATAAACGCTTTCTCAATGCACATGATAAAATCACTGAAATAGTAATGCACGTGGCACAGCCACTAAACACACGTGGCATAGCCACTGATTTAAATTCACACGTGGCATAGCCACAAAACACACGTGGCATGGCCAATGATTTAAAATCACTCGTGGCATGGCCACTAAACAAACGTGGCATAGCCACTGATTTAGTTTCATTCGTGGCATAGCCACTAAACACACGTGGCATGGCCACTGATTTAAATTCACATGTGGCACAGCCACAGAATAGGGTTTCACGTGGCAACGGCCACCAAATTGGGTTTCTCACGCCAAATTGGGTTTCACGTGGCAACGGCCACCAATAGGGTATCACGTGGCAACGGCCACCAATGGGGGTTTCTCACGTGGCAACGGCCACCAAATGGGGTATCACGTGGCAATGGCCACCAAGGGGTATCACGTGGCAACGGCCACCAATGGGGGTTTCTCACGTGGCAACGGCCACCAAATGGGGTATCCGTGGCAACGGCCACTAAGGGGGTTTCTCACGTGGCAACGGCCACCAAATATACATGGCATAGCCACAGAATGAGTTATTCTCACGTTACCAGAACGGAGAAGAAATCGGGCTTACATGCTACCAGAGCAATGCCCGGTGTGTACTCACAACTACACACCTAAGTCTTATCACATAAGACTGGTTTGCCTTCACGTAGAACTCATAGGGGCTTTTCACTCATAAAACTCAATTGAAAACCGTTTTGTACTCAACACAAAACGTAATAAAACTGAGTTCCAACCGGCAAAACACGCACACATTTCTCAAATCTCGATATTGCCTTAACGTAGAGCCCAATTCATTACTCACACAAAATTCAACGGTTTATAAAGCAATTTCACACTCAGCTTATAAACTCATAAAATTATGGACTCCAACCGGCTATAAAAACCGTGTGCAATTAAATCTCAATACAACACTCAACATGCTTGTTTTATAAACCACAAATCATGCTAGAATAGTTTACAAATCACATACACAAATGGTTTAGATTTCCCTTACCTCTTTGCACCTCGTATAGTGCAATCGTTTCCCCCGTATCACGGACTAGCCTCGCATTCCACTCTGGAACTCCCGAGTCCAAACGATGTTAAAACATCAATACTCAATTATCTCATAAACTTCAATTCTAAAAAATCGAGCATAATTGCTCATAACACCATAAATCTCTCGATTCTCGTAACTCTACCCCAAACTACACTCTCATTCACAACATCTCAACGTTCTACATTTCTCATGCCAATTATCTATGCTAATTCACCACATTTGTCTAAATTTCCATTTATAGCTCAAAATTCCTAAAATTACCAAAATTGCTAAATATCATTATCACTCCAACCACATTGCAATTTCATCAATCCCTAATCATTTCTCAGCTATTACAACACAATGACAACCACCAATATCATCAAAATCATCTCAAATATCAAGATCGAGGTTTAGAAATTACCCAAAGCTTGTGAGACGCACAACCCACGCCTCGATCCGATTCGTCCTTCGATTTCCAAGTATGTTGTTCTCCCTTTGATCAGGAACAACTTTCCTTCTTACCACAACTCTTGATTTGGCCAGAAATGTGTGTTTTGGATGAGTGAGAAAGTTAGGTTTTCGGTGGAAATGGGGTTGGAAGAGAGAGAAAGTGAGTTTGCAGGAGAAAAACATGGGTTCCTTATATAGGCTGGAGGTAGGAGATCGATCTGTCGAGGGGTGAGATCGATCTGCGTTTGAATTTTGGGGACGATCTGGGTAATTTTATGCCTAGGAGATCGATCTGTCGAGGGGTGAGATCGATCTCTTTATGGCTTTATGAGATCGATCTGCTCCTAAGGAGATCGATCTTCTCCCAAACAAAATCATTTGGAGATCGATCTCTTCCTCATGAGATCGATCCTTTCTCAAACAGAATCATTTGGAGATCGATCTCTTCCATTGGAGATCGATCTGCTCCTCAAATTCCTCTTTCCTCGTCATTTTTAACTCACCAGATCGATCTCTCCTTCTCCCAGATCGATCTGTCCTTATACTTCATGCTTATTTTACACACTTAACATATAAATCTCCAAGTATAATTCCCACAATTCATCTAGCTCAATAATTTACACTTCAAGTTCTTATTACATCATTAAAATATATCTAAAATTCTCAGATCTCACATTAATATACTTAGTTCTCACTTGCATGAATCTAAATCAATGCATTTAGGCCCTTTTACTACTCATTTGGCCTTATTACACTTCATTGGACTTTACTCTTTCTTAAGTCCATTTCGATTTACAAATCTTCTCTTGAGAACCTATTAGACTTGTTCAAGTATATTAATTCGAATTAAACCGGCATAATCTTCTTAATGCCTCAATTTCATCATTTTCTCCAATTATGGCATTTCACCATATATCTCATATAACTATTTGCATTTCTCATCTATTCCAATTTATGCATTTCATAAAACTATCTTATAATCTTACATACACGCTTATTTTATCCTTAAATCTATGCTTACTCCTCTTTCTTATCATTTTCTCAATTTCATGCCAATTTCTAGGTCATGAACATTTTTCATATTCAAGGTGTTTTCAGCAATTCAAATATACACCAATCAACTCACCAAGACACCTATATTAACATATAAGAAGTTGGTGTATTGAATCTTACCTAGCTTGATTTTTCCTCATTTTGCTAAATTTGGGAAAATTCACCTTGCTCCTTCAATCCTTGATTCTAACTTCTAGTTTCCAACTATGTTGTTCTACTCTTTACTAAGAACAACTTTGTTGAAATGAATCTCACTCAAAACTGCTTGAAAGATGAAGATTTTGGAGTAGGAAATGTTATGTTTTACTTTGGTTTTTAATGGGAATTGTTACTCTTGGGAAAAATGAAGTGTAGAGTCGTGTATATATAGAATTGCTCTTGGAGATCGATCTCCGAACAGTGAGAGATCGATCTGCCCTACATTTTTCTCTTCAAAAAATGACTTTTCAAGCTTAGGAGATCGATATACTCTTTAGCTTGAGATCGATCTGCTTTACATAGAGCCTTATGGAGATCGATCTGGCCTTGCTATGAGATCGATCTGTTCTATCCAGAACCCTTTGAAAATCGATCTACTTCAACCAGAACCTGTTCAAGATCGATCATCATCATGTGAGGGATCAATTTGCTTATTACAGAGAGCTTGGTATTGCATTTTCAAGCCATGAGATCGATCTTCCTTGCTAATGAGATCGATCTGCTCCTCTTCTGAAGTAGTTCTGTTGCAATTTTCCCAAAATTTCACTGTTACATTCATATTCAATTTGCTTAACTACTCGTTTTGCATTTCATACATACTTGCAATTTAAAAACATTCCATCCTTATGATTTATATGAAATGTGACTTGTCCGTACATCCCAAAATCATAAAGAGTACATATTAAATTACGGGTCTTACAATCCTCCCCTCTTTAAAGAAATTCGGTCCTCCAAATTAGAACCAAGTTGCTCTTCAAACAACTGGGGGTGTCTCTCTCGCATTAGAATCTTTAGCTCCCAAGTAGCCTCCTCTAAAATGTGATGCTGCCAGAGAATCTTCACTAACCCGATGGTCTTGTTCCTCAAGACTTTATCCTTTCTATCCAGTATCTGTATCGGTTTCTCCACATATGTCAAATCATCATTGAGCTCCAATGGCTCATTTCAAATCACATGGCTCGGATCTGGATGATACTTCTTTAGCATAAAAATATGGAAGACATTATACACTCTCGATAGATCTGGTGGAAAAGCTAACCTATATGCCTTATCTCCCACTCGATCAAGTATCTCAAAAGGTCCAATGTAGCGAGGACTCAGCTTACCTCTCTTCCCGAATCTCGCTATACCCTTGGAAGGAGAAACCTTCAGAAACACTGACTCACCAACTGCGAACTCAAGTGGTCTTCGTCTCCTATCACTATAGCTCTTCTGTCTACTTTGAGCTGTCTTTAATCTCTTAATAATCAACTGGACATTCTCAGAGGCCTATGTAACTAAATCAGAAGCAAAAATCTTTCGATCACCCACTTCTTCCCAACCAATAGGGGATCAACATCTACAGCCATATAAAGCCTCATATGGTGCCATCCCGATACTCGTATGGTAATTGTTGTTGAAGGCGAATTCAACTAGTGGTAAATGATTATCCTAGGAGCCTCTAAAATCTAGCACACATGTTCTCAACATATCCTCCAGAGTCTGTATAGTCCTCTCTGACTGACCATCTGTCTGAGGATGAAAAGCAGTGCTCAAACTCAACTGGGTTCCCATGGCTTCCTGAAAATGTTCCCAAAACTGGAACACCATGTAACATCACTACCTCGCATACATACATCTATGCCAATGAACTCAGAGTATCGATAGCTCTCATAGCTAAAAAGTGGGCTGACTTCATCAATCTATCAACAATCACCCATATCGCATCGTGATTCCTTCAGGTCCTTAGTAAACCCATCATGAAATCAATTGTTATATGCTCTCATTTCCATGTCGGTATAGGTAGAGGCTGACATAACCCTGTAGGCCTCTGATGCTCTACCTTCACCTGCTGGCATAGGAGATGTCTTGCCACAAAATCAGCAACATCTCTCTTTATACCCGACCACCAGTATACCTTTCGAAGGTTTTGATACATCTTGTTACTCCCCGGATACAACGTTTACCTAGACGAATGAGCTTCTATCAATATCAATCTCTTGAGCTCTAGGTCATCGGGAACACACAATTTGGCTCTAAACCTCAGTAGTCCATCTGAACTTATCTCAAAATCAGTCACTGTGCCTCTCTGTATCTGACTACTCACATCAATGCAATACAGATCAGTCTGTTGAGGCTGTCTGATCCTATCCAACAGATCCGACTCCAAGCGTAAACTAGCAATCATACAGTCCGTATCCATGTCAGAAGGCACAACTCCTAAACTGAGGCTAGCAAATTGTTCTAGCAACTCATGCTCCTTGACTATCATATACGATACTATCCCAAGGCTCTTCCTGCTCAAACATCAGCAACAACATTAGCCTTACCTAGATGATAAAGTATTTCAAAATCATAGTCCTTAAGGCTCTTATGGTCTGTAAAAATCTGAAACTTCTCACCATATAAGTAGTAGCGCCATACCTTCAACGTAAACACAATTGTTGCTAACTCTAAATCATGGGTCGGATAGTTCTTCTCATGATCCTTCAGCTATCTGGATCCATAAGCAACTACCCTCCATCTTGCATCAATACACAGCCCAATCCTTGATCCGAAGCATCGGTAGACACTGAAAATCCTCTTGAGCTAGTAGGGATAGTGAGAATCGAAGCGGTGGTCAATCGATGCTTCAACTCCTGAAAACTCCTCTCACAATCATCATCCCACACGAATGCTACATTCTTTCAATTGAGATATGTCAACGAAGTAGCTAACTTCGAAAATCCTTCTACGAATCTCTGATAATATCGTGCTAAACCCAGGAAACTCCTAATCTCGGTGACTGTCCTCAGTTGTTCCCACTGAACTACAACCTCAATCTTGGATGGATCTTCTGATACACCATCCCTCGACACCACGTGTCCCAAAAATGAGATATGTGACAACCAAAAATCACACTTACTGAGTTTAGCATATAGCTTCTGCTCTCATAGGGTCTGAAATACAATCCTGAGGTGCTTCTCATGCTCCTCATCGGATCTAGAGTATACTAAGATATCATCGATAAAGACGATAACAAACTAATCTAGATATGGCTTGAACACATCGTTCATCAAAGTCATGAAAGCTATGGGAGCATTCGTCAATCCGAAAGGCATAACCAATAACTCATAACCAATAACTCATAATGGCCATATCAGTTCCTAAATGCTGTCTTAGGCACATCTCCACTCTGAACTCTCAACTAATGATACCCAGACCTCAGATCAATCTTAGAAAAGACCTATGCTCTCCGAAGTTGATCCAACAAATCATCAATACTTGGAAGGGGATACCTATTCTTGATGGCTGCCTTATTCAACAATCTGTAATCTATGCACAATCAGAGGCTTCCATCCTTCTTCTTCACAAATAAAATTAGTGCTCCCCATGATGAAACACTCGGTCTGATGAACCTCTTATCCAACAGCTCTTGTAACTGTCTCTTGAGCTCTTCTAGCTCAACTAAGGCCATGAGATACGGTGGTTTCGAAATAGGTTTAGTCCAGGTACCAAATCTATACAGAACTCCATCTCTTTGTCTGGTGGTAACCCTGGCAATTCATTCGGAAAGACATTTGGGAACTCATTAACCACAGAAATATCTGCCAACTTCGGATGTGTCATTTTCGTAGCAACCACATACACAACTTCGGATGTGTCATTTCGCAGTTAGTATAGTACATTATTTATTGTAACTATAACTACTACTTTTATTTCTTTTCATCAAACTTTACAGCATATTTTTCAGGGTTAGGAAACATAACTGTCTTAACATAACAATCTAACACATCATGGTTTACAGACAACCAATCCATTCCTAAGATTACATCAAAATCACTCATGCTTAACAATATTAGATTGGTTGTCATATCCTTTTCCCCTACTCTTAGTTTGCAATCATTTAACACATACTCAACTAGCTGACTATTATCCATAGGCATACTAATCAACATCATCCTACTTAAAGGTGTACGCACTACATGTTTTGCTAACTTACATGCAAATGAAGGCGATACAAATGAATGCGTGGCATCAAGATCAATTAAAACATGTGCTTCTAAATCATACATCAGGATGTTACCTCTAATCACATTCGACAAAGCATCGACTGTACCCTGGTCCAAGACATGTACTCACCCTCATCCAATGACCTACTTCCCTTTCTCCTCTGCTGTCGCTCTCCTCCTCGATGCAGATACATCAGCTGGAGCTCTCTCCGGCCCATTACCCTTCTGTGGGGTAATATGAATAATCTCTGGTCAAACTATCACAATATGCCCTGGCTTCCCACATCTGAAGCATAATCCACTAGAAATAGTACAAGGTCTACCACCATGGAATTTACCACTTCTACTACACTGCTCAGTGGTAGGCCTCGGTCCTCTAATAACAACACCTCTAGCTGGAGCTATAGCCTAATATGCAGGAGATCTAACAGTCTTCTCCTGTACTTCTTCGATCCTTGGACTCTTACCGAAGAGTCTCCTCCCTCCTCGATATCTGAAACCTCTGGCACTGTCACTCACCGACCTCTTCCTATCTCTGTCTCTACCCTTGTCAACTGTCCTGAACTCTGAGACATTCCTCTCATAGTCTTACTCACAACGTTGTGCCTTACACACAGTCTCATCATAGGTAGAGATGTCAACTGGAACCAGTTTAGACCGTAATACCGATCTCAGTCCATCAATAAACCTATGGACCTTCCTGGTCTCACTACTCATGGTATCGGGGTCATACCTTCCTAGGAATATAAATCGTGTCTTAGCTCATCCACTTACCGAGTCCCCTGGTTCAACCCCAAGAATTCTATCTATAATTTCCTCTACGTTGTGTCCGGGATATACTACTTCCTAAAGGCATCCAAGAAGATATCCCATGTGATCTGTGAGTGTCATGCTCTCAATATAACCCAGGTGGACTTCCACCAATGCTCTGCCAATCCCTTCAGTAGGAACGCAGCAAACGCGACCATCTCGATCGTCGTACACTCAAAAAATCCATAAAGTTTCTCCAACTCTCCCAGCCAATCCTCGGTGACAACAGGGTCTTTCACCCCACTAAACGACGATGGTCCAAGCTTCTAGAATTGTCGTAGTCTATCCAACTCCCAACCATACCCAAAAGTACTACTGCCCTGTTGTGGAGTAACATGAGAAGGCGTATCCTGAGCAGGTGGGGGTGTAGGTGTATCTGTAGGCTGTAGCGTCTAAACTAGCTGTGCAGGCGTGCCAGGTGCAGCTGCCTCTCCAAGCGCAGTCTCTGTATCCTGTCCCTGTCTACCTGGTATAGTCTGTGTGAGTAACTCCACTATAGTCTCAGGGCGACGCTCTAATCTCGTGAAACGTGCCACGGTACTCTCTGGTACTTGAGTAGAATCTGTCATCTCATCTCGGGTCTCAGGCCTACCTCTACGGCCTCGAGCCCTACCTCTAGCCCCTTTACCATGGCTAGTATTAGCCATAATGGCTCAATTTCTACATTTATGACCATTAATTAGTCTGACTCCCATATCGTATACACAATTATAACTAAACAAAGCACAGTAACATGGGGATGTACACTTTCCTAATTACTAATATCGACTCACATCAAACCAACTCTGCTATGATGCCATTCTGTCACGCCCTCCTCTCGCACGTGACTTTCTAAAAACCACTATAAATTTTTCGCATTTTACTTACCTTTCCTTTGGTCATAACTCGACACCAAACAGTTGGGCTGTGATTCGATATTAGTCACCTTAACCACATTCATTCCATAACATGCATACAAGTCCATACATCTATCTATTGACTGTAAATATTCTTTTCTTAAAAGTAAACACATATACTTTAATTACAAATACTCGTACATAGATATCCCCGACCGTACATTCGTTTATATAATTGTGCTTTTACATTGTTCAGTACAAAACATTCGAATGTGTATACCTTGCTTAAGATGGATATGCAGCAGATCAAGGAATACAAGTCCTCAGCCATGCTCGACTACTGTGAACGCTCTGTAGAGAGGGGAACTAGAAAGGGGGTGAGCTTATAGCTTAGTAAGGAAATAAGGCAAGCAAATAGATAACTACACTATCTATAAAGATAATGCTCATGCCTCTAAACCATTTCCTTTTCGATTCATATCTAAAGCATGTGTCCTTTTTGAAACATTTATAGAATATATACATATAGATATAAATCATCAGTTATGAAACTGAAAACATGCTGGTTTAATAATCTCAGCAGTTTATGCAAAACATTGCATTTCTCATGTAATTCATGTAAATCACATTTATCATGCCATTTCATATAAATCAAAACAATGATGGCATCTCATCATGTTAAAACATGGAAATCTGGGCCTCTCCCATCCCTCGGTTTAGCCTTATCACACACAAAGTCACATGTTTAGATTATAAAATCTTGTGATAATTCATTCAAGAAATCTCAATTGAATGAAACGAGATAGGCGACTACATGTTCTGAGATTATGATCATAACTCATTTTTCATGATCCCAGACTACACAGTATTCGGTGTGCAGGGTCTCACAATTGCTGTAATGGGAGGAGGGTCAAATCCTCTACCGTCAGCTCACAACTTAACAACAATGTATACTTATGGTATATCGTACTTCATGTGATATACATGGTACAAGTACTCCATGTACCCAATCTCAAGGTCGGGGTGCCTGCCATAGGTCTTAGCCCTCATACCCTGGGTATACCTCATAGTTGGGTGCCTGCCACAAGTCTTAGCCCTCATACTATAGATAATATTTTCGATAGCCCTCAACCATATCTCAAAATATTACACGTGCGAGCATATAATCGGTGTGACACACAATCAACATAGGCTCCCAACACAACTATTTCATGCTCTCTCTTTCAAAACCAGTACGTGTGAGTAAACTCCCAACATGAACTCATGCATATGGTCATATAAAACTAGTGCGAGCAATGCTTCTAGCACTATGTCATGTAAAACTGAGTATGAGCAATGCGCTAATACTCTATCATGCATCAGTCAATAAAACTGAGTACGAGAAATGCTCCCAGTACTCTATCATGCATAAATCGTATTTAAATCAAGTACGAGAATATGCTCAAGTACTATGTGATGTATATCTTAAAAAATCTAGTGCGAGTATTCTCTTGCATTAATGGTTTTCATACAAACCCGATAGATGGCTCATTTCAAATCATAATTCATTCAAGTAAATCAAATCAGTACTAAAATGTGCATGTTTTCGCACAGACATGAAAACATTAGCAATTCTATCAATGCAACTATAAATATTTGTCACAAACATGCTTCCTAAGCTTTTTACCCTTAATTCAGATAAAATCACAGTTCACTTTATCAGTTCCTATCACAACTTTTTTATACACGAAATTTCATGTATCATATAATAATTAAAATTCTATTCCAAATACGTGTAGCTACCTCTAGCTACTCACGAATTTCTCTTATCTCTGATCACGTCACGTGACCTCACTTCCTCAATGTTGTTCACTCTCACAGTCCGATCAGCTTCCAATATCAACTTTCGAAGCTGTTAATAATTATCCACATCAGTATACCTTAATATACTTAGTTCTCACTTGCATGAATCTAAATCAATGCATTTAGGCCTTTTTACTACTCATTTGGCCTTATTACACTTCATTGGACTTTACCCCTTCTTAAGTCCATTTTGATTTTACAAATCCTCTCTCGAGAACCTATTAAACTTGTTCAAGTCTATTAATTCGAATTAAACCGGCATAATCTTCTCAATGCCTCAATTTCATCATTTTCTCCCATTATGTCATTTCACCATAGATCTCATATAACTATTTGCATTTCTCATCTATTACAATTTATGTATTTTATAAAACTATCTTACAATCTAACATACATGCTTATTTCATCCTTAAATCCATGCGTACTCCTCTTTCTCATCATTTTCTCAATTTCATGCCAATTTCTAGGTCATGGACATTTTTCATATTCAAGGTGTTTTCAGCAATTCAAACATACACCAATCAACTCACCAAAACACCTATATTAACATATATGAAGTTGGTGTTTTGAATCTTACCTAGCTTGATTTTTCTTCTTTTTGCCAAATTTGGGAAAATTCACCTTGCTCCTTCAATCTTTGATTCTAACTTCTAGTGTCCAACTATGTTGTTCTACTCTTTACTAAGAATACTTTATTGAAATGAATCTCACTCAAAATTGCTTAAAAGATGAAGATTTTGGAGTAGGAAAGGTTAGGTTTTACTTTGGATTTCAATGGGAATTGTTGCTCTCGGGAAAAATGAAGTGCTGAGTCGTGTATATATAGAATTTCTTTTGGAGATCGATCTCCTAACGGTGAAAGATCGATCTGCCTTGCATTTTTCTCTTCAGAAAATGACTTTTCAAGCTTAGGAGATCAATATGCTCTTTAACCTGAGATCGATCTGCTTTACACAAAACCTTATGGAGATCGATATGACCTTGCTATGAGATCGATATGTTCTATCCAAAACCCTTTGGAAATCGATATGCTTCCGCTAGAACTTGTTCAAGATCGATCTGCATCATGTGAGGGATCAATCTGCTTTTGTTGAGGGATCGATCTGCTTCTTGCAAAGAGCTTGACATTGCATTTTCAAGCCATGATATCGATCTTCCTTGCTAATGAGATCGATCTGCTCATCTTCTAAAGCAGTTCTGCTGTAATTTTCCCAAAATTTCACTGTTACATTCATATTCAATTTGCTTAACTACCCGTTTTGCACTTCATACACGTTTGCAACTTAAAAACATTCCTTCCTTATGATTTATGTCAAATGTGACTTATTCGTACATCACAAAATCATAAAGAGCACATATTAAATTACAAGTCTTACAATGTGTCCTAACATAAGTAGGCTTGATGATAAGATAATTCCATGTAATTTTAAGCTCCACATCATCCCATATACCACTCCTTCAATAACCACTAATTTTATCTTCTAGTCCACCTAAGCTCCCATGTGGCAAAGCCCATCTGAAATCCATGTGAAACATATGAAGTCCATGTGATTTCTTGTTGGTTGAATATGAGAATGTCACATGGAGTGCTTAGCTAGTAAGAAACAATCCCATATGAGTGAGCCCATGTCCATTTGAAGCTCAAAATCCACTATTGAAGCCTAGAATCCTCAAATTGCTTTTTTTTTTCACAAAAAATTTTTTATCTGTAAAATTAATGGAAATTAATAAAAATTAGGGGATAATTAATATAATTCATGTGAGGATTAAGCAAAATTAATGACATTAAGCATAAAATTAACTCTATAAAATAGAGTTATTAGAACTCTAATCCCACTGTACCTATCAATGAGTGTGACTACCTCAAACAAGGATACAACCTACGACTATAGATTTTTGAACCCTAGCCCCACTGATTAGGTGTAATCAGGACCTATCAATGACTTGAGTCAGACAAGCTCTGAAATGCCTAATGAATGTTCAAGCTAGTCATGTCCATATTGCTATATTAATATTATAGAATAGCCATATTCTGAATAATTTTCTTAATCGTCTTGTATATTGAGGTGTTAACTAAGGAAATGGACCTTTGGATTGTGAGACATACTACTTCTAGAATTTGAATAAATTTACTGCCTTAAATTGGTTGTTATCAATACAATAATCGATATCACATGAAAATTGTTATTTATGGTTATTAGAGGAAACTATGAATATGCTTTTAACTGGGACCTTAGCTAAAAGTATTAAACTAAGTTAAGTTCTACATGATAACATTAGGCTATACTAAGTGAATGACAAACCTAGTGTAAATAGAAAAAGTTTACCTATAATTCCACTTAAGTTAAGTGTTTTGTCGTCTCCTTCAGGATGTGATAAAGGCACTCTCCCTTTATAAAGATAGGATGGGTTTACAATGTGTATTCTAAAGGCCTCTATTGGGTATGATGAATACAATTTTAGCACAAGGAAGGAACTATAAATGTGACAAAAGATTGTTACAATGAAGTTTATCTATTTTCATCTTTCTTTTTGAATGAAGCTTTAATATGAGTATAATAAATGATATAGAACTTTAGCTTTCTAACATCGAACTCTTAGCTTATTCTCTTTAAAACTTGTCTTAAGTTCTTAGCCATTGATGATGTTGATTCAATTTTCTTCCCATTGGCAAACTTAGTATTCGACCATTTTGTACAATCAGGCTTAAAGGTATCGATATATTCCTCTTGATTATTGATACGCTATGAGGAAATCCTACACACATAAACAAATGTGTATCGATAAAAAATCTAGTTGTATCAATACCGATACAAAGCATGAAACTTCTATTTTATGGTAATAATAGGGTATCGGTACATCCATCAAACCTGTCAATATTTAAACAAAATGTATTGATACAAATTTAAGGTGTAGATACTATGTTTTGTAAACATACGATATTAGCATTTCATACAGGAAAGCTTCTAAGCTAAATCATTAAACATGCATAGATAGATCAACAATTTAAGCAAAAGCAAATTTGACTATCCGTTCAACATGTTTCATGATTATAAGTGGTCTATTTCAATAAAGCTTTGATGTAGGTCATGCTTATGATTAAAATTATATTCTTCTTAAGTTTGAGAGAATTAAATCATATCAAAATCTTAAGTATTTCAAAGTCAACAATCTCCCCATTTTTAATATGACAAAATATAAGATGAATTAATTTTAATTTTTCAAACTCCCCCTCAATTTGATATTTAATTTTAAGCATTTGTAAAATCATTTCTCCCCATAAAATGATTTTGCATAAGGGTTTATTGATTCATCTCTTATTTCTTTCTTCAAGAATTGTTAATGCATGAGCAGTAAAGCACAAAATATGGGTTACTATGTGATAATGAGTCAAAACATTACGTTATGAAGTTTAATATTATTATTCTAGTTATATTTTGTACCAAATGAGCTTTCTAATTTTTTTTTTTTTATATTTTAGGTGATAAAAATAAGCTTATGGAAAACAAATAGAGCTCAAAAGACATTTTTTGCAATTTCTGACCAATAGGGTTATTTTGGTAATTACACCCTGAAGCAAATTTTTAGGGAAAATATAATTTTCACTAAAGTTGTAGAGGACTTCTCGAGCTTTCCAGAGTGTATAAGATCATCTCAATCAGGGTTTGTCTGATAGGTAAAAGGTCCTTACAAAGTTAGCACTAAAAACTAGGAAATGTTATTCCTAGTAGGAGTGGGATTACTTAAGGATAATTGATGTTTTTAAATTGAAGCCTTTTGTGGAGATAAGTACAAAGAGTGAAGATCAAGGAAAAGGTGGAAAAGTTATTCTTTATAATATAAGGCTTTTGTCGATATTTATATAATGACTGGTTAATCTTCTTTAATGTGGTTGATGTGTGTCTTTGATTAATCATGAATGATTGTATGTTGTAAAAAGCATGTTTTATAATATATCATTAATTAAGTATCTAAAGTTTTCCATAGCATATTCCATGATTGTTAGTTTAATTCAATAAGTCACAGACTAATTAGTTAATTTTATTGATCTATTGCTTGATTAAAAACTTAAGTCCATAATTGTTTAATGTTTGAAATCACTTAGAGGAAAATCTAAGTTTAAGTTAAATAGACCAAGATTTTTTGTTTATTGCTTCATTTCAATCAATATCTTTTACAAATACTAATGCTACTATGTGAATTTATTTAGAGAGTTTGTTCTAGATAATTTAAGTAGTTAGAGAGTAATTGTAGAGTGTGTTGTAATTAACAAAAAATTAAGGAAAGATGGTGTTAATAGAGTTTGTTGTTGAACTACAATTGAATGTTTAATTTAGTAAAATTTTTATAATTCAATAATCAACACTTAAATCTAAGATAACAAGATGCATGCTAACCAAAGCTTTTAATAAACCTTGTCAAAACTTAATATTTGAATATTCTTTCTTTCTTTTTACTTAGGTTTTGCTATAAAAACCGATTTCAATATTATAAAATCCTCCATTTTTGGTTTTTTAAATATTTAGGCTAAGAACTTTAATTTTCAATAATAATTCAATTTCTACAATTTTTATGGGACTAACATTTTTATTATTTACAAAATAGTGGTTTAAAGTATTTTTATTTTTTTGTGTAATTGACACGCATCAAATTTATAAACTTCAATAGATTCATGGTGACATTTGAGATGTCTTCTATAAAGAAGTTCTTTAGATAATAGAGATCAGATTTGGGTTGATGTTTGGCAATAACCTTGAATCCACATTACTTCTTATAAAAATTTAGAAGACAAAAACCCTTAATAATCATGTGCCAAATTTAAAAAAAAAAAAAAAAAGGTATATGCATATAAGTAGCATCATAATATATAATACAAATATGATTAATAACTTGCCTACTGTCACTCCCTCCTCCCACACGCGACTTTACCAAAAACCACAATAAATTTTTCTCTTTTTACTTACCTTTATCTCCTCAACAGTTGGGTTGTGAATAGGCATTAGTCTCCTCATCCAGACATACCTTACCATTCTTTTTCGTATCATACATACATGACATTTATATCATAAGTAAATTCGTATACTTAAATATAATTACATCATTACATCCCCCAACATTAAATTGTGTACATCACTGTGTTTATGCATTGTTCAGATACAAAGAGTACGCATGTGTATACCTTTCGCTAGATGGGGAGTGGCAGCGGATCAAAGGAATGCAATACCTCAGCCGACTCAATCTACTGACGAGAATCTGTAGAGATGGGGGGGAAATGAATGGGATGAGCTATCAACGCGCTCAGTAAGGAAATCAGGCAAGCAAGTAGACACCCATACTATCTACTGAAAATAATGCTTTGCCTTTCCTTCTCTCAATTCAAAAGCATGTTTAAAATATATATAATATAGTACAGATTTAAAATCCCATGTACTAAACACATGCTGGTTCATCAATCAAAGGCATTCATGCAAAACAGTGCATATTTAATCATTTAAGAATGCATTTATATAAAATATGCCATTTACATTCAAAACACAGTAAATATGGCATTTCTCATCACAACACAAATAAACTGGGTTTCGACCCATCCCTTAGGTCTACCCGTATCATAAAACACATGTGATATATCATGCGAGACTCAGTGGCTAAATGCAATCTCTCTAGACTATGTAAGAGAGCCTCCCCGCCGAACAGAGCCTCCCCGCCCACTCTGGCTTAAGGATGTTGGGCTTAAGGATCTTACCATAAGAGAGCATCTCCGGACTATGTACATATCCTAACATGTGGTGAAATCCCAGGCAACACAGTACTCGGTGTGCGGGTTATCACTGCTGTAACGGGAGGAGGGTCAGTCCATCACAACCGCCAGCTATCAACACTCTCCTCCATAACTCCACAACACAAACACGGTACAATGTACTCCATGCCACATGCACGGTACAACGTACACCCGTGGACCCATACATCATGGTCGGGGTGCCTATCATAGGTCTTAACCTCTCATACCATGAAAATACATCATAGTCGGGGTGCCTGCCATAGGTCTTAGCCCTCATACTAAGGAATCAATACCACGTCTCTAAATCCACATGAGAACATCTCAACAGTGTGACACTCAGTCTACACGGATGAAATCGTCACGATTTTTCTAACATGTGTATATATCACGAAAAACTACAGTGCGCGTCTTGAGTGTGACACATAGTCAACACTCGGCCACAAAACACTGTATATGCATGTCAAAATATCAACACTAGTGCGAGTAAACCTCTAGCACCAGGTTATGCATAGTTCTCATTACAAATCAAGTACGAGCAAATCGCTCAAGTACGATGTCATGTACAAATCATGAAAAATTGAGTACGAGCAACGCTCCAGCACTCTGTCATGCATCTCATGTAAAACTCGAGTACGAGATCGCTCCAGCACTCTATCATGCACAAATCACATAAAAACTGAGTACGAGCAACGCTCTAGTACTCTATCATGCATGTCAAATAAATGTAGTGCGAGTAAACCTCCAGCACTAATGTATGTGAAAAACATCTGAAATCAAATGCGAGTTGTGCTCTAGCACGATTGTTTCCACATAATTCGGTAGATGGCTCTTTAAAAATAGGGATGTTTAAAATCATTAAAATCAGTACTATAAAGTGTGCTTAGTTTACATCGACCTCGAAACATTAGCCCATCCACCTACTCTTCTGCTACACAGCAGTAAAAATCATTCAAAATATCATTTTCATGCTTTTTACAACTTTTCCCAAAGTTTCACTTTTTGCCTAACTAGGGGTAAAATCATAATTTACCCATATCGGGTACCTATAATTATTATAGATTTTCTTTGACCCTCAAACAATTTCAGTGAATGTAAAATCCAACGAAAATATGCACAGATATCTCTAGCTACTTGCAAGAGTCCCCTACCTCGGATCACGTCGTGTGACCTCTCTTCCTCTGTGCTGCTTAATCTGGCAGTCCGGTCAACTCTCAATATGACTCTGGAGTTGCATTTAACCATTCACTGAGTTAATTACACTTTTCCTACTGTATTACACATTTAATACAGTTCATTTCACTTAAATGGGCCCGTTTACTCTTAATGGGCCTTAAACACTTTTATTGGGCCTTAATCCGTATTAAGCCTGTTCATCAGGGTCTATCGACTCATTAGGCTTATCAATACCCATTGGGATTTATTCCAAGCTCTTTGGATAGCCCGTATATCATTTACGACATTTATTTCAATTTTTCGAATATAATTTACTAAATCTGAAATTTAATCCGAAATGCGTAAATTAAATTTTAAATACGCATAAATCACTTAAATTGTCGTAAATGAGCTTTACTTACCCAAGATTGTGCGATGGTGCGTGAATCGGAGTTCGATCGGGCTTCCGTTCGGAATTAATCGTTGAACAGCACAATTTTATATATTTAACTCCGGGTCAATTTTTGATTAAATATAATTTAAATAAATTTATCGAAAATTAAATTGGTCACTTTTGACCTCGTATCAACTTACCCGAAGTCCGGTGAAATCCCAAAAAATTTTCCTTTTCCTTTTTCTTTCTTTTTCCTTTTTTTTTCCTTTCTCCTTGGCTGAACCGATCCGGTCCGATTCAGTTGTCCGACGATTCCCGGCTTGCCGCTGCCGCCGTTCGACGCGTCTTGGACAGGGGACCTCTCGGTTGGCCTCGATCGGAGCCAACTCCCGTCGATGGCCGTCGAATGCCTTCTTTTCCTCTGCGGCTTTCTCCCTTCGATTCGTCGGATAAGGAGTGTGAGAACTAAGGGTGTTGTCCCTGGTTCGAGCCTCCGAGGACGCGTTCTGAGGGGAATTTCCCCAAATGAAACAAAGCCGTGCGGGCCTCGGCCCAAAGCGGACAATACGTGGATGTTGTTGGCGTTGTTGGACCACCCGTTGTTGGACCACCCGTTGTTAGACCACCAACGTTGTCGATGGGCCCAAGAAGGGTTGCCATGGCCGTTGGCAGGGGTTGACCGGGCAGGGGTTGGCCGGGCAGGGGTTGGCCGTCACAATAAAACGTAAAATCTGTCACGACCCAAACTACCTAAAAATCAGAGTTAATTTTTCGCATTTTATTATTTACTTAAATTCTTACCTGTCCTCGAATCATGACCAACACTCCACTAATAATTGGGCTGTGCGTCAATGCCAGTCCCACCATTCAATTACCATCTAACTTATTTCTTCTCCAGTCATTTATAATTGTTTACAATATCTATACATCCCCTAAAGTTGCTTACAAACATGTTACTGTGCTATGCTTATGTAGATACAATATGTATAAGTGTATATACCTTATGTTGATGGGCAGCAGCGGATATCCGGAATGCAGTACTGAGTCGTCGCAACTTCAACTGGAGATTATCTGTGGGAGAAAATGAAAGGGGTGAGCACATCAAGCTCAGTAAGGCAATCCTACGAACAAGTAGGTAACCATACTACCTACATGAACGTGGTGCCATGAATAAACCACCCTTTCTCCACACATTTTAAAGCAATGATATGCGTTATGATGTTATGTAAAACATATTTGCACGGAAAATCAACATGCAATTATTATAAATCATTTCTTTCTCAATTAACATTTTCACAATAAAGTCAGGACTCGACCCCTCCTGCGGGTGATCCTGACTCACACAAAACCATGAAAACGGTTTACATCACACGTGGGTTTGAAAAGCATGGAAATACCATCATGCAAATTTAGTTTAAAAACCCAGTTTAAATCATCGAAATCGTCGACATGCGAGACGAGGCAATATCTGTATAACGGCAATAACTAGGACTATAGCCATATCTGTCCTCGGGATTTCCTCAGCTACACGGATCCTAGTGTGCGGGTTCTCACCATGATCAGGAACCGTCCGGGAGGTGGGTCAGTCCATCCCGTCAGTCTTATTCGATCCCTGGCATCCGAAGATGCTGCATCCGGAGATGCCATATCCGAAGATACAACACGGTACATCATACTCCATGCTACTTGCACGGTACATCGTACTCCGTGAACCCATATAATATCTCTAGGTACTCCAGCCCAATTGGCCTGCTTCCCACAGAGGTTTTGTTTCTCAATACTCATGCCATGTCTCAAAACGCACGTGCGAGCCTATTTAATCGGTGACACACAGTCTACCCGATGCTCCAAGCACGGCTCATCGCATGTTCTCATAAAAATCAGTGCGAGCAATGCTCAGCACTCTCATCAAATCAAGTAAATCTAGTGCGAGCTAAGCTCTAGCACTCTGTATGCAAATCGTATAAAAATCTGGTGCGAGCGAAACTCTAACACCCTGTCTCAAAATCATATAAAAATATGGTGCGAGTTAGACTCTAGCACCCTGTCACGAAAATCATATATATATAAGAATGTGGTGCGAGTTGGACTCCAGCACCTATGCATGTAAAACTCTAGTGCGAGCTCTCGCTCCCGCACTAATGCATGCATCACACAAATCAAACATCGTGCGAGCTGAGCTCTAGCACGTCACATGTAAATAAAAACACGTAGGCGGCTCCGTTTCCTCAAAACAGTTTTCAAAAATAATTATATTGTTGAAAGTATGCAATGCTGTGCATTTTCTTTCCAAGTGAGCCAGCCTACTCATGCATGCGTTAAAATACCTCCATAATGAGCAATAACCTCTTGTTCTTGCTCCTCCCAATTTTTCCTAAAGTTGGAAACATTTACCCTTAACAAGGGTATTTCAGTGATTTTGCCCATACGGGGCACTAACATTATTCTTCGACCTCTAGACCCTTCAGATAAATTTTAAAGACTGCATATGAATTTAAAATTTCGTAGAGTTTACCTCTAGCAGTCCGTAGAATTCCCTTACCTTATTTTCCTGTCGAGTCTGACCTTTTCTTTTCCACTGTTGTCTCATCGCGCAGTCCGTTATGCTCCCAATCAAATGCCCGAAACTGCGTATCAATATTCCTCAGGTCAGATAACATACAATTTAATTGTATTTAATCTCTTCTGGGCTTAATTTAAATCATTGGGCCCGTTTACCCATATTGGGCCCGATTGCACCTTAATGGGCCTTAATCGGCCTTAAGCCCATTTTTCACTTAATTCTCACTTTATCGAGGCCTATTGGGCTCATTGGGCCCTCCAATAATTTATTGGGCCTCGTTCTAATTCTCGAATAGCTAAATTTAATATTTACGACAATTTAACTAATTTTCCATAATTTAATTCAATTTATGTGAAAATTAAATCAATATCACGCATAACGAGGTAATTGTCATAAATAGGGGTCACTTACCCGAGATTCCATGCTAGTCCGTAAATCGAGGCTATCTCGAGCTCTCGGTGGATGCCAATCGTCGAGCTACACAATTAATTATATTTTCGGGTAAACTTTTCGGTCGAAATTTAATAAAATAAAATATTCCAAATTTAAATCGGGTCAATTTGACCGCTTATCGACTTACCCAAAGCTCGATTGCATCACAGGAATTTTCCCCAATTTTTTCCTCTTTTTCTTTTTCTCTTTTTTCTCCTTTTTTCCCCTCTTTTTGGCTGAACCGGTTCAGTCCGGTTCGGACCAGTTCAGACCGCCGGTTCTCTCCGGTTCGACCGGTTCACCGCCGGTTCACCTCCTTGTCGGTCGGTTCTCTGCCGGCTTCCACCGCCAGCAGCTCCGTAAGGCTGTCCGCAGCTCGAATCTGCCCTCGGTTTGGGTCGAGGTCGCCGGAATGCCGCCGGTCCGGCTCTTCTCCCTCGGCCGTCGGACCCATTTTCTTTCCTCCGCCGTTTTCGGCGTTTGCCGGCAGTTTCACCGGTCGGGGCCGCTGCCAATCGACTCGTCTGCACCTCGGGAAGCCTCGGCTAGGGTCGGGGTCGGCCAGAATCGCGCCGATCGCCGCCTATCTCTTTCCTCTTCTCGGTTTCAGCTTCCCTCGGTTTCGCTGCCGTTTTGCCGCCGTTCATGCCTCTGTTAGGCCGGTGGTGGTCAGGCGCTCGTCGGGCTCCCTCGTCGGCCTCGCCTGGTCGCCACTGATCGCCGGCAGGGGCTCGGCCTGACTCTGTTTTCCGTTTCCTCTTTCCTTTCGCGTTTTCGCGATTTTCATCTTTTCTTTTTTTTTTTCATTTCTTTTATTAATTATTTTTATTATTATTATTTATTTTAATTATTACACTATTTGTTAAAATACTATAAATACCCAAAATATCTCTTAAAATTATTATTTTATTCTTATTCAATTAATTTAATTTTTTATTTGATTTATTTATTAAATTTTAACCTCTTTTCGGGTATAATTTCTCCGTATTTTTGGGATATTTTTTCGAATGACTTTTCGGTATATTTTTTCGCGTTTTTCGAGATATCGTTCCGACAATTTTTCAGTATTTTTAAATTTTCGAATCTTGATCGATTTAATCCAGAATAATTATATTTCATCTTTATTGACCAAGATTTCTCAAATCCATATTTTTAATTAAATTTTCTTATCGAAATTATACCGACCTTTGATCTTTTGACCATTTTGCCCTTACACATATTCGGGATTAATTTAACCCGACTTCCTTCATACTTTCCCCATCTTTTCTTATTTAATTTCCGTATTTTAATTAAATTCGGGTCTTACAACTCTCCCCCACTTAAGGAATTTGGTCCTCCAAATTAGAACCAATTCATATGAGTCCATATACAACTCCGGGTACATCGATTGTATCATACTCTTAAATTCTTACGTGACCTTCTCCGGAGTGTATTACTACCAAAGGACTTTAATTAGGGAGATCATCTTAAACCTCAATACTTTCTCTTTCCTGTTTAATGCCCGAATCAACTTCTCAATATACTTATATTTTCACTAAACTGAACTTTTGGAGTTCATATTCGATCACTATGCTGGATCTGGATAGTATTGCCGAAGCATCAAAAGCTGGGACACATTGTGGGTGCCTGTTAATTCAGGTGATAACACCAACCTACAGGTCTTATCTCCCACTTGTCCAATCTCTCAAAATATTTCATCCAGTGTAACTCAATTTACCTTCTTCCAAAAGTTCGCTATGTCCTTATTCTCTTAGGACAAGAAACATTTCAACCATACTAATTCACCAAAGGTGAATTCCAATACTTGTCTATCTGCTCTGAGGTGTTCTTAATCTCTCATTCTTAACTAAACATCCTCAAAGACTTATTATCCATAGTCGAAAATAATTCCATCTGTCACCCACTTTTTCTTATCCAATTTGGGGAACAACCCCTACAACCATACACTCATATCTTGTTATCCCGATACTCAACTGCCAACTGTCGTTATTGGCAACTTCAATTAGAAATCAACTGATCATTCCAGGAGCTTATAAAATCAAGGGCACATGCTTTCATCGGATCCTCCAGAACTTGTACAGTCCTATTTGACTGACCATCTGTCTGAGGACGGAAAGCTGTGCTAATACTCAGTCGGGTTCCCATAGCTTCCTAAAAAAATATTCCTTTAAGTAAGAAGTGAAGCGGGAATCCCTATATGATACCATGCTCACTGGAACGTTACTTAGTGTTCCACAATCTTCCTTACACATAAATCCTCATATATACTCTGAGTATCTGGGGAGTTCATAACCAGAAGGTGGGTAGACTTAGTCACTCTATCAACTATCATCCAAATAGCCTCGTGATTCACCTGGGTTCTTTGTAACCCATCATAAAATTCATGGAGACTTGCTCTCATTTTCCATGCCATGTCGATATAGGTAGGTGCTGCAATAACTCTGCAGACTTTTAATACTCTACCTTACTCTGCTAACATACTAGGCACTTTTCTACAATCTCTACCATGTCTCTTTTCACATCTGACCACCAATACCCTTTTCGAGATTTCAATATATATATTCGTCACTTTCTGTATGCACTGTATATCCCGAAGAGTGAGCTTCTGACAATATTACTATCTCATCAACTGTGGTCCTGGGGAGCACTTATACTGTCTCTGAACCTCTCTGAAATTATTATCATACTCTGTGAACTCTATCACTGTACCCTTCTGAATCTGACCCATACTATCGACACCATGCCGATCATCACGCTAAGCCTGGCAAATCCGGGAACTCTTATCCGGTTCTAGTCATCAGGCTAGCTGCCACACAATCACTGTCATCATCAGAAGGGATCACATCAATATTGAGGCTCATAACTGCTCTAGCAGCTCACGCTCCCTGACCATCATATGCGGTACCATCCCGAAGCTCTTTCTGCTCAAGGCATCAATCATCACATTAGCCTTTCTTGGGTGGTACAATTTTCCACAAATCAAAATCTCTCAGAAGCTCTAACCCACTATGTATTCTCATATTCGCCTCTTTCTGTGAAAACAGTTACTCGGGCTTTATGATAAGTGCATACCCAAAATTCCTCATCGTGTACCTAATAGTACCATATCCTCGGTACAAATATTGTTGCCAACTTTAAATCATGGGTCAGATAGTTTATTTAATGATCAAAGAGTTGTTTGACTCCAAAATTGACTATCTTCCCATTATACATCAATACACAGCTCCTTCATAATTTTGAGGTATCCATACTCACTGAAAACCTCTTGAGCTGTTGGGTATGGTGAAATTAATCACGGTGGTCAGTTCATACTTCACTACACCGAAATCCATGTCACATCTATCATTTTATTTATTATCTTATTCTATAACCACATTTTCATAATTAAACGTGTCAACAAGGTATATCCTTTTTGAACTCGCAGCAACCATCTATAAAAGCAATTTCCAATTGTTGCTTATAAATCGCCCTAGACTTTAGCTACACCCAATATATCATCGATAATGATGATTACAAATCGATCTAATCCTTGACTTATTTACGCATAAGCGTATAAGATCCTTCTCAACCGCTTACGTTTTCAGGTACTAACCTGCGTCATTTCCTTTTCTTATCTTAACGGCTCTTATTAAATTCTACTATGTTAACCTTTATGATTTGTCGAATTTTAATATTTTTATCGTCTTAGTAAAGGTATCCTAATGCTAAAGGTAGTTATTACGACGATCGATTTCACGTTATAGGTTATATATATGTATACTTTTAGACGCTGTCAAGTCTTCAGGCGGGGAGGTATTTTGAAATACCTTTATTAACCTTCAGACTTAACCACAACTACATTATATCTCAGTCTATGTGGTCACAATTTATATTCGCTACTAATTGCTTAACCTCAATTATTTCGCATATTAAGGGTATTCCTTACCTAGCATATATCTCTTACTCCAATACATCTTGTATTTGGGATCAAAACACATCTCCTTCGTATATCAATCATGACAAAACTCTTGTCATTATTCATTTCGTGAGTACAATCCTTTACTCCTTTAATTTCAACTGTTGCACCCCTTTTTATTACTTAAAATCTCTATATCCATATTTCGTTAATTAATCATCCTCTATTAGGGTACTCATTTATCAGAATTGTCCCCAATGATGTAGGCATTCATGCCTTTTTACTCACTTATATGCGAATGAAGGCGGTATAAATAAATATGTGGCACCAGGATCAATGAACATATGTACTTCATTATTCATAACATGTGTGGTATCTTACACAACATCCATGAAACATCAATAGTGTCCTGGTCCAAGACATCCTCTCGCCTTCGTCCAACAGCCTACTTTCCTTTTTCTTTTCTTTTCGGCTATTGCCTCCCTTTTCGTTGCAGCTATCTCAACAGGGTTTTCTTTATCTCTTTCCTTTTCTATGGGGCGATCTCACTCAACTCTGAGCAATCAAAATCAATGGTCTGTCTTACCACACTTGACGACCATTTTCACCAATACCGTGTAGGTATAGACCCTCCTTCCGTGGTATCCACCACACATCTCACACTGGTTACAGTGCTTACACTGCTACACTGCTTCGTAGCAAGTCAGGGTCCTCCAATCACAATGCCCCTCAAGAGTGCCAAAATTGGATGCACTAGGGTCTTACCAATCATCTTAGCCCATAGCTCGTCAAATCAGATCTTTTACCAGTTTCCATTTTTAACATCTTTGTCATTTCTCGATTCTCTTTTCTGTCTCTATTTCAGCCCTCACTACCTTTCCAAATCTCAGAGGCGTGCAGTTCATATTCTTATTTACCCAACTGTAAATCTGCGCACTGCCTCGGTATAGGTAATATCTCACGGGCCAATTGGACTCTAATTGAAAAGTTGAGTCATTTCATGAACCTTTAGACATCTCGACTGTCACTTGTTCATAGCGTCGAGGTACTATCTGCCAAAGAATATAACTGAGTCTCATACTCATAATCAATTTAGTATTCCTAGGCAGTGTAAGAAATTTTTTCCTTTAAATCATGTCCGGGATATCCTGTCACCGGAATACATCCAATAAGATTTCTCATCTTAACTCTGGATGTTTAACACTTAAGATGGGTCGAGCGGGTTTCCACCAATGCTCCGCTGCGCCCTCTGATCTTATTCATAATCTGAGCAATTAGCTCCTTAAAATAATCTCCACACTCCGCTCCAACATCGCGAAGCGTGTCTCAATACTGTCCGATCTCTCTGTCGGACTCTGTGAGGCATGCTTAACATTAGCCTCTATTCCAATCTCATTCTGATTCTCATAGTCAAACTCAGCACGACTTAGCAAACTCAGGTCTATCTCTATGACCTCTGCCTCGTGCACTATCTCATCTAACGCGACTCATATTAAGCATTCCTGCATTCTCAACCATTTCTTAATCAAGCCCATCTCGATATACACTATTGTATCTAACTAAGCACAGTAACACGGGGATGTAATTTCCTAATTACTGACACTGACACACATCAGACCAATTGTGCTCTGATACCATAAAATCTGTCACGACCCAAACTACCCAAAAATCAGAGTTAATTTTTCGCATTTTATTATTTACTTAAATTCTTACCTGTCCTCGAATCGTGACCAACACTCCACTAATAATTGGGCTGTGTGTCAATGCCAGTCCCACCATTCAATTACCATCTAACTTATTTCTTCTCCAGTCATTTATAATTGTTTACAATATCTATACATCCCCTAAAGTTGTTTACAAACATGTTACTGTGCTATGCTTATGTAGATACAATATGTATAAGTGTATATACCTTATGTTGATGGGCAGCAGCGGATATCCGGAATGCAGTACTGAGTCGTCGCAACTTCAACTGGAGATTATCTGTGGGAGAAAATGAAAGGGGTGAGCACATCAAGCTCAGTAAGGCAATCCTACGAACAAGTAGGTAACCATACTACCTACATGAACGTGGTGCCATGAATAAACCACCCTTTCTCCACACATTTTAAAGCAATGATATGCGTTATGATGTTATGTAAAACATATTTGCACGAAAAATCAACATGCAATTATTACAAATCATTTCTTTCTCAATTAAAATTTTCACAATAAAGTCAGGACTCGACCCCTCCTGCGGGTGATCCTGACTCACACAAAACCATGAAAACGGTTTACATCACACATGGGTTTGAAAAGCATGGAAATACCATCATGCAAATTTAGTTTAAAAACCCAGTTTAAATCATCGAAATCGTCGACATGCGAGACGAGGCAATATCCGTATAACGGCAATAACTAGGACTATGGCCATATCTGTCCTCGGGAGTTCCTCAGCTACACGGATCCTAGTGTGCGGGTTCTCACCATGATCGGGAACCGTCCGGGAGGTGGGTCAGTCCATCCTGTCAGTCTTATCCGATCCTCGGCATCCGAAGATGCTGCATCCGGAGATGCCGTATCCGAAGATACAACATGGTACATCGTACTCCATGCTACTTGCACGGTACATCGTACTCCGTGAACCCATATAATATCTCTAGGTACTCCAGCCCAATTGGCCTGCTTCCCACAGAGGTTTTGTTTCTCAATACTCATGCCATGTCTCAAAACGCACGTGTGAGCCTATTTAATCGGTGACACACAGTCTACCCGATGCTCCAAGCACGGCTCATCGCATGTTCTCATAAAAATCAGTGCGAGCAATGCTCAGCACTCTCATCAAATCAAGTAAATCTAGTGCGAGCTAAGCTCTAGCACTCTGTATGCAAATCGTATAAAAATCTGGTGCGAGCGAAACTCTAACACCCTGTCTCAAAATCATATAAAAATATGGTGCGAGTTAGACTCTAGCACCCTGTCACGAAAATCATATATATATAAGAATGTGGTGCGAGTTGGACTCCAGCACCTATGCATGTAAAACTCTAGTGCGAGCTCTCGCTCCCGCATTAATGCATGCATCACACAAATCAAACATCGTGCGAGCTGAGCTCTAGCACGTCACATGTAAATAAAAACATGTAGGCGGCTCCGTTTCCTCAAAACAGTTTTCAAAAATAATTATATTGTTGAAAGTATGCAATGCTGTGCATTTTCTTTCCAAGTGAGCCAGCCTACTCATGCATGCGTTAAAATACCTCCATAATGAGCAATAACCTCTTGTTCTTGCTCCTCCCAATTTTTCCTAAAGTTGGAAACATTTACCCTTAACAAGGGTATTTCAGTGATTTTGCCCATACGGGGCACTAACATTATTCTTCGACCTCTAGACCCTTCAGATAAATTTTAAAGACTGCATATGAATTTAAAATTTCATAGATTTTACCTCTAGCAGTCCGTAGAATTCCCTTACCTTATTTTCCTGTCGAGTCTGACCTTTTCTTTTCCACTGTTGTCTCATCGCGCAGTCCGTTATGCTCCCAATCAAATGCCCGAAACTGCGTATCAATATTCCTCAGGTCAGATAACATACAATTTAATTGTATTTAATCTCTTCTGGGCTTAATTTAAATCATTGGGCCCGTTTACCCATATTGGGCCCGATTGCACCTTAATGGGCCTTAATCGGCCTTAAGCCCGTTTTTCACTTAATTCTCACTTTATCGAGGCCTATTGGGCTCATTGGGCCCTCCAATAATTTATTGGGCCTCGTTCTAATTCTCGAATAGCTAAATTTAATATTTACGACAATTTAACTAATTTTCCATAATTTAATTCAATTTATGCGGAAATTAAATCAATATCACGCATAACGAGGTAATTGTCGTAAATAGGGGTCACTTACCTGAGATTCCATGCTAGTCCGTAAATCGAGGCTATCTCGAGCTCTCGGTGGATACCAATCGTCGAGCTACACAATTAATTATATTTTCGGGTAAACTTTTCGGTCGAAATTTAATTAAATAAAATATTTTAAATTTAAATCGGGTCAATTTGACCGCTTATCGACTTACTCGGAGCTCGATTGCATCACAGGAATTTTCCTCAATTTTTTCCTCTTTTTCTTTTTCCCTTTTTTCTCTTTTTTTTCCCTCTTTTTGGCTGAACCGGTTCAGTCCGGTTCGGACCGCCGGTTCTCTCTGGTTCGACCGGTTCACCGCCTTGCCGACCGGTTCTCTGCCGGCTTCCACCGCCAGCAGCTCCGTGAGGCTGTCCGTAGCTCGAATCTGCCCTCGATTTGGGTCGAGGTCGCCGGAATGCCGCCGGTCCGGCTCTTCTCCCTCGGCCGTCGGACCCATTTTCTTTCCTCCGCCATTTTCGGCGTTTGCCGACAGTTTCGTCGGTCGGGGCCACTTCCAATCGACTCATCTGCACCTCGGGAAGCCTCGGCTAGGGTCGGGGTAAGCCAGAATCGCGCCGATCGCCGCCTATCTCTTTCCTCTTCTCGGTTTCGGCTTCCCTTGGTTTCGTCGCCGTTTTGCCGCCGTTCATGCCTCGTTAGGCCGGTGGTGGTCAGGCGCTCGTCGGGCTCCCTCGTCGGCCTCGCCTGGTCGCCACTGATCGTCGGCAGGGGCTCGGCCCGACTCCGTTTTCCGTTTCCTCTTTCCTTTCGCGTTTTCGCGATTTTCATCTTTTTTTTTTCATTTCTTTTATTAATTATTTTTATTATTATTATTTATTTTAATTATTACACTATTCCTTAAAATACTATAAATACCCAAAATATCTCTTAAAATTATTATTTTATTCTTATTCAATTAATTTAATTTTTTATTTAATTTATTTATTAAATTTTAACCTCTTTTCGGGTATAATTTCTCCGTATTTTTGGGATATTGTCCCGAATGACTTTTCGGTATATTTTTTTACGTTTTTCGAGATATCGTTCCGACAATTTTTCAGTATTTTTAAATTTTCGAATCTTGATCGATTTAATCCAGAATAATTATATTTCATCTTTATTGATCAAGATTTCTCAAATCCATATTTTTAATTAAATTTTCTTATCGAAATTATACCGACCTTTGATCTTTTGACCATTTTGCCCTTACACATATTCGGGATTAATTTAACCCGACTTCCTTCATACTTTCCCCATCTTTTCTTATTTAATTTCCGTATTTTAATTAAATTCGGGTCTTACACATGATCATAATCGTAGTTTAATCTTTGTAAGAAAAAACGTAGTTCTTTGATACTTGAGAAAGATTACGCCAAAATAGGCTATGGTTAGAAAAAAAACATAATCTTTTGTCTTAGACTAGGCTTTTTAAATGTAGTCTATAAGCTTTTTTCTAGTAGTGAAAGGTAGTAAAGGTTTCTTCCTTGAGGTATAGGAAAAGGAATTGTAGGGTTACTCCTAAGCCCAAAAAAAAGGAAAATTGTAAATGGTTACTCTTGAGCCTTGAAGAAGAGGGTGTATGCAAATTCAATAGTGAATTAGGAAAGGCCTTAATGAGAAGCTAAGAGAGAGGATGTAGGCATGTTGGCTGAATCACTATAATTACTTGTGTCAATTATTGTTATCCCCACACTCTTAACAAGTCAATTATGCCTTAAGTTTTATCATTTTCAATGAATTTTTGCTTTCCCACAAAACTTAATTGAAAACCATGATTTTTGGAAAATTAAGAGTCAATCTTATTCACCTCCTCTAGGATTGCGATAAACACTTGAACTAATTGTTGGCTCTACCGAGAGGGGGGGGTGAATCGGTTTTACTAAAGTTAATGGCAAATTTAAGCTAAAATGAATCTAATTAACAAATAATGAATAAACAATATAATGTAATGAAATAAATTAAAGGAAGATAAGGAAGAGATATCAAACACAGTAGTTTATAGAGGTTCGACCAATCTCTTGCCTATGTCCTCTCTTCTTGACCTCCTTGTCAAGAGCTTTCTTTCTCTCTTTCAATGAAAGTTACACACTTCCTTTTTCAGGTTAAGGAATAACCTCTCTACCCTTTTTACACAAAGATGTATTCACCCTTTTACAAAGTTTATCTCACTGAGGAACAATCCTCTTCTCTCTTAAAGTAAGGATGAATATAAGATCGAGCTTTTTATATGGGTAGGATAAATACAGCTTTTGCACAGAGGCTTATACAACAAACTCAATAAATGAGGATTGAAGACAAATAGAATGTAGGGATTAAACTCTTGAGAATGTACAGAATGTGCAGCAATGGTGACTCCCTTCTCAGTGTCTTCAATGCTTGATTATATACTAAAGGATTGGTAGTTGGAGCATTTAATGCTGTTTTTCTGTTGAGATTTTTGCAGAAAGAGCCGTTGAGAACCTCCAGTAGAATGCCAGATCGATCTGCTATCTTAACCAGATCGATCTCTTAGTTGTAATTCCTGCAAAGTCAAAGCAATTTGAGGCAAGGAGATCGATCTCATATATGAGCAGATCGATCTCATAATTTGAAAATGTTAGAGCAGATCGATCTGTCGAACAAGCAAATCGATCTTCCAATCTCTCTGTTTGAGGCAAGATCGGTCTATAGATCGATTTATCAGGTATACTCGTAGTGCGGAGATCGATCTCTAATCAACCCAGATCGATCTCCTTAGCTCTCTGACTTTGAGGAGATCGATCTCTTCCTATACCAGATCGATCTCATGAACTCTCTGTTTGAGTGTAGATCGATCTGTAAGATCGATCTACTACTTTACCTTTTGTTTTAGGGGAGATCAATCTCTTCCTAGACCAGATCGATCTCATCAACATCCTGTATTAAGACAGATCGATCTTATAACCCTTATAGATCGATTTCAGCTTCCTCAATACCTTGTACAGGTTCAATCTTTCAACAGATCGATCTCATATCCTCATGAGATCAATCTCTCATCTTAGAAAACCCAGGAGATCGATCTCTCATATCACCAGATCGATCTCTCATCTTCAGGAACTTAAATTCTGATACTGTTAACCTCTAAACATGTTTTGATATCATATTTATGTTATTGAATTTACTTGTTTTGTCATTTCAAAATATATTAACTCAACAATCTCCCCCTTTTTGATATGACAAAACCTATTCAATAAACATGTTTAGTTACTTATTTGCATTGTGCACAAACTCCCCCTTTTTGTAAGCTCCCCCTTACTTTTGGCTTTTGGCCTCTTGACTCCTCTTGACTCCCCCTCAGTTTAATCATTCCTTTAAACCATTTAAAGCATGTTTTCTTCTCCCCCTTTTTGTCATATCAATGGTACAAAAGGTTTAAACAGAACATTTTAACTTTCAACACACATTGCATTTCAAAATAGTAATTCATTATAGCACATTTCAACAATAACTAAAATGTCATTCCATAAAAGATTCATTCAAGAAAATGCAGTTTTCAAACAACAACCAGTAATTATAAAACAGAGCGAAAATAGTCCTAACAATTAAGTCCTAAGGTGGAGGAGGAAATCGCTCCAGGAGTTCCTCGACGTGAGTACAAGTGACCTGCAGATTATCAAACATCGCCTGCTGTGTGGCGTGAAGGTTTGCAGAGCCTTCATTCATCTTTCGGTTAAGTTCCATGATCATCTGTAAGACCCGAATTTATTTAAAAACACGAAATGAATGAGTATTCGTGAAGGGAAGTCGGGTTAAATTTATCCCGAACACGTGCAAGGGCAAAACGGTCAAAATATCGAAAGCCAGAATAAATTCGATAAGAAAATTTAATTAAAAATAACGGATTTGAGAAACTTGATCAATAACGAAGAAATAATGAAATTTCGAGTCCAATTGATCAAGATCCAAAATTTTTAGAAATACCGAAAAGTCACTCGGGACAATATCCCGAAAATACGAAGAAATTATACCCAAAAAGGGTTAAAAATATAATAAATAAATTAAATAAATTAATTTGAATAAAATAATAATTTTGGTAGATATTTTTGGCAAAATAATAATAAAATAATGAATATAATAATAATAAACTAAATTATAAGTAATAATAAATAAAAATAATAATAATTGTAAAAAAAAAAGAAATCAAAAATGATTATCGGGGAGAGAGAAAACAAATGAAACCGAGGAAGAAGATCGCGCGTGGCTCGACCGACTGACGGCCACCGGCGACTGACGGCCCCGACAAAGGATCAAGGAGGAAGAGAACAGGCCGGCGAAGCTGTTGGCACCGGCGACGCGTGCCAAGGAGGCCAAAAATCGTCGAACGGAGGAAGAGAAGCCCGCGGGAAAAACATGGTCGATACTGACGATCCACGGCTGCTGGGCGTGAACGGAGGCCACCGATGTGATCGGGAGGATGAGCCAATTCTTTTGAGATCGGTATTGGCCGGTGAAACCATCAGAATTCGGCAGATCGAGGAAGAGAAGGTCAAGAGGGAGAACAGAGGAACGGCGGCCACCGGCGGTGATTCGATCCTGATCGAGGCTAGTCGAAGGTTGCCAGACCAAAGATGAGTCGAATGGTGCCAGAAACGAGTCGAGAACCAACCGAAAATGTCATGAATGGCAGCGGGAAGGTCTGAATCGGTACGGACCGGTTCAGCAAAGAGGCAAACCGGACTAAACCAGCTGAACCGGACCGGTCTGAATCGGGTTGAATCGGACTGAACCAGTTCAGCCAAGAAAGAAGGGAAAAAAGGAGAAAAAGAAAAAGAGAAAAAAAGGAAAAAGGGAAAGAATTTTTGGGGATACACATGACTTCGGGTAAGTCGATACGAGGTCAAAAGTGATCGATTTAATTTTCAAAAAATTTATTTAAATTATATTTGATCAAAAATTAACCCGGGATTAAATATATAATTGTGCAATTTTACGATAAAATCCGAGCGAGAGTCGATTGAGCTCCGATTTTCGTACCCCGCATCATATTGGGTAAGTATATTTTAATTACGATAATATAAGTCCTTTAATACAGAGTTTCGATTATTTTACGAAATTTATGGATTAATTCTGTATAAAAAGGAATATTATTTGGAATCTTACAGTAATTATCGTAAATAGTATACGGGCTATCCAATAAGTTTGAAACGAAGCCCGATGATTATTGGTAAGCTGAATGAGCCCAGTAAACCCGAAGAAGGGATTTAATAAGTATAAAGGGGCTGAAAATGGGTCAAGGTACAATTGGGCCCAATAAAGTAAAACGGGCCCAATACGTTAGATTTGATCAGTAAAGGTGATATACTGATAAAGATAACTGAACTGACCCAAAATATGTAGTTATATGCAGTTCCGTAGACTTGGTTAACGCGCAGTTGGATCGAGAGATCGAGTATTATCGAGACGAGATAAGTTTATGCGTAAATCGAGGTAAGGGAATTTTATAGGTGCATAGAGATTTCTATACGTATTTATTGAGGGGATTAAAGGGCCTAGAATTTCTTTAAGTATAAAAAAATAAAATAATAATTTTTACGAAAACCGGGGCATATGTGAATAAAGAAAAAAGATGATTTTTTCTGGGAGTAAAATTTACAAAAAAAGGGTAGTAAGGCAGATAAATTGCATGATTATCCTGTTTTAATGTTTTATATAAATGTATTGCTTTGATTTAAGCAAATATGCACATAGGTTGGCTGTTGATTTCGTGAATTATACGAAAGGGTACCGGTTTGGACCGGTTACTATTTTAAAAGATGTTTTATCAAGATTGAGCCACGTACATATTTACATGAATAAAAAGAGTGCTAGAGTCTTTCTCGCACTCAAGTTTACTGATTTATTTCTCATGAAAAGCCGTACTGGAGCATTACTCGTACGAGAAATTTGTGTGTGAACAAAACCGTGCTGGAGTTTCGCTCGCACGAGATTTTAGATATCATGATATGCATAGCGTGCTGCTGGAGCTTCGCTCGCACTAGACATGAGTTGACATGCATATAGTCGTGCGGAAGCCTCCTGTAGACTGTGTGTCACAGAGAGTTGAGATGCTCGCACGTATACTTTGAGACATGGGTTGGTTATCGATATAGTATTGGGGTGGATAAGACCTATGGCAGGCACCCCAAGACTATGATATGGGTCCACGGAGTACGATGTACCGTGTATGTCACACGGAGTACGCTGTACCGTACAGTCATGATGACTCGATGATGTTACTTGATATTCTGGCGGGTAGGACTTGACCCCACCTCCCGTTGCAGTTGTGATGCCCCGCACATCGAGATCCGTGTAGCCTGGGATCACAGGGACAAAGTATGGCCATAGTCCTCGATTTTCATATAGTAACCTACATGCCTCACATGATATCATACGGTTTAGATAGACCAGGACAAACCCGAGGGAGGGGTAATGTCCCGATTTATGTTTTTAAAAGAGATGTGATTCAACGAATCAAGGTATTCCCAAGAGATGGATTTAGCCTTGATGTGGTTGTTTTATGATAAAACAAATGAGTTTTAACGTGATGAGTTTATGATGAAACAAATAAGTTTTAAATGTGACGAGCATGAGATGACATACATGATGATTTTTCCATGTTTGTTTTATATGTCAATTTCATGATTTATCTTATATGATATATACATACATGTGGCATCATTTTAGTCTTACCTCATGCTCCAAATATAAACGATTTTATATCATGACATTATCAGCATGTAGATAGTATAGTTATCTACCTGCTTACATTATTGCCTTACTGAGCTGTTTATGCTCACCCTTTCATTTTTCACCCCAGAGGGTTTATTCAGTAGAAGAGAACGACAGTAGTCATATCCGCTGCTTCTTATCAAGACCAGGTATACACATTTGTATAATTTTTGTATCTGAACATATAGAGGCATAGTACTTTACATGGATGTAATATTGGGGATGTATTTATTTAAAATAAATTGATATGTAAATGAAATATGAAAATGGAATGGTAAATAGGTGAGAGGTGACTAACACCGAATCATAGCCCAACTGTTTAGTAGTTTAACTGTTCACGACAGGTAAGGAAATTAAAAAGCAAAAAATTTACTCTGATTTTTAGGTAATTTGGGTCGTGACATCATCATCACAATCGACTCCATTCCAGCGGGTGATGGGGCAGGTGCAGTGGGCTGAGCAGTCGAAGAAGATGGACCCTCAGTAGGTGCAGCAGGTGGATCCATGGGCTCATCTGATGGGTCTTCTTCTATGGCTGCCTCAAGCTGCTGTTCTCGTTTCTTCTTCCAATCCCTTCGGAAGTCCTTGTAATACCCCATGTGGTGAAGTGTCCCAATGTTTAAGACGCTCTTTGGGGAGGGCACTTCACCTATTTCACATCTGCAATCGACTCCAAGTCGTTGTAGAAGATACGCCAACGGTTGCGAAAAAATAATCGTCGAGGCTTGTCCGCGTATGATCTTCAACCAATCTTTATAGATGAAGTGGACCAAATTGGGTTTTTGACTTGTGGAGTGGATGTGGTGAAGCCAGAATCGATCTAACCTCCTAACTGTGGAATGACGGGTACCGAATGGGCGGAGATTCCACGAGATGATAAAGTGGAGTAACCTTGGGTGCATTGGTAGGTCACTCGCCTTATCACCGGGAAGATCAAATTCTAAGGGGACTTCATTTTCTTCCTCGGTTAATCCCTCATCTCTTATCTCAAATACTCGGGCTAAAATGGACGTGTTTATTAACAATGTTTTAGACATGACAAATGTTTTAAACCCGAGAATTTTATAGGTATCATCAGGATCGTAGATGAGTTCGACATTAGAAAAGAATGCCCTGATGATGTTTGGGGGTACAGGGGTATTGATTTTGAGAAACGGAAGCCACCCAAATTCTTCAAATTTGGATAGATAAGGAAAATCAATACGGTTGAGGAATGAAAAATCAATGGTTTGCCAATGTTTAATTGGCATTGTTGAAAAATACTCTTCATATCGCTATCTTTTTGCAGGTGTTTGAAAATACCTGTTAAAGGTAGTGACTGAAGAGGGATGGTTTGATTGGGAAGAGGACCCTTGATCAACACTTGGTCTAAAGGGGTTTTGGCCTACTCTCTTAAGTCTTGGTATTATTCTAGACACTGGAAACTCTCTAGACAATCTTAAAACTAGTTCTCTAAAAACCTAACCAATGGAACAGTGATAGAGTTGACCTAGTGAAAATTTCAGTACAAAACGAAGAAATTTTGAGAAAAAAATCAGTAATGTAGGTTACTATAACAGTAAACGAAGAAGAGATTTGATGAAGACCTTACCAAGATCGATCTGGAAGGGAGAATTGAGGGCTTAGGTGCGACAAGGGGTTAGGGATTTGAAGATTTTGGTTTTTGAATTTTGGGGATTTTGAGCAGTTTTTATAGTCTAGGGCACAGGAGATCGATCTGTCGAGGCGACAGATCGATCTGTGATTTCTAGAAACTTGAAGAAATCGATCTGTTGTACCAAAAGATCGATTTCCAAAATACAAAGGCTCAAGGAGATCGATCTGCCAAATGCATAGATCTGGTGTTTAACAGAGGCTTAAGGAGATCGATCTGCCAAATGCATAGATCGATCTGCTGTTTTACAGAGGCTTAAGAAGATCGATCTTATAGTGGAGAAGATCGATCTGCCTAGCTTAACCTTTCTGCTTTAGGCCTATTTGAAGTATGGAGATCGATCTGTAGAGACTGAAGATCGATCTCTCATACCTTTTGCCCAGAAAAATCATTGAAAAACTTATTTAAAAACATCTTGAAATCAAGGTTTTGAAACAGATAAATCCTAAGGAACATTCATTAGTCCTAATTGACCTCTAAGGACACAAAACCTATCTCTATCAAGAGGTTTGGTGAATATATCAGCTATTTGATGTAAAGTGTCAATGTACTCTAGAGTTATATCTCCCTTTTGAACATGGTCTCTAAGGAAATGGTGCCTAATCTCAATGTGCTTAGTTCTAGAGTGTTGAATAGGATTTTTAGATAGATTGATGGCACTGGTATTATCACATTTAATTAAGACTTGTTACATGTCAATACCATAGTCTTTCATTTGTTGTTTAATCCACAACACTTGAGCACTACAACTACCTGCTGCTATGTATTCAGCTTCAGTTGTGGACTGAGCCACACTATTTTATTTCTTAGAGAACCATGAGATTAATCTATTCCCTAAGAATTGACATGTACCTGAAGTGCTTTTCCTATCTATTTTACAGCCCCTAAAGTCTGCATCAGAAAATGCATGAAGTGTAAAAGTGGAGTCCTTGGGGTACCAAAGTCCTAGGGAGGGAGTGTCTTTAAGGTATCTAAAGATCCTTTTAGTTGCTAATAAGTGTGATTCCCTATGAGAGGATTAAAATCTAGCACAAAGGCATACACTAAACAGAATATCTGGTCTACTTGCAGTTAAATAGAGCAATAAGCCAATCATAGACCTATATAGTTTAGTGTCCACACACTTACCACTTTCATCTTTATCAAGCTTGACATTGGTGCCCATTGGAGTTGCTTGAGGTTTGCAATTATCCATTCCAAATCGTTTGAGCAATTCCTTAGTATACTTTGCTTGATTGATGAAGGTTCCATCCTTTGTTTGCTTCACTTGAAGTCCCAAGAAGAAAGTGAGTTCTCCCATCATGCTCATTTCAAATTCACCTTGCATGATCTTAGAAAACTCTTGGCATAAAGATTCATTAGTTGATCCAAAAATAATATCATCTACATACACTTTAACAACTAGTAAATCCTTATTTTTATTTTTGATAAATAAAGTGGTATCTACTTTTCCTCTTAAAAATCCTTTTTCTATTAAGAATTTTAACACCCTTTCATACCATGCTCTAGGAGCTTGTTTCAAACCATAAAGTGCCTTAGAGAGTTTGAATACATATTCGGGAGATTCATGACTCTCAAAACCAGGAGGTTGCTCAATATAAACTTCTTCATTAATGAAACCATTCAAGAATGCACTCTTTACATCCATTTGATATAACTTGAAGTTTTTATAACATGCAAAGGCAAGTAGCATTCTAATTGCTTCTAATCTAGCTACCAGTGCATAAGTTTCATCATAGTCTATACCTTCTTCTTATCTATAGCCTTGTGCAACTAACCAAGCCTTGTTTCTTATGATCACACTATTTTCAACCATCTTGTTCTTGATTATCCATTTAGTTCCAATTATAGAGTGATCACTAGGCCTAGGAACTAGTTTCCACACTTTGCTTCTCTCAAATTGATTTAATTCTTCTTGCATTGCTAAGAACCAATTATTGTCATCTAAGGCTTCATTGACATTTCTAGGTTCTATTTGAGATACAAAGGCTATATATTGACACATATTCCTTAGAGATGATCTAGTTCTAACTCCAAGAGTTAAATCTCCTACTATTTCACAATCTTTTACATATCCTAATTCTCTTGGTGCTCTAGACTCTCTTTCTAGTATTACTATTTCTTCTTCATCTTCTTTATTTATGTCAAGTTTTTCTAATAGATCATTTTCTAAGTTTGGAATTTCCTCTAAGTTTTCATCAATTATTCCAATTTCCTCATCATTGGTTGAACCTTTAGATAAATCATTTGACTCATCAAATATTACATGAATTGATTCTTCAACCATCAATGTTCTTTTGTTATATACTCTATATGCCTTTGAATTCAAGGAATATCCTAGAAAAATTCCCTCATCACTCTTGGCATCAAATTTTCCTAAATTATCTTTCCCATTATTTAAAACAAAACATTTGCAGCCAAAGGGGTGAAAATAGCTAATATTAGGCTTCTTACCCTTATAAAGCTCATAGGGAGTTTTCTTTAAAATTGGTCTAATCATAGCTCTATTAATGATATAGCAAGATGTATTTATAGCTTCAGCCCAAAAGTATTTAGGTAAATTGTTCTCACACAACATGGTTCTAGCCATTTCTTCCAATGTTCTATTTCTTCTCTCAACTACTCCATTTTTTTGTGCTGTCCTAGGGGTTGAAAAATTATGACTAATTCCTTGATCATTGCAATATTCATCAAATCCAATATTTTCAAACTCCTTGCCATGATCACTTCTAATACTAGTTATTGTGTATCCTTTTTCATTTTGAGTCACTTTTGTATAAGCAATGAATTTTTCTAAAGCTTCATTTTTCACTCTAAAAAAGAACACCCAAGTGAACCTAGTGTAATCATCAACAATTACAAACCCATAATGTTTCCCACCTAGGCTTGTTGTTCTAGTTGGTCCAAATAGATCTAGGTGGAGTAATTGAAGAGGCCTAGTGGTAGATACACTATTTTTAAGCTTAAATGTTGTCTTTTTATGTTTTCCTTTAACACAAGCTTCACATATTTTATCATAGTCAAAGGACAACTTAGGTAATCCTATAACTAGGTCTTTTCTAGCTAACTTAGATAGCACATGCATGCTAGCATGACCTAGTCTTCTATGCCACAACCAAGGTTCTTTTTCTTTGTCTACCATTAGGCATACGTTTTCATTTTTAAGTTCATTTAGATAGACAATGTATATGTTACCTTGCCTATGACCTAAGAAAAGAACTTTACTAGTTTTAGGATCTATAACATGACATTTTAAACAATCAAATATTACTTTGTAACCTTTGTCACAAAGTTGACTAATGCTTAGTAAGTTATGTTTTAGACCCCTAACAAGCAATACATTTTCTAATGAAAAGTAGTCATTACCTATTGAACCACTTCCTTCAACTTGGCCTTTGGAGTTGTCCCCAAATGTGACTTCTCCACCAACTTTTGATTTAAATGAGTTGAAGTGGCTTCTATCTCCAGTCATGTGCCTTGAGCATCCACTGTCCAAGTACCAAGCTTCCTTTGTTTTAGCTTTGTGACAATGCTCAAGCACCTACAATCAACATTCAAACTCATGTCTTAGGTACCCAAATTCTCTTGGGTCCTTTGAGGTTAGTGAATGCAATTCTTGATCCCTTTGGGATCCATTTTACTAAAGCATTAATATCTTTTGAGTTAATTACTTCTTTTGGAACCCAAATTCTTTTTACTATTTTTCCCTTAAGAGTGGTCATCTTCATATTACAATTATGTGATGCATGTCCCTTCCTATTACAATATGAACAAGTAGTTGAAGGTTTATTCATGCTCTTTCTAGCAATGAAGCTTTTGAGATGAGTCTCTCTACTTTTTGCATTATATCCTAACCCATTTTTATCAAAGAATTCCCTTTGAGTTTCTAGCATGTTATCTAACTTTTGTTGACCCATATAAAATCTATTAAAGGAATTATGTAAATTACTATTTTTTTCTTTTAGGTCACAAATTTCAAGATTTGTAATTTCTAGTTTCTTTTCACATTCTAATTTGTCCTCTAGCATTAACTCATTTTCTTTCTTCAATTTAGATATTATCTTTTTATATTTCATACTCATGCATTCATATTCCAATGCAAGATCATCAAAGGCATCTTGCAATTCATCAAAAGAGTATTCATTGAGGTTTAAAGTTACCTTTTCATCCTCAATAGCCATGAAGCACAAGTTGGCATTGTCCTCATTTGAATCATCATCGGAGCAGTCACTGTCGCTCCATGTTACCACCATTGCCTTCTTTTTGTGGAACCTATCATTGGATCTTTTAAGAAGAGGACAGTTAAATTTAATGTGTCCTGGTTTTTTACATTCATAACATACAATTGTATCTTTTCTACCTAACTCTACTTGATCTTTCTTGTGGTTTCTCCTATTACTACCACTTGTTCTCATTCTCATGAATTTGTTAAATCTTTTGGCAAACATTGCCATCTCAAGATCTTCTTCACTACCACTCTCATTTTTATTTTTCTCTTAAGTAGTGGATTTTAGAGCAACTCCCACTTTCTTGGGTGGCTCTTCATTTCTTCTCAACTACATCTCATATGTGAGTAGTGATCCTATTAATTCATCTAGTGACAATGTGTGAGGGTCCTTGGATTCCTCAATTGCAGTCACTTTAGCTTCCCATGATTTTGGTAGACTATTTAATATTTTCTTGACCATTTCTATATTAGAGTATATTTTTCCTAAGGACTTTAATCCATTAATTACATCAGTGAATCTAGTGAACATATCACTAATTGATTCTCCTTCTTTCATCCTAAATAGCTCATAGTCATGTGTGAGCATTCCTACCTTAGTCTCCTTTACTTGGGTTGTACCTTCATGAGTTATTACTAATTTGTCCCAAATTTGCTTGGCATTGTCACAACCGGAGACTCTATTGTATTCATTTAGCCATAAAGCACAAAATAGGGTGTGCATGGCCTTAGCATTCAGATGAGCACATTTAACATCATTTGAATCCCACCTATCCTCTTCTTTAGGGATATCTCTTCCCTCTACCTTTTTAGTAGGGATTTGAGGTCCTTTAGTTATAATCCTCTATACCTCATAATCATTTGCTTGAATGAACAACATCATCCTAGTTTTTCAAGAAGCATAATGTTCACCATTGAACATTGGAGGCCTAACCGTAGAATACCCCTCTCCTACTAAATTGGTTGCTACATTATTGTGAGCCATTAGATCATTTCTAACTCTTAGGAAGTTATTCCTATGTTATCAAAGAGTCCAAGCTCTGATACTAATTGTTGGCTCTACCGAGAGGGGGGTAAATCGATTTTACTAAAGTTAATGGCAAATTTAAGCTAAAATGAATCTAATTAACAAATAATGAATAAATAATATAGTGTAATGAAATAAATTAAAGGAAGATAAGGAAAAGATATCAAACACAGTAGTTTATAGAGGTTCGGCTAATCTCTTACCTACGTCCTCTCTTCTTGACCTCCTTGTCAAGAGCTTTCTTTCTCTCTTTTAATAAAAGTTACACACTTCCTTTTTCAGGTTAAGGAATAGCCTCTCTACCCTTTTTACACAAAGATGTATTCACCCTTTTACAAAGTTTATCTCACTGAGGAATAATCCTCTTCTCTCTTAAAGTAAGGATGAATACAAGATCAAGCTTTTTATGTGGGTAGGATAAATACAGCTTTTGCACACAGGCTTATACAACAAACTCAATAAATGAGGATTGAAGACAAATAGAATGTAGGGATTAAACTCTTGAGAATGTACAGAATGTGCAGCAATGGTGACTCCCTTCTCAGTGTCTTCAATGCTTGATTATATACTAAAGGATTGGTAGTTGGAGCATTTAATGCTGTTTTTCCCATTGAGATTTTTGCAGAAAGAGCCGTTGAGAACCTCCGGTAGAATGCCAGATCGATCTGCTATCTTGACCAGATCGATCTCTTAGTTGTAATTCCTGCAAAGTCAAAGCAATTTGAGGCAACGAGATCGATCTCATATATGAGCAGATCGATCTCACAATTTGAAAATGTTAGAGCAAATCGATCTGTCGAACAAGCAAATCGATCTTTCAATCTCTCTGTTTGAGGTAAGATTGATCTATAGATCGATCTACCAGGTATACTCGTAGTGAGGAGATCGATCTCTTCCTATACCAGATCGATTTCATGAACTCTCTGTTTGAGTGTAGATCGATCTTAGAGATCGATCTACTGCTTTACCTTTTGTTTTAGGGGAGATCGATCTCTTCTTAGACCAGATCGATCTCATCAACATCCTATATTAAGGCAGATCGATCTTATAACCCTTATAGATCGATCTCAGCTTCCTCAATACCTTGTACAGGTTCAATCTTTCAACAGATCGATCTCATATCCTCATGAGATCGATCTCTCATCTTAGAAAACCCAGGAGATCGATCTCTCATATCACCAGATCGATCTCTCATCTTTAGGAACTTAAATTCTGATACTGCTAACCTCTAAACATGTTTTATATCATATTTATGTTATTGAATTTACTTGTTTTGTCATTTTAAAATATATTAACTCAACACTAATAAAAAGTATATGGTCAAGCTGGTGTGGATCAAGATATCACATCGTGCTCAATCAACATGGTGGTCGATCAAGACTAATGCAAGGTACAAGATTAAAACTAATGCAAGGCTACTCGATTAAGTATGTTCAAGAACTTTTCCCAATCAAACTCAAGAAAGCATACTTGAAATTTTGACAAGGTTGCTCAATCAAAGACATTAAAAAGGCTCACTCAAAAAAGACGAACTCTACTAAAATTTGTTTAAGCATATCTCAATGAAGATGAGGCAAGATGCTAAGGCAGGATTGCTTAAACAAGAATATTAAGGAAAATGTGGGAATACAAGGATAAGAAATAAAGAAGAGCTTGTTTTCATTACTTTAAGGGCTACAGGAAAGAAGTTGTAAATACCATAAATTTTTGCAAATGTACTCGGTGTGGGCTATAAATAAATAATTAGGCAATTAAGATTAAATAAGTGATTATGGGTAAATTAACTTAAGTATAAATATTAGACCAACCTTATTTTTGTACTAAACACAAATAAAATAAAATAAAATATTCAATTAAGTACATAGACATATATGTATGTATTGGTAGGCAATACTTAATTATTACCAAGATTAATGTGTAGATATACATGTATGTACAGGGTATACAACTACACACATTTTTGTGTGTGCATACAAATATATTTAGAAATAAATACACCCACATATATACATGTAAGGGTATATGTGTATATATAAGTGTCCATACATGTGAACTGAGAGCCTTCCTCAGTACCTGTGCAAGGTAATACAACTTATATATATATATATATAATCGGATGGTTGTGTCAGTGGAAGGTCTCACGCAGCCATGGTTTAACTTCATTACCGAGAACTGTTGCTTCAGTAGCTGTAGCAGAAACGTGAAGAAGGAAGTTGTGAAGCAAATTTCAACAAGGTAGTGGGGTGGCAGAAAATGTATGCAAGCTATGACATGATAATGGGACAAGACCAAATTAATAGAGGCAGTTTCGATAAGTAGAGATGTTAATGGTAATATATATATATATATGTATATATATATATATATACACTAAATGGAAGTTAAAAGACTGACATATGAGGCTCGGGTTGCAGCGGGGAAAGGGAAATTTGGAGGCTGAACCTGACTGTTGGAGCATGGGCAAGAGCAGACCGAAAGCTGGCAGGGCATTGGAATGATATATATATATATATATACATATATAATACATAGTTATCAGGGTGAGCCAGAAATAGAACAGAAAAGCATGGGAAGTCTGAAAATCATGACAGGAAAAAAAATGACGATGACGAGAAGATGGGGCAGTTAGAAACAATAGTGGACTATTAACCCGAGGTGTTAGGTAGAACCTATATAGATATATATATATATATACACATAAACATCATCGATGCTGGCAACCGACTGGATGCACAATATAAGGACATAACATGGATAGATACATGTATATATATAAGCTAAGACACTGGAAACAACAATAGAGAATAGAGAAGAGAAAGAAGAAAATAACGTAAAGGCTGTCTGGCTACTCGAGAATGATAAGCAAATAGTAAACGAAAGAAAAATGAAGAAACAGAGACAAACAGAGGAACCAGAGCAGAAACGAAAGGGAAAGAGAAGAAAAACAAGAGGAGTTGAAAACAGAGGCTTGTGAGGGAGCTGAAAACCAGTGAAGTAGGGGGCTACGAGAAGATTAAGCTGAAGTAGGGGCCACCTCAGGACACTGCATCCTGTTGTAGCAACGGAGTAGGCAGATCAGGCTGCTATTTTGTACGCAACTATAGGGCTCCGAAAACAGGAGGCTCTCTCTCCCGGTCCTTCTGGAAGTCTGGACACTTTGACTAGACATCGACAGAAGCAGAAAAACTAACCTGAAGCAGTGGCTTGGAACAACGCCACTGGTACAAGGAGCAGTGAAACCGAGAGGAAAGCAACCGAAATAAAATGGGGAGCTATCAAAACATAGGAACAAAAACTCAGGCCAAAACAGAGACGTCAGAGCTGGTAGGGGTAGCTCGAAACAAAGTGGTCGAAGGGGCCACGACCACCAGCGCCGGACGGGAAATCCAAGGCAGGAGGACGGTGGTCGCTCTGAGGGAAGGAATGCAACCATGAGCAGTAGCAGTACCTGGTGCAAGGAGAAGAAAAGAAGAAATGAAGGAGAAAAGAAAAGTGGCAGGAAAGGAAATATAATTAAAAAAAAGAAAAAAAATGGTAATATATATATATATTAGAATAGGAGAAAAATTATAGAAAAATGAGACAAGTATACTAAGAATTTGGAAATCCAGGAAAAAGGGCTCCGATGGAAATTAACCCGAGTGGACCGGACCCGTCGACTCGCTACTCGAGACAATCGAGGACTACAGACAGACATTGAAGTAAGGAATTTATGCAAGTTTTAGAGATAACTGTACGTATTTTATGATTTCAAGTAGCTAAATAGATACCATAGAGATAGAAAACTCGATATTACCCCTACATATAGACTGAACTAAATTGAAAAGTGTTAAAAAAATTCATAATTGCATAAATTGCATGTTTCAGTGTTTTCATCGTTGAAATACTATTTCCAATGGTATATGGATAGATTGGCTACTATTTTTACTGTTTGCATAAAATAGCACGTTTTGAAGTTAAGTGTGCTCGAGTGGGATAAATTCCATGATTTGCATACAAAGTATCCCCTTCCACGTATTGATGATTTGTTGGATCAACTCTGAGGAGCGCAGGTCTTTTCTAAGATTGATCTGAGGTCTGGGTATCATCAGTTGAAAGTTCGGAGTGGAGAAATACCTAAGACAACATTTAGGACCTGATATGGCCATTACGAATTTTTGGTTATGCCATTCGGATTGATGAATGCTCCCGCAACTTTCATGGTTGTGATGAATAATGTGTTCAAGCCATATTTGGATCAGTTTGTTATTGTCTTCATCGATGACATATTGGTATGCTCGAGATCCGAGGAGGAGCATGAGAAGCACCTCAGGATTGTATTGCAGACCCTACGAGAGCAGAAGTAGTATGCTAAACTCAGTAAGTGTGACTTTTGGTTAGCACATATCTCATTTTTCGGACACGTTATGTCGAGGGATGGAGTATCAGTAGATCCATCCAAGATTGAGGTTGTTATCATGCCTTCCACCAGCACGTGACCTACCAAAACCACCACAAATTTTTTGCATTTTTACTTACCTTTCCTTCTGTCATAACTCAACACCAAACCGTTGGGCTGTGATTCGATATTAGTCACCTCAACCACATTCATTCCATAACATACATACATGTCAACACAATTATCTATTGACTGTGAATACTCTTTTCTTAAAAGTAAACTCATATACTTTAATACAAATACTTGTACATATACATCCCCGACTGTACATTCATTTACATAATTGTGCTTTTACATTGTTTAGTACAAAACGTTCAAATGTGTATACCTTTCATAAGATGGATATGCAGCGGATCAAGGAATATCAATCCTCAGCTGTGTTCAACTACTGCAGACGCTCTGTAGAGAGGGGGAATAAAAAGGGGGTGAGCTCATAACTCAGTAAGGAAATAAGGCAAGCAAGTAGATAACCACACTATCTAGAAACATGGAAATCTGGGCCTCACACATCCCTTAAGTTACCCTATTCACACACAAAGTCACATGTTCAGATTATAAAATCATGTGATGATTCATTCAATAAATCTCAAGTGAATAAAATGAGATAGGCGACTACATGTTTCAAGATTATGATCATAACTCATTTTTTGTGATCCCAGGCTACATAATACTTGGTGTGCGGGGTCTCATATTTGTTGTAACGAGAGGTGGGTCAAATCCTCTACCATCAGCTCACAACTCAATAACATCTTGTACTCACGGTACATCATACTCCATGTGACATACATGATACAAAGAACTCCATGGACCAAATCCTCATAGTCGGGGTGCTTGCCATAAGTCTTAGCCCTCATACCATGGGTAATAGTTTTTCCATAGCCCTCAGCCATATCTCAAAATATTGCACGTGTGAGCATTAATCGGTGCGACACAATTAGCACAGGCTCCCAATGCGACTGTTTCATACTCTCTCTTTCAAAATTGGTACGTGGGAATAAACTCCAACACGACCACATACACAAGTTATATAAATCTAGTGCGAGCAATGCTCCCAGCATTATGTCATGTAAAACTGAGTATGAGAAATGCTCCAATACTCTATCACGCATCAATCAATAAAACTGAGTACGAGTAATACTCCCAGTACTCTATCATGCATAAATCGTATTAAAATCAAGTACAAGAATATACTCAAGTACTATGTGATGCATATCTCATAAAATCAAGTGCGAGTATTCTCTAGCACTCATGGTTTTCACACAAACCCGATAGATAGCTTATTTCAATTGAAATTCACTCAATTAATTCAAATTGGCACTATAACGTACTGTTTTCATATATAACATGAAAACATTAGACAGTCTATCCACGTAATTGTCAAAACTAGTCCCAAACATGCTTCCTAAGCTTTTTACCCATATTTGGATAAAACCATAATTTGACCGTTATCGATTCCTATCGAAACTTTTCTATGCACGGAGTTTCATATACAATATAAATACATTCGAAATACGTGTAGCTACCTCTAGCTACTCACGAAATTCCCTTATCTCAGATCACGTCATGTGACCTCACTTCCTCGGTGCTGCTTAACCTCGCAGTCCGATCAGCTTCCAATATCAACTTCGAAGCTGTTAATAATCATTTACATCAGTATACCTTAATATACTTAGTTTTCACTTACATGAATCTAAATCAATGTAATTAGCCCTTTTTATACTCCTTTGGCCTTATTTCAGCTCATTGGACTTTACTCTCTCTTAAGCCCCTTTCGATTTTACAAATAATTTCTCAAGAATCTATTAGACTCATTCAAGTGTACTATTCGAATTAAACCAGCTTAATTTTCTCAATGTCTCAAGTTTATCATTTTCTCCCATTATGGTATTTTACCATATATCTCAAATCCCTATTTTCATTTCTCATCTATTCGAATTTATGTATTTCATAAAACTATTTTACAATCATATATATATGCTTATTTCATCCTTAAATCCATGCTTACTCAACTTTCTCATCATTTTCTCAATTTCATACCAATTTCTAGGTCATGGATATTTTATACATTCAAGGTGTTTTCAGCAAATCAAACTTACACCAATCAACTCATCAAGACACCTATATTAACATTTATGAAGTTGGTGTACTGAATCTTACCTAGCTTGATTTTTCCTCTTTTTGCCAAAATTGGGAAAATTCACTTTGCTCCTTCAATCTTTGATTCTAACTTCTAGTTTCCAACTATGTTATTCTCCTCTTTACTAAGAACAACTTTGCTGAAATGAATCTTACTCAAAACTAATTAAAAGATGAAGATTTTTGGAGTAGAAAGGTTAGGTTTTACTTTGGTTTTCAATGGGAATTGTTACTCTCGGGAAAAATGAAGTGCAGAGTCGTATATATATAGAATTACCTTTGAAGATCAATCTCCTAACTGTGAGAGATCGATCTGCCCTGTGTTTATCTCTTCAGAATTTGACTTTTTATGCTTAGGAGATTGATCTGCTCTTTAGCATGAGATCGATCTGCTTTACACAGAATCATATGGAGATCGATCTGACCTTTAAATGAGATTAATCTATTCTTCCCAAAACCTATCCAAGATCGATCTTCATTGAATGAGGGATCGATCTGCTCCTCTTCTTCTTTAGTTCTGCTGCAATTTTCCTAGAATTTAACTGTTACATTCATATCCAATTTGCATAATTACCTATTTTACAATTCTTACACATTTGAAACGTAAAAACATTCATTCCTTATGATTTATATCAAATGTGACTTGTTCGTACATCACAAAATCATAGAGTACATATTAAATTACAGGTCTTACAATCCTCCCCTCCTTAAAAAAATTTGGTCCTCCAAATTAGAACCAAGTTAATCATCAAACAATTGGGGGTGTCTCTCTCGCATCAAACTCTCTAACTCCCTAGTAGCCTGGCAAGCCTGTAATTTCACACGTATTGATAAAGATATGATGTATATGTACGTTGTTACAAAAATAGCTTGAGAAGCTATGATGTATCTATATGTATTGTTACATGAGTATAAATGATAGGAGGATGTAAGGATTTTGGAAATTTAACGAAACATCCATGATTTCAAGTAGTGTGCACAAGTTTTATTACCTATGAACTATATGGAATGGATGCCAATATATGTTAATTATGCACGGAATGCAAATTGACGTATAAACCAAATGAGGGTGAGTATGCAGTTGGAAATCTACAGAAAAATACAGAAATGGGGGTGCAGGGGATGAGAGAACGATCTCATATGAAGGAGAGATCGATCTCCCCTAATGAAATGCTAAGAATTTGTTAAATGGAACAAGGCAGATCGATCTCATGGGAACACAGATCGATCTCCTAAAGTCCCTGCCTAAAACGAATCGATCTTTCACAAGGCATAGATCGATCTCCTTAAGTCTCGACCAAGAATAGACCGATCTCCATTAAGCAACAGATCGGTCTCCCCTTTTACAGAACAGATCGATCTCATTATGAAGGCAGATCGATCTAGTAGTGGTTATGTTTGATAAAAAAGACTACTAAACCATGCAGAGATCGATCTCAACAAGGGCCAGATCGATCTCATGTCTCTGCATCTATAAAAAGAGAATGGGAATTGGGTTGAAAACTCAGATTTCTCCCACCAAACCCGCACCTTTCCATTTCTTTCAAAGAACCAAGCTTTCTCACTCTAAATACCACTACATTGCAGCTAGAATCTTAAGAAGCTTAAGAAGGGAATGTTGTTCCTTGAAGTAAGGAGAACAACATACCTAAAAATCACACATTGGTTTGACCAAGAGAAGGAGATGGCGGCTACTACAAGTTTGGCTAAGGAAAAAGCTAAGCTAGGTAAGCTCTTCAACCTTCAAGCTTTAAATATGGATTTCTAGACACTTTATGGGTTGAATGGCATGTGAAATCTTGATAGGAATAATGAATGTAGTGATGAGTGAGAAATATTGAGAGGAATTTATGAAGGGAAATCCATGGAAAAGTGATGAAAGACTTAAGAGAGGATATAATGATACTAGTAGGAAAAATGAGATATGATTTTAAGGATTGGGAAGTATGAATAGATAAATAAATGACAATGTGGAGGTTTAGAAGAAGGAAAAGAAAATAACTTAATGATTTACACGAGTAGATTGAAATACATGGAACACGATTAACCTGGATTGCGAACGGAGCAAACGAGACGAAGGGAATACAAGCGCGATTCGAGGTAAGGGACTGTATGTTAGCGCTAGAGATATTTGTACGTATTTTACAGTGATTTTGGTAGTTATGACGCTATAAATAGTATGCTTAGCTATTGAGCTATGAAATGATGTGAGATCACTAAATGTATATATATATATTGTGAAAATGGGATGTGGGAAGGAAAATAGCATGTCATGAATGTTTTTAATGTTTTTACAACAATACGTTGTTTTGTGACTAAGAAATGATAATAGATAGGATGGCTAGTTTTACATGTTTAGCATGGGACGACATGCTACGTAAATAAACATGTTTTGGATTTTTAAAAAAAGAAGAATGGCCACCTATTGAATTTAAGATGTGAATTAGTGCTTGGAGCATGAGCTTACACCGGTTTATGATTTTGACTATGCTGGAGTTTTACTCACATACGTTTTCATATTTTGATAAACCAAACTGGAGCGTAGCTCGCACGTGGTTTTACGATGGTGATTTTATGCTGAAGTTTAGCTCACACAAGTTTTATGGTTTTATAATTATAATGTGCTGGAGTTTTAGCTCGCACATGTTTCTATGTTTTTGATGTGTCGTGCTGGAGTTTAACTCGCACAATGATTTTTGAGAGAAGTGTTGGAGCATTGCTCGCACTAGTTTTTAATGAGTTGAGATGATAGAGTGCTAGAAGTTGTTTCTCTCACTAAAAGATACCGCGCGGGAGCCTTACGATGACTGTGTATCACACTGATTTGCTCGCCTGGTATATGAGACATGGTTCAGGATGATGAGTCCATTGGAGTTGGGTGGATGGATCAGGTCCACGGTCGTACGTTGAACTGTGTAGCTGTCCGTTAGAATACTATATACCGTGCTGGATGCACATGAGTACGAGTATCATGGAGATGACACATGGCGTACACTGTACCGTGAGTATATGTGATATGATGAGGGAGATGATGTTGATTGAGATGAGCCGGATGGTAGGACTAACCCATCCTCCTTTCAGGCAAGTGATGCCTTATGCACACCTAATCAGTGAGGCCTGGGATCATTGACTATGATCATATGTCGTGGATATTAGTTTACTGAGAATTTCATGCCTGTCTCAGAGATAAGAGAAATTGAGAAACTTAGAAAAGAATGAGATTTAATGAAAAGAAATGATTTGCGAAAAGCAAAGAGATATTGTGATTTGATAAATCTCTTGATTTGAATGCTTGTGTTGTGATAGCATTGTTTTATGACATGTTTTTAAATGGAAGTATTGAATATTAGTTTTTATGAAAATGCTTATGTGAGAAGCATGTTTAAATGCATTTACTAGTGATAATTCCATTTATATTGAAACATGGTTTTGTTATTTCATGCATGGGCTATGTAGGTAGTACAACATCTACCTGTTAGCATCTTTTTCCTTACTGAGCTGTGGTTTGCTCATCCCACTATTTTTCCACCTCCACATACTAAGAAGTAGAGCCGTGCGGTGATCTCTAGATCCCTATTTGTGTTCGACAGCTCCCACCAGTTGCAAAGGTATAAAGATTTGTATACACATGAGCATTTTGTATCTATTATAATGTATCGCACAGTCATGAGTTCAAAATGTAAACAATAGTATGGGGATGCTATGTAAAGATAATACATTATACAATTGATTTTGTATATCTACACACATGCCTGGGAGTGTGTGAATTAAAGTTTTAAGATTTTTCACTATAAGTGTATGGAATTTAGTAATTACATTGACTCACAGCCCAACCGTTAGTAGTATATGTATGGATAAAGGGCACCCGAAAGTGGGGTGTGATAGATTTAGTATCAGAGCTTGGTTGGTCTTATGTGAGTCGATGTTTAGGACTGAGGAAACATACATCCCCAAGTTACTGTGCGATATTTAGATACAAATGTGTATATAGAGCTGGTAGTGATCTAAAAGTTTGTTATAAATGCAGGAAGTTATCAGGCTTGTGAGATATGCTGGAGAGACACCGCAAGAGGGGAGATAGCTTGAAAGCTTAGGGGCGGAATGATAGGACTGAGAGGCATAGTAGATCGTCCTCTAGTCATGAGCCCAGGAACAGATAGAGGCTTTCGATCCTCGAGTAGCCAGATTAGAGGAAGATATGCGTACGATGATGACCATGATGGGTCAGATTATGGCTAGGTTTAAAGGTATACCTGGTACAGTAGGACAGGCTGCACCAAATCGCCCAGTAGCTACACTTGAACCTGAGAATGCTGCCCCTGCACGACCTGAACCGGTTAAGTCCCTATTCGACCAGTACCTCCTCCAGTGGCCCCATAGTAGTATGATGACGATGATGATTTAGGGCATGGTTATGATTGTGATATGGAGAGGTTGAGGTATTTTATGGATTTCAAGCCCCCTTCTTTTAGCAGGGTAAAGGATCTAGCAGTGGCTGAGGACTGGATAAGTCAGATGGAGAAACTGTTTGATTTTTGTAGATGTTCGGCTACATAGAGAGTAGCACTTGCGACCTTTGTACTGAGAGGCAAAATAGAGCACTGGTGGAAGTCCACCAGGCCTATGTTGAGAGCTCAGGGCATGGTAATCACATGGAATATGTTTTTGGGTGCTTTTAGAGAGCAATACATCCCGGATACTGCTCGACATAGGTTACAAATGGAGTTTCTGAATCTGACTCAAGGGAATCAAACAGTGGATGAGTACGAGTCACAATTCACCTTATTGGGCCGATATGATCTGGGCTCTATAAGGAGCAACGCTATTAGGGTCCGTAGGTTTGTTGATGGACTGAGGCCTTTGATTAGAGCTAAGTTGGCCTCGTTTGATGTCGCTACATATAGAGAGGTTGTACGACGGGCCCAGTTGTGTGAGCAGGACTATAACTGCATATTTTTGAGTTCAATTGGGGTAAGAAAAAGGGTTCAAGGAAACTGTGAGATGGAAAGAGTGCCAAATTTGGACGAAAAACTATGAGTAAGCATCGGAGAGAGGCAGATGAGTCACAGAAGAAGGTTGCTAGACCTTTTATGCCTCCGACTCAAACACCAGCCAGGGGTAGAGTGATTGGTGGACCCCAGTCGACTACTGATCAGTGCAGAGTATGTGGCCGATATCATGGTGGTAGGCCCTGTCATTTTCAGGGTGCACGATGTTTTAGATGTGGTAGGCTTGGCCACTATGCAAGAGATTGTCCAAAAGCAGTTGAGGTAGTCCCACAAAAGGGTAAAGAGCTAGAGAAAGTTCCTACAGTTACACCTCCTGCAAGGAAGAGAGCCACAACTGAAGAAAAAGGAAAGCAAATTGTGGGTCAAGGTAGGGTGTATACGATAGACCAGGCATCAGCAGATACCTCTTCTGAGGTGATAAAAGGTACAATTTTGGTTTTCAATTTGAAAGCTCTAGCTTTGTTTGATTCTGGTGTTATGCATTCCTTTATATCGCCTGCATGTGCATTGAGGTTAGTAGATCTTGTAGAACCCACATACTTAAATGGGACTTTGTTAATAAGTACTCCAATGAGAGTTAGTCAATTAACTGAACAAGTATACAAAGTGTAAAGTGAGGGTAGGAGAGAAGTACACGACATCTAATCTGATTTTGTTGAATATGTATGACTTTCATGTAGTCTTGGGAATGGATTGGTTAGCTACAAATCATGTTGTCTTAGACTATCACTCTAAGTCTGTTACATTTTCCCTACCCGAGAAACTTGTTGTAAAATTTTGTGAGAAGTAATGAGATTCTAATTTTGAAGCAAGTAAAATGCATTGATACATAAATGATATGAATGCTACTTTGAAGGTTTTATTGCTTATGTGTTGGATTTGGACAAAACACATCCGGATATAGATGACATTCCAGTGGTTAGAGAATTCCCTGATGTCTTTTCAGACGACCTACCGGGATTGCCATCGGATAGACAAATGGAATTTGGTATAGATTTGACACCTGGAACAGAGCTAATATCCAAACCACCATATAGAATGGCTCTAGTTGAGCTAGAGGAATTAAGGAAGCAGTTGCAAGATATGCTAGATAAAGGGTTTATAAGACCGAGCATCTCAGCATGGGGAGCTTTGGTATTGTTTGTGAAGAAGAGAGATGGGAGCTTCAGGTTGTGTATGGACTATCGGATGTTGAATAAGGTTACCATTAAGAATAAATACCCCTTGCCACACATCGACGATTTATTGGATCAGCTTCGGGGAGCGCAAATCTTTTCCAAGATAGACTTGAGATCTGGGTACCATCAATTGAAGATTCGAAAGGAAGATGTGCCCAAGACAGCTTTCCAAACCTGCTATGGCCATTACAAAATCTTCGTGATGCCTTTCGGGTTGACGAATACGCCAACAGCTTTTATGGCTCTAATGAATGAGATATTTAAGCCATTCCTAGACCAGTTCATGATCGTTTTTGTTGATGATATATTGGTGTATTCAAGGTCTAGGGAAGATTATGAGCAGCACTTAAAGATTGTACTGCAAACCCTCCGAGAGAGAAGGTTGTATGCCAAACTTGGTAAATATGACTTTTGGCTATAGCAGATTTCTTTTCTGGGCCATGTTGTATCGAAGGATGGGGTGTCAATGGATCCATCCAAGATTGAGGCTATTGTTCAGTGGGAACAGCCCAGGATAGTCATGGAGATTAGAAACTTTTTGGGTTTGGATGGTTACTAGAGGAGATTTGTAAAGGGTTTCTCTAGATTGGCTGCTCTGTTGACACGTCTTACGAGGAAAAATGTAGAGTTTACGTGGGATGAAGTGTGTGAGAGGGGTTTTCAGGAACTTAAGCACAGATTAACCACCGCGCCACTTCTCACCATTTCGAATAGCTTAGGGAACTTTTATGTTTATACGGATGCTTCACACCAAGGATTGGGCTGTGTTTTGATGCAGAATGGAAGGGTAGTTGCATATGAATCAAGACAGCTGAAAGATCATGAAAGGAACTACCCCACTCACGATTTAGAGTTGGCGGTCGTAGTGTTTGCATTGAAGATATGGCGCCACTACTTGTATGGTGAGAGATTTCAGATTTTCACAGATCACAAGAGTATCTGTTTTCATATAAGGAGTTAAATATGAGACAGAGAAGGTGGTTAGAACTCCTCAAGGATTATGATTGTGAGATTTTGTACCACCCAGGGAAGGCGAATGTGGTTGCTAATGCATTGAGTAGAAAGAGTCTCGAGTTGGTAACATATATGATGATTAGGGAGCACAAGTTATTGGAACAATTCACGAGCCTTAGCTTGGACATGACCTTACCTGAGATTGGCAGATATGGGATTATTGCTAGCTTGAGATTAGAGCCAAAACTGATTGAGAGAATTCGGCAAGCTCAGCAAAATGATCAATGGTATATTGATGTGATTAGCCAAATTCAGAAGGGTAAGGGTACTGAATTTGTATTGGGTTCAGATGGAGTACTAAGGTTCGAAAATAGAATATGTGTTACTAAGGATTCAGAGCTTCAAAAGTTGATTTTATCAGAGGCTCAATCATCGAGATACAAAGTACGCCTGGGGAGTAGAAAAATGTATCAAAATCTCTTAAAGATATATTGGTGGTCTGAAATGAAAAGAGACACAGCTAAGTATGTTGCTAGGTGTCTCATCTGTCAGCAGGTAAAGGTAGAACATTAAAAACCTAGAGGATTATTACAACCTCTACCGATACCGACATAGAAGTGGGAGCACGTCACCATGGATTTTGTGATGGGGTTACCGAGAACCCGTAAGAACCATGATACTATATGGGTTATAGTAGATCGGTTAATGAAATTGATATACTTTTTAGCCATGAGATCTAAAGATACTTTGAGTGCACTGACGAACTTGTATGTACGGGTGATAGTGAGATCGCATGGAGTCCCAGTGAGTGTTATTTCTGATAGGGATGCCCGATTCACTTCCCACTTCTGGAGACATTTTTAGGAAGCGATAGGGACCCAATTGAGTTTTAGCACCGCTTTTCATCCTCAGATAGATGGTCAGTCAAAGAGGACTATATAGACCTTGGAGGATATGCTGAAAGCGTGTGTGCTGGATTTTAAAGGCTCCTGGGACGATCACTTACCATTGATTGAGTTCGCCTATAATAACAATTATCACTCAAGTATTGGTATGGCCCCTTATGAGGCACTATTGGTCGTAGATGCTAATCACCTATTGTTTGGGAAAAAGTTGATGACAAACAGTCGTTTGCTCCCGATTTGGTTAGACAAGCCTCTGAGGATGTTCAGATAATATGTAAGAGGCTGCGAACAGCTCAAAGTCGACAAAAGAGCTATGCTGACAGGAGATGAAGACCACTTGAGTTTGATATGGGTGAGTCCGTATTTTTGAGAGTATCTTCTTCTAAGGGAATAACGAGGTTCGAGAAGAAAGGAAAACTAAGTCCTCGTTACATTGGTCCCTTCAAGATTTTGGATAGAGTGGGAGATAGAGCATATAGGCTAGCCTTACCACCTGAGCTAGCAGAAGTTCACAATGTCTTCCATGTTTCTATACCTCGGAAGTACTACTCGGATCCAACACATGTAATTAGCTATGAGCCATTAGAGCTCAAGTAGGATATGTCGTATGTGGAGAAACCGATTTGGATATTGGATAGAAAAGAGAAGGTGTTGCGGAACAAAACGATTTCATTAGTTAAGGTTCGGTGGCAGCATCATGCATCAGAGGAAGCCACTTAGGAGTTAGAGGACCTGATGAAGGAGAAATATCCCCAACGCTTTGAGGAATAGACTTGATTCAATTTGGAGGACCAAATTTTCTAGGGAGGGGAGAAATGTAATGGCCGTAATTTCACACGTATTGATGAAGATATGATGTATATGTACGTTGTTATAAAATAGCTTGAAAAGATATGATGTATATGTACGTTGTTATAAAAATAGCTTGAGAAGCTATGATGTATGTATATGTATTGTTACATGAGTATAAATGATAGGAGAATGTAAGGATTTTGGAAATTTAATGAAACATCCGTGATTTCAAGTAGTGTGCACAAGTTTTATTACCTATGAACTATATGGAATGGATGCCAATATACGTTAATTGTGCACAGAATGTAAATTGAGGTATTAACCAAATGAGGGTGAGTATGCAGTTGGAAATCTGCAGAAAAATGTAGAAATGGGGGTGTAGGGGATGAGAGATCGATCTCATATGAAGGAGAGATCGATCTCCCCCCATGAAATGCTAAGAGTTTGTTAAATGGAATAGGGTAGATCGATCTCATGGGAAGGCAAATCGATCTCCTTAAGTCTCTGCCTGGAAGGAATCAATCTTTCACAAGGCACAGATCGATCTCCTTAAGTCTCGGCCAAGAAGAGACCGATCTGATAGTGGTTACGTTTGGTAAAAAGGACTACCAAACCATGCAGAGATCAATCTCCACAAGGGCCAGATCAATCTCATGTCTCTGCATCTATAAAAAGAGCACGGGAATTGGGTTGAAAACTCAGATTTCTCCCACTAAACCCGCACCTTTCCATTTCTCTCAAAGAACTAAGCTTTCTCACTCTAAATACCACTACATTCCAGCTAGAATCTGAAGAAGCTCAAGAAGGGAAAGTTGTTCCTTGAAGTAAGGAGAACAACATAGCTAGAAATCACACATTAGTTTGACCAAGAGAAGGAGATTTGGCTACTACAAGTTTAGCTAAGGAAAAAGCTAAGCTAAGTAAGCTCTTCAACCTTCAAGCTTTAAATATGGATTTCTACATACTTTATAGGTTGAATGGCATGTGAAATCTTGATAGGAATAATAAATGTAGTGATGAGTGAGTAATATTAAGAGGAATTTATGAAGAGAAATCCATGGAAAACTGATGAAAGACTTAAGAGAGGATATAATGATACTAGTGGGAAAGGTGAGATATGATTTTAAGGATTGGGAAGTATGAATAGATAAATAAATTACAATGTGGAAGTTTAGAAGAAGGAAAAGAAAATAACTTAATGATTTACATGTGTAGATTGAAATGCGTGGAACATGATTAACCCAGATCACGAACGGAGCAAACGAGACAAAGGAAATACAAGCGCGATTCGAGGTAAGGGACTGTATGTTAGCGATAGAGATATTTGTACGTATTTTACAGCGATTTTGGTAGTTATGACCTAGAAATAATCGCTTAGCTACTGAGCTATGAAATGATGTGAGATCACTAAATGTGTTATGGTATGTATATATATTGTGAAAATGGGATGTGGGAAGGAAAATAGCTTGACATGCATGTTTTTAATGTTTTTACAACTATACGTTGTTTTGTGACCAAGAAATGATAATAGATAGGATGGCTAGTTTTACATGGTTAGCATCGGACGACATGCTACGTAAACAAACATGTTTGGATTTTTAAAAGAGAAGAATGGGCACCTATCAGATTTGAGATTTGAATTGGTGTTTGGAGCATGAGCTCACACATGTTTTAATGATTTTGACTATGCTGGAGTTTTACTTGCATATGTTTTCATATTTTGATAAACCGTGCTGGAGTGTAGCTCGCACATGGTTATACGATGGTGATTTTGTGCTAGAGTTTAGCTCGCACAAGTTTTATGGTTTTATAATGATAATGTGATGGAGTTTTAGCTCACACATGTTTCTATGTTTTTTATGTGCTGTGCTGGAGTTTAACTCGCACAATGATTTTTGAGAGAAGTGTTGGAGCATTACTCGCACTAGTTTTTACTGAGTTGAGATGATACAGTGCTAGAAGTTGTTGCTCGCACTGAGAGATATCGCGCTGGAGCCTTGTGATGACTGTGTGTCACACTGATTTGCTCACCTGGTATATGAGACATGGTTCAGGATGATGAGTCTATTGGAGTTGGGTGGATGGACCGGGTCCACGGTCGTACATTGAACTGTGTAGTTGTCCATTGGAATACTATGTATCCTGCTGGGTGCACGTGAGTACGAGTATCACGTAGATGAAACATAACGTACACTGTACCATGAGTATATGTGATATGATGAGGGAGATGATGTTGATTGAGATGAGCCGAAGGGTAGGACTGACCCATCCTCCCTTCAGGTAAGTGATGCCCTGTGCACACCTGATCAGTGAGGCCGGGATCACTAACTATGGCCATATGTCATGGATATTAGTTTGCCGAGAATTCCATGCCTGTCTCAGAGATAAGAGAAATTGAGAAACTCAGAAAAGAAAGAGATTTGATGAAAAGAAATGATTTGAGAAAAGCAAAGAGATATTGTGATTTGATAAACCTCTTGATTTGAATGTTTGTGCTGTGATAGCATTGTTTTATGACATGTTTTTAAATGGAAGTATTGAATATTAGTTTTTATGAAAATGCTTATGTGAGAAGTATGTTTAAATGCATTTACTAGTGATATTTTCATTTATATTGAAACATGATTTCTTTATTTCATGCATGGGCTATGTAAGTAGTACAATATCGACCAGTTAGCATCCTTTTCCTTACTGAGCTGTGGTTTGCTCATCCCACTATTTTCCCCCTCCAGATACTGAGAAGTAGAGCTGTGTGGTGATCTCTAGATCCCTGTTTGTGTTAGACAGCTCCCACCAGTTGCAAAGGTATAAAGATTTGTATACACATGAGCATTGTGTATCTATTATAATGTATCGCACAGTTATGAGTTCAAAATGTAAACAGTTGTATGGGGATGCTATGTAAAGATAATACATTATACAATTGATTTTGTATATCTACACACATACCTGGGAGTATGTGAATTAAAGTTTTAAAATTTTCCATTATAAGTGTATGGAATTTAGTAATTACATTGACTCACAGCCCAACCATTAGTCGTATATCTATGGATAAAGGGCACCCGGAAGTGGGGTGTGACATAGCCTCCTCTGAAGTGTAATACTGCCAGAGAATCTTCGCTAACCGGATGGTCTTTTCCGTAACACTTTTTCCTCCCTATCCAATATTTGTATCAGTTTCTCTATGTATGTCAAGTCTTCCTTGAGCTCCAATGGCTCATACTGAATCACATGGGTTGGATTTGGATGATATTTTCGAAGCATCGAAATGTGGAAGACATTATGTACTCCCGATAAATCTGGTGGTAAAGCCAACCTATATGCCTTATATCCCACTCGATCAAGTATCTCAAAGGATCCAATGCAGCGAGGACTCAGCTTGCCTCTCTTCCCAAATCTCGCTATACCTTGGGAAGGAGAAACCTTCAGAAATACTGACTCACCAACTACGAACTCAAGTGGTCTCCGTCTCTCGTCAGCATAGCTTTTCTGTCTACTCTGAGTTGTCCTCAATCTCTCAACAACCAACTAGACATCCTCAAAGGCTTGTGTAACCAAGTCAGGAGCAAAAATCTTTCTGTCACCCATTTCTTCCCTACCGATAGGGGAACGACATCTACGGCCATACAAAGCCTCATATGGTGTCATCCCGATACTCGCATGAAAACTATTGTTGTAGGCGAATTCAGCTAGTGGTAAATGATCATCCCAAGAGCCTCTAAAATCTAGCACACATTCTCTCAACATATCCTCCAGAGTTTGTATAGTCCTCTCGGACTGACCATCTGTTTAAGGATGAAAAGCGATGCTCAAACTCAACTGGGTTCCCATGGCTGCCTAAAAAATATTCCTAAAAGTAGGAAGTGAAGCAGGAATCCATATCCGAGACAATGTTCATTGGAACAACATGCATCCTCACTACCTTACGTACATACAATTTGGCCAATAAACTTAGAGTATCGATAGCTCTCATAGTTAAGAAGTGGGCTAACTTCGTCAGTCTATCAATGATCACCCATATCACATCGTGATTCCTCTGGGACCTCGCTAAACCCATCACAAAATCCATGGTGATATGCTCCCATTTCCATGTCGGTATAGGTAGAGACTGCAATAATCCTACACGTTTCTGATGCTCTACCTTCACCTACTGACATACGAGACATCTAGCCACGAAATCTGCCACATCCTTCTTTATAACTGACCACCAGTACACCTTCTGGAGGTTCTGATACATCTTATTACTCCCTAGATGTAACATGTACCTCGATGAATGAGCTTCCGACAATATTAATCTCCTGAGCTCTTAGTCCTTGGGAACACATACTCTACCTTTGAACCTCAGTAGCCCTCCAGGACTTAACTCAAACTCAATCGTTGTGCTCCTCTATATCTGACTACTCACATTAGTACAATATGGATCAATCTACTATGCCTATTTGATCCTATCCAAAAGATCTGGTTCTAAGCATAGACTAGCAATCACACAGTCTGTATCCATGTCAGAAGGCACAACTCCCTAACTGAGGCTAGCAAACTGCTCTAGCAACTCATGTTCCATGACCATCATATATGATACCATCCCAAGGCTCTTCTTGCTCAAAGCATCAGCTACAATGTTAGCCTTACCTGGATGATACAGTATTTCGGAATCAGAGTCCTTCAGAAGCTCTAGCCATCTTTTCTGTCTCATGTTCAGCTCTTTCTACAAGAACAGATATGTAAGGCTCTTGTGGCCGGTAAAAATCTGAAACTTCTCACCATATAAGTAGTGGCGCCATACCTTCAACGCAAACACTACTGCAGCTAACTCCAAATCATGGGTCGGATAGTTCTTCTCATGGTCCTTCAGTTGTCTGGATCCATAAGCAACTACCCTCCCATCCTGCATCAATAGACAACTAAGTCTCTGATGCGAACCATCGGTATACACTGAAAATCCTCTTGAGCTGGTAGGGATAGTGAGAATTAGAGCAGTGGTCAATCGAAGCTTCAACTCTTGAAAACTCCTCTCACAATCATCGTCCCACATGAATGCTACACTCTTCCAAGTGAGACATGTCAACGGAGCAACTAATTTCAAAAATCCCTCTATGAATCTTCGATAATATCTTGTTAAACCAAGAAAGCTCTTGATCTCAGAGACTATCCTTGGCTGTTTCCATTGAACTATAGCCTCAATCTTGGATGGATCTACTGATACACCATCCCTCGATGCAACGTGTCCCAAAAACAAGATCTGTGACAACCAAAAACCACACTTACTGAGTTTAGTTTACAGCTTCTACTCTTGTAAAGTCTACAATACTATCTTAAGGTGCTTCTCATGCTCTTCCTCGAATTTCGAGTATACTAAGCTGTAATCGATGAAGACGATAAAAAACTGATCCAAATATGGCTTGAACACATCGTTCATTAAAGCCATAAAAGCTGAGGGAGCATTCGTCAATCTGAATGGCATAACCAAAAACTCATAATGGCCATATCGGGTCATAAATGCTATCTTGGGCACATCACCACTCTGAACTCTCAACTGATGATGCCCAAACCTCAAATCAATCTTAGAAAAGACTTACGCTCCCCGGAGCTGATCCAACAAGTCATCAGTGCGTGGAAGGGGATACCTATTCTTAATGGTAGCCTTATTCAACAATCTGTAGTCTATACACAATCGGAGGCTTCTATCCTTCTTCTTTATAAACAAAATCGGTGCTCCCCAAGGTGAAACACTCAGTCTGATGAACCCCTTATCCAACAACTCCTATAATTGTCTCTTGAGCTCCTCCAGCACAACTAAGGCCATACGATACGGTGGTTTCAATATAGGTTCAGTATCAGGCACCAAATCTATACAGAACTCCATCTCTTTGTTGGTGGTAACCCTGACAAGTAATCTAGAAAGACATCTGGGAACTCACTGACCACAGGAATATCTGCCAACTCTGGATGTACCTCATCCGTATCAACCACGTACGCAATGAAACCTTCAATATATTCATTTCTCAATCAGCATAGTACATTATCAATTACTACCACAACTACTACTTTCATTTCTTTTCATCAAACTTTACAACATATTTTTTTGGGTTAGGATACATAATTGTCTTAGTATAACAATCTAAAACAACATGGTTTGACGATAACCAATCCATTCCTAAGATTACATCAAATCACTCATACTTAACAATATTAGATTGATTGTCATATCCTTTTCCCCTACTCTTAGCTTACAGTCATTTAACTCATATTCAACTAGCTGACTGTTATCCATAGGTGTACTAATCAACATCATCCTACTTAAAGGTGTACGCTCTACATGTTTTGCTAACTTACATGCAAATTAAGGCGATACAAATGAATGCGTGGCACCAGGATCAATTAAAACATCTACTTCTAAATCATACATCAGGATGTTACCTCTAATCACATCTGACGAAGTATCAACCATGACTTGGTCCAAGGCATGCACTCGCCCTCGTCCAATGACCTGTTTCCCCTTCTCTTCTACTGTCGCTCTCCTCCTCGACGCAGACATATCAGCTGGAGCTCTCTCCGGTTCCTTGCCCTTCTGTGGGGAAATATCGATAACCTCTGGGCAAACTCTAGCCATATGCCCTGGCTTCCTACATCTAAAGCACAATCCATTAAAAATAGTACATGGTCTACCTCCATGGAATCTACTACATCTACTACACTGCTCAGTGGTATGCCTCGATCCTCTAATAATAACACCTCTAGTTAGAGCTATAGTTGGATATGTAGGAGATCTAATAGTCTTCTCTTGTACTTCCTTGATCCTTGGTCTCTTATCGAAGAGTCTCCTCCCTTCTTGATATCTGAAACCTCTGGCACTGTCACTCACCAGCCTCTTCTTGTCTCGGTCTCTACCCTTGCCAACTATCCAAAACTCAGAGACATTCCTCTTATAGTCTTACTCACAGAGTTGCACCCTGCGCACTGCCTCAGCATAGGTAGAGATGTCAAATGGAACCAGTCTATACCGTAATACTAGTCTCAGTCCATCGATAAATTTGCGGACCTTCCTCATCTTACTACTCATGGTATCGGGGTCATACCTACCCAAGGATATAAATTGTGTCTTGTACTCATCCACTGACTGAGTACCCTAGCTTAACCCCAAACATTCCATCTATAGCTTCCTCTGCGCTGTGTTTGGGACATACTACCTCCTGAAGGCATCCAAAAAGATATCCCACGTGATCACCGATTGTCGACCTCTCAATATAACCCTAGTGTACTTCCACCAATGCTTTGTCGATCCCTTCAGTAGGAATGCAGTAAACGCGACCATCTCAATCGTCGTACACTCAAAGAATCCATAAAGCTTCTCCATCTCTCCTAGTTAATCCTCTACGACAACTGGGTCCTTCACCCCACTAAATGATAGTGTTCCAAGCTTCTAAAATTGTGGCAATCTGTCAAGCTCACAACCATACCCCAAAGTACTAACGCCTTGTCATGGAGCAACATGACAAGCATATCCTAAGCTGGTGGGGTGTAGGAGTATCTGTAGGCTGTGGCGTATAAGCTGGCTGTGCAGGCGTACCAAGTACAACTACCTCTTCAAGCGCAGTCCCTGCATCCTATCCCTGTCTACCTGGCAAAGTCTGTGCCAGTAACTCCATTATAGTTTCAAGGCGATGCTCTAATCTCGTGAAACATGCCTCGGTACTCTTTCGTACTTGAGTGGGACAAGTCATCTCATCTCGAGTCTCAGGCCTACCTCTACGGCCTCGAGCCTTACCTCTAGCCCTTCTACCACAGCTGGTATTAGCCATAATGGCTCGATCCTGCATTTATAAACACTAATTAGTCTGATTCCCATCTCATATACACAATTGTAACTGAACAAAGCACAGTAATATGGGGATGTACACTTTCCTAATTACTAATACCGATTCACATCAAACAAACTTCTTGCTCTGATATCATTCTGTCACGTCCACCACCCTGACGTGACCTACCAAAACCACCACAAATTGTTTACATTTTTACTTACTTCTCCTTCTGTCATAACTTAACACCAAACTGTTAGGCTGTGATTCGATATTAGTCACCTCAAACACATTCATTCCATAACATACATACATGTCAACACAATTATCTATTAACTGCAGATACTCTTTTCTTAAAAGTAAGCTCATATACTTTAATACAAATACTTATACATAAACATCCCCAACCGTACATTCATTTACATAACTGTGCTTTTACATTGTTCAGTACAAAACGTTCGAATGTGTATACCTTTCATAAGATGGATATGCAGTGGATCAAGGATTACCAGTCCTCAGTCGTGCTCAACTACTATGGACGCTTTGTAGAGAGGGGGAATAAAAAGGGGGTGAGCTCACAGCTCAGTAAGGAAATAAGGCAAGCAAGTAGATAACCACACTATCTACAAAATACAATGCTCATGCCACTAAATCATTTCCTTTTCAACTTATATCTAAAGCATGTGTCTTTCTTGAAACATTTATGCAATATATATATATATGTAGATACAAATAGTTCATATGATATGAAAACATGCTGCCTTAATAATCTCAGCAGTTTATGCAAAACATTGCATTTCTCATGTAATTCATATAAATCACATTTTATCATGCCATTTCAATTAAATCAAAATAATATGGCACATCATCATGTTAAAAACATGGAAATCTGGGCCTCACCCATCCCTCGAGTTACCCTTTTCACACACAAAGTCACATGTTCAGATTATAAAATCATATGATGATTCATTCAAAAAATCTCAAGTGAATGAAACGAGATAGGCGACTGCATGTTCCGAGATTATGATCATAACTCATTTTTCGTGATCCCAGGCTACACGTGCTCGGTGTGCAGGGTCTCACATTTGCTGTAACGGGAGGTGGGTCAAATCCTCTACCGTCAGCTCACAACTTAATAACATCGTGCACTCACGATACATCGTACTCCATGTGACATACACCGTACAAAGTACCCCATAGACCCAATCCTCATAGTCGGGTGCTTACCATAAGTCTTAGCCCCCAAACCATGGGTAATAGTTTTTCCATAGCACTCAGTCATATCTTAAAGTTTGCACATGTGAACATATAATAGGTGCGACACACAGTCAGCGCAGGCTCCCAACACGGCTGTTTCATGCTCTCTCTTTCAAAATTGGTACGTGCGAGTAAACTCCCAACACGACCACATACACAAGTTATATAAATCTAGTACGAGCAATGCTCCCAACACTATGTTATGTAAAACTGAGTATGAGAAATGCTCCAATACTCTATCATGCATCAATCAATAAAACTGAGTATGAGCAATGCTCCTAGTACTCTACATGCATAAATCGCATTAAAATCAAGTACGAGAATATACCCAAGTACTATGTGATGCATATCTCATAAAATCAAGTGCAAGTATTCTCTAGCACTCATGGTTTTCACACAAACTCGATAGATGGCTTATTTCAATTGAAATTCACTCAATTAAATCAAATCGACACTATAACATGTTATTTTCGTATATAACATGAAAAGATTAGCCAGTCTATCCATGCAACTGTCAAAACTAGTCACAAACATGCTTCCTAAGCTTTTTACCCATATTTGGATAAAACCACAATTTCACCATTATCGATTCCTATCTAAACTTTTCTATACACGAAATTTCATAAACAATATAAATACTTGAAATTCTATTCGAAATACATGTAGCGACCTCTAGCTACTCACGAAATTTCCTTATCTCGGATCACGTCGCGTGACCTCACTTCCTCAATACTGCTTAACCTCGCAGTCTGATCAACTTCCAATATAAATTTAAAAGTTGTTAATAATCATTTACATCAGTATACCTTAATATACTTAGTTTTCACTTGCATGAATCTAAATCAATGCAATTAGCCCTTTTATACTCATTTGGCCTTATTTCAACTCATTGGACTTTATTCTCTCTTAAGCCCCTTTCAATTTTACAAATCATTTCTCTAGAATCTATTAGATTCATTTAAGTCTACTGATTCAAATTAAATCTGCCTAATCCTCTCAATGTCTCAAGTTTATCATTTTCTCCTATTATGGTATTTTACCATATATCTCAAATACCTATTTTCATTTCTCATCTATTCCAATTTATGTATTTCATAAAACTATCTTACAATCGTACATATATGTTTATTTCATCCTTAAATCCATGCTTACTCAACTTTCTCATCATTTTCTAAATTTCATACCAATTTCTAGGTTATGGATATTTTATACGTTCAGGGTGTTTTCAGCAAATCAAACTTACACCAATCAACTCATCATGATACCTATATTAACATATATGAAGTTGGTGTATTGAATCTTACCTAGCTTGATTTTTCCTCTTTTTGCCAAATTTGGGAAAATTCACCTTGATCCTTCAATCCTTGATTCTAACTTCTAGTTTCCAACTATATTATTCTCCTCTTTACTAAAACAACTTTGCTGAAATGAATCTCACTCAAAACTGATTGAAAGATGAAGATTTTTAGATTAGAAAGTTAGGTTTTACTTTAGTTTTCAATGGTAATTGTTGCCCTTGGGAAAAATGAAGTGCAGAGTCATGTATATATATAATTACCTTTGGACATTGATCTCCTAACAATGAGAGATCGATCTGCCCTGTGTTTATCTCTTCAGAATTTGACTTTTTATGCTTAGGAGATTAATCTGCTTTACACAAAATCATATGGGGATCGATCTAGCCCTTATATGAGATCGATCTGTTCTACCCAGAACCTATCCAAGATTGATCTGCATTGAATGAGGGATCGATCTGCTCCTCTTCTGCTACAGTTCAGCTGTAATTTTCCTAGAATTTCACTGTTACATTCATATCCAATTTGCCTAACTATCCGTTTTGCATTTCTTACACATTTGGAACTTAAAAACATTCATTCCTTGTGATTTATATCAAATGTGACTTGTATGTACATCACTAAATGATAAAGAGTACATATTAAATTAAGGATCTTGCAGTTATAGTTTAGTGGGAACAGCAGAAGACAGTCACCGAGATCAGGCATTTTCTGGGTTTAGCAAGATATTATTGTAGATTTGTTGAGGGATTTTCGAAGTTGGCTGCTCCGTTGACACGTCTCACTCGAAAAGGTGTAGCATTCGTGTGGCTGAAGCGTCGATTGACCACGACTCCGATTCTCACTATCCCTACCAGCTTAGGAGGATTTTCAGTGTATACCGATGCTTCGCATCAGGGACTGGGCTGTATATTAATGCAAGATGGAAGAATAGTTGCTTATGGATCCAGATAACTAAAAGACCATGAGAATACCTATTCGACCCATGATTTGGAGTTAGCAGCAGTAATGATTGCATTGAAAGTGTGGCGCCACTACTTGTATGGTGAGAAGTTTCAGATTTTTACCGACCATAAGATTCTCAAGTATCTGTTCTCAGAGAAAGAGCTAAACATGAGACAGAGAACATTGACACGCCCTAAGGGTATTGTCCGCAAGTGCATGGGTCGTACAAGTACTAATGGGATTTGAGTCCCGAGTTATCGTCCCTCAGAGAAGTTGACTAGCCTAATTAACTACCGGTTAATCTTACCCTAAGTATATCCTAGCAAATTATGAATTTTTGATTATCGGTGATCTACTAAGTTTGAAATTAAAAAATACTGAAAAGAATAAAACTATAAAGAAAATAAAACCGAGCTAAGATTACTTACAATGCTCCACGCAATTAAAAAAAAACCTATAAAAGAAATTAAAACAGTTAAAACTAATTAACGCAAATAAAATGCAAATATGAAAATAACAAAGCAAGATTAATTAAACTACAATTAAACTAACCTAAAATGAAATTAAACTACTTAATCAAAATGCAATTTAAACTTAAACTAAAACTTAATGAAAATAAAATCCTAGGAAATTAAGAAAATAATCATAAAACTACATGTCTAAAATATTAACTCTAGACTAATCCTAACTATATCTAATTACTAATTAAGCAATGAAATCTAACTAATGCATGTAACTAATTTGAGCTAACTTAACTAATGCATGATAAAATAAAAATGAGCTAAGGACATAATTAATTCTACTTCATGAACTAATCAAGAAAAATGGATTATTGTGCACAAGGTAAATGCCAAACAAGCCTTAATCAAATTTAAAACATCCAAATGTCCCTCCAAACACTGTTCAGGTCTTCAATTTCATTTCTAGGCAATGCTCTCGGTTCCAGGCCTGCTGTCTTCATCAACTGCTGTCCAGGCGAGGTTTGCTTCTGCCATTGCTGCTCGTCCTGCAAACTTCTGCTCTAGGTCAGTGCACGCCTGCTACCTACTTCTGCTCTAGGTTCAGCTACTGCTTGTTCGCGCAACCTTTGCCCAGCTAGAAGGAAATGTTATCCTTCACGAACAAGTCCTACACTGTCTCCTTCCGTGTGCTACTGCTCTCTGTTTGTTTTTGTCTAATTGCTCCTGCACCCAGATGCTGCTCACAATTCTGTACTGCGCTGCTATGGCCACACTGCCCAGCTGCTGTCCAGGTACTGCACACGTCCTCTGTAATCAGAATGCTCTACCCAGCTAACGTTGGCCTCTTCATGCACCCACACACGTTGCTAGCTATGTTATATACAGCCCAATCTGCAACTCTTCAGCAGATTTTTCCAGCTACACATCCATGGCCACACAACAGCTCGATAATAGTGATGGATTTCAGCATTTAACAATTAGAACTGAAGGCCAAAACGGGATTCAAACTGACTATCACCACATAAAGACAATGAACAAGACAATGATATTGAAACAGAGACAAACAGAGGATAAAAACTGATGATGAAGAACATACGGGTTGAATATAAGCTATATGACGATATGACAATATGAACTACTAGAAACTAATAAGTAAATATAAGCAAAATATAGCAATTAACATGATCATGGAACCGAAAGGAACTAAGTAACATTAGCAACTGGAAAAAAAAGAACATCAACACCCGTAAAGAACATAGACATAAAAAAAAAAAACTAGCTTCCTCGGTTTGATTCTAATCTTCCTCCTACTGTTGTGATCCCACATTACCATTGATGTGGAAATAATACTGGGCATTAAGACCACATCAAAGCATCAGAATCAAAGACAGTGATGGATGAAACCGATTCACTTGGTTGAACATTGAAGAATAGAAGATGACTCTAAAGAATGACCAAACCGAGAGCTTGAAACCATAAGAACTCATAAAAACATTCATAACAAAACAAAACCTGAAAATATTGAAAGGGAAATCTAACAAAACCGAGAAAAGAGAAAAAGATAAACTAGGAATTAGATTGAAATTAGCTAATGTAAAATGCTAGGAAACTAGAAATTAAAACAAACTTTTCATAAAATTTATATACCATTAACAGTAAAAATATCATGGTAATTAAAAATAAAAACTACAATCGAAAATCTAAAAAAAAATTAAAAAACTTAAACTTCTCTAAATTAAAACTACTCCTAAATTACTCTACACTACTCCTAACCTAGGCTACTTCCCCCTTTTCAATTGCTATCATATTCTATTTATACACACACTTAGGGGTACAATGGTAATTTTCCCATCCTAGATGAGTTGGCATTGTTTGGCCACTTGTCTTCACACCATTGGCTCCTTGAAAAATAATTTCCATGTCATCGGTCTTTTTATCCAATTGGATGTGCTAGGCTCGTGTTGTCCGCGTGGTCCAATCTCGATTTTAGCCCAATTTCGATCCATTTTCTACCAAAATATTCAAAATTCATCCGGGTTTAATTTATCTGCAAACATGAGAATTTTAATTAAGTAAAGGGGATAATGAACAAAATAAATTGAGGATTTAAATAATTAATTAGGAAATTAAGCACAAATAATTCTAAAAATATAGAGTTATCACACCCCCAAACTTGAGCTTTTGCTTGTCCTCAAGCAAAACAAAATAATTGTAGGAATGACAAGTACTAAACACAATAATTTCCCCAATATCATCCTCAAAGAAAAAGTACAGACGATGAAATCAAAGACTCACAATTACAAGTCTAGCACTTAGAATTATTCAATCATATGTCCTAACCTAAATTGAACTCCTCGTGAGTGTGTGAAAAATGTCAAAGCCACTTCACAGTACATTACCCGGATCAAATTATGCAAACATAGTGAATGCAAAATCAATGACATGTGAGAATTCCCATAAGTTTGCTTTTCACTTATCTCTCCACTAATGTAGTCACACTCAATCAGAGATCAATAGGACTTCATTAAGCTTATAATGTCAGGCTGGGGTTAGGGTATGATAAAGTTAATTTAGGTTTAATTACCCCTTAACATGCATTACTTCTAAGATCTTTAATGTAAGAGCTCTTATTTCCTTTATTAAACATTTTATTCTATTTTTGTATTTTTCATCTTTCTTCTTTTCTTTTTCTTTTTTTCTTTTATCACATTGCATTTTTTTTCTCAATTTTTTTTTTTTGAATTTTCACTATCACCAGATACCCATATGTACAAAGCTCACAATATATCCTAATGACTTTCATGCTTTTAGGGTAAGGGATAGGAAAAGAGTATTTAAGCTAAGGAAAATTATAAGTAGGTGTATTTAAAGAGAAAAGCTTCTTTGGCCCAGATGGGTGACTAGGGATAAAGTATGTACAGGGATGGCTCGAAAGGCTCAAACAATCCAAAGATGGCCTAAATCATCTCCCTAATTAAGTGTGATCTAATATTTCACCTCGAAATTAGATCAAACAAATTCTAGAATATGATACACAAAATCAACTAAACATATACAATCCTAAGTCCACATAAGCTTTCTCTAAATAAATATACAGATTCATGACATGACATGTGCGTAAGATGAGGAAATCACAATCAGAACCAAGACAAATTCAAGAATTCAACTTCATGCTTTTCCTATAATCATGTTTCTTAGTCAATCAAAATCAGACTTAATCATGGGGTCATATCATCAGAATATGGAAAAACTACATGCTAAGTACTAAATCATCCCAAAATCAAACAATTTAAGCTCAGATTTTCGAAAAATTTTGAAATTTTTTTTCAATTTTGCCCAATTTTTCGAAAAGTGCTCAAGTGATATTCCCTCCCCAAAACTTAAAGTGCACAATATCCTCAGTGTGTAGATAATATAAACAATTAAGCTTAAGAACAGAGTACTCCCCTATCTGATGTTGATGAACAATCGAAGGTTGATTGAAGCATAATACTGTAAAGGTAATCTGTAAAATAAACAAAGAAAGAAACAGCAGAAAAGAAAAATAACTATATACAAAAAGTGAAAAGGAAAACTCAGCCACTTCAAATGCAGCTGAAGAAAACAACACTCAGCAACAGGGCAAAAAGTAAGAGGGTCAACCAAAATAGTGACAGATTGTTGATAGTTAATTCCTCCTTAGCTCTATCTACTTCCGTCTTTCTCTCAGATTTCTTATGTTCAAACATTTTATCTTCCCTAACCTCCATCTTAAAACACTCTTGAGAGTCATTAGGGAGCTTCAAAGGTTTGAAAACATTAAACTTTACTTCCTGATCTTGCACTCTCATAGTCAACTCCCCATTTTGCACATCAATTATCGTCCTACCAGTAGCTAGGAAAAGTCTGCCTAAAATAATGGGGAATTCCCTGTCTTCCTCCATATCTAGTACAATAAAATTTGCAAGGAAAATAAACTTGTCCACCTTTACTAAGACATCCTCAATGACCCCATTTGGATATTTAATGGATCGATCTGCTAGCTGAAGGGTCACTGTAGTGGGCTTGACATCCTCTATTCCTAACTTTCGATAGATAGACAAAGGCATTAGATTGATACTAGCTCTTAAATCACTCAGGACTCTACCAAAGAATAGATTTCCAATAGTACAGGGTATGGTAAAACTCCCAGGATCCTTGAGCTTTGGGGGTAATTTCCTCTGGATAATTGCACTACATTCCCCAGTTAAGGCCACTGTCTCATAATCTTCCAATCTTCTCTTCCTGGAGAGGATATCCTTTAAAAACTTCACATAACTTGGCATTTGCTCTAAGGCATCTGCAAAAGGAATGTTGATGTGAAGCTTCTTAAAAACCTCAAGAAATTTAGTAAATTGTTGTTCCAATTTTTTATTTTGGAACCTCTGAGGAAAAGGTACTGGTGGTTTAAGTAGAGGCAATGTAATGGGAACCTATGTAGAATCAGAGGACGAGGAAGGCAATGAAGAAGAAGAAAAAGGTATAGATGAAGAAGCGCCTAGCTTTGTTTCCTTTGCAGCCCGATCCTGATGTTCCTGCTCCTTCTGAGCTACTTCATTAGAACTATGGGTTTATCAACCATGGGCTGTTCAGGTCCAGACTTAACTTGTGGCTCATCTAGCTTTCTGTCACTCCTAAGGGTGATGGATCTAACATGTTCTTTATCCTCCCTTTGCTTAACAAGATTAACTTCAGTGTTACTGAGAAGGGTTTCTTGAGGACGTTGGCTAAGAGCACTAGCTATTTGTCCAACTTGAACTTCTAAGTTCTTAATTGAGGCAGCTTGATTTTACAGGATAGTCGTGAACATTTCCTCAAGCGAGGGCTTCTTCTCAGCTGCTGGTGCGTGGTAATGTTGGGGCTGCAAAGGTTGTAGTGGTGGTGGTGGTTGTTGATGGAAGTGAGGTGGATGATGCTAAAATGAAGGTGGGGATGGATGATGTGGTAGATGGTATGGAAATTACGGATGTGGTGGTACCTGAACCGGTGGAGCTTGAAAACTAGGGGGTCCTACAGATATGGAGTTAGAAGTTTTCCCTTGGTTTTGGCTCTAGGAGAAGTTAGGATGGTTCCTCCACCCTAGATTATAGGTGTTTGAAAAGGGGTTGTTCTGTTGCATTTGAGAAGGGGCAACATACTGAACCGATTTTGAGTTAAGCGGACACCTATCTACAGAGTGGGTACCACTACATAACTCACAGGAAAGAAAAGGACTTTGGGCAGAATACACAGGGTTAGGACTAGTGGGAGGATTATGTTGGGTACTAAGCGGCTCTACCTTCTTTGTGTCACGCCCCGAAAGTGCGGAAAATAGGGCTAATTTAAAACTTTTTACTCATTAATTCACAATTAAGGGTGCATTCCTGTGCAGTGTCATACATCATCACCTATATTATACCTCAAGATCTCGTCATTGAATAGTATATATTATATCTTATACATTACTTAATTTCAAGTTAATTAATCCTAATACATCCCATACAATGTTATACATCAAGTGTCTGCAATTGCAGTAATTGTTTGGGTATATGAAAAGATAAAAGATACCTCAAAATACAATATATGGCCTGGAGCTCAAGTCCTCCACTAGCCACTACTCCGTACGTCGCAGGAAAACCCTTTTCACTTGAAGAAATCTGGGGGGAAAGAAAACAGGGTGAGCTTCTAAATCGCTCAGTAAAAGGGGTAAGGGACTCATTTCATAAACCAAAATGTACATCACAAAATATTTATTTGTATGTGAAACTCATTAATCTCATTTGAAAACCATAGCATGAAAGTACTCAAAACGACATTCTCATGTCTCAAATCATGTGAAAACATGAAGTAAAAAGGCTCAGTCTAGAGCAATAACAAAGTATGTGAAAATAATGCGATAAACGCTTTCTCAATTAACGTGATAAAATCACTGTAATAATAATGCACGTGGCACAGCCACTAAACACACGTGGCATAGCCACTAATTTAAATTCACACGTGGCATAGCCACTAAACACATGTGGCATAGCCACTGATTTAAATTCACACGTGGCACAGCCACTAAGCACACGTGGCATAGCCACTGAGTTAAATTTACACATGGCACAGCCACTGGATAGGGTTTCACGTGGTAACGGCTACCAAATAGGGTTTCTCACGTGGCAACGGCCACCAAATAGGGTTTCTCACGTGGCAACGGCCACCAAAGGGGGTTCTCACGTGGCAATGGCCACCAAGTATACGTGGCATAGCCACAGAATGGGTTATTCTCACGTTACCAGAACAAAGAAGAATCAGGCTTACCTGCTACCAGAGCAATGCCCGGTGTGTACTCAGAATTACACACCTAAGTCTTAATCACATAAGACTAGTTTGCCTTCACGTAGAACTCATAGTGGTTTTTCTCTCATAAAACTCATTTAAAAATCGTTTTGTACTCAACACAAAACATAATAAAACCGAGTTCCAACCGGCAAAGCATGCACACATTTCTCAAATCTCGATATTGCCTTAACGTAGAGCCCAATTCATTTGTCACACAAAATTCAACGGTTTATAAAGCAATTTCACACTCAGCTTATAAACTCATAAAATAATGGGCTCCAACCGGCTATAAAAATCGTGTGCAATTGTATCACAACACAACACTCAACATGCTTGTTTTATAAATCACAATTCATGCTATAGTAGTTCGCAAATCACATACACAAATGGTTTAGTTTCCCTTACCTCTTTGCACCTCGTATAGTGCAATCGTTTCCCCCGTATCACGGACTAGCCTCGCATTCCACTCTGGAACTCCCGAGCTGTCCAAACGATGTTAAAACATCAATACTCAATTATCTCATCAACCTCAATTCTCAAAATCGAGCATAATTGCTCATAACACCTTAAATCTCTTGATTCTCGTAACTCTACCCCAAACTACACTCTCATTCACAACATCTCAACGTTCTACATTTCTCATGCCAATTATCTATGCTAATTCACCACATTGTCTAAATTTCTATTTATAGCTCAAATTTCCAAAATTGCTAAATATCATTATCACTCCAACCACATTGTAATTTCATCAATCCCTAATCATTTTCCAGCTATTTCAGCACAATGACAACAACCATTATCATCGAAATCATTTCAAATATCAAGATCGAGGTTTAAAAATTACCCAAAACTTGTGGAGAGCTTATCTCTTGCCTCGATTCGATCCGTCTTTCGATTTCCAAGTATGTTGTTCTTCCTTTGATGAGGAACAACTTTCCTTCTTACCACAACTTCCGATTTGGCCGAAAATGGGTGCTTTGGATGAGTGAGAAGGCTAGGTTTCGGTAAAAATGGGGGTTGGAAGAGAGAGAAAGTGAGATTGCAGGAGAAAAATAGGGGTTCCTTATATAGGCTGAGGGTAGGAGATCGATCTAGCTCTTGATGAGATCGATCTGCATTTGAATTTTTGGGACAATTTGGGGCAATTTATGCCTAGGAGATCGATCTGTCGAGGGGTGAGATCGATCTCTTTATGGCTTTATGAGATCGATCTGCTCCTTAAGGAGATCAATCTTCTCCCAAACAGAATCATTTGGAGATCGATCTGTTCCTCATGAGATCGATCTTCTCTCAAACAGAATCATAAGGAGATCGATCCTCTTCCATTGGAGATCGATCTGCTCCTTAAATTCTTCCTTCCTTGTCATTTTTAACTCACCAGATCGATCTCTCCTTCTCCCAGATCGATCTGTCCTCATAACTTCACACTTGTTTTAAACACTTAACATATAAATCTCCAATTATCATTCCCCAATTCACTTAGCTCAATAAATTACACTTCAAGTTCATATTACATAATTCAAATATATCTAAAATTCTCAGATCTCACATCCTCCCCACCTTAAAAGAATTTGGTCCTCCAAATTCAACTCAACTAGTTAAATAGATGGGGGTATTTCTCCTTCATGATATTCTCTAGTTCCCACGTTGCCTCTTCCATTGAGTGATGTTTCCACAAAACTTTCACTAATGGGATGCTCTTAGTTCTCAGTACCTTCTCTCTTCTATCGAGAATCTGGACGGGTTCCTCAGTGTAGCTCATATCCTCTTGAATGTCCATCTCGTCATACTCTATGACGTGAGAAGGGTCCGGGTGGTACTTCCTCAACATAGACACATGAAAAACATTGTGTATTCCGGACATCTGTGGGGGTAATGCCAATCTGTAAGCTACCTCTCCCACTCTCTCAAGAATCTCGAATGGTCCTACGTATCGAGGACTCAATTTCTCTTTCTTCCCAAATCGCATGATACCCTTACTCGGTGATATTTTCAGAAATACTGCATCACCAACCTCAAACTCGAGTGGCCATCTACGCACATCCGCGTAGCTTTTCTGTCTACTTTGTGCAGCCTGTAACCTCTCACATATGAGTTTCACACTCTGTACGGCTTGCTCAACAAGCTTGGGAGCATTTATCTTTCTGTCACCGACTTGTTCCCAAGCTACAGGGGATCTACACCTCTTACCATATAGAGCCTCAAAGGGTGCCATTCCAATACTTGCATGATAGCTGTTATTGTATGCAAACTCTGCTAGGGGTAGGTGATCATCCCATGATCCCTTAAAATCCATCGTACACGCCCTCAACATATCCTCCAGGATCTGAATAGTCCTCTCTGACTGACCATCTGTCTAAGGATGATAGGCGGTACTGAAACTCAATCGAGATCCCATGGACTCCTGAAACTGGGTCCAAAATTTGGAAGTAAACCGAGAATCTCTATCAGAAGTAATACTCGCTGGAGCCCCATGTAATCTAGCTATCTCGCTGACATACAGCTCAGCTAAGGCATCCATAGTATCTGTGCTCTTGATGGCGAGGAAGTGGGCACTCTTGGTCAGTCTATCCACTATAATCCATATAGCGTCGCGACCTCTTCGGGTCCTCGGTAAACCCATAATAAAATCCATGGTGACATGCTCCCATTTCCATGTAGGTACATGGTAAGGGCTGTAGTAGTCCTCCGGGCTTCCGATGCTCAGCTTTCACTTGCTAGCATACTAAACACCTGGCCACATACTCTGCCACGTCTCGCTTCATACCACTCCACCAATACACCTTTCTTAAGTCTCGGTACATCTTAGTATTCCCTGGGTGCATGGTGTATCGCGAGCAGTGGGATTCTCTCAGTATCTGTCTCTTCAGGGTATCATCGTCTGGTACACAAATTCGTCCTCTGAATCTCAACAATCCATCCTCACTGACTGTGAGATCTAACTGCGAACTCTGTTCAGCTTGGCTAACCATATCTATCAATCTCTGATCATTGCGCTGCCCAGTTCTAATCTGATCCATGATCCTGGGCTCTATTCGCAAGCTAGCCACAAATCCAGTCTCTATCTCTTTAACTCTGATCCGAAGTTCGGTAAACTACTCCAGTAAATCCCATTCCCTGATCATCATAACAGATATCATACTCTTCCTGCTCAGGATATCAGCAACTACATTCGCCTTGCTCGGATGATATAGAATCTTGCAGTCATAATCCTTAAGGAGTTCCATCCATCTCCTTTGTCTCATGTTTAACTCTTTCTGATCAAAGAGATATCTCAAACTCTTATGATCAGTGAAGATCTGGAATCTTTCTCCATATAAGTAGTGTCGCCAGATCTTCAAAGCAAATACCACAGGGGCTAACTCCAAATCATGCGTGGGGTAATTTTGCTCATGGTCTTTCAGCTGTCGCGATCCATATGCGACCACTCTTCCGTGCTGCATAAGCACACACCCCAATCCTTGATGAGATGCATCACTATACACCGAGAATCCTCCTGATCCCTCAGGAATAGTTAACACAGGTGCCGCTGTCAACCTCCTCTTTAATTCCTGAAAACTGAGCTCACATTGATCAGTCCATATAAATGGAGTCTCTTTGAGCGTGAGCTTAGTCAAAGGGGCGGCAATTCGGGAAAATCCTTCCACAAATCTTCTGTAATACCCTGCCAAACCAAGGAAGCTTCGTACCTCAGTAACTGTCCTCGGTCTCTCCCAATTAAGCACAGCCTCCACCTTGCTTGGGTCCACTGATACTCCTTCCTCTGAGACTATATGACCAAGGAAAGCTATCCGATCCAGCCAAAACTCACACTTACTAAGCTTCCCATATAATTGCTTATCTCGGAGTATCTGAAGTACTAACCACAAATACTGTGCATGCTCCTCATACGACTGAGAGTATACCAGGATATCATCAATAAAGACTATCACAAATTTATCCAGATAGTCTCTGAACACCTCGTTCATCAATCTCATAAATGCTGCAGGGGCATTCGTCAATCCAAAGGACATCACCAGAAATTCATAATGGCCATACCTCGTCTTGAAGGCCGTCTTTGGAATATCTTCTTCCTTGATCCTCAATTGGTGATAGCTCGATCTCAAATCAATCTTAGAAAAGACTTATGCCCCTCTCAGCTGATCAAGTAGATCATCAATCCTGGGCAATGGGTATTTATTCTTTACCATGGCTTTATTCAACAACCGATAGTCTACGCATAATTTAAGACTACCATCCTTCTTCTTGACAAATAAAACCGGTGCTCCCCACGGTGAAACGCTGGGCCTAATGAACCCTTGATCCAATAACTCCTGTAGTTGTTTCTTCAATTCCTCAAGTTCCACTAATGCCATCCTGTAGGAGGGTTTAGAGATCGGCTGAGTATCTGGTACCAAATCAATGGTAAACTCTAGCTCTCTCTCTGGTGGTAAACCTGGCAATTCATCTGGGAAAACATCCAGAAATTCGTAAACCACAGGTATATCCTCAATCCTCGGATGTTCCCGCTCATCGTCTGAGATGAGTGTCTCATAACCTTCACATGAACAATCATATTTAATATTTCCCATAATAATATCAAAATTCTCAAATTCCTTACTAGAATTCCACATATTCATTTCCTCAATATCTCAATAGCGCTGTGAATTGGCTCTCATAGTCATCCACAGACATGTCACCCTGTACCAAACTCAAAAACTCGGCCTGTTTCTTTCTCTGGGCGGCTCGTGGTACATATTGGGTCCTAAAGGCTGTCTGAAACTCTTCCCAACCAATCACATCCTAGTGGGACATCAGAATACCCTGGGTAGTACCCCACCAATCTCGAGCTCTCCCTTTCAACATATAGATACTCATACTGACCCTCTGAGCATCGGTGCACCCCAGATAATCAAATATAATTCTCAACTCCGTCAGCCACTCCTCAGCCTCTGTAGGATCCTTCTTTCCCTTAAATGCGGACGGATTCATCTTCAGAAAATCCTTCAGTCGGACCATACTTCTATCATCAGGCTGAGTGACGGGAAGTATTGGGGGTATGGGAGGTCCTTGTGGTGGTGTAGGAGTAGTACCCGAGGCATTAACTCCAAAGTGTTGCGAGAATAACGCTGCCATCTGCTCAAAACCTTGCCTCACATCGATCTCAATCTGATTAAATCGAGAGTTAGGACTCTCTGGTTGTGGGACAGGTGGCGGAGGGGACTCTGCCTGCCTCCTCGAACGACCTCGTCGTCCACTCATTCTCTATCTTAACTCGTCTCCTGCGCGTACATATCAGAATCGATTGAAATCTCAATCCTCAATTTCAGTTCATGGCCAGACTATTACAAACACTTGGGATGTATTCTATTCCACTTAACCGACACTGACAGTACTAGACACCCTAAGCTCTGATACCAAGAAAACTCTGTCACGCCTCGGAAGTGCGGAAAATAGGGCTAATTTAAAACTTTTTACTCATTAATTCACAATTAATGGTGCATTCCTGTGCAGTGTCATACATCATCACCTATATTATACCTCAGGACCTCATCATTGAATAGTATATATTATATCATATACATTACTTGATTTCAAGTTAATTAATCCTAATACATCCCATACAATGTTATACATCAAGTGTCTGCAATTACAGTAATTGTCTGGGTACATGAAAAGATAAAAGATACCTCAAAATACAATATATGGCCTGGAGCTCAAGTCCTCCACTAGCCACTACTCCGTACGTCGCAGGAAAACCCTTTTCACTTGAAGAAATCTGGGGGGAAAGAAAACAGAGTGAGCTTCTAAATCGCTCAGTAAAGGGGGTAAGGGACTCATTTCATAAACCAAAATGCACATCACAAAATATTTATTTATATGTGAAACTCATTAATCTCATTTGAAAACCATAGCATGAAAGTACTCAAAACGACATTCTCATGTCTCAAATCATGTGAAAACATGAAGTAAAAAGGCTCAGTCTAGAGCAATAACAAAGTATGTGAAAATAATGCGATAAACGCTTTCTCAATTAACGTGATAAAATCACTGTAATAATAATGCACGTGGCACAGCCACTAAACACACGTGGCATAGCCACTGATTTAAATTCACACGTTGCATAGCCACTAAACACACGTGGCATAGCCATTGATTTAAATTCACACGTGGCACAGCCACTAAGCACACGTGGCATAGCCACTGAGTTAAATTTACACGTGGCACAGCCACTGGATAGGGTTTCACGTGGCAACGTCCACCAATTAGGGTTTTTCACGTGGCAACGGCCACCAAATAGGGTCTCTCACGTGGCAAGGACCACCAAATAGGGTTTCTCACATGGCAACGGCCACCAAATAGGGTTTCTCACGTGGCAACGGCCACCAAATAGGGTTTCTCACGTGGCAACGGCCACCAAAGGGGGTTCTCACGTGGCAACGGCCACCAAGTATACGTGGCATAGCCACAGAATGGGTTATTCTCACGTTACCAGAACGGAGAAGAATCGGGCTTACATGCTACCAGAGTAATGCCCGGTGTGTACTCAGAATTACACACCTAAGTCTTAATCACATAAGACTAGTTTGCCTTCACGTAGAACTCATAGTGGTTTTTCTCTCATAAAACTCATTTAAAAACCATTTTGTACTCAACACAAAACATAATAAAATCGAGTTCCAACCGGCAAAGCACACACACATTTCTCAAATCTCGATATTGCCTTAACGTAGAGCCCAATTCATTAGTCACACAAAATTCAACGGTTTATAAAGCAATGTCACACTCAGCTTATAAACTCATAAAATAATGGGCTCCAACCGGCTATAAAAATCGTGTGCAATTGTATCACAACACAACACTCAAAATGCTTGTTTTATAAATCACAATTCATGCTATAGTAGTTCGCAAATCACATACACAAATGGTTTAGTTTCCCTTACCTCTTTGCACCTCGTATAGTGCAATCGTTTCCCCCGTATCACGGACTAGGCTCGCATTCCACTCTGGAACTCCCGAGCTGTCCAAACGATGTTAAAACATCAATACTCAATTATCTCATCAACCTCAATTCTCAAAATCGAGCATAATTGCTCATAACACCTCAAATCTCTTGATTCTCGTAACTCTACCCCAAACTACACTCTTATTCACAACATCTCAACGTTCTACATTTCTCATGCCAATTATCTATGCTAATTCACCACATTGTCTAAATTTCTATTTATAGCTCAAATTCTCAAAATTGTTAAATATCATTATCACTCCAACCACATTGTAATTTCATCAATCCCTAATCATTTTCCAGCTATTTCAGCACAATGAGAATAACCATTATCATCGAAATCATTTCAAATATCAAGATCGAGGTTTAAAAATTACCCAAAACTTGTGGAGAGGTTATCTCTTGCCTCGATTCGATCCGTCTTTCGATTTCCAAGTATGTTGTTCTCCCTTTGATGAGGAACAACTTTCCTTCTTGCCACAACTTCTGATTTGGCCAGAAATGGGTGCTTTGGATGAGTGAGAAGGCTAGGTTTCGATAAAAATGGGGGTTGGAAGAGAGAGAAAGTGAGATTGCAGGAGAAAAATAGGGGTTCCTTATATAGGCTGAGGGTAGGAGATCGATCTGGCTCTTGATGAGATCGATCTGCATTTGAATTTTTGGGACGATTTGGGGTAATTTATGCCTAGGAGATCGATCTGTCGAGGGGTGAGATCGATCTCTTTATGGCTTTATGAGATCGATCTGCTCCTTGAGGAGATCGATCTTCTCCCAAACAGAATCATTTGGAGATCGATCTTTTCCTCATGAGATCGATCTTCTCTCAAACAGAATCATAAGGAGATCGATCCTCTTCCATTGGAGATCGATCTGCTCCTCAAATTCTTTCTTCCTTGTCATTTTTAACTCACCAGATCGATCTCTCCTTCTCCCAGATCGATCTGTCCTCATAACTTCACACTTGTTTTAAACACTTAACATATAAATCTCCAATTATCATTCCCCAATTCACTTAGCTCAATAAATTACACTTCAAGTTCATATTACATAATTCAAATATATCTAAAATTCTCAGATCTCACACTTCGTAAGGTTAGCGATTTGAGAGGTCAAGGTAGACAATGTGTCGAGCTCAAAAATACCCGCCGAATTCTTTGGCAATTGCTTCTTCGAGGACCATAGATAGTTGTTAGCGCCATCTTTTCCAACAACTGATAAGCTTCCTCCTCTATTTTACACATTAGCGCTCCACCCGCCGCAGCGTCAACAATGGTCTTATTTGGGCTTGTAAGTCCGTTGTAGAAGGTCAGGACTTGTAACCACAAAGGTAGGTCATGGTGAGGGCACTTCCTAAGAAAATCCTTATATCGTTCCCATGCCTCGTAAAAAGATTCAGAGTCGTACTGGGTAAAGGAGGATATATCGCTACAGAGTCTGGCCATTTTAGAGGAAGGGAAAAACTTGGCTAGAAATTGGTGGGCTAACTCGTCCCATGTAGAAATGGATCCTGAAGGCAAGGAGGTTAACCAGTGTCGCGTCCTACCCCTAAGCAAGAAGGGGAATAATCTAAGCCTAAGCACATCATCAGATAACTCATTGTGTTTGAACATGTTGAACAAGTCCAGGAATTGCCCAAGGTGAGCATGTGGGTCATCGTGTGGAAGCCCACTGAACTGTAAAGAGGTTTGGATCATCTGGAGGATGGAAGGCTTAATTTCGAAGTTATTAGCAGGGACAGCTGGTGGCCTAATGCCAGTATAATATCCTTTAATCATCGGCACCGCATAAGCTCCAACGGTCTTGATTTCCCTATTTTCTGCCATTGTGTTTTACAGCGGAGCTATAAATTTCCTATAGTCCTTTCGAATTTTTCTAAGAGTGCGTTCAATTTTAGGATCTAGAGGAAAGCAATCAAAACTCCTGGCTCTACGCATGCAAACATCATAAAGTCCTTAGAAAAAAAAATTTTAAGTTTTTTTTTTAAATTTTCAATTAACTAATCTAGATTAAACTTCTAAATATTAACAAGCTAGAATTACACCTAAGCATAATTTCACCGATATTAATTAACGACTAATTAAAACATCCCCAGCAACGGCGCCAAAAACTTGACACGCCCTAAGGGTATTATCCGCAAGTGCACGGGTCGTACAAGTAATAATGGGATTTGAGTCCCGAGTTATCGTCCCTCAGAGAAGTTGACTAGCCTAATTAACTACCGGTTAATCTTACCCTAAGTATATCCTAGCAAATTATGAATTTTTGATTATCGGTGATCTACTAAGTTTGAAATTAAAAAATACTGAAAATAATAAAACTATAAAGAAAATAAAACCGAGCTAAGATTACTTACAGTGCTCCACGCAATTAAAATAAAAAACCTACAAAAGAAATTAAAACAGTTAAAACTAATTAACGCAAATAAAATGCAAATATGAAAATAACAAAGCAAGATTAATTAAACTACAATTAAACTAACCTAAAATGCAATTTAAACTTAAACTAAAACTTAATGAAAATAAAATCCTAGGAAATTAAGAAAATAATTATAAAACTACATGTCTAAAATATTAACTCTAGACTAATCCTAACTATATCTAATTACTAATTAAGCAATGAAATCCAACTAATGCATGTAACTAATTTGAGCTAACTTAACTAATGCATGATAAAATAAAAATGAGCTAAGGACATAATTAAATCTACTTCATGAACTAATCAAGAAAAATGGATTATTGTGCACAAGGTAAATGCTAAACAAGCCTTAATCAAATTTAAATCATCCAAATGTCCCTCCAAACACTGTTCACGTCTTCAATTTCATTTCCAGGCAATGTTATCAGTTTCAGGCCTGCTGTCTTCATCAACTGTTGTCCAGGCGAGGTTTGCTTCTGCCATTGCTGCTTGTCCTGCAAACTTCTGCTCTAAGTCAGTGCACGCCTGCTGCCTGCTTCTGCCCCAGGTTCAGCTGATACTGGTTCGCACAACCTCTGCCCAGCTAGCAGGAAATGTTATCCTTCACGAACTGGTCCTGCACTGTCTCCTTCTGTGTGCTGCTGCTCTCGGTCTGTTTTTGTCCGACTGCTCCTGCACCCAGATGCTGCTCACAATTCTGTATTACGCTGCTATGGCCACACTGCCTAGCTGCTATCCAGGTGCTGTACACGTCCTCTGCAATCAGCAATACTCTGCCCAGCTAACGTTGGCTTCTTCATGCACCCACACACGTTGCTAGCTATGTTATATACAGCCCAATCTGCAACTCTTCAGCAGATTTTTCCAGCTACACATCCATGGCCACACAACAGCTTGATAATAGTGATGGATTTCATCATTTAACAATCAGAACTGAAGGCCAAAATGGGATTCAAACTCAATATCAGCCCATGAAGACAATGAACAGGATAATGATATTAAAACAGAGATAAACAGAGGATAAAAACTGATGATAAAGAACATACGGGTTGAATATAAGCTATATGACAATATGACAATATGAACTACTAGAAACTAATAAGTAAATAAAAGCAAAATATAGCAATTAAGATGATCATGGAACCGAAAGGAACTAAGTAACATTAGCAACTGAAAAAAAAAAGAACATCAACACCTGTAAAGAACATAAACATAAAAAATAAAAATAAAAACTAGCTTCCTCGGTTTGATTCTAATCTTCCTCCTACTGTTGTGATCCCACATTACCATTGATGTGGAAATAATACTGGGCATTAAGACCACATCAAAGCATTAGAATCAAAGACAGTGATGGAGGAAACCGATTCACTTAGTTGAACATTGAAGAATAGAAGATGACTCTAAAGAATGACCAAACCGAGAGCTTGAAACCATAAAAACTCATAAAAACATTTCATAACAAAACAAAACCTGAAAATAATGAAAGGTAAATCTAACAAAACTAAGAAAAGAGAAAAAGATAAACTAGGAATTGGATTGAAATTAGCTAATGTAAAATGCTAGGAAACTAGAAATTAAAACAAACTTTTCATAAAATTTAGATAAGCATCAACAGTAAAATAACATGGTAATTAAAAATAAAAACTACAATCAGAAATCTAAAAAAATTTCAAAAACTTAAACTTCTCTAAATTAAAACTACTCCTAAATTACTCGACACTACTCCTAACCTAGGCTACTTCCCCCTTTTCAATTGCTATCATATTCTATTTATACACACACTTAAGGGCACAATGGTAATTTTTCCATCCTAGATGAGTTGGCATTGTTTGGCCACTTGTCTTCACACCATTGGCTCCTTAAAAAGATATTTCCTTGTCATCGATCTTTTTGTCCAATTGGATGTGCTAGGCTCGTGTTGTCCACATGGTCCAATCTCGATTTTAACCTAATTTCGGTCCATTTTCTATCAAAATATTCAAAATTCATCTGAATTTAATTTATCTGCAAACATGAGAATTTTAATTAAATAAAGGGGATAATTAACAAAATAAATTAGGGATTTAAATAATTAATTAAGAAATTAAGCACAAATAACTCTAAAAATATAGAGTTATCAAAGATGGCTAGAGCATCTGAAGGATTATGATTGTGAGATACTTTATCATCCGGGTAAGGCTAACGTTGTAGCAGATGTTTTAAGCCGGAAGAGCCTTGGGTTGGAATCATATATGATGGTCAGGGAACATGAATTGCTACAGTAGTTTGCTAAAGTCTTGTGCCTTCTGACATGAAAACGGACTGTATAATTGCTAGTCTATGCTTGGAGTCGGTTCTGTTGGACAGGATCAAATAGGCTTAGCAGACTGATTTGTATTGCATTGATATGATTGGTCAGATACAAAGGGGCACAGTGATTGATTTTGAGATAAGTTCTGATGGACTACTGAGGTTTAGAGGTAGGGTGTGTGTTAGAGCTCAGGAATTGATTTTGTCGGAAGCTCATTCTTTGAGGTACACATTGCATTCGGGGAGTAACAAGATGTACCAGAACCTCTGGAAGGTGTACTAGTGGTGGGTATGAAGAGAGATGTGGCAGATTTCGTAGCGAGATGTTTCGTATGTCAACAAGTAAAGGTAGAACATCAGAGACCGGCATGGTTATTGCAGCCTCTAGCATACCGACATGGAAATGAGAGCATATCACCATGGATTTCGTGATGGGTTTACCAAGGACCCATAGGAATCACGATGCGATATTGGTGATCATTGATAGACTGACGAAGTCAGCCCACTTCTTAGCTAGGAGAGCTACCAATACTCTTAGTTCATTGGCAGAATTATATGTATGCGAGTGATAATTCTATATTTTTAGAATTATTTGTGCTTAATTTCCTAATTAATTATTTAAATCCCCAATGTATTTTGTTAATTATCCCCTTTATTTAATTAAAATTCTCTTTATTGCAGATAAATTAAATTCGGATAAATTTTGAATATTTCGATAGAAAATAGACCAGAATTGGGCTAAAATCGAGATTGGACCATGCGAACAACACGAGCCTAGTAATCTAATTGGACAAAAAGATAGATGACATGGAAATATTATTTTTCAAGGAGCCAATGGTGTGAAGACAAGTGGCCAAACAATGCCAACTCATCTAGGATGGAAAAATCACAATTATACCCCTAAGTGTGTGTATAAAAAGATGGCAATTGAAAAAGGGGTAGCTTTTAGTTTTTTTTAGGTTAAACATTTATTTTAGGTTTTATTTTCCTTAGGCTTTCTTTTATGTTTTTCGGCTGGTGACAGCAGCCACTATTGTCTATTTTCTTCTAGGATTTATTCAGTTTCCATTCATTGTTATTTTACTGTTTAAGTTTTAATTTAAAGTATTATTTTTATTTTGTTTCTCTCGGTTTCCTTCCTAGTTTCGGTTTCTGTTATTTTTTTACATTCTTCACTGTGTTTTTAGGTAGAGTCAGGAGCGTGACTGGTGACAGCAGTTAAACATGCCTTTCCTTGCTCAACTGCATTCCTAACTGTTTGATCATTCATTTTCGCTGTTTCCAATTTCATTATGTTTATATTGTTTGCTGTAAATTTTTGAGTAACGTGAGGTGATGGAACCGTGGTTTGTGTTCCCGATTTTAGTCTTAATGAGTCTTGCATTTTCATTTACTGTCTTAGTCCATTAGACATGCATTTCCCTTTAACATTACTGTGGTTTAGATTAGTTTTCTTCTTTTTGTAGCTTCCATTGGTTGCCTCTATTCAGCTCAGTTTTTCTACGTTTGTACTGTTCATCTGTGTTTTGGTTTTTATTCTCTATCAATCATATTGTTTGCTATCATTACTGGGATGTTGAGAGGCTCATGGTAGTGCTTGAAGCAAGATGGTAGCAGAATAAGGGAATGAATGTATGTATAGTGATGTTCTCAGGTTCACATCAGTATCGGCAGTAGTTGAGGTATGCAGAGCATCACCTGGGTTGGACAGAACTAATTGAGGAAGATCAACAGCGGATAAGGATAACCCGACAGCATTTAGAGCAGAAGATAGGACCGTGCGCACCTGAAGCGAGCAGAGGGAGGCATTCACTAGCAGGACAGGCCAAGGAACATTACCTGGAGCAGAGGACAAGAACAATAGCAACCTAGAGCATCCAAAGCAAGCACTGGATATGGGTGATGCTTGGTAAGGACATGCTGGGCAACCTGAGAACAGACTGACAGTAACCAGCGCAGAGGTCGCGGGCGTGTAGGTGACGGACAAAACCGAGAGCAGCCAGCTAGCCGAGAATGCTGGAATTGCAAATTTGGTGAAGAACGTGAACAGTGTTTGGAGGGATCTTTGAATAATTTAAATTGTCTAAGGCCACGTTTGGTTATGGTTTCATTGGAATTTTATTACATTTTTGTTTATTTTCATTAGTATTAGTTAGAATAATGGTAATTGATAGGTAAATTTAATATTTTAAGTTGTTAATTTAATCTTTAGTTTTAAGTCTTGGTTAATAGTTATTTTTAGTTTATACATGTTAGGATTTAATTTTTATTTTAGTATTTTATGAGTTATATTTAGAATTAATTTAGATTAAATTTATTTGCATGCATTAGTTAAATTGTGTTTTATTAGCATTTAGTTTGAGTTAGGTTTAAGAATTTCTTGAGGTAAGTAGATGTTTATCTTATCAGACTTTAAGTTAGTTTAAATTGCATTTTCTTAATTAGTTTAATTACATTCACATTTTACCTTAGGTTTGTTTAATTGTAGCTTAATTAATTTTGTTCTTTATTTTAACATTTTATTTTGAGTGCGTAATTAATTGTCTTAATTTTCTTTTGTAGGTTGATTGCTTGGAGCATTGTAAGTATTTTTAGCTCGGCTTTATTTTATTTAGTTGCTTTCCAGTAATTTTAATTTTAGCCTTAATTGATCACCCACTTTTAATCTCATAAGTTGCTAGGATATACCATAGGGTAAGATTAACAGGTAATTAATTAGGCTAACCAACTTCTCTGAGGGACGATAATTTCGGGACTCAAATCCCATTATTACTTGAACGACCCGTGCACTTGCGGACAGTACCCTTAGGGCCTGTCAAGTTTTTGGCGCCGTTGCCTGGGAAGTTTTAATTAGTCGTTAATTAATATCAGTGAAATTATGCTTAGGTGTAATTCTAGCTTGTAAATATTTAGGTTGTAAATATTTAGATCCTTAGTTTAGTTTAGTTAATTTTCTCATAATTAATTAAAAAATTTTGAAAAAAAAAACTTAAAAAAAAATCTCTAAGGACTTTCTGATGTTTGCATGCGTAGAGCCAGGAGTTTTGATTGCTTCCCTCTAGATCCTGAAATTGAACGAACACTTAGGAAAATTCGAAAGGACTCTAGGAAATTTATAGCTCCGCTGCAAAACACGATGACAGAAAATAGGGAAATTAGGACCGTTGGAGATTATGCAATGCCGACGATTGGAGGATATTATTCCGGCATTAGGCCACCAGTTGTCCTTACAAATAACTTCGAAATTAAGCCCGCAATCCTCCAGATGATCCAAACTTCTTTACAGTTCAGTGGGCTTCCACATGATGACCCACATGCTCACTTTGGGCAATTCCTGAACTTGTGCAACACGTTCAAACATAATAGATTATCTGATGATGCGCTTAGGCTTAGATTATTCCCCTTCTCACTTAGGGATAGGGCGAGACACTAGTTGACCTCCCTGCCTCCAGGATCCATTTCTACATGGGATGAGTTAGCCCATCAATTTCTATCTAAGTTTTTCCTTCCCTCTAAAATGGCCCAAATCCATAGTAATATATCTTCCTTTGCCCAGTACGACTCTGAATCTCTTTATGAAGCATGGGAACGATATAAGGAGCTTCTTAAGAAGTGCTCTCACCATGGCCTACCTTTGTGGTTGCAAGTCTAAACCTTCTACAACGGACTTACAAGCCAAAATAGGACCATTGTTGACGCTGTGGCGGGTGGAGCGCTAATGTGTAAAACAGAGGGGGAGGCTTACGAGTTGTTAGAATAGATGGCGGCTAACAACTATCTATGGTCCTCGGAGAGGCAAATACCAAAGAAGTCGACAGGTATTTATGAGCTTGACACACTATCTACCTTGACCTCTCAAATCGCTAATCTTAGGAAGAAGGTAGTGTCGCTCAGTACCCAACATAATCCTCCCACCAGTCCTAATCTAATTTATTATGTCCAAAGTCCTTTTCTTTCCTGCGAGCTGTGTAGTGGTACCCACTCTGTAGATAGGTGTCCGCTCAACTTAGAATCGGTTCAGTATGTTGCCCCTTCTCAAACGCAACAGAACAATCCTTTTTCAAACACCTATAATCCAGGGTGGAGGAACCATCCTACCTTCTCCTGGAGCCAAAACCAAGGGTAAACTTCTAGTTTTAGACCTGTAGGACTCCCTAGTTTTTAAGCTCCCCCGGTTTAGGCACCACCACAGCCGCAATTTCCATATCATCCACCATATCATCCATCCCCACCTCAATTTTAATATCATCCATCACCACCACTACCACCACCACCACAACCTGTGCAGCCCCAACATTACCATGCACCAGCAGCTGAGAAGAAGCCCTCGTTTGAGAAAATGTTCACGACTATCCTACAAAATCAAGCTGCCTCAATTAAGAACTTAGAAGTTCAGGTTGGAAAAATAGCTAATGTCCTCAAGCGACCCTTCCTAGTAACACTGAAGTTAATCCTATTAAGAAAAGGGAGGGTAAGGAACATGTTAGATCCATCACCCTTAGGAGTGGCAGAGAGCTAGATGAGCCACAAGTTAAGTCTGCACCTGAACAACCCGTAGTTGATAAACCCTTAAGTTCTAAAGAGGCAGCTCAGAATGAGCAGGAACATCAGGATCGGGCTGCAAAGGAAACAAAGCTAGGCATTTCTTTATCTTTACCTTCTTCTATTTCAATGCCCTCCTTGTCCTCTGATGCTATACATGCTTCCATTACATCCCCTCCGGTTAGACCACTAGTACCTTTTCCTCAGAGGTTCCAGAATCAAAAACTAGATCTACAATTTGCCAAATTTCTTGAGGTTTTTAAGAAACTTCACATCAACATTCCTTTCGCAGATGCCTTAGAGCAAATGCCAAGTTATGTGAAGTTTCTACAGGATATCCTCTCTAGGAAAAGAAGATTGGAAGATTATGAGACGGTGGCCTTAACTGAGGAATGTAGTGCAATTATCCAGAGGAAATTACCCCCCAAGCTCAAAGATCCCTGGAGTTTTACCATACCCTGCACTATCGAAAATATATTCTTTGGTAGAGCCCTGTGTGATTTAGGAGCCAGTATCAATCTAATGCCTCTGTCTATCTACCAAAAGTTAGGAATATGGGATATCAAGCCTACCATAGTGACCCTTCAGCTAGCTGATCGATCCATTAAATATCCAAAAGGGGTCATTGAGGACGTACTAGTAAAGGTGGATAAATTTATTTTCCCTGCAGATTTTATTCTTTTGGATATGGAGGAAGACAGGGAAGTCCCCATTATACTAGGCAGACCTTTCCTAGCGACTGGTAAAACCTTAATTGATGTACAGAAGGGGGAGTTAACTATGAGAGTCCTAGATCAGGAAGTGAAATTTAATGTTTTCAAACCTTTGAAGCTCTCTGATGACTCTCAAGAGTGTTTTAAGATAGAGATTAATGAGGATATAAGGCTTGAGCACAAGAATTCTCAAAGAATGAGGGAAGTAGCTAGAGCTCAGGAGGAGTTAATTGTCGACATTCGGTCACCCCTATGGCTAATCCTCCTACTATTCGCACCGCTGCTGAGTGTTGTGTTCTTTAGCTGCATTTGAAGTGGTTAAGTTTTCCTTTTCACTTTTTGTATATAGTTCTTTTTCTTTTTCTTTTCTGTTGTTTCTTCTTTGTTTATTTTATAGGTTTATTTTTTAAGTTTTACGCTTTCAATAAAAGCTTCAGTTGTTCATCAACATCAGATAGGGGAGTACTATGTTCTTGAGCTTAAATTCTTATATTATCTGCACACAGAGGATACTGTGCACTTCAAGTTTGGGGGAGGGGATATCACTTTAGCATTTTTCAAAAATTTGAGCAAAATTGAAAAAGAATTCTATTTTTTTTAGAAAATCTGAGCTTAAACTGTTTGATTTTGGGATGATTTAGTGCTTAGCATGTAGTTTTCTCATATTCCAATGATATGACCCCATGATTAAGTATGATTTTGATTGACTAAGAAGCATGATTATAGGGAAAGCATGAAGTTGAGTTCTTGAATTTGTCTTGATTCTGATTGTGATTTCCTCATCTTACGCACATGTCATATCATGAATCTGTATATTTATTTAGAGAAAGCTTATGTGGACTTAGGATTGCATTTTTTAGTTGATTTTGTGTATCATATTCTAGAATTTGTTTGATCTAATCTCAAGGTGAAATATTAGATCACACTTAATTAGGGAGATGATTTAGGCCATATTTGGATCGTTTGTGCCTTTCTAGCCGACCCTGTACATATTTTACCCCTAGTCACCCATCTGGGCCAAATAAGCTTTTCCCTGTAAATACACATGCAAAATTTTCTTAGCTTAAATACTCTTTTCCTATCCCTTACCCTGAAAGCATGAAAGTCATTGGGATATATTGTTAGCTTTGAACATTTGGGTATCTGGTGATAGTGAAAATTCAAAAAAAAAAAAAAAGAAAATTCAAAAAAAAAATTTTTTAAAAAAAGTTTAGCAAAAGAAATAAGTTTGGAGGAAATAAATTTCAGCTCTTACTTTAAAGATCCTAGAAGTAATGCATTTAAGGGGTAATTAAACCTAAATCGACTTTATCATACCATAACCCCAGCCTTACATTACAAGCTTAATGAAATCCTACTGATCTTTGATTAAGTGTGACTAAATTAGTGGAGAGATTAGTGAAAAGCAAACTTATGGGAATGATCACTTATCATTGACTTTGCATTCACTGTGTTTGCATAATCTAATCCAGATAATGCACTGTGAAGTGACTTTGACATTTTTCATACACTCACGAGGAGTCCAATTTGGGTTAGGACTTATGATTGAATGATTCTGAGTGTTGGAGTTATAATTGTGACTCTTTGATTTCATAGTCTGTACATTTTCTTTGAGGATAATATTGGGGTAATTATTGTGTTTAGTACTTGTCATTCTTACAATTATTTTGTTTTGCTTGAGGACAAGCAAAAGCTCAAGTTTGGGGGTGTGATAATTCTATATTTTTAGAATTATTTGTGCTTAATTTCCTAATTAATTATTTAAATCCCCAATTTATTTTGTTAATTATCCCCTTTATTTAATTAAAATTCTCATGATTGCAGATAAATTAAATCCGGATGAATTTTGAATATTTCGATAGAAAATGGACTGAAATTGGGCTAAAATCAAGATTGGACCACACGGACAACACGAGCCTAGTACATCCAATTGGACAAAAAGACAGATGACATGGAAATATTATTTTCAAGGAGCCAATGGTGTGAAGACAAGTGGCCAAACAATGCCAACTCATCTAGGATGGAAAAATTACAATTGTACCCCTAAGTGTGTGTATAAATAGAAAAAGATGGCAATTGAAAAAGGGGTAGCTTTTAGTTTTTTTTAGGTTAAACATTTATTTTAGGTTTTATTTTCCTTAGGCTTTCTTTTATGTTTTTCAGCTGGTGACAGCAGCCACCATTGTCTATTTTCTTCTAAGATTTATTCAGTTTCCATTCATTATTATTTTACTATTTAAGTTTTAATTTAAAGTATTATTTTTATTTTGTTTCTCTCGATTTCCTTCCTAGTTTCGGTTTCTGTTATTTTTTTACATTCTTCACTGTGTTTTCGGGTAGAGTCAGGAGCGTGACTGGTGGCAGTAGTTAAACATCCCTTTCCTTGCTCAGTTGCGTTCCTAACTGTTTGATAATTCATTTCCGTCGTTTCCAATTTCATTATGTTTTTATTGTTTGCTGTAAATTTTTGAGTAACGTGAGGTGATGGAACCATGGTTTGTGTTCTCGGTTTTAGTCTTGATGAGTCTTGCATTTTCATTTACTGTCTTAGTCCATTAGACATGCATTTCCCTTTAACATTGCTGTGGTTTAGATTAGTTTTCTTCTTTTTGTAGCTTCCATTGGTTGCCTCTGTTCAGCTCTGTTTTTCTACGTTTGTACTGTTCATCTGTGTTTTGGTTTTTATTCTCTATCAATCATATTATTTGCTGTCATTACTAGGATGTTGAAGAGGCTCATTGTAGTGCTTGAAGCAAGATGGTAGCAGAATAAGGGAATGAATGTATGTATAGTGATGTTCTCGAGTTCACATCAGTACTGGCAATAGTTGAGGTATGCAGAGCATCACCTGGGCTGGACAGAACTGATTGAGGAAGATCAACAGCGGATAAGGATAACTCGACAGCATTTATAGAAGAAGACAGGACCGTGCGCACCTGAAGCAAGCAGAGGGAGGCGTTCACTAGCAGGACAGGCCAAGGAACGTTACCTGGAGCAGAAGACAAGAACAATAGCAACCTAGAGCATCCAAAGCAGGCACTGGATATGGGTGATGCTCGATAAGGACATGTTGGGCAACCTGAGAAAAGACTGATAGTAATCAGTGCAGAGGTCGCGGACGTGTAGGTGACGGACAAAATCGAGAGCAACGAGCTAGCCGAGAATGCTGGAATTGCAAATTTAGTGAAGAACGTTAACAGTGTTTGGAGGGTTCTTTGAATGATTTAAATTGTCTAAGGCCACGTTTGGTTATGGTTTCATTGGAATTTTATTGCATTTTTTATTATTTTCATTTGTATTAGTTAGAATAGTGGTAATTGATAGGTAAATTTAATATTTTAAGTTGTTAATTTAATCTTTAGTTTTAATTCTTAGTTAATAGTTACTTTTCGTTTATACATGTTAGGATTTAATTTTTATTTTAGTATTTTATGAGTTATATTTAGAATTAATTTAGATTAAATTTATTTGCATGTATTAGTTAAATTGTGTTTTATTAGCATTTAGTTAGAGTTAAGTTTAAGAATTTCTTTAGGTAAGTAGATGTTTATCTTATTAGACTTTAAGTTAGTTTAAATTGCATTTTCTTAATTAGTTTAATTACATTCACATTTTACCTTAGGTTTGTTTAATTTTAGCTTAATTAATTTTGTTCTTTATTTTAATATTTTATTTTGAGTGCGTAATTAATTGTCTTAATTTTCTTTTGTAGGTTGATTACTTGGAGCATTGTAAGTATTTTTAGCTCGGCTTTATTTTATTTAGTTACTTTCCAGTAATTTTAATTTTTAGCCTTAATTGATCACCCACTTTTAATCTCATAAGTTGCTAGGATATACCATAGGGTAAGATTAACCGATAATTAATTAGGCTAACCAACTTCTCTGAGAGACGATAATTTCGGGACTCAAATCTCATTATTGCTTGAAAGACCTGTGCACTTGCGGACAGTACCCTTAGGGCGTGTCAGCGAGGTAGTGAGGTTGCATAGTGTTACAATGAGCATTGTCTCGGATAGGGATTCTTGCTTCACTTCCCACTTTTGGGAACATTTTCAGGAAGCCATAGAAACCTAGTTGAGTTTGAGCACCGCTTTCTATCCTCAGACAGATGGTCAGTCAGAGAGGATGATACAGACTCTTGAGGACATGTTAAGAGCGTGTGTGCTAGATTTTAGAGGCTCCTAGGATGATCATTTACGACTAGCTAAATTTGCCTATAACAATAGTTATCATACGAGTATCGGGATGGCACCGTATGAGGATTTGTATGGCCGTAGATGTCGTTCCCCTATTGGTTGGGAAGAAGTAGGTGACCGGAAGATTTTTGCTCCTAATTTGGTTCCACAAGCCTCTAAGGATGTCCAGTTGATTATTGAGAGATTGAGGACAACTCAAAGTAGACAGAAGAGTTATGCTGATAGGAGACAGAGACCCCTTGAATTCGCAGTTGGTGAGTCAGTGTTTCTGAAGGTTTCTCCTTCCAAGGGTATAACGAGATTTCGGAAGAGAGGTAAGTTGAGTCTTTGCTACATTAGCCCCTTTGAGATACTTGATCGAGTGAGAGATAAGGCTTATAGGTTGGCTTTGCCACCAGATTTATCAAGAGCACATAATGTCTTCCACATTTTGATGCTTCAAAAGTATCATCCAGATCCGACCCATGTGATTCGATATGAGCCATTGGAGCTCAAGGATGATCTGACATATGTAGAGAAATCGATCCAGATATTTGAAAGGAAGGAGAAAGTCTTGATGTCAAAGACCATTGGATTAGTGAAGGTTCTCTGGCAGCATCACACTTCAAAGGAGGCTACTTGGGAGCTAGAGAGTCTGATGCGAGAGAGACACCCCTAGTTGTTTGATGATTTACCTAGTTCTAATTTAGAGGACCAAATTTCTTGAAGTAGGGGAGGAATGTAAGACTCGTAAATTCATATATACTCGTTATGATTTCGTAATGTACGTACAAGTTACATTTGATATGAATCATAAGAAATGAATGTTTTTAAGTTCCAAATGTGAATGAAATGTAAAACGAGTAGTGAAACAAATTAAATATGAATATACCTTTAAATTTTTGGGAAAATTACAGCAGGAATGTTGTAGATGAAGGGCAGATCGATCTCATTAGCAAGGGGAGATTGATCTCATCACCTTGAAATACAATGCCAAGCATTCTGCAAGAGGGAGATTGATCCCTCATTCAAAGCAGATCGATCTTAAATGAATTTTGGTTGAGACAAATCGATCTCTAAAGGGTTCTGGATATCACAAATCGATCTATTCTCGAAGGCCAAATCGATCTCTAAATGATTCTATTTAAACCAGATGGATCTCATACCAAGGCGCAAATCGATCCTACCTTCTAAAGGTTGAATTCTGAAGAGATAGACAAGGCAGATCGATCTCTCACTACTAGGAGATCGATCTCCTAAGGTAATTCTATATAAACCCGATTGTTGCACCTTTCTTTCCCGAAAACAATCAATTCCCCATTTATAGAAAGTAAAAACCTAACCTTTGTACTCCAAAAATCATCACCTTTCAATTAGTTTTGAGATAGATTTGTTTCGGTAATGTTTTTCCTTGTGAGGAGGAGAACAACATAGTTGAAAACTAGAAGTTGAAATCAAGGATTGAAGGAGTAAGGTGAATTTCAACCAATTTGGCAAAAGGAGGAAAAATCAAGCTAGGTAAGATTTGAATACAGCAACTTCAAGTATGTTAATATTGTAAGACCCCGTATATGTATAAGGGTAATGTGTGTACCTGGATCAAATAATATGAATGGACTTGTAATGTAAAGTATGATTGATGTAAGTCCATGGGTTCAATGTATGTATGTGTAATATAAAGTGTAACGTACATACAAGTTTCATTGAATATGAATGCGGAGAAATGTGTTCTAGCAAGTGATGGATGTGATTGAGACTCAAAATGAGTAGTGTGGTAAAATGGAATGGAGTTATGCTTCCATTTGGTTTTATGTTGCATACCTTTGAATATACAATGAATGCACACAAGTTTCAATGTGCATAAGGTATGAATGGATGCCATTTTCAAGTTATAGAGGTGGATGGATGAGGAAATGGCCATGGCAATAGATTGAGAGTGTGTTGGTATGAGTTGCAGCAATGAAACTGCAGGAAATCTGGAAAACATGAGGTCCAGATCGATCTCCTAGGATGAGAGATCGATCTGGAAGAGCCAGAATGATCTTATTTGGGTGAACGAATAGAGTAGATCGATCTCCAATGGAGCCAGATCGATCTGCCAAGCATTCTGTAAGTGAAAAGATCGATCCTCAAGCAGCCAGATCGATCTCCTTAGCTCTCTGTTTGGGACCAGATCGATCTCATGCTTCGACAGATCGATCTCATGCCTCAACAGATCGATCTCATTGCTTCGACAGATCGATCTCAGGCTTAAAAATACCGTGAAAAAGAGGGATTTTAAAGGACCAGATCGATCTCCTCTTGGACCAGATCGATCTCCTCAAGTCATTTCTATATAAGGAGAGCTGAAAAATCTGAAAATCTCGGAACCTCCCAATTTCAACCCTAAAAAAAAAAAAACCAACTTTCCCTCTCTAAAATCAGCCATTTTCAGTGAGATTTGGAGAGAGATCATTAGAGGCAAAGGTATTCCTATCAAAGAGGAGAACAACATAGTGAGAGGGCATTTTCCCATTTTTGGAATTGAAGGAGTTGAGGGCATTACCAATTGGAGCAAGAAGAGAAATCATATTGGTAAGATTCTAACACTTCAATCCAAATGCATTAGCTATTTAATTGATTTTGGAGTTGATTGATAGGAGTATTGATGGATAAACTACTTAGGAATGTTGTGGAAGTGGTGTGACCTAGAAATCTAAAATGGGTATAATGTGAGGATATGTGGGATTGAATGAACTTATGGTTTATGGCATGTTAAAGTTGTCATTGGGATAATGTTATGATTTAGATGGTTAGATGAAATTACATGGTGGGTTGGAAGAAATGTGGAAATGGATATGTATGTGATGAATAAATGCCATAGTGGGGGGATTCATGGAATATGAACGCTATGAGCTTTACATCGATTTGATATCGACTTTGAATAAGTTAATAGGCCTAAGAAAATCCATAGACTCGAGTTATGGATAAAGTAATGAAACGAGGCCAAATAAGCTTTAATAGAGGCTATAGATTAAATTGACTATAGCAAGCACAAGGGTTGCAATATATGGGTCAAGTATAATGCGGGATACGATTTTGTGCAGTCCCGAAGAGTTCGTTGAAGGCGAACCGAATCGTACGAGTAAGCAGCTTAAGGAAGTGGAATCACGCATCGCGATTCCAGGTAAGGGAATTTTGTGAGTATATAGAGATAGCTGCTCGTATTTTGAACTGGGTGAATATTAGGTGTTGTATGAAATGCATGAATTGCTCAAATAAATGTTGATGGTATTTGTGAAAGATGATGGGTATATGCGTGGTTTTGGTTTTGAAGTGGATGTTATGGAAAAGGGATAGTAAGGCTAATAATTGCATAAATCATGTGTTTTGAATGCTTTTACAAAACACAATGCTTTGATTTGAGCAAATAAAAGGATAGGCTGGCTGGTACTTGAATGATGTTGTGAAATAGCCCATACTAGGCACTAAGCATATTATGAGATGTTTTGAATGCATGTAAGCCGCCTATCGCGTGTATGTGATATAATTCGCGTTATAGCCTCGCTCGCGTGAGATTTCTATGTTTCCACTTGTGTGAAACGTGCTTGAGCTTAGCTCGCACTTTGAAATTGAATTGTGATGATGTTTATAAACCGTACTGGAGCTTCTGCTCGTACGTGGATTGTGAATGGTTATCTTATGAGTATAACCATACTAGAGCTATGCTCGTACACGCCTCTTTATGAGAAGATGCATGATGCATGAGTCGTGCTAGAGCTTTGCTCGCACAAGCTTGTACAATGGGATTCGTATAGGGTTGTGAAAGTGGGTAAGATCCTTAAGCCTTACATCCCTAAGCCAACATCCTTAAGCCCGAGGAGGCAGGGAGGCTCTGTTAGGCGGGGAGGCTCTGTTTGGTGGGGAGGCTCTCTTACGGTGGGATCCTTAAGCCAACATCCTTAAGCCCAAAGAGGCGGGGAGGCTCTGTTAGGCAGGGAGGCTCTCCTACATGGGTATGGTAAAGGTAAGATCCTTAAGCCCTACATCCTTAAGCTGACATCCTTAAGCCCGAAGAGGCAGGGAGGCTCTGTTAGGCGGGGAGGCTCTGTTCGATGGAGAGGCTCTCTTACGGAAAGGACCCTTAAGCCCTACATCCTTAAGCTAACATCCTTAAGCCCGAGGAGGCAGGGAGGCTCTGTTAGGCGGGGAGGCTCTGTTCGGCAGGAAGGCTCTCCTTCACGGAATATGGAAAACTCTTGGTATGGGGTAGATAAGACCTAGGAATGACACCCCCAATCATGATATGAGTTGCAGAGTACGATGTACCGTGTATATCACATGGAGTACAATGTACCGCATGATGGTTATGTGATGAGAAAATCTGGCGAGGGATAATTCATCTTCGTGCCAGCATGATACCCCGCACACCTGGATGCGTGTGGTCTGGGATGATTTATGATGTAATGATTCACATAGGCACTTCTGATATAGTGACCTAGATTTATACACATGCGTGAATTGTGGAATGTAAATGTGGTTGTGGTTTGTGAGTTGATTTGGTGGTGTTATGTTGTTGGTTCAAAAAGGAAGTTTCTAAATGAATTGCCCTTTTATGAATTTAAATGAGATTAAGCATGAGATGTTTTATACATGATGTCTCTACCATGTTTTATATGCCAATGCACATGATTTGATACATGATATATATGTATATTCACATGGCATAGTTTTATTCCTCATGCTCCTACCATAAATGATTTATGCATAACACTATCAGCATGTAGATAGAGTAGTTATCTACCATGCTTGCATTATTGCCTTACTGAGCGTGTGGTTGCTCATCCCACTCTATTTTCCCCCCTACAGAGCGTGCATAGTAGCCCAGTGAGGACTGAGACGTATTATTTTGGACTCCGCTGCATCTCCATCGCTAAGAGGTATATATACACAGTGATTCTTTTTGTATCTAAACAATGTAAAAGCACAGTATTCTTTTGAGTTGTACCTATGGGGGATGTAGATGTCAGTAAATCATGTATTCGTATAAGTACACGATTAAATGCACATGTATGACATCGTTTTAATTAATTGAGAATGAATGAGATGTGGTGTTTATTATCGACTCACAGCCCAACAGTGTGTGGTGAGCTTAGTTCACGACTGGGTAAGGTAACAGTAAAACGCAAAAAATTTTCAGTGATTTCGGTTAAAGAGAATGGAATTGGGTCGTGACAGAGATTGGCCGTATTCGGCAAGCCCAGCAGAGCGATCGACGGTGTATCGATTGGCTGAGGCAGGTACAGACAGGTATGGGTATTGATTTTGAGCAGAGTGCTGATGGCTTATTGAGGTTCAGAGGCAGAGTATACGTTCCCAGGGATCCTGGGATCAGGAGAACGATTTTATCAGAGGCTCACTCATCGAAGTATACGATACATCCGGGAAGTACCAAGATGTATCAAAACCTTCGGAAGGTTTATTGGTGGTCTGGAATGAAAAGAGACATTGCGGAATATGTCGCTAAGTGTCTCGTTTGTCAGCAAGTGAAGGTAGAGCATCAGAAGCCTGCAGGATTATTGCAGCCTCTACCGATACCGACATGGAAGTGGGAGCATGTCACCATGGATTTTGTGATGGGGTTGCCGAGGACCCGTAGAGGTCATGATGCCATATGGGTTATTGTGGACCGGTTGACTAAGTCTGCCCATTTCTTGGCTATGAGAGCTACCGATACACTGAGTCAGTTGGCGAACCTGTATATCCGAGAGATAGTACGGCTACACGGTGTACCAGTGAGCGTTGTTTCTGATAGGGATGCCCGCTTCACTTCCCACTTCTGGGAACATTTTCAGGAAGCACTGGGGACCCGATTGAGTTTTAGCACCGCTTTTCATCCTCAGACAGATGGGCAGTCAGAGATGACTATACAGACCCTCGAGGATATGTTGAGAGCGTGTGTGCTGGATTTTAGAGGCTCCTGGGATGACCACCTGCAGTTAGTCGAGTTCGCTTATAATAATAGCTATCATGCTAGTATCGGGATGGCACCCTATGAGGCATTATACGGGCGTAGATGCCGTTCCCCTATTGGATGGGAAGAGGTTGGTGACAGACAGATTTTTGCTCCGGACTTAGTGCAGCAGGCATCTGAGGATGTCCAGTTGATATGTGAGAGATTACGGACAGCTCAGAGCCGGCAAAAGAATTATGCTGACAAGAGACGAAGACCACTGGAGTTTGATGAGGGTGAGTCGGTATTTCTGAGAATTTCACCATCGAAGGGTATTATGAGATTCGGTAAGAAGGGCAAGCTGAGCCCTAGATATATCGGACCCTTCGAGATTTTGGAGAGAGTGGGAGATAAGGCGTATAGATTGGCATTGCCACCGGACTTGGCGAATGTCCACAACGTCTTCCACGTCTCGATGCTTCGGAAGTATCACCCGGACCTGGCACACGTGATAAGATATGAGCCGTTGGAGCTCCATGAGAGTATGACGTATGTTGAGAAGCCGGTTCGGATATTAGACAGAAAAGAGAAAGTGTTGCGAAATAAGACAATTCCCTTAGTGAAAGTGCTTTGGCAACACCACACGGCGGAAGAGGCCACGTGGGAATTGGAGAACTTAATACGGGAGAAGTACCCCCAACTGTTTGAAGTGTGACTTGGTTCTAATTTGGAGGACCAAATTCCTTGAAGGAGGGGAGAATGTAAGACCCCGTATATGTATAAGGGTAATGTGTGTACTTGGATCAAATAATATGAATGGACTTGTAATGTAAAGTATGATTGATGTAAGTCCATGGGTTCAATGTATGTATGTGTAATATAAAGTGTAACGTACATACAAGTTTCATTGAATATGAATGCGGAGAAATGTGTTCTAGCAAGTGATGGATGTGATTGAGACTCAAAATGAGTAGTGTGGTAAAATGGAATGGAGTTATGCTTCCATTTGGTTTTATGTTGCATACCTTTGAATATACAATGAATGCACACAAGTTTCAATGTGCATAAGGTATGAATGGATGCAATTTTCAAGTTATAGAGGTGGATGGATGAGGAAATGGCCATGGCAATAGATTGAGAGTGTGTTGGTATGAGTTGCAGCAATGAAACTGCAGGAAATCTGGAAAACATGAGGTCCAGATCGATCTCCTAGGATGAGAGATCGATCTGGAAGAGCCAGAATGATCTTATTTGGGTGAACGAATAGAGCAGATCGATCTCCAATGGAGCTAGATCGATCTGCCAAGCATTCTGTAAGTGAAAAGATCGATCCTCAAGCAGCCAGATCGATCTCCTTAGCTCTCTGTTTGGGACCAGATCGATCTCATGCTTCAACAGATCGATCTCATGCCTCAACAGATTGATCTCATTGCTTCGATAGATCGATCTCAGGCTTAAAAATGCCATGAAAAAGAGGGATTTTAAAGGACCAGATCGATCTCCTCTTGGACCAGATCGATCTCCTCAAGTCATTTCTATATAAGGAGAGCTGAAAAATCTGGAAATCTCGGAACCTCCCAATTTCAACCCTAAAAAAAAAACCCAACTTTCCCTCTCTAAAATCAGCCATTTTTGGTGAGATTTGGAGAGAGATCATTAGAGGCAAGGTTGTTCCTATCAAAGAGGAGAACAACATAGTGAGAGGGCATTTTCCCATTTTTGGAATTGAAGGAGTTGAGGGCATTACCAATTGGAGCAAGAAGAGAAATCATATTGGTAAGATTCTAACACTTCAATCCAAATGCATTAGCTATTTAATTGATTTTGGAGTTGATTGATAGGAGTATTGATGGATAAACTACTTAGGAATGTTGTGGAAGTGGTGTGACCTAAAAATCTAAAATGGGTATAATGTGAGGATATGTGGGATTGAATGAACTTATGGTTTATGGCATGTTAAAGTTGTCATTGGGATAATGTTATGATTTAGATGGTTAGATGAAATTACATGGTGGGTTGGAAGAAATGTGGAAATGGATATGTATGTGATGAATAAATGCCATAGTGGGGGGATTCATGGAATATGAACGCTATGAGCTTTACATCGATTTGATATCGACTTTGAATAAGTTAATAGGCCTAAGAAAATCCATAGACTCGAGTTATGGATAAAGTAATGAAACGAGGCCAAATAAGCTTTAATAGAGGCTATAGATTAAATTGACTATAGCAAGCACAAGGGTTGCAATATATGGGTCAAGTATAATGCGGGATACGATTTTGTGCAGTCCCGAAGAGTTCGTTGAAGGCGAACCGAATCGTACGAGTAAGCAGCTTAAGGAAGTGGAATCACGCATCGCGATTCCAGGTAAGGGAATTTTGTGAGTATATAGAGATAGTTGCTCGTATTTTGAACTGGGTGAATATTGGGTGTTGTATGAAATGCATGAATTGCTCAAATAAATGTTGATGGTATTTGTGAAAGATGATGGGTATATGCGTGGTTTTAGTTTTGAAGTGGATGTTATGGAAAAGGGATAGTAAGGCTAATAATTGCATAAATCATGTGTTTTGAATGCTTTTACAAAACACAATGCTTTGATTTGAGCAAATAAAAGGATAGGCTGGCTGGTACTTGAATGATGTTGTGAAATAGCCCATACTAGGCACTAAGCATATTATGAGATGTTTTGAATGCATGTAAGCCGCCTATCGCGTGTATGTGATATAATTCGAGTTAGAGCCTCGCTCGCGCGAGATTTCTATGTTTCCACTTGTGTGAAACGTGCTTGAGCTTAGCTCGCACTTTGAAATTGAATTGTGATGATGTTTATAAATCGTACTGGAGCTTCTGCTCGTACGTGGATTGTGAATGGTTATCTTATGAGTATAACCGTACTAGAGCTATGCTCGTACACGCCTCTTTATGAGAAGATGCATGATGCATGAGTAATGCTAGAGCTTTGCTCGCACAAGCTTGTACAATGGGATTCGTATAGGGTTGTGAAAGTGGGTAAGATCCTTAAGCCTTACATCCCTAAGCCAACATCCTTAAGCCCGAGGAGGCAGGGAGGCTCTGTTAGGCGGGGAGGCTCTGTTTGGTGGGGAGGCTCTCTTACGGTGGGATCCTTAAGCCAACATCCTTAAGCCCAAAGAGGCGGGGAGGCTCTGTTAGGCAGGGAGGCTCTCCTACATGGGTATGGTAAAGGTAAGATCCTTAAGCCCTACATCCTTAAGCTGACATCCTTAAGCCCGAAGAGGCAGGGAGGCTCTGTTAGGCGGGGAGGCTCTGTTCGGTGGGGAGGCTCTCTTACGGAAAGGACCCTTAAGCCCTACATCCTTAAGCTAACATCCTTAAGCCCGAGGAGGCAGGGAGGCTCTATTAGGTGGGGAGGCTCTGTTCGGCAGGAAGGCTCTCCTTCACGGAATATGGAAAACTCTTGGTATGGGGTAGATAAGACCTAGGAATGGCACCCCCAATCATGATATGAGTTGCGGAGTACGATGTACCGTGTATATCACATGGAGTATGATGTACCGCATGATGGTTATGTGATGAGAAAATCTGGCGAGGGATAATTCATCTTCGTGCCAGCATGATACCCCGCACACCTGGATGCGTGTGGTCTGGGATGATTTATGATGTAATGATTCACATAGGCACTTCTGATATAGTGACCTAGATTTATACACATGCGTGAATTGTGGAATGTAAATGTGGTTGTGGTTTGTGAGTTGATTTGGTGGTGTTATGTTGTTGGTTCAAAAAGGAAGTTTCTAAATGAATTGCCCTTTTATGAATTTAAATGAGATTAAGCATGAGATGTTTTATACATGATGTCTCTACCATGTTATATGCCAATGCACATGATTTGATACATTATATATATGTATATTCACATGGCATAGTTTTATTCCTCATGCTCCTACCATAAATGATTTATGCATAACACTATCAGCATGTAGATAGAGTAGTTATCTACCATGCTTGCATTATTGCCTTACTGAGCGTGTGGTTGCTCATCCCACTCTATTTTCCCCCCTACAGAGCGTGCATAGTAGCCCAGTGAGGACTGAGGCGTATTATTTTGGACTCCGCTGCATCTCCATCGCTAAGAGGTATATATACACAGTGATTCTTTTTGTATCTAAACAATGTAAAAGCACAGTATTCTTTTGAGTTGTACCTATGGGGGATGTAGATGTCAGTAAATCATGTATTCGTATAAGTACACGATTAAATGCACATGTATGACATCGTTTTAATTAATTGAGAATGAATGAGATGTGGTGTTTATTATCGACTCACAGCCCAACAGTGTGTGGTGAGCTTAGTTCACGACTGGGTAAGGTAACAGTAAAACGCGAAAAATTTTCAGTGATTTCGGTTAAAGAGAATGGAATTGGGTCGTGACAGATATGGGTATCTTGGTCAGTTGATTGGTGTATGTTTTGTTGGCTAAAAACACCCATGAACATGTTAATCCTTCATGACCTAAAATTTGAGAAAATGAGAGAAAGTTGATTATGAATGGATTAAATGATGATTTAATCATGTAGTGATATTATTAAGCATGTATATACGATTGTAAGATAGTTTGGTGAAATATATGTGTTGGAATTGATGAGGAATGAAAATAGGTATATGAGATGTATGGTGAAATACCATAGTGGGAGAAAATGATGAACTTGAGGCATTAATAGATTTATGTCGGTTCAATTCAAGTCAATAGACTTACTGAGTCTAATAGGTTCTAGAGAAATAAATGGTAAAATCGAAATGGACTTAAGAGAAAGGTCCAATGTGATGTAATAAGGCCAAATGCGTGTAAAAGGGGCTAAATGCATCGATTGAAATTCATGCAGGTGAAAATTTAGTGTATTAAGGTATACTGATGTGAATGGTTATCTACAGCTTCAGAGTTTATATTGGAAGCTAGTCGGACTACGAGGTTAGCAACACCGAGGAAGTGAGGTCACGTGACGTTATCTGAGGTAATGGAATTTTGTGAGTAGCTAGAGGTTACGTAATTTGAATAGAATTTTGAGTATTTAAATCGTATATGAATTTTCAAATATGAAAAATTTTGGTAAGAACCGACAAGGTAAAATTGTGATTTTACCCTAATTAAGGGTAAAAAGCTTAGGAAGCATGTTTGTGACTAGTTTTGACAGTTTCATAGATAAATTTAGCTAATGTTTTCATGTTATATGCGAAAACAGCACATTATAGTGCCGATTTGATTTAATTGAGTGAATTTCAATTGAAATAAGCCATCTATCGGTTTGTGTGAAAAACCATTGGTGCTAGAGTAATACTCGCACTAGATTTTACCAGATATGGATCACATATGTAAGACCCGTAGTTTCATATGTAACCCTTATGATTCCCTAAGTATACACTTATAATGTAATATGAATCATAAGTCAAGTAAGATTCGTAGATTTGACGTACACACGTGTTATGTGAATTCGCGATGTACACACAAGTTTCATTAAGTATAAATTATAATAAATGGATCTTTTTAAGTGATAAATGTGGATTGAATGCAAAATGAGTAGTGAGGTAAATTGAAATGAAGTTATGCTTTGAAAAGTATGATGAAATTCAGCTAAGTATGCAGCAGAGCAAGGGGAGATTGATCTCTCCTTTAAGCCAGATCGATCCCAGTAAGCCTCTGCCAAGCAAGGATCGATCTCATCATCAAGCAGATCGATCTCATTTCCCTGACAGATCGGTCTCTTAAGCTCTCGACCTAGCTAAGATCAATCTCTCATGCCTGAAAACTGAATGCAGAGAGGCTAAAAGCAGCAACAGATCGATCCCTCACTTATTGAGATCAATCTCATCAAGTCATTTCTATATAAACTGGGCAATTGAACTGTATTTCACAAGAGAAACATCAAACCTTTCCATTTTTAGGACAAAGTGACCTAGTTTTTTCCTCTATAAAATATCAACACCTTTCATTGAGATTGGAGAAAAGTTTGTCACATCAAAGTTGTTCATAGAGTGGAGAAGAACAACATAGTTGGGAACGAGAGGTAGAATCGTTGAATCGAAGGAGAAAATGAGTTTTTCCTCAAAGTTGTGAAAAAGGAGAAAAGCTGAGATTGGTAAGATTTCAATGCATCAATCTCATATATGTTTATCTATACAGTTGTATGAGTTGATTGGTATATAGATATATGGTTGAAACATAATAGTTTATTCCTAATCTTTCAAAGACCTATAAATAGTTTAATGTGTCAAAATGAGAAAAGGATTAGTAGGCAAGGATTAAATGATGAATTAAGATGTAAGGATGTTATTGAGCACGTATATCTGCTTGTATAACAGTTTAGTGAAATCCATGTACTAGAAACAATAATGATTGAAAATGAGCGTATGAGGTATTCGATGAAATACCAAAATGAAATGAAATAATGAAATTGAGGTATTGTAAGCTTAATACCAGTTTAATACGAATCAATAAACTCGAAGAGTCTAAGAGATCCTCGAGAAATGAGCCATATACTTGAAATGGACTCAAGAAAGGATAAAGTTCGATAATGATGTAACGAGCAATTTTTTGGTAGAGCTTTGTGTGATCTAGGAGCTAATATCAATCTGATGCCTTGGTCTATTTATCAGAAGTTAGGAATAGGGGATGCCAAGCCTACCATAGTGACCCTTCAGCTAGCTAATAGATCCATTAAATATCTGAAGGGAGTCATTGAGGACGTGCTAGTTAACGTTGACAAATTTATTTTCCCTGCGGACTTTATCGTGTTGGACATGGAGGAAGACAGGGACATCCCCATTATTTTAGGCAGACCATTCCTAGCTACTGGTAGAACATTATGCAAATAGGGGAATTAACCATGAGAGTACTAAGTCAGGAGGTGACATTTAATGTTTTCAAACCTTTGAGGTTCCTTTATGACTCTCAAGAGTGTTTTAAGATGGAGGTTAAGGAGGATATAAGGCTTGAGCACAAGAAATCTGAGAGAATGAGGGAAGTAGATAGAGCTCAGGAGGATTTGATTGTTAGCATTCTTTCACCACTTTGGCTGACCCTCCTACTTCTCACCCTACTACTAAGTGTCATTTTCTTTAGCTGCATTTGATGTGCTTTATCTGTCTTTTTACTTTTTGTACAGTTCTTTTTCTCTCTTCTATTTTTTCTTTCTTTGTTTATTTTGCAGATTTCTTTTACAGTATTACCTTTTCAATCAAGCTTCAGTTGTTCTTCATCATCATTGGATAGGGGAGTATTCTGTTCTTAAGCTTCAATTCTTATATTATCTGCACACTGAGGACACTGTGCACTTTAAGTTTAGGGGTAGGGATATCACTTGAGCATTTTTGAAAATTTTGGGCAAAATTAAAAAAAATTTCAAATTTTTTTGAAAATATGAGCTTACATTGTTTGATTTTAGGATGATTTAGTACTTAGCATGCAGTTTTCCTATATTCTGATGATATAACTCCATGATTTAGTCTGACTTTGATTGAATAAGAAGCATGATTATAAGAAAAGCATGAAGTTGAATTCTTGAATTTGTCTTGATTCTGATTATGATTTCCTCATTTTATGCACATGTCATATCAGGAATCTGTATATTTATTTAGAGAAAGCTTATGTGGACATAGGATTGCATTTGTTTAGTTGATTTTGTGCATCATATTCTAGAATTTGTTTGATCTGATCTCAAGGTGAAATATTAGATCACACTTAATTAGGGAAATGATGTAGGCCATCTTTGGATCGTTTGAGCCTTTCTAGCCATCCTTATACATATTTTACCCTTAGTCACTCATCTGAGCCAAATAAGCTTTTCTCTGTAAACACACCTGCATATTTTTCCTTAGCTTAAACATTTTTTTCCTATCCCTTACCCCGAAAGTTGTAAATTCACCAGGATATATTTTGAGCTATGTACATGTGGGTAAAGGTGATAGTGAAATAGCAAAAAAAAAAAAAAAAGAAGAAGAAAAATACAAAAATACAAAAAACAATGTTTAGCAAAATAAATAAGTTTAGGGGAACAAATTTTGAGCTCTTACAATAAAGATCCTAGAAGTAATGCATGTTGAGGGGTAATCAAACCGAAATCGACTTTATCATACCTTAGCTCCAGCCTTACATTACAAGCTTAATGAAGTGTCACGACCCAAAACTACCCGAAAATCAGAGTAAATTTTTCGCGTTTTATTATTTCATACTTACCTCTGATCGTGACCAACCATAACCAATAATTGGGCTGTATGTCAGTGCCCATATCATCTTCATACGTTCACAATTAGTGCACAATTTAATTTAAATATAAGTTCATATATTCTGCACTAAACTTCTTCTATTTCATTACATATTTATGACCACTCTATACATCCCAGTGTCATACAAAATATAGTATTGTGCTCATGTTATTCAGATACAAGAAACATATATAACGTGTATATACCTCAAAAAGATAGGCAGCAGCGGACAACTAGAATGCCGTACCTAGTCGCCTCCCAATCTACTGGAAGAAATCTGTGTGAGAAAATGAAAGGGGTGAGCACATCAAGCTCGGTAAGGCAATCCTACGAACAAGTAGATAACAATACAACCTACATGAACGTAGTGCCGTGCGTAAACCACCCCTTCTCCACACATTTTCAAAACATATGCTATGTTATGATGTCATGTAAAATAATTCACATGTAATCCCAAAAAGCATGAAAACTTAACATGCATATCTTTTAAATCATTTATTTCTCGTTTAAAATTTCATAATAAGAATCAGGACTCAACCCTTCCCTCGGGTAGCCCTGACTCACACAAAATCCACAAAATTGTATTTCTTGAAAACATCAATATCAGAAAACATAAATATACGGAACACGAGACAAGGCAATATCTGTATATCGGTAATAACCAGGACTATGGCCATGTGTCCTCGGGAGTCCCTCTACCACACGGATCCTAGTGTGCGGGGTCTCACCACGATCGGGAACCGTCCGGGAGGTGGGTCACTCCATCCCGTCGATCTTATCCGACCCCACGCATCCGTAGATGCCACACGTATCCAAAGATACCACGCATCCAAAGATGCCACACGGTACAGCGTACTCCATGCTACTTGCACAGTACAACGTACTCCGTGGACCCATATCATATCTGCATACTCATGGCATCTCTCCAAACGCACGTACGAGCCTATTTAATCGGTGTGCCACATAGTCACCCGCTGCTCCAAGCACGGCTTATCATATGATCTCAGAAAAGATAGTGCAAGCGGTGCTCCAGCACTCTCATAAAATCAAGTAAAACTAGTGCGAGCTAAGCTCTAGCACTCTGTCATGAAAATCATATATAAAAATATGGTGCGAGTTAGACTTCAGCACCTTGTCATGAAAATCATGTAAAACTCTAGTGCGAGCTCTCGCTCCAGCACTAATGTAAGCATTGCACAAATCAAAACTCGTGCGAGCTGAGCTCTAGCACGTCACATTTCTGAAAAGTCACGTAGGCGGCTACATTTCTCAAATCGATTTCAACGAAAATCAACATTTGTTGAAAATATGAAATGTTGTTCAATTTCATTTAAAAGTTAAGCGACCTACTCATGCATGTACCAAAATACTTCAAAAACGAACAGGAACCCTTTGTTCTTGCTCCTTACACTTTTTCCTAAAATTTGAAATTTTACCCTTGACGAGGGTATTTTGGTAATTTGCCCATCCGGGGCCCTAAAATTTTTACTTCAAATCTAGACCCTTCGGACAATTTAAAAGATTGTAAATGGCGTCGAAAATTCGTAAAGCTATCTCTAGCAGTTTGTAAAATTCCCTTACCTGGAATCGCGCGCAGACTTAACCTGTCTCGATGATACTGAATCTCTCAACCCAAATGCGCACCAACCAAAGGTACATAACTGCATATAACCACACAGTTGAGGTCAATTCAATTATCCTGATCAGTATATCACCTTTACTGACCAACTTTAAAGTATTGGGCCCTATCTACCTTATTGGGTCTCGGCCCATTTTCAGTCCTTTTAATTTTATTAATTCCCTTTTTCGGGTATACCGGGCTCATGCAGCTTACCGATAATTATCAGGCTTCGTTCCAAACTCATTGGATAGCCCGTATACCATTTATGACAATTACATTACAATTCCGAAAAATATTCCTTTCTATACGAAATTAATCCATAATTCCGTAAAATAATCAAAGCTCTATATTAAAGAACTCATATTGCCAAAATTAAAATGTACTTACCCGATACGATGTGGGGTACGAAAGTCAGAGCTCAATCGGCTCTCGTTCGGTCTCTGTCGTAAAGCTACACAGTTAGGTAAATCCGGGTTACTTTTCATTAAAATAATATTAAATAAATTTCCGAAATTTACCCGTAGGTCAATCTCAACCCTCTCGACCCCGGTAAATTTTCTTTCCTTTTCCCTTTTTCCTTTCTTTTCTTTTCTTTTCTTTTCTTTTCCTTTCCTCTTTCCTTCCTTTTCCCTTCTTTTCCTTCCCTTTCCTTTCGGCCAAACGGTGCCGTTTCTGTCACTTTGCCGTCGCCGACGTTTTCGACGGTCTCGCCAGTCGATACCGGTCTCAAAAGAACCAGCTCCTCCCCCTAAACACGTCGGTGGCTTCCGTTCAAGCCCAATCACGGTGGTTCACCGGGAATCAGCCCGTTTCCTCTCAGTTTTTCTTTCGCTCCGATCGGTGTCCTCCGGCCAGTACACGGCGCGTCTCCGGTGTCCTGAAGATCGCCAACCTCTCCTCTTTCACCTCGGCTGCTCGTCGACGGTCAAGGATCGTCGGTGCTCCTTCGGTGGTCTCATGTTCCTCACGATTCCTTCGGGTTTTCTATTTCGGGTTTATCCCGATTTTTTTCAGAGTTCTCCTCTTTTTTTTAATTATTATTCTTTATAAATTATTTTATTATCATACTATTCATTAAAATACTCTACAATATTCCAAAATATCTACAACTTATATTACTTTATTCTAATTTAATTTATTTAATTTAATTTAATTTAATTTATTAAATACATTTTTCTCCTTTTTTCGATATTATTCCTTCGTATTTTCGAGATATTGTTCCGGGTAACTTTTCGGTATTTTTAAAATTTTCAAATTTTGATCAATTGAACTCAAAATTGTATAATTTCCTCATTATCGATCAAGATATCTTACATCCTTATTTTTAATTAAAATTTTCTTGTCGCATTAATATCGGATTTCGGTATTTTTGACCATTTTACCCCTGCTCTTGTTTCGAAACCAATTTAACCTGACTTTCCTTCATACATCCACCATCTTTTCTTATTTTAATTTCGTATTTTCGGTTAACTTCATTTTGATCATTTTCATTTGTCCTGTGGCCAATTCGGCTCGTATTTAATTACTTCCGGCCTTCACCGATATTCCATTTTATTCTTTTTTTTTTTTACAAATTTAATTCAGTCAATGCTCTTCTTATGATTCAATGAATATATGGAAGTGTGCATCACATGAATCATAAGGAATATAGCAACAAATACATACAAAGTGGGTCTTACATAATCTCCCCCACTAAAAGAATTTGGTCCTCCAAATTGGAACCAAATCAGTCTCTGAACAACTCCAAGTAATTCTCTTTCATCCAACTCTCTAATTCCCAAGTCGCTTCCTCCAGAGTGTGATGCTGCCACAGTACTTTCACCAGAGGAATCGTCTTCGATCTCAATACCTTCTCCTTCCTATCCACAATCTGAATCGGTCTCTCAACATAGGACATACCCTCACTGAGCTCCAGTAGCTCATATCTGATCACATGCGACGGATCCGGCTGATACTTCTGAAGCATGGAGACGTGGAAGACATTATGGACATTTGCTAGCTCTGGTGGCAACGCTAGCCTGTAAGCTCGATCTCCCACTCTCTCGAGTATCTCAAAAGGTCCTATGAAGCAAGGGCTCAGCTTCCCTCTCTTCTCGAATCTCGTAATACCCTTGGAAGGAGAAACTTTCAAAAATACTGACTCCCCTGCTGTAAACTCCGATGGTCTACGTCTCCTGTCAGCATAACTTTTCTGTCGACTCTGAGCTGTCCTCAACCTCTCACAAATCAACTGGACATCCTCAGAGGCCTGACGTATCAAATCGGGAGCAAATATCTGCCTGTCACCAACCTCTTCCCATCCTACAGGAGATCGACATCTACGGCCATACAAGGCCTTATATGGTGCCATCCCGATACTCGAATGATAACTATTATTGTAGGCGAACTCCATGAGTGGTAGGTGATCATCCCAGGAGCCTCTAAATTCAAGTACACAAGCTCTCAACATATCCTCGAGGGTCTGTATAGTCCTCTATGACTGCCCATCTGTCTGAGGATGGAAAGCTGTACTGAATCTCAACTGGGTCCCCATAGCTTCCTGAAAGTGTTCCCAAAAATAGGAAGTGAAGCGGGAATCTCTATCCGATACAATACTCACTGGGACACCATGCAGTCTCACAATCTCGAGCACATAAAGCTCTGCCAATCTACTCAGAGTATCGGTGACTCTCATCGCTAGAAAATGTGCCGACTTCGTCAATCTGTCGACTATCACCCATATGGCATCATTCCCTCTACGAGTCCTCGATAAGCCTATCACAAAGTCCATGGTGACATGCTCTCATTTTCAAGTCGGTATAGGTAGAGGCTGCAATAACCCTGCTGGCTTCTGATGCTCTACCTTCAACTGCTGACAGACGAGACATCTAGCAACAAATTCTGCTATATCTCTCTTCATTCCCGACCACCATTACACCTTTCGAAGATTCTGATACATCTTCATACTACCCGGATGTAAGGTATACCTCAACGAATGAGCCTCTGTCAAGATCAACCTCCTGATCTCAGGATCCTCGGGAACACATATCCGGTTTTGGAACCTCAGTAATCCATCTGAACTCAACTCAAACTCAGTCTCAATACCCCTCTGCATCTGCCTGACTATCTCCATACATTGTTGATCATCACGCTGAACCTGTCGAATCCGATCCATCAAATTCGACTCCAATCGCAGGCTAGCAATCATATAACCACTATCAGCATCAGGCGGGGTCACATCCAAACTGAGGCTCGTAAACTGCTCTAATAACTCGTGCTCCCGTACCATCATATAAGCAACCAACCCGAGATGCTTCCTACTCAACGCATTAGGCACTACATTCGCCTTACCGGGTGGTATAAGATCTCACAGTCGTAATCCTTCAGAAGCTCAAGCCACCTTATCTGTCTCATGTTCAATTCCTTTTGCGAGAACAGATACTTGAGGCTTTTGTGATCGGTAAATACCTAAAATTTCTCACCATACATATAGTGGCGCCATATCTTCAATGCAAACACTACTGCCGCCAACTCTAAGTCGTGGGTCAGGTAGTTCCTCTCATGATCCTTCAGCTGTCTGGATCCATAAACGACTACCTTTCCGTCCTGCATCAATACACAGCCCAGTCCTTGGTAAGAAGCATATATGTAAACAGAAAAACCTCCTGAGCTGGTAGGAATGGTGAGAATCGGAGCAGAGGTCAATCGACGCTTCAGCTCGTGAAAACTTTCCTCGCATCTGTCGTCCCACTCAAATGCAACACTCTTTCGAGTAAGACGTGTCAAAGGAGCAGCCAATCTCGAAAACCCCTCCATAAATCGTCTATAATATCCAGCTAAACCCAGAAAAACTCCTGATCTCTGTAACTGTCTGAGGCCTCTGCCACTGTACTACTGCCTCAATCTTGGATGGGTCTACTGACACACCATCCCTCGACACAATATGTCCCAAGAAGGAGATCTTCTCAAGCTAAAAGTCACACTTACTGAGCTTAGCTCGCTTCTCACGGAGGGTCTGCAATACAATCCTCAGGTGCTGCTCATGCTCCTCTCTGGATCTCGAATAAACCAGTATGTCATAGATGAAGATAATCACAAATTGATCCAAATAAGGCCGAAACACCTCATTCATCAATGTCATAAAAGCTGCGGGAGCGTTCGTCAACCCGAATGGCATAACCATAAACTCAAAATGACCATAACGGGTGCGAAAAGCTGTCTTGGGTACGTCTCCATCCTGAACTCTCAACTGATGGTACCCAGATCTCAGATCAATCTTGGAAAAGACCTGTGCTCCCCGTAGCTGATCCAGTAAATCATCAATCCTCGGAAGGGGGTACTTATTCTTGATGGTAGCCTTGTTCAATAATCGATAGTCGATACACAACCAAAGGCTCCCATCGTTCTTCCTAACAAACAGAACCGGTACTCCTCATGGTGATACACTCGGTCTGATAAACCCCTTCTCTAACAGTTCCTGTAACTGTTTCCTCAGCTCCTCTAACTCAACTGGAGCTATCCTGTACGGCGGTCTAAATATTGACTCTATACCGGGTGTCATATCAATACTGAACTCTGTCTCCCTCATTGGCGGTAACCCTGGTAACTCATCCCAAAAGACATCTGGAAATTCTCTGACTACTGGAATGTCTGTCAATTCCGGACGTGCCACAGTCGTATCTACCACGTACGCAATATAACCTTCACAACATTATCCACTAAATAAGTACATCATTCATTCATACTCTTATAAAATTCTTATTCTCATTTACTTTAAGGAAATTGCACAATACATTTTTCTGGAGTATGAAACGTGACTGTCTTGGCAAAACAATCTAAAACAGCTCGATGAGCAGCCAACCAATCTATTCCTAGGATTACATCAAAATCTCTCATATGCATCAAGATTAGATTGGTTGTCATCACTCTACCACCTAATTTCAGCTCACAATCCCTCAATACACACTCCACTAATTGGCTAGTGTTCATGGGTGTCATTATAGATAGCTTTCTACTCAGAGGGGTAGGTTTCACATAATTACATAATTTAAATGCAAACAACGGTGATACAAATGAATGCGTAGAACCAGGATCTATTAACACATATGCTTCTAAATCATGGATCAGAATAGTACCTTTCACCACATCTAATGATTGATCTGATGTATCCTGGTCAATAGCATGCACTCGGCCTGTACCAACCGCTTGCTTCCCCTTCTCTGCCGCTGTCGCTTTCCTCCGCGGTGCAGATGTATCACCAGAAGCCCTCTCTGAACCCTTGCCCTTCTGAGGGGCACTCTCAACTATCTCGGGACAATCTCTGCTCACATGTTCAGGCTTCCCGCATCTATAGCATACCACTGTAGGACTAAAGCAGGGTCTATCACCATGATATCTACCACACCTACCGCATCTCTCAGTCGTAGGTCGTGGCCCACCTATCATAATACCCTTCTGTGGAGCAGAAGAAATGGTCGGATAAACTGGAGGTCTAGCTGGCCTCTCTCGAATCTCCTCTATCCTCGACCTCTTCCCAATCAACTGTCTGCCCCCTCTATAACTAGACCCTCTATCTCTCACTGGTCTCTTCCTTTCTCTATGTCTGCTGCCAGTCTTCCCAAACTCTGAGGCAGTCCTCTCAAAATCCTGCTCAATCAGCTGCGCCCTACTCACTGCCTCCTCGTAAGTCGAAATAGCCAAAGGGACCAATCTAGATCTGATCGCTGGCCTCAATCCATCAATAAATCTCCGGACCTTCTTAGTCTCACTACTCATGGTGTCCGGATCGTATCTGCCCAGAGAGATGAACCTCGTCTCATACTCATCTACCGATCGACTCCCCTGGGTCAGGTTCAAAAACTCAGACTGCAGCTTCCGTTGCGCTGTATCTGGGACGTACTGCCTCCTAAAGGCCTCCAAAAATATCTCCCATCTAATAACGGTATGTCTAGCTCTGAGAATCTGTCTGGTGGACTTTCACCAATGCTCCGCCAATCCCCTAAACATAAAAACCGCGAATACCACCATCTCCGTAGGGGTACACTCGAAGAACCCGTATAGCTTCTCCATCTTGGTCAACCAATCCCCAGCTACCACTGGGTCCTTCACCCCGCTAAATGCTAGCGGTCTGAACTTTTGGAACTGTCGCAGTCTGTCCATATCACAACTGTAACCCCAATCTCTAATACTCTGGTGTGGGGTGACAGGAGAATCCATGTCCTGGACCGGTGGGGGTGTAGGAGTCTTTGTATCCTGAATTGGCTAAGCAGGTGCATCAGGAGTAGCTGCCTGTCCAGCATCACCCTGTCCACCTCTAACTCCCTGTACTGACTGCGAGACCAACTCCATAAACATCTCGAGGCTCCGCTCTATCCTAGTGAAACGTGCCTCAATCGCCTCAACAGATCTCTCTGTAGTATCCGTCTTTGCAGTACCCTGCTTTGTAGTATCTCTCTCTGTAGGACCCTGTGGGGCATGCTCCACCCCGGTCTCTACCTCAACCTCCTCTTGAGTCACATGAGGTAACTCAGCACGTCTATCAGTCACAGGCCTACCTTTACGGCCTCTGCCTCGTGCCCGACCTCTTCTACCACGACGAGTAACAGGCATCTTGCCTATAATCTTGCATTCACAACCATTTCTTAATTAAAACTCATCTCAATATACACGATTGTATCTAACCAAGCAGAGTAACACAGGGATGTAATTCCTAGTTATTGACACGGACATACATCAGACCAATTCCGCTCTGATACCACCTTTATTGTCACGACCTAAAACTACACGAAAATCAGAGTAAATTTTTGGCGTTTTATTATTTCATACTTACCTCTGATCGTGACCAACCATAACCAATAATTGGACTGTATGTCAGTGCCCAAATCATCTTCATACATTTACAATTAGTGCATAATTTAATTTAAATATAAGTTCATATATTCTGCACTAAACTTCTTCCATTTCATTACATATTTATGCCCACTCTATACATCCTAGTGTCATACAAAATATAGTACTGTGCTCATGTTATTCAGATAAAAGAAACATATATAACGTGTATATACCTCAAAAAGATAGGCAGCAGCGGACAACTAGAATGCCGTACCCAGTCGCCTCCCAATCTACTGGAAGAAATCTGTGTGAGAAAATGAAAGGGGTGAGCACATCAAGCTCAACAAGGCAATCCTACGAACAAGTAGATAACAATACAACCTACATGAACGTAGTGCCGTGCATATGCTATGTTATGATGTCATGTAAAATAATTCACATGTAATCCCAAAAAGCATGAAAACTTAACATGCATATCTTTTAAATAATCTATTTCTCGTTTAAAATTTCATAATAAGAATCAGGACTCAACCCTTCCCTCGGGTAGCCCTGACTCACACAAAATCCACAAAACTGTGTTTCTCGAAAACATCAATATCAAAAAACATAAATATACGGAATACGAGACTAGGCAATAACTATATATCTATAATAACCAGGACTACGGCCATGTGTCCTCGGGAGTCCCTCTACCACACGGATCCTAGTGTGCGGGGTCTCACCACAATCGGGAACCGCCCGGGAGGTGGGTCACTCCATCCCGTTGGTCTTATCCGACCCCACGCATCCGTAGATGCCACACGTATCCGAAGATACCACGAATTCGAAGATGCCACACGGTACAGCGTACTCCATGCTACTTGCACGGTACAACGTACTCCGTGGACCCATATCATATCTGCATACTCATGCCATGACTCCAAAGGCACGTGCGAGCCTATTTAATCGATGTGCCACACAGTCACCCGCTGCTCCAAGCACGGCTTATCGTATGATCTCAGAAAAGATAGTGCGAGCGGTGCTCCAGCACTCTCATAAAATCAAGTAAAACTAGTACGAGCTAAGCTCTAGCACTCTGTCATGAAAATCATATATAAAAATATGGTGCGAATTAGACTTCAGCACCTTGTCATGAAAATTATGTAAAACTCTAGTGCGAGCTCTCGCTCCAGCACTAATGTAAGCATTGCACAAATCAAAACTCGTGCGAGCTGAGCTCTAGCACGTCACATTTCTGAAAAGTCACGTAGGTGGCTACATTTCTCAAATCGATTTCAACGAAAATAAACATTTGTTAAAAATATGAAATGTTGTGCAATTTCATTTAAAAGTTAGCCGACCTACTCATGCATGTACCAAAATACTTCTAAAACGAACAGGAACCCTTTGTTCTTGCTCCTTACACTTTTTTCTAAAATTTGAAATTTTACCCTTGACGAGGGTATTTTGGTGATTTACCCATCCGGGGCCCTAAAATTTTTACTTCAAATCTAGACCCTTCGGACAATTTAAAAGACTGTAAATGGCATCGAAAATTCATAAAGCTATCTCTAGCAGTTCGTAAAATTCCCATACCTGGAATCGTGCGCAGACTTAACCTGTCTCGATGATACCAAATCTCTCAGCCCAAATGCGCGCCAACCAAAGGTACGTAACTGCATATAACCACACAGTTGAGGTCAATTCAATTATCCTGATCAGTACATCACCTTTACTGACCAACTTTAAAGTATTGGGTCCTATCTACCTTATTAGGTCTCGGCCCATTTTCAGTCATTTTATTTTTATTAATTCCCTTTTTCGGGTATACCGGGCTCATGCAGCTTACCGATAATTATCGGGCTTCATTCCAAACTCATTGGATAGCCCGTATACCATTTATCACAATTACATTACAATTTCGAAAAATATTCCTTTCTATACGAAATTAATCCATAATTCCGTAAAATAATCAAAGCTCTATATTAAAGAACTCATATTGCCGAAATTAAAATGTACTTACCCGATACGATGTGGGGTACGAAATTCAGAGCTCAATTGGCTCTCGTTCGGTCTCTGTCGTAAAGCTGCACAGTTAGGTAAATCTGGGTTACTTTCCATTAAAATAATATTAAATAAATTTATGGAATTTACCCGTAGGTCAATCTTGACCCTCGGTCAACTTACCTGAATCTCGAGTCGTCCCCGGTAAATTTTCTTTCCTTTTCCCTTTCTTTTCTTTTCTTTTCTTTTCTTTTCCTTTCGTCTTTCCTTCCTTTTCCCTTCTTTTCCTTCCCTTTCCTTTCGGCCAAACGGTGCTGTTTCTGTCACTTTGCCGTCGCCGGCGTTTCTGACTGTCTCGCCGACCGATACCAGTCTCAAAAGAACCAGTTCCTCCCCCTGAACATGTCGGTGGCTTCCGTTCAAGCCCAATCACGGTGGTTCATCGGGAATCAGCCCGTTTCCTCTCAGTTTTTCCTTCGCTCCGATCCGTGTCCTCCGGCCAGTACACGGCGCGTCTCCGGTGTCTTGAAGATCGTCAGCCTCTCCTCTTTCACCTCGACTGCTCGTCGACGGTCAAGGATCGCCGGTGCTCCTTCGGTGGTCTCGGGTTCCTCACGATTTCCTTCGGGTTTTTTGTTTCGGGTTTATCCCGATTTTTTTCAGAGTTCTCTTTTTTTTATTATTCTTTATAAATTATTTTATTATCATACTATTCATTAAAATACTCTACAATATTCCAAAATATCTACAACTTATATTACTTTATTCTAATTTAATTTAATTTATTAAATACATTTTTCTCTTTTTTTCGATATTATTCCTTTGTATTTTCGAGATATTGTTCCGGGTAACTTTTCGACATTTTTAAAAATTTTGAATCTTGATCAATTGAACTCAAAATTATATAATTTCCACATTATCGATCAAGATATCTTACATCCTTATTTTTAATTAAAATTTTCTTATCGCATTAATACCGGATTTCGGTATTTTTGACCATTTTACCCCTGCTCTTGTTTCGGAACCAATTTAACCTGACTTTCCTTCATACATCCACCATCTTTTCTTATTTTAATTTCGTATTTTTGGTTAACTTCATTTTGATCATTTTCGTTTGTCTTGTGGCCAATTCGGCTCGTATTTAATTACTTCCGGCGTTCACCGATATTCCATTTTATTCTTTTTTTTTTTTACAAATTTAATTTAGTCAATGCTCTTCTTATGATTCAATGAATATATGGAAGTGTACATCACATGAATCATAAGGAATATAGCAACAAATACATACAAAGTGGGTCTTACATGAAGTCCTATTGATCTTTGGTTAAGTGTGACTACATTAGTGGAGAGAGAAGTGAAAAGCAAACTTATGGGAATGATCACTTGTCATTGACTTTGCATTCATTGTGTTTGCATAACCTGATTCGGATAATGTACTGTGAAGTAGCTTTGACATTTTCACACACACACGAGGAGTCCAATTTGGGTTAGGACTTATGATTGAATGATTCTGAATGTTGGACTTATAATTGTGAATTTTTGAGATCAGAGTTTGTACTTTTTCTTTGAGGATAATATTGGGGAAACCATTATGTTGGTACTTGTCATTCCTAACATTTATTTTGTTTTGCTTGAGGACAAGCAAAAGCTCAAGTTTGGGGGTGTGATAATTCTATTAAAATAGAATTATTTGTATTTAATTTCTTAATTAATTATTTTAATCCTCATCTTATTTTATTTAATTAAAATTCTCTTGTATGCAGGTAAATTAAATTTGGATGAATTTTAGTCGAAAATGGGCTGAAAATGAGCTAAAAGAGACTGGACCACTACCATTTCGCAGTCTGAATCACCATTTGTCTGGACACGTGTGATGTCGGGTGTTCATATTTTATTTGCCTCGAAAATATAAAATCGACGGATACTGTGCCCACCTTCTGGAAGACACGTCGGGCCACATCTCACCTCCAAGAGGACCAAAAGACAAGTGATGTAGAAATATCTATTCTGCAGCAAATGGAATGAAGACAAGTGGCCAAACAATGCCAACTCATCTAGGATTGAAAATTACCATTGTACCCCCAATTTTGTGTATAAATAGAACATGATGAGTAATTGAAAAACCAAGTAGTTTTTAGGGTAGAAGTAAATTTAGGGTAGAAGAGAAGTAGTGTAGGTAGGATAAAAGTAGTCTAGAGTAATTTTAGGGTAGTTTTTAGAATATCTATGAAATTAAAGTTTTATGAAGTATTTTCTCTAGTATTTTTTTTTTAATTCCCGTTAGTTATTTTTTTTTAGCCACCATTTCCATTTTCTTCTCGGTTTTGCTCAAGTTCCTTTCACTTATTGTTTTAATGTTTAAGTTTAATGAAAAGCAATCAATTTTTCATTGCTGTTCTCGGTTTGCAAATCTCTTTTTTTTTTTTCCTTTTCATGGTTGCTGATTGTTGGACCAAAGGAATGCATTAAGCTGGATGGTATCAATAGCCACCATAAATCTCGGTGGAAGATAGTATTTTGAAGTTTGGGACAGTAGCTTCATCTCATTTATTTCTCTTGTCATTTTATTTATCCATTATTTACATTACTTGCATTAGCTTAAGTTTAGATTATGTTTTTGCCAAAAGCGTAGGATTATTGCATTAAGCTGTTTAAATTTCTTTACTGCCCGATATTTGCCTTTTTTTCTTTTCTTGGCATTTTTACTTTGCTGATTGATTCGATTATAGTTAATAAGTTCTTCAATGATGTAATTTCATGTAGCCATTCTTCAATTCTCGGGTCCGCTTACTTACTTCATGATGACCTTGATAAGATTCAACCTGTTTATCATTTAATTATTTTTCTATTCTTGCAATTTTTTTTACTCACATTAGTTGTTATATTTCATCATTTGGTTCACTAGAGCTTTGGAGCCATCAGCACAAAATAGAGGTCATCCTGTACATGGCAATAAGGATGTGTAAGGACTTGATGTGCGTTGCTATATGATCACTGAAGTTGTTCAAGAGGATGGTGCATGATTGCCGATACTGGACATGATGTTGCTGGGTTCTAGTAATCAAGAAAATCGGGAAGGAAGAAGGTGTGGAGAGGGGCGTAACTGAAGTTGCTTGTGATATAGGTTGAACCGAGCAGGACATATACGGCTGGTTTGATGAGCTTGGCTGTGACAATGGCAAACAAATACCCCTATGTTCTCCCCTGCTTTATGAATCATTTATTGTTCATTTTCTTCATTTTTTTTTAACTTTGGCTTTCGTTGCAGTTTACATTTTCTGTTTACATTTTCTACTTTAAGTTTACAAGTTTACAATTTTTGCTTGTGTTCCATTGTTGATCCTTTAAAATCCTGCTTTATTATTTTGTTCAGCCTTGTTGTTATGTGCAGGAGTTGTGACAAAGCTGACCTATGCTGGTATGAATGTTTACAGCAAGAATGGTGGTGCACGGAGAAGTGCTGAGCTACGCAGAATGCAAGAGCAGAATGCAGTGCAGTGCATGGCAACTTACAGCTGCGACTGTTAGCGCACTTGTCTACTGCTTGGTGCTGTTTTAGCTGGAACGATAATCTTATTGTAACAGTCGTGCTTGCAGAAGTCAGTACAGAGTTGTGTAGTGGGGAGGATATGTGCAAGACCGGCGAGGAATTTTGGGTGGAGCTGAAGCAAACGTTAGCTGGGCAAAGACATGGGCTGTGTTGCAGGGAATGGAGCAAGAGCAGGACAGCATCTGGAGCACCTGGATGCAACAGTACAGTACAACACCTGGAAATAAAGCATGTACAGTACTTGTACACAGGACCGGGGCTGGCTGGAAAATCTTCCTAGGCCATGTTTGGCATTTTCATTTCGGTCACATTATCCATTTTTCATGCATTTTTGATATTTTATTTTCAATATTATTTGTTAGCTTAAGAATTAGAGTTTTAAATTAAAGTTTTAAATTAATTTGCATGTTAGTTATATTTTCTTTGCTTGTTAGTTCAAAACTTAGATTTAATTATGTTAATAGTTAATTTTTATTTTAGTGTTAGGTGTTGCCTTTTAAAATTAAATTAGGGATAAAATCATTTTATGCATTTTTAAGTTTTCATTTTAAATTAAAAAATCCAAAAATATTCATTTCTCATACATTATTTAAATTTTATTGTTAAGTTAGTAATTAGCTATAGTTAGGATTAATTTAGAATCACTATTTTAGGCATTTAGTTTTATAATTATATTTAGAAATTTTAGAATTTTATTTCATTAGATTTTAGGTTAGTTTAAGTTGCATTTTTTAATTTTTGATAGTTAGATTAATTACATGCATAATTTATTTTTTTTAGGATTGTTAATTTTAATCTGATTAATTTTAGTTATTTATTTTCATATTTGCATTTTACTTTGGTAGCATTAATTAATTTTAACTGTTTCAATTATCTTTTGTAGGTTATTGCTTTTAATTACTTGGAGCTCTGTAAGTAATTTCAGCTCTGTGTTATTTTCTTTATTTTATAATTTTTATTGTTTGTTTAGTACTTTTTAATTCTAGCCCTGTAAATCACCCCCTAAAAATTCATAATTTGCTAGGATATACATAGGGTAAGATTAACTGGTACTTAATTAGGCTAATTAGCTTCTCTATGGGACGATAATCCGGGACTCAAATCCCTTTTATTACTTGTATGACCCGTGCACTTACCTTCTTATTCATGACTATACATGGAGCCCCTTCTACTCTTCTGTGTGAAATCGAGCTAGAGTCTGAGAGGCAACGGTATATTTACCAGCCCTGCTCGCACATTATTTTCAAAGGGATTTTTGAGAAAACGAAAAGGTGTTGGATGCCTCAGATGATGCTGTGTGTTTCACTCGAGATGCTTGTACTAGATTTTTGGCAATCATGCTGGAGCCTTCGAGTATTGCTAAGTGTCTTGCTCTGACTATGCTCGCATGTAACTTCCTAGTAATACTGCGCTCGATGCCTCATCTATGCTGTGTGTCCTACGCTGAGTTGCTCACACGAGGTTTTCATGATTATGTTGTGTGTTGAGTAAAACCGTGTTAGAGCCGTCATGTACTGTTGTGTGTCTTGCATTGACTTGCTCACACGTGATTTGTGAATGTGATGTAATAAGTACAAACTTGTGCTAGAGCCGTCGTGTACTGTTGTGTGTCTTGTACTGACCTGCTCTCACGTGATTTTGAGACAAGGGAAATAGGTGATAAGGATCCATGAGAGCACGATGTACCGTGAGCGTTAGCCATGGGGTACGATGTGCCATGATTTGAGTATGAGCTGAAGGGATGGTTGATCCGCCTCCCCAAGCATAGGTTCCCGAACACCTAATCAGTGTTGCCTAGAATCTGACTATGACCATAACTCTTCTTATATCTGTGTGATACGACATTGTCACTACTGTGTGAGGTAACATATGTCTCCCCTACTGTGTGTCTAGGGATATGATAACCCATAAATTATGTCTCAGATATATTGATTTGCTAAATGTAAAGCATTTTCTAAGTATGAACTGTGTGAATTGGATTATACTATGTGATTCTGTATGAATATGCGTATACCCATCTAGCCAATTAACGGTTTCGTATTGATGGAAGTTGTTTTAAAAAGAATGCATATGTTTATAAGGAAAATATATATTTTAGCATGTAGATAGTGTAGTTATCTACCTACTTTCATATTTTCCTTACTGAGAATGTTAGCTCACCCCCTTATTTCCTCCTCCACAGTTACTACACAGTAGTGAGTACACTGCAGTCATCCCTACTATCGTGTTTCTTCGGTCATCTAGCAGTATAGGGAGGTATACACTTGAGATGAAAAATTTTGTATCCTATAAATTAGTGCACAGTAAAGTTTGTATTGTGCATTTTGGGGGATGTATATAATAGAAAGTGATGTAAAGGCTTTTGCACTTATAAATAATAAGTCCAGTTTCTATTCTACTTCATTTATATGAATTTAGTTAACTAAAATGGATGAGATATGGATTAGATGTTGACTCACAGCCCAACTGTAATTCGTAAGGTAAAGGTCATGGACTGAGAGATAGGGTCGTGACAATATAGTACTTGATTATTTCTCGTACTTGATTTTAAGGCGATTTGTGTATGATAGAGTACTGGAGCGTTGCTCGTACTCAGTTTTATTGGTTGATGCATGATAGAGTATTGGAGCATTGCTTATACTCAGTTTTACATGACATAGTGTTGGGAGCATTGCTCGCACTAGAGTTATAAGACTTGTGCATGTGATCGTGCTAGAGTTTACTCGCACGTACCGATTTTGAAAGAGATAGCATGAAACAGCAGTGCTGGGAGCCTGTACAGACTGTGTGTCGCACCGATTATATACTCGCACGTGCAAAAGTTTTTAGATATGGCCAAGGGCTATAGAAACTATTATCCATGGTATGAGGGCTAAGACCTATGGCAAGCACCTCGACTATGAGGATTGGGTCCATGGAGTACTTTGTACCGTGTATGTCACATGGAGTATGATGTACCGTGAGTACACGATGATATAGAGTTGTTGCCTGACGGTTGAGGATTTAACCCACCTCTCGTTACTGCAAATGTGAGGCCTTGTACACCGCGTACTGTGCAGCCTGGGATCACGAAAAAATGAGATATGGTCATAATTTTCGAACATGTAGTCGCCTATCTCTTTTCACTCACTTGAGATTTCTTATTTGAATTATCACATGATTTTATAAATTGGAGATGGGACTTTGTGAATTGTAAAAAGGGTAACCCTAGGGATGGGTGAGGCCCGGATTTCCATGTTTTTACATGATGATATGTCATCTTTGTTTTTATTTAATTGAAATGGCATAATGAAATGTGATTTGCAAATTTTACATAACAATGCAATGTTTTGCATAATTTGTTGAGTTTGTTAAACCAGCATGTTTTCAGTTCATACTGATGATTTGTATCTATCTATATGTATATATATATACTTGCATAAATGTTTCAAGAAAGATACATGCTTTAGATGTGAATCGAAAATGAAATGATTTAATGGCATGAGCATTATATTTTGTAGATAGTGTGGTCATCTACTTGCTTTCCTTATTTCCTTACTGAGCTGTGAGCTCACCCCCTTTTTAATTCCTCCTCTCTACAGAGCGTTCATAGTAGTTGAGCACGACTGAGGATTGGTATTACTTTATCCACTGCATACCCATCTTATGAAAGGTATACACATTCGAACGTTTTGTACTAAACAATGTAAAAGCATAGTTATATAAATAAATGTACGGTTGAGGATGTATATGTACAAGTATTTGTATTTAATATATGTAAATTAATTCTGAGAAAGAGAACTTACGATCAATGGATAATTGTAATGACTTGTATGCATGCTATGAAACGAATGTGGTTGAGGTCACTAATATCGAATCACAGCCCAACAGTTTGGTGATTAAATTATGACAGAAGGAAAGGTAAGTAAAATACGAAAAATTTGTAGTGAATTTTGGTAAGTTACAGGCGGTTATGATAGAATGGTATTAGAGCGAAGTTGGTCTGATGTGAATCGATATTAGTAATTAGGAAAGTGTACATCCCCATATTACTGTGCTTTGTTCAGTTACAATTGTGTATACGAGATGGGAGTCAGACTAATTAATGGTTATGAATGCAGGAATTGAGCCATTATGGCTAATACTAGCCGTGGTAGAGGGGTTAGAGGTAGGGCTCAAGGCCGTAGAGGTAGGCCTGAGACTAGAGATGAGATGACAGGTCCCACTCAGGTACCAAAAAGTACCAAGGCACACATCACAAGATTAGAGCATCGCCTTGAGACTATAGTGGAGTTACTGGTACAGACTTTGCCAGGTGACAGGGGTAGGATGCAGGAACTGCGCCTGGAGAAGCAGCTGCACCTGGTACGGCTGTACAACCAACTCAGACGCTACAACCTACAGATACTCCTACACTCCCACCACTTCAAGATATGCCTTCTCCTGTAGCTGCACGACAAGGCGGTAGTACGTTGGGGTATGGTTCTGAGCTTGATAGATTGCGACAATTCCAGAAGTTTGGACCTCCGTTGTTTAGTGGGGTAAAGGACCTCATGGTTGCAGAGGATTGGCTATGAGATATGGAGACGTTATATGGATTCTTTGAGTGTACGACGCTCGAGATTGTCGCGTTTGCTGTGTTCCTACTGAAGGGATCGGCAAAGCATTGGTGGAAGTCCACCAGGGTTATATTGAGAGCATGACACTCAGAGATCACTTAGGATATCTTTTTGGATGCCTTCAAGAGGCAGTATGTCCCGGACACAGCGCAGCGGAAGCTGCAGATGGAATTCCTGGGGTTGAGCCAAGGGACTCAGTCTGTGGATGAGTACGAGACACGATTTATATCCTTGGGTAGGTATGACTTCGATACTATGAGTAGTGGACAAGGAAAGTTCGCAGAATTATTGATAGACTGAGACCAGTATTACGGTCTAGACTAGTTCCATTTAATATCTCTACCTATGATGAGGCAGGGCGCCACTTTATGAGCAGGACTATGAGAGGAATGTCTCTGAGTTCAAGATATTTAGCAGGGGTAGAGACCGAGATAGGAAGAGGCCGATGAGTGATAGTGCCAGAGGTTTCGGATATCGATGAGGGAGGAGACTCTTCGGTAAGAGACCACGGATTGAAAAGATACAGGAGATGACTGTTAGATCTCTTTCATATCCGGCTATAGCTCCAGCTAGGGGCATTATGATTGGAGGACCGAGGCCTACCACAGAGCAAAGTAGTAGATGTGCTAGATTCCTTGGCGGTAGACCTTGTCCTATTTCTAATGGATTGTGCTTTAGATATGGGAAGCCAGGGCATTGACACGCCCAAAGGGTATTGTCCGCAAGTGCACGGGTCGTACAATTAATAATGGGATTTGAGTCCCGAGTTATCGTCCCTCAGAGAAGTTGATCAGCCTAATTAACTACTGGTTAATCTTACCCTAAGTATATCCTAGCAAATTATGAGGTTGCAAGGGTTGATCTACTAGGCTAATTAAACTTACTGAAAACAATAAACATTACAAACTAAAGAAAATAAAACTAAACTAAGATTTGCTTACAGAACTCCGAGCAATTAAAGAAAATACCTACAAAAGAAAATTAAAACAATTAAAATTAATTAACGCAATTAAAATAAAATGCAAATATGAAAATAAAGAAATAAAATTAATTAACTAAACTTTAAACAAACTTAAAATAAAAATGTATGAATTGAGTTTAATCTAAATTAATTCTAATAAAAATAAAAATTAACTAATGGCATAATTAAATCTAAATTCTAGACTAATTAATAAATTGAACTATAACTAATCATGCAAATAAAATTAAAATCATAACTTCTTATGCTAACAAATTAAATTGGAATTAACTATTCTAAAAATGCATGAAAATGGATTAAAGCTACAATGCAAATGTGCCAAACAAGGCCTTAGCCAATTTTAAATCATCCACATATCCCTCCAAACATTGTTTACGTCTTCATTTCATTTTTTGGTTTCCAGGTGTGGTCTCGATTTGCTTGGTCTGCTATCCAAGTGCTCATGATTTGTCCTCTGCATCTGATCCTGCAATCTGCTACTGTTCCAGGCGTTGCTGTCTGTTCCCTGCATCCACTGCTGTGGCTGCTCCTTAATGCCATTATTCAGCTGCCAGCAGCACATGTGTAAAATCGATTGTTTGCTTCTGCTCCCGTATGCTTTTCTGCTGCATTATACTGCTATCGTTACCTGCAACCAAGTGTTGCTACTGCCTCTGCTACATTGTCCTGCCGCTAATCAGTCACCACATCGAGCTTCAGCAGGAATGACTGGCTTTGCACTTAGCCATCAACTGGCCATGGCCTGTTTCCCGACAACTACAGCAGCTAGTTATGCGTCCTTCTGCTCTGTTCAGTGCAACCCAAACCAATCACCAGCTACTGTCATCCATGTCCACACCTTTAGCAACTATGCAGCAAATGAAGACTAGCAAAAGACTAAAGCATTCAGCAGCAAATGGAATAGCACAATAATAAATGAAGAACTAAAATGAACAGTCAAGTGAGTTTCAAACAGAGCCGAACAGAGGGTAGAGTTATTGCTATTGTCATTGCCCGGTCTAGACCAGTGTACCACCATCCAACATACATTCTTCAATCACCCGAACATCACAGCATGAAGCAATGAACTAACAAACAACCAAATACAAAAAATCATAGGTGAACAGTAAGTAGAAAATGAAAACAGAGCACAACAGTGGCTGAATTTGTGGCTCTCGGTTATGGCTTCTTTGTTGCTCTCAGATTAGCCGTTGAACACCCTCTCTCGGTTCTGAATGTAAACATCTCCAAACAAGTAGAAACTAAGAAGAAGATGCTGAAATTTTCACTAAGACACAATATAATCGAGAGCTATAAAAAAAATACAAGTTTGTCAAAAAAAATACATAAGCACATAGATCAAACCGAGAGCTACCACTAGGAATTAAGAAATATGAATAAGCAGTAGAAAATCAAGAAAGAAAACTGAAATAGGAAGCAAACTGAGAGAAATTGAAACAGAAAAAGGGAGGATTAAAACAGTACCGAATTAGAGAACCATAACTAAACTATTGAATCATTAACTAAAGAAAAATACAGCAAAGTGGATGAAGAAGGAACCACCTGTCACTCGGTATCTTCCCCTCTACTCAAACCCGATCCACGGTGAAGAATGAAAAAAATAAAAGAAACCGAAACTAGGAAGGAAACCTGGAGCAACAATATAAAAATAATAACTTTAAATTAAAACTTAAACAGTAAAATAACAATGGAATAGAAACTGAACAAATCCTAGAAGAAATATGATGAATCGTGGCTGCTGTCACCAGCCAAAAAAATTCAAAAAAAAACTTCTGAAAAATAAACCTAAAATAAATGTTTAACCTAAAAAAAACTAAAGTTGCCCCCTACTCCTAAATTACTTCTATTCTAACCTAAACTACCCCCTTTTCAATTGACATCTTTTTCTATTTATACACACACTTAGGGGTACAATTGTAATATTTTCATCCTAGATGAGTTAACATTGTTTGGCCACTTATCTTCACACCATTGGCTCCTTGAAAAATAATATTTCCATGTCATCTGTCTTTTTGTCCAATTGGATGTGCTAGGCTCGTGTTGTCCGCGTGGTCTAATCTCGATTTTAGCCCAATTTCGGTCCATTTTCTATCGAAATATTCAAAATTCATTCGGATTTAATTTATTTGCAAACATGATAATTTTAATTAAATAAAGGGGATAATTAACAAAATAAATTGGGGATTTAAATAATTAATTAGGAAATTAAGCACAAATAATTCTAAAAATATAGAATTATCACACCCCCAAACTTGAGCTTTTGCTTGTCCTCAAGCAAAATAAAATAATTATAGGAATGACATGTACTAAACACAATAATTTCCCCAATATTATCCTCAAAGAAAAAGTACAGACTATGATCTTAAAGATTAACAATTACAAGTCCAACATTCCAATTTATTCAATCATAAGTCCTAACCCAAATTGGACTCCTCGTGAGTGTGTGAAAAATGTCAAAGTCACTTCACAGTACATTATTCGGATTAGATTATGCAAACATAGGGAATGTAAAGTCAAAGACATGTGATCATTCCCATAAGTTTACTTTTCACTTCTCTCTCCACTAATGTAGTCACACTTAACTAAAGATCAATAAGACTTCATTAAGCTTGTAATGTAAGGCTGGGGCTAAGGTATGATAAAGTCGTTTTAGGTTTAATTACCTCTTAACATGCATTACTTCTAGAATCTTAATGCAAGAGCTCAATTTATTTTCCCAAACTTATTTCTTTTGCTAAACTTTTTTTTTGTATTTTTCTTCTTTCTTCTTTTTTTTATTTTATTTTTTCAATACATACTCTATCACTATCACTTAATACCAATATAGCTCACAATATATCCCAATGACTTTACATGCTTTTGGGGTAAGGGATAGGAACAAAGTATTTAAGCTAAGGAAAATAACGTAGGTATATTTACAAAGAAAAGCTTATTTGGCCCAGATGGGTGACTAGGGGCAGAATATGTACAAGGAAGGCTAAAAAGGCTCAAACGATCCAAAGATGGCCTAAATCATCTCCCTAATCAAGTGTGATCTAATATTTCACCTCGAGATTAGATCAAACAAATTCTAGAATATGATGCACAAAATCAATTGAACAAATGCAATCATATGTATACATAAGCTTTCTCTAAATAAATATATGGATTCCTGACATGACATGTGCATAAGATGAGGCAATCACAATCAAAATTAAGAAAAATTCAAGAATTCAACTTCATGCTTTTCCTATAATCATGCTTCTCAGTCAATCAAAGTCAGACTAAATCATGGGGTCATATCATTGGAATATGAGAAAACTACATGCTAAGTACTAAATCATCCCAAAATCAAACAATTTTAGCTCATATTTTCGAAAAAAAATTGAAAAAATTTTCAAATTTGCTCGAATTTTTGAAAAATACTCAAGTGATATCCCCTCCCCCAAACTTGAAGTGCACAGTGTCCTCAGTGTGCAGATAATATAAGAATTTAAGCTCAAGAATATAGTACTCCCCTATCTGATGTTGATGAACAACTAAAGCTTTTATTGAAAGCGTAAAACTTAGAAAATAAACCTGCAAAATAAACAAAGAAAGAAACAACAGAAAAGAAAAAAGAACTATGTACAAAGTGAAAATAAAAACACAACCACTTCAAATGCAGCTGAAGAAAACAACACTCAGCAGCAGGGCGAAGAGTAAGAGGATCAGCCATAATGGTGATAGAATGTTAACAGCTAAATCCTCCTTAGCTCTATTTACTTCCCTCATTCTTTCAGATTTCATGTGCTTAAGCCTTATATCCTCATTAATCTCTATCTTAAAACACTCTTGAGAGTCATCAAGGAGCTTCAAAGGTTTGAAAACATTAAACTTCACTTCCTGATCTTGCACTCTCATAGTCAACTCCCCCTTTTGCACATCAATTATCGTCCTACTAGTAGCTAGGAAAGGTCTGCCTAAAATAATAGGGACTTCCCTGTCTTCCTCCATATCTAGTACAATAAAATCTGCAGGAAAAATAAACTTGTTCACCTTTACTAAGATATCCTCAATGACCCCCTTTGGATATTTAATGGATCGATCTGCTAGCTGAAGGGTTACTGTGGTAGGCTTGATATCCCCTATTCCTAACTTTTGGTAGATAGACAAAGGCATCAGATTGATACTGGCTCCTAAATCACACAGGGCTCTACCAAAGACTAGATTTCCAATAGTGCAGGGTATGGAAAAACTCCCGGGATCCTTGAGCTTGAGGGGTAATTTCCTCTGGATAATTGCACTACATTCCCCAGTTAAGGCCACTATCTCATAATCTTCCAATCTCCTTTTCCTAGAGAGGATATCCTTCAGAAACTTTACATAACTTGGCATTTGCTCTAAGGCATCTGCGAAAGAAATGTTGATGTGAAGTTTCTTAAAAACCTCAAGAAATTTAGCGAATTGTTGATCGATTTTTTTATTTTGGTACCTCTGAGGAAAAGGTACTGGCGGTCTAACCGGAGGGGATGTAGTGGTAACATATGTAGCATCAGAGGGAAAGGAAGGCTGTGAAGTAGAAGAAGATATAGATGAAGAAGCGCCTAGCTTGGATTCTTTTACAGCCTGATCCTGATGTTCCTGTTCTTTCTAAGCTGCCTCTTTAGACCCTAAGGGCTCTACCACTGTGGGTTTAATAGGATTGGACTTAACTTGTGGATCATTTAGCTCTCTGCCACTCCTAAGGGTGATGGATCTAACATGTTCCTTACCCTCCCTTTGCTTAATAGGATTAATTTCAGTGTTACTGGGGAGGGTCCCTTGTGGACGCTGGCTAAGAGCACTAGCTATTTTCCCAACCTGAACTTCTAAGTTCTTAATCAAGGCAGCTTAATTTTGCAAGATCGTTGTGAACATTTCCTCAAGCGAGGGCTTCTTCTCAGCTGTTGGTGCTGGTGCAAGTATATACTATGGCTGGATAGGTAGTGGTGGTGGAGATGAATGATGCTAAAATTGTTGAAATGGGTATGGGTGATGAGAAGGCGGATGATGAGTAAATTGTGGCTGTGGTGGTACCTGAACAGGTGGAACTTGAAAACCAGGGAGTCCTACAGGTCTAGAGCTAGAAGTTTGCCATTGGTTTTGGCTCCAGGAGAAGTTAGGATGGTTCCTCCACCCTGGATTATAGGTGTTTGAAAATGGGTTGTTCTGTTGCGTTTGAGAAGGGGCAACATACTGAACCGATTCTAATTTGAGCGGACACCTATCTACAGAGTGGGTACCACTACACAGCTCACAAGAAAGAAAAGGACTTTGGATAGAATACATAGGGTTAGGACTAGTGGAAGGATTATGTTGGGTACTGAGCGACTCTACCTTCTTCATAAGATTGGCGATTTGAGAGGTCAAAGGTGGATAGAGTGTCGAGCTCATATATACCCGCCGATTTCTTTGGTAATTGCCTTTCCGAGGACCATTGATAGTTGTTAGCCGCCATCTTATCTAGCAGCTCATAAGCCTCCTCCTCTATTTTGCACATCAAGGCTCCTCCTGACGCAGCGTCTACTATAGTCCTATTTTGGCTTGTAAGTCCATTGTAGAAGCTCTGGACTTGCAACCATAGAGGTAGGTCGTGGTGAGGGCACTTCCTAAGAAGCTCCTTATATCGTTCCCATGCCTCGTAAAGGGATTCAAAGTCGTACTGGGCAAAGGAGGATATATCGCTACGGAGTCTGGCCATTTTAGAGGGAGGGAAAATTTTGGCTAGAAATTGGTGGGCTAACTCGTCCCATGTAGAAATTGATCTTGGAGGCAGGGAGGTCAACCAGTGTCTTACCCTATCCCTAAGTGAGAAGGGGAATAGTCTGAGTCTAAGCGCATCATTAGATAATCCATTGTGTTTGAACGTATTGCACAAGTCCAGGAATTGCCCAAGGTGAGCATGTGGGTCATCGTGTGGAAGCCCACTGAACTGTAAAGAAGTCTAGATCATCTGAAGGATGGAAAGCTTAATTTCAAATTATTAGCAGGGACAGCTGGTGGCCTAATGCCAGTATAATATCCTTCAATTGTTGGCATCGCCTAATCTCCAACGGTCCTACTTTCCCTATTTTCTGCCATCGTGTTTTACTACGGAGCTATAAATTTCCTAGAGTCCTTTCAAATTTTCCTAAGAGCTCGTTCAATTTCAGGATCTAGAGAAAAGCAATCAAAACTCCTGGCTCTACGCATGCAAACATCAGAAAGTCCTTAAATTTTTTTTTATTAAATGGAGAAAATTAACTAAACAAAACTAAGAATCTAAATATTTATAAGCTAGAATTACACCTAAGCATAATTTCACCGATATTAATTAACGACTAATTAAAACTTCCCCGGTAACGGCGCCAAAAACTTGACACGCCCAAAGGGTATTGTCCGCAAATGCATGGGTCGTACAAGTAATAATGGGATTTGAGTCCCGAGTTATCGTCCTTCAGAGATGTTGATCAACCTAATTAACTACCGATTAATCTTACCCTAAGTATATCCTAGCAAATTATGAGGTTGCAAGGGTTGATCTACTAGGCTAATTAAACTTACTGAAAACAATAAACATTAAAAACTAAAGAAAATAAAACTGAACTAAGATTTGCTTACAGAACTCCGAGCAATTAAAGAAAATACCTACAAAAGAAAATTAAAACAATTAAAATTAATTAACGCAATTAAAATAAAATGCAAATATGGAAATAAAGAAATAAAATTAATTAACTAAACTTTAAACAAACTTAAAATAAAAATGCATGAATTGAGTTTAATCTAAATTAATTATAATAAAAATAAAAATTAACTAATGGCATAATTAAATCTAAATTCTAGACTAATTAATAAATTGAACTATAACTAATCATGCAAATAAAATTAAAATCATAACTTCTTATGCTAACAAATTAAATTGGAATTAACTATTCTAAAAATGCATGAAAATAGATTGAAGCTACAATGCAAATGTACCAAACAAGGCCTTAGCCAATTTTAAATCATCCACATATCCCTCCAAACACTGTTCATGTCTTCATTTCATTTTCTGGTTTCCAGGTGTGGTCTCGGTTTGCTTGGTCTACTGTCCAGGTGCTCACGATTTGTCCTCTGCATCTGATCCTGCAATCTGCTATTGTTCCAGGCGTTGTTGTCCGTTCCCTGCATCCACTGCTGTGGCTGCTCCTTAATGCCATTATTCAGCTGCCAGCAGCACATGTGTAAAATCGATTGTTTGCTTCTGCTCCCGTATGCTTTTCTGCTGCATTGCACTGCTTCCGTTACCTGCACCCAGGTGCTGCTACTGCCTCTGTTGCACTGTCCTGCCGCTAATCAGTCACCACATCGAGCTTCAGGAGGAACGATTGGCTTTGCACTTAGCTATCAACTGGCCATGGCCTATTTCCCAGCAACTACAGCAGCTAGTTATGCGTCCTTCTCCACTGTTCAGTGCAACCCAAACAAATCACCAGCTACTGCCATCCACATCCACACCTTCAGCCAGAGAAACAATATAAAAATAATAACTTTAAATTAAAACTAAAACAGTAAAATAACAATGGAATAGAAACTGAACAAATCCTAGAAGAAATATGATGAATCGTGGTTGTTGTCACCAGCCAAAAAAATTCAAAAGAAAACTTCTGAAAAATAAACCTAAAATAAATGTTTAACCTAAAAAAAAAAATAAAGCTGCCCCCTACTCCTAAATTACTTATATTCTAACCTGGACTACCCCCTTTTCAATTGACATCTTTTTCTATTTATACACACACTTAGGGGTACAATTGTAATATTTTCATCCTAGATGAGTTGACATTGTTTGGCCACTTGTCTTCACACCAGTGGCTCCTTGAAAAATAATATTTCCATGTCATCTGTCTTTTTATCCAATTGGATGTGCTAGGCTCGTGTTGTCTGCGTGGTCCAATCTTGATTTTAGCCTAATTTCGGTCCATTTTCTACTGAAATATTCAAAATTCATCCTTATTTAATTTATCTACAAACATGAAAATTTTAATTAAATAAAGGGGAAAATTAACAAAATAAATTGGGGATTTAAATAATTAATTAGGAAATTAAGCACAAATAATTCTAAAAATATAGAATTATTAGGCATATGGCGAGAGCATGCCCAAAGATTATCGATATTGGCCCACAGATGGGCAAGGAGACAGAGAGAGCTCTAGCTAACTGTCTGCTACAAGGAGGAGAGCGATATTGGATGAGGGGAGTCCATGTCTTGGGCCAGGTCACGGCTGATGCTTCCTCTAATGTGATTAGAGGTAACATCCTGATGTATGATTTAGAAGTATATGTTTTAATTGATCTTGGTGCCACTCATTCATTTATATCGCCTTCATTTCCATGTAAGTTATTAAAACAAGTCGAGCGTACACCTTTAAGTAGGATGATGTTAATCAATACACATATGGATAACATTCAGCTAGTTGAGTATGTGTTAAATGACTGCAAGCTAAGAGTAGGGGAAAAGGATATGACAGCCAATCTAGTATTGTTAAGTATGAGTGTTTTTGATTTAATATTAGGAATGGATTGGTTATCGTCAGACCATGCTGTGTTAGATTGTTACGCTAAGATAGTTATGTTTCCTACCCTTATGAATTACGTTGTAAAGTTTGATGAAAAGAAATGAAAGTAGTAGTTATGGTTACAATAAACAATATACTATGCTAATAGCGAAATGAAAATATTGAAGGTTTTATTGCGTACGTGGTTGATACGGATAAGGCACATTCGGAGTTAGCAGATATTCCTGTGGTTGGTGAGTTCCCAGATGTGTTTCCGGATGAATTGCCAGGGTTACCACTAGATAGAGAGATGGAGTTCTATATAGATTTGGTGCCTGGTACTGAACCTATTTCGAAACCACCGTATCGCATGGCCTTAATTGAGCTGGAGGAGCTCAAGAGATAGTTACAGGAGCTGTTGGTTAGGGGGTTCATCAGACCGAGTGTTTCACCTTGGGGAGCACCAGTTTTCTTTGTGAAGAAGAAGGATGGAAGCCTCTGATTGTGTATAGATTACAGATTGTTGAATAAGGCTACCATTAAGAATAGGTATTCCCTTCCATGTATTGATGATTTTGTTGGATCAGCTCCAGGGAGCGCAGGTCTTTTCTAAGATTGATCTGAGGTCTGGGTATTATCAGTTGAAAGTTCAAAGTGGAGATATACCTAAGACAGCATTAAGGACTCGATATGGCCACTATGAATGTTTAGTTATGCCGTTCGGATTGACGAATGCTCCTACAATTTTCATGGCTTTGATGAACGATGTGTTCAAGCCATATTTGGATCAGTTTATTATCTTTTTCATCGATGACATATTAGTATACTCGAGATCCGAGAAGGAGCATAAGAAGCACCTCAGGATTGTATTGTAGACCCTACGACAGCAGAAGATGTATGATAAACTCAGTAAGTGTGACTTTTGGTTAGCACAGATCTCATTTTTTGGACATATTGTGTCGAGGGATGGAGTATCAGTAGATCCATCCAAGATTGAGGCTGTAGTTCAATAGGAACAGTCGAAGATAGTCATCGAGATTAGGAGTTTTATAGGTTTAGAAGGATATTATCAAAAATTTGTTGAGGGATTTTCGAAGTTGGTTGCTCTATTGACACGTCTCACTCAGAAGGGTGTAGCATTAGCATGGGACGATGATTGTGAGGGGAGTTTTCAGGAGCTGAAGCGTCGATTGATCACCGCTCCGATTCTCACTATCCCTACCAGCTCAAGAGGATTTTCAGTGTATACTGATGCTTCACATCAGGGACTAGGCTGTGTATTGATACAAGATGGAAGAGTAGTTTCTTATGGATCCAGACAGGTGAAGGATCATGAGAAGAACTATCTGACCCACGATTTGGAGTTAGCAGTAGTAGTGTTTTCATTGAAAGTATGGTACCACTACTTGTACGGTAAGAAGTTTCAGATTTTTACCGACCACAAGAGCCTCAAATATCTATTCTCGCAGAAAGAGTTGAACATGAAACAAAGAAGATGACTAGAGCTTCTGAAGGACTATGATTGCAAGATACTTTAGCATTCGGGTAATGCTAATGTTACAGCTAATGCTTTAAGCAGGAAGAGCCTTGGGATGGTATCATATATGATGGTCAGGGAACATGAGTTGTTAGAGCAGTTTGCTAGCCTCAGTTTGAGAGTTGTGCCTTCTAACATGGAAACGGACTATATGATTGCTAGCCTACACTTGGAGTCGGATCTGTTAGACAGGATTAGATAGGCTCAACAGACTGATCTATATTGCATTAATATGACTAGTCAGATACAGAGGGGCACAGTGACTGATTTTGAGATAAGTTCTGATGGACTATTGAGGTTCAGAGGTATGGTGTGTGTTGGAAATTGATTTTGTCTGAAGCTCATTCTTCGAGGTACACATTAGATCCGGGGAGTGATAAGATGTACCAGAACCTTTGAAAGGTGTACTAGTGGTTAGGTATGAAGAGAGATGTGGCAGATTTCGTGGCGATATGTCTTGTATGTCAGCAGGTGAAGGCAGAGCATCAGAGATCGACAGGGTTATTGCAGCCTCAACCTATACTAACATGGAAATGGGAGCATATCACTATAGATTTCGTGATGGGTTTACCGAGGACCTGTAGAAATCATGATGCGATATGGTTAATCATTGATAGACTGACAAAGTCAGCCCACTTCTTAGCTATGAGAGCTACCGATACTCTTAGTTCATTAGATGAATTGTATGTACGAGAGGTAGTGAGGTTGCATGGTGTTCTAGTGAGTATTGTCTGGGATAGGGATTCTCGCTTCATTTCCCACTTTTGGGAACATTTTCAAGAAGTCATGGGAACCCAGTTGAGTTTGAGCACCGCTTTCCATCCTCAGACAGATGGTTAGTCAGAGAGGACGATACAGACTCTAGAGGACATGTTAAGAGCATGTGTGCTAGATTTTAGAGGCTCCTTGGATGATCATTTACCACTAGCTAAATTTGCCTACAACAACAGTTATCATGCGAGTATCGGGATGGCACCATATGAGGCTTTGTATGGCCGTAGATGTCATTCCCCTTTTGGGTGGGAAGAAGTAGGTGACCGAAAGAGTTTTGCTCCTGATTTGGTTACACAGGCCTCTAAGGATATCCGATTGATTATTGAGAGATTGAGGATAGCTCAGAATAGACAAAAGAGTTATGATGACAGGAGACGGAGACCCCTTGAATTCGCAGTTGGTGAGTCAGTGTTTCTGAAGGTTTCTCCTTCCAAGGGTATAGTGAGATTCGGGAAGAGAGGTAAGCTGAGTCCTCCTTACATTGGACCCTTTGAGATACTTGATCGAGTGGGAGATAAGGCCTATAGGTTGGCTTTGCAATCAAATTTATCAGGAGTACATAATGTCTTCCACATTTCGATGCTTTAGAAGTATTATCCAGATCCGACCCATGTGATTCAGTATGCGCTATTGGAGCTCCAAAATGATCTAACATATGTAGAGAAACCGATCCTAATATTGGATAGGAAGGAAAAAGTCTTGGTAGCAAAGACCATTGGGTTAGTGAAGGTTCTCTGGCAGCATTACACTTCAGAGAAGGCTACTTGGGAGCTAGAGAGTCTAATGCAAGAGAGACACCCCTGGTTGTTTGATGATTTACTTGGTTCTAATTTGGAGGACCAAATTTCTTAAAGGAGGGCAGGAATGTAAGGCCCATAAATTCTTATGTATTCATTATGATTTCGTAATGTACAAACAAGTTACATTTGATATGCATCATAAGAAATAAATGTTTTTAAGTTCCAAATGTGAATGAAATGCAAAATGAGTAGTAAAGCGAATTAAATATGAATATACTTTGAATTTCTAGGAAAATTACAACAAAAATGTTGCTGATGAAGGGCAGATCGATCTCATTAGCACGGGGAGATCGATCTCATCGCCTTGAAATACAATGCCAAGTATTCTGCAAAAGGGAGATTGATCCCTCATTTAAAACATATCGATCTTGGGTGAATTCTAGTTGAGACAGATCGATCTCTAAAGGGTTCTGGATAGCACAAATCGATCTCTTCTCAAAGGCCAGATCAATCCCTAAGTGATTCTGTTTTAACCAGATCGATCTCATACCAAGTGGCAGATTGATCCTACCTTCTAAAGGTCGAATTTTGAAGAGATAAACATTGGGCAGGTCGACCTCTCACTGCTAGGAGATCGATCTCCTAAGGTAATTCTATATAAACCCGACTGCTGCACCTTTCTTTCCCAAAAACAATCAATTCCCCATTTACAAAAAGTGAAAACCTAACCTTTATACTTCAAAAATCATCACATTTCAATCAATTTTGAGAGAGATTTGTTTTTGCAAAGTTGTTCCTTGTGAGGAGGAGAATAACATAGTTGAAAACTAGAAGTTGAAATCAAGGATAGAAGAAGTAAGGCGAATTTCCCCTAATTTGGCAAAAAGAGGAAAAATCAAGCTAGGTAAGATTTCAATACACCAACTTCAAGTATGTTAATATAGGTATCTTGGTGAGTTGATTGGTGTATATTTTGTTGGCTGAAAACACTCATGAACATGCTAATCCTCCATGACCTAAAATTTGAGAAAATGAGAGAAAGTTGATTAGGAATGGATTAAATGAGGATTTAATCATGTAGTAATGTTATTAAGCATGTATATATGATTGTAAGATAGTTTGGTGAAATACATGTGTTGAAATAGATGAGGAATGAAAATAGGTATATGAGATGTATGGTGAAATACCATAGTGGGAGAAAATGATGAACTTAAGGCATTGAAAGATCTATGCCGATTCAATTTGAGTCAATAGACTTACTGAGTCTAATAGGTTTTGGATAAATAAATGGTAAAATGAAAATGGACTTAAGAGAGAGTAAGGTCCAATGAGATGTAATAAGGCCAAATGGGTGTAAAAAAAAGCTAAATGCATTGATTGAAATTCATGCAAGTGAAAATTTAGTATATTAAGGTATACTGATGTGAATGGTTATCTATAGCTTCGGAGTTTATATTGGAAGCTGATCAGACTACGTGGTTTAGCAGCATAGAGGAAGTGAGGTCACGTGACATGATCTGAGGTAAGGGAATTTTATGAGTAGCTAGAGGTAGTTATATGTAATTCGTATAGAATTTTGAGTATTTAAATCGTATACGGATTTCCAAATATGGAAAATTTTGGTAGGAACCGACAAGGTAAAATTGTTATTTTACCCCAATTAAGGGTAAAAAGCTTAGGAAGCATGTTTGTGACTAGTTTTGACAGTTGCATAGATAGATTTGGCTAATGTTTTCATGTTATATGCGAAAACAGCACGTTATAGTACCGATTTGATTGAATTGAGTGAATTTCAATTGAAATAAGCCATTTATCGGTTTGTGTGAAAAACCATTGGTGCTAGAGTAATACTCGCACTAGATTTTACTAGATATGCATGACATAGTACTTGAGTATTTCTCGTACTTGATTTCAATGCGATTTGTGCATGATATGGTACTGGAGCGTTGCTCGTACTCAGTTTTATTGGTTGATGCATGATAGAGTATTGGAGCATTACTCATACTCAGTTTTACATGACATAGTGCTGGAAGCATTACTTGCACTAGATTTATATGACTTGTGCATGTGGTCGTGCTGGAGTTTACTCACACGTACCGATTTTGAAAGAGATAGCATGAAACAATCGTGTTGAGAACCTGTGCAGACTGTGTGTCGCACCAATTATATGCTCGCACGTGCAAACGTTTTGAGATATGGCCGAGGGCTATCGAAACTATTATCCATGGTATGAGGGCTAAGACCTATGGCAAGCACCCCGACTATGAGGATTGGGTCCATGGAGTACAATGTACCGTGAGTACATGATGATATAAAGTTGTTGACTAACGGTTAAGGATTTGACCCACCTCCCATTGCAGCAAATGTGAAGCCCCACACACCGAGTACTTTGTAGCCTAGGATCACGAAAAAATGAGATATGATCATAATCTTCGAACATGTAGTCGCCTATCTCGTTTCACTCACTTGAGATTTCTTGTTTGAATTATCACATGATTTTATAAATTGGACATGTGACATTGTGAATTGTAAAAAGCATAACCCGAGGGATAGGTGAGGCCCGGATTTCCATGTTTTTACATGATGATATGCCATCTTTGTTTTTATTTAATTGAAATGGCATAATGAAATGTGATTTGCAATATTTACATAACAATACAATGTTTTGCATAATTTGTTGAGGTTGTTAAACCAGCATGTTTTCAGTTCATATTAATGATTTGTATATATATATATATATATACTTGCATAAATGTTTCAAGAAAGATACATGCTTTACATGTGAATCGAAAGGAAATGATTTAATGACATGAGCATTATATTTTGTAGATACTGTGGTTATCTACTTGCTTGCCTTATTTCCTTACTGAGCTGTGAGCTCACCCCTTTTTAATTCCTCCTCTCTACAGAGTGTTCACAGTAGTTGAGCACGGCTGAGAACTGGTATTACTTTATCCGCTGCATACCCATCTTACGAAAGGTATACACATTCGAACGTTTTGTACTGAACAATGTAAAAGCACAGTTATATAAACGAATGTACAGTCAGGGATGTATAAGTACAAGTATTTGTATTTAATATATGTAAATTAATTATGAGAAAGAGTACTTACGGTCAATGGATAATTGTATTGACTTATACGCATGCTATGAAACGAATGTGGTTGAGGTCACTAATATCGAATCACAACCTAACAGTTTGGTGATTGAATTGTGATAGAAGCAAAGGTAAGTAAAATGCAAAAAATTTGTAGTGGATTTTGGTAAGTCACGTGCGGTCGTGACAGAAGCGATGTTGGAGCGCATAGTGACTATATCACACGGACCAACTCGTACTGACGAGACGTACTTGAGCTCGTGCTGATTGTGTTGTACGGACTGACTTGCACTGACGAGACGTGCTTGAGCGCATGCTTATTGTATCACACGGACCGAGTCACACTGAAGAGATGTGCTTGAGCGCGTGCTGACTGGATGTCACACGGCCTGACTCACACTGACGAGACGTGCTTGTGCACGTGCAGACTGTATCGCATGGTTTGACTCGTACGAAATTTTTATATGTTTTATGAGAAAAATACCATACTGGATTTTGAGACTAAGGTGATGGTGCAGATTAAATACTGAGGGGGTAAATCCTTGAGATTACTCGGTACCCTCAGTCATATTGTATTGTATTGAGGTCCACGGATGTACGTTGTACCATGTAGATACACATAGAGTACGTTAGACCGTGTATTAAGTCTTCGAACTACTGAACTGAACTGTACTGTATTGTTTGGCTGACGGACTGGACTGACTCATCCCCCCTGAGGCGTATAACACTCGCGCACACCTGGCCCGTGAGGCGCAGGGTCACTAACTATGGCCATATGTCGACTGTACTGTTATTGACTGAATCCTACTGTTATTGATTGAATCCCAACCTAGTCTTCACGAACTGAATTGTTTATTGATAGAAAGAAAAGTGAACTGAATTGTTTTACTAATTGAATGAATCGTTTTAAAGGAACGCATTCAAGTGTTTTACTACTTTGATTGAACAGTAAACAGTTTCATCGTACCGACTATATTGAATGCATATGTTTTATATATGATAAAGTATATTACCGAAAATGGAGTGTGATTGAAAGTGTTTTTCAAGGAAAGTGCATCGATTGTGAATCGTTTTCAGTATTAATGAATTGATTTATATGCAAGTGTTTTACAGTGTTTTATAACTGATCATGGCATACATTATAAGCATGTAGATAGTATAGTTGTCTACTACTTACATAAGTTTCTTACTGAGCGCGTTAAGCTCACTCCCTACTTTCCTCCACAAAGTCCGAACAGTAAGTTGGACGCTTCTGTTAGTAGGGCATTTCGCACAGCTGTGATTCCGCGGAGTATATTTCTGCATCGAAGGTATACCTAGTTTTAACAAATCTTTTGTATCTAAAAATTTTGTAAGTACAGCAATTCAAATGAGATGTGTATGGGAAATGTGAACATATTTAAATTTGTTACTAAGAAAGAAAATTAATCAGACTGAGTATTATTCTGACCTAATATCGACTTGTAGCCCAACTGAAATGTCTGTAAATATGGGTCGTTACAGAATTGGTATCAGAGCAAGGTTGGCCTGATACGAGTCGATTTTTTTGAGTAAGAGAAAATTTGAAAAGTTCACATCCTCAACATTACTGTATGTTGTTTAGATACAAACGGGTATACGTGACTGTCTTTATTGAAAATTGTGTCATTGAATGAAGAGAAACTAATAGATATGCCTGGTAGGTATTATGTAAGACCCGATTTAATCTAAAACACGAAATGAGAAAAGATCAAATTAAGGATTGAAATGGAATTTTCGAACATGTGCAAGAGTAAAATGGTCAAAAGACCAAAAGTCGGTATAAATTCGAGAAGAAAATTTAATTAAAAATATGGGATTGAGAAATCTTGATCAATAATGAAGAAATAATTAAATTTCTGGTTAAATTGATTAAGATATGAATTTATTGGAATTAATCTAAAATTTCACATCGAAAAATTATCCCAAAAATATCGAAAAATTATCCCGAAAGACAAAATAATATTGATTAAATGAATTAAATATAAATTTTTTTGATATTTTGGCAAAAATAATAATATTTAATTGATTAAAATAATATAAAAATAAATTATAAATAAATAAAAATAAAAAGTGAAATCGCGAAAATCGCCAGAAGGAAACCGAAAACCAGCGAGGGACCGAGGTTCCCTCTGCCTCACCGATCACCGGCGATCGGCGGAGGCCCAGACCAAAGGCGGCCATCACCGGCAGCCCAGCTGAGCCACCAGCAACCCGAACGAACCGAGAACGACGACGAACGGTGAGAAACGAAGAAATCGAGAGGGGGAAGAGAAATTCCCGATAAACGACGCCGATTCAAGCCCTGCCACTACCAGCCGAGCGTTCCCCAAGCACAGGCGACACGATCGGTGGTGGACATAGCCAGTAGAACGGCGGCCAGCGCCGGCAACGGTGGAAGAAAGAAATGGTACCGATGACGGAAAGGAGAAGAGCAGGACAGGCCACTTTCTGGCCACCTTGGACGAAATCGACCCCAGATCCGTGTATCGGACGGCCCCGCGGAGCTGCTGGCAGAGGAAACTGATGGAGAACCAACCGGCGAAGCCCTGAATCGACCAAATAGGACTGAACCAGCTAGACTGAACTGGTCTGAACCGGGTTGACCCGGACCGAACCAGTTCAGCCAAAAGGAAAAGGAAAAGAAGAAAAAAAAAGGAAAAAGAAAAAGAGAAAAAATTGAAAAAAATTCTAGTGATGCAATCGAGCTACGGGTAAGTCGGTAAGCAGTCGAATTGATCGATTTAAATTTTAAAATATTTAATTTTATTATTATTCGACTGAAAGTTTACCCAAAAAAATATTAAATTGTGTAGCTCGACAATTGACGTCAACCGAGAGCTCGAGATAGCCTTGATTTGCGTACTATCATGGAATCACGGATAAGTAACCCTTATTTACGACAATTTGCATCGTTATGCATGTTAGAAATTTACCGCATAAATTACAGATTTAATTTCCTCATTTAATGAATTATATTCTGGAATTAGAGATATATTATCGTAAATAATTAATTGAGCTATCCGAGAGTTTACAATGAGCTCAATAAATACTGATGGGCCCAATGAGCCCAATAGGCCTCGATAATGTGAATAGTAATTGAAAAACGGGTTTAAGGTCGATTAAGGCCCATTATGGTACAATCGGGCCCAATATGGATAAATTGGACCCAATGATTTAAATTAAGCCCAGAAAATATGAAATACAATTAATTGTATTGTATTTAACCTGATGTATATTTATACGCAGTTCCATAGATTTGATTGAGAGCAAATCGGACTGCATGACGAGACATCAATGGAAAGGTCAAACTGTACAGAAAAATTAGGTAAGGGAATTGTGTGAGTAGCTAGAGGTAGCTACGCGTATTTTAATAGCTTTTGTATACACTAAATATGTATGTATACACAGAATATGTATAAAGGTCCTAGAAATAAATTAAAGATTGTAAGGACTCGAAATAGGTAAAAATGCTATTTTACCCATATTAAGGGAAATTCACCTCACTTAAGGATGGTGAAAGCATGACATGCATGAAATGCATTATTTAAGTAATTTCTGATTTAAGGAATTTTCTTAATTTTTAAGCAAAGCAAATCGATAGATTGGCCAGTAATTGCATAAATTTCACAATATAACACTACGTAAGTGTTATTAAGATTTAAATGAAAATTATTTGGAAAATGGGCCAACTATCAAGTTTATATGAAAACAGATAGTGCTAGCGCATAGCTCGCAATATATCTGCATTTGTGAGTGTGCATAAAACGTGCTTAAGCGGTTGCTCGCACCAACTTGTGTGACATCATATGCATGAAATGTGCTAGAGCGGTTGCTCGCACTGATTTTACTATTGTGAAATGCATAAGAGGTGTTAGATCTTAGCTCGCACTCTGTTTTGACATGTTTTGACTTATTTTGACTTGATATGCATAAAAAGGTGCTGGAGCGCTTGCTCGCACTAGTTTTTATAATTTGACATGCATGAGAGCTGCTGGAGCCTAGCTCGTATCCAGTTTTGATATGATATTGCATAAAAGCCGTGCTGGAGTGTAACTTGCACGAGATTTGATTTAATTATGCATAAAGCCGTGCTGAAGTGTAACTCGCACATGATTTGATTTACTTGAGCATTCATTTGCGCTGGAGTGTTGCTCGCACGAAGTTTTATATGGATTTATAACTCATTTTAAGTCGTACTGGAGTGTTACTCGTACGCAGATTTTACTGATTTTTATGACACAGTGCTAGAGCTTCGCTCACACGAGATTTTTTGATATCATGAATATGCATGGAGCCGTGTTAGAGCTTCACTCGCATAGGGATTTAAATAACATGCATATAGCCGTGTTGGAGCCTCCTGTAGACTATGTGCCACAGTGAGATGATATGCTCACACGTGCATACTGAGACAGAGATGATATGGGTGGATAAGACCTATTGCAGGCACCCCTGACTGAGCTTGGGTTCACAGAGTACGTTGTATCGTGTATGTCATGCGGAGTACGTTGTATCATGGGGATTGTTGGAGTGGAGTGGCATTAGCCACGAGGCAGTAAGCCTTGCCCTCACAATCCTGATGTTATGCTGTTCTGGAGGGTAGGACCAACCCACCTCCCGTTTCAAGTGTGATACCCCGCACACTAGGTACCGTGTTGCCAGGGATCACTAGGTTATGGCCATAGTCCTTGATTTTACTGATATAGTCACCTACATGTCTCACATGATATAACTTATGGTCTCGATAGACCAGGGTAGACCCGAGGAGGGGGTCAGGCCCCCGATTTTATGATTTTCTACTATGCTAATATATGTTTTAGAGGATTTTATGATATGGGACCCTGAAAGAAGGGTGGTTTTATAACCGAAGTTTTATAATAAATTTTAATGAATTGTTTTATAAGATGATTGACCCGAAAGGGTTAGTTTATACTGCAGTTTTAATGAAATGATTTGAATGCAGTAGCATGATGATGTTTTCCATGCTTTCATTTCAAATTCATGATTTGTCTTACATGACGTGAAAGAATGCATGATCTTGATTTACTTCATGCTAATTATGATTTAAGGATGTCACATAAAATGCTATTGATACATGAATGACATGCTTTCTATATGCACAAATAATTTTGATAAACTATGTCATGGATATATGTATGATTTTGTGTTGGAGATTTTAATGAAAAGAAATGGATTTTAAGGGCATGGCATTATGAGCATGTAGATAGTGGAGCTATCTACTTACTTGCATAATTGCCTTACTGAGCGTGTGGTTTGCTCACCCCCTTATTTTTCCATCTTTTCAGAGCACTCGCAATAGTTATTGAGCGACTGAGGACTTACATTCTTGGTATTCGCTGCTTCCCATCGAGAGTCAGGTATACACATTTGTATGGTTTTGTATCTAAATATGTAAATGCACAGTACTGTAAATGGATATGATGTCGGGGATGTAAGATTAAGTAAATACCATTGTGTATGTATTTTGTTAAAGTCAAAAGATAATAAACTCTAATATGTGAATGGGATTATGGAAATGGAATGGTAAATAGGTGAGAGGTGACTAACACCGAATCATAGTCCAACTGTTTGTAGGATGGTCACGATGAGAGAAAGGTAAGAATTAAATAATAATCAAAAAGCGAAAAATTTGTAGTGATTTTAAGTAATTTGGGTCGTGACATATTATAACCGCACAAGTAGACTAGAAGGAAACTGATAGATAAGGTTGATAGGTATTACAGCCATATTGGCATATGGAAATGAATCGATCCTCGAGGCCGTAGAGATAGGCCCGAGAGGTGTAGCGAACCTTCGTCCTAGTATACACCTTATAGTTTCATTGGAAATTTTTGAAGTCTGCTTTGTAAGATTTGAGCGGGACATGGAAACAATGATGACATTGTCGAGTCAAGTGATAGTAGCCCCATGCTAATAATAACGATTGAATTGTGGCTGAGAGTGAGACTGAGACAATTTCAGAAAATATTGCATTATTATATACTGGAGTCGAGAATCCCGTTGTAATGGAAATCTGGAAAAAATTAAATTGGAAAAACTTGCTTGGATTCTTAGAGTATGACTGTGAACTTAATATACTGGGGGCAGTTTCAGGAGTTTAAGCCTTCGTTTTTCAATAAAGGTTAAGAATTCAGTGATTCATAGGGTTAGATGAATGAGATAGAAAAACTTGCTGATTTTAGAAGTAACTCTACAGAGAAAGTTGCTTTTGCAACTTTTGTGTTAAAGAATTGGATAAGCTACACGGATTTTTAGAGTGTGCTACTATAAAGAAAATCGCCTTTGTAGCATCAGTATCGAAATAGAAAGTCGAACTCGAAGGGAAGTTCCCCGATTTAATCCAAGAGCCGACATCAAAAAATTACATGGGATATGTTTCTGAAGGCCCCTAGACGGCAACACATTATGAATGAAACAAAGTGGCAATTATGGATGAAATGATTGCAATCGAACATAAAGTAACAAGTCCGGGAATGAATATGAAATTAAAGGAGTATAAATCCAGATAAGTAGAGATGTGAAACGAAAGAAGTCCAGGAAACTCATAAGAGGTACTAAAATCCTCTATCGAGCTAAGTTATCTCCATTGGATGTTATTTTAAGGAAGCAGTGCGCAAGGCGCAACTGTGATGATATGATATGTATATTTTAAGATTACTAAGAAAATGAAAAGGTAAAGAGAGTGATAGAAAAATAATGTACTAAGGAAGCAATAAGAGTGATAGAGTAAAGTCACTGTAATTGAGAAGATGAATTACAGAACTAAAAGTATAAATGAAGGCCACACTGTTATATGATTGATAAAGATAGAGTGTGTTCGGAGTAAAGAGGCACCCTTGTAGACATAGAATTTTTCGACACATACTTGGATGATCTGTCCGAGTCACCACTAAATTGAATGGTGAAGTTTTGAAATTGATTTAACACCTGCTGTCGATTTAATTATTCAGACCACTATACTCAGTGGCTTTGATTGAATTAGAAATGTTGAGAAAGCAATTATAAGGATTACATGAAAAGAATATTATTGGACCGAGTGATCCACTTTGGAGTATACTGGCGTTAATTTTTAAGAAGATCCAGAGTCTTTTGGGTCACGTTGTAATAATAATGATGTCAATTGGATTCTCCAAAACAAAGGTTATACAAACCAATGAAAAAGACCCAAAACTATTAAGAAGATTCAGAGTTTTGGGATATAATGAGACTTTGGAATATGAAATACGTTTTGAATCTAAGGATTGCAATTTGTATATGTTAATGATTGGATGTGAGACTTGATTCGAATAAGGAAAGGGGTTTTGTTAAAATTTATGGATGAAATGAGACAAGCGTTGAAGTGTGAAAAAATTCTGAATGCAAGTTATATTGGAATAAGGGTTGTATACAGGGTAAGAATATCTTTGGTATGCGAAATGAATTCTGATTAAGTGATATGGATTGAGAATGGATTGTGTCCGAAGGATATATGTGAAATTGAGATAAGTTTTGGTATCCTACTTCGTAATTGGGATTAAACCTTGAACCCTTATATCTATAACCAGTTTATGTGGTCAAGTCTGATGGCTAATAAAGGTATTTCAAAATATCTCTTTGCCTGGGAGACTTGATAGCGTCTAGAAGTACCCATGACCAATAAATCGAATTTGATAGTTGTAATATTCGCGTTTGAAGTCAGGATACCATTACTTGTGCGGTGAAGAATTATGGAATTCTACTGATCAGGAAGGTTTCGGTATTAAATTTTACAAAAAACTATCAAATACAAGAAAAATGGAGTGACTCGGGTTAGTACCTTGAGCATAAGTGATTTTAAGATGGCGTTTTATATATTGGTCAAGGACATAAGTTATTGAAATAATTAGTGAACCTCAACTGGATGTGGTTCCTTTCTGATACTAACATTTATTTCATGGTAGCAAGCCTGAGAGTGGAAAACTGGACTTGATTGATTGAATCGAGCATGCTCAGCGTATTGATAAGCACTGTATTGATGTGGCTGGTCAAACCCATATGGGTGCTGCAACTAGCTTGAGTATTGGTACTGATAATTTATTGAGATTTAAAAACAGAATTGTGTACCAAATGATCTATAGTTAAAGGAATTGATGTCGTCAGAGACTCATTTACAAAGATATACTCTGAATTCGGAGAATGATAAAGACTTATCAAATCTCTTGAAATGATATTAACAATCAAGTACGATAAGAGAAATAACTGAAAGTGTGATTAAATGTCTCATAAGTCAGCAAGTTAAGGTAGAGCACCAAAAGCCTATGAGATTATTGCCTATGCCTATATAGAATTGAAAGCATGTACCAGGATTTTAAAGGCTCCTGGAAGGACCAATTGCCAATTTGCAACGATTGTATATAATATCAATTACCACTTAAGTGTCGAAATGACGCCGGATGAAACGTAGTATGGCCAAGAATGTTGTTTACCAAGTTAATTGCTCCCGATTTGGTTAAGCAAGTTTCTGAAGATATTCAATTAAGTTGTAAGAGGTTGAGAACAACTCAGAATAAGCAAAAGAGTTATGATGACCAAAGATAATGGTCCTTGGGATTTACAGTAGGAGATTTGGTGTCCTAGAAGTTTCTCCTTCCAATAGCATAACGAGATATGGAAAGAAGGGAAAGATAAATCCTTGTTATAGTGGACCTTTCGAGATCTTAGACCGAGTGGGAGACAAAGCGTATAGGTTGGTGTTACCACCAGAATTATCAAGTATTCACGATATCCTCCATGTATCAATGCAACGCAAGTATCACCCAGATCTGACACATGTGATTGAGTATGAACCACTGGAATTGAAAGAGGATATGACACATGTGGAGAAATCGATTCGGATCTTGGATAGGAAAGAAAAGGCATTGAGGTCTAAGACGATTTCTTTGGTTAAGTTTCTTTGGCAATACTGCACTTCGGAAGAGGCCACGAGGGAGTTGGAGAGCTTGATGCGCGAGAAGTACTTGCATCTGTTTAAGGACCAAGGTACTCCTAAATTTGGGGACCAAATTTCTCAAGGTGGGGAGAATGTAAATACCGTAAATTTTTGCAAATGTACTCGGTGTGGGCTATAAATAAATAATTAGGCAATTAAGATTAAATAAGTGATTATGGGTAAATTAACTTAAGTATAAATATTAGACCAACCTTATTTTTGTACTACACAAAAAAATATTTAATTAAGTACATAGACATATATGTATGTATTGGTAGACAATACTTAATTATTACCAAGATTAATGTGTAGATATACATGTATGTATAGGGTATACAAATACACACACATATATATATGTGTGTGTATACAAATATATATAGAAATAAATGCACCCACGTATATAAATGTATATATATACATGTAAGCGTATATGTGTATATATAAGTGTACATACATGTGAACCGAGAGCCTTCCTCGGTATCCTATGTAAGGTAATACAACTTTTATATATATATATATTGTGACGGCCAACCCCTGCCCGACCAACCCCTGCCAACGGCCATGGCAACCAAGCCCAGGTCTACTGACCCGCAAGGCCCATCGACAACGTTGGTGGTCTAACAACGGGTGGTCCAACAACGCCAACAACATCCACGTATTGTCCGCTTTGGGCCGAGGCCCGCACGGCTTTGTTTCATTCAGGGAAATTCCCCTCAGAACGCGTCCTCAGTGGTTCGAACTTGGGTAAACACCCTTGTTCTTGCCACTGATGATGCCAATGAGCCAACTGGCTCAATGGCATCATTAGTGGCAAGAACAAGGGTGTTTACCCAAGTTCGAACCACTGAGGACGCGTTCTGAGGGGAATTTCCCTGAATGAAACAAAGCCGTGCGGGCCTCGGCCCAAAGCGGACAATACGTGGATGTTGTTGGCGTTGTTGGACCACCCGTTGTTAGACCACCAACGTTGTCGATGGGCCTTGCGGGTCAGTAGACCTGGGCTTGGTTGCCATGGCCGTTGGCAGGGGTTGGCCGGGCAGGGGTTGGCCGTCACAATAAAAACGTAAGACCCGAATTTAATTAAAATACGAAAATTAAATAAGAAAAGATGGGGGAAGTATGACGGAAGTCGGGTTAAATTAATCCCGAATATGTGTAAGGGCAAAATGGTCAAAAGATCAAAGGTCGGTATAATTTCGATAAGAAAATTTAATTAAAAATATGGATTTGAGAAATCTTGATCAATAAAGGTGAAATAAATTTATTTCGGGTTAAATTGATCAAGATATGAATTTATGAAAATTAATCGGGATTAATCAAAATTTTTAATTCGAAAAATAATCCCGAAAAATAATCAAAAATTATACCGGGAAGCCGAAATAATACCGAGAAATTAATTTATAGACTAAATGAATAAAATATAATTTTTTTAAGATATTTTGAATATTCTAGACTAATTTAATCAATTAAATAATATTAAAATAAATTGTTAAATAAAATAATAATTGAAAAAAAAGGGCTGGAAAACGCGAAAAAAATCGCGGAAGGAAGACGAAATGGAAGCAGCCGAACCCGAGGGAGACCAGCGGGCCGTCCGGCGGCCAGGGAGCCAGGCGAGGGCCGGCGAAGGAAGCCCGACGCCAGGCGATCCTTCAGCCACCGGAGACGCGCCGTTTGGACGTCGAAATCCGGCGAAAAACGGAAGAGAAGTCGCGGGAGAAGAGAAGGCCACCGGCGGCGAACGGCCGCGATTCGAGCCCCACCAAGGCTCGATTTCGGAAGCCCAGGTGATGGTGAGCAGATTGGCGGTGGTGGCAGCCACCGAAACCGGCGGACGGCGCCGAAAACAGAAAGAGAGGAAAGTGGGTACCGATGGAGGAGGAGAACGGCCGGATCGGCGACTTTCCGGCGGACTTGGGCGAAGCCGAGCCCAGATCTGAGATGCGAACGACCCAGCGGAGCGATTGGCGATGGAAGCCGGCAGAGAACCGACCGGAAAGGAGGTGAACCGGTGGTGAACCGGCCGAACCGGAGAGAACCGGCGGTCTGAACCGGTCCGAACCGGACTGAACCGGTTCAGCCAAAAGAGGGGAAAAAAGGAGAAAAAAGGGAAAAAGAAAAAGAGAAAAAAATTGGGAAAAATTTTTGTGATGCAATCGAGCTTCGGGTAAGTCGATAAGCGGTCAAATTGACCCGATTTAAATTCGAAATATTTTATTTAATTAATTATCGACTGAAAGTTTACCCGAAAAATATATTTAATTGTGTAGCTCGACGATTGGCATCCACCGAGGGCTCGAGACAGCCTCGATTTACGAACTAGCATGGAATCTCGGGTAAGTGACCCCTATTTACGATAATTACCTCGTTATGCGTGATATTGATTTAATTTTCGCATAAATTGAATTAAATTATGGAAAATTAGTTAAATTTGTCGTAAATATTAAATTTAGCTATTCGAGAATTGGAACGAGGCCCAATAAATTATTGGTGGGCCCAATGAGCCCAATAGGCCTCGATAAAGTGAAAATTAAGTGAAAAACGGGCTTAAGGCCGATTTAGGCCCATTAAGGTGCAATCGGGCCCAATAGGGGTAAATGGGCCCAATGATTTAAATTAAGCCCAGGAAGTATTAAATACAATTAAATTGCATAATATCTGACCTGAGGAATATTAATACGCAGTTTCGGACATTTGATTGGGAGCATAACGGACTGCGCGACGAGACAACAGTGGAAAAGAAAAAGGTCAGACTCTACGGAAAAATAAGGTAAGGGAATTCTACGGACTGCTAGAGATAAACTCTACGAAATTTTAAATTCATATGCAGTCTTTAAAATTTATCTGAAGTGTCTAGAGGTCGAATAATAATTTTAGTGCCCCGTATGGGCAAAATTACTAAAATACCCTTGTTAAGGGTAAAATCTAAAAATTTAGGAAAAATTGGGAGGAGCAAGAACAAAAGGTTCCTGCTCGTTCTGGAGGTATTTCAACATCATGCATGAGTAGGCTGGCTCACTTTTAAAGAAAAATGCATAGCATTGCATATCTTAAACGATGTGATTTCTGTGAAAATTGTTTGGGGATAACTGAGCCGCCTACGTGTTTTTATTTACATGTGACGTGCTAGAGCTCAGCTCGCACGATGTTTGATTTGTGTGATGCATGCATTAGTGCTAGAGCGAGAGCTCGCACTAGAGTTTATATGCATAGGTGCTAGAGTATAACTCGCACTAGATTTCATATGCTTTTTCGTGACACGGTGCGAGAGTCTAACTCGCACCAGATTTTACATGATTTTCATGACAGGGTGCTGGAGTATAACTCGCACCATATTTTTATACACAATTTTCGTGACAAAGTGCTTGAGCTTAGCTCGCACTAGTTTTATTTGATTTACTGACAGTGTTAGAGCACCGCTCGCACTACTTTTTAGAGATCATACGATAAGCCGTGCTTGGAGCATCGGGTAGACTGTGTGTCACCGATTAAATTGGCCCGCACGTGCGTTTTGAGACATGGCATGAGTATAGAGATATTATATGGGTTCACGGAGTACGATGTACCGTGCAAGTAGCATGGAGTACGATGTACCGTGTGGTATCTTCATGATACGTTGAACTTGTTAACGTTGTTGGACCACCCGTTGTTAGACCACCATCGTTGTGCGTGGGCCCAAGAGAGGTGGCCATGGCCGATGGCAGGGGTTGGCCAGGCAGGGGTTGGCCGTCACAATAAAACGCATCTTCGGATGCATGAGATCGGATAAGACCGACGAGATAGAGTGACCCACCTCCCGGGCGGTTCCCGATCATGGTGAGAACCCGCACACTAGGATCCGTGTAGCTGAGGAACTCCCGAGGACACATATGGCCATAGTCCTGGTTATTGCCGTTATACAGATATTGCCTCATCTCGCATGTCGACGATTTCGATGATTTAAACTGGGTTTTTAAACTAAATTTGCATGATGGTATTTCCATGCTTTTCAAACCCATGTGTGAATGTAAATTGATTTTTATGGTTTCGTGTGAGTCAGGATCACCCGAAGGAGGGGTCGAGTCCTGACTTTATTGTGAAATTTTTATATGAGAAATATATGATTTTGAATATTATTGCATGTTGATTTTCCGTGCAAATGTGTTTTACATAACATCATAACGCATATCATTGTTTTAAAATGTGTGGAGAAAGGGTGGTTTATGCATGGCACTACGTTCATGTAGGTAGTATGGTTACCTACTTGTTCGTAGGATTGCCTTACTGAGCTTGATGTGCTCACCCCTTTCATTTTCTCCCACAGATAATCTCCAGTTGAAGTTGCGACGACTCAGTACTGCATTCCGGATATCCGCTGCTGCCCATCAACATAAGGTATATACACTTGTACATATTGTATCTACATAAGCATAGCACATTAACATATTTGTAAGTAACTTTAGGGGATGTATAAATAATGTAAACAATTATAAATGACTGGAGAAGAAATAAGTTAGATGGTAATTGAATGGTGGGACTGGCATTGACGCACAACCCAATTATTAGTGGAGTGTTGGTCACGATTCGAGGACAGGTAAGAATTTAAGTAAGAAAATAATAAAACGCGAAAAATTAACTCTGATTTTTGGGTAGTTTGGGTCGTGACAATTATTATGGTATCAGAGCACAATTGGTCTGATGTGTGTCAGTGTTAGTAATTAGGAAATTACATCCCCGTGTTACTGTGCTTGGTTAGATACAATAGTGTATATCGAGATGGGTTTTGACTAGGAAATGGTTGAGAATGCAGGAATGCTTAATATGAGTCGCGTTAGATGAGATAGTGCACGAGGCAGAGGTCGTAGAGGTAGACCTGAGTCTGCTAAGTCGTGCTGAGTTGACCTATGAGAATCGGAATGAAATTAGAATAGAGGCTAGTGTTGAGAATGCCTCACAGAGTCCGACAGAGAGATCGGACAGTATTGAGACACGCTTCGTGGGACTGGAGCGGAGTGTGGAGATTATTTTGAGGAACTAATTGCTCAGATTATGAATGAGATTCGAGGGCGCAGCGGAGTATTGGTGAAAACCCGCTCGACCCATCTTAAGAGCTGATATGAGAAATATCTTGGATATATTCCGGTGACAGGATATCCCGGACACTGTTTAAAGGGAGTGATAGATAAAAGTCCTTACTCTGACCCAGAGGATTTAATTTATTGACGAGTATGGAGACTCGGTTATATTCTGGGCAGATATTACCTCGACACTATGAAAAGTGACAGTCGAGATGTCTAAAAGTTTATGGAATGGCTCGGATTGTCAATTAGAGACTGATTAGCCCGTAAGATATTACCTATATCGAGGCAGTACGCAGATTTGCAGTTGGGTAAATAAGAACATGAACTGCACGCCTCTGAGATTTGGAAAGGTAGTGAGGGCTGAAATAGAGACAGAAAAGAGAATCGAGAAATGACAGAGATGTTAAAAAATGGGAAAGTGGTAATTGGTAAAAGATCTTATTGGACCAGTTATGGAGTAAGAGAATTGGTAAGGCCGCAGTGCAACTAATTTTGGCACTCTTGAGGGGTTTTGTGATTGGAAAACCCCGACCTACTACGAAGCAGTGTAGTGTAAGCACTGTAAGCAGTGGGAGATGTGTGGTGGATACCACAGAAAGAGGGTCTATACCTACACTGTATTGATGAAAATGGCCGTTAAGTGTGATAAGACGGACCATTGATTTTGATTACACAGAATTGGGCGAGATCGCCCCACAGAAAAGTATAGAGACAGAGAAAAATCTTCGTTGGTATAGCTGCAACGAGAAGGGAGGCAATAGCCGAAAAGAAAAAGGAAAGTAAGTTGTTGGACGAAGGCGAGAGGATGTTTTGGACCAGGACACTATTGATGTTTCATGGATGTGGTGTAAGATACCACACTTGTTATGAATAATGAAGTACATATGTTCATTGATCCTGGTGGCACACATTTATTCGTACCGCCTTCATTCACATATAAGTGAGTAAAAGGCATGGATTGCCTACATCATTGGGCAAATACAGATAAATGAGTACCCCAATAAAGGAGGATTAATTAACGGAATATGGATATAGAGATTTTAAGTAATAAAAAGGGGTGCAACAGTTGAAATTAAAGGAGTAAAGGATTGTACTCACGAAATGAATAATGACAAGAGTTTCGTTATAATTGACATACGAAGGAGATAATCTTTAAGATAAGATAGATTCTGAATACAAGATGTATGGGAGTGAGAGATATATGCTAGGTAAGGAATACCCTAATATATGAAGTCATTAGGATTAGAGCAATTAGTAAGGAATATAAATTATAACCAAGGATAAAGATGGGTATAACCATAACCAGTGGTTGTGGTTAAGTCTGAAGGTTAATAAAGGTATTTCAAAATACCTCCCCGCCTGAAGACTTGACAGCGTCTAAAAGTATATATGTATAACCTATAACGTGAAATCGAGCGTCGTAATAGATAACTTTAGCATTAGGATACCTTTACTAAGACGATAAGAATATAAAAAAATTCGACGAATCATAAAGGCTAACATTGTAAAATTTAATAAGAGCCGTTAAGATAAGAAAAGGAAATGACGCAGGTTAGTACCTGAAAAAGTAAGCGGTTGAGAAGGATCTTAGACGCTTATGCGTAAATAAGTCAAGGATTGGAATTGTAATCAGCAGTATCGGTGATATGCCGGGTGTAGTTAAAGTCTAGGGCGATTTATAAGCAATAATGGGAAATTGCTTTTACAGATGGTTGCTGCGAGTTCAAAAAGGATATACTTGGTTGACACGTTTAATTAAGAAAACGTGATCTTGGAAAGAGATGATAAATAAGATTATTGTTGTGATGTGAATTTGGCGTGATGAAGTATGAACTGACCACCGCGATTAATTTCACCATACCTAACAGCTCAAGAGGTTCTCAGTGAGTATGGATACCTCAAAATTATGAAGGAGCTGTGTATTGATGTATAATGGGAAGATACCCATGATTTTAAGTTGGCAATAGTATTTGTACCGAGGATATGGTACTATTATGTACATGGTGAGAAATTATGGATATGCACTGATCATAAAGCCCGAGTATCTGTTTTCACAGAAAGAGGCGAATATGAGAATATATAGTGGGTTAGAGCTTTTGAGAGATTTTGATTTGTGGAAAATTGTACCACCCAAGAAAGGCTAATGTGATGATTGATGCCTTGAGCAGAAAGAGCCTTGGGATGGTATTGCATATGATGGTCAGGGAGCGTGAGCTGCTAGAGCAGTTATGAGCCTCAGTATTGATGTAATCCCTTCTGATGATGACAGTGATTGTGTGACAGCTAGCCTGAGACTAGAACCGGATGAGAGTGCCCGGATTTGACAGGCTTAGCATGATGATCGGCAGGATGTCGATAGTTTGGGTCAGATTCAGAAGGGTACAGTGACAGAGATCACAGAGAGAGTGATAATGATTTACAAAGAGGTTCAGAGACAGTATAAGTGCTCCCCAGGACCACAGTTGATGAGATAGTGATGTTGTCAGAAGCTCACTTTTCGGGATATACAGTGCATACGAAAAGTAATAAAGATATATTAAAATCTCAAAAAGGGTATGGGTGGTCAGATGTGGAAAGAGATATTTGTGGAAATTGTGGAAAAGTGCCTAGTGTGTCAACAGAGTAAGGTAGAGTATTAAAAGGCTGCAGAGTTATTGCAGCACCTACCTATATCGACACGGTACGAAAAATGAGAACAAGTCTCCATGAATTTTATGATGGGTTACAGAGAACCTAGGTGAATTACGAGGCTATTTGAATGACAGTCGATAGAGTGACTAAGTCTACCCACTTTCTGGTTATGAACTCCCCAGATACTCAGAGTGTGTATGAGGATTTGTGTGTAAGGAAGATTGTGGAGCATTTAGTAGAGTTCCAGTGAGCATGGTATCATATAGGGATTCCCGCTTCACTTCCTACCTCGGAGGATATTTTCAGGAAGCTATGGGAACCCGACTGAGTATTAGCACAGCTTTCCATCCTCAGACAGATGGTCAGTCAGAGAAGACTGTACAAGTTCTGAAGGACCCGATGAAAGTGTGTGCCATTGATTTTATAAGCTCCTGGAATGATCAGTTGATTTCTAATTGAAGTCGCCAATAACGACAATTGGCAATTGAGTATCGTGATAATAAGATAAGAGGCAGTGTATGGCTGTAGGGGTTGTTCCCCAAATTGGATAAGAAATAGTGGGTGACAGATAGAATTACTTTTGACCTTGGATAATAGGTCTCTGAGGGTGTTTTAATCAAGAGTGAGAGATTAAGAATACCTCAGAGCAGATAGACAAGTATTGGAATTCACCCTTGGTGAATTAGTATGGTTGAAAGTTACTTGTCCTAAGAGAATAAGGACATAGCGAACTTTTGGAAGAAGGTAAATTGAGTTGCGCTGGATGGAATATTTTGAGAGATTGGACAAGTGGGAGATAAGACCTGTAGGTTGATGTTATCACTTGAATTAACAGGCACCCACAATGTGTCCCAGCTTTTGATGCTTCGGCAATACTATCCAGATCCAGCATAGGTGATAGGATATGAATTCCAAAAGTTCAGTTTAATGAAAATACAAGTATATCGAAGAAGTTGATTCGGCATTAGACAGGAAAGAGAAAGTATTGAGGTTTAAGATGATCTCCCTAATTAAAGTCCTTTGGTAGTAATACACTCCGGAGAAGGTCACATAAGAATTTAAGAAGTATGATACGATTGATGTACCCGGAGTTGTATATGGACTCATATGACTTGGTTCTAATTTGGAGGACCAAATTCCTTAAGTGGGGGAGAGTTGTAAGACCCGAATTTAATTAAAATACGAAAATTAAATAAGAAAAGATGGGGGAAGTATGACGGAAGTCGGGTTAAATTAATCCCGAATATGTGTAAGGGCAAAATGGTCAAAAGATCAAAGGTCGGTATAATTTCGATAAGAAAATTTAATTAAAAATATGGATTTGAGAAATCTTGATCAATAAAGGTGAAATAAATTTATTTCGGGTTAAATTGATCAAGATATGAATTTATGAAAATTAATCGGGATTAATCAAAATTTTTAATTCGAAAAATAATCCCGAAAAATAATCAAAAATTATACCGGGAAGCCGAAATAATACCGAGAAATTAATTTATAGACTAAATGAATAAAATATAATTTTTTTAAGATATTTTGAATATTCTAGACTAATTTAATCAATTAAATAATATTAAAATAAATTGTTAAATAAAATAATAATTGAAAAAAAAAAGGGCTGGAAAACGCGAAAAAAATCGCGGAAGGAAGACGAAACGGAAGCAGCCGAACCCGAGGGAGACCGGCGGGCCGTCCGGCGGCCAGGGACCCAGGCGAGGGCCGACGAAGGAAGCCCGACGCCAGGCGATCCTTCAGCCATCGGAGACGCGCCGTTTGGACGCCGGAATCCGACGAAAAACGGAAGAGAAGTCGCGAGAGAAGAGAAGGCCACCGGCGGCGATTCGAGCCCCACCAAGGCTCGATTTCGAAAGCCCAGGTGATGGTGAGCAGATTGGCAGTGGTGGCAGCCACCGAAACCGGCGGACGGCGCCGGAAACAGAAAGAGAGGAAAGTGGGTACCGACGGAGGAGGAGAACGGCCGGACCGGCGACTTTCCGGCGGCCTTGGGCGAAGCCGAGCCCAGATCTGAGATGCGGACGACCTAGCGGAGCGATTGGCGGTGGAAGCCGGCGGAGAACCGGCCGGAAAGGAGGTGAACCGGTGGTGAACCGGCCGAATCGGAGAGAACCGGCGGTCTGAACCGGTCCGAACTGGACTGAACCGGTTCAGCCAAAAAGAGGGGAAAAAAGGAGAAAAAAGGGAAAAAGAAAAAGAGAAAAAAATTGGGGAAAATTTTTGTGATGCAATCGAGCTTCGGGTAAGTCGATAAGCGGTCAAATTGACCCGATTTAAATTCAAAATATTTTATTTAATTAATTATCGACTGAAAGTTTACCCAAAAAATATATTTAATTGTGTAGCTCGACGATTGGCATCCACCGAGGGCTCGAGACAGCCTCGATTTACGGACTAGCATGGAATCTCGGGTAAGTGACCCCTATTTACGATAATTACCTCGTTATGCGTGATATTGATTTAATTTCCGCATAAATTGAATTAAATTATGTAAAATTAGTTAAATTTATCGTAAATATTAAATTTAGCTATTCGAGAATTGGAACGAGGCCCAATAAATTATTGGTGGGCCCAATGAGCCCAATAGGCCTCGATAAAGTGAAAATTAAGTGGAAAACGGGCTTAAGGCCGATTTAGGCCCATTAAGGTGCAATCGGGCCCAATAGGGGTAAATGGGCCCAATGATTTAAATTAAGCCCATGAAGTATTAAATACAATTAAATTGCATAATATCTGACCTGAGGAATATTAATACGCAGTTCCGGACATTTGATTGGGAGCATAACGGACTGCGCGACGAGACAACAGTGGAAAAGAAAAAGGTCAGACTCTACGGAAAAATAAGGTAAGGGAATTCTACGGACTGCTAGAGGTAAACTCTACGAAATTTTAAATTCATATGCAGTCTTTAAAATTTATCTGAAGGGTCTAGAGGTCGAATAATAATTTTAGTGCCCCGTATGGGCAAAATTACTAAAATACCCTTTTTAAGGGTAAAATCTAAAAATTTAGGAAAAATTGAGAGGAGCAAGAACAAAAGGTTCCTGCTCGTTCTGGAGGTATTTCAACATCATGCATGAGTAGGCTGGCTCACTTTTAAAGAAAAATGCATAGCATTGCATATCTTAAACGATGTGATTTCTGTGAAAATTGTTTGGGGATAACTGAGCCGCCTACGTGTTTTTATTTACATGTGACGTGCTAGAGCTCAGCTCGCACGATGTTTGATTTGTGTGATGCATGCATTAGTGCTGGAGCGAGAGCTCGCACTAGAGTTTATATGCATAGGTGCTAGAGTATAACTCGCACCAGATTTCATATGCTTTTTCGTGACACGGTGCGAGAGTCTAACTCGCACCAGATTTTACATGATTTTCATGACAGGGTGCTGGAGTATAACTCGCACCATATTTTTATACACAATTTTCGTGACAGAGTGCTTGAGCTTAGCTCGCACTAGTTTTATTTGATTTACTGACAGTGTTAGAGCACCGCTCGCACTACTTTTCAGAGATCATACGATAAGCCGTGCTTGGAGCATCGGGTAGACTGTGTGTCACCGATTAAATTGGCCCGCACGTGCGTTTTGAGACATGGCATGAGTATAGAGATATTATATGGGTTCACGGAGTACGATGTACCGTGCAAGTAGCATGGAGTACGATGTACCGTGTGGTATCTTCGTGATACGTTGAACTTGTTGACGTTGTTGGACCACCCGTTGTTAGGCCACCATCGTTGTGCGTGGGCCCAAGAGGGGTGGCCATGGCCGATGGCAGGGGTTGGCCGGGCAGGGGTTGGCCGTCACAATAAAACGCATCTTCGGATGCATGAGATCGGATAAGACCGACGAGATGGAGTGACCCACCTCCCGGGCGGTTCCCGATCATGGTGAGAACCCGCACACTAGGATCCGTGTAGCTAAGGAACTCCCGAGGACACATATGGCCATAGTCCTGGTTATTGCCGTTATACAGATATTGCCTCATCTCGCATGTCGACGATTTCGATGATTTAAACTGGGTTTTTAAACTAAATTTGCATGATGGTATTTCCATGCTTTTCAAACCCATGTGTGAATGTAAATTGATTTTTATGGTTTCGTGTGAGTCAGGATCACCCGAAGGAGGGGTCGAGTCCTGACTTTATTGTGAAATTTTTATATGAGAAATATATGATTTTGAATATTATTGCATGTTGATTTTCCGTGCAAATGTGTTTTACATAACATCATAACGCATATCATTGTTTTAAAATGTGTGGAGAAATGGTGGTTTATGCATGGCACTACGTTCATGTAGGTAGTATGGTTACCTACTTGTTCGTAGGATTGCCTTACTGAGCTTGATGTGCTCACCCCTTTCATTTTCTCCCACAGATAATCTCCAGTTGAAGTTGCGACGACTCAGTACTGCATTCCGGATATCCGCTGCTGCCCATCAACATAAGGTATATACACTTGTACATATTGTATCTACATAAGCATAGCACAGTAACATATTTGTAAGTAACTTTAGGGGATGTATAAATAATGTAAACAATTATAAATGACTGGAGAAGAAATAAGTTAGATGGTAATTGAATGGTGGGACTGGCATTGACGCACAGCCCAATTATTAGTGGAGTGTTGGTCACGATTCGAGGACAGGTAAGAATTTAAGTAAGAAAATAATAAAACGCGAAAAATTAACTCTGATTTTTGGGTAGTTTGGGTCGTGACATATATATATATATATATATATATATATATAATCGAATGGTTGTGTCAGTGGAAGGTCTCAAGCAGCCATGGTTTAACTTCATTACCGAGAACTGTTGCTTCAATAGCTGCAGCACAAACGTGAAGAAGGAAGTTGTGAAGCAAATTTCAACAAGGTAGTGGGGTGGCAGAAAACGTGTGCAAGCTATGATATGATAATGGGACAAGACCAAATTAATAGAGGTAGTTTCAGTAAGTAGAGATGTTAATGGGAATATATATTTATATACACTGAATGGAAGTTAAAAAAGACTGACACATGAGGCTCAAGTTGTAGCGGGGAAATAGAAATTTGGAGGCTGAACCCGACTATTGGAGTATGGGCAAGAGCAAACCGAAGGCTGGCAGGGCATTGGAATGATATATATATATATATATATATATATATATATACATATACATATATAATACATAGTTATCGGGGTGAGCCAGAAATAGAATAGAAAAGCATGGGAAGTCTGAAAATCAGGACAGGAAAAAAAATGATGATGATAAGAAGATGGGGCGATTAGAAACAATAGTGGACTGTTAACCCGATGTGTTAGGTAGAACCTATATAGATATATATACATAAACATCATCGATGCTGGCAACTGGCTGAAGGCACAATACAAGGACATAACGTGGATAGATAGTATATTTTCTGATTAAAACTTTCATTTTCAAAAGTTAAATCTCTATTTCTTGTGTTATCATTCCGTTGTTCCACTAATGGTCCTGGCAGTAAGACCCAGAGAGGCAGTGAGGCCGTTGGTTTAGATGGTGAGTTTGTTTGATAACTTTGGAAAGAAATAATTATCTTTTCAAAATGGAATCTTTGCTCAGGAGAAATACTTCTTCTTCATCATCTGCTACTAGTAAAACCCAGTCTGATTTAGTAAAGTGTGATGAAACAATTAATTTTGAAAACATTGCTTCAAAAATTGATGATTGGGAAATTCCAAAAGTCCATAGAGACCAGATCTATAAAACCAGTAGGTTAAACCTCTTCACGGATTATACAATCAAAACCCAAGACAGAGATATCCAACTCTTAAAACCTTTTGAAACCATTCCTTTACTTTCACAGGAATCCCTTAAAAAGCATTCCAAAAAAGGATATAGGAATATCCATATCGGACTTGTCCAAATCGGTCTTAAACCCTTAACTAAAGAAGGACTAAACACATCAATCTTAGCAACTCATAGAGATGCCAGATTCAAAAATTTTGAAGACTCCCTTCTAGGAACTGCTGAGTCAAGTCTATGCAAAGGTCCAGTCTCTTTTTATTGTTATCCAAATTTTACAGTCTCTCTAAAAGATAAAAATATTTTAAAATCCTTAATCCTTCAGATTAAAACCCATAATTATCATATGTTAGAAGGTTCAATTCCAGTAACTTTAATTTTTCGAGTTCATTACAAAGCTATGATGACAGCCTTTAATACAAAACATAAATTCCATAGCGAAAAGGGTCAAACACTCCTTTTACAAACGAATCTATCCAAATCCCATGTTGTTATTCCAAAACCCATCCAATGGAAAAGTATTCAATTTCCTGATGATTGGATCTTGGAAGGGGCAGCTCAGCCAGACATAAAACCCATTCTTTCTCCCGAACCAAATGTTCTCATCAAAAACATCACCCAATTCCGTGACGGTAAGGTTAAAATCAGTTTTGATAGGACCTCAAGTTCTAGATTTTCTGATGTTTCTTCTTCTGAGTCTATAGATTTAGCAAGAAACCAAAAACTCTCATCTATCATAAATCTTCCATTTACTGCCCAGGTACCAGATTTCATAAATTTACAGCCAAATCTTCCTCCGGTAATTAATCTTCCTTTTAGACCCAGGTATTCTACTTCTGATTTACCATCTACTACTCTGGAAAACATTGATTTTTCAAAAACTATTCCTCAAACTATATACCAAGAAACACAAAACCAATCCCCTCATGTTTCTCCTTTAGCCTCAGCTATAACTGAAAACATGGCAAATGAGCTAAATGTTCTTAAAAAAGAATTCGTTCTTGACAAAACTTATCTATATAATGATTTTTATTCTACATAAAACACTGAAAAAAGAGTATGGTTTTTCAAAAACTTCATTTCTACAAGAAAAGAAATCTAAAATCATTTTTATAATTTGTTTTACAAAATAAAATCCACATCTTATTTTTCGATTGGTTTGAACTTTATGTTGAAGAACATAATATTTCTTATCCTTTCCAAACTCTTAATCCGGTAACCCTTAGGAAAAAATAAGCTCCAATCTGAGAAACCACCTCCGGAACTATTGAATCAGATCATCCTCCGTTCAGAAATGTCTCTTTCTTGCATGGAGAACAAAAAATTGATGCTTGTCCAGTCAAAATTCCTCAGGATTCTGATTCCATTAATATTAAAAATATTATCTTACAAAACAACTTTACTAATGTTTCTCTCAAGACCATTAGCAAACAGCTTTCTCGTCTCGATAAGACAACACCACCAATCTCGACGACTAGTAAAACAACTACTTCAAAACCAACCATCGAATACCAAAAGGCTAACCCTATGTTCAAACCCTATCATGTTTCCAACTCTGCAAAAAACTGAAGTTTCTTCAAACAGACTTGAATTCCTTTAAGCTATCCAGCAAAAATTAGATTCTTTGATTATCCCTTCTTCCAGCCAAAGATCAAAACAAGCTGAAGAAACCTAGCAAAGTGTCTCTGTTCTAAAAAAACCTAGCCAAACATCTGGCCAAAGATCTTTTGAAGATGAACAGTCCTCATCCCCAAAAATTCATAAAGTCCATTGGTATAGTCCAAAACCTCTTGCTATACAGCCCAGGTACCCAGATATCGAACTAGGGAACCAACCGAGTACTATAGTCCAACCAAGGTATAATGCGTCTTCTATCTACGAATGGAACATAGATGGAATGTCCGAATACCAAATCCTCAATCTCTTACAGCAAATGATAATGGCGTCAAATACGTATAAAACCCAACAAAATACAACTGATAAAACTGTTGCTGAACTTCTTATAGCAGGATTTTCAGGCTAGCTCAAAGGATGGTGGGACTACCATCTAAAACCTTCTAATCATCTAGAAATCTTAAACGTTATTCAAACTGGTGATGAAGATGAACCAATCTTAGATCACCTAGGGAATCCTATCCAAGATGCGGTGTCAACTCTTATATTCGCAATTATCAAGCATTTCATAGAAAATCCATCACATCTTAAGGATAAAAATGCCGACTTATTGTCAAATCTTAAATGTAGAAATCTTAGTGAATTCCAATGGTATAAGTGTACTTTCCTCACTAGGGTTATGCTACGAGATGACTCAAATCAACCCTTTTGGGAAGAAAAATTTCTTGCAGGTCTTCCAACTCTCTTAGGAGAAAAGGTCAGAACCAAAATTAGAGAAACTATGGGAACCCATATAATCCCATATGATCAACTAACCTATGGTGAACTAATCAGTTTTACCCAAAACCAAGGCCAATTGATTTGCCAAGACCTCAAACTCAGGAAACGCCTGAAAAAGGAACTCAGGCAATCCAAAAAAGAATTAGGTTCTTTCTGCAAACAGTTTGACTACTTTTACGATGAAAAACCTTGTCAAGGTCAATGTAGTAAAAAACCTGAAAAGCCCAAATTCACAAAACCTAGACATAAAAGGCCTTCCTGGAAACATTTACCTGAAGAAAAACCTGTTTATAAACCCAGAAAAAACCCCAAACAGCCCTTCAGGCCCAATCCAAAAAACAAAGATATCGTATGTTTTAAGTGTGGCAACAAAGGCCATATTTCTAAATATTGCTGATTATCCAATAAAGTCCAACAACTTCAAATCGATCAAGATACTCTTGAAAAAATTCAGGTTCTTTTCATCCAAGAATCTTTTGAATCAGAAACCAGCTCAGACGAAACTTCTGGTCCTCAATTAGATGAAATAGCCTCTCAATCTGATTCCTCTAATGAATAAAAAATGTTCAATATGCTTACTAAAGAGCAAAGCCTTCTTCTTGATATGGTCCAGCATATAAATAACCCGAAAATCCAAAAGAAATATCTTGACCAACTCAAAAAATCTCTTGAAACTATTCCAGAGACTAAAACCACCCTTCCAAGTCCCTCGACAAATCTCTATGATCTCAAAACTATCATAGAAAAGAAAAAACCTTCAAAATCATCATCTATTTCTATCAACAATATCCACAAGGATATTAAAACTCTCAAATCTGAAGTAAAACAACTCAAAGAAAAACAACAACATGATTCTGAACTCATTCAGTCCCTTCTCGCTAAAGCAAACCCAGAATCCAGTGATAGTGAAGCCAGCAAACAAGATTCAAAATAGACAAATTAGAAAACCTTGAAACTGTTCCAGAAGATTTTCTTTTTATTTTAAAAGAAATTACTTCTCGAAAATATATTATCAAAATCTCATTAATTTTTTCAAATGATTTTAAATTAGATACTATTGCCTTGTTTGATACAGGAGCAGATCTAAATTGCATCAAAACCAGTTTAGTACCAAAACGTTTTCACCAAACCACCTCTGAAAAACTTACTTCTGTTAATAACTCCAAAATGAATCTTTCAGGAAAAACAGAAGCAAGTATTTTCAATAGTGGATTTCATATCAAAACCCATTTTGTTTGGTAGACAATATCCATCATTTTGTCATATTAGGAACTCCTTTCATTAATTTGATTACTCCCTACAAAGTCATTTATGATGGAATTTCATTCAAAACAAAAAACGTCAAAATAAATCTTGATTTTTTAGAAAAACCAAAAACAAGAAATCTCAATATTATAAAGCCAATTCTATTTATAATAATGAGATATCTTTACTTATTAAGGGAAAGCAAAATGATATTTTGTTTCTAAAACAAAATCTTCAATTACAAAAAATTGAGCGCCAACTCAAAACCGATTCTTTTCAAAATCAGATTTCTAAAATCAAAACCCAATTTGAAAAAGAAGTTTGCTTAGATTTGCCAAATGCTTTTTGGAATAGGAAACAACATGCTGTTGACCTTCCATATGAGCCCAACTTCAATGAAAAAGATATCCCCACTAAGGCTAGACCAATCCAAATGAATGGAGAACTTGAACAATTCTGTAGGCTAGAAATACAAGATCTTCTCTCCAAATGATTAATTTCTAAATCTCGATCCCTTTGGAGTTGCGCAGCTTTCTATCTCAATAAGCCTGCCGAGATAGAACGAGGTACTCCTAGGTTAGTAATCAATTACAAATCTCTCAAACAAGTGTTAAAATGGATTCGCTATCCCATTCCAAATAAAAAAGATTTACTCCAAAAACTTCATTCCTCCTTTATATTTTCAAAATTCAATATGAAATCAGGTTTCTGGCAAATCCATATTGATCCAAGCCACAGGTATAAGACTGCTTTTACTGTCCCTTTCAGTCAGTACCAATGGAATGTTATGCCTTTCGATTTAAAGAATGCTCCTTCAGAATTCCAAAGAATTATGCATGATATTTTCAATCCTTATTCTGAATTATGTATTGTTTATATTGATGATGTTTTAGTCTTCTCAAACTCCATCGAGCAACACTTAAAACATCTAAAAACCTTCTTTTTTGTTATTAAAAAATTGGCTTAGTTGTTTTAGCCAAAAAGATTTTTTTCAGACAAAAATCTGATTTCTTGGGCACTACATCCTTCAAGGAACCATCACACCTATAGAAAGAAGCCTAGAATTTGCTTCAAAATTTCTAGATAAAATCCTTGATAAAACCCAGTTACAAAGGTTCCTAGGAAGTCTCAATTATGTCCTAGATTTTTGCCCAAACATCAGCCGAATAGCAAAACCTCTTCATAATAGGTTAAAGAAACATCCTTTACCTTGGACAGATAAACATACCAATCTCGTCCAAAAAATAAAAACCGAGATTACTAAAATACCCTGCCTTCACCTTGCAAACCCCATCCTCCAAAAAATCGTTGAAACCGATGCTAGCGATTTAGGATATGGAGGTATTCTCAAACAAATCCAAGATAATAGAGAAGTAATCGTCCAATTTACTTCAGGACATTGGAATGATCGCCAAAAATCATACTCTACCATCAAAAAAGAAATCTTCTCAATAGTATTATGCATTACAAAATTTCAAAGTGATTTATTAAATCAAAAATTCCTTTTACGCATTAATTGCAAATCAGCAAAAGAAATTTTACAAAAAGATGTCAAAAACATTGCATTAAAACAGATTTTTGCCATATGGCAAGCTATACTAAGTATCTTTGATTTTGAAATTACTTATATAAAAAGAGAATCCAACTCTTTGTCGGACTTCCTAACCAGAGAATTTCTCCAAAATAGATTACCCAAATGCCACCCCGGAAAGACAAAGGCAAGCAAAAAGCTTCCCAAAGCAAAACAGTAATTCCATGGTCACAGATCATGGAAGATGATGAAGCAGCACAAGTTGCACAAAAACCCCCGTCTCCCAAAGACAAAATAGCTCAAGTCACTGAATGGCTCTAATCAATAGCCAAATACCCAGAGTTGATCTTAGCACTCAAAAGCTCACTCGAAATCCCATCCTCGAAAATCTCCAAAACAGATGAGGCCCCCCAAGTCAGGAAGGCAGTTCATCAACTTGCAGATGACAGGGCAAAAACAGCCATAACTGTCCAGACAGGTAAAACACCAAAACTAGTTTCGAAAACAAGGAAAGGAGACTCTTCCTCCTCAAAAACCCTTTCCAAAACAGTTTTAGAAAACAACCTGGAGCAATCTTTAAACTCCTCTCAAATTATTTTGTCTCAACAAAAACTACTGAAAAAATCAGCATTTATTGAAAAACCTGTTTTTCAAAATATTGTCTCGATAGAACAAGGATTTTTTTATCCAAACCCTATTATCACTATCCAAAAAAATTTCAAAAAAAAAATTGGTTTTTTAAACCATGGGATCTCTCAAAAACCCAGGAATATTACCAATTTATCCTTAAAGCAACGGGATCAGCCACTTTTAAGCATTTTGCTTATGCTGAATCCAAAACCCCTTCCTATTCCACATGTAAAATCCTCAAGGTTCCTAATCCTTCCGATTGGAACCAAGAACTTTCTCAACCAAAAAACCTCCCTCTAAATTTGTCACAAAAATTTGCGAAACCTTTCATTATTGGGATTATCAATAGGCCTAGTATAATATGCCTCTAATCCAAAACCAAAAATTCACCCATACATGGTTGTTCTACATGAACAACAAAATCAACATCTCCATCCTTCTTTCCTGGTTCATCCATTGGTGGAACCTTTATGGGGCCATCCCCGACATCCTTCCCCCAAAATTATAGGAAAGCTATATAACCTGTTCAAAACTCATCTAAACCTACAGACCTTGAGAAAAGATTTTCCCCAATCTGCCATCTCTCGGTAAAATTCTTCTTTCCTTGGGTTTCAGCATGGAACTTAGATTATAATGTTGAAAATAATATTACCATAATCCGAAGGAGATTCAAAACAAAATGGTGGACCTCTTTCAAAATTCCTAAAACATTGTAAAAAACAGGAGTCCAAAAATGGCTCAAAACCCAGGGCTTATTGCATCCAAGACCAGAGAACAATCAGTTCCTGGCATAGAAATCCCAGACTAGTGCCCTTCTAGCAGCGGCAAAAATAAAAGAAGAATACTTCGCAATAATGAAAGAACTTCTCATGATGATTCAGAATCCTCAGCAGCTTCAGTACCTTCAGATGCTTCCTCTATTGCCTCAATCAACCTGGCGGATGATAACGAAGACGACTGTTATGGGATACTTCCCCCAATAAAACAAAAATAGTATTTGTCAACAGCAGATAAGATACTATTCATCAACAGTGTTCTGCAGAAAAAATTTTATCTACACGGTCTGCGTGACAAAACAGTAAAATGATAAGGTACTATTCATCCACAGTACCAAAAAATTTTGTATTATAAATAGATGCGACCCCTCCCCTAGAAGGGTAAGCTTTTGGTCGAGCAAGTTTTTCCTTTCAAGAATTCCCTCACCCTAACTCTTTCCATCCTCTTTCAATCCCCCCTCTCTTTTTTTCCCTCTTTCCAAAACTTATGTCAGTATTTTTAACATAAATAAGATTTGCTTTGTTTAAGTTCATTTAAGTCTTGCTGATGGCTGGCCTTGCCGCCTATGTTATTTATTTCTGAATTTATTTTCTGTTTATTTATATTTTATTTTATTTTCTGCTTCTTTATATTTGTTTGATAGCTGGCTTTGCTGCCTAAGTTGCTTTAATTTTATTTATTTATGCTTTTATTTATATTTATATTTAATTTTTATTTGTTAATTATTTCATCAACTAACCTTCCTATTGATCTTAGTGACATATTGGTATATATATATATAAGCTAGGACATTGGAAACGACAACAGAGAACAGAGAAGAGAAAGAAAAAAAGAGCGTGAAGGCTGTCTAGCTACTCGAGAATGATAACCAAATAATAAAAAAAATAAAAGGAAGAAACAGAGAGAAACAAAGGAATCGGAACAGAAACGAAAGGGAGAGAGAAGAAAAACAAGAGGAGTTGAAAACAGAAGCTTACGAGGGAGCTGAAAACCAGTGAAGTAGGGGGCTACGAGAAGATTAAGCTGAAGCAGTGGCTAGCTGAGGACACTGCATCCTGTTTGTTGAGTTAATGTATTTTGAAATGACAAAACAAGTAAATTCAATAATATAAAGATGATACAAAAACATGTTTAGAGGTTATCAGTACCAGAACTTAAAGTTCTGTTGATGAGAGATTGATCTGGGTTATGAGAGATCGATCTCCTGGGTTTTCTATAGATAAGAGATCGATCTGGGTTATGAGAGATCGATCTCCTGGGTTTATCTTGGATGAGAGATCGATCTCAGGAAGACATGAGATCGATCTGCCAAGCCTTGAGCCTGTACAAAGGTATTAAGGAAGAGTAAGATCGATCTATAAGGGTTAAGAGATCGATCTGCCCAATACTGGAGTTGAGGGATCGATCTGATCTATGAAGAGATCGATCTCCCTTAATGCAAAGACAGTAGATCGATCTGTAAGATCGATCTACACTCAAACAGAGAGCTTATGAGATCGATCTGATAAGAAAGAGATCGATCTCCTCAAAGTCAGAGAGCTAAGGAGATCGATCTGGGTTATTGATAGATTTATCTCCTCAGTACGAGATTGCATGGCAGATCGATCTGTAGATCGATCTTACCTTTAACAGAGAGATTGGAAGATCGATCTGTCTATTCGACAGATTGATCTCCCCTATCATTTTCAAATTAAGAGATCGATCTGCTAACCTATGAGATCGATCTCCTTGTGTTATTGTGCTTTGATCTTGTAGGATTTATAACTAAGTGATCAATCTGGCCAAGATGGCAGATCGATCTGGCACTCTACTGGAGGTACCCAACAGCTAGTTTCTACAAAATCTCAACGGGAAAAATAGCATTTAATGCTCCAACTACCAATCCTTCAGTATTTAACCAAGCATTGAAGACAATGAGAAGAGAGACACTATTGCTGCACATTTCTTACATTCTCAAGAGTTTAATACTTTCATTCCTTGTGTCTTCATTCCTCATTTATTGAGTTTGTTGTATAAGCTTAAGTGCAAAAGCTGTAATTGTCCTACCCACATTAAAAGCTTGATTCTGTATTCATCCTTACCTTAAAAGAGAAGAGGATTGTTCCTCAATGAGATAAAATTGTAAAAGGGTGAATACATCTTTGTATTGCAAAGGGTAGAGAGGTTATTCCTTAACCTGAAAAAGGAAGATTGTAACTTTTGTTGAAGGAGAGAAAGAAAGCACTTGACAAGAGGGTCAAGGAGAGAGGACGTAGGCAAGAGTTTGGTCGAACCTCTATAAGCGATTGTGTTTGTTTCTCTCTTCCCTATCTTGCATTAAATTGTTTAATTTTATTATATTGCTCACTATCATTTGCTAATTAAATTAGGATTAATTTAAAATTTGCCATAAACATTAGAAAACCGATTCACCCCCTCTCGGGGGAGCCAACAATTGGTATCAGAGCTAGGACTCTTTAATCACATAGGAACAACTTCCTAAGAGTTAGAAACGATCAAATGGCTCACAATAATGTAGCAACTAGTTTGGTAGGAGAGGGGCACTCTACGGTTAGACCTCCTATGTTCAATGGAGAGCATTATGCTTACTGGAAGACTAGGATGATGTTGTTCATTCAAGCAAATGACTATGAGGTGTGGAGGATCATAATTAAAGGACCTCAAATCCCTACAAAGAGAATAGAGGGAAGAGATATCCCTAAAGAAGAAGATGAATGAGATTCAAATGATATTAAATGTGCTCAGCTAAATGCTAAAGCTATGCACACATTATTTTGTGCCTTAGTTCCAAATGAATATAATAGAGTCTCCGGGTGTGATAATGCCAAACAAATTTGGGATAAATTGGCAATAACTCATGAGGGTACTACCCCAGTGAAGGAGACTAAGGTAGGGATGCTCACACATGATTATAAGCTTTTTAGGATGAAGGAAGGAGAATCAATTAGTGATATGTTCACTAGATTCACGGATGTTATTAATGGATTAAAGTCCTTAGGAAAGATATACTCTAATATTGAAATGGTCAAGAAAATATTAAATAGCTTACCTAAATCATGGGAAGCCAAAGTGACTGCAATTGAGGAATCTAAGGATCCTCACACATTGTCTTTAGATGAATTAATAGGATCACTACTCACTTATGAGATGAAATTAAGAAGAAATGAAGAGCCACCCAAGAAAGTGGGAGTTGCTCTAAAATCCACTGCTCAAGAGGAGATTAAGAATGAGAGTGGTAGTGAAGAGGACCTTGAGATGGCAATGTTTGCTGAAAGATTTAACAAGTTCATGAGGATGAGAGCTAGTGGTAGTAATAGGAGAAACAATAAGAGAGATCAAGAAGAAGTAGGTAGAAAATATTCAATTGTGTGTTATGAATGTAAAAAACCAGGACACATAAAATTTAACTGCCCTCTTCTTAAAAGGTCTAATGATAGGTTCCACAAAAAGAAGGCAATGGTAGCAACATGGAGCGACAGTGACTGCTCCGATGATGACTCAAATGAGGACATTGCCAACTTGTGCTTCATGGCTATTGAGGATGAAAAGGTAACTTCAAACCTCAATGAATATTCCTTTGATGAATTGCAAGATGCCTTTGATGATCTTGCATTAGAGTATGAATGCATGAGCATGAAATATAAAAAGATAATATCCAAATTAAGAAAAGAAAATGAGTTGATGCTAAGGGACAAATTAGAATGCGAAAAGAAATTAGAAATTTCAAATCGTGAAATTTGTGATCTTAAAGAGAAAAATGGCAATCTACATAATTCCTTTAATAGGTTCCACATGGGTCAACGGATAGCATGCTAGAGACCCAAAGGGCATTCTTTGACAAAAATGGGTTAGGATATAATGCAAAAAGTAGAGAGACTCATCTTAAAAGCTTTGTTGCTAGAAATAGTATAAATAAACTATCAACTTCTTGTTCATATTGCAATAGGAAGGGACATGCATCACATAATTGCAATATAAAAATGAGATCTCTTAAAGGAAAAATAGTAAAAAGGATATGGATTCCAAAAGAAGTAATTCACTCCAAGAATGTTAATGCATTAGCTAAATGGATCCCAAAGGGATCAAGAATTGCATTCACTAACCTCAAAGGACCCAAGAGAATTTGGGTACCTAAGACTTGAGTTGGAATCTTTTTGTAGGTAATTGAGCATGGCCACAAAGCTAAAACAAAGGAAGCATGGTACTTGGATAGTGGATGCTCAAGGCACATGACGGGAGATAGAAGCCACTTCAACTCTTTTAAATCAAAGGTTAGTGGAGAGGTCACATTTGGGGACAACTCCAAAGGCCAAGTTGAAGGAAGTGGCTCAATAGGTAATGACTATTTTTCATTAGAAAAGGTATTACTTGTTAGGGGTCTAAAGCATAACTTACTAAGCATAAGTCAACTTTGTGACAAAGGTTACAAAGTAATTTTTGATTGCATGAAATGTCATGTTGTAGATCCTAAGTCAAACAAAGTACTTTTTCTAGGTCATAGGCAAGGTAATATATATATTGTCTATCTTAATGAACTCAAAAATGAAAATATGTGCCTAATGGTAGACAATAAAAAGGAATCTTGGTTATGGCATAGAAGACTAGGTCATGCTAGCATGCATGTGCTATCTAAGTTAGCTAGAAAGGATCTAGTCATAGGTTTACCCAAGCTATCCTTTGATTATGAAGAAATATGTGAAGCTTGTGTTAAAGGAAAACACAAAAGGACAACATTTAAGCCTAAGAATATTGTATCCACCACTAGGCCTCTTCAATTACTTCACTTAGATTTATTTGGACCAACTAGAACAACTAGTCTAGGTGGGAAACACTATGGATTTGTAATAGTTGATGATTACACTAGGTTCACTTGGGTGTTCTTTTTAAGAGTAAAAAATGAAGCCTTAAAAAAATTCATAGCCTATACAAAAATTAATAAAAATGAAAAAGGGTATACAATAACTAGCATTAGAAGTGATCATGGCAAGGAATTCGAAAACATAGGATTTGACGAGTATTGCAATGATCAAGGAATTAGTCATAACTTCTCAGCCCCTAGGACACCACAACAAAATGGAGTAGTTGAAAGAAGAAATAGAACCTTGGAAGAAATGGCTAGAACCATGTTGTGTGAGAATAATTTGCCAAAGTATTTTTGGGCTGAAGCTATAAACACATCTGGCTATATAATTAATAGAGCTATGATTAGACCCATACTTAAGAAAACTCCTTATGAGCTCTACAAAGGTAAAAAGCCTAACATTAGTTACTTCCATCCCTTTGGCTGCAAATGTTTTGTCTTAAATAATGGGAAAGATAATTTAGGAAAATTTGATGCCAAAAGTGATGAAGGAATCTTTCTAGGGTACTCATTGAATTCAAAGGCTTATAGAGTATATAACAAAAGAACATTAATGGTTGAAGAATCTATTCATGTTATATTTGATGAGTCAAATGATGTATCTAAAGATTCAACCAATGATGAGAATGTTGGAATATTTGATGAAAACTTGGAGGAAATTCCAAACTTAGAAGATGATTTATTAGAAAAACTTAACTTGAATAAAGAAGATGAAGAAGAAATAAAGATATTAGAGAGAGAGTCTAGAGCACCAAGAGAGTTAGGATATGTAAAAGATTGTGAAATAGTAGAAGATCCAACTCTTGGAGTTAGAACTAGATCATCTCTAAGAAATATGTGTCAATATATAGCCTTTGTATCTCAAATAGAACCTAGGAATGTCAATGAAGCTTTAGATGACAATAATTGGTTCTTAGCAATGCAAGTAGAATTAAATCAATTTGAGAGAAGCAAAGTATGGAAACTAGTTCCTAGGCCTAGTGATCACTCTATAATTGGAACTAAATGGATATTCAAGAACAAGATGGATGAAAATAGTGTGATCATAAGGAACAAGGCTAGGTTAGTTGCACAAGGATATAGACAAGAGGAAGGTATAGATTATGATGAAACCTATGCACCGGTAGCTAGATTAGAGGCAATAAGAATGTTACTTGCCTTTGCATGCTATAAAAACTTCAAGTTATATCAAATGGATGTAAAAAGTGCATTCTTAAATGGTTTCATTAATGAAGAAGTCTATGTTGAACAACCTCCTGGCTTTGAAAATCATGAATTTCCTGAACATGTTTTTAAATTATCTAAGGCACTCTATGGCTTGAAACAAGCTCCTAGAGCTTGGTATGAAAGGTTGTCAAAATTTTTAATAGAAAATGGATTTTCAAGAGGAAAAGTGGATACCACTTTATTCATCAAAAATAAAAATAAGGATTTATTAGTTGTACAAGTGTATGTAGATGATATTATTTTTCGATCAACTAATGAGTCTTTATGTCAAGAGTTTGCTAAGATCATGCAAGGTGAGTTTGAAATGAGCATGATGGGAGAACTCACATTCTTCTTGGGACTTCAAGTAAAGCAAACAAAAGATGGAACCTTCATCAATCAAGCAAAGTATACTAAGGATTTGCTCAAGCGATTTGGAATGGACAATTGCAAACCTCAAGCAACTCCAATGGGCACCAACATCAAGCTTGATAAGGATGAAAGTGGTAAGTGTGTAGACACTAAACTCTATAGGTCTATGATTGGCTCATTGCTTTATTTAACTGCAAGTAGACCAGATATTTTGTTTAGTATATGCCTTTGTGCTAGATTTCAATCCTCTCCTAGGGAATCACATTTATTAGCCACTAAAAGGATCTTTAGATACCTTAAGGACACTCCCTATCTAGGACTTTGGTACCCCAAGGACTCTACCTTTGCACTTCATGCATTTTCAGATGCAGATTTTGGGGGATGCAAAATAGATAGGAAAAGTACTTCAGGTACTTGCCAATTCTTAGGAAATAGACTAATCTCTTGGTTCTCCAAGAAACAAAACAGTGTGGCTCAGTTCACAACTGAAGCTGAATACATAGCAGCCGGTAGTTGTAGTGCTCAAGTGTTGTGGATTAAACAACAAATGAAAGATTATGGTATTGACATGAAACAAGTCTCTATTAAATGTGATAATACCAGTGCCATTAATCTATCTAAAAATCCTATTCAACACTCTAAAACCAAGCACATAGAAATTAGGCATCACTTCCTTAGAGACCATGTGCAAAAGGGGATATAATTCTAGAGTACATTGACACTTTACATCAAACAGCTGATATATTCACCAAACCCCTTGATAGAGATAGGTTTTGTATTCTTAGAGGTGAATTAGGACTTATGAATGTTCCCTAAGATGTTTGTGCTTCAAAATCTTGATTTCAAATTGTCTTAAAAGTGATTTTCAATGATTTTTCTAGGCAACAAGTATGAGAGATCGATCTCCCATTCATATAGATCGATCTCCATACCTCAAATAAGCCTAAAGCATTAAGGTTAAGCTAGGAAGATCGATCTTCTATCCATAAGATTGATCTCCGTAAGCCTCTGTTAGATAACAGATCGATCTGTACATACGACAGATCGATCTCCTCTAGCCTCTGTATCCTGAAGATCGATCTGTGCATACGACAGATCGATCTCCTCAAGTCTCTGTCCTCTGAAGATCGATCTATGCATTTGGCAGATCGATCTCCCTATGCCTCTGTTCGAAACAGATCGATCTGTGCATACGACAGATCGATCTCCTTGGGCTTCTGGAAATGACAAATCGATCTGTCGTCTCGACAGATCGATCTTCTGTGCCCTGGACTATATAATCTGGCGAGAAATCCCCAAATTTCAAAACTCCAATTCTCAAATCCCTAAAGCTCCTGTCGCACATCCTCTCTCAATTCTCCCTCCAGATCGATCTTCGGTAAGAATCTTGCCTAAATCTCTCGTCAATCAGGGTCAAGTAACCTACATTGGTAAATCTTTCTTCAAAATTTGTCTAGTTTTTGTGTAAATCTTAGTTAGGGCAATTTTTTTTTACTGTTCCATTGGATAGGTGTCTAGAGAACTAGCCTTAAGATTCAATCTAGTGTCTAGAACCATGCCTAGGCTTAAGAGAGTAGGCCAAAAACCTCCCCGTTCTAATGTAGAACCCGGGTCATCCTCTCAATCCATTCCTCCCTCTTCCGTTGCTACCTTCAACAGGTGTTTTAAAACACCTGCCAAAAGGAAACGATATGAAGAATACTTTTCAACCATGCCAATTAAACATTGGCGCACAATCGATTTCTCTTTCCTAAACCGCATTGATTTCCCGTATATGTCCAAATTTGAAGATTTTGGATGGCTATCTTTCCTAAAAATCAATACTCCCGTACCTCCAAATATCGTTCGCACATTCTTTTCCGATGCCGAACTCAACTATGATCCCAACGACACTTGTAACATTCTCGGATTTACTACGTATGTCATGGGTAAATCCATTGTCGTCGACACTGAAGTCCTTGCCAAAGCGTTTGACATACGCGATGAAGGCTTGACAAACGAAGATGAGGAAGTTCCTTTGGAGTTTGATACTCTCGAGGATAAGGCGAGTGACCTCTCAATGCACCCCTGGTTACTCCACCTCATCATTTCTTGGAATCTTCGTCCTTTTGGTACCTGTCACTCCACTGTTAGATAGTTAGATAGGTTCTGGCTTCACCACATTCATTCCACCAGTCAAAAACCCAACCTCATCCACTTTATCTATCAAGACTGGTTGAAGATCGTACGAGGTCAAGCCACAATGATCGTGTTTTCGCAACCACTGGCGTACTTTCTCCACCGACTCGGAATAAATAGCAGTTGCGAAACCTGCGAAATGCCCTCTCCGAAGAGCGTCCTCAACATTGGGACACTCCATCACATGGGCTACTACAAAGACTTTCGGGGTGACTGGAAGAAGAAACGGGAACAGCCTTCTGCAGCAGCTATGGAGGAAGATCCCTTCGATGAGCCTGTCGATCCACCGGCTGCACCGACTGCGCGTCCACCATCTCCACCTGCTCAGCCCACTGCACCTGCACCCTCACCTGCTGGCATGGAGCTCATTATGACGATGATGAGTGACCTCAACAGAAAAATCGATGAAGGCTTTGCAAACCTTCATGCAACTCAGCAGTGGATGTTCGAGGAACTGAACCGCAAAGTGGATGACGGTCTTGCAAATCTTCATGAGGCTCAGGAGGCGATGTTTGATGAGCTTCAAGAAACTCGCACTCACGTTGAGGATCTCATGGATCGATTTCCTCCTCCACCATAGGACTTAATTGCTAGATCTAGTTTAGTTATATGTTTTCATTACTCTTTGTTATTTGAACTCAATTTGCTTGAATGAACTGCCATTTGTTCTCTTGTTGACTGAGTTTTAATGAAAATGTTAATTTGAAATGACATGAATATTATTTCTTTCTTGCCATTGATATGACAAAAAGGGGGAGAAGAAAAGAGAACATATGGTTAATTAAAAGATGTGTAAATGGCTTTAAGAAACATCTCTACAGTTTTAAAAGAATACTTAAAATGAGGGGGAGTTAAGATAGTAACAAGGTCAAAAGCTAAAAGAAAGGGGGAGCTCACAAAAAGGGGGAGCTTCTGCAAATTAACTAAACATGTTGATTGAATAAGTTTTGTCATATCAAAAAGGGGGAGATTGTTGAGTTAATGTATTTTGAAATGACAAAACAAGTAAATTCAATAATATAAAGATGATACAAAAACATGTTTAGAGGTTATCAGTACCAGAACTTAAAGTTCTGTTGATGAGAGATCGATCTGGGTTATGAGAGATCGATCTCCTGGGTTTTCTATAGATAAGAGATCGATCTGGGTTATGAGAGATCGATCTCCTGGGTTTATCTTGGATGAGAGATCGATCTCAGGAAGACATGAGATCGATCTGCCAAGCCTTGAGCCTGTACAAAGGTATTAAGGAAGAGTAAGATCGATCTATAAGGGTTAAGAGATCGATCTGCCCAATACTGGAGTTGAGGGATCGATCTGATCTATGAAGAGATCGATCTCCCTTAATGCAAAAACAGTAGATCGATCTGTAAGATCGATCTACACTCAAACAGAGAGCTTATGAGATCGATCTGATAAGAAAGAGATCGATCTCCTCAAAGTCAGAGAGCTAAGGAGATCGATCTGGGTTATTGAGAGATCGATCTCCCCACTACGAGATTGCATGGCAGATCGATCTGTAGATCGATCTTGCCTTTAACAGAGAGATTGGAAGATCGATCTGTCTATTCGACAGATCGATCTCCCCTATCATTTTCAAATTAAGAGATCGATCTGCTAACCTATGAGATCGATCTCCTTGTGTTATTATGCTTTGATCTTGCAGGATTTATAACTAAGAGATCGATCTGGCCAAGATGGCAGATCGATCTGGCACTCTACTGGAGGTACCCAACGGCTAGTTTCTGCAAAATCTCAACGGGAAAAATAGCATTTAATGCTCCAACTACCAATCCTTCAGTATTTAACCAAGCATTGAAGATAATGAGAAGAGAGACACTATTGCTGCACATTTCTTACATTCTCAAGAGTTTAATACTTTCATTCCTTGTGTCTTCATTCCTCATTTATTGAGTTTGTTGTATAAGCTTAAGTGCAAAAACTGTAATTGTCCTACCCACATTAAAAGCTTGATTCTGTATTCATCCTTACCTTAAAAGAGAAGAGGATTGTTCCTCAGTGAGATAAAATTGTAAAAAGGTGAATACATCTTTGTATTGCAAAGGGTAGAGAGGTTATTCCTTAACCTGAAAAAGGAAGATTGTAACTTCTGTTGAAGGAGAGAAAGAAAGCACTTGACAAGAGGGTCAAGGAGAGAGGACGTAGGCAAGAGTTTGGCTGAACCTCTATAAGCGATTGTGTTTGTTTCTCTCTTCCCTATCTTGCATTAAATTGTTTAATTTTATTATATTGCTCACTATCATTTGCTAATTAAATTAGGATTAATTTAAAATTTGCCATAAACATTAGAAAACCGATTCACCCCCCTCTCGGTAGAGCCAACACTGTTGCAGCAATGGAACAGGCAGATCAAGCTGCTGTTGTGTACGCAACTATAGGGCTCCGAAAACAGGAGGCTCTCTCTCTCTCTCGATCCTTTTGGAAGTCTAGACACCTTGACTAGACGTCGACAGAAGCAGAAAAACTAAGCTAAAGCAGTGTCTTAGAACATCGCCACTGGTGCAAGGAGCAATGAAACAGAGAGGAAAGCAACCGAAATAGAACCGAGAGCTGCCGAAACAGAGGAACGAAAAATCAAACCAAAACAGAGACGTCGGAGCTGGTAGGGGTAGCTCGAAACAAAGTGGCCGGAAGGGCCACGACCACCAGCGCTTGACGAGAAATCCAAGGGAGGAGGACGCTGGCCGCGCCGAGGGAAGGAACGCAACCGTGAGCAATAGCAGTACCTGGTGCAAGGAGTAGAAAAGAAGAAATGAAAGAGAAAAGAAAAGTGGCAGGAAAGGAAATATAATTTAAAAAAAAAAAGAAGAAGAAATAAAAGAAAAAAAAGATAATATATATATATATGTATATTTAAATATATATATATATATATTAGAATAAGAGAAAAATTGAAGAAAAAAGAGACAAGTATATTGAGAATTTGAAAACCCGGGAAAAAGGGTTTCGGTGGAAATTAACCCGAGTGAACCTGACCCGCCGACTCGCTACGTCGAGACAATCGAGGACTACAGACAGACATTGATGTAAGCAATTTATGCAAGTTTTAGAGATAACTATACATATTTTATGATTTTAGGTAGCTAAATAGATACCATAAAGATGGAAAACTTGATATTACCCCTACGTATAGACTGAACTGAACTGAAAAGTATTAAAAAAATTCATAATTGCATAAATTGCATGTTTCAATGTTTTCATCGTTGAAATACTATTTCCAATGGTATATGGATAGGTTGGCTATTGTTTTTACTGTTTGCATAAAATAGCACGTTTTATGAAGTTAAGTGTGCTAGAGTGAGAGAAATTTCATGATGGGTGACCTCCCGGGAAGTTTTCACTCACATATCATTTATGTACTATTTTTGTACAGAACATTGATTTCTATATTATTTTTGAAAGAACTGAATCACCTATCTGATTTTTGAATGAAACAGTGATGGAGCGCATGCTTACTGTATCGCACGAACCGACTCGCACTGACAAGATGTGCTTGAGTGCGTGTTGACTGTATGTCTCATGGACTGACGAGATGTGCTTGAGCGCGTGCTGACTGTATCGTACTGACCGACTAGCACTGACGAGATGTGCTTGAGCTTGTGCTGACTGAGTGTTGCACGACCTGACTCGTACTAACGAGACGTTCTTGAGCTCGTGTAAGCTGTGTCACATGGTTCGACTTGCACGAGATTTTTATATGATTTATGAGAAAAAGATCGTACTGGATTTTGAGACTAAGGTGGTGGTTGAGATTGAATGCTGATGGGGTAAATCTTTGAGATTACTTAGTACCCTCAGTCGTATTATATTGTATTGAGGTCCACGGGTGTACTCTGTACCGTGTGGACATACATGGAGTACGTTACATTGTGTATTGAGTCTTCGGACTACTGAATTGAACTGAACTGTACTGTATTGATTGGCCGACGGGCTAGACTGACTTATCCCCCCCGAGGTGTATGACACTCGCACACACTTGGCCCGTGAGATGCAGAGTCACTGACTATGGCCATATGTCGACTGTACTATTATTGACTGAATCCTACTGTTATTAGTTGAATCATAGCCTAGTCTCAACGAACTGAATTGTTTATTGATAGAAAGAAAAGTGAACTGAACTGTTTTACTAATTGAATGAATCGTTTTAAAGGAACGCATTCAAATGTTTTACTGCTTTGATCGAACAGTAAATGGTTTCATCGTACCGACTATATTAAATGCATATGTTTTATATATGATAAAGTATATTACCGAAAATGGAGTGTGATTGAAAGTGTTTTTCAAGGAAAGTGCATCGATTGTGAATCATTTTTAGTATTAATGAATTAATTTATATGCAAGTGTTGTTTTATAACTGATCATGGCATACACTATAAGCATGTAGATAGTATGGTTGTCTGTTGCTTACATAAGTTTCTTACTGAGCGCGTTAAGTTCACTCCCTACTTTCCTCCATAGAGTCCCAATAGTAACTTGGACGCTTCCGTTAGTAGGACATTTCGCACAACTGTGATTCCGCGTAGTATATTTCTGCGTCGAAGGTCTACCCAGTTTTAACAAATCTTTTGTATCTAAAAATATTGTAAGTACAGTAATGCAAATGAGATGTGTATGGGGAATGTGAACATATTTTATTTAAATTGTTACTAAGAAAGAAAATTAATCAGACTGAGTATTATTCTTACCTAATATCGACTTGTAGCCCAACCGAAATGTCTGTAAATATGGGTCGTTGAAGAAGTAAACTAAACACACTTGAGAATGGCTATTTTAAAAAATGAGAACAGGTAATAGGTTAAAGATTGAACATGGCAAATAAGCTTTATTCCCTTAACAAAGAATGATCAAAGTTACCTTAAGATTACACAAGGTAAAATAGGTTCGTTCCCTTAGGCAAGAATGATCCAAGTTGGCTCAAGATTGAGGAAGGTGAATGAGGTTCATTCCTTTAGCAAATAATTTCAGGATTAGCTCATAATTGAGTAAGCCAAAGGAAGTCTATTTCCTTAGCCAAGAATGATCAAAGTTATCTTAAGATTAGGCAAGGTGAATGATCCCTTAACCAAATAAGCTCCAAGTTAACTTAAAATTAAACAAGGCGAAGGAGGTTTATTCCCCTAGTCAAGAAAAGCAATGTTAATTCAGAGATGAACAAAGAGAAAGAGATGCATGCCCTTAGTCAAATCAAGCAAAACATAAAAGAGCCAAGTCTTCAAAGTGAAGAAGCTAAGGCTAGAACTCAAGGTATGAAAAAGAGTAAAGTCCTGAAAAGAGAATAAGCTAAGGCTAGAGGTTGAGGCAAAAGGAAGAAGAACAAATTCTCAAAGAGAAAAAAAAAGAGCTTAAGGCACAAGAAAGAACAAAGTCCTCAAAAGAGTAAAAGCTATGGCTAGAGGTTGAGACAAGAAAAAGAAGAAAGTCCTCAAAGAAAAGAAGCTAAGGCTTAAACAAGAACAAAATCCTCAAAAAGTATAGGCTATTGCTAGAGTTTGAGGCACGAAGAAGAACAAAATTTTCAAATAGAAGAAGCAAGGGTTAGAGCTCGTGGCATGTAAAAGAACAAAGTCCTCACAGAGTACAAGGGAAACCTATCTTAGAGCACAAAGAAGAAAAAAGACATCACAAAGTAGATGCTAAGGCTAGAACCCAAAGCACAAAGAAGAATTAGTCCTCAAAGTTGCAGAAGCTAAGGCTAGAACTCAAGGAACAAAGAAGAACTAGTCCTCAAAAATAGAAGCTAAGGCTAGAGCTCGAGGCATCATGAATAACAAAGCCTTATAGTATAAGCTATCACGTTAGAGCTTATACAAGGCAAAAGGTGAACAAATCTTTAAAAGAAAGGAGCCCATATGCCAACGTTCAAATTAAAGAGGAGAACAACCTTCCACACAAGGTGAAAGATGTTCAAACTTTAACAACTTAAAAAAGGAAAAGATCAAACACACACACCTAAAACGTAGTTGTAAAGTCTTTCATCTCATCAAATCATACCCCATGAACGCAAAGTGTCAAGCCATTCAATAGCAGAGATTGAAATTGATGCTCATTTTCAGTCTAAGGGGAACTTAGTGTTAGGGATGGTGTTAGAAATGAGACAACACTAAGTTTAGCACAGCAAGCTGCATCTAGACATTACCTAGTTTCTTTATCTCCTCAGTCTCATAGCTGGAAGACATATTGCAAATCACTCAGACACGCAAAGGCAACCAAATGATGACACATGACACGATCCAGGCCTTTTCCATAGCATATATATAGGCTTGCCTTCCATGTCACAAGGATTTAGACTCTTATTCTAGACTAGATTTTGTCTCTTTAGCTTTATACTTTACACTCTCTAAAACTATTATAACTTGGTCACACATGGACACTTGACCAGATATAGCCAGAACTTTGTACTTAGTCAATAGTCTAGTTCACATCATTACTTAGTAACACTCTAGTAGACGTAGGTAAATTGTCGAACCATGTAAATCATCGTGTCCATTATATTAAGCCACTCTATTCACTTCCAAAGCACTTTATTTTTCAAACAATATTGACATAATTATTGAAATATTAAAATTATTCATTACTAATACTTAAAAAGTTGCAAATTAATAATGATATTTAATATTAATATACTATATTAAATATGGATAATTATTCTATATACTGTCAGAGGAGTTTTTTAACTCCACAAGCAAAATTAGGATAATTACATATGTCCTTTAAAAATATTAAGAAAATAAAAAAATAAAAAATAGGACATTTATGATCATCCTACTCCCACTTATGGAGTCAAAAGACTCCACTGACGGTGTATATGATAATTAACCATTAAATATTAACACTTAAAACAAAATTATTTATTATATATTAAGGATTTTTAATCCAATATACCGTCAATAAAACTTTTAGACTCCATAAACGAAGTTAAAATAGTAACATATATCTTTTAGTGAATATAAAAAATAAATAAAGTGGTGCATATGTCACCAGATTGACTCCACTTATGGAGTCTAAAAACTCTACCGACATTATATTGGATAAAAATCTTTATATCAATATTTTAAAATATTGAAAATAATATTACTATTATTAAAATATTATTAATATTAACATGTTATTATTAAAAAATATGTATATTTTATATTTTATATTTTATATTGAAAGTATTTATTATTAAAATAGTAATATAAATACAATTGTCAATAAAATACAAAAATAAAAGATAGCAAATTTTATATGAAAATTATTACATACAGTGAATACAAGGTTATTCATATGAAGATTGTCACATGCACCGAATACAAGGTTAATTATAGCGAACGTGATTGAAAGGAAAGTTTCGAAATTTGATTGAGGAAGAAATTAACAATGTAATTAGTTGGTAAATAATTAGATTAAGTCATAACTAACTAACTAACACACACAGATAGGAGCGAGTCATTTGGTTAAAAACGAAGCATCCTCTTCAACAGCCTACTTTTATGCAATTGTTTCCATCTATTTCACCCCAATAAAAAATCTCAAAAACATCCATCCATCCACAGAACTCAAACATTGTGGGAGATATTATTGTTAGTATTAGTATTAATTTGAAATGGAAGATGAAATAAGCCATGGGAATTTGGTACATGGCCCTAACAAAGGAAGCCCCGACAGCCCATGTGTAAAAAGCAGTGGCAGCAGCAACAACCCTCACACCATCAATAAAGAACAAGATCGTTTCCTCCCCATAGCAAACGTCGGCAGAATTATGAAAAAAGTGATTCCAAGCAACGGGAAAATCTCCAAAGATGCAAAAGAAACTGTTCAGGAATGTGTGTCTGAGTTCATTAGCTTTGTCACAGGTGAGGCCTCAGACAAATGCCAAAGAGAAAAGAGAAAGACCATCAATGGCGATGACATCATTTGGGCAATCACTACCTTAGGATTTGAGGAATATGTAGGACCTTTAAAATTGTACCTAACCAAATATAGAGAAATCGAAGGAGAGAAGCTGAATATTCCAAAGCAGCAAAGATCGGAGCAAAAGCAGCAGCAGCACCACCACCAACAGCAACACCAATCGCAATCGACGCATGAACAAAATATACCTTACAATAGCAATGTATATTCTTCAGCAAACTTACTGTCTCATCACCCATCTTTTCTGCCTTCTGATCAACCATTTTCCTTGCCTTTCTCACCCAATTCCATTCAAAAGCAATTACAGCAGCAAGATCAAATTGATTCAGTGGGGGATTGGTAAGACAACTGGAAATTATTTTACAATTTTCCCATTTTTTTTCTTTCATAAAATTTTTCATTGCAACATTGTTAATTAATTTCATATATATTGTATTGTTTTGTAATATTATTAACACTATACATATTTGAATTATTTGATTAGGCATTGATCTCATGAAATGATTCGAGTAATATGTACCAAAAGAAAATTAGTATTATATTTATGAGTTACGGAATTGATATTCTTAAACTAAAAAAAAAGAGAGGAAGATGAAAGGCACATTAGTTGAGTTGCATAGTTTTTTCCTTAAAATAGTCCTACTGCATTCAATTATATATATATATATATATATATATATATATATATATATATATATATGTATATATATATATATATATGTATATATATTGTAGAGAAAATTAGTCAGTTTCTTAGAAAAAATTATTTTAAAAGAAAAATAATTAATTCTAACCTCAAGAAATTAGGTAATTAATATATATATATATATATGTTATTTATTTGAACCTTTAAATTTACATTAAAACTTAACTTATGGACAGGGTTCATTGTCTAATTAATTAATCCAATTATTTCCTTTTTTTTATATACTATCCACCTTTTCTTTTTTTTTTTTCCTCGCTTGTCTTTCATTCCCTTTCTCTTTTCTCCTTTCGTTTGAGTAAAGAAAAATATAGTAGTGATAAAATAATAGTTTTTTACACAATTATTTTTAAAAAAAATTGTGATTTGGAAATAATCAATTTTTAAAATATATATATTTTTTTAAAAAAATTAACTCTTAAAATTATAAATTATTTTTTAATTATTAAAATTTAATGCCATTTTTTCTTGCGTTCATTTTTTTGAGCCCTCTTTTTTTTTTTTTGGTTCTCTTTTTTTTTTCTTATCAACAAGAAAATAAATAGAAGGGGGCGAGAAAAAATTAAAACTAAAAAATAAGAATTTTTTTTTATGTGAAAGCAAGATACTTTTTCATAAAACAATCAACTTTGTTTTTTTTTTTTTTTTGAAAAATATTTCTAACATAAAAATATTTAACTTAAAACCATAGAAATTATTTTAAATTTTAAATCATAAAAAGAAAAAAAAAAGGAAGAAAAGGAGAAAGAAAAATAGTCAAAAAATAGAGGGAAATATTTCTGATAATTTTTTTTGCAAAATCTTTTTTAAAGAATTAATTTAATTTCTTAAAACTATTAATTTTTTATTAACACATGTTGTAATTTATTTATTTTTTATTTTCTTAATATATTTAAAGAACATGTGTTATCATCCTAACCCCACTTGTGGAGTTAAAAAACTCTACTGGCAGTGTATAGAATAATTATCTATATATATTTTTAATTAAAAATCTTTGAATTATATTAATAACAAAAAATTATAATTTTAAATTATATTTAATTCAAAGAAGAGTACTTGATTAAATACATATAAAAATCGTCATATTTTACTCTTAATTTCTACACATTGAAAATATAAGATAGAATTGTATCATCTAATTGATTACTATGCGTAATCTAAAAGTGTGTTTGGATTCAAATGATGTGGCACAAATAGTTTAGCCAACCATGACACATACAACTGGCAAAGTAAGCCCAAACCCGATAATCCACTAGGACCAACTCGTACACCAAACCTAGATTGACCCGAATTAACAAAAAAATAAAATATTCGAACTTGACTTAATCTAAACTTGAAAAAAATTGAATCCGAAAAAAACCCAAATCGAAAAAACTCCAATCCGAAAAAGCTTGAAATTGAAATGGCTTAAATCCGTCATAATTCAAATTTGTAATGATCCAAACACGATATTAATCCAATCCAAAATCTGAAAAAACCTCAACTATAATTATATGATTTTGTATTAAAAATTAAATTAATTAAATTAATTAATTAAAATTTTAAAATTTTAAAATTATTATTATTTGTAATTATTATACAATTATATTTGAAATACAATAAATATGAATATCAATTTATTTTTAATATTATCTTTATTATATTTACAATTATAAAAAAATGAAAAAATATTATTAATTTTAACATCTGATTTTTATTATAAAATAGCCATTTATATTATTTGATTATACTTATTCCATACTTAAAACTTTAATTTAAATACAACAATAATTTAAAAAAATAAGATTAAGATAAATAATTAGCCAATTATTCATATTAAATATTTGTTTGTAAATGATAATTGATACTCATTTTAACAATGTCTATTGTTTAACATTATAATTGGATATATGGCAATTGATGAATATAATTATGTCTAGTATTAATGGAAAAGTTGTTAAGTATTAAAATAAGATCAATATTATATATTATTTTGTACATATCATGATTTTCTAAAATTTTTAAATATTGATTATTAAAGTTAAACAAATTATTAATACTTTTTCAAAATTAACTATAGTACTATTCAATATTCTGATTGAATATTTAGTCAACTAGTTATATGATTACATCTATGTAACTATGTTGCATTTTATTTATGTCCAATAAAAAACAAAATAAATGTAAGAAAAATTCTTGAAATTTTAAAAATTTATTTAAAAAATTTTAATATAATGATTAAAAAACTAAAAAATTTGTAAATAAAAATTTGTCGAACTAAATGATTAAGTGTAAAGAAACCTCAAGTTACATAAAATTCAATAATATCTAATCTTAATTTACATTTGTCTTGTAATTTAATTACATTAATTGTAAAGAAACCTCAAGTTACATTTTAATGAATTTAGATAATAAGAGAATTTTACAACTCCAAAGAAAATTTGAGATAAAGCACGACCCGAAGTCCAAATTTCAAATAAATACCATGAAATATAACCATCCTTAATCACATTAGGCTTAAGTTCATAATCATCTTCAAGCAATCATAATACATGACAATTGGAAGAATTAAGCTTCAAGTTGCCAAATTTAGTATTTCAAATTTTAATTCAATTTATTGACTGATATTTATTTATCCAATTAAAATAATCTTAAATCTTTAAGTTTAGTCACGTCAATCAATTTCAATCATTGAATTAATTGAGGAAATTTATTCAATTTGCCATTTTATGACTAAAGTACTTGATTTATTTAGTAAATGTTTGTCTAAAATAGTTTAAGCAAGTAAATGTTTGTCTAACCTTGTGCTTCATATCTAATAAATATCATTAAATGATTCTACTAGTTTAATTTATGAATTTGAGATCATAATGAACTTTTCATATGTAGTTTCCTTAATGGCATCAAAAGTTTCCTTATTTTGAATGGAAACTTAGCCCCAAATTGGACCCGCTTTTGTGTATCTCGAGCCACCATCCACACCACATGTAGTGGGCCACAAAGGTATAGAAAATCAAAATCCTTAGAATTGGACAAGTCTAGATGTCCAAAAAGGCTTGTTGATCTTGATAGTTTATAGGTTTCACTAGGTTTCCTAGGTCGGCCCATGTAAACACCAAGATTTTAGGTGTATTCGGTTTTATCAAGAAAAATAAATAAATTATAGGGTTATAATGTGTTTCTTGATAAATGATTTTAATTAAATTATAATTAGCATGAAACATACCGAAATAAGAAAAAAAAAAAAAACTGAAAACAGCCAGGCTATGTGAAAGGACTTAACCGAGAAAGGAAGTCTGAAACGAGGGCCTGCAGCAGAAGACGAGAAATAGAGTGACAATTATAATGGCCTTTGGCGTGAATTGGATGGAAGAGGGAAATAAAATTAGTGGATATCAATTATAGAGTATTTCTCCTGCAATATTATGCATGGGGCAGTAGGACACTGAAATGGTAAGTATAGCACTGACGAATGTGGCTCGGGCTGCGGGAGGGAAATGAAAATTTGAGACTGAACCCGACGGTCAGAGAATTGACACGAGATGACTGAAGGCTGACAGGGCAGTGGAAGGATATATATATATATATAAAATACATAGATACCGAAGCTAAACTAGAAACAGAACAGAAGAACATGGGAAGTCTGAATCAAGACAGGAAAGCAGCTGTGACAGGCTGAAAGTGAAAATGGATGGCAGTGGAGTTGTCCTATTGTCAGTATATGTGCATAGAGTATAAGTTAAAATAAGAGGAAGAGTGGGAGTAAGTCAACGGCAGCGCAAGGAAACACTGAAGCATTATGAAACCGAGGAGCTGAGTCATGAAACAGAAGATGAAAGAATGGAAACAATGAGGAAACAGTGGAGGCGTTCGGTAATGAAGTGTACAACAAGCAAGGAAAGAAACGTGGGAGTGGCAGTGATGATGTCTGACAGAACTAAAGGAAAATAGAGGAAGAATCAAAGGATTAAAAACCCAAAAGGCAATGGTCTAAACTAAAGGTGTTGTAGGTGGCTGCCAACTTGGGAAATGTATAGGATGAAGTCGGTGAAAGCAGGAAGGTGAGCAGAAAACGAGGGAGAAGTTAGGAACAAAGAGATCGAAAGAAACAAAAAAAAAAGAGGAGAAATGGTCTGATGCAGACTGGAAACAGGTGGAAACAAATAAAAACAAAGGCTGAAAAACTGCAGCAGCCCATGATTCAAGCTGAAGGCAAAGGAGCAAGAAAGTGAGTGAAGTGGGAATATTGGAAAGCTGAAGCAATGAGGGTAAACGAGAGGAAGAAAAGGGAAAGAAGACTGAAGGATTCAGAAAAAGGAAAGATAAACAGATTGGTGAAGCTTGAAAACGGAGGCGAACAAGGAGAAGGGAATGGAGTAACTGAAACAGTGGCCCTTCTTCCACCTTGTTCCATTTCTGAAGCCGTTGGACAAGGCTGCACTGAGGCCTGTGGATCACTGCGGAACCGAGACTAGGTTGAGCTGTGAAGAACAGAACCGAGAAAGGCAGAGCAAAAAAAGAGGTTGGTAGACGGTGGTTGGAAGCGGAGAGAGAGAGGGAGAGAGAGAGCAAGGCCAACGAAGGAAGGAAACCGAGGAAACAAGAGAGCAGCCTGTATAACCGAGTAAAACCGAAGCTACCGAAAGGATGGAATCGTGACAGAAGGGAGGAAGTGTTACACCCCAAATTATTCCCAACAATTGTGGAAGCTTAAATCTACAGTCAACTATCTACATTCATGTATTGACCTTAATTTTCAAAACAGTTTGTATGTGTAGTGTAAGTAGCAACCAACAATATGCATCAACTAACAATATCAACTCATATATCAACACCAACATTATAATGCAAAATACTTCCAAAAGTCTCTGTGACCATTAATGCAAGATATCATCAAACAATCATGTCAAAATTTCACATTTATATCTCAACAGATATCCATAACCACTGTGTCAACTAACTGTATTTATATACTGAACTGTCAAATAATACCTTAATTGACAATCGCAAAATATTCGAAGAGACGAGAACTTGTCACAGCTATAATTAACTAAAAAGACTTATTTGTAAGGTGGAGAAAAAAAATGGGTGAGCTTGGCCCAGTAAGTGAATATAAGAATACAATGAAAACAAAGTTTCAAAAACTTGCATGTCAAATATAAGAGATTTATCAAATACGAATTTAAGAGTATATGTAGTCAAATAATAAGAATTAGTTTTCAAAACACACATCCAAAACATGCAAGTGCTATAACTGTATTATCACAAAGTGAGCCATTTTCCAAAAGTTTGCTATGTCGAACTAAGATATCACCAAAAGCACTGTAACTATCAGTGCGTCACACTCCCCGTCCAGGGCACTATCTATGATCATAGACTCACAACCAATCTCATTGATCAGATGAGATCGGTACCTATCCAAACTATTCGGGACAGGCCAAAATGCTTCCTTCAACGTGAAGCATAAACAAGGTGAACCTGATAACATACATCTTGCAGCTCACAAATTCTCAAACCAAATACATAACATTTAATCAAATCTAAGTGTAAACCAAATCACACAGATTCTAAATCACATAGTATAGCCGAGAGATTTCGAAAGCGTGCTATGTTCTACAACGATAATCATTTTCAAATATAACTATTAAAATATATATAAACTTGTAAACATATAGTACATGGAGAATTTATCACTTGAAAGTACATACTTAATTTATGCAAAATATAAAATCAATAGAAAGCATGCTTGAAAATATGAAAGTGTCAAAACAAAGGCCATGGGGTTAGTAAGAACCTAAATGGCCACCAGCTATACTATAGGCAAACATACAATTTAATTAAATAACAAAACAAATTAAAATCATAAGATCGATAGTGAAATAAAAATGTAGCATTCTCAAAATTCACTTACTATCATCCGCTGAGTGTAACAGTCTAAGATATTCTTTTAGCCAGAAGATGTCCCACCAAGCTCAAATTAGTAGGGATTGACCACTACACAATTATATAGATCCACATCAAAATTATTTTCAATTTAATTAAACTATATTTATACCTCACAACTACAAAGAACTATTATTTATTGCCTAATACGTAATTTGGCTTTAAGCCCTTAAATCTATTTAATATCAAATTGTACTTTAAGGCTTGTGTCAAAGGCCATTAGAGTTCAAAATAATTCAACAACCAGCTATATTAACATATTCAAATAATTTCTTAGTGCTAGGGAATATTTAATCTTAAATTCTTTCAACTTAGAATTTCCTATTTGATTCCATGAAGCCATTCATTGAGAAATCTCCTTTCTCGATTCATGCTTTAATATCAAATTCCATATATCACCCTTTTTTCTTTTTCATTTCCCTAAACCAATAATACCAGATTAATTATCATTATCTATATAAATTTAAGGCTTTTAAAAATATTGCATTTACCTCAATTGCTTAACACAAACAACATGGAAGTTCCCACACTTTGAGCTTTCAGTCTTTCTCAAAACAGCTTGTAATTAACGCATGCAGTGGTGATTTCTTGCTTCCTCACGCCAAGCCACAAGCTTCCACCCTTAAACAACCCCTGTTTACAACATTCTTCCTCTGTTTGTTTGTTTTTTTTCAGTGGCTCCCGTTCTCAGCACAACCCCACCAATCTTTCTAACAACTCAATGCATGCATCAATAAGTCAGAGATTCTCACAGAAAATGTAAATCTAGAATTGAAAGAAAATCCACCACTACCTTCTTTCATTATGCCAGCAATTCTTACAACAGTGATTGTTCTCACCTTCCTAAAGAAAAAAAGGCATGCAATTACTGCCCAGCTCTCCCACGTCTCCCTTTCCTTACTTCCTTGCACAATCTCATAAAATTTCTTAAGATTTCTTAACAACCCATGAGTCCTCTTGAATCTTGTTTTTGAAACCGTGCTCAATTCAAGGGAAGAGTTTACGAAGCCCTTGGTTTTCAATCGAAAATGGTAGAGGAAAGAAACCCATTAGTTGTTTTATGTTCTAAATGCCCAACACTCTTTATTACCCATTGGTTAATGGGTTGAGTTGCCTTAGATTATTATTATTATATTATTATTATTATTATTTACTTTATGTATATATATATATATATATATATATATGGTTAAATTGTTACAGGAAGGCAGCAACAGAAGTTGGAAAATCGAAAATAGGGGAAGAGGCTTGGAAACAGGGACGTAGACCGAAGCAAGAGCACGAGAGAGGGAACCCAAGAGTAGAGGCGAATGACGATGACCGAGTGGAGATGGAGAGGAGAATGAGGATGGTGTCTGTGACGAGAAGGACGGAGGAGAAAGTAAGGCAGCGTCGGTGAGGGGACGATGAACAGTAGCTCATGAAGAGAAGAGGAAGAGAAGAAAAGAAGAGGAAAAAACAGGGAAAAAGGCAAAAGGAAAATAAAAAAATAATATATATATGTATAAGTAAATGGGATTATATATATATATATATTTATATATATGAAATATTAAAGATAGAGTAGAGGGTACAGAGAAATTGGGAACCCTGGGAAAAAGACTTCGAGCAATAAATCGAATGGACTGGACCCGCTGATTTGTAACATTGAGTCATTGAGGATTGCAGACAAATATCGAGGTAAGGAAAATTATGTGTGCTGCTAGAGATAGATTCACATATTTTTCTGTGGATTTGTAGATATCGCATTTTAGGCTGAATATACAAGCATCAAAATTTTAGAAGGCATTAGATCGATTTTATAGTATCGAAAATTATGGAAAACTTCAGTACCGATTGCTTGACCTATCTTCACCAAGATAAGTTTAATTAAATTTAGTTAAATAAATATCGATACAGTTTTAATTGTTGATTTTAGATCGATTATCCCTAGTTTTAATGGCTTTATATCGTGCACTGAATTTTAAACCGAAAAAGGGCAAGTTAGCCTCTTTCTAAAATGAATTATTTTCTTCTCTTGTGAAAAAGAAAAAAAATTGGAAAAAAAAGAAAAAAATGAAGAAAAAAATGATGAAAAAAAATGTGGAATAAATGAAGAGAAAGAGAAGTGTAATTTTTATTGCTTAGCAGTGAGTTCTGAAAATTATGTGATTGAAGCAATCTTTTGAAATCAATGATTTGAATTTTGTGGGAAAAGTTTTGAATGATTTTTTCAAATTCTTTAACCTAAAAAATCCTTTTGTCATACCTTACCCAAGCCCCGATACAACCCTTTTAGACCCTTAGATTTTTGCATCTTAATTCATTCATTAGTGGAAGAGATGTGATGAATTTGCAAGCTTATGGTAAGAAATATTCTATGCAATGACTTGAGAGTTTATTGATATATATACCCTAAACATTTAGAGTGTGATGAGTGAAATCCAATTGCGAGGGTGTTTGATCCTATGTATTTTATGAATTTAATTGAATCATTAAAGTGATATTCATGTGTGTTATGAGAATTTGCTTTAAAAACTTATGTTTTAATTATTAAAAGGAATGTGTTTTGGATGAGCATAGGAAGAATATGACGGAATGATGAGAAGAGATTATGAATTTAGACATTGTATGCTTGAGGACAAGCAAGGTTTAAGTGTGGGGGGATTTGATAAGTTGCATATTAGACATATTAATTGTCATATTTTTCCATGATTTAAATTCTTTTATATGCTTAATTTTTAGATTTGACTTATATTTTCTATTTTGTATTGTGAATGAAGGAAAATGGACAAAATAGATTAAAAGTTGCAAATTCTGCTCAAGTCACAAAATCATAAGAAATCTTGGAATTCAAGTCTAGATTTATCACTTGTAGCTGAAGTTGACTGAATCAATCTAAAGATGCTTGTAGCTGAAGTTGACTGAATCAATCTAAAGATGGCAAGTGGAAGATTTTAATTATTAAGGAAGAGATATGCAAGGACTGTCTTTGGTAAGTGGAGGAAAAAGGAAAGAAATTTAATTGTAATCAAACTCAATCAGAGAATTTTCCTTTGGAAACAGATTCTGGAGTTAGGATATTTAGTATATATAGACTAAGAGTGGAAGAGGCTGATAGTCTGAAATCCATTATCATAGACATATATTTTTATTTTGTTTTTCTCTGAACTTATGGCTTGCTAAATCTTTAGTCTAGCCAAAGGATAATTAAAGTTTGGGTTCTTTAAGAATTGTGAGATCTAATTAGTTTTTATCTTGTTCTTTTATATCTTTATTATTTATATGTCTTCTATGCTTGTTTAAATTATTGTTTTGATTGATTGTGTAAAAAGGGCCCTTTGTTCAATTGTCAAGATAATATATCACCAATTAGAAACCTGAATCCGTAATTGTTTAGGTATTCTAATATAAGTGGTAAATAACATAATTGATTACAGATAGGTTTTTGATTCTATGTTAAGAAGATATATAATCTAGCTTAAATGAACCTACATGTGTGTTTGTTGGTTAGAATTGGTAGTCTCCCTAGTTTTCAATGCTGTTGGTAAATTAAATCTTAAGATCGTATCTAAGGTTATTTAACTGACAAGAGAAATAATTAGAGATCGTATCCTGATTATCGAAGAAGTAAGCAGGGATAGGTTGTTAGGTCGTACCAATAACCATAACCAATTTGGTAAAGATTAAAAGAATTTATTTTTGCATCAATGATCAATTCCCTGAACCCATTCTAAAATTATTCCTTTGGTTAGATATTTTCATCATATCAATTTTCTCCCAATATTTTTACATAGTGATTTTTCTTTGCTATATTTTAATTTCTCTTTTTATTCTCACTACAACAAAATCCCCATTTTTCTTTTTAAATATTTTGCAGAAAAATAAATCTTACCAATCTCTTGGGAAACGACCTTATTCATTTATACTACAGTTTTAATTTATTTTGAGTAGGAATTATTATTGTTGGTCTCGACAACCACCACTCATAGTGGTTATCTCGAAAAACTCATTTCTATTATAAAATATTGTGTTCACAATTACATAAAATTCATCAAAACCGAGCTCAAATCGGTAAAACACGCACACATTCATCAACTCATTCTCATAAACATGCTCGTTCATCAAAACTTTTTCATGCTATCAAGGTATTTTCATCATTTAGAAACTCTCACACACAAACATTTCATTTCCCTTACTTCTTACACCCTGAGTGGTGCAATGTCCCCCCTGGTTCTAGGACTAGCCTCGTTTCCTGTATCAGATTCTCGAGCTGTCCAAACATCACCAAATCGTCAATATACTTCATTCTCATTGTTGATTTCTTTCTCTTACTCATTCTAACTCAACATTCCCCCTTTTATCCTATTTACACCTATACACCCTAAACTACATCCAAGCTACAAATCTTAAATACATACATTGACTCAAAACTTTTCCTACATCTTTATCAACACCTTAGCTAGCTCATGGCCATCACAAGACATCCACATTCCCTCTTCTAACTAAATCCCTTTGTTGGTTCCTTCTTGACTTAAACATTTCCAACTAAATATATATATATATATATATTCACCAATATATATAGAATGATAATACTTAAAAACAAGGGTCTTGTGAGCTCACCTAGCTTGTCTTCTCTTGAGCAACTTGTAGAATGCTTGTCTCTTCCCTTTTGTTCAGACCAACCCTTGATTTTCTAGTATATCGTTCTCTTTACCAAGAGGAACAACTTTGTCTTTTACCTTTTTTTCTAACCCTGTCCAGAATGTGGTAAATCTTAGAGAGAGAAAGCTTGGTTTGGGTGGAAATGGTGGGTGTTGGTGTTTGCAGGTGGGAGGGACTCGGCTTCAGGCGAAAATCTGGTGACCTTTATATAGACAGAGTGTGTAAGATCGATTTGGAATTAGGTGGAGATCGATCTCTGCTTGGTTTCAACTACAACAACTCAATTACCAACTACAGGATAGATCTGGTAAAGGGTAGAGATCGATCTGTTCTTTACTCAACCAAATGGAGATCAATCTGTTATCTAAGGAGGGATCGATCTCTTCCAGGCCGAGGTAAATTGAAGATCGATCTGCCCTATGACAGGATCGATTCTTGTTAGGCAGAGGCAGTATGAGATCGATCTGCTCCCTTATGAGATCGATCTGCATGTCTGCTATTGTATACTCATTGCATTCTGGAGTCATGGGATCGATCTTCCATCCCTATGAGATCGATCCTTCGTCTCTTGATATCAATCTAGCTCCTTAAAACCCTTTACTTTATACTTTTGGGCTTACAAGATAGATCTATCATCCTTGGAGATCAATCTGGCCTTCATAAATTTCACTGTTGCTGCATAAATTTGCAGGAAACTCAAGGCAAAACTTGCCACAATCTACTCCACAGACCATATTTCAGTCCATACGCATTTAAGACTTAAAAACTTCATCCTCTTATACTTCATTAGATTTAAAACTTGCGTGTACATCGAAATATCATAACTACATTGACCAAATTATAAATCTCACATTGTAACCTCATAGTTAAAGTACATAGAATTCACAGGTCTCACATCCTCTCCACCTTTGGAGAATTTGGTCCTCCAAAGTTAACTCGATCTATTAAATAGTTTAGGGTACTTCTCCTTCATATGACTCTCTAGTTCCCAACTTGTTTCCTCCATTGAGTGGTGCCTCCAGAGGTGTCACGACCCAATTCCATTCTCTTTAACCGAAAATCACTGAAAATTTTTCGCGTTTTACTGTTACCTTACCCGGTCGTGAACTAACTCACCACGCACTGTTGGGCTGTGAGTCAATAATAAACACCACATCTCATTCATTCTCAATTAATTAAAACGATGTCATACATGTGCATTTAATCGTGTACTTATACGAATACATGTTTTACTGACATCTACATCCCCCATAAGTACAACTCAAAAGAATACTGTGCTTTTACATTGTTTAGATACAAAAAGAATCACTGTGTATATACCTCTTAGCGATGGAGACGCAGCGGAGTCCAAAATAATACGCCTCAGTCCTCACTGGGCTACTATGCACGCTCTGTAGGGGGGAAAATAGAGTGGGATGAGCAACCACACGCTCAGTAAGGCAATAATGCAAGCATGGTAGATAACTACTCATCTACATGCTGATAGTGTTATGCATAAATCCTTTATAGTAGGAGCATGAGGAATAAAACTATGCCATATGAGTATACATATATATCATGTATCAAAGTCATGTAAAATTGGCATATAAAACATGGTAAAACATCATGTATAAATCATCTCATGCTCGATCTCATTTAAATTCATAAAAAGGGCAATTCATTAAGAAACCTCCTTTTTAAACCCACGTCATAAAACTCTTTCTCATCACATACAATCACATCACATCAATTCACAATCACAACCTCATTTTCATTTCACAATTCAAATCCACGAGGCTCGACCCCTCCTTCGGGTCTACCTTAAACAATCACAAATCACACTTAGAGATTTAAAATCATGTGGTAGTAAGTAATTCAAGCAAGGAGACAGGTTACTATATCTCAAGTGACTACGTTGGCCAATTGTCACATATCATCCCAGACCACACGGATTTCGGTGTGCGGGGTATCATGCTGGCACGAAGGTGGGTTAGTTCTCCGCCAGACTTCCTCAAATCAAGTAACCACCACGCGGTACATCGTACTCCATGTGATATACACGGTACATCGTACTCCGCGGACCCATAACATGGTTGGGGGTGCCTGCCATAGGTCTTATCTACCCCATACCAAGTGTAACCTTTATAGTCTCAAGAGCGCGTGGGAGTAACCTCAATACCAGGTCCTAGCCCCTCATGGCCTTGCTCGCCCCTGTTGGGTTCCCTGATCCAGGTCCTAGCCCCTCACCCTCACCCCCCCTAAGAGGTCTGTCAGGCCTGTTGGGTTCCCTGGATGGATTATGTCAGGTCCTAGCCCCTCACCCTCACCCCACCTAAGAGGTCTGTCAGGCCTGTTGGGTTCCTTGAGTTAATCCGTATCTCTCGCCACGGCCTCATACATACCACAGTGTGAAAACCAGTGCGAGCTACGCTCTAGCGCGAATTCATGCATCAAACCAATCACTTCGTACGAGCAACGCTCTGGTACGGCATTTATGCATAAAATATGAAGAAACCATGTACGAGCATAGCTCCAGTACAGTTATATGCATAAGAAAAACCACTCAAATCCACGTACGAGCGTAAGCTCCAGTACGGTTTATAAACATCATCACAATTCAAATTCAAAGTGCGAGCTGAGCTCAAGCACGTTTCACACAAGTGAAAACATAGAAATCCAGCGCGAGCGAGGCTCTAACGCGATTTATGTCATACAAATGTGATAAGCGGCTCATATACAATTTATCAATCCCGACAATTCGGGTTTAGCACTCACAAATGCTTTTCCACAACAACAATACAATACTAGCCGACCTATCTACAAGCTTGCTTAAAACCAAGCAATTCGTTTTGAAAAGCATCAAACATTAGATTTATGAAATTATTAGCCTTACTATCCCATTTCATAGAATCCACTTCAAATCCAAAACCACGCATATACTCATCATCATTCACGAATACCATCAACATTTATTTGAGAAATCATGCATTTCATAAAAACACCCGATATTCACCCACAAGTTCAAAGTACGAGCAGCTACCTCTATATACTCACAAAATTCCCTTACCTGGAATCGCGATGCGTGATTCCACTTCCTTAAGCTGCTTACTCGTACGGTTCGGTTCGCCTTCAACGAACTCTTCGGGACTGCACAAAATCGTATCCCGCATTATATTCGATCCATATATTGCAACCCTTGTGCTTGCTATAGTTAATTTAATCTATAGCCTCTATTAAAGCTTATTTGGCCTCGTTTCATTACTTTATCCATAATTCGAGTCTATGGATCTTCTTAGGCCTATTAACTTATTCAAAATCGATATCAAATTGACATAAAGCTCATAGCGTTCATATTTCATGAATTCCCTCACTATGGCATTTATCAAGCATATTCATACTCATTTTCACAATTCCTCCAAACTCACAATGTAGTCTCATTTAACCATTTAAAATCATAAATATTACCCCAATAACAACTTTAGCATGCCTTAAATCATAGGCTCATTCAATCCCACATATCCTCACATTATGCCCATTTTAGATTTCTAGGTCACACCAATTCCACTACATTCCTAGGTAGTTTATCCATCAATACTCATATCAATCAACTACAAAATCAATTAAATAGCTAATGCATTTGGATTGGAGTGTTAGAATCTTACCAATATGACTTCTCTTCTTGCTCCAAATGGTAATGCCCTCAACTCCTTCAATTCCAAAGATAGGAAGATGCCCTCTCACTATGTTGTTCTTCTCTTTGATAGGAACAACTTTGCCTCTAATGATCTCTCTCCAAATCTCACTGAAAATGGCTGATTTTAGAGAGGGAAAGTTAGGTTTTTGGGTTGAGATTGTAAGGTTAAATGTTTTTCCGAGATTTCCAGATTTTTTAGCTCTCCTTATATAGAAATAGCTTGGGGAGATCGATCTGGTCCAAGAGGAGATTGATCTGGTCCCTTAAAATCCCTCTTTTTCACGGTATTTTTAAGCCTGAGAGATCTGTCGAAGCAATGAGATCGATCTGTTGAAGCATGAGATCGATCTGTCGAAGCATGAGATCGATCTGGTCCCAAACAGAGAGCTAAGGAGATCGATCTGGGTGCTTGAGGATCGATCTTTTCACTACAAAATGCTTGGCAGATCGATCTGGCTCCATTGGAGATCGATCTGCTCTATTCTTTCGCCCAAATAAGAGCATTCTGGCTCTTCCAGATCGATCTCTCATCCTATGAGATCGATCTGGACCTCATGTTTTCCAGATTTCCTGCAGTTTCTTTGTTGCAACTCATACCAACACATCCTTAATCTATTGCCATGGCCATTTTCTCATCCATCCACCTTTATAACTTGAAAATGGCATCCATTCATACCTTATGCACATTGAAACTTGTGTGCATTCATTGTATGTTCAAAGGCATGCTACATAAAACCAAATGGAAGCATAACTCCATTCCATTTTACCACACTACTAATCTTGAGTCTCAATCACATCCATCACTTGCTAGAACTCATTTCTTCGTATTCATACTCAATGAAACTTGTATGTACGTTACAATTTATATTACACATACATACATTGAATCCATGGACTTACATCAATCATACTTTACATTACAAGTCCATTCATATTATTTGATCCAATTACACACATTACCCTTATACATATACGGGGTCTTACAAGAGGACCCTAACCAATGGAATCATTTTCGTTCGAAGTACCTTTTCCTTCCTATTGAGTATTCAGATAGGTTCTTCCATGTAACTAATATCTCCATGAATATCCAATGCTTCATTCTCAATGACATGGGAGGGATCCAGATTATATCTCCTCAACATGGAGACGTGAAAGACATTGTGTATTGCAGAAAACTGTTGAGGTAAAGCCAACCAGTAAGCGACATCTCCCACTCGCTCCAAAATCTCTAGTGGTCCTATATATCGAGAACTCAATTTTTCTTGCTTCTTGAAACGCACGATACCTTTACTTGAAGATATCTTAAGGAATACAGAATCTCCAACTCAAAACTCGACTGGCCGTCTACGCACATTTGTATAACTTTTCTGTTGACTCTGAGCAGCCTGTAATCTTTCACAAATGATCTTCACATGTTGAACTGCCTGTTCAATGAGTTTCGGAGCAACTACTATCATGTCGCCCACTTCTTCCCAAGCTATAGGGGATCTACACCTTCTACCATACAGAGCTTCATAAGGTGCCATACCGATACTTGTATGATAGCTATTATTATACTCAAACTCTGCAAGGGGTAGATGACCATCCCATGATCCCTTAAAATCCATCGTACACGCCCTCAACATGTCCTCAAAGGTCTGTATAGTCCGCTCGTACAAACCATCAATCTGAAGATGATAGGCGATACCAAAACTTAATCGAGATCCCATGGCCTCCTAAAAATGAGTCCAAAACCTGGAGGTGAACCGAGAATCTCTATCAGATGTAATACTCACTGGAGCTCCATGTAGTTTAGCTATCTCTCTAACATATAACTTGACTAAGGTACTTAATGTATCCATGCTCTTGATGGCAATAAAGTGGGCACTCTTCGTTAATCTATCCACTATCACCCATATTGCATCATGACCTCTTCGGGTCCTTGGTAATCCCATATAAAGTCTATGGTGATATGCTCCCATTTCCATGTAGGCACAGGCAAAGGTTTAAGCAATCCTCCGGGCTTCTGGTGCTCAACTTTCGCTTGTTGGCATACCAAACATTTGGCCACATGTTTTACCACATCTCGCTTCAGACCACTCCACCAATATACCCTTCTCAAATCCTGGTACATCTTGATACTTCCCGGGTGCATGGTATATCGCGAGCAGTGAGACTCTCTCAGTATTTGTTGTTTCAGGGTATCATCATTCGGAACACAAATTCGACCCTTACACCTCAATAACCCATCGTTACTAACCATGAAATCTAATTGCGAGGTCTGTTCAGCATGGCTAACCACATCCATTAGCCCTTGATCATTTCGCTGCCCGGTTTTAATCTGATCTATAATACTGGGTTCTCTCTGTATGCTAACCATAAATTCGGCCTCTGCTTCCTCAACTCTGACCTTGAGTCCGACGAACTACTCTAACAAGTCCCATTCCTTGATCATCATAGCAGATATCATACTCTTCTTGCTTAGGGCATCAGCAACTACGTTCGCCTTCCCCGAATGATAGAATATCTCGCAATCATAGTCCTTAAGGAGTTCCATCCATCTCCTTTGTCTCATGTTTAACTCCTTTTGGTCGAATATATACCTCAGGCTCTCATGGTCAGTAAATATCTGGAACCTTACCCCATATAAGCAATGCCGCCAAATCTTTAATGCAAACACCACTGCGGCTAACTCCAAATCATATGTGGGGTAGTTCCGTTCATAATTCTTCAGCTGTCGCGAACCATAAGTGACTACTCTTTCATGCGGCATGAGTACACACCCCAATCCTTGTTGAGAGGCATCACTATACACTGCGAAGCCTCCAAGTCCATTTGTAATAGTTAACACATGTGCCATCGTTAATCTCCTTTTTAATTCTTGGAAACTCTGTTCATACTGCTCAGACCATATAAATGGAATCTACTTATGTGTAAGCTTAGTCAAAGGAGTGACAATCCTGGAAAATCTTTCGACAAACCTTCTATAATACCCTGCAAGCCCCAAAAAACTCTGAATTTCTGTAACTGTCTTTGGTCTCTCCCAATTAAGTACAGTTTCTATTTTAGATGGATCAACTGACACCCCGTCCTTAGATACAATATGACTAAGGAAAGCTATTTGATCCAGCCAAAACTCACTCTTACTGATCTTTCCATAAAGCTGCCTATCTCTAAGTATCTGCAGCGCAATCCTTAGATGCCGTGCATGTTCCTCATGAGATCGAGAATACACAAGGATATCATCAATGAAGATTATCACAAACTGATCTAGATGATCCCGAAATACCTCGTTCATCAGACTCATGAAAGCAGCAGGGGCATTCGTTAAACCAAAGGGCATCACTAAAAGCTCGTAGTGGCCATATATAGTTCTGAAGGTCATCTTTGAAATATCATATTTCCTGATTCTTAACTGGTGATAGCCCGATCTCAAGTCAATCTTGAAAAAGATAGAAGCCCCTCTCAGCTGATCAAACAAATCGTCTATTCTTGGCAGGGGGTATTTGTTCTTCACTGTAGTCTTGTTTAGCAATTTGTAATCTATACACAATCTGAGGCTACCATCCTTTTTCCTCACAAACAAAATCGGAGCTCCCCATGGTGACACACTGGGTCTAATAAAACCCTGGTCAAGCAGTTCTCGCAACTGTTTCTTTAACTCTTCCAATTCAACCAATGCCATCCTATAGGGAGGTTTAGAGATTAGCTGGGTATCTGACACTAGATCAATAGTGAACTCCAGCTTTCTTTTTGGTGGTAAGTCAGACAATTCATCTGAGAATACATCCAAAAACTCACATACTACCGATATGTCCTCTATCCTTGGATGTTCCTGACTCACATCAGAGATGAGTGCGATGTAACCTTCACATCAATAATTTAATCAATGTTTTTATGGTAACATCATTATATTCTAAAATTTCTCACCATAGACTTCACACATTTTCATTCATTAACATTTAAACGTACACTAAATTTTTCAGGTAGGGAGAAGGTTACAGTCTTAGTGTAGCAGTCTAAACTCACACGATTGGTCGCTAACCAATCTATCCCTAGAATCATATCAAAACCACACATGTTTAATAAAGCTAGATCTGCTAACATCACCTTATCTCCCACCTTAATCTCACAATTCCTACATACCATATCAGTCCTCTGCGACTCACGCATAGGTGTACTTACATGTAAAATGTGAGCTAGGGGTTCAGGTTCTAAATTCAATTTACATGCAAAGTGCATAACAATAAAAGAATGCGTAGACCCTGGGTCGAACAACACATGGGCCTCATGATTACAGACAAAAAGTGTACCTCATATAGCCTCGAACGAAGTGTCTGCAGTCTCCTTATCTAAGGTAAACACACGTTTCTCTGTGACAAGCTTCTTTCCTTTATCAGCAGCTGTGGCCCGTCTCTAGGGAATCACTCTTTGAGGCTACTGTCGAGTAGGCTCTTGAGGGTGTGGTCTTTGTGGCTGCGACCAATCCTTCATCCTGTGACCCATGTCCCCGCATCTAAAACATCCCTACATCTTTCGAAATCAAGTATCTTCATGTGGCCGACCACAGTCTTTGCAGATCTTAGTGCCGAGTCTGGCACCTCAAGGGGTCTCTATAGTAATGGGAGGAACTCTGGGTCTATCGACTCTCCATTTAGGTCCCTCGACCATATGTCTCCTAAAAGAACCCCTTCTGAAGTCGGTGTGGGAAGCTACAAGTCTCTTACCCTTATCCTTGGTTATCACTCGGGACTCAGACTAGGACTGTATCAACTCTAGTCCCCTCTCAACCTCTTGTGCCCGTCTCTGAGCATCATTAAACTTAGTAATGCAGAGCCCCATCAGTCTATCTCGAATGACTGGTCTCAACCCATAAACAAACTGTTCTGTTCGGCGCTCCTCATTCTTGACAGTCTTCAGATCATATCTCAACAAAGCAGTGAATCGGTTCTCATATTCATCAACTTTCATGGTGCCCTGTACTAGATTAAAAAATTATGCTTGCATCTTCCTCTGGGCAGCGCGAGGGATATACTAGTTCTAAAAGCTGACTGAAAAGTCTACCAGCTGATCACTAGATGGATGGCGGTCAATATACTCTAAGTGGTGTTCCACCAACATCGTGCTTGTTCCTTAAGCATTTAGGTACCTATACTAACCCTCTCCGCATCGGTGCATCCTAAAAAGTAAAAAATGACCCTCATCTCGGTCAACCACTCCTTCGCCTCTTTTGGATCCTTCACCCCTTTAAATGCCGATGGATTCATCTTAAGAAAGTCCTTTAACCGACCCTTACCTCCATCATTGGGCCTGGTTTGTGCCGGAGGATGAACGACAGGTGGCACTGGGCCAATCTGTATAGGTGACACGCTCAAAGGGTATTGTCCGCAAGTGCACGGGTCGTACAAGTAATAATGAGATTTGAGTCCCGAGTTATCGTCCCACAAAGAAGTTGATTAGCCTAATTAATTACCGGTTAATCTTACCCTAAGTATATTCTAGCAAATTATAAAATTTAAGTTGGTGATCTACGAAGGCTAATTAAAGTACTGAAAATAATAAAAGCTAAAAACTAAATAAAATAAAATCGAGTTAAAATTACTTACAAAGCTCCGAGTAATTAAAGGCAAGTACCTACAAAAGAAAAATAAAACAGTTAAAAATTCATTAACGCAATTAAAATAAAAAGCAAAAATGAAAATAAAGAAACAAGATTAATTAAACAAACCTAAAATAACATATGCATGTAATTAAACTAATGAAAATTGCAAATTAAACTAACCTAAAATTTAATAAAAATGAAGACTAAATTAAAAATGCATAAAATGAGTTTAATCTAAATTAATTCTAATTGGAAAACCTATTACTAAAATAAAAATGAAAATTAACTAATGATATAATTAAATCTAAATTCTAGACTAATCAATCAATTGAACTATAACTAATCATGCAAATAAAATTAAAATCATAACTTCTTATGCTAACAAATTAAATTGGAATTAACTAATCTAAAAAATGCATGTAAATAAATTATACAATTAAAATGCATTGGCCAAACGTGGCCTTAACCGAAACAATCCAGCAAGTGGTTCCGATATTGCACTGTTCATTGTCTTTCCAATTTTTGTTCTGCCTCCAGGTGCTCACGATTCTAGCTACTGGCATTGTCCTGCATTGCTGCATTTTGTGCCTCTGCTCCTGTCGTGCTCCAGGCTCCAGACATTGTTGCTGCTCTCATCTGCTATCCGCTCCAGGTAGTACCATCTGCTGCAGGTGCTGCTCAAGTGTTTCTACTCAACTTCTGCAATTCTGTCTCCTGCTTCTTTTTGGTTTGTCTAGGCATGTAAACTGCTGCTGTACTAGCTCTCGGTTCAGACCAGGTACTGCTCCAGGCGAGGTTTGCTTCTACCGTTGCTGCTCATCCTTGCTCTGCCCAGCGCTTGCTCTTGGTTCATGCTCTTGTTGGAATTGCTCAGTAATACATCACTTGCTGCAAGCCTCCAGTACACCTATACTGCTACTGTTAATCTTGTAATTATCTGGCCTACTTGTGCACAACAGCAAGACACTCGGGAACTGCTACAACAGCAGTAACTGCCTCCAGTAATCCAGCAACCTATGCCCGAGCAGAGTGTTCCTCAAAGTTTGCAGCTGCTAAGATTAATCCAGCTACTCCTCTTGCACCTGCCTTACACATATCAGAATCCCACAAGTGCTGCAGATGCTAAGCATTAAATACAAGCTAAGATGATTATTCACAAGTATTAGCATCCACTTGTATCATAGTTAAGGAAGTAAAATGAAGAAAACTTCAGCAGAACACGATGAGGAATATGCAAGGTTGCTACTGTTAGTACTATCTCACCATTCCAGCAAAATAACCAACTAAACAGTACACTACTACCATAAACAGAGTCGAACAGAGGAACACCAAAAATGCCTCTCAATGCACCTGTTAAAATCAACTTTTATCAAACATACATTAGCTGACAAATCTAGTAGGATTAATGAAAACTTTCGAACATTAACTGCAGCAATTGCTTTCAACAACATACCGTAAAAACAATGCAAGCTAAGGTGAAATGCATTAAACAAAACAACCCGATTCAGGAAAGGTATACCAATAAAACTGAAATAAGGAAAGGAAAGAATAATAAAGCATAGCAAAATATGAACTTAGAACCGACACAAAAAAAATGCTAAAACCATAACTGAAATCATCACCCATGAGCATCATCAATCATGAACAGGGAACTCAACATCCTCGGGTAGCTTCATTCTCTTCTCCAACCGGGATTCCACATTGTTCTTGATATGGAATAATGCTTAGCATCAACCTACATCAAGACAACAGAATCAAAAGGGAGAAGAATGGATGAAGAACTTTTGAACCTGAATGCATAAAAAAAAAAAAACAAATTGAGAGCTAAAGTCTAGGAAATGGAAGCTACGCATTAGAGATGAAATAAAAAGAAAAATGACTTAAACAAAACCGAGAAGCATAAAGAAATTTGATTGCCATAAAATAAAACTATTAAGACTGGAAAATAAAGAACTTTCATTCAACTTGAGTGCATTGAATCAACAATAAAGCAAAGAGATTGCAAAACCGAGAAGAACATGGAAAAATCACTATTCATTAAACCAATGTAAAGTTTTAACAAAACAAGAGAAGAAAGTTTCTAATTTCAAAGAAACTATTCAGAAATAAAAGCAAAGAAAGCTTGGAAATTAACCTAAAAGCTATTCTACCCTAAAATTACATCTACTCTTAAATTACTTCTATTCTAACCTAGGCTACCCCCTTTTCAATTGTCATCATATTCTATTTATACACACATTTAGGGGTACAATTGTAATTTTTTTATCCTAGATGAGTTGGCATTGTTTGGCCACTTGTCTTCACACCATTGGCTCCTTGAAAAATAATATTTTCATGTCATCTGTCTTTTTATCCAATTAGATGTGCTAGGCTCGTGTTGTCCGCGTGGTCCAATCTCGATTTTAGCTCAATTTCGATCTATTTTCTACCGAAATATTCAAAATTCATCCGGATTTTTAATTTATCTGCAAACATGAGAATTTTAATTAAATAAAGGGGATAATTAACAAAATAAATTTGGGATTTAAATAATTAATTAGGAAATTAAGCACAAATAATTCTAAAAATATAAAATTATCAATAGGAGGGAGGCGGATCCTGTGGTGGTGTAGGAGCCGGGGTACGTGTGGTACCTGAGGCATTAGCCCTGAAATGTTGCGTAAATAGCGTCGCCATCTGCTCAAATCATTATCGTACATCCTGCTTAAGCCAATTAATTCGAGAGTTAGGACTATCCGACTGTGGTTCAGGTGGTGGAGTTGGCTGTGCCTACCTCCCGGGATGACCTCGTCTCCCCCTTATCTCCCCCTCATCTCTTATCTCTTACGTACCTGCGAGTATGCATTAAGCATCGATCATAATTTTACCCATTAAATTTAATTCAATACCAGACAATACAGACACTTAGGATGTAATTTATTTCCAATTACTTGACACTGACAGTACTAGGCAACCTTTGCTTTGATACCACCAATTCTGTGACAGCCCGAAAACGCGAAAAATAGGCAAAATTTAATTTTTTCTTAAATTAAAAACCACCAACTCTGGATTCATTCATGTACAGTGTCATTTAATTACTTGCGTTTATAACAAATCATTATCCCCAAGATCACACAATTTTCTATTTCATAAAATCAAATACATAATATCCAAAGAGGATCAACCTACAAAACTCAATTCATTTTCTTCATATCGTCCTAATTACATCCCGATAATACTTAACACAAATGTCTATCTTACATCATTGTCTGGGTATAGAATGACCTAAATCTATACCTTATGCGGGTACAAGCGATAGCCTAGGGAAATCTTATCCACCAGCCTATTTCACGTACGCGGCAGGCACTAGCTCGCTCACTGCAAGTAATTTTGGGGGGGGGGGGGAGGGTGAACTTTCAAATCGCTCAGTAAGGAGGATAAGGGAGATTTTGTAAAATCATCATAGCATCACAACTCATCTTTTGGCATGTATAAACATGATAGAAGTATTCGAGCATGTAAAACGTTATGGTAATAATGATAATAATAATGGCATCAGTTTGCATCACCATAATTTACATGATAAAAATTCACATTTCGTCATAACATCAAACCTCAATACGTGATAGAAATCACAGTTATCAAAACACGCCATTCATCAAAATAGGCGAGACTAGGCATTTAATAAAACTTATATAAAAACAACGTCATAGGCACATCACGTCACATCAAATCATCCTCAAGGAGGACATCCTCAAAAGAGGTAAAATGTCGACATCTATCCATGACCATGATATCGCTGTAAACTTGATCAGAGTCGTACAACCTCGGTTTTACATGCTACCAAAGCAAGGCCAGCCATCGCTACTAGAGCAGGGTCATCTCACGTTACCAGAACGGAGGTATCGGTCTTAATGCTACTAGAGCAAGGCCTGATCTTACATGTTACCGGAGCAAGGCCACTCAACGCTATCAAAGCGGAGTACCGATGTGCATCTCATGCAAGCCTTAGTCTCAATAAAATATGTCATTATTGTATTAAAATCGTTTTGCCTTCGCGTAGAGCTCATAGTGGTTATCTCGAAAAACTCATTTTTGTTATAAAATATTGTGTTCACAATTACACAAAATTCATCAAAACCGAGCTCAAACTGGCAAAACACTCACACATTCATCAAAGCATCAAATGAACTCATTCTCATAAACATGCTCGTTTATGAAAACTTTTTCATGCTATCAAGGTATTTTCATCATTTAAAAACTCACACGCACAAACATTTCATTTCCCTTACTTCTTTCACCCTGAGTGGTGTAGTGTCCCCCTCGGTTCTTGGACTAGCCTCGTTTTCCGTATCGAATTCTTGAGCTGTCCAAACATCACCAAATCGTCAATATACTTCATTCTCATTGTCAATTTCTTTCTCTTACTTATTCTAACTCAACATTCCCCTTTTTATCCTATTTACACCTATACACCTAAACTAAATTCAAGCTACAAATCTTAAATACATACATTGTCTTAAAACGTTTCCTACATCTTTATCAACACCTTAGCTAGCTCATGACCATCACAAGATATCCACATTCCCTTTTCTAACTAAACCCCTTTGTTAGTTCCTTCTTGACTTAAACATTTCTAACTAAATATATATATATTTATTCACCAATATATATAAAATGATAATACTTAAAAACAAGGGTCTTGTGAGCTCACTTAGCTTTTTTTCTCTTGAGGAACTTGTAGAATGCTTGTCTCTTCCCTTTTGTTCAAACCAACCCTTGATTTTCTAGTATGTTGTTCTCTTTACCAAGAGGAACAACTTTGTCTCTTACCTTTTTTTCTAACCCTGTCTAGAATGTGGTAAATCTTAGAGAGAGAAAGCTTGGTTTGGTGGAAATGGTGGGTGTTGGTGTTTGTAGGTGGGAGGGACTCGGCTTCAGGCAAAAATCTTATTACCCTTATATAGATAGAGTGTGTGAGATCGATCTGGCATTAGGTGGAGATTGATCTCCGCTTGGTTTCAAGTACTCCAACGACTCAATTGCCAACTATAGGATCGATCTAGTAGAGGGTAGGGATCGATCTGTTCTTTACTCAACCAAATGGAGATCGGTCTGTTCTCTAAGGAGGCATCGATCTCTTCCAGGCCGAGGCAAATTGAAGATCAATCTGCCCTTATGAAAGGATCGATTCTTGTTAGGCAGAGGAAGTATGAGATCGATCTGCACCCTTATGAGATCGATTTGCCTGTCTGCTATTGTATACTCATTGCATTCTGGAGTCATGGGATCGATCTCCCATCCCTATGAGATCGATCCTTTGTCTCTTAATATTGATCTGTCTCCTTAAAACCCTTTACTTTATACTTCTGGGCTTACTAGATAGATCTCTTATCCTTGGAGATCGATCTGGTCTTCATAAATTTGCAGGAAACTGACACGCCCAAAGGGTATAGTCCGCAAGTGCACGGGTCGTACAAGTAATAATGGGATTTGAGTCCCAAGTTATCTCCCTCAGAGAAGTTGGTTAGCCTAATTAACTACCGGTTAATCTTACCCTAAGTATATTCTAGCAAATTATAAAATTGAAGGGTGATCGACAAAACTAACAGTACTGAAAATAATAAAATTATAAAATAAAAAAAATAAAATCGAGCAAAATTTACTTACAGTGCTCCACGCAATTAAAAGCAAATACCTACGAAAATAATTAAAACAGTCAAAATGAATTAACGCAACTAAAATTAAATGTAAATATGAAAATAAAATAATAAAATTAATTACTAAAATTTAAACAAACTTTAAAATAAAAATGCATGTAATTAAACTAATAAAAATTGCAAGTTAAACTAAACTTAAAATTTAATAAAAATGATAGCTAAATTAAAAATGCATGAAACATAATTAATCTAAATTAATTCTAAAGGTAACTTGTAAAATGCTAAACTAAAATTAAATCCTAAAACATAAAATATAAAAATTAACTATTAACTAAAATTAAGACTAAATATTAAATTAACAAATTAAAACACTAGAACTAAACTAAATTGATAGCTAACAACTATCCTAAACTAACAACTAATTAAACTATACTAAAAATGCAAGAAAAATGAATTAATGCAAGAGTTGAATGCCAAACAAAGCCTTAGATTTAAATCAACCAATAAATCCCTCCAAACACTGTTCATGCTTCATTTCATTTTCTGGTTTCCAGGTGATGGCCTCAGATTAGTTAGGCGTGTCCAGCTTGCTTGCATTCGGTGCTGTCCTAGTTTGCTGTCCAGGTGCTGCACGTTTCATTGGCTCTGCAACAAGATACTGCTTTAGGCCCCTGACCAGGTTCTGTCCTGCGTCGCTAACACCACATCCTGCTTCAGGCGTTGTCCTCTGCCTTGTCCGTTTATGCTTCTGTCATTCTACTATTCTCGGCTTTGTGCAGTTCCTCTCCAGGTGCTGACTAGAAACTGATCCTATTTTGTCCGACTACTTCTGCATTCGATGCTGCTGCTGCCCTGTCGTGCCTCAGCTGCTGTTACTGCTTGTTAACTTCCCAAGTGCTGTTTTCCAACGTTAACTAACAACCATCCTCGGCATGCTGCTGCAAAGTAGAAATTAAAACACAAAAAGCAACGGTTAACAATGAAGTCTAAAGCAATAACTGCACACTAAAAATGTAAAAATAGATTAAAACCAAGTTAAGAAAAATAAAGATGATGAACAATATGAATATTCTAAAACGGAGGAGAACAGTGGAATGAATTTTTTGGGTTGGTCATCTGTCATGGTGCAGTTGGTTTCGGCTTAGTGAGGTCCATCTGATTAGCAACTTCTTCATACCGATCGGCCTTTGCTTCTCGGTTTAGCCTTTTTCGATTCTATACTTCATACCCGATCAGCCTTTAAATTTGCCACACTCACTATACTATCACAAACAATCTAACATGCCCGATTATCTTACTCAGTTCTGCTCTTCACCTCCAATTGGAATCATAATACCGAAACTATATTGACAAAAATAATTTTTTTTCAAGAAATCAGAAAACCATGCATACTAAATGATCACTGGACAATAAAAAAAATTTTCAAACATAAATAAAACCAACTGGACACATCGGATTAATAAAGAAGAAATAACAACATCAAAAAATTAAATTAACAAAGGAGTAAAACAAACTTGTGTAACCCGAGAGTAACAATATAAAAATAATAACTTTTAATTAAACTTCAAACAGTAAAATAATAATGGAATGGAAATTGAACAAAACCTAGAAGAAATATGGTGAATGGTAGATGCTGTCACCAGCCGAAAAGATTAAAAGAAAACCTAAAAAAAAAACTAAAACCTAACAATAAAATGTTTAACCTAAAAAAAACTAAAGCTACCTTTCAATTGCCATCTTTTTCTATTTATATACAAACTTAAGGGTACAATTGTAATTTTTTTCATCCTAGATGAGTTGGCATTATTTGGCCACTTGTCTTCACACCATTGGCTCCTTGAAAAATAATATTTCCATGTCATCTGTCTTTTTGTCCAATTGGATGTGCTAGGCTCGTGTTGTCCGTGTGGTCCAATTTCGATTTTAGCTCAATTTCGGTCCATTTTCTACCGAAATATTCAAAATTCATCTGGATTTAATTTATCTGCAAACATGAGAATTTTAATTAAATAAAGGGGATAATTAACAAAATAAATTGGAGATTTAAATAATTAATTAGGAAATTAAGCACAAATAATTATAAGAATATAGAATTATCAGAAACTCAAGGCAAAACTTGCCACAATCTACTCCACAGACCATATTTGAATCCATACACATTTAAGACTTAAAAACTTCATCCTCTTATACTTCATTAGATTTAAAACTTGCATGTCAAGACCCATCCTGACTTAACCAAAACTATTACAAATTTTTCGCATTTTTAACTTACCTTTCCTCTTTTCAATGGTTGGGCTGTGATTCGATGTTAGCTTCCTCACATACCATATCATCCATACATGTCAATATACTCAGACTTTAACTTCTTTTATAATACATGTAAGATTATATAAAATTTAATACAAATACATTCCCCATAATATATATCGTATACATCACTGTGCTATTTCTATGTTTAGATACATAACCGTATAAAATATGTATACCTGTAAATCGATAGGAAATAGCAGCGGACACAAGAATACTATCCCTCAAATGCTCTCACTCTACTGCCGATGCTCTGTAGAGAGATGTAAAGAAAGGGGGGTGAGCATACAACGCGCTCAGTAAGGAAATCAGGCAAGCAAGTAGATATTTACACTATCTACTCAAAATAATGCTATGCCTCGAAAATATCATTTCCTTAACTCACTTTAAAAGAATGTCTTTAAATATATATATACTTGTACAGATTAAATCCCATGGACAGAAATCATGCATTCTTTCTCAAATGTAGGCATGTAGTGCAAAACAATACATCTTTATAATTTCACAATGCCTTTAGATAAATCATGCCATTTATATTTAAATCACAGTAAATATGGCATTAAATCATTCACATCATGAAATCGGAGTCCGACCCATCCCTCAGGTTTATCTGCAATTAAATTAGTCAATCAGGTGATGTATCATGTGAGACTCTATGGTGAAAAATGTAAATAGTATCTTGGACTATGATCATATCCGACAATGTGATCCCAGGCAACACAGATCTCGGTGTGCTGGGCATCACTGCTGCAACGGGAGGGGGGTCAGTCCATCACAACCGCCAGTTATATCCTCCTCAACTCCATAACACCACACGATACAGTGTACTCCATGCCACATGCACAGTATAACATACTTCGTGGACCCTACATCACAGTCGGGGTGCCTGCCATAGGTCTTAGCCCTCAAAACCATGGAATATCATACCACGTCTCTAAATCCTCATGCGAATCCTCTCACAGTGTGACACTCAGTCTACACAAGGAAATCAAGCATGGTTTTCAACATGTATTATATATTACATACAGTGAGCGCCTTTGAGCGTGACTCACAGTCGACACTCCGCTCAAACGCTGTTTCACATTACAAACTCGAACTCTAGTACGAGTAAACCTCCAGCAACTAGGTCAATGCATAGTTCAAGTTTCAAATCAAGTACGAGCAATAGCTCCAGTACCATGCTATGCACAATATCATCAAATCAAGTACAAGCAATAGCTCCAATACTATGCCATGTATAAATCATGAAGAATCGAGTACGAGTAATGCTCTAGTACTGTCACGACCCAAATTACCCAAAAATCAGAGTTAATTTTTCGCTTTTGTTTATTTTCCTACTTAAATTCTTACCTGTCTTCTGATCGTGACCACACTCCACAAACTAATTGGGCTGTGCGTCAATGCCAGTCCCACCATACATTTACCATAGTAGTTATTTTTTTCTCCAGTCATTTATAATTATTTACAATATTTATACATCCCCTAAAGTTACTTATAAACATGTTACTGTGCTATGCTTATGTAGATACAATATGTACAAGTGTATATACCTTATGTTGATGGGCAGCAGCGGATATCCGGAATGCAGTACTGAGTCGCCTCAACTTCAACTGGAGATTATCTGTGGGAGAAAATGAAAGGGGTGAGCTCACCAAGCTCAGTAAGGCAATCCTACGAACAAGTAGGTAACCATACAACCTACATGAACGTGGTGCCATGTATAAACCACCCATTCTCCACACATTTTAAAACAAATGATATGAGTTATGATGTTATGTAAATCAAGTTTGCACGGAAAATTCAACATGCAATTATATTCAAATCATATCTTTCTCGTTTAAAATTTCACAGTAAAGTCAGGACTCGACCCCTCCTTCGGGTGATCCTGACTCACACAAAATCATGAAAATCCCTTTACATCACATATGGGTTTAAAAAGCATGGAAATAACCATCATGCACATTTAATTTAAAACCCAGTTTGATCTCATTAAAATCGTCGACATGCGAGACTAGGCAACATCTGTATATCGGCAATGACCAGGACTATGGCCATGTGCTCCTCGTGAGTCCCTCTAGCTATACAAATCCTAGTGTGCGAGGTCTCACCCTGATCGGGAACTGCCCGGGAGGTGGGTCAATCCAACCCGTCAGTCTTATCCGATCCCATGCATCCGAAGATGCCGTATCCGAAGATACCCCGTATCACAAAGATACCGTATCCGAAGATACCCCGTATCACAAAGATACCGTATCCGAAGATACCCCGTATCACAAAGATATCGTATCCGAAGATACCCCATGGTACATCGTACTCCATGCTACTTGTACGGTACATCGTACTCCATGGACCCATATCACTCTAGGTACTCCAGCCCAAATGGCCTGCTTCCCACAGAGAGGTTTTGTTTCTCAATACTCATGCCATGTCTCAAAACGCACGTGCGAGCCTATTAAATCGGTGACACACAGTCTACCCGATGCTCCAAGCACGGCTCATCGTATGTTCTCATAAAATCAGTGCGAGCGATGCTCAGTACTCTCATCAAATCAAGTAAAACTGGCAGAGCCCGCTTTACATCCCCACAAGGCCGCCAACCTCATCCCTCACTCTCACCCCGCTTAAGAGGTCTTTTGAGCCTGTTTGGCCTTTTGGCTGACTCCAAGGGCAGACAGCGCTACTCCACAAATCCAGTAAAACTAGTGCGAGCTAGGCTCTAGTACTATATATATAAATCACATGAAAATCTTATAAAATCTGGTGCGAGTTAGACTCTAGCACCGTGTCACGAAAAGCATGTGAAATCTGGTGTGAGTTATACTCTAGCACCTATGCATGTAAAACTCTAGTGTGAGCTCTCGCTCCAGCACCAATGCATGCATCACCCAAATCAAAACATCGTGCGAGCCTGAGCTCCAACACGTCACATATCAATAAAAACAAGTAGGCGGCTCTGTTTCCTCAAAACAGTTTTCAAAACAATTATAGTGTTGAAGGTATGCAATGCTGTGCATTTTCTTTCAAGGTTAGCCAGCCTACTCATGCATGCATCAACACCTCCAGAATGAGCAGGAACCTCTTGTTCTTGCTCCTCCCAATTTTTCCTAAATTTATAAATTTTACCCTTAACAAGGGTATTTTGGTAATTTGCCCATTCGGGGCACTAAAATTATTAGTTGACCTCTAGACCCTTCAGATAATTTTTAAAGACAGCAAATGAACTTGAAATTACGTAAAGTTTACCTCTAGCAGTCCGTAGAATTCCCTTACCTTATTTTCCTGTCGAGTCTGACCTTTTCACTGATGTCACGTCGCGCAGTCCGATCTGCTCTCAATCCAATGCCCGAAACTGCGTATCAATATTCCTCAGGTCAGATAACATACAATTTAATTGTATTTCCTATTTTATGGACTTAATTTAAATCATTGGGCCCGTTTACCCCTATTGGGCCCGATTGCACCTTAATGGGCCTTAATCAGCCTTAAGCCCGTTTTCCACTTAATTTTCACTTTATCGAGGCCTATTGGGCTCATTGGGCCCTCCAACAATTTATTGGCTCTCATTCTAACTCTCGAATAGCTAAATTCAATATTTACGACAATTTATCTAAATTTCCATAATTTAATTCAATTTATGTGAAATTTAAATTCATATCACGCATAACGATGTAAATTGTCGTAAATAAGGATCACTTACCCGAGATTCCATGCTATTACGTAAATTGAGGCTGTCTCGAGCTCTCGTTGGATGCCAATTGTCGAGCTACATAATTTCATAATTTTTTGGGTAAATTTCCAGTCAAAAATTAATTAAATATAATATTCCAAAATTTAAATCGGTCAATTCGACCGCTTATCGACTTACCCGAAGCTCGATTGCATCACTAGAATTTTTCCCCAATTTTTTTCTCTTTTTCTTTTTCCCTTTTTCTTCCTTTTTTTCCTCTCTTTTTGGCTGAACTGGTTCAGTTCGGTTCGGACCGGTTCAGATCGTCGGTTCACTTCGGTTCGACCGGTTCACTGCCGGTTCAAGGCCTTTCCAGTCGGTTCTCCGTCGGCTTCCACCGCCAACACCTCCGTAAGGTCGTCCGCAGCACGAATCTACGCTCGGTTTCGATCGAGGTCGTCGAAACGCCGCCGGTTCGGCTCTTCTCCCTCGGCCGTCGGAAACCCATTTCTTCCCTTGGTCGTCGCCGGCAATTTCGGCCGTTTCGTCGGCTACTACCGGTCTCAAAATGACCGGTTCCTCCTCCTAAACTCATCGGTGGCCTCCGTTGATGCCCAGCCGCTGTGGATCGCCGAAAATCGGGCCGTTTCTCCTCGGTTCTTTCCCTCCTCCGATCGGCTTCCTCCGGCCACTGCACGGCGCGATTCCGGTGCCCACGTGCTCGCCGGTCTCTCCTCTACCTCCTCGTGGCCTCGTCGGAGCCTGTCGGTCGCCGGTGCGTCCTCGGGCTCGTCGGGTTCCCTCGGCTTCCGTTTTCGTTTTTTGTCTCTGCTTCTCTTTCTCTCTCCCCGACCCGTTTTCAGATTTTTTTTTCATTTATTTTATTAATTATTTTTTATTATTATTTTAATCATTAAAATACATTAAAAATACCCAAATATCCCTTAAAATATCCTTAAAATTATTATTTAATTCTAAATTCATTAATTTAATTTAATTTAATTTATTTAATTTATTTTAACCCTTTTTCGGGTATAATTTCTCCGTATTTGTCGGATATTGTCCCGAATGACTTTTCGGTATATTTTTTGATTATTTTCGGGATTATTTTTCCGAACTAAAAATTTCGATTAATCCCGATTAATTCCCATAAATTGATATCTTGATCAATTTAATCCAGAATAAATTTATTTCGCCTTTATTGACTAAGATTCCTCAATCCATTATTTTTAATTAAATTTTCTTATCGAAATTATACCGACTTTCTATCTTTTGACCATTTTACCCTTACACTTGTTCGGGATTAATTTAACCTGACTTCCCTTCACGAATACTCATTCATTTCGTATTTTAATTAAATTCGGGTCTTACAAATCTCCCCCACTTAAGGAATTTGGTCCTCCAAATTAGAACCAATTCATATGAGTCTATAGACTACTCCGGGTACATCAATCGTATCATACTTCTTTAATTCTCATGTGACCTTTTTCCGGAGTGTAACACTACCAAAGGACTTTAATTAGGGAGATCGTCTTAAACCTCAATATTTTCTCTTTCCTATTTAATGCCCGAATCAACTTCTTCAATATACTTATATTTTCATTAAACTGAACTTTTGGATCTCATATCCTATCACTTATGCTGGATCTGGATAGTATTTTCGAAGCATCAAAAGCTGGGACACATTGTGGGTGCCTGTTAATTCAAGTGATAACGCCAACCTACAGGTCTTATCTCCCACTTGTCCAATCTCTCAAAAATATTCAATCCAGCGAAACTCAACTTACCTTCTTCCAGAAGCTCGCTATGTCCTTATTCTCGTAGGACAAGTAACTTTCAACCATACCAATTCACCAAGGGTGAATTCCAATACTTGTCTATCTGCTCTGAGGTGTTCTTAATCTCTCATCCTTAACAAAACATCCTCAAAGACTTATTATCCAAAGTCAAAAATAATTCTATCTGTCACCCACTTTTTCTTATCCAATTTGGGGAACAACCCCTACAGCCATACACTGCCTCATATCTTGTTATCCCGATACTCAAGTGGCAACTGTCACTATTGACGAATTCGATTTGTAATAACTGATCATCCCAGGAGCATAAAAATCAAGGGCACACGCTTTCATCGGATCCTCCAGAACTTGTACAGTCCTCTCTGACTGACCATCTGTCTGAGGATGAAAAGCTGTGCTAATACTCAGTTGGGTTCCCATAGCTTCCTGAAAAATGTTCCCTGAAGTAAGAAGTGAAGCGGGAATCCCTATATGATACCATGCTCACTGGAATGCTACATCATGTTCCACAATCTTCCTTATACATCAATCCTCATACACACTCTGAGTATCTGGGGATTTCATAACCAGAAGGTGGGTAGGCTTAGTCACTCTATCGACTATCATTCAAATAGCCTCGTAATTCACCTGGGTTCTCTGTAACCCATCATAAAATTCATGGAGACTTGCTCACATTTTTCGTGCCTTGTCGATATAGGTAGAGGCTGCAATAACCCTGCAGACTTTTAATACTCTACCTTATTCTGCTGACATACTAGGCACTTTTCCACAATCTCTACCATGTCTCTTTTCACATCTGACCACCAATACCCTTTTCAGAGATTTCATATATATATTCGTTACTTTTCGTATGCACTGTATATCCTGAAGAGTAAGCTTCTGACAATATTATTATCTCATCAACTGTGGTCCTGGGGAGCACTTATACTGTCTCTGAACCTCTCTGTAAACCATCAACACACTCCGTGAACTCTGTCACTGTACCCTTCTGAATCTGACCCAAACTATCGACATCATGCCGATCATCACGCTAAGCCTGGCAAATCCGGGCACTCTCATCCGGTTCTAGTCTTAGGCTAGCTGTCATACAATCACTGTCATCATCAGAAGGGATCACATCAATACTGAGGTTCACAACTGCTCTAGCAGCTCACGCTCCCTGACCATCATATGTAATACCATCCCGAGGCTCTTTCTGCTCAAGGCATCAGCCATCACATTAGCCTTTCCTGGGTGGTACAATTTTTCCACAATCAAAACCTCTCAGAAGCTCTAACCTACTATGAATTCTCATATTCGCCTCTTTCTGTGAAAACAGATACTTGGGGCTTTATAATCAGTGCATACCCAAAATTTCTCACCGTGTACATAATAGTACCATATCCTCGGTACAAATACTGTTGCCAACTTTAAATCATGGGTCAGATAGTTTATTTCATGATCCTTGAGTTGTCTAACTCCAAAAATTGACTATCTTCCCATTATACATCAATACACAGCTCCTTCATAATTTTGAGGTATCCATACTCACTGTGAACCTCTTGAGCTGTTGGGTATGGTGAAATTAATCACGGTGGTCAGTTCATACTTCACTACACCGAAATTCATGTTACATCTATCATCGTATTTATCATCTCATTCAAAAACCACGTTTTCTTAGTTAAACGTGCCAACCAAGTATACCCTATTGAGAACTCGAACAACCCATTTGTAAAAGCCATTCCCAATTATTGCTTACAATTTTGCCCTGGGCTTTAACTACACCCAACATATCATCGATAATGATGATTACAAATCGGTCCAATCCTTGACTTATTTACGCATAAGCGTATAAGATCCTTCAAAATCGCTTACGTTTTCAGGTACTAACCTGCGTCATTTCCTTTTCTTATCTTAACGGTTCTTATTAAATTTTTACTATGATAAACTTTATGATTTGTCAAATTTTAATATTCTTATCGTCTTAGTAAAGGTATCCTAATGCTAAAGGTATTTATTACGACGATCGATTTCACGTTATAGGTTATATATATACTTTTAGACGCTGTCAAGTCTTCAGGCGGGGAGGTATTTTGAAATACCTTTATTAACCTTCAGACTTAACCATATATACTTTATATACCAGTCCATGTGGTTACAATTTGTATTCACTACTAATTGCTTTAATCCTAATGACTTCATATCGTAAGGATGTTCTCACCTTGCATACGCCTCTTACTCCAATACATCTTGTATTCATAATTAAGCATATCTCATCTTAAAGATTATCTCCTTAGTGTATCTATTATAACGAAACTCTTGTCATTATTCATTTCGTGAGTACAATCCTTTACTCCTTTAATTTCAACTGTTACACCCCTTTTTATCACTTGTCAACACTTACAATATACTTTTCAATGATGTTTTCACCCCTGTTTTCAACTTAAAATCTCTATATCCATATTTCGTTAATTAATCCTCCTCTATTGGGGTACTCATTTATCAATATTGTGCCCGATGATGTAGGCATAATGCTTTTTACTCACTTATATGCGAATGAAGGCGGTATGAATAAATGTGTGGCACCAGGATCAATGAACATATGTACTTCATTATTCATAATAAGTGTGGTATCTTACACCACATCTATGAAACATCAATAGTGTCCTGGTCTAAGACATCCCCTCGCCTTCGTCCAACAGCCTACTTTCCTTTTTTCTTTTCTTTTCGGCTATTGCCTCCCTCTTCGTTGCAGCTATACCAACGAAGTTTTTCTATCTCTTTACTTTTCTGTGGGGCGATCTCGCCCAACTCTGTGCAATCAAAATCAATGGTCCGTCTTATCACACTTAACGGCCATTTTCATCAATACAGTGTAGGTATAGACCCTCCTTCCGTGGTATCCACCACACATTCCACACTGCTTATAGTGCTTACACTGCTACACTGCTACACTGCTTCGTAGCAGGTCAGGGTCCTCCAATCACAATGCCCCTCAAAAGTGCCAAAATTGGATGCACTAGGGCCTCACCAATTATCTTACTCCATGACTCGTCAAATTAAATCTTTTATCAATTACTATTTTCCCATTTTAACATCTTTGTCATTTCTCGATTCTCTTTTCTGTCTCTATTTTAGCCCTCACTACCTTTCCCAATTTCAAAGGCGTGCAATTTATGTTCTTATTTACCTAACTGTAAATCTGCACACTGCCTCGGTATAGGTAATATCTCACGGGCCAATCGGACTCTAATTGGAAAGTTGAGCCATTTCATAAACTTTTAGACATCTCGACTGTCACTTTTCATAGTGTCGAGGTAATATCTGCTCAGGAATATAATTGAGTTGCATACTCATAAATCATACTCATCAATAATTCAAATCCTTTGGGTCAGAGTAAGGAATTTATCTTTCATTTCTTTTAAATCATGTCCGGGATATCCTATCACCGGAATACATCCATAAACATTTCTCACGTCAGCTCTGGATGTTTAACACTTAAGATGGGTCGAGCGGGTTTCCACCAATGCTCCGTCTCGCCCTCAAACCCCATGCATAATCTAAGCAATTAGCTCCTCAAAATAATCTCCACACTTCGCTCCAATCTCGCGAAGCGTGTCTCAATATTGTCCGATCTCTCTGTCGGACTCTGAGAGGCATGCTCAACATTAGCCTCCATTTTAATTTCATCCTGATTCTCACAGGTCAACTCAGCACGACTTAGCAGACTCAGGTCTACCTCTACGACCTCTGCCTCGTGCACTATCTCATCTAACGCGACTTATATTAGGCATTCCTGCATTCTCAACCATTTCTTAGTCAAAACCCATCTCGATATACACTATTGTATCTAACCAAGCACAGTAACACGGGGATGTAATTTCCTAATTACTGACACTGACACACATCAGACCAATTGCGCTCTGATATCACCTTTTCTGTCACGACCCAAATTACCCAAAAATCAGAGTTAATTTTTTGCTTTTGTTTATTTTCCTACTTAAATTCTTACCTGTCTTCTGATCGTGATCACACTCCACAAACTAATTGGGCTGTGCGTCAATGCCAGTCCCACCATACATTTACCATAGTAGTTATTTTTTTCTCCAGTCATTTATAATTATTTACAATATTTATACATCCCCTAAAGTTACTTATAAACATGTTACTGTGCTATGCTTATGTAGATACAATATGTACAAGTGTATATACCTTATGTTGATGGGCAGCAGCGGATATCCGGAATGCAGTACTGAGTCGCCTCAACTTCAACTGGAGATTATCTGTGGGAGAAAATGAAAGGGGTGAGCTCATCAAGCTCAGTAAGGCAATCCTACGAACAAGTAGGTAACCATACAACCTACATGAACATGGTGCCATGTATAAACCACCCTTTCTCCACACATTTTAAAACAAATGATATGAGTTATGATGTTATGTAAATCAAGTTTGCACGAAAAATTCAACATGCAATTATATTCAAATCATATCTTTCTCGTTTAAAATTTCACATTAAAGTCAGGACTCGACCCCTCCTTCGGGTGATCCTGACTCACACAAAATCATGAAAATCCCTTTACATCACATATGGGTTTAAAAAGCATGGAAATTACCATCATGCACATTTAATTTAAAACCCGGTTTGATCTCATTAAAATCGTCGACATGCGAGACTAGGCAACATTTGTATATCGGCAATGACCAGGACTATGGCCATGTGTGTCCTCGTGAGTCCCTCTAGCTACACGGATCCTAGTGTGTGAGGTCTCATCCTGATCGAAAACTGCCCGGGAGGTGGGTCAATCCAACCCGTCAGTCTTATCCGATCCCACGCATCCGAAGATGCCGTATTCGAAGATACCCCGTATCACAAAGATACCGTATCCGAAGATACCCCACGGTACATCGTACTCCATGCTACTGCACGGTACATCGTACTCCATGGACCCATATCACTTTAGGTACTCCAGCCCAAATGGCCTACTTCCCACAGAGAGGTTTTGTTTCTCAATACTCATGCCATGTCTCAAAACGCACGTGCGAGCCTATTAAATCGGTGACACACAGTCTACCCGATGCTCCAAGCACGGCTCATCGCATGTTCTCATAAAATCCGTGCGAGCGATGCTCAGTACTCTCATCAAATAAAGTAAAACTGGCAGAGCCCGCTTTACATCCCCACAAGGCCGCCAACCTCATCCCTCACTCTCACCCCGCTTAAGAGGTCTTTTGAGCCTGTTGGGGCTTTTGGCTGACTCCAAGGGCAGATAGCGCTACTCCACAAATCCAATAAAATTAGTGCGAGCTAGGCTCTAGCACTATATATATAAATCACATAAAAATCTTATAAAATCTGGTGCGAGTTAGACTCTAGCACCATGTCACGAAAAGCATGTGAAATCTGGTGCGAGTTATACTCTAGCACCTATGCATGTAAAACTCTAGTGCGAGCTCTCGCTCCAGCACCAATGCATGCATCACCCAAATCAAAACATCGTGCGAGCCTGAGCTCCAGCACATCACATATCAATAAAAACACGTAGGCGGCTCTGTTTCCTCAAAACAGTTTTCAAACAATTATATTGTTGAAGGTATGCAATGCTGTGCATTTTCTTTCAAGGTTAGCCAGCCTACTCATGCATGCATCAAAACACCTCCAGAATGAGCATGAACCTCTTGTTCTTGCTCCTCCCAATTTTTTCTAAATTTATAAATTTTACCCTTAACAAGGGTATTTTGGTAATTTACCCATTCGGGGCACTAAAATTATTATTTGACCTCTAGACCCTTCAGATAATTTTTAAAGACTGCAAATGAACTTGAAATTGCTTAAAGTTTACCTCTAGCAGTCTGTAGAATTCCCTTACCTTATTTTCCTGTCGAGTCTGACCTTTTCACTGATGTCACGTCGCGCAGTCCGATCTGCTCTCAATCCAATGCCCGAAACTGCGTATCAATATTCCTCAAGTCAGATAACATACAATTTAATTGTATTTCCTATTTTATGGGCTTAATTTAAATCATTGGGCCCGTTTACCCCTATTGGGCCCGATTGCACCTTAATGGGCCTTAATCGGCCTTAAGCCCATTTTCCACTTAATTTTCACTTTATCGAGGCCTATTGGGATCATTGGGCCCTCCAACAATTTATTGGGTCTCGTTCTATCTCTCGAATAGCTAAATTTAATATTTACGACAATTTATCTAAATTTTCATAATTTAATTCAATTTATGCAGAATTTAAATTCATATCACGCATAACGATGTAAATTGTCGTAAATAAGGATCACTTACCTGAGATTCCATGCTAGTACGTAAATTGAGGCTGTCTCGAGCTCTCGTTGGATGCCAATTGTCGAGCTACATAATTTCATAATTTTTCGGGTAAATTTCCAGTCAAAAATTAATTAAATATAATATTCCAAAATTTAAATCGGTCAATTCGACCGCTTACCGACTTACCCGAAGCTCGATTGCATCACTGGAATTTTTCCCCAATTTTTTTTCTCTTTTTCTTTTTCCCTTTTTCTTCCTTTTTTTCCTCTCTTTTTGGCTGAACCGGTTCAGTTCGGTTCGGACCGGTTCAGACCGCCGGTTCACTCCGGTTCGATCGGTTCACTGCCGGTTCAAGGCCTTGCTGGCTAGTTCTCCGCCGGCTTCCACCGCCAACACCTCTGCAAGGTCGTCCGCAGCACGAATCTACCCTCAGTTTCGGTCGAGGTCGCCGAAACGCAGTCGTTTCGGCTCTTCTCCCTCGACAGTCAGAAACCCATTTCTTCCCTTGGTCGTCGCCGACGATTTCGGCCGTTTCGTCGGCTGCTACCGGTCTCAAAATGACCGGCTCCTCCTCCTAAACTCATCGGTGGCCTCCGTTGATGCCCAGCCGCTGTGGATCGCCGGAAATCGAGCCGTTTCTCCTCGGTTCTTTCCCTCCTCCGATCGGCTTCCTCCGGCCACTGCACGGCGCGATTCCGGTGCCCACGTGCTCGCCAGTCTCTCCTTTACCTCCTCGTGGCCTCGTAGGAGCCTGTCGGTCGTCGGTGCGTCCTCGGGCTCGTCGGGTTCCCTCGGCTTTCGTTTTCGTTTTTCGTCTCTGCTTCTCTTTCTCTCTCCCCGACCCGTTTTCAGATTTCTTTTTTTTCATTTATTCTATTAATCATTTTTATTATTATTTTAATCATTAAAATACATTAAAAATACCCAAATATCCCTTAAAATATCCTTAAAATTATTATTTAATTCTAAATTCATTTATTTAATTTATTTAATTTATTTTAACCCTTTTTCGGGATTATTTTTCCGAACTAAAAATTCTGATTAATCCCAATTAATTCCCATAAATTGATATCTTGATCAATTTAATCCAGAATAAATTTATTTCGCCTTTATTGACTAAGATTCCTTAATCCATTATTTTTAATTAAATTTCCTTATCGAAATTATACCGACTTTCGATCTTTTAACCATTTTACCCTTACACGTGTTCGGGATTAATTTAACCCGACTTTCCTTCACGAATACTTATTCATTTCATATTTTAATTAAATTCGGGTCTTACAAGTACTCTATCATGCATCTCATGTAAACTCGAGTATGAGCTAATCGCTCCAGCACTCTCTCATGCATATATCATATAAAACTGAGTACGAGTAAGAACTCTAGTACTCTATCATGCATGTCATGAAAATCTAGTGCGAATCACAATCCAGCACTAGTACATGTGAAAAATATATGCAATCCAGTGCGAGCTATGCTCCAGCATGATTTATTCTCACATAATATGATAGATGACTCTTTAAAAAGGGATGATTTACAAAACATCAAAATCAGCACTATAAAGTGTGCTTAATTCACATCAACCTTAAAATCATTAGCCCATCTATTTATTCTTCTACTAAACAGCAATAAAATACTCAAAATGGTGGTTTCCATGTTTTTTTACAACTTTTCACAAAAGTTGACTTTTTGACTAACTAGAGGCAAAATCGTAATTTACCACTATCGGGTCACAATAGTTATTATTCACTTTCTCTGACCCTCAGAGTTCTTAAGTGAATGTAAAAGCAGACAAAAATACGTGTAGGTATCTCTAACTACTCACAAAAGTCCCTTACCTGCAATCACTCGAGAAATTTCACTTTCTCAACGCTGCTCGATCCAGCAGTCCGATTTGCTTCTCCAATACTCTCTGGAGCTGCATATAACCATTTAGCAGGTTAATTACACTTTTCCTACTATATTTCACCTTAAATACAGTCTATTTCCCTTAATGGGCTTTAATAAACCTTAATGGGCCTAACTATGCCTTAAGCCTATTTTTATTTTACTATTCATTTTCGTTGGGCCTATTGGGCTTGTGGGGCCCATCAACTCTTATTGGGCTTGTCCTAGACCCATTACATCACATTGGGCCTAAAATATTTGGGCTTGGCCCATTGGGCCTCTAGGCCATATGCCATGGCCGAGAGCTATCCATGCCGTCGGTCACACCTTGACATACCATCCATGCCTATTTGTTTAGCCAATTCACTTAGACATTTTCACAAACACTTGGTTGGCAATATTCTTAAATATCACATAGTTCATTTTGGCATTTTATCAAACACCTTGATTGCCAACTTAATACATGTATTAATTAATCAAATTGATTAATTCTAATTATGCCATAATCATTAACACATGTACATTAATTCATTTATGTCTTAAAATCATATGGGTATTCATCAATATTTCACTACTCACTCTCTACCTAACCAAGATCATAGTGATTTCATATGTTTCAATGCTTAAAACATATACCAATATACTTAAAATCATTCATACATTAACATATATGAAATTGAAAACTTGAAAATATACCAATAGTTGTGTTCACACTTGGCCGAAACTTTGGAGGCTCACGGTTTGCACTCTATGTCTCCTTGATAGCTAATTCAAACATATGTCACTCTCCTTTCAATTTGGAACAACTTCCATGAAGAATGCAAGTTCCAAATATGCCTAATTCCTAGTGATTTCTAGTGAGAGAAAGCTTGGATAATGTGTTTCAATGGTTTCTTCTTCTAGCCGAGAATGGTGTGGTGAAGATGACAATGATGTGGCTGATTTTATAAGCCACTTACTTAGCCATTAAGACTTACTTTCCAGTCATTAAGATTGACTTCCTAAAGCTTAGTTATGAGTCACCTAATGAGTCACCTTATGAGTCATGGTTAGCTTTAACTATGGTTAGATATTTATCTAATGGGCTTTCCATTTGGGCTTCTCAGTTTGGGCTTTCTTAATGGGCTTTTGGGCTGAAAATTTTACTATACCTCGGGCCTTTAATTGTCTAAATATTTGGCCAATCAATAGGTCCAACAATTCGGTCTAAGGGACCTAAGAATTTTGATCTACGTTTAGTATGCCTTAATGGGCTTTAAATTTTCACTTTAGGCCTATTACGTTTTTAACCATTAAATTAAATTCGGAATCCTTCCGAATAAATTTTCCTTACTTTTGGTGATGATTATCTTGTATTCTGACTAAGAATATTTTTTCCCAATTTTTTCTCCATAATTAGGTTAATTTTTTTAACCATGATTAGTCAACTATGGTAAAAGTCCACTTTTCTTAACTATAGTTGACTTTTTCCTTAACCATTGACGAAGTTGACTTTTTCTCAAAATTTTGAAAGTGTCATATCTTATGTCTTACACTCTCGTATTTACGTTTCAACCATTCCCGATAGATAATTACACCCGAAACACCTTAACTAGCTGAAAAGGTCCATTTTACCCTTTTTAGCTTTTTCTCCTGTTCCTTGTGTTCGGAACTAAATCAAGCTGACTTTCCTTCATAAGCTCTCTATATTTTCTCATTTTAAGTTCTTATTTTCAGTCAAAATGATTCAGATCCACTTGGTTTAGCCTATGACTCTTATAGCTCACATTAGGCTTTTTATGTAGCTTTTGCATGTTAAATCATTTTACTAATACTTTAAATCTAGTAATTACTCTTCTTATAATTCAACTATAATAATAGGGTGTTCATACACATAGGAATCATAAGGAACAAGCTACATAAAATACGGGTCTGACATTGCGTGTATATCGAAATATCATAACTACATTCACCAAATTATAAATCTCACATTGTAACCTCATAATTAAAGTACATAAAATTCATAGGTCTCACATGCACTGACCTGCTCGCATGTGATTTTGAGTAAAACTGTGCTGGAGTCGTCATGTATTGCTGTGTGATCTTGCACTGACCTGCTTGCACGTGATTTTGAGTGAAATGTGCTGGAGTCATCGTGTATTGCTGTGTGATCTTGTACTGACCTGCTCGCATCCCGGCACACCTGATCAGTAATGCCCGGAGTCACCAATATTGGCCAATTGTCATATTGATTATCGTTATAGCATGTTTTGCCTTGCTTCGTCTATTTGGATTACTGAATTGACCGCGTGAACTATATTTTTATTTTAAAGATTGTTTAGTCCACTACTTTAAGTTTTGGAATTTTATAATTACTACAGTAAACTGTTCATATTATCACTATTGACACTGCTTTTGATTTTTCAACTTTAATTTTACTGAATTGAAATTGGCTTTGTACATTTTTCCTGATAAGGTTATTTTATTGATATATATTTAGGTAATGTATTTATCTACCTGCCACGTGTTTTTTTTTTTACTGAACACGTTGAGCTCACCCCCTTACTTTCTTCCACAGAGCCTCATTAGTAGCTAGGATTGTTTTGTAAGTCGAATAAATTTGTACAGCCACACGTCAGCAAGGTATTTGCCCGTGTTTAAGGTATACTTAGTATAGACATCTATTTTTGTATCTAAATTTTGTAAGTACAATAATCTATAGAGAAATGTGTTTGGGGAATGTGAACATGAAAGAACAATTATGATGGTTAATTGAAGGGTACCTCTATTGGAATTATGTTTGAAATTGTTACCAAGAAAATAATTTATTAGACTAATTTATTGTTCTGACCTATTATCGACTTATAGCCCAACTAAAATGAGTGTAAATCGGGTCGTTACAAAAGGTGGTATCAGAGCAAGGTTGGCCTAATAAGAGTCGATATTAGGAGTAAGAAAAAATTTGGAAAGTTGACATCCTCAGCATTATTGTATATTGTTTAGATACAAACAGGTATACTTGATTGTGTTTTACTGAGAAATTGTGTCATTAAATTAAGAAAAACTAATAGATATGGTTTGTAGGTATTACAACCATACAAGTAGATGAGAGGGAATTATTTCTCAAGGCCGTAGAAATAGGCCCGAGAGATAGAGCGAATCCTCGTCTGAATGTACACCCCATAGTTTAACCGAAAATTTTGAAGTCCGTTTCGTAAGAGTTGAGCGGGGCATGGAGACAATGATGACATTGTTGGTCAAGTGATAGTAGCACAATAATAATGATGATGAATAAGGTATGACTATGACTTAGAGAAAGACTGAGATAGTTTTGAAAGATAGTACACTACTATTTACTGGGGTAGGAATCCAGTTATAATGGAAACTGGATAAATGAGATAGAGAAACGCTATGGATTTTTTGAAGTAACTCTATCGAGAAAGTTGGTTTTGCAGCTCTTGTACTAAAGAATTGGAGAAGTTATACGGATTTTTAAGGAGCACTACTATAAAGAAGGTAGCTTTTGCATCATTGATAATTAAATGGGAAGCCAAACCTTGGTGGAAGTTCCCCCGATTTATTCCGAGGACTTAACAATTAAAGAGTTATATGAGATATATTTTTGGATGACTTTAGACTACATGGCACAACGGTAATTACCAAATAAAATGTTTGAATTGGACATAAGGTATAAGTTTGTGGATGAATATGAAATTGAAATTTATAATTTTAAAAGAAGTATAATCTGGATACGTTGAGTTGTGAAATGAAGAAAGTTTGAAAGCTCATGAGAGAAAACTGAGACCCTTCAGTCGAGCTAGGTTAGCTCCATTTGATGTTACTACTTATGAGGAAGCAGTGCACAAAGGATACTAAGAAAAGGGAAAAGTAAAGAGAGTGATAGCAAAGAGATCTACTTAAGAAAGAGTGGTAATGAAAGAGTAAAGTCACTATAACAGGAAGAAAGAATTACAAAACGAATTGTATAAACGAAACTTAAAGGTCTCACTGCTTACGTGATTGATAAGGCGCGTTCGGAATAAAGAGACATTCCTATAGACAGGGAGTTTTTTCGACATATATTTGGATGATCTACTAGAGCTACTACTAGATAGAAAGATGAAGTTTGAATTGATTTAGTACTTAGTACCGAATTGATATTCAAAGCCACTATATTGAATGGCTTCGATTGAATTAAAAGAGCTAAAGAAACAGTTACAGGGATTATATGATAAGGGGATTATCAGATCGAGTGATCCACTTTGGAGTGTACTGACATTACTTGTTAAGGAGATTCGAAGTCTTCTAGGTCACGTTGTATCAAGAACGGGTGCCAATTGGATTCCCCCAAAAAAGAGGTTATAGAACAGTGAAATAGACCCAAAACTATTAAGAAGATTCAGAGTTTTGGGAGTATAAAGAGACTTTGGAATATGAAATACGATTCGCATCTAAGGATTGTAATTTGGATGTGCTTATGTATTGAATGTGAGACTTAATTCGAATAAGGAAAAAAGTTTTGTGATAATTGATGTATGAAATGGGACAAGTTTTGAAGTGTGATAAATTTTAAATATAGATTATAATTTGGAATAAGAGATGTACACAATGTATGAATATTTCTGGTATGTGAAATGATTCGGATTAAGTGATATGAATTGAGAATGGTTACAAAGGATAAATGAGAATTGCAATAAACGTTGTTTTCTGCTTTCTACTGTAATTTGAATTTTCAGCCTTTATGATTATATTTAGTTCATGTGGTCAGGTTTGATCGCTAATTAAGGTATTTCAAACTACCTCTCTGCCTGAAAGACTTGACAGCGTCTAGAAATGTCGTAGTCCATAAATCGTAATTTCAAAATTAGTAACTGTAATGTTTGTATTGAAGATATGGCGCCACTACTGGTATAGTGAGGAAGTATAGATTCTTATTGATCATAAAAGTCTCAAATATTTATTTTCACAGAAGAAATTGAACATAAGGTAAAGGAAATGACTAGAGTTAGTGCCTCGAGCAGAAGTAACCTCGAGATGGTGTTTTATATATATATATATATTGGTCAGGGAACATGAGTTATTGAAATATTTAGTGAGCCTCAACTTGGATGTGGTCCCTTTCTGGTACTGACATTCAGTACATGGTAGCTAGCTTGAGAGTTGAAATTGGACTTGATTAATCAAATCATACAGGCTTAGTATAATGATAAATATTGTATTGATATGGCTAGTTAGATACCAAAAGGTACTATAACAGAATTGGTATTGGCAGTGATGATTTATGGAGATTTAGAAGCAAAATTATGTACCCAATGATCTATAGTTAAAGGAATTGATGTCGTCAGAGGCTCATTCATAGAGATATACTTCGCATCCGGAGAATAGTAAGATTTATTGAAATCTCCTGAAGATATATTGGTAATCAGGTACGCTAAGAGATGTAACTGAATTTGTGACTAAATGTCTCATATGTCAGCAAGTTAAGGCAGAGTACTAGAAACCAATGAGATTATTACAACCTTTACTCATGCCAATATGAAATTGAGAGCATGTGCCCAAGATTTTAAAGGCTTCTGGAAGGACCATTTACCATTAGCAGAGTTTACATATAATAACAGCTACCACTCAAGTATCAGAATGACACCATATGAAGCATTGTATGGTCAAAGATGTTGTTTGTCGATTGGATGGGAAGAAGTGGGCGAAAGAAAGATATTTGCTCCCAATCTAGTTAAAAAAGCTTCTGAGGATGTACAATTAATTTGTGAGAGGCTGAGAACAGCTCAGAGCAGAAAAAAAAGTTATGCTGACCAAAGACGAACACCTTTGGAATTTTCAGTCGGAGATTTGATATTCTGAAAGTTTCTCCTTCTAAGGGCAAAACGGAGATTTGGAAAGAAGAGAAAGCTAAGTCCCTATGATAGTGAACCTTTCGAGATCTTAGATTGAGTGGGAGACAAAGCTTACAGATTGAGGTTACCATTGAAATTATCAAGTATTCATAATATCTTGCACGTTTCGATGCTATGGAAGTATCATCCAGATCCGACACATGTGATTAAGTATGAACCACTGGAATTGAAAGAGAATATGACATATGTGGAGAAACCGAAGTCGGATCTTGGATAGGAAAGAAAAGGAATTGCAGTCTAAGACGATTCCTTTGGTCAAGGTTTTGTGGTACTATCACACTTCGGAAGAGGCCACATGGGAATTAGAAAGCCTAATGCGAGAGAAGTGTCCACAGTTATTTGAGAATTGATGTAACTTTAAATTTTGGGACCAAATTTCCTAAGGTGGGGAGAATGTAAGAACCAAGACTTTACGTGTATTCGATTTTATCAAGGGAAATAAATAAACTATTGGGTTACAATGTGTTTCCTTGGTAAATGATTTTAATTAAATTATAATTAGCATGGAATAGGCCGAAATAAGCAAGAAAAAAAACTGGAAACAACCAGGCATAGGGAGAAATGATGAATGAGGTTGCTAGAGGAACTGATAGAACACGATAAGGGAGATGGCTTGCTACTGTATGAAGGGACTTAACCGAGAAAGGAAGTTTGAAACGAGGGCCATTCTACTGTAGTTTCACTGCAGCAAAAGATAAGAAAGAGAATGACAATTATAATGGCCTTTGGCATGAATTGGATGGAAGAGGAAAATAAAATTAGTGGTTATTAATTATAGAGTGTTTCTCCTGCAACAGTATGCATGGGGCAATGGGACACTGAAATGGTAAGTAAAGGACTGACGAATGTGGCTCGAGCAGCGGTAGGGAAATGAAAATTTGAGACTGAACCTGACGGTTAGAGAATAGACACGAGCTGACTGAAGGCTGGCAGGGTAGTCGAAGGAGATATATACATATGTATAATACATGGATATCGAAGCTAAACTAGAAACAAATAGAAAAACATGGGAAGTCTGAATGATGATAGGAAAGCAACTGTGACAGGCTGAAAGTGAAAATGGATGGCAGTGGAGTTGTCCTATTATCAGGATATGTGCATAGAGTAGAACTTAAAATAAAAGGATGAGTGGGAGTAAGTAAACAACAGCACAAGGAAGCATTGAAGCATTATGAAACCGAAGAGTTGAGTCACGAAACAGAAGAGGAAATAATGGAAACAAAGAGGAAACAGTGGATGTGATAGCCCAGAAGCGCGAAAAATAGGGCTAATTTAAAATTTTTCTTAAATTAAACTTCCTACTTGGGTTGCATTCCTGTACAGTGTCATTTAATTTATTTCTATCTCATCAATCAATATACTAAGGATCTCTAAACATCCACTTAATCAAATATCCAAACATCAAAAGAAGTCTACTTCTCCATTCATTTACTAAAACCAATCTGATTACATCCCAATATTACTCAAATACAAGTGTTTATATTACATAATTGTTTGGTTTACAAAATTAATTGAATAATACCTCTCGCGTGTATAAGCAATAGCCTGGGGAGAGTCTCGTCCACCAACCTATGTCACGTACGTCGCAGGTACCAGCACTCACTGTAAATAATCTGTGGAGGGAGGAAAAGAGGGGGTGAGCTTTCAACTTCGCTCAGTAAGGAGTGCGTATGAGCGTTAAAAATCATCATTTAATGGCATAATTCACATGATTTTAAATACGTGATTGAAATCACAATTCGTCAAAAACATCTTTATCTCAATTCACAAATGCATCATATCACAAAATAATTATAGAGACTAGGCATAGTATAATCGTCATGAAAGCAATCATCACCTCGCATCAAATAATGTCATCCTCAACAAGGGCATCTCACGTTACCCAAAACGGAGGCATCTCTCGTTACCAAAATGGAGGCATCTCTCGTTACCAAAATGGAAGCATCTCGCGTTACCAAAACGGAGGCATCTCTCGTTACCAAAACAAAGGCATCTTTCGTTACCAAAATGGAGGCATCTCACGTTACCAAAACGGAGGCATCTCTCGTTACCAAAATGGAGACATCTCTCATTACCAAAACGGAGGCATGGTCAGACTGGGCCTAGCACAGCCTCAGCGTTAACCGAAATGTGAATTTCATGACGAGCCTTTTTGTCTCAAAATCACATGCCATTATTATATAGAAAATAGTTTCGCCTTCACGTAGAGCTCATGATAGTTTTGCTTATAAATCTCATTTAAATACAATAATATAATTGCTCATAAACAACTCAAATCACAAAACCAAGCTCAAACCGGCAAAACATGCACTCAAGTGATAAACCTCAAATCAAACACTTTTCTCAATAAGTATGCTTATTTATAAACTAATTTTATGCTACCAAAGCATTTTCATCAATAAGGAAATACATATGCACAAAAGGTTGCATCCCTTACCTCTTGCACCTTGGGTGGTGCAATATTTTCGTCTCACGGATTAGCTCTGACTCACACGTCAAATTCCCAAGCTGTCCAAATAACGTCAAAACATCAATGATTACTCATTATACCACTACTTCAGACTTCTACTCATTCAACTCTAGAATGAGGTCACTCGGACCCTTACTCGATTACTTCCTATATTTTTCTCGGATTTCCACTTATTCGGTTATAATCCGAGTTCCTTCGGTATCAATTAAACACCATTCATTTTAGTTTAATCCATTTTCGTTCTCTAAGGCATTTTATCGAACACTTCCTATACCTATTTTCAATCATCATCTAATCCAACATTTGGATTCCACAAGGGTATTTTAAAATAATCTATACATGCTTATCAACATCTTTACATACTCAAATCATCATTAACTTCATGCCATTTCAACTTTCTCTCACTAAGCTTATTCTAGGTCATGGTTACTCAAGCATGTATTTTGAACATTTAAGCAAACAATGTATATACCAAATTAACTCATCTAAATGTTTGGATTATGATACTAGAAGTTAATGCATTAAAATCTTACCTAGCTTGACTTTTCTCCTTTTTGCCAAATGTGAAGAGAGATCCTTTTCCTCCTTCAATCCTTAATCCAATCTCTAGTCTTCAACTATGTTGCTCTCCTTCTCATAAGCAACAGCTTTGCTCAAATACATTTCCCTCAAATCTCTTTGGAAGGTGTTGAGAAAATCTAGAGTGAGAAACTAGGTTTTTTGCTCAAATATGGAGGGTTTTCAATATCCAAGAGAAGAAGGCATGAATTGTCGGGCTTTTTATAGATTTCACATTATGAGATCGATCTCCAATGGGTGGAGATCGATCTCCCATTGCTTAAACTCCTCTAAAATCTTGACAATTTGTAGGCAGGAGATCAATCTGCCTATAGCATGCGATCGATCTACTCTTGGCCGAGACAAATTAAGATCGATCTGCCATAGGGATAAGATCGATCTCTTCCGGACAGAGCCATTTTGGGATTGATCTTCTTGGGGTGGAGATCGATCTTGCCTGAGTGAGGGATCAATCTCCCTCTTGCAGAATGTTCCTGACTTGTAATTCAAGGCTACGAGATCGATCTCTCCTTGTAATGAGATCGATCTGCCCTACGTTCTGCAGCATTCCAGCTGTAGTTTTGTCATGACCTCCCCTCTCGTGACCTACCAAAATCACCATAAATTTTTTCACAATTTACTTACCTCTCATTCTGTCATCACTCAACACGAAACCGTTGGGTTGTGATTCGATATTAGTTACCTCACACATATTCATTCCATAACATACATACATATCAATACAATTATCTATTGTATGTAAGTACTCTATGCTTAAAAGTAAACTCATATATTAAATACAATTACTTGTACATATACATCCCCGACCATACATTCGTTTACATAACTGTGCCTTTACATTGTTCAGTACAAAATATTTCAAATGTGTATACCTCTCGTAAGATAGATATGTAGTGGATTAAGGGATGCTAGTCCTCTGTCGTGCTCGACTATTGTGAACGCTCTGTAGAGAGGGAAAATAAAAAGGGGGCGAGCTCATAGCTCAGTAAGGAAATCAGGTAAGCAAGTAGATAACCACACTATCTACAAAATACAATGCTTATGTCTTGAAATCATTTCCTTATCGATTCATATCTAAAGCATGCACCCTGCTTGAAGCTTTTATGCAATATATACATATAGATACAAATTGTTAGTTATAAAACTGAAAACATGTTGGTTTAACCACCTCAGCAGTTTATGCAAAACATTGCATTTCTCATGTAATTTCATATAAATCACATTTTATCATGTCATTCAATCAAATCAAAATAATATGACATATCATCATGTAAAAAAAAAAAACATGGAAATCTGGGCCTCACCTATCCCTCGGGTTACCCTTTCACAATTCACAAATTCACATGTTTAGGTTATAAAACCATGTGATAATTCGTTCAAGAAATATCAATTTACATTGCATGAAAGGAGATAGGCGACTACATGTTCCGAGATTATGATCATAACTCACTTTTCATGATCTCAGGCTACACAGTACTCAGTGTACGGGGTCTCACAATTGCTGTAACGGGAGGTGGGTCAAATCCTCTACTGTCAGCTTACAGCTCACTCATATCGTGTACTCACAGTACAACATACTCCATGTGACATACACGGTACAAAGTACTCCATGGACCCAATCTCAAGGTCGAGATGCTTGCCATAAGTCTTAGTCTTCATACATTGGATATACCTCATAGTCGGGATGCTTGCTATAAGTCTTAGTCCTCATACTATGGATAATATTTTCGATAGCCCTCGGCCATATCTCAAAATATGCATGTGCAAGCATATGATCGGTGTGACACACAGTCAGCACAGGCTCCCAGCATGACTTTTTCATGCTTTCTTTCAAAATCCAGTACGTGCTAGTAAACTCCCAGCACGACCATAACACAAGTGATATAAATCTAGTGCGAGCAATGCTCCTAGCACTATGTCATGTAAAGATCGAGTATGAACAATGCTGCCAATACTCTATAATGCATCAATCAATGAAAACTGAGTACGAGCTAAGGTTCTAGTACTATACCATGTAAAACTGAGTATGAACAATGCTCCCAATACTCCAAAATGCATAAAACACATTTAAAATTAAGTACGAGAATATACTCAAGTACTATGTGATGCATATCTAAAAATATAGTACGAGTATTCTCTAGCACTAATGGTTTACACACAAACCCGATAGATGGCTTACTTAAATTGAATTTCACCCAATTAAATCAAATAGTCACTCAATGTGTTGTTTTCGCATATACATGAAAAGATTAGTCATTTTATCCATATACATTCAAAACATGTTGAATTTAATCACCCACATGCTTCCTAAGCTTTTTAACTTATCAGATCCTACCGAACGTTTCTATACACGGAGTTTCATAAAGCATATAGTTATCAAAATTTTATTTGAAATACGTGTAACTATCTCTAGATACTCATGAAATTCCCTTCCTTCGGATTACGTCGCATGACCCCACTTCTTCGATATTGCTCATTCTCGCAGTTCGATTAGCTTCCAATATCAACTTCGAAGGCTGTTAATAATTAACCACATCAGTATACCTTAATATACTTTTTTTCATTTGCATGACTATAAATCAATGCTTTTAACTCCTCTCAATGCCTCAATCTCATCACTTTCTCCCATTATGGTGTTATACCATATATCTCATATACTTATCTTCATTTCTCATCTATTCCAATTTATGTATTTCATAAAACTACCTTAAAATCCTTCATACATGTTCATTTCATTATTAAATCCATGTTTACTCAACTTCCTTATCATTTTCTCAATTTCATACCAATATCTAGGTCATGGATATTTTTCATGATTAAGGTGTTTTTAATAGTTTAAACATACACCAATCCACTCACTAAGACACCTAGATTAACATATATGAACTTGGTGTATTGAATCTTACCTAGCTTGAACTTTTATTTTTTTCACCAAAATTGGCAAAATCCACCTTGCTCCTTCAATCTTTGATTCTAATTTCTTATTTTTGAGTATGTTGTTCTACTCTTCACTAAGAACAATTTTGCTGAACTAAATCTCAGTCAAAACTACTTGAAAGTTGAAGTTTTCTGGAGTAGAAATATTAGGTTTAACTTTGGTTTTTGAAAGGTTTTGGTATTTCTCGAGAAAACAGAGGTTGCAGAGCCTTGTATTTATAGAATTGCTCTAGGGGATCGATCTCCTACTGGTGAGGGATCGATCTATCCTACTTTTTTCTCTTCAAGAATCGACCTTTTGAGCTTAGGGGATCGATATGCTCTTGAGCATCAGTCGATCTGCTTCACACAGAACCTTAAGGAGATCGATTTGGCCTTGTTATGAGATCGATCTGTTCTACCCAGAACCTATTCAAGATCGATCTGTATTGAATGAGAAATTGATCTGCTCCTCTTTTGAAGCAGTTCTGCTACAAATTCTTCCCAAAATTCACTGTCACATCCATATTAACTTTGCTTAATTACCTGTTTTACATTTCATACACTTTGGCAACTTAAATACATTCTTTCCTTATGATTTATATCAATTGTGACCTGTCCATACATCACGAAATCATAAAGAATAAGTATCTAATTAATGGCTTTACAATCTTCACCACCTTAAGAAATTTGGTCCTCCAAATTAGAACTAAGTCAAGGATCAAACAATTGGGGGTATCTCTCTCGCATCAGACTCTCTAACTCCCAAGTAGCTTCCTCGAAAGTGTGATACTGCCAAAGAATCTTTAGTAACCCGATGGTCTTATTTCTCAAGACTTTCTCCTTTCTATCCAGTATCTGTATCGATTTCTCTACATTTGTCAAATCTTCCTTGAGTTCCAATGGTTCGTACTGAATCATATGGTTTGGATCTAGATGATGCTTCCTTAGCATCGAAATGTGGAAGACATTATGCACTCCCAATAAATTCGGTGGCAAAGCCAACCTATGTGCCTTATCTCCCACTCGATCAAGTATCTCAAAGGGTCCAATGTAGCGAGGACTCAACTTACCTCTCTTCCCGAATCTCGCTATACCCTTGGAAGGAGAAACCTTCAGAAATACTAACTCACCAACTGCGAACTCAAGTGGTCTCCGTCTCTTGTCAGCATAGTTTTTCTGTCTATTCTGAGCTGTCCTCAATCTCTCAACAATCAACCGAACATCCTGAGAGGCTTGTGTAACCAAATCAGGAGTAAACATCTTTCTGTCCTCTACTTCTTCCCAATCGATAGTGGAACGACATCTACGGCCATACAAAGCCTCATACGGTGCCATCCCAATACTCGCATGATAACTTTTATTGTATGAAAATTTGGCTAGTGGTAAATGATCATCCCAAAAGTCTCTATAATCCAGCACACACGCTCTCAATATATCCTCTAGAGTCTGTATAGTCCTCTCTGACAGACCATCTGTCTGAGGATGAAAAGCGATGCTCAAACTCAATTGGGTTCCCATGGCTTCCTAAAAATGTTTCAAAAAGTGGGAAGTGAAGTAGGAATCCCTATCCAAGATAATGCTCACTGGAACACCATGTGACCTCACTACCTCGCGTATATACAACTCTGCCAATAAACTCAGAGTATCGGTAGCTTTCATAGCTAAGAAGTGGGCTGACTTCATTAGTTTATTAACAATCACCCATATCATATCGTGATTCCTCCGGGTCCTTGATAAACTCTCATCACGAAATTCATGGTGATATGCTCCCATTTCCATGTCGATATAGGTAGAGGCTGCAATAACCCTGTAGGTTTCTGATGCTCTACCTTCACCTGCTGACATAAGAGATATCTCGTCATGAAATCTGCCACATCTCTTTTCATACCCGACCACCAGTACACCTTCCAGAGGTTCTGATACATCTTATTACTTCTCGGATGCAACGTGTACCTCGACGAATGAGCTTCCGTCAATATCAATCTCCTAAGCTCTGGGTCCTCGGGAACACACAGTTTACCTCTGAACCTCAGAAGTCTATCTGAACTTATCTCAAAATCAGTCACTATGCCCCTCTGTATCTGACTACTCATATCAATACAATACAGATCAGTCTACTGAGCCTGTCTGATACTATCCAACAGATCTGGCTCTAAGTGTAGACTAGCAATCATGCAATCCGTATCAATGTCAGAAGGTACTACTTCCAAATTGAGGCTAGCAAACTGCTCTAGCAACTCATGTTCCCTGACCATCATATACGATACCATCCCAAGGCTCTTCCTGCTCAAAGCATCAGCTACAGCATTAGCCTTACCCAGATGATAAAATATCTCACAATCGTAGTCCTTTAGAAGCTCTAGCCATCTTCTATGTCTCATGTTCAATTCTTTCTGTGAGAACAGATACTTGAGGCTCTTGTGGTATCCATGTCAGCAGGCACTACTTCCAAATTGAGGCTAGTAAACTGCTCTGGCAACTCATGTTCCCTGACTATCATATACGACACCATCCCAAGGCTTTTCCTTCTCAAAGCATCAGCTACAACATTAGCCTTACTCGGATGATAAAGTATCTCTCAATCATAGTCCTTTAGAAGCTCTAGCCATCTTCTCTGTCTCATGTTCAATTCTTTCTGTGAGAATAGATACTTGAGGCTCTTGTGTTTGGTGAAACTTTGAAACTTTTTACCATACAAGTAGTGGCGCCATACCTTCAATGCAAACACTACCGCTGCTAACTCTAAATCGGGGTTAGATAGTTCTTCTTATGGTCCTTCAGCTGTCTAGATTTATAAGCAACTACCTTCCTATCCTGCATCAATACACAACCCAGTCCCTGATGCAAAGCATCAGTATACACTGAAAATCCTCCTGAGCTGGTAGGGATAGTGAGAATCGGAGTGGTGATCAATCGACTCTTTAACTCCTGAAAACTCCTCACAATCCTCATTCCACACATATGCTGCACCCTTTCGAGTGAGACGTGTCAACGGAGCAACAAACTTTAAAAATCTCTCAACGAATCTCTGATAATACCTTGCTAAACCCAAGAAACTCCTGATCTCGATGACTGTCTTCAGCTATTCCCACTGAACTACAGCCTCAATCTTGGATAGATCTACTGATACACCAGCCCTTGACACAACGTGTCCTAAAAATGAGATATGTGACAACCAGAAATCACACTTACTGAGTTTAACATACAGCTTCTGCTCTCATAGTGTCTACAATACAATCCTGAGGTGTTTCTCATGTTCTTCCTCAGATTTCGAGTATACTAATATGTCATCGATGAAGATGATAACAAATTGATCTAGATATGACTTAAACATATCGTTTATCAAAGCCATAAAAGTTGTAGGAGCATTCGTTAGTCTGAATGGCATAACCAAAAATTCATAATGGCTATATCAGGTCCTAAATGCTGTCTTGGGCACATCTCCACTTCGAACTCTCAACTGATGATACCCAAACCTCAGATCAATCTTAGAAAAGACTTGCGTTGCCCGAAGCTGATCTAACAAGTCATCAATGCGTGGAAGGGGATACCTATTCTTGAAGGTAGCCTTATTCAACAATATGTAATCTATACACAATCGGAGGCTTCCATCCTTCTTCTTCATAAACAAAATCGGTGCTCCCCAAGGTGAAACACTTGGTCTGATGAAACCCCTATCCAATAGCCCATGTAACTGTCTCTTGAGCTCCTTCAGATCAACTAAGGCCATGTGATATGGTGGATTCGATATAGGTTCAATACCAGCCACCAAGTTTATATAGAACTCCATCTCTCTGTTCGGTGGTAACCCTGACAATTCATCTGAAAAGACATCTGGGAATTCACTAACCACAGGAATATTTGTTAACTCTGGATGTGCCTTATCCTATCAACCACGTACGCAGTAAAACCTTTAATGTATTCATTTCTCAGTCAGCATAGTACATTATTTATTGTAACCATCACTATTACTCTAATTTCTTTTCATCAAACTTTACAACATATTTTTTAGGGTTAGGAAACATAACTCTCTTAGCATAGCAATCTAAAACAGCATGGTTTGTAGATAACCAATCCATTCCAAAGATTACATCAAAATCACTCATACTTAACAATATTAGATTGACTATCATATCCTTTTCCCTTACTCTCAGCTTACAATCATTTAACACATACTCCACTAGCTGACTGCTATCCATAGGTATACTAATCAACATCATCCTACTTAAAGGTGTGCGCTCTACATGTTTTGCTAACTTACATGCAAATGAAGGCGATACAAATGAATGCATGGCACCAAGATCAATTAAAGCATATGCTTCTAAATCATACATCAAGATGTTACCTCTAATCACATCTGACGAAGCATTGACTGTACCTTAGTCCAAGGCATGTACTCGCCCTCGTCCAAGGACCTGCTTCCCTTTCTCCTCTACTGTCACTTTTCTCCTCGATGCAGACATATCAACTAAAGCTCTCTCAAGCTCCTTACCCTTCTGTGGGGCAATATCTATAACCTCTTGGAAAACTCTAACCATATGCCTTGGCTTCCCACATCTGAAGCATAATTCACCAGAAATAGGATAAGGTCTACCTCTACGAAATCTACCACATCTACTGTACTGCTTAGTGATAGGCCTTGATCCTCCAATCACTACTCCTCTAGTTGGAGCTATGGCCCGATATGCAGAAGATCTAACAGTCTTCTCATGTACTTTCTCGATCTTTGGTCTCTTACCGAAGAGTCTCCTCCTTCCTCGACATTCGAAACCTCTGCACTATCACTCATCGGCCTCTTCTTATCTCTGCCTCTACCCTTGCCAACTATCCTGAACATGGAGGCATTCCTCTCATAGTCTTGCTCACAGAGTTGTGCCCTGCGTACTGCCTCATCATAGGTAAAGATGTCAAATGGAACCAGTTTAGATCATAATACTGGCCTCATCATAGATAGAGATGTCAAATGGAACCAATTTAGACCGTAATTCTAGTCTCAGTCTATCAATGAATCTGCGGACCTTCCTGGTCTCGCTACTCATGGTGTCAGGGTCATACCTCCCTAGGGATAGAAATCTGGTCTCCTACTCGTCTACTGAATGACTCCCCTGGCTCAACCTTAAAAATTTAGCCTGCAGCCTTTGTTGAGCCGTATTTAAAACAAATGCCTCTTGAAGGCATCCAAAAATATCTCCCAACTGATCTCTGTATGTCGGGCTCTCAATATGGGTGGGGTGGACTTCCAGCAATGCTCTGCCGTCCCCTTTAGTAGGAACACAGCAAATGCGAGCATCTCTGAAGTCGTACACTCAAACAATCCGTACAACTTCTCCATCTCTCCTATCCACTCCTCTGTTAAAACTAGATCCTTAACCCCTCGAAAAGATGGAGGTCCAAGCTTCTGGAATTATTGAAATCTGTCAAGATTACAACCATACCCCAAAATATTGCCGCCCTATTATAGAGTAACATGAGACGGTGTATCCTGAACTAGTGGAGGTGTAGGTGTATCTATAGGCTGTGGCATATGAGTTGGCTATACATGTAAGACCAGTATTTTGGATGTAAACTTTATGAAATCATGAGTACGGTGATGTATTTGCAATGTAAGCATAAGTGATGTAAGTTCATGGATTCGATGTACATACGTGTAATATGAGTTTGTAATGTACATACAAGTTTCATTGTGTATGAATATGAAGAAATGAGCTTTTATAAGTGATGAATGTGATTTGAACTCAAAATGAGTAGTGTGGTAGAATAGAATGAAGTTGTACTTCCATTCGGTTTTGTAATGTGTACCTTTAGATATACAATGAATTCACATAAGTTTGAATGTGTATAAAGAATGAATGGATTTCATTTTTAAACCTTAAAGGTGGTTGGATGAGAAAATGACCATGGCTGCAAATTGAGGATGTTTTGTGTGAAGTTACTGTAAAAAATTACAGCAAAATCTAGAAATATGAATGCTAGATCGATCTCACAGGACGAGAGACCGATCTAGAAGGGTAAAAAGTGCTATTATTTGAGCAATAGAATAAGACAAATTGATCTCCAATGGAGCCAGAACTGTCACGACCCAATTCCATTCTCTTTAACCGAAAATCACTAAAACTTTTTTACGTTTTACTGTTACCTTACCCGGTCGTGAACTAACTCACCACACACTGTTGGGCTGTGAGTCAATAATAAACTCCACATCTCATTCATTCTCAGTTAAATAAAACGATGTCATACATTTGCATTTAATCTTGTACTTATACAAAATCATGTTTTAATGACATCTACATCACCCATAATTACAACTCAAAAGAATACTGTGCCTTTACATTGTTTAAATACAAAAAGAATCACTGTGTATATACCTCTAAGCGATGGAGATGCAGCGGAGTCCAAAATACCACGCCTCAGTCCTCACTGGGCTACTATGCACGCTCTGTAGGGGGCAAAATAGAGAGGGATGAGCAACCACACGCTCAGTAAGGCAATAATGCAAGCATGGTAGATAACTACTCTATCTACATGCTGATAGTGTTATGCATAAATCATTTATGGTAGGAGCATGAGGAAGTAAAACTATGCCATATGAGTATACATATATATCATGTATCAAAATCATGTACCTTGGCATATAAAACATGGTAAAAACATCATGTATAAATCATCTCATGCTCAATCTCATTTAAATTCAAAAAAAGGGCAATTCATTAAGAAACCTCCTTTTTAACCCACGTCATAAAACTCTTTCTCAACACATACAATCACATCACATCAATTCACAATCACAACCTCATTTTCATTTCACAAATCAAATCCTCGAGGCTCGACCCCTCCTTCGGGTCTACCTTAAACAATCACAAATCACACTTAGAGATTTAAAATCATATGGTAGTAAGTAAATCAAGCAAGGAGACAGGTTACTATATCTCAAGTGACTACATTGGCCAATCGTCACATATCATCCCAGACCACACGGATCCCGGTGTGCGGGGTATCATGCTGGCACGAAGGTGGGTTAGTTCTCCTCCAGACTTTCTCAAATCAAGTAACCACCACGCGGTACATCGTACTCCATGTGATATACACGGTACATCGTACTCCGCGGACCCATAACATGGTTGGGGGTGCCTGCCGTAGGTCTTATCTACCCCATACCAAGTGTAACCTTTATAGTCTCAAGAGCGCGTGGGAGTAACCTCAATGACAGGTCCTAGCCCCTTATGGCCTTGCTCGCCCCTATTGGGTTCCTTGATTCAGGTCTTAGCCCCTCACCCTCACCCCACTCAAGAGGTCTGTTAGGCCTGTTGGGTTCCCTGAATGGATTATGTCAGGTCCTAACCCCTCACCCTCACCCCACTCAAGAGGTCTGTCAGGCCTGTTGGGTTCCCTGAGTTAATTCGTATCTCTCACCACGGCCTCATACATACCACAGTGTGAAAACCAGCGCGAGCTACGCTCTAGAGCGAATTCATGCATCAAAACCAATCACTTCGTACGAGCAACGCTCTAGTACGGCATTTATGCATAAAATATGAAGAAACCACGTACGAGCATAGCTCCAGTACGGTTATATGCATAAGAAAAACCACTCAAATCTACATACGAGCGTAAGCTCCAGTATGGTTTATAAACATCATTCCAATTCAAATTCAAGTGCGAGCTAAGCTCCAACACATTTCACACAAGTGAAAACATAGAAATCCAGCGCGAGTGAGGCTCTAGCGCGAATTAAATCACATACACACGATAGGTGGCTCACATGCATTCAAAACATCTCAAAACATGCTTAGCGCCTCACATGGGCTATTTCACAACATCATTCAAGTACTAGCCAGCCTATCCTTTTATTTACTCAAATCAAAGCATTGTGTTTTGTAAAAGCATTCAAAACACGTGATTTATGCAATTATTAGCCTTACTATCCCTTTTTATACATCCATGTAAAACCAAATCATCCAATATTCACAACTATTTTTGCATACCAAACAACCAATTTCTCAAACGTTCAAGCATTTCATAAACACCCTATAATCCCGCAAATTACGAGCAGCTACCTCTATATACTTACAAAATTCCCTTACCTGGAATCGCGATGTGGGATTCCACTTCCTTAAAGCTGCTACTCGTACCACTCGATTCGTTTCCAGTGGACTCTTTGAGACTGCACAAAATCGTATTCTGCATTATATTCGATCCGTATAATATGACATCGTGCGTTCACTATAGTCAATTCGACCTATAGTTTCTAGTGACGCTCTTAAGGCCTCGTTTCATTACTTTACCCATAACTCGAGTCTATGGATTCTTTTAGGCCTATTAACTCATTCCAAATCGATATTAAATCGATATCAAGCTCATAGTGTTCATATTTCATTGATTTTCTCACTATGGCATTTGTCAAGCATTTACATGCTCATTTTCATAATTTCACTTAAACGCACATTATAACTCCACATAACCATTCCAAATCACCCACATTACTCATTTAACAACTTATCATAACCCATAAACCACCAATTCCCCAAATCATACTTTCTCACACTAGAGGCATTCCATTTTCTAGGTTACATTAGTTTCTAACACAACCTAGGTGTTTCCATCCATACATACTCATGCCAAACAACTCCAAAATCAATTAAATAGACAATGTACTTGGATTGGAGTTTTAGAATCTTACCAAATATGATTTTTCTTCTTGCTCCAAATGTCAATGCCTTTATCTCCTTCAATACCCACAATGGGATTTTGGGTTCCAACTATGTTGTTCTCTTCCTCAAGATGAACAACTTAATGTCTAATGGTCTCCCTTCAGTTCTTGCTGGAAATGGCTGATTTCAGAGAGAGAAAGTTAGGTTTTTGGGTTAGAAATGGAAGATTGGTGTTTTTTCCAAAATTTTCAGATTTTCAGCCCTCCTTATATAGAAATAGCTTGAGGAGATCGATCTGGTCCAAGAGAAGATCGATCTGGTACCCTTAAATCTCTCATTTTCATGGCATTTTAAGCATGAGATCGATCTGTCGAAGCATGAGATCGATCTGCTCCCAAAAAGAGAGCTAAGGAGATCGATCTGGGTGCTTAAGGATCGATCTTTTCATTATAGAATGCTTAGGAGATCGATCTGGCCCCATTGGAGATCGATATGCTCTATTCCATTGCCCAAATAAGAGCATTCTGGCTCTTTCAGATCGATCTCTCATCTTATGAGATCGATCTGGCCTTTATACTTTCCAGATTTTCTGCAGTTTTCTTGCTACAACTCACACCAACACATCCTTAATCTGTTGCAATGGCCATTTTCTCATCCATCCACCTTTATAACTTGAAAATGGCATCCATTCATACCTTATGCACATTGAAACTTGTGTGCATTCATTGTATGTCCAAAGGTATACTATATATAACCAAATGGAAGCATTTATATTCATGCAGCTTCCATCCATTTACCACACTACCCATTTTGAGTTTCAATCACATCCATCACTTATAGGAACTCATTTCTTCATATTCATACTCAATAGAACTTGCATGTACGTTACAAATCATATTACACATACATACATTGAATCCATGGACTTACATCGATCATACTTTACATTACAAGTCTATTCACATTCATTACACATTACAACTTTACATATACGGGGTCTCACAAGAACGATCTGCTAAAATTTTGTAATGAGAAGATCGATTTTAAGGCTAACAGATCGATTTCCTTAGTTCTTGAGTTGGAGTAGATCGATCTCCCCTGGATACAGATCGACCTCCTTAAGCTATTGCATGGGATAGATTGATCTTAAGCCCTCGATAGATTGATCTCATGCATTCAAATTGGCATGAAAATGAAGGATTTAAGGGGACCAGATCGATCTCATACTTCGACAGATCGATCTCATGAAGCTATTTCTATAAAAGGAGCAGTGAAACCTGCATTTTTCCAAGATAGAACCATTCTTTCCATTTCAACCTTCAAAACCTAGTTTTATCTCTCTAAAATTAGCCCATTTCCAGTGAGGATTGAGGGAAAGCTATTAAATACAAAGTTGTTCATCTTAAAGAAGAGAACAACATAGTTTGGAATCAAAGCTTCATTTGGGGTATTGAAGGAGCAAGGTGTATTTTCACTTGGAGCAAGAGGAGAAACTAGATTTGGTAAGTTTTAATACTTTAGCCTAAGTACATTGTTTACTTATTGATTTTTGGAGTTGATTGGCATGTGTATTGATGGTTAAAACTACCTAGGTTATGATAGAACTAGGGTAACCTAAAAAAGAGAATGTGTTAGTGTGAGAAAGTGTGGTTATGATGGGTTGGTGGTTTTTGGATTTTGATAAGTTGTTCTTGAAGTAATAGGAATGATTTAAGATGATTAAATGAAACCTCATTGTAAGTTTAGAGAAATTATGAAAATGGGCATGTAAGATGCTGACAAGAGGCCATAGTGAAGAAATTGATGAAATAGGAACACTATGAGTCTAATATCGATTTGATATCGATTGAGTATGAATCAATAGGCCTAAAAGAGTCATTGGACTCGAGGTATGAATAGAACAATAAACCGAGGCTTTATGATCATTAATGGAGACTATAAGTCGAATCCACTATAGTAAACGCAAGAGTGCTGTTATGAGAATTAAATTGATGCTATATACGACTTTGTGCAGTTCCAGAGAGTTCGCTAGAGCCAGAGCGGACTGCATGAGTAAGCAGCTCTAAGGAAGTGAAAATCCCGCCACGAGATTTCCAGGTAAGGGAATTCTGTAAGTATATAGAGGTAGCTACTCGTATTTTAAGGGTGAATATATGGTGTTTATGAAATGTGCGACTCTTTGAGAAAGTGATTGATGATATATACGAATAGTTACGAGTATGTATGAGATTTTGTTTTGAAACTATTATCATAAAAAGGAATAGGAAGGCTAACAAATGCATAAATCATGTGTTTGAAATGTTTTCATATACCACAATGCTTGGTTTTGAACAAATTAATGGATAGGCTGGCCAGTATTTTTATGATGTTGTGAAAAAGCATTTGCGAGGTGCTAAACCCAGTTTTTGGGATTGTTTTCATTATGCATGAGCCACCTATCATGTTTGTGTGATGTAAATAGCGCTGGAGCCTCACTCGCGCTAGGCTTTGGTGCCTTCATTTGTTTGAAACGTGCTGGAGCTTAGCTCGTACCTTGATTTTAAAAACTATGATGATGTTTTATAAACCGTACTAGAGCTTCTGCTCGTACGTGGCTTTCGAATGGCTTTCTTATACGTATAATCGTACTGGAGTTGTGCTCGTACATGGTTTCTTTATAATTTGATGCTGAAATGCTGTACTAGAGCGTTGCTCGTATGAGTTGGTTTAGTTAGGATGCATGAGTCATGCTAGAGCTTTGCTCACACAAGTTTCACACCGTAGTAAGTATGATGCCATGGAAGTTGGTAAGATCCTCAAGCCTTTCATCCTTAAGCCCTGGAGAGGCAGAGAGGATATGTTCGGTGGAGAGGCTCTCTTATGGTAAGACCCTCAAGCCCAACATCCTTAAGCCCGAGGAGGTGGGGAGGCTCTGTTCAGTAGGGAGGCTCTGTTACGGAAGGATCCTTAACCCAACATCCTTAAGCCCTAGAAGGGTAGGGATGCTCTGTTTGGCAGGGAGGCTCTCCTACATGGGTACAAAAAACTCTGAGTATGGAGTAGATAAGACCTACGACTGGCACCCCCAACCACGATATAGGTCCACGGAGTACGATGTACCATGTATATCACTTGGAGTATGATGTACCGCGATGTGGTTATGTGATGAGAAAGTCTGGCGAAGGACCAACCCACATTCGTACTAGCACGATACCCCGCAGACCTAGATGCGTGTAGTCTGGGATGATTTATGACATAGTTGGCAACATAGTCTTTGTGATATAGTGATTTGTCTCACTTGATTTACATAGTACCACATGTTTTGATATATAAGTGTGATTGTGATTGTCCAGGGTTGACCTGAGGGAGGGGTTGAGCCTTGTGGGATTTTTGATTGAGAAATGATAATGATGTTTGTGGTTGTGAAATGATTTTGAAGTATTGAGAATGAGATAAATCAAAAGGATGTTTCAAATTGAATATCACTTTTTATTATGAGATTTGACAATAATGAGCATGAGATGATTTGTACATGATAATTCTACCATGTTTTATATGCCAATTACCATGATTTAATTACATGATATATGTGTATATGCATATCGCATAGTTTTATTTTCCTCATGCTCCGATTATAAATTATTTATGCATAACACTATCAACATGTAGATAGAGTAGTTATCTACCATACTTGCATTGTTGCCTTATTGTGGTTGCTTATCCCTCTCTATTTCCCCTTCTACAGAGCGTACATAGTGGCCTAGTGAGGACTGAGGCATTTTGTTGAGATATCCACTGCATCTCCATCACCTAGAGGTATATACACAAAGATTCTTTTTTGTATCTAAACAATGTAAAAGCACAATGATCATTTGAAATTATAATATGGGAGATGTAAGTTGTTATAATATATAATATGTATGAACATACCACTTAACACTTGGATGTATGAGATTTCTTTTGATCAATTGGAAAATGGATGATTAATAATGATTATTACTGCCTCACAGCCCAACTATGTATTAGTGAGGGTGCTCACGGACGGGTAAGGAAAAAGAAAAAAGAAAAAATTTATTGTGATTTTTAGACAAATCATGATTGAGATTGGGATCAGAGCTGTGTTGGCCTGATGTGAGTTAGTAATAAAACGTAGGAAATGTACATCCCCATATTACTGTGCTTTTATTTAGATATAATTGTGTATACTATGATGGATTGAGTCTAATAATGATTTTAATACCGGAAGTTAGGCATTATGCCAGTTACGCGCCAAGGTAGAGGGGCGGGAGCATGTGCTAGAGGTCGTAGAGGTAGGCCTGAGAGCCGTGCAGAGCCACAGATTGACCAGGCTCCACAAAACATTACTGAGAGATCAGGGGATACAGAGGCTCGCTTCGCTAGGATAGAGCGGAGTATTGAGAGCCTAGTCGAGATTGTCACGCAGGGTTTGGGTGCTGACGATAGACGAGCTCCCATGGCACAGCCTACTACTGGACAGGCCACTGCAGAGGTGGAGAGATCTCAGACTACAGAGACTGCTACTGTTACACCACCTCCAGTCCAGGATACAGCCTCTCCTATCGCTCCATAGCAGAACGGTAGTGATTTGGGTTATAACTGCGAGCTGAGTATATTGTGAGAGTTCCAAGGGTTGAAACCTCCAGTGTTAAGAGGGGTGAAGGACCCGGTTATTACGAAGGATTGGGTGTACGAGATGGAGAAACTATATAGATTTTTCAAGTGTACATTGGCTGAGAAGGTAGTCTTTGTCGTTTTTATGCTGAAGGGCGAGGCAGAATATTGGTGGAGATCCACCGAAACTATCTTGAGGGCCAGACACTCCGAGATCACCTGGGAGATATTCTTGGAGGCCTTTAGGAGGTAGTACATCCCAGCCACCGCACAGAGGACATTGCAGATGGAATTCATGAATTTAGTTCAGGGGAGCCGTACTGTGGACGAATATGAGTCGAAATTCATATCTTTGGGGAGATATGACCTGGATACTATGGGTAGTGAGGCTCAAAAGATTCAGAAGTTCGTTGATGGATTGAGGTTGGCCATCCAAACTAAGCTAGCTCCCTTTGAAATTTAGACTTATGAGGAGGCGTTACACAAGGCTCAGTTATGCGAGCAAGAGTTTGAGCGGAATGCCTCTAAGCTTGGGAAGATTAGTGTCAAGAGAGACAGAGATTGGAAGAGATCCGGGATGGATAGAGTGGCCAGGAGAGGAGGTCAGAGATATTTTGAGAAGAGACCTAAGATTGAGGAGGTGTAGGAGAAAGCTGCTAGACCTCCCATATACCCGACTTTGACTGCACCAAGCGGTATGGTTATTGGAGGACCCCGACCTACTACTGAGAGGTGCAGGAGATGTGATAGATTTGACGGGACTAGGCCTTGTTCGATGACCCTTACAATGTGTTACAGATGTGAGAAACCAGGACACATAGCAAAGTATTTCCCGAGAGGATGGAGATTGCCCCACAGAAGGGCAAGGAGCCAGAGAGGGCTCCAGTTGAGACAGCTGCCCCGAGGAGAAGGGCCACAGTTGCGAAAAAGGGGAAGCAGGTAGCGGGTGTGAGTACAGGAAGAGTACATGCACTGGACTAGGACACCGCAGACGTATCAACGGATGTGATTAAAGGTACCATCTGAATCTTTGATTTAGGAGCATTGGTATTATTTGATCCTGGTGCCACACATTCCTTCATATCACCTCCATTTGCACATAAATTGTTGAAGCATGTGAAACCTACCTTGTTGGATAAAATGTTGATACTTTCCACTGTGAGACCCCGTATAGGTTTAACCTTATATATATATGTAAATGAATTCATAAATATGGTGATATACTTGTAATGTGAATTATATGTAATGTAAGTCTATAAGCTTAAGGTACACACATGTTATAGGAGTTGTGATTGTACGTACAAGTTACATTATATATGAATATGAAGAAATGGACTTAAACATGGGAAGAATGTAAGTGAAATGGAATATGAGTAGTGTGGTGAAATAGAAGGAAGATTTCAATATGTTGTGCACTTCCATTTGGTTTATATTAAGCACCTTTGGGTATACAAAGATTTCACACAAGTTTTAATGAGTATGAAGTATTAATGGATGCCATTTTCAAATCTCAAAGGTGATCAGATGGAAAAATGACTAAGGCAGTAAATTGAGGGATTGTGTTGGCTCTACCGAGAGGGGGTGAATCGGTTTTCTAAGGTTAATGGCAAATTTAAACTAAATTAAGTCTAATTGCAAATAATGAATAAGCAATGTAATGTAATGCAATGAATTGAAAGAAGATAAGAGAAGGAAATACCAAACTCAGTAGTTTATAGAGGTTCGGCCAATCTCTTGCCTACGTCCTCTCTTCTTGACCTCCTTGTCAAGAGCTTTCTTTCACTCTTTCAATGAATGTTACACACTCCCTTTTACAAGTTAAGGAATAACCTCTCTACCCTTTTTACACAAAGATATATTCACCCTTTACAAAGTTAACTCACAGAGGAAGTCTCCTCTTCTCTCTTAATTTGAGGATGAATATAAAGTAAAGTTTTCTTATGAGGGTAGGATAAAAATAGCTTTTACACAAAGGCTTATACAACTATATCAATAAATGAAGATTGAAGACAAATAGAATGTTGGAATGAAATTCTTGAGAATATACAAAATTTACAGCAAAAGTGTCTCGATTTCCATTGTCTTCAATGCTTGATTTTATACTGGAGGATTGGTAGTTGGAGCATTTAATGCTGTTTTTCCCGTTGAATGTTTTGCAGAAAGAGCCGTTGGGAACCTCCAGTAGAGTGCCAGATTGATCTCCCATTTTGACCAGATCGATCTCTTAGTTTGATTTCTTACGATTACAAAGAAACTTGAAGCATGGAGATCGATCTCATATTTGTAGAGATCGATCTTACAATTTGAACATATTAGTGTAGATTGATCTATCGAACCAGCAGATCGATCTTCCAATCTCTCTATTTAAGGCAAGATCGATCTCCAGATCGATCTAGCAAGTATTCTCGTAGAGAGGAGATCGATCTCTAAACACCCTAGATCGATCTCCTTAACTCTCTGATTTTGAAGAGATCGATCTCTTCCTATACTAGATCGATTTCATAAACTCTCTTACTTTGAGGAGATCGATCTCTTCCTATACCAGATCGATCTCATAAACTCTCTGTTTGAGCATAGATCGATCTACATATCGATCTACTGCCTTTACCCTTTGTTTTAGAGGAGATCGAACTCTTCCTAGACCAGATCGATCTCATAGACATTCTGTAGTAGACAGATCGATCTTATAACCCTTATAGATCGATCTCTGCTTCCTCAATACCTTGTACACATCCTTTGAGATTTCAATCCTTTAGCAGATCGATCTCATATTCTTATGAGATCGATCTCTCATATTAGAAAATCCAGGAAATCGATCTCTCATCTCACCAGATCGATCTCTCATCCTTAAATACTTAGTTTCTGGTACTGATAACCTCTAAACATGTTTTTAAATCATTTCTATGTTATTGAATTTACTTGTTTTGTCATTTCAAAATATATTAACTCAACAATCTCCCCCTTTTTGATATGACAAAACTTATTCAATAAACATGTTTAGTTACCCATTTGCATTATGCACAAAATATGTTTTGCTTTCACAAACTCCCCCTTATTGTAAGCTCCCATTTACTTTTAGCCCCTTAACTCTTTAAAACATTAAACATGTTTTCCTAACGGATTCTTCTCCCCCTTTTCGTCATATCAATTACAATAAAGGTATAAAGGAAATGAACTTGCAAAAGACGTGTCATTTTAAAATGGTAACTCATTATAACACATTTCAAAAGGAACTATCATGTCATTTCATAAAGTAAGCATTCAAGCAAATGATGTGTTAAACAACAAATAGTAAACATAAAAAACTATCTAAAACATTCCTAACAATCATGTCCTAAGGCTAAGGAGGGAAGCGCTCCATGAGTTCCTCGACTCGAGTTCGAGTAACCTGCAGCTCATTGAACATAGCCTGCTGTATGGCATGAAGGTTTAGAAATCCTTCATCCATCTTTCGGTTAAGCTCCATAATCATCCCCATAATCGATTCCAGCCCGTTGGATGATGATGTAGGTGCAGTGGGCTGAGCAGTCGATGAAGACAGAACCTCAGTAGGTTTAGCTAGTGGGGCAGTAGGCTCTGCTGATGGTTCTTCTTCCATGGCTACCTCAGACTGCTGTTCACTTTTTCCTCCATTGCCCTTGAAAATCTTTATAGTATCCCATGTGGTGAAGTGTGCCAATGTTTAATATGCTCTTTGGGGAAGGCACTTCATTGATTTCACACGAGCAATCGACCCCAACTCGTTGAAGCAAGTACGTAAGCGGTTGTGGAAAGACTATCATGGAGGCTTGGCCACGTACGATCTTCAGCCAATCTTCGTATATGAAGTGGACTAAATTGGGTTTTTGACTTGAAGAGTGGAGGTAGTAGAGCCAAAATCGATCTAATCTCCTAACCGTGGAATGACGGGTACCAAAGGGTCTAAGATTCCACCAGATGATAAGGTGCAGTAACCTCAGGTGCATCGATAGGTCACTTGCCTTATCCCCGAGAAGGTCAAATTCTAAGGGAACTTCTTCCTCTTCATCGGTCAACCCCTCATCTTTTATGTTAAACACTCGGGCTAATATAGATGTGTCTATAAGGATTGATTTAGACATGACATACGTTTTAAACCCTAGAATTTTACAGGCATCATCAGGGTCGTAGATGAGTTCAGCGTTAGAAAAGAAGGCCCTAATGATGTTTGGAGGTACCGGGGTGTTAATTTTAAGAAATGGAAGCCAACCAAATTCTTCCATTTTTGACAGATACGGAAAGTCAATACGATTTAAAAATGAAAAATCAATTGTTCGCCAATGTTTAATTGGCATTGTGGAGAAATACTCTTCATATCTTTTCCTTTTTGTAGATGTTTGAAAACACCTGTTAAAGGTAGTGATAGAAGAGGGAGGAACTATTTAGGAAGATAACCTTCTATCAACATTTGGTCTAGGGGGTTTTTGGCCAACTCTCTTAAGACGAGGCATGATTAGAATTCCAGCTAGACACACTCTAAATAGTTTTGTAGTTCCTAGATAACAGTTCTCTAGACACCTAGGCAATGGAACAGTTCTAGAATTGCCCTAATAGAGATTTTCAGCACAAACAAAGAAATTTTTGAAGAAAACTTAACAATGTAGGTTTCCAGAACACAAAATGATGAAGAGATTTGACAAAAACCTTACCGAGATCGATCTGGGGTTGAGAATCGAGGGTTGAGGCACGACAGAGTTTAGGGATTTTGAAAATTTGGATGTTTGAAATTTGGGGATTTTGAAGCAGATTTTATAGTCTAGGGTTAAGGAGATCGATCTGTCGCGGTAACAGATCGATCTGTCATTTTCAGAGACTTGAAGAGATTGATCTGCTGAATCAAAGGATCGATCCTCAAAATACAGAAGCTCAAGGAGATTGATCTGCCAAATGCATAGATCGATCTGCTGTTATACAGAGGCTTAACGAGATCGATCTGCCAAATGCAGAGATCGATATGCTATTTTACAGGGGCTTAATGAGATCGATCTGCCAAATGCAAAGATCGATATGTGAAATACATAAGCTTAAGGAGATCGATCTTATGGGATAGAATATCGATCTGCTTAGCTGAACCTTACTGCTTTATGCCAATTTGGAGCATGAGGATCGATCTATGGTGATAGGAGAACGATTTCTCATACTTTTTGCCCAGAAATATCATTGAAAAATTCGTTGAAAATCATTTTGAAATCAAGGTTTTAAAGGGAATAAATCTCAAGGAACATTCATGAGTCTTAATTCACCTCTAAGAACACAAAACCTATCTCTATCAAGAGGTTTGGTGAAGATATCAGCTATTTGATGTAAAGTATCAATATACTCTAGAATTATACCTCTTTTTTGTACATGGTCTCTAAGAAAATGATGCCTAATCTCAATATGCTTAGTTCTAGAGTGTTGAATAGTATTCTTAGATAGATTAATGGCACTGGTATTATCACATTTGATTGAGACTTGTTTCATGTCAATACCATAGTCTTTCATTTATTGTTTAATCCACAACACTTGAGCACTACAACTACCTGCTGCTATATATTCAGCCTCTGTTGTGGATTGTGCTACACTATTTTGTTTCTTAGAGAACCATGAGATTAATCTATTCCCTAAGAATTGACATGTACCTGAAGTGCTCTTTCTATCTATTTTACAGCCCCCAAAGTCTGCATCAGAAAAAACATGAAGAACAAATGTGGAGTCCTTGGGGTACCAAAGTCCTAGAGAGGGAGTGTCCTTAAGATATCTAAAGATCCTTTTAGTTGCTAATGAGTGTGATTCCCTAGGAGAGGATTGAAATCTAGCTAAAGGCATACACTAAATAGAATATCTGGTCTACTTGCAGTAAGATAAAGCAATGAACCAATCATAGACCTATATAGTTTAGTGTTTACACACTTACCACTTTCATCTTTATCAAGCTTGATGTTAGTGCCCATTGGAGTTGCTTGAGGTTTGCAATTATCCATTCCAAATCGTTTGAGCAATTCCTTAGTATATTTTGCTTGATTGATGAAGGTTCCATCCTCAGTTTGCTTCACTTGAAGTCCCAAGAAGAAAGTGAGCTCTCCCATCATGCTCATTTCAAATTCACCTTGCATGATCTTAGCAAACTCTTGGTAAAGAGATTCGTTAGTTGATCCAAAAATAATGTCATCTACATACACTTGAACAACTAGTAAATCTTTATTTTTGTTTTTGATAAACAAAGTAGTATCTAATTTTCCTCTTGAAAATCCTTTTTCTATTAAGAATTTCGACAATCTTTCATACCATGCTCTAGGAGCTTATTTCAAACCATAAAGAGCCTTAGATAGTTTGAAGACATGTTTAGGAAATTCATGACTTTCAAAACTGGGAGGTTGCTCAACATAAACTTCTTCATTAATGAAACCATTTAAAAATGCACTCTTTACATCCATTTGATATAATTTGAAGTTCTTATAACATGCAAAGGCAAGTAGCATTCTTATTGCTTCTAATCTAGCTACCGATGCATAAGTTTCATTATAGTATATTCCTTCTTCTTGTCTATAGCCTTGTGCAACTAGCCTAGCTTTGTTTCTTATGATCACACTCTTTTCATCCATCTTGTTCTTGAAGATCCATTTAGTTCCAATTATAGTGTGATCACTAGGTCTAGGAACTAGTTTCCATACTTTGCTTCTCTCAAATTGATTTAATTCCTCTTGCATAGCTAGAAACCAATTATTATCATTTAAAGCTTCATTGACATTTCTAGGTTCAATTTGAGATACAAAAGCTATATATTGACACACATTCCTTAGAGATGATCTAGTTCTAACTCCAAGAGTTGGATCTCCTACTATCTCACAATCTTTTACATATCCTAATTCTCTATGTGCTCTAGACTCTCTTTCTAATATTTCTAGTTCTTATTCATCCTCTTTATTAATGTCAAGTTTCTCTAATAGATCATTCTCTATGTTTGAAGTTTCTTTTAAGTTCTCATTAAATATTTCTATATCCTCATCATTGGTTGAACTTTTAGATAAATCATTTGAGTCATCAAATATTACATGAATTGATTCTTCAACCATCAATGTTCTTTTGTTATATACTCTATATGCCTTTGAATTCAAAGAATAGCCTAAAAAGATTCCCTCATCACTCTTGGCATCAAATTTTCCTAAATTGTCTTTTCCATTATTTAAGACAAAGCATTTACAACCAAAGGGGTGAAAATAGCTAATATTAGGTTTCTTTCCCTTGTAAAGCTCATAAGGGGTTTTCTTTAAAATTCGTCAATCATAGCTCTATTAATGATATAGCAAGATGTATTTATATCTTCAGCCCAAAAATATTTTGGTAAATTATTTTCACACAACATGGTTCTAGCCATTTCTTCCAATGTTCTATTTCTTCTCTCAACTACCCCATTTTGTTGTGGTGTCCTAGGGGCTGAAAAATTATGACTAATTCCTTGATTATTGCAATACTTATTAAATCCTATATTTTCAAACTCCTTGCCATGATCACTTCTAATACTAGTTATAGTGTAACCTTTTTCATTTTGAGTCACTTTTGTATAGGCAATGAATTTTTCTAAGGCTTCATTTTTCACTCACAAAAAGAACACCCAAGTGAACCTAGTGTAATCATCAACAATTACAAACCCATAATGTTTTCCACCTAGGCTTGTTGTTCTAGTTGGTCCAAATAGATCTAGGTGAAGTAATTGAAGAGGCCTAGTGGTAGATACACTATGTTTAGGCTTAAATGTTGTCCTTTTATATTTTCCTTTAACACAAGCTTCACATATTTTGTCATAATCAAAGGACAACTTAGGTAATCCTATAACAAGGTCTTTTCTAGCTAGCTTAGATAACACATGCATGCTAGCATGACCTAGTCTTCTATGCCACAACCCAGGTTCTTTTTCTTTATCTACCATAAGGCATACATTTTCATTCTTAAGTTCATTTAGATAAACAATGTATATGTTACCTTGCCTATGACCTAGAAAAATAACTTTATTATATTTAGGATCTATAACATGACACTTCAAGCAATCAAAAATTACTTTGTAACCTTTATCACAAAGTTGACTAATACTTAGCAAATTATGTTTTAGACCCCTAACAAGTAAAAATTTTTCTAGTGAGAAGTAATCATTACCTATTGAACCACTTCCTTCAACTTGGCCTTTGGAGTTATCCCCAAATGTTACTTCTCCACCAACTTTTGATTTAAATGAGTTGAAGTGGCTTCTATCACTGATCATATGTCTTGAGCATCCACTGTCCAAGTACCAAGCTTCCTTTGTTTTAGCTTTGTGGCAATGCTCAATCACCTATAATCAAAATTCAAACTCATGTCTTAGGTACCCAAATTCTCTTGGGTCCTTTGGGGTTAGTGAATACAATTCTTGATCCCTTTGGGATCCATTTTACTATAGCATTAATATCTTTTGAATTAACTATCTCTTTTGGAACCCAAATTCTTTTTACTATTTTTCCTCTAAATGTGGTCATCTTCATATTGCAATTATATGATGCATGACCTTTCTTTTTATAATATGAACAAATAGTTGAGGGTTTATGCTTGTTCTTTCTAGCTATGAAACTTTTGAGATAGGTCTCTCTACTTTTTCCATCATATCCTAATCCATTCTTATCAAAGAAGGCCCTTTGAGTTTCTAGCATGTTATCTAACTTTTGTTGACCCATATAAAATCTAGTAAAAGAATTATGTAAGTTACCATTTTTTTAATTTCTAGTTTCTTTTCACATTCTAACTTATCCTTTAGTATTAACTCATTTTCTTTCTTCAATTTAGATATTAATTTTTTGTATTTCATAGTCATGCATTCATATTCCAATGCAAGATCATCAAAAGCATCTTGCAATTCATCAAAAGAATATTCATTGAGATTTGAAGTTACCTTTTCATCTTCAATAGCCATGAAGCATAGGTTAGCAATATCCTCATGTGAATCATCATCGGAGCTGTCACTGTCACTCCAAGTTGCCATCATTGCCTTCTTCTTGTGATACCTATCATTTGATCTTTTAAGAAGAGGGCAGTTAAATTTAATATGTCCTGGTTTTTTACATTCATAACATACAATGGTATCTTTTCTACCTAACTCTTCTTGATCTTTCTTGTGGTTTCTCCTACCACTACCACTTGCTCTCATCCTCATAAATTTGTTAAATCTTTTGGCAAACATTGCCATTTCAAGATCTTCTTCACTACCACCCTCATTTTTATTCTCCTCTTGAGTAGTAGATTTCAGAGCTACTCCCACTTTCTTGGGTGGCTCTTCATTTCTTCTTAACTTCATTTCATAAGTGAGTAGTGATCCTATTAATTCATCTAGTGACAATGTGTGAGAGTCCTTAGATTCCTCAATTGCAATCACTTTAGCTTCCCATGATTTTGGTAGACTATTTAATATTTTCTTGACCATTTCTATATTAGAATAGATTTTTCCTAAGGATTTTAACCCATTTATTACATCAGTGAATCTAGTGAACATATCACTAATTGACTCTCATTCTTTCATTCTAAATAGCTCATAGTCATGTGTGAGCATTCCTACCTTAGTCTCCTTTACTTGAGTTGTACCTTCATGAGTTATTGCCAATTTATCCCAAATTTGTTTGGCATTGTCACAACCGGAGACTCTATTGTATTCATTCGGCCCTAAAGCACAAAATAGGGTGTGCATGGCCTTAGCATTTAGCTGAGCATATTTTATATCATTTGAATCCCACTCATCCTCTTCTTTAGGGATATCTCTTCCCTCTATTCTTTTAGTTGGGATTTGAGGGCCTTTAGTTATAATCCTCCATACCTCATAATCATTTGCTTGAATGAAGAGTATCGTCCTAGTTTTCCAATAAGCATAATGTTCACCATTAAACATAGGAGGCCTAATTGTAGAATGCCCCTCTCCTACTAGATTGGTTGCTACATTGTTGTGAGCCATTAGATCATTTCTAACTCTTAGGAAGTTATTCCTCTATGATCAAAGAGTCCTAGCTCTGATACCAATTGTTGGCTTTATCGAGAGGGGGGCTGAATCGGTTTTCTAAGGTTAATGGCAAATTTAAACTAAATTAAGTCTAATTGCAAATAATAAATAAGCAATGTAATAAAATGCAATGAATTGAAAGAAGATAAGGGAAGGAAATAGCAAACTCAGTAGTTTATAGAGGTTCGGCCAATCTCTTGCCTACGTCCTCTCTTCTTGACCTCCTTGTCAAGAGCTTTCTTTCACTCTTTCAATGAATGTTACACACTCCCTTTTACAGGTTAAGGAATAACCTCTCTACCTTTTTTACACAAAAATATATTCACTCTTTACAAAGTTGACTCACAGAGGAAGTTTCATCTTCTCTCTTAAGGATGAATATAAAGTGAGGTTTTCTTATGAGGGTAGGATAAAAATAGGTTTTACACAAAGGCTTATACAGTTATATCAATAATTGAAGATTGAAGACAAATAGAATGTTGGAATGAAATTCTTGAGAATATACAAAATTTACAGCAAAAGTGTCTCGATTTCCACTGTCTCCAATGCTTGATTTTATACTGGAAGATTGGTAGTTGGAGCATTTAATGTTATTTTTCCCATTGAATGTTTTACAGAAAGAGCCATTGGGAACCTCCAGTAGAGTGCCAGATCGATCTCCCATTTTGACCAGATCGATCTCTTCGTTTGATTTCCTGCGATTACAAAGCAACTTGAAGCATGGAGATCGATCTCATATTTGTAGAGATCGATTTTACAATTTAAAAATATTAGTGAAGATTGATCTGTCGAACTTGCAGATCGATCTTCCAATCTCTCTGTCTGAGGCAAGATCGATCTCAAGATCGATCTAGCAAATATTCTCGTAGAGAGGAGATCGATCTCTAAACACCCTAGATCAATCTCCTTAACTCTCTGATTTTGAGGAGATCGATCTCTTCCTATACCAGATCGATCTCATAAACTCTCTATTTGAGCATAGATCGATCTACAGATCGATCTACTACCTTTACCCTTTGTTTTAGAGGAGATCGATCTCCTCCTAGACCAGATCGATCTCATAGACATTCTGTAGTAGACAGATCGATCTTATAACCCTTATAGATCGATCTGTGCTTCCTCAATACCTTGTACAGATCCTTTGAGATTTCAATCCTTTAACAGATCGATCTCATATTCTCATGAGATCGATCTCTCATACTAGAAAACCCAGGAGATCGATCTCTCATCTTTAAATACTTAGTTTCTGGTACTGATAACCTCTAAACATGTTTTTAAATCATTTCTATGTTATTAAATTTACTTGTTTTGTCATTTCATAATATATTAACTCAACAGATTGTTTGGTATGTGTTGCTGCAGAAAAACTACAGAAAATTTAGAAATTTGAAGGTCAGATCGATCTATAGGATGAGAGATCGATCTGGAAGAGCTAGAATGCTCTTATTTAAGCAATGGTATAGGGCAGATCGATCTCCAATGGAGCAAGATCGATCTCTAAAACATTCTGTAAAATGCAGATCGATCCTTAAGGGAACAGATCGATCTCCTTAGCTCTCTGTTTGGAGCAGATCGATCTCAAGGGTTGACAGATCGATCTCATGATTAAAATGTCATGAAATAGAGGGATTTAAAGGGACCAGATCGATCTCCTCCTAGAGCAGATTGATCTCATCAAGTCAATTCTATAAATAGGAGCAGTGAATCTGCAGATTTTAGAAAAACACTTCACCCTTTCCATTTCAACTCAAGAGCCTAGCTTTCTCACTCCTAAATCCAGCCATTTTCAGTAAGATTTGAGGGAAAGCTATTAGAGACAAAGTTGTTCACATCAAAGAGAAGAACAACATAGTTGGGAGGGATTTTCCCCATTTGTTGGATTTAAGCAACAAGGTGCATTTCTATTGGAGCAAGGAGGAAATCAAGCTAGGTGAGTTTCTAATGCAAATACTTAAGTATATTTGTTTGGATATTGATGTGGGAAATGATTAGTGTGCATAGAAATGATAGAAACTGCCTAGAAAGTAAAGAATCCACCATAACCTAAAAATGGTCTAGTGTGAGAAAGTGGAATGTAGAAGTATTAATGATGAATGAGTTATCTTAAGAGGATGATTATGTTGTGGGTATGATTTGGATGTGCTGATATTGGGATAAATTATGAGATTTACCACAAGGGGTAAAATGTATATTTAAGGCATTGGATAAATGCTTAGTTGAACAAGAGTTAGAAACATTAACTCAAGTGCTTGATGGATGAATTACAGTTCCTGACGATACATCGGAGCAAGTTGAGATAAGAACGCGAGAAGCATAAAGGAAGAGAGTCGCACTCAAGTAAATTGAGGTATGGGACTGTGTTAGCTATAGAGATGTTCGTACGTACTTTACGGTAATTTCGTAGATATATCGCTACAATTAATACGATATTACAATTCCAAGAAATGATATGGAAGCATGAAATGTACTATGACATATATGTATTGAGAAATGGGATGGGGTAAGGAAATAGCATGCTATGCAAGATTTCAGTGTTTTCTCAAATTTGTATTGAGTTGTGATTGAGAAATGATAATGATAGGTTGGCTAGTTTTACATGTTTTAGCATAGAAAGGCATGATTCATAAATAAACATGTTTTGAGTTTTAAAAGAGAAAGTAGCCACCTATCGGATTTGAGATGTGAAATGGTGTTGAAGCTTTAGCTCACACCTGTTTTAATGATTTGGACTATGTTGGAGTTTGACTCGCATACGTCTGCATGATTTGATAAACTATACTGGAGCGTAACTCGCACGTGGTTTTATAATGATAATGTGTTGGAGTGTTAGCTTGCACATGTTTTTACTGAGTTGAGGTAAACCTGGGGGTCTGGGACCCAAGGGTATGCCAACCGATGGCCTTGGAACGAGCTGGGCCTTAACAATAAATCATACCGTGCTAGAGCCTTACGATGACTATGTGTCATGCTGATTGCTCGCCTGGTGTATGAGACATAGTTTAGGATGAAAAGTCCATCGGAGTTGGTGTATGGACTTAGGTCCACGATCGTATGTAGTACTGTGTAGTCCGTTGGTATACTATGTACCGTGCTGGGTGCACGTGAGTACCAGTATCGCATAGATGACACATGGCGTACCTTATACCGTCAGTATATGAGGAGATGAGGTTGATTGAGTTGAGCCGGAGGGTAGGATTGACCTATCCCCCTTCAGGTGAAGTGATGCCCTGTGCACACCTGATCAGTGAGGCCTAGGATCACTGACTATGGCCATATGTCATGGATATTTGATTGTCAAAAATTTCATGCCTGTCTCAGATATTCGAGAAATAGAGATAACTCAGAAAAGAAAGAGATTTGAGGAAAAGAAATGATTGAGAAAGTAAAGAGATTTTGTGTTTTGATAAATCTCTGATTTAAACACTCGTGTCGTAAGGGCATTGTTTTATGAATCATGTTTTAAAATGGAAGCATGACATATTTGATTTACATGAAAATGCAAAATGAGAAATGTATGCTTAAATGCATTTTTGAATAATATTTCCATTTATATCGAAAACATGGTTCTGATTTATACATGCATGGGCTATGTAGGTAGTACGATATCTACCTGCTAGCATTCATTTCCTTATTGAGCTGTGGTTTGCTCATCCCACTATTTTTCCTTTCCAGATATTGAGAAGTAAGGCGGTGCGGTGGTCTCTGGTTCCCTTTTTATGTTGGACAGCTCCCACTAGTTGCAAAGGTATAAGATTTGTATACATATGATTATTTTGTATCTATTATCTTGTATCGCACAGTTATACCTTAGAAATGTAACAGTTTTCTAGGGATGTTATGTAAAGATATTATTATACAATTAATTTTGTATATTTACACACTTGGGATTGTGAATTAAATTTTAAATATTTTCGGTGTAAAATTTTGGAACTTTAGTAATTACATCGCCTCACAGCCTAACCTTAGTAGCGTAAGTATGGATAAAGGACACCCGAAAGTGGGTGTGACAGATTTGGTATCGGAGCTTGGTTGGTCTGATGTGAGTCGATGTTTAGGACAAAGAAAACATACATCCCCAAGTTACTATGCAATATTTAGATACAAATGTGTATACGGAGCTAGTAGTGAATTAAATGTTTGTTATAAAGGCAAGAAAGTTATCAGGCTTGTGAGATATGCCTGAGAGACACTGTAAAAGGGGAGAGAGCTTGAGAGCTCAAGGGCGAAATGATAGGATTGAGAGGCACAGTAGATCGTCCTCTAGTCAGGAACCCCAGGAACAGATTGAGGCTTTCGATCCTTGGATAGCCCGATTAGAGGGTCAGATTATAGAGAGGTTTGAGGGTACACCTGGTACAGTGGGGCAGGTTGCACCAAATCCCCCAGCAGTTGCACCTGAACCTGAGAATGTTGCACCTGCACAACCTAAACCGATTAGGCCACCAGACCCCCATATTCAACCAGTACCTCCTCCAGTAGCCCCACAGTAGTATGATGATGATGATGATTTGGGGGTATGGATATGATTGTGATATGGAGAGGTTGAGGCACTTTATAGACTTTAAGCCTCATTCTCTTAGCTGGGTAAAGGATCCAGTAGTGGCTAAGGACTGGATCAACCAAATGGAGAAATTATTTGACTTCTGTAGGTGTTCAGCTGCGGAGAGAGTAGCTCTTGCGGCCTTTATACTGAGAGGCGAAGCAGAGCACTGGTGGAAGTCCACCAGGCCTATGTTGAGAGCTCAGGGTATAGCTATCACGTGGGATATGTTTTTGGGCGCTTTCAGAGAGTAATACATCCCAGATACCGCTCGACGTAGGTTGCAGATGGAATTTTTGAATTTGACTCAAGGGAATCGAACTGTAGATGAGTATGAGTCATGATTCACTTCATTAGGTCGATATGATCAAGACTCTATCAAGAGTGAAGTTATAAGGGTCTGTAGATTTATGGATGGATTGAGACCTTCAATTCGAGCGAAGTTGGCCCGTTTGATGTCGCTACATATAAAGAAGCTGTGCGACAGGCCTAGTTATGTGAGTAGGATTATGATTTAGAGATTTTTGAGTTTAGTTGGGGTAAGGATAAGGGTCCGAGAAAGTTGGGAGTTGGTAAGAGTGCTAGGGTTGGATAGAGAGGCGCTGGTAAGCATCGAAGAGAGATTGATGAGTCACAGAAGAAGGCTGCTAGACCTTTCGTGCCTCAGACTCAGACACCAACCAGGGGTATAGTGATTGGTGGACCTCGGTCGACTGCAGATCAATGTAGACTATGTGGTCGATACCATGGTAGTAGGCCATGTCATCTTCAGGGTACCTGATACTTCAGATGTGGTAAATTTGGGCATTATGCCAGGGAGTGCCCGGAGATAGTTGAGGTAGTCCCATAGAGGGGTAAGGAGCCAGAGAGAGTTCCTACAGTTACACCTCCTGTAAGAAAGAAAGCCTCGGCTGAAGAAAAGGGGAAACAAGTTGTGGGTCAAGGCAGGGTGTATGCGATAGACTATGCATCAGCTGATACCTCTTCTGAAGTGATAAAAGGTACAATCTTGATTTTCAATTTGGAGGTTATAGTTTTATTTGATTCTGGTGCTACGCATTCCTTTATATCACCTGCATGTGCATCAAAGTTAAAAGGTTTTGTAGAACCCACATACTTGAGTAGAACTTTATTAATAAGTACCCCTATGAGAGTTAGCTAATTAGTTGAGCAAGTGTATAAAGATTGTAATGTGAGGGTAGGGGATAAGTGCATGACAATCAATCTGATTTTTTTGAATATGCATGACATTGATGTAATCTTGGGAATGGATTGGTTAGCTACCAATCATGCTGTCTTAGATTTTCGCACTAAATTTGTTTCGTTTTCTTTACCCGAAGAATGTGTTGTAAAATTTTAAAAGAGGTAATAAAGGTTTTGAATTTTGTAGCAAGTAAGGTGTATTAGTATAAAAATGACATAAACGCTGTTTTGAAGGTTTTATTGCTTTTGTGGTGGATTTGAACAAAGCACACCTAGATATGGATGACATTCTAGTGGTTAGAGAATTCCCTGATGTCTTTCCAGATGACCTACCGGGATTACCACCCAATAGAGAAATGGAATTCGGTATAGATTTGACGCTTGAAATCGAGCCAATATCGAAGTCACCATATAGAATGGCTCCAGTTGAGCTAGAGGAATTAAGGGAACAGTTGCAAGATATATTATATAAGGGGTTTATAAGATCGAGTGTCTCACCATGGGGAGCTCCGGTATTATTTGTGAGGAAGAGAGATGGGAGCCTCAGATTGTGCATTGACTATCGGATGTTGAACAAGGCTACCATCAAGAATAAGTACCCCTTGCCACGCATTGACGATTTATTGGATCAGTTTCAAGGAGCACAGATCTTTTTCAAGATAGATTAGAGGTCTGGGTATCATCAATTGAAGATTCAGAAGGAGGATGTGCCTAAGACAGCTTTTCACACCAGCTATGGCCATTACGAATTCCTGGTGATGCCTTTCGGGTTGACTAATACACCAGCAACTTTTATGGCTCTAATGAATGAAGTATTCAAGCCATACCTAGACCAGTTCGTGATTGTTTTCATTGATGATATATTGGTGTATTCAAGGTCCAGAGAAGAGCATGAGCAGCACTTAAGGATTATTTTGCAGACCTTCCAAGAGAGAAGGTTATATGCTAAACTTGGTAAATGTCACTTCTGGCTAGAGCAGATTTCCTTTCTGGGCCATGTTGTATCGAAGGATGGAGTGTCAGTAGATCCATCCAAGATCGAGGTCATTGTTTAGTGGAAACAGCCCAGGACAGTCACAAACATCATAAGCTTTCTGGGTTTGGCTGGTTACTACAGGAGATTTGTATAGGGTTTCTCTAGATTGGCTGCTCCATTGACACATCTTATGAGGAAGAGTGTGGAGTTTACATGGGATCAAGCTTGTGAGAGGAGTTTTCAGGAACTTAAGCGCAGATTAACCATCGCGCCAGTTCTTATCATCCCTAACAGCTCAGAGGTCTACACGGTGTATACAGATGCTTCGCATCAAGGACTAGGCTATGTTTTGATGTAAGATGGAAGGGTAGTAGCTTATAGATCTAGACAGCTGAAAGATCATGAAAAGAACTACCCCACACACGATATGGAGTTGGCAGCCGTAGTATTCACATTGAAGATATGGCGCCACTACTTGTATAGTGAGAGATTTCAGATCTTTATGGATCACAAGAGTCTGAAGTATCTATTCTCACAGAAGGAGTTAAATATGAGACAGAGAAGGTCGTTAGAACTCCTTAAGGAATATGATTGTGAGATCTTGTACCACACGGGGAAGCCAAATCTGGTTGCGGATGCATTGAGTAGAAAGAGTCTCAAGTTGGTATCACGTATGATGATTAGAGAGCACAAGTTATTGGAACAATTCACAAACCTTAGTCTGGATATGACCCTACCTGAGATTGGCAGCTATGAGATTATTGCTAGCTTGAGATTAAAATCGGAGTTGATTGGGAGAATCCGACAAGCTCAGCAAATTGATCAATGGTACATTGATATGATTAGCCAAATTCAGAAGGGGAAGGGTACAGATTTTGTATTGAGTTCAGATGAAGTACTAAGGTTCGGAGATAGAATATGTGTTCCTAAGGATTCAAAGCTGAGAAAGTTGATCTTGTCAGAGGCTCACTCATCGAGATATACAGTACACCCGGAGAGTTGTAAAATGTATCAAAATCTTCGAAAGGTATATTGGTGGTTTGGAATGAAGAGAGACATAGCTGTGTATGTCGCTAGATGTCTCATTTGTCAGCAGGTAAAGGTTGAGCATCAGAAACCAGGGGGATTGTTGTAACCTCTATTGATACCAACATGGAAGTGAAAGCATGTCACCATAGACTTTGTGATGGGGTTATCGAGAACCCGTAAGAACCATGATGCTATATGGGTTATAGTAGATTGGTTAACGAAATCGAGACACTTTTTAGCCATGAGATCTACAGATACATTCAGTGCATTGGCGAACCTATATGTGCAGGAAATAGTGAGATTGCATGAAGTCCAGTGAGTGTTGTTTCTGATCGGGATGCCCGCTTCACTTCCCACTTTTAAGGACATTTTCAGGAAGCGATGGGGACCCAATTGAGCTTGAGCATCGCTTTTCATCCTCAGACAAATGGTCAGTTAGAGAGGACTACACAAATCCTGGAGGATATGTTGAGAGCGTGTGTGCTAGATTTTAGAGGCTCATAGGACGATCACTTGCCATTGTTGAGTTCGCCTACAATAATAGTTATCACTCAAGTATTGGTATGGCCCCTTATGAGGCACTATACGGTCGTAGATGCCAATCGCCCATTGGTTGGGAAGAAGTTGGTGACAGATAGTTGCTCGCTCCCGATTTGGTTAAACAAGCCTCCGAGGATGTTTAGATAATATGCGAGAGGCTGCGAACAGCTCAAAGTCGACAAAAGCGTTACGCTGACAGAAGACAGAGACCACTTGAGTTTGATGTGGGTGAGTCCGTATTTTCGAGAATATCTCCTTCTAAGGGAATAACGAGGTTCGAGAAGAAAGGAAAGCTAAGTCCTCATTACATTGGTCCCTTCGAGATCTTGGATAGAGTAGGAGATGGAGCATATAGGCTAGCCTTACCACTTGAGCTAGCAGAAGTCCACAATGTCTTCCATGTTTCTATTTGGAGCTCAAAAAGGATATGTCGTATGTCGAGAGACCGATCCAGATATTGGACAGAAAAGAGAAGGTGTTTCAGAACAAGACGATTTCATTAGTTAAGGTTTTGTGGCAACATCATACCTTGGAAGAGGCCACATGGGAATTGGAGAGTTTGATGCGGGAGAAGTATTTCGAGTTATTCATAGAATGATTGGTTCAAATTTGGAGGACCAAATTTTCTAAGTGGAGGAGAATGTGAGACCCTGTATAGGTTTAACCTTATATACTTGTAATGTGAATTATATAATGTAAATGAATTCATAAGTATGGTGATATACTTGTAATGTTGAATTATATGTAATGTAAGTCCATAATCTTAAGGTACACACATGTAATAGGAGTTGTGATTGTACGTACAAGTTACATTATATATGAATATGAAGAAATGGACTTAAACATGGGAAGAATGTGAGTGAAATGGAATATGAGTAGTGTGGTGAAATGGAAGGAAGATTTGCATATGTTGTGCACTTCCATTTGGTTTATATTAAGCACCTTTGGGTATACAAAGATTTCACACAAGTTTTACTGAGTATGAAGTATTAATGGATGCCATTTTCAAATCTCAAAGGTGATCAGATGGAAAAATGACTAAGGCAGTAAATTGAGGGATTGTTTGGTATGTGTTGCTGCAGAAAAACTATAGAAAATCTGGAAATATGAAGGTCAGATCGATCTCATAGGATGAGAGATTGATATGGAAGAGCCAGAATGCTCTTATTTGAGCAATGGTATAGGGCAGATCGATCTCTAAGGGAGCAAGATCGATCTTCAAAACATTCTGTAAAATGCAGATCGATCCTTAAGGGAACAGATCGATCTCCTTAGCTCTCTGTGTGGAGCAGATCGATCTCAAGCTTTGACAGATCGATCTCATGCTTAAAATGTCATGAAAAAGAGGGATTTAAAGGGACCAGATCGATCTCCTCCTAGAGCAGATTGATCTCATTAAGCCAATTCTATAAATAGGAGCAGTGAATCTGAAGATTTCAAAAAAAAACACTTCACCCTTTCCATTTCAACTCAAAAACCTAGCTTTCTCACTCCTAAATCCAGCCATTTTCAGTAAGATTTGAGGGAAAGCTATTAGAGACAAAGTTGTTCACATCAAAGAGAAGAACAACATAGTTGGGAGGCATTTTTCCCATTTGTTGGATTGAAGCAACAAGGTGCATTTCTATTGGGGCAAGGAGGAAATCAAGGTAGGTGAGTTTCTAATGCAAATACCCAAGTATATTTGTTTGGATATTGATGTGGGAAATGATTAGTATGCACAGAAATGATAGAAACTACTTAGAAAGTAAAGAATCCACCATAACCTAGAAATAGTCTAGTGTGAGAAAGTGGAATGTAGAAGTATTAATGATGAATGAGTTATCTTAAAAGGATGATTGTGTTGTGGGTATGATTTGGATGTGCTGATATTGGGATAAATTGTGAGATTTACCACAAGGGGTAAAATGTATATATAAGGCATTGGATAAATGCTTAGTTGAACAAGAGTTAGAAACGTTAACTCAAGTGCTTGATGGATGAATTGCAGTTCCTGATGATACACCGGAGCAAGTTGAGATAAGAACGCAAGAAACATAAAGGAGGAGAGTCGCACTCAAGTAAATTGAGGTAAGGGACTGTGTGTTAGCTATAGAGATGTTCGTACGTACTTTACGACAATTTCATAGATATATCGCTAGAATTAATACGATATTACAATTCCAAGAAATGATATGGAAGCATGAAATGTACTATGATATATATGTATTGAGAAATGGGATGGGGTAAGGAAATAGCATGATATGCATGATTTCAATGTTTTCTCAAATTTGTATTGAGTTGTTATTAAGAAATGATAATGATAGGTTGGCTAGTTTTACATGTTTTAGCATAGAAAGGTAGTTTTAAAAGAGAAAGTAGCCACCTATCGGATTTGAGATGTGAAATGGTGTTGAAGCTTTAGCTCACACTTGTTTTAATGATTTTGACTATGTTGGAGTTCGACTCGCATACGCCTGTATGATTTGATAAACCGTGCTGGAGCGTAACTCGCACGTGGTTTTATAATGATAATGTGTTGGTGTAAGACCTGAAAATTATATCGTAATTTCTTATAAAGGATTGAAAATGGTCACAAATTTAAACGACTGAGATTTGGACTGAAAATAAGGATTTAAAATAGAAAAGAGTGAGTGTTCATGAAGGGAAGTCGAGTTAAATTAATCCCGAACACGTACAAGGGTAAAACGATTAAAAGATCGAAAGTCGGTATAAATTCGATAAGAAAATTTAATTAAAAATAATGGATTTGAGAATCTTGATCAATAACGAAGAAATAATTAAATTTTGGGTTAAATTGATCAAGATATGAATTTACTGGAATTAATTGAAATTTTCGCTCAGGACAATATCCCAAAAATACGAAGAAAATATACCGAAAAAGGGTTAAAATAAATTAAATAAAATTATTTGGAATAAAAAATTGATTTTTGTAGATATTTTAGAATATTTTTGACTATTTTAATGAATATAATAATAATAAACTAATTTATAAATAATAATAAATAATAATAATAATTAAAAAAAGAAGAGAAATCAAAAATGTTACCGGGGAGAGAGAAAATAAAGGAAACCGAGGATGACCCGCGCGTGACCCGATCGACACACGACCACCGGCGATCATTAAGCCCCGATGAGGAGCCAAGGAGGAAGAGGAGAGGATGGCGAACACGTTGGCATCCGTGATGCGCACCGACGATGGCTGTGTCGGGTGAACAGAGGAAGAGAAAGCTGCGAGGAAAACGGGATCGATTCCGACGATCCACGGCTGCTGGGCGTGAACGGAGGCCACCGATGTGATCGGGAGGAGGAGGTGGTTCTTTCAAGATCGGTATCGACCGACGAAACCGTCGAAATCCGACGGATCGAGGGAGAGAAGGCCGAGAGCGAGAAGAGAGGAACGGCGGCCACCGACGGTGATTTGGTCCCAATCGAGGCCAGTCGAAGGTTACCCGGCCAAAGACGAGCCGAACAGCGCCAGAAACGAGCCGGGAACCGGTCGAAAATGCCATGAATGGCGGAGGAAAGGCCTGAACCGGTACGGACCGGTTCAGCAAGAGGTAAATCGGGCTGAACCGACCGGTCTGAATCGGGTTGAACAGGATCGAACCTGTTCAACCAAGAAAGAAGGGAAAAAAAGAGAAAAAGAGAAAAAAGGAAAAAGGGGAAGAATTTTCGGGGATACATCGGACTTCGGGTAAGTCGGTAAGAGGTCAAAAGTGACCGATTTGATTTTCGAGAAATTTATTTAAATTATATTTAATCGAAAATTAATCCAAAATTAAATATAAAATTGTGCAGTTCGACGATAGATCGTGTATGTGAGCCGAACGAGAGCCGATTGAGCTCCAATTTTTGTACCCCGCATCATATTGGGAGAGTATATTTTAATTACGATAATATGAGTCCATTAATACAGAGTTTCGATTATTTTACGGAATTTACGGATTAATTTTGTATAAAAAGGAATATTATTCGAAATTGTAACGTAATTACTGTAAATAGTATACGGGCTATCCAATGAGTTTGAAATGAAGCCCGATGATTATTAGTAAGCTGAATGAGCCCAGTGAGCCCAAAGAAGGGATTTAATAAGTAGAAACGGGTTGGAAATGGGTCGAGGCCTATTAAGGTGCGATCGGGCCCAATAAGAGTAAATTGACCCAATTAGTTAAATCGACTGTAGTAAACGCGAGAATTATATTTATTGAGTTAAAGTGATATGGTAAATAATTATCTCCAGCTCCGGAGTACATATTGGGAGCTAAATGGATCAGGTGATCGGTAGAATTGAAAAAGTCATACTGTACAGAGAATCGAGGTAAAAGAATTTTGTAGGTGCATAGAGATTTCTATAAGTATTTTCGAGGGGATTTATAGGGCCTAGAATTTCTTAAAGTATCTAGAAACGAAATAATAATTTTTATGAAAACCGGGGCATAGGTGAATAAAGAAAAAGATGATTTTACCCCTGGGAGTAAAATTTACAAAAAAGGGTAGTAAGGCCGATAAATTGCATGATTATTATGTTTTAATGTTTTATATGAATGTATTGCTTTGATTTAAGCAAATATGCACATAGGTTGGCTGTTGATTTTATGAATTATATGAAAGGGTACCGGTTTGTACCAGTTACGATTTTAAAAGATGTTTTTATCAAGATTGAGCCACCTATCATATTTACACGAGTAAAAAGAATGCTACAGTCTTACTCGCACTAAAGTTTACTGATTTATTACTCATGAAAAGTCGTACTGGAGCATTGCTCATACTAAAAATTTGTGTGTGCACAAAATCGTGCTGGAGCTTCACTCGCACGAGATTTTAGATATCATGATATGCATAGCGTCATGCTGGAGCTTCGCTCGCACTAGACGTGAGTTGACATGCATATAGTCGTGCGGAAGCCTCCTGTAGACTGTGTGTCGCAGAGAGTTGATATGCTCGTACGTATACTTTGAGACATGGGTTGGTTATCGAAATAGTATTGGTGTGGATAAGACCTACGACAGGTACCCCTAGATAATGATATGGGTCCACGGAGTACGTTGTACCGTATATGTCACACGGAGTACGCTGTACCATGCAGTCATGATGACTCGATGATGTTACTTGATATTCTGGCGGGTAGGATTTGACCCCACCTCCCATTGTAGTTGTGATGCCCCACACACCGAGATCCATGTAGCCTGGGATCACAGGGACATAATATGGCCATAGTCCTCGATTTTCATACAGTAACCTACATGCCTCACATGATATCATACGGTCTGAATAGACCAGGACAAAGCTGAAGGAGGGGTAATGTCCCAATTTATGTTTTTAAAAAAGATGCGATTTAACGAATCAAGGTATTCCCGAGTGATGGGTTTAGCCTTGATGTGGTTGTTTTGTGATAAAACAAATAAGTTTTAACGTGATGAATTTATGATGAAACTAATAAGTTTTAATGTGACGAGCATGAGATGTCATACATGATGATTTTTCCATGTTTATTTTATATGTCGATTTCATGATTTCTCTTATATGATATATACATACATGTGGCATCGTTTTAGTCTTACCTCATGCTCCAAATATAAACGATTTTATGTCATGACATTATCAGCACGTAGATAGTATAGTTATCTACCTGCTTACATTATTGTCTTACTGAGCAAGTTTCGCTCACCCTTTCATTTTCCACCCCACAGGGTACATTCAGTAGAAGAGAGCGACAGTGATCTTGCATTTCGGTTATCCGCTGCTTCCTATCAGGATCAGGTATACACATTCATATAATTTTTGTATCTAAACATATAGAGGCACAGTACTATACACGAATTGTAATATTGGGGATGTATTTAGTTAAAATAAATTGATATGTAAACGAAATATGAAAAAATAGATGTTAAGGTAAGTAACATGACATGAGGGACTAACATCGACTCATAGCCTAACTGTTAGTGGTGAAACTGTTCACGACGAGTAAGGAAATGAAAAAGCAAAAAATTTGTAGTGATTTTGGTAGAACGGGTCGTGACAGTTGGAGTGTTAGCTCCCACATGTTTTTACTGAGTTGAGGTAAACCTGGGGGTCTGGGACCTAAGGGGATGCCAACCGACGGCCTTGGAACGGGTTGGGCCTTAACAATAAATTGTACCGCGCTGGAGCCTTGCGATGACTATGTGTCACGCTGATTGCTCGCCTGGTGTATGAGACATGGTTCAGGATGAAACGTCCATTGGTGTTGGAGTATGGACTTGGGTCCACGGTCGTACGTAGTACTGTGTAGTTGTCCATTGGTATACTATGTACCGTGCTGGGTGCACGTGAGTACGAGTGTAAGACCCGAATTTAATTAAAATACAAAAATTAAATAAGAAAAGATGGGGGACGTATGAAGGAAGTTGGGTTAAATTAATCCCGGACACGTGTAAGGGCAAAATGGTCAAAAGACCGGAAGCCGGTATAAATTCGATGAGAAAAATTAATTTAAAATAATGGATTAAGAAATCTTGGTCAATAAAAGTGAAATAAAATTATTTCGGATTAAATTGATCAAGATATTAATTTATGAAAATTAATCGGGATTAATCGGGATTTTTAGTTCGGAAAAATAATCCCGAAAATAATCGAAAAATATGCCGAAAGGTCACCCGGGACAATATCCCGAAAATACGGAGAAATTATACCCGAAAAAGGATTAAAATAAATTAAATTAAATTAAATTAAATAAATTAGAATAAAAATAATAATTTTGTATGATATTTTATGGTGTTTTAATATATTATAAGGAATAGTAAAACAATTAAAATAAATAAAAATAAAATAAATAAAATTAATAAAACAAAAAAAAAAAGAGAAATTGGAAAAAAACCATCGGGGAGAGAGAAAAATGAAGCAGAAAAACGGAGAAGAAGAAGCTGCCGCGCGTGGCCGACCGACCCACGGCCACCGGGCACCGACGGCCTCCGACGAGGGGCCGATCAGCAAGAGGAGAGGTCGGCGAATCCATCGGCGCTGGCGACGCGCCCCAAGGAGACCGGAAAACGGCGAACGGAGGAAGAAAAGCCACGGGGAAAAAACGGAGTCGGTGCCGGCGATCCACGGCAGCTGGGGACGATCGGCGGGCACCGGTGTGACCGGGGAGAGGAGCCGGTCCTTTTGAGACCGGTATCGGCCGGCGAGACCACCGGAATCCGGTGGATCGAGGGAGAGAAGCCACGGAGGGAGAAGACGAATCCGGCGGCCACCGGCGAGATTCGGCCAACCCCGACCCCAGCCGAAGACTCCCCAGGCCCAGACAGAGCGATTGGTGGCGGTGGCAGCCACCGAAACCGGCGGACGGCGCCGGAAACAGAAAAGGAAGGAAATGGGTCCGACGGCGAGGAGAGAAGAGGCCGGACCGGCGGCTTTCCGGCGGCCTTGGGCGAATCCGAGCCCAGATTCGAGGTGCGGACGGCCTTGCGGAGCGTTTGCCGGTGGAAGCCGGCGGAGAACCGGTCGAAAAAGGGGCGAACCGGCGGTGAACCGGTCGAACCGGGGTGAACCGACGGTCTGAACCGGGTTGAACCGGTCTGAACCGGTTCAGCCAAGAAAGAAGGGAAAAAAAGAAGAAAAAGGGAAAAAGAAAAAGAGGAAAAAAAAAATTGGAGAAAATTCCTGTGATGCAATCGAGCTTCGGGTAAGTCGACAAGCGGTCAAAATGACCCGATTTAAATTTGGAATATTTTATTTAATTAATTTTGGGCTGAAAACTTACCCGAAAAAATTGTGGAATTGTGTAGCTCGACGATTGGAATCCACCGAGGGCTCGAGACAGTCTCGATTTGAGGACTAGCATGGAATCTCGGGTAAGTGATCCCTATTTACGACAATTACCTCGTTATGCGTGATATTGATTTAAATTCCGCATAAATTGAATTAAATTATGGAAATTTAGATAATTGTCGTAAATAGTGAATTTAGCTATTCGAGAGCTAGGACGAGGCCCAATAAATTATTGGTGGGCCCAATGAGCCCAATAGGCCTCGATAAAGAGAAAACTAAGTGGAAAACGGGCTTAAGGCCGATTAAGGCCCATTAAGGTGCAATCGGGCCCAATAGGGGAAAATGGGCCCAGCGATTTAAATTAAGCCCAGAAAAGTATTAAATACAATTAAATTGTATAATATCTGACCTGAGGAATATTAATACGCAGTTTCGGGCGTCTGATTGGGAGCATATCGGACTGCGCGACGAGACGACAAGGGAAAAGAAAAAGGTCAGACTCGACGAGAATCGAGGTAAGGGAATTCTGCGGACTGCTAGAGGTAACAGTACGCAATTTTACATTCATATGCAGTCCTTTAAAACTAATTGAAGGGTCTAGAGGTCGAAAAAAAATTTTAGTGCCCCGTATGGGCAAAATTACTAAAATACCCTTGCTAAGGGTAAAATTCTAAAAATTTAGGAAAAATTGGGAGGAGCAAGGACAAGAGGTTCCTGCTCGTTCTGGAGGGATTTCAACACATGCATGAGTAGGCTGGCTCACTTTTAAAGAAAAATGCATAGCATTGCATATCTTATCTGATGTGATTTCTGTGAAAACTATTTGGAAATAACCGAGCCGCCTACATGTTTTATTTACATGTGACGTGCTAGAGATCAGCTCGCACGATGTTTGACTTGTGTGATGCATGCATTAGTGCTAGAGCGAGAGCTCGCACTAGAGTTTTACATGCATAGGTGCTAGAGTATAACTCGCACCAGATTTCACATGATCTTCATGACAGGGTGCGGAAGTTTAACTCGCACCAGACTTTATAAGATTTTCATATGATTTATGTACAGAGTGCTGAGCATAGCTCGCACTAGTTTTACTGGATTTGTGGAGTAGCGCTGTCTGCCCTTGGAGTCAGCCAAAAGGCCCAACAGGCTCAATAGACCTCTTAAGTAGGGTGAGAGTGAGGGATGAGGTTGGCGGCCTTGTGGAGATGTAAAGCGGGCTCTGCCAAGTTTACTTGATTTGATGAGAGTACTGAGCATCGCTCGCACTGATTCTTAAGAGAACATACAATGAGCCGTGCTTGGAGCATCGGGTAGACTATGTGTCACCGATTTAATAGGCTCGCACGTGCGTTTTGAGACATGGCAACGAGTATTGAGTTATGAAAACCTCTGTGGGAAGCAGGCCAATTGGGCTGGAGTACCTAGAGTGATATGGGTCCATGGAGTACGATGTACCGTGCAAGTAGCATGGAGTACGATGTACCGTGGGGTATCTTCGGATACGGTATCTTTGTGATACAGAGTATCTTCGGATACGGTATCTTTGTGATACGGGGTATCTTTGTGATACGGTATCTTCGTGATACGGGGTATCTTCGGATACGGCATCGACGAATGCGTGAGATCGGATAAGACTGACGGGTTGGATTGACCCACCTCCCGGGCAGTTCCCGATCAGGGTGAGACCTCGCACACTGGGATCCGTGAAGCTAGAGGACTCACGAGGACATATTGGCCAGTCCTGGTTATTACCGATATACAGTATTGCCTAGTCTCGTATCTTGTATATATATACGTATGTTTTCGATACCGATGCTTTTGAGAAATTCTATTTCCATGGTTTTGTGTGAGTCAGGATCACCCGAAGGAGGGGTCGAGTCCTGACTTCATTGTGAAATTTTTAAAGAGAAAGAAATGATTTAAAATAATTGCATGTTGAGTTTTCCGTGCAACTGGATTTACATAACATCACAACATCATATCATATGTTTTAAAATGTGTGGAGAAAGGGTGGTTTATGCATGGCACCACGTTCATGTAGGTAGTATGGTTACCTACTTGTTCGTAGGATTGCCTTACTGAGCTTGATGTGCTCACCCCTTTCATTTTCTCCCACAGATGATCTCCAGTTGAAGTTGAGGCGACTCAGTACTGCATTCCGGATATCCGCTGCTGCCCATCAACATAAGGTATATACACTTGTACTTATTGTATCTACATAAGCATAGCACAGTAACATGTTTGTAAGTAACTTTAGGGGATGTATAAATAATATAACAACTATAAATGACTGGAGAAGAAATAAGTACTGGGGTAGATGTATGGTGGGACTGGCATTGACGCACAGCCCAATTAGTAGTGGAGTGTTGGTCACGATTCGAGGACAGGTAAGAATTAAGTAAGAAAATAAACAAAAACGCGAAAAATTCACTCTGATTTTTTGGATAGTTGGGTCGTGACAATTATTTTGGTATCAGAGCATAATTGGTCTGATGTGTGTCAGTGTCAGAAGTTAGGAAATTACATCCCCGTGTTACTGTGCTTAGTTAGATACAATAGTGTATATCGAGATGGGCTTGACTAAGAAATGGTCGAGAATGCAGGAATGCTTAATATGAGTCGCGTTAGATGAGATAGTGCACGAGGCAGAGGTCGCAGAGGTAGACCTGAGTCTGCTAAGTCGTGCTGAATTTGACTATGAGAATCATGATGAGATTGAAATAGAGGCGAATGTTGAGCATGCCTCACAGAGTCCGACAGAGAGATCGGACAGTATTGAGACACGCTTCGCGAGATTGGAGCGGAGTGTGGAGATTATTTTGAGGAGCTAATTGCTCAGATTATGTATGAGATCAGAGGGTGCAGCGGAGCATTGGTGGAAACCCGCTCGACCCATCTTAAGAGCTGATATGAGAAATATCTTGGACATATTCCGGTGACAGGATATCCCGGACATGATTTAAAGGACATTTCAGATTAAAGTCCTTATTCTGACCCAGAGGATTTGATTGATTGACGAGCAGGGGGACTCGATTATATTCTGGGTAGATATTACCTCGACACTATGAACAAGTGACAGTCGAGATGTCTAAAAGTTCATGAAAGGGCTCGACTTTTCAATTAGAGTCTGATTGGCCCGTGAGATATTACCTATACCGAGGCAGTGCACAGATTTACAGTTGGGTAAGTGAGAATATAAATTGCACGCCTCTGAGATTGGGAAAGGTAATGAGGGCTGAAATAGAGACATAAAAGAGAATCGAGAAATGACAAAGATGTTGAATGAGAAAAATGGAAATTGGTAAGAGATTAGATTTGACGAGTTATGGAGTAAGATAATTGGTAAGACCCCAGTGTATCTAATTTTGGCACTCTTGAGGGGTATTGTGATTGGAGGACCCTGACCTGCTACGAAGCAGAGTAGCAGTGTCATTACTGTGGAATGTGTGGTAGATACCACAGAAGGAAGGTTTATACCTACATGGTATTGATGAAATGGCCGTTAAGTGTGGTAAGACGGACCATTAATTTTGATTGCTCAGAGTTGAGCGAGATTTTCCCACAGGAAAGTAAAGAGACAGGGAGAAAAATTTCGTTGATATAGCTGTAACGAAGAGGGAGGACATAGCCGAAAAGAAAAAGGAAAGTAGGCTGTTGGACGAAGGCGAGAGGATGTCTTGGACCAGGACACTATTGATGTTTCATGGATGTGGTGTAAGATACCACACTTGTTATGAATAACGAAGTACATATGTTCATTGATCCTGGTGCCACACATTTATTCATACCGCCTTCATTCACATATAAGTGAGTAAAAGGCACGAATGCCTACATCATTGGGCAAATACAGATAAATGAGTACCCCAATAGAGGAGGATTAATTAACGGAATATGGCTATGGAGATTTTAAGTTGAAAACAGGGGTGAAAACATCCCTGAAAAGTATATTGTAAGTGTTGACAGGTGATAAAAAGGGGTGCGACAGTTGAAATTTAAGGAGTAAAGGGATTGTACTCACGAAATGAATAATGACAAGAGTTTCGTTATAATTGATACGCAAAGGAGAAGATCTTCGAGATAAGATAGATCCTAAGTACAAGATGTATTGGAGTAGAGATATATGCTAGATAAGGAATACCCTTAATATACGAAGTCATTAGGATTAATGCAATTAGTAGCGAATACAAATTATAACCAAGGACAAGATGGGTATAACCATAACCAGTAGTTGTGGTTAAGTCTGAAGGCTAATAAAGGTATTTCAAAATACCTCCCCGCCTGAAGACTTGACAGCGTCTAGATATGTATATAACCTATAACCGAAAATCGATCATCGAAATAAATACCTTTAGCATTAGGATACCATTACTGAGACGATAAAGAATATTAAAATTCGACAAATCCTAAAGATTATCATAGTAAAAATTTAATAAGAACCGTTGAGATAAGAAAAGGAAATGACGCAGGTTAGCACCTGAAAACGTAAGCGGTTGAGAAGGATCTTGTACGCTTTGCGTAAATAAGTTAAGGATTAGATCGAGTTGTAATCATCATTAACGGTAATATGCTGGGTGTAGTTAAAGTCTAGGGCGAATTATAAGCGACAACTAGGAAATTGCTTTTACAGATGGTTGCTGCTAGTTCTAAAGGATATACCTGGTTGACACGTTTAATTATGAAAACGTGGTCTTGGAATGGGATGATAACTAAGATGATAGACGTGACATGGATCTCGGTGTAGTAGAGTATGAATTGACCACCGTGATTAATTTCACCATACCCAACAGCTCAAGAGGTTCTCAGTGAGTATGGATACCTCAAAATTATGAAGGAGCTGTGTATTGATGTATAATGGGAAGATAGTCAAGTATGGAGTCAGACAACTCCTTGATCACGAAATAAACTATCTGACCCATGATTTAAAGTTGGCAACAATATTTGTACCGAGGATATGGTACTATTAAGTACATGGTGAGAAATTGTGGATATGCACTGATCATAAAGCCCGAGTATCTGTTTTCACAGAAAGAGACGAATATGAGAATACATATTGGGTTAGAGTTTCTGAGAGATTTTGAATTATGAAAATTGTACCACCCAGGAAAGGCTAATGTGATGACTGATGTCTTGAGTAGAAAGAGCCTCGGGATGGTACCACACATGATGGTCAGGGAGCGTGAGCTGCGAGACGCAGTTGTGAACCTCAGTATTGATGTGATCCCTTCTGATGATGACAGTGATTGGTGTGATTATGTGACAGCTAGCCTGATGACTAGTACCGGATGAGAGTGCCCGGATTTGCCAGGCCTAGCGTGATGATCGACCGGATGTCGATAGTTTGGGTCAGATTCAGAAGGGTACAGTGATAGAGTTCACAGTGGGTGATGATGAGTTACTGAGGATTCAGAGACAGTATAAGTGCTCCCCAGGACCATAGTTGATGAGATAGTGATTATTATCAGAAGCTCACTCTTCGGGATATACAGTGCATACGGAAGGTAATAATAATATATTAAAAATCTTGAAAAGGGTATGGGTGGTCAGATATAAAAAGAGACATGATAGAGATTGTGAAAAAGTGCCTAGTGTGTCAACAGAGTAAGGTAGAGTATTAAAAGTCTGCAGAGTTATTGCAGCACCTACCTATATCGACACGGCACGAAAAACGAGAGTAAGTCTCCATGAATGTCGTGATGGGTTATAGGGGACCCGGATAAATCAGGAGACTAGTTGGATGGTAGTCGATAGAGTGACTAAGTCCACCCACCTTCTAGTTATGAACTCCCCAGATACTCAGAGTGTGTATGAGGATTTATGTGTAAGGCAGTTTGTGGAACATTATGTAACGTTCCAGTGAGCATGGTATCATATAGGGATTCCCGCTTCACCTTCTACTTCAGAGAATATTTTTCAGGAAGCTATGGGAACCCGACTGAGTATTAAGCACAGCTTTCCATCCTCAAACAGATGGTCAGTCAGAGAGGACTGTATAAGTTCTGGAGGATCCGATGAAAGCATGTGCCATTGATTTTATAAGCTCCTGGAATGATCAGTTGATTTCTAATTGAAGTTGCCAATAACGATAGTTGGCAGTTGAGTATCGGGATAACAAGATATGAGGCAGTGTATGGTTGTAGGGGTTGTTCCCCAAATTGGATAAGAAAAAGTGGGTGACAAGTAGAATTATTTTCGACTTGGATAATAAGTCTCTGAGGATGTTTAGTTAAGGATGAGAGATTAAGAACACCTCAGAGCAGATAGACAAGTATTGAAATTCACCTTTGGTGAAGTAGTATGGTTGAAAGTTACTCGTCCTAAGAGAGTAAGGACATAGCGAACTTTTGGAAGAAGTAAATTGAGTTGAGCTGGATCGAATCCTTGAGAGATTGGACAAGTGGGAGATAAGACCTGTAGGTTGTTGTTAATCACTTGGATTAACAGGCACCCATAATGTGTCCCAGCTTATGATGCTTCGGTACTACTATCCAGATCCAGCAGAGGTGATAGGATATGAACTCCAAAAGTTCAGTTTGAGGAAAATACAAGTATATTGAAGAAGTTGATTCGGGCATTAAACAGGAAAGAGAAAGTATTGGGGTTTAAGACGATCTCCCTAATCAAAGTCCTTTGGTAGTAATACACTCCGGAGAAGGTCACATAATAATTTAAAAGTATGATACAATCGATATACCCGGAGTTGTATATGGACTCATATGACTTGGTTCTAATTTGGAGGACCAAATTCCTTAAGTGGGGGAGAATTGTAAGACCCGAATTTAATTAAAATACAAAAATTAAATAAGAAAAGATGGGGGACGTATGAAGGAAGTCGGGTTAAATTAATCCCGGACACGTGTAAGGGCAAAATGGTCAAAAGACCGGAAGCCGGTATAAATTCGATGAGAAAAATTAATTTAAAATAATGGATTAAGAAATCTTGGTCAATAAAAGTGAAATAAAATTATTTCGGATTAAATTGATCAAGATATTAATTTATGAAAATTAATCGGGATTAATCGGGATTTTTAGTTCGGAAAAATAATCCCGAAAATAATCGAAAAATATGCCGAAAGGTCACCCGGGACAATATCCCGAAAATACGGAGAAATTATACCCGAAAAAGGATTAAAATAAATTAAATTAAATTAAATTAAATAAATTAGAATAAAAATAATAATTTTGTATGATATTTTGGGGTGTTTTAATATATTATAAGGAATAGTAAAACAATTAAAATAAATAAAAATAAAATAAATAAAATTAATAAAACAAAAAAAAAAGAGAGAAATTGGAAAAAAACCATCGGGGAGAGAGAAAAATGAAGCAGAAAAACGGAGAAGAAGAAGCTGCCGCGCGTGGCCGACCGACCCACGGCCACCGGGCACCGACGGCCTCCGACGAGGGGCCGATCAGCAAGAGGAGAGGTCGGCGAATCCATCGGCGCTGGCGACGCGCCCCAAGGAGACCGGAAAACGGCGAACGGAGGAAGAAAAGCCACGGGGAAAAAACGGAGTCGGTGCCGGCGATCCACGGCAGCTGGGGACGATCGGCGGGCACCGGTGTGACCGGGGAGAGGAGCCGGTCCTTTTGAGACCGGTATCGGCCGGCGAGACCACCGGAATCCGGTGGATCGAGGGAGAGAAGCCACGGAGGGAGAAGACGAATCCGGCGGCCACCGGCGAGATTCGGCCAACCTCGACCCCAGCCGAAGACTCCCCAGGCCCAGACGGAGCGATTGGTGGCGGTGGCAGCCACCGAAACCGGCGGACGGCGCCGAAAACAGAAAAGGAAGGAAATGGGTCCGACGGCGAGGAGAGAAGAGGCCGGACCGGCGGCTTTCCGGCGGCCTTGGGCGAATCCGAGCCCAGATTCGAGGTGCGGACGGCCTTGCGGAGCGTTTGGCGGTGGAAGCCGGCGGAGAACCGGCCGAAAAAGGGGCGAACCGGCGGTGAACCGGTCGAACCGGGGTGAACCGGCGGTCTGAACCGGGTTGAACCGGTCTGAACCGGTTCAGCCAAGAAAGAAGGGAAAAAAAGAAGAAAAAGGGAAAAAGAAAAAGAGGAAAAAAAATTGGGGAAAATTCCTGTGATGCAATCGAGCTTCGGGTAAGTCGACAAGCGGTCAAAATGACCCGATTTAAATTTGGAATATTTTATTTAATTAATTTTGGGCTGAAAACTTACCCGGAAAAATTGTGGAATTGTGTAGCTCGACGATTGGAATCCACCGAGGGCTCGAGACAGTCTCGATTTGAGGACTAGCATGGAATCTCGGGTAAGTGATCCCTATTTACGACAATTACCTCGTTATGCGTGATATTGATTTAAATTCCGCATAAATTGAATTAAATTATGGAAATTTAGATAATTGTCGTAAATAGTGAATTTAGCTATTCGAGAGCTAGGACGAGGCCCAATAAATTATTGGTGGGCCCAATGAGCCCAATAGGCCTCAATAAAGAGAAAACTAAGTGGAAAACGGGCTTAAGGCCGATTAAGGCCCATTAAGGTGCAATCGGGCCCAATAGGGGAAAATGGGCCCAGCGATTTAAATTAAGCCCAGAAAAGTATTAAATACAATTAAATTGTATAATATCTGACCTGAGGAATATTAATACGCAGTTCCGGGCGTCTGATTGGGAGCATATCGGACTGCGCGACGAGACGACAAGGGAAAAGAAAAAGGTCAGACTCGACGAGAATCGAGGTAAGGGAATTCTGCGGACTGCTAGAGGTAACAGTACGCAATTTTACATTCATATGCAGTCCTTTAAAACTAATTGAAGGGTCTAGAGGTCGAAAAACAATTTTAGTGCCCCGTATGGGCAAAATTACTAAAATACCCTTGCTAAGGGTAAAATTCTAAAAATTTAGGAAAAATTGGGAGGAGCAAGGACAAGAGGTTCCTGCTCGTTCTGGAGGGATTTCAACACATGCATGAGTAGGCTGGCTCACTTTTAAAGAAAAATGCATAGCATTGCATATCTTATCTGATGTGATTTCTGTGAAAACTATTTGGAAATAATCGAGCCGCCTACATGTTTTATTTACATGTGACGTGCTAGAGATCAGCTCGCACGATGTTTGACTTGTGTGATGCATGCATTAGTGCTAGAGCGAGAGCTCGCACTAGAGTTTTACATGCATAGGTGCTAGAGTATAACTCGCACCAGATTTCACATGATCTTCATGACAGGGTGCGGAAGTTTAACTCGCACCAGACTTTATAAGATTTTCATATGATTTATGTACAGAGTGCTGAGCATAGCTCGCACTAGTTTTACTAGATTTGTGGAGTAGCGCTGTCTGCCCTTGGAGTCAGCCAAAAGGCCCAACAGGCTCAATAGACCTCTTAAGTAGGGTGAGAGTGAGGGATGAGGTTGGCGGCCTTGTGGAGATGTAAAGCGGGCTCTGCCAAGTTTACTTGATTTGATGAGAGTGCTGAGCATCGCTCGCACTGATTCTTAAGAGAACATACAATGAGCCGTGCTTGGAGCATCGGGTAGACTGTGTGTCACCGATTTAATAGGCTCGCACGTGCGTTTTGAGACATGGCAACGAGTATTGAGTTATGAAAACCTCTGTGGGAAGCAGGCCAATTGGGCTGGAGTACCTAGAGTGATATGGGTCCATGGAGTACGATGTACCGTGCAAGTAGCATGGAGTACGATGTACCATGGGGTATCTTCGGATACGGTATCTTTGTGATACAGAGTATCTTCGGATACGGTATCTTTGTGATACGGGGTATCTTTGTGATACGGTATCTTCGTGATACGGGGTATCTTCGGATACGGCATCGACGGATGCGTGAGATCGGATAAGACTGACGGGTTGGATTGACCCACCTCCCGAGCAGTTCCCGATCAGGGTGAGACCTCGCACACTGGGATCCGTGAAGCTAGAGGACTCATGAGGACATATTGGCCAGTCCTGGTTATTACCGATATACAGTATTGCCTAGTCTCGTATCTTGTATATATATACGTATGTTTTCGATACCGATGCTTTTGAGAAATTCTATTTCCATGGTTTTGTGTGAGTCAGGATCACCCGAAGGAGGGGTCGAGTCCTGACTTCATTGTGAAATTTTTAAGGAGAAAGAAATGATTTAAAATAATTGCATGTTGAGTTTTCCGTGCAACTGGATTTACATAACATCACAACATCATATCATATGTTTTAAAATGTGTGGAGAAAGGGTGGTTTATGCATGGCACCACGTTCATGTAGGTAGTATGGTTACCTACTTGTTCGTAGGATTGCCTTACTGAGCTTGATGTGCTCACCCCTTTCATTTTCTCCCACAGATGATCTCCAGTTGAAGTTGAGGCGACTCAGTACTGCATTCTGGATATCCGCTGCTGCCCATCAACATAAGGTATATACACTTGTACTTATTGTATCTACATAAGCATAGCACAGTAACATGTTTGTAAGTAACTTTAGGGGATGTATAAATAATATAACAACTATAAATGACTGGAGAAGAAATAAGTACTGGGGTAGATGTATGGTGGGACTGGCATTGACGCACAGCCCAATTAGTAGTGGAGTGTTGGTCACGATTCGAGGACAGGTAAGAATTAAGTAAGAAAATAAACAAAAACGCGAAAAATTCACTCTGATTTTTTGGATAGTTGGGTCGTGACAACGAGTATCATATAGATGACACATAGCGTACCTTATACCGTGAGTATATGAGGAGATAAGGTTGATTGAGATGAGCCAGAGGGTAGGGCTGACCCATCCCCCTTCAGGCGAAGTGATGCCCTGTGTACACCTGATCAGTGAGGCCTGGGATCACTGACTATGACCATATGTCGTGGATATTTGATTGCCAAAAATTCCATGCTTGTCTCAGAGATTCGAGAAATAGAGATAACTCAGAAAAGAAAGAGATTTGAGGAAAAGAAATGATTGAGAAAGTAAAGAGATTTTGTGTTTTGATAAATCTTTGATTTAAACACTCGTGTCGTGAGGGCATTGTTTTATGAATCATGTTTTAAAATGGAACTATGACATATTTGATTTACATGAAAATGCAAAATGAGAAATATATGTTTAAATGCATTTTTGTATAATATTTCCATTTATATCGAAAACATGGTTCTGGTTTATACATGCATGGGCTATGTAGGTAATACGATATCTACCTGCTAGCATTCATTTCCTTATTGAGCTGTGGTTTGCTCATCCCACTATTTTTCCCCTCCAGATACTGAGAAGTAAGGCGGTGCAGTGGTCTCTGGATCCCTTTTTGTGTTAGACAACTCCCACCAGTTGCAAAGGTATAAGATTTGTATACACATGAGTATTTTGTATCTATTATCTTGTATCGCATAGTTATACCTTAGAAATGTAACAGTTTTCTGGGGATGTTATGTAAAGATATTATTATAAATTAATTTCTTATATTTACACACTTAGGAGTGTGAATTAAATTTTAAATATTTTCGCTGTAAAACTTTGGAACTTTAGTAATTACATCGCCTCACAGCCAACCGTAGTAGCGTAAGTATAGATAAAGGACACCTGGAAGTGGGGTGTGACATCCACACCCATGAATGATAGCCAAGTGACTGAGCATGTATATACAGATTGTAAGTTAAAGATAAAGGGAAAGGAAATAACAACCAATTTAATTTTATTGAATATGAATGATTTTGATGTAATATTGGGAATGGATTGGTTGGCTACCAATCATGTTGTTATGGACTGTCATGCTAAGACCTTGATGTTTCCAGAGATAGAAAATCATGTTGTAAGATTTGTGAAATGAATTGAAAGAACATAATTATGATAATGAAAAGAGTATGATTTTATTTAATCTACTTGAGAGATGAATTTCTATGCTTATGTTGAATATTGATGCGATGACTTGTGATACTAACGGTGGAAAGAATGATGTGAAGTGTTCATTACCTACGTGATCGATATAGATGAGGCACACCCGGAATTGAGGGACATACCCATAATTACGGATTACCCTGATGTCTTTCCGGATGAATTAACAGGACTACCACCTGAAAGGAAATGGAATTTTGCATAGAGTTGGTGCCTGGTACAGAGCCGATATCAAAACTATCATATAGGATGGCTACGACAGAGTTGGAAGAGCTAAAGAAGCAGTTGTAATGGTTGCTAGAGAAGAGGTTTATTAGACCGAGTGTCTCACCTTGGGGAGCGCTGGGTCTGTTTGTAAGGAAGAAGGATGGAAGCCTCCGACTGTGTATAGATTACCGATTGTTGAATAAGGCCACCATTAAGAACAAGTACCCCCTTCCACGCATAGATGATTTGTTGGATCATCTTCGGGGAGCACAAGTCTTTTCTAAGATAGATCTGCGGTTTGGGTACCATCAGTTGAGGATCAAGAGTGGAGATGTACCCAAGACAGCATTTCGTACCCGTTATGGCCACTACGAGTTTTTGGTGATGCCATTCAGATTGACGAATGCCCCCGCAACATTAATGGCATTGATGAATGATATGTTTAAGCCGTACCTGGACAAGTTTGTAATTATGTTCATTGATGACATTGGTTTATTTCAAGTCCAGGAAAGACCATAAGGAGCACTTGAGAGTAGCTTTGCAGACCCTCCGAGAGAGAGAGTTATATGCCAAGCTTAGCAAGTGTAACTTTTGGTTAGAGCATATCTCATTTATGGGCCATGTTGTGTCGAAGGATGGGGTATTAGTAGATCCATCCAAGATAGAGGCAATTGTACAGTGGGAACAACCCATGATAGTTACTGAGATCAAAAGTTTTTGGGATTGGCAGGGTATTATCGGAGATTTGTTGAGGGTTTCTCCAGACTAGCTGCTCCATTGACATGCCTCACATGTAAAGATGTTAAGTTTGTATGAGATGAGGTATGTGGGAGGAGTTTTGAGGAGCTTAAGCGTCGATTGACTACTACTCTTATTCTCACCATTTCCACCAGCTCAGGAGGATTCTCGGTGTATACGGATGCATCACACCAGGGATTAGGCTGTGTGCTTATGTAGGATAGGAAGGTAGTTGCCTATGGGTCTAGACAGCTGAAAGATCACGAGAGGAACTACCCGACACATGATTTGGAATTAGCGGCCATGGTGTTTGCTTTAAAAATATGGCGCCACTATCTCTATGGTGAGAAATTTCAGGTTTTCACATATCATAAGAGCCTTAAGTACCTATTCTCGCAGAAAGAGCTGAACATGAGAGAGAGAAGATGACTCAAACTTTAAAAGGATTATGATTGTGAAATCATGTATCACCCGAGTAAGACAAATGTAGTTGTCGATGCTTAAAGCTAAAAGAACCTCGGGTTGGTGTCTTACATGGTGGTACAAGAACATGAGTTGTTGGAATAATTTGCTAACCTCAGTTTGGACCTAACCCCACCTGGATCTGAGAGATTGGACATCATGGCTAGTATGAGATTAGAGCCAGAGTTGATTGGCCGTATTCGGCAGGCTCAACAGAGCGATTGACAGTGTATCGATTGGTTGAGTCAGAGACAAGAAGGTGTGGGTATTGATTTGAGGTGAGTGCAAATAGCTTATTGAGGTTCAGAGGTAGAGTATGTGTTCTCGAGGACCCTAAGATCAGGAGACTGATTTTATCAGATGCTCACTCATCAAAGTACACGATACACCCGGGGAGTACTAAGATGTTTCAGAACCTTTGGAAGGTTTATTGGTGGTCTGGAATGAAAAGAGACATTGCTAAATATGTCGCTAAGTGTCTCGTTTGTCAGCAGGTGAAGGTAGAGCATCAGAAGCCTCCAGGATTATTGCAGTCTCTACTGATACCGACTTGGAAGTGAGAGCATGTCACCATGAATTTTGTGATGAGATTGCTGAGGACCTGCAGAGGTTATGATGCCATATGGGTTATTGTGGATCGGTTGACTAAGTCAGCCCATTTCTTAGCTATGAGAGCTACTGATACTCTGAGTCAGTTGGTGAACCTGTATGTTCGAGAGTTAGTATGGCTACATGGTGTACCAGTAAGCGTTGTTTCTGATAGGGATGCCCGCTTCACTTCCCATTTCTAGGAACATTTTCAGGAAGCGATGGGGACCCACTTGAGTTTTAGCACTGCTTTTCATCCTCAGACAGATGGGCAGTCAGAAAGGACTATACAGACCTTGGAGGATATGTTGAGAGCGTGTGTGCTGAATTTTGAAGACTCTTGGGACGATCACCTACAGTTAGCCGAGTTCGCCTATAATAATAGTTATCATGCGAGTATCATGATGGCACCCTATGAGGCACTATATAAATGCAGATGTCGATCCCCCATTGGATGGGAAGAGGTTGGTGACAGATAGATTTTTGCTCCAGACTTAGTGCAGCAGGCATCTGAGGACATCCAATTGATATGTGAGAGATTACGGACAGCTCAGAGCCGGAAAAAAGAGTTATGTTGACAAGAGACGGAGACCACTAGAGTTCGATGTGGATGAGTCGGTATTTCTAAAAGTTTCACCTCCGAAGGGTATTATGAGATTTGGTAAGAAGGGCAAGCTAAGCCCTATATATATCGGACCCTTTGAGATTTTCAAGAGAGTGGGAGATAAGGCGTATAGGTTAGCATTGCCACCGGACTTTACAAATGTTCATAACGTCTTCCACGTCTCTATGCTTCAGAAGTATCACCCGAACCCGGCACATGTGATAAAATATGAGCCATTAGAGCTCAATGAGAGTATGACATATGTTAAGAAGTCGGTTTGAATATTGGATAGAAAAGAGAAAGTGTTGAGGACAAAGACAATTTCCTTGGTGAAAGTTCTTTAGCAACATCACACGGTGGAAGAGGCCACATGGGAATTGGAGAACTTAATACGAGAGAAGTACCCCCAACTTTTTAAGGAGTAACTTCGTTCTAATTTGGATGACCAAATTCCTTAAAGGAGGGGAGGAATGTAAGACCTGTATTTTGGATGTAAGCTTTATGAAATCATGAGTACGGCGATGTATTTGCGATGTAAGCATAAGTGATGTAAGTTAATGGATTCGATGTACATACGTGTAATATGAGTTTGTAATGTACATACAAGTTTCATTGTGTATGAATATGAAGAAATGAGCTTTTAGAAGTGATAAATGTGATTGGAACTTAAAATGAGTAGTGTGGTAGAATGGAATGAAGTTGTACTTCCATTTGGTTTTGTAATGTGTACCTTTGGATATAAAATGAATGCACACAAGTTTGAATGTGTATAAAGAATGAATGGATGTCATTTTCAAACCTTAAAGGTGATTGGATGAGAAAATGACCATGGCAGCAAATTGAGGATGTTTTGTGTGAAGTTACTATAGAAAACTGCTGCAAAATCTAGAAATATGAATGCCAGAACGATCTCATAGGATGAGAGATCGATCTGGAAGGGCCAAAAATGCTCTTATTTGAGCAATGGAATAAGATAGATTGATCTTCAATGGAGCCAGATCGATATGCTAAACATTCTATAATGAGAATATCGATTTTGAGGCAAACAGATAGATTTCCTTAGCTCTCGGGTTGGAGCAGATCGATCTCCCCTGGATGCAGATCGATCTCCTTAAGCTACTACCTAGGATAGATTGATCTCAAGCCCTCGACAGATCGATCTCATGCATTCAAATTGGTGTGAAAATGAAGGATTTAAGAGGACCAGATCGATCTCATCAAGTTATTTCTATAAAGGAGTAGTGAAACCTGCATTTTTTCGAGATAGAACCATTCTTTCCATTTTAACCTTCAAAACCTAGTTTTATCTCTCTAAAATCAGCCCATTTCCAGTGAGGATTGAGGGAAAGCTATTAAATACAAAGTTGTTCATCTTAAAGAAGAGAACAACATAGTTTGGAATCAATGCTTCATTTGGGGTATTGAAGGAGCAAGGCGTATTTTCACTTGGAATAAGAGGAGAAACTAGATTTGGTAAATTTTAATACTTCAGCCCAAGTACATTGTCTACTTATTAATTTTTTGGAGTTGATTGTCATGTGTATTGATGGTTAAAACTACCTAGGCTATGATAGAACTAGGGTAACCTAGAAAAGAGAATGTGTTAGTGTGAGAAAGTGTGGTTATGATGGGTTGGTGGTTTATGGATTTTGATAAGTTGTTCTTGAAGTAATAGGAATGATTTAAGATGATTAAATGAAGCCACATTGTAAGTTTAGAGAAATTATGAAAATGGGCATGTAAGATGCTGACAAAAGGCCATAGTGAAGAAATTGATGAAATAAGAAACTATGAGTCTAATATCGATAAAAAGAGTTATTGGACTCGAGGTATGAATCAATAGGCCTAAAAGAGTCATTGGACTCGAGGTATGAATAGAACAATAAACCGAGGCCTTATGAGCGTTAATGGAGATTATAAGTCGAATCCACTATAGTAAACGCAAGAGTACTGTTATGCGAATTAAATTGATGCGATATATGACTTTGTGCAGTTCCAGAGAGTTCGCTGGAGCTGGAGCCGACCGCACAATTAAGCAGCTCTAAGGAAGTGGAAATCCCGCGATACGATTTCTAGGTAAGGGAATTCTGTAAGTATATAGAGGTAGCTACTCGTATTTTGTGAGTGAATATAGGGTGTTTATGAAATGTGCGACTATTTAATAGAGTGATTGATGATGTATGTGAATAGTTACGAGTATGTATGAGATTTGGTTTTGAAACGATTATCATAAAAAGGGATAGTAAGGCTAATAAATGGATAAATCATGTGTTTGAAATGTTTTCATATACCACAATGCTTGGTTTTGAACAAATTAATGGATAGGCTGGCCAGTATTTTTATGATGTCATGGAAAAGCATTTGAGAGGTGCTAAACCCGGTTTTGGGATTGTTTTGATTGTGCATGAGCCGCTTATCTTGTTTGTATGATGTAAATCGCGTTGGAGCCTCGCTCGCGCTAGACTTTGACGCCTTTATTTGTTTGAAACGTGCTGGAGCTTAGCTCGCACCTTGATTTTGAAAACTATGATGATGTTTTATAAACTGTACTGGAGCTTCTACTGTACGTGGCTTTCAAGTGGCTTTCTTAAGCGTATAACCGTACTAGAGTTGTGCTCGTACATGGTTTCTTTATGATTTGATGCAAAAATGCCGTACTAGAGCATTGTTCATACGAGGTGGTTTAGTTAGGATGCATGAGTCGTGCTAGAGCGTTGCTCGCACAAGTTTCACACCATAGTAAGTATGATGCCATGGAAGTTGGTAAGATCCTCAAGCCCTACATCCTTAAGCCCTGAAGAGGCAGGGAGACTATGTTTGGTGGAGTGGCTCTCTTACGGTAAAACCCTCAAGCCCAACATCCTTAATCCTGAGGAAGCGGGGTGTCATGCCCCGCTTTTGGGAACCCTTCTATCCATACATTCTCTACTACGGTTGGGCTGTGAGAAGATGCAATTACTAAAAATTCATTCATTTACAACGGAATATTTAAAGCTTTAATTCACACTCCCAGGTGTGTGTGTAGATACACAAAATTAATTGTATAAATACCATGTGCTTACATATCATCCCCATAATACTGTTTACAATTCCAAGACATAACTGTGCGATACGATAAATTAGATACAAAATACTCATGTATACAAATCTTATACCTTTGCGGAATTGTGGGATCTGTTTAACACAAAAGATCTAGAGACCATCGCTCTCTTACTTCTCAGTACCTGGAGGGGGAAAATAGTGGGATGAGCAAACCACAGCTCAGTAAGGAAATGTATGCTAGCAGGTAGATATCGTACTACCTACATAGCCCATGCATGCATAAACCAAAACCAGGTTTTCGTTATAAATGGAAATATCATACGAACAATGCATTTAAACACATATTTCTCAATAGCATTTTCGTGTAAATCAAATGTCAAACTTCCATTTAAAAACATGCTCATAAATAGTGCCCTCACGGCACGAATGTGAAATGAGAGGTTTATCAAAAACATGAAATCTCTTTCACTTCTCAAATCTTTCTTTTCGCAATTCTCTTTCTTTTCTGAGATTATCTCTGTTTCTCGAATCTCTGAGACAGGCATGGAATTTTCGGCAATCAAATATCCACGACATATGGCCATAGTCAGTGATCCCAGGCCTCATTGATCAGGTGTGCATAGAGTATCACTTCGCCTGAAGGGGGTGGGTCAGTCCTACCCTCCGGCTCATCTCAATCAACCTCATCTCCTCCTATACTCACGGTGAAGATACGTCATGTGTCATCTACGCGATACTCGTACTCACGTGCACCCAGCACGGTACATAGTATACCAACGGGTGACTACACTATTCTACGTACGACCGTGGACCCAAGTCCATACTCCAACTCCGATGGACTTTTTATCCTAAACCATGTCTCATATACCAGCCGAGCAAGCAGCGTGACACACAGTCAACGCAAAGCTCCAGCGCGGTACGATCTATCGTTAAGGCCCAGCCCGTTCAAATGGCCGTCGGCTGGTATCCCCTTGGGTCCCAGACCCCCAGGTTTACCTCAACTCAACAAAACAGGTGCGAGCATAGTTCTCGCACTTTCTCAAAACCCTCGTGCGAGTTAAAACTCTAACACGGTTCATCAAGGCATTAAAACAGGTGTAAGCTAGCGCTTCAACACCAAATCACATCTTAAAACTGATAGATGGCTATTTTCTCTTTTTAAAATTCAAAACATGTTTATTCATACAGCATGCCTCTTCATGCTAAAACATGTAAAATTAGCCAACCTATCATCAACGTTTCTCAATCCTCAAGATTAATGTATAATAGAGAAAAACATTGAAAACATGCATATCATGCTATTTCCTTACCCTGTCCCATTTCTCAATACATATATACATCCTAGTACTTTTCATGCTTCCATATCATTTCATAGAATTATAATATCGTACTAGTTCTAGCAATATATCTACGAAATTTGCCGTAAAATACGTACGAACATCTCTATAGCTAACACACAGTCCCTTACCTCGTTTTACTTGTGTGCAACTATCCGCCTTTATGCTTCTTGCGTTCTCATCTCGACTTGCTCCGGCGTATCATCTGAAACTGAAATTCATCCATCAAACACTCGAGTTAACGTTTCTAACTCTCGCTCAACTAATCATTTATCCAATGCCTTAAATACATATTTTACCCTTTGTGGTAAATCTCACAATTTTATCCCAATATCAACATGTCCAAATCATTTTCACAACATGTTCCTCCACTCAAGATATCTCATTCATCATAAACACTTCCACACTCCACTTTCTCACACTTGACTATTTCTAAGTTATATTCATTTCATACCATTCTAGGTAGTTCTATCCACAATAGGCACACCCAAATATCTTTATAAGCATTAACTAAACCAATGTACTTGGATTTGTGCATTAGAACTTACCTCATTGGATTTCCTCTTGCTCCAATTAGGATTGCCCTTTATTTCTTCAATCCATCAAATGGGGAAATGCCTCTAGACTATGTTGTTCTTCTTTTTGTTGTGAACAACTTTGTCTCTAATAGACTCTCCTTAAATCTCACTGAAAATGGCTGGATTTAGGAGTGAGAAAGCTAGTTTTCTTTGAGTTGAAGTGAGAGGAAATGATTTTATCCCGAAATTTTGCAGATCCAACTGCTCCCATTTATAGTTTTGACTTGATGAGATCGATCTCCCTTGGGTGGAGATCGATCTGGTCTTCTACAATCCCTCTTTTCCAAGACATTTTAAAGGCAGGAGATCGATCTGTCGAGGCTAGAGATCGATCTGCTGACAAACAGAAGCTTAAGGAGATCGATCTGGTCTTAGGGGAGATCGATCTGCTTCCAACCCGAGAGCTAAAGAGATTGATCTGCTTCCTTTGGAGATCGATCTGTTCCCTTCCATTACTCACATAAGAGCATTCTGGCTCTCCCAGATCGATCTCTCATCCTATGAGATCGATCTGGCCTTCACAAATTCCAGATTTCCTGCAGTTTTTCTGCAACAACTCCCTTCAAGACTTCCTCAATTTACCTTCATAGTCCTTTCTTCATTCATCGCTCCTTGAAACTTAAAAATGTCATCTCATCCCACTTAATATAATTTAAAACTCGTGGGAAATCTTTGTATAACCAAATATACACGATATTACTCGAATGGAAATATACACTTATGTAAATCTTTCCTTCCATTTTACTATACTACTCATATTCCATTTCGATCACATTCTTCTCGTGTTCAAGTTTATTTCCTCCTACTCATGCGTAATGCAACTTGTACGTATAATTACAATTCTTATTACAAGTGCGTACATAATCTTATGAACTTACATTGTATATACTTCTCATTACAATGTATTATCATACTTATGATTTTATTTACATTCCCATGTTCCTATATACCTAGCTATATATATACGGGGTCTCACACAAGGAGGCTCTGTTCGGTGGGGAGGCTCTCTTACGGAAGGATCCTTAAGCCAATATCCTTAAGCCCTAGAGGGGTGGGGAGGCTCTGTTCGACAGGGAGGTTCTCTTACATGGGTACGAAAAACTCTGAGTATGAGGCAGATAAGACCTACGACTGGCACCCCCAACCATGATATAGGTCCGCAGAGTACGATATATCGTGTATATCACATGGAGTACGATGTATCGCGAGGTGGTTATGTGATGAGAAAGTCTGGCGAAGGACCAACCCACCTTCGTACCAGCACGATACCCCGTACACCTGGATACATGTGGTCTGGGATGATTTATGACGTAGTTGGCAAACATAGTCTTTGTGATATAGTGACTTGTCTCACTTGATTTACATAAACCACATGTTTTGATATATAAGTGTGATTATGACTGTTCAGGGTTGACCCGAGGGAGGGGTCAAGCCTTATGGGATTTTTGATTGAGAAATGATAATGATATTTGTGGTTGTGAAATGATTTTGAAGTATTGAGAATGAGATAAATCAAAATGATGTTTCAAATTGAATTTCCCTTTTATTATGAGATTTGACAATGATGAGCATGAGATGATTTGTACATGATGATCCTACCATGTTTTACATGCCAACTACCATGATTTAATTACATGATATATGTATATATGCATATGGCAAAGTTTTGTTTTCCTCATGCTTCGATTATAAATGATTTATGCATAACACTATCAGCATGTAGATAGAGTAGTTATCTACCATGCTTGCATTGTTGCCTTACTGAGCGTGTGGTTGCTCATCCCTCTCTATTTCCCCCTCTACAGAGCGTACAAAGTGGCCTAGTGAGGACTGAGGCATTTTGTTGAGATATCTGTTGCATCTCCATCACCTAGAGGTATATACACAGAGATTCCTTTTTGTATCTAAACAATGTAAAAGCACAATGATCATTTGAAATTGTAATATGGGGGATGTAAGTTGTTATAATATATAGTATGTATGAACATACCACTTAACACTTGGATGTATGACATTTCTTTTGATCAATTGGAAAATGGATGATTAAGAATGATTATTACTGCCTCACAGCCCAACTGTGCATTAGTGAGGGTGTTCATGACTAGGTAAGGAAAAAGAAAAACGCGAAAAATTGGTAGTGATTTTTAGACGAATTGGATAAATAGGGTCGTGACAGTACAGGCGTACCAGGTGCAACTGCCTCTCTAGGCGCAGTCCCTGCATCCTGCCCCTATCCTCCTGGCATAGTCAGTGCCACTAACTCCACTATGGTGTCAAGGTGATTCTCTAGTCTCGCGAAACGTGCCTTGATACTCTAGGGTACCTCAGTGGGACCTATCATATCATCTCGGGTCTCTGACCTACCTCTACAGCCTCGAGCCCTACCTCTAGCCTCTCTACCATGGCTGGTATTAGCCATAATAGCCAAATTCCTGCATTTATAACCATTAATTTGTCTGATTTCCATCTCATATACACAATTGTAACTGAACAAAGTACAGTACTATGAGGATGTACACTTTCCTAATTACTAATATCGACTCACATCAGACCAACTCGACTCTGATACCATTCAGTCACAACCTCCCCTCCCGTGACCTACCAAAATCACCACAATTTTTTTCACAATTTACTTACCTCTCCTTCTATCATCACTCTACATAAAACCGTTGGGCTATGATTCGATATTAGTTACCTCACACACATTCATTCCATAACATACATGCAGATCAATACAATTATCTATTGTATGTAAGTACTCTTTGCTTAAAAGTAAACTCATATATTAAATACAATTACTTGTACATATACATCCCCGACCGTACATTTGTTTACGTAACTATGCTTTTACATTGTTCAATACAAAATATTTCAAATGTGTATACCTCTCGTAAGATGGATATGCAGCGGATCAAGGGATACCAGTCCTCAACCATGCTCGACTACTGTGAACGTTCTGTAAAGAGGGGAAATAAAAAGGAGGTGAGCTCATAGCTCAATAAGGAAATCAAGAAAGCAAGTAGATAACCATACTATCTACAAAATACAATGCTCATGCCTTGAAATCATTTCCTTATCGATTCATATCTAAAGCATGCACCCTGCTTGAAACTTTTGTGCAATATATACATATAGATACAAATCGTCAGTTATAAAACTGAAAACATGCTGGTTTAACCACCTCAGCAGTTTATGCAAAACATTGCATTTCTCATGTAATTTCATATAAATCACATTTTATCATGCCATTCAATCAAATCAAAAAAATATGACATATCATCATGTCTAAAAAATACATGGAAATCTGGGCCTCACCCATCTCTTGGGTTACCCTTTCACAATTCACAAATTCACATGTTCAGGTTATAAAACCATGTGATAATTCATTCAAGAAATATCAATTAACATTGCATGAAAAGAGATAGGCGACTACATGTTCTGAGATTATGATCATAACTCACTTTTCGTGATCCCAGGCTACACAGTACTCGGTGTGTGGGGTCTTACAATTGCTGTAACGAGAGGTGGGTCAAATCCTCTACCGTCAGCTAATAACTCACTCATATCGTGTAATCACGATACAACATACTCCATGTGACATACACGGTACAAAGTACTCTATGGACCTAAACTCAAGGTCGGGATGCTTGCCATAAGTCTTAGTCCTCATACCTTGGATATACCTCATAGTTGGGATGCTTGCCATAAGTCTTAGTCCTCATACTATGGATAATATTTTCGATAGCCCTCTACCATATCTCAAAATATGCATGTACGACACACAGTTAGCACAGGCTCCCAGCACGACTGTTTCATGCTTTCTTTCAAAATCCGATACGTGCTAGTAAACTCCCAGCACGACCATAACACAAGCGATATAAATCTAGTGCGAGCAATGCTCTCAGCAGTATGTCATGTAAAGATCGAGTATGAGTAGTGCTCCCAATACTCTATAATGCATCAATCAATGAAACTGGGTACGAGCTAAGCTCCCAGTACTCTATCATGTAAAACTGAGTATGAACAATGCTCTTAATACTCCAAAATGCATAAATCACATTTAAAATTAAGTACGAGAATATACTCAAGTACTAGGTGATGCATATCTCAAAATATAGTGCGAGTATTCTCTAGCACTAATTGTTTACACACAAACCCGATAGATGGCTTATTTAAATTAAATTTCACCTAATTAAATCAAATAGGCATTCAATGTGCTGTTTTCGCATATACATGAAAACATTAGCCATTCTATCCATATACATTCAAAACATGTTGAATTTAATCACCCACATGCTTCCTAAGCTTTTTAACTTATTGGATCCTACCGAACGTTTCTTTACACGGAGTTTCATATAGCATATATTTATCGAAATTCTATTCGAAATACGTGTAACTATCTATAGCTACTCACGAAGTTTCCTTACCTCGGATCACGTCGCGTGACCTTACATCGTTGGTATTGCTCACTCTCGCAGTTCGATCAGCTTCTAATATCAACTTCGAAGGCTGTTAGTAATTTGCCCACATCATTATACCTTAATATACTTGTTTTCATTTGCATGACTATAAATCAATGCTTTTAACTCCTCTCAATGCCTTAATCTCATCACTTTCTCCCATTATGGTGTTATACCATATATCTCATATACTTATCTTCATTTCTCATCTATTCCAATTTATGTATTTCATAAAACTACCTTAAAATCCTTCATACATGCTCATTTCATCATTAAATCCATGTTTACTCAACTTCCTCATCATTTTCTCAATTTCATACCAATATCTAGGTCATGGATATTTTTCATGATCAAGGTGTTTTCAATAGTTTAAACATACACTAATCCACTCACTAAGACACCTAGATTAACATATATTTACTTGGTGTATTAAATCTTACCTAGCTTCAACTTTTCTCTATTTCACCAAAATTGGCAAAATCCACATTTCTCCTTCAATCTTTGATTCTAACTTCTTGTTTCCAAGTATGTTGTTCTACTCTTCACTAAAAACAACTTTGCTGAACTAAATCTCACTTAAAACTACTTGAAAGTTGAAGTTTTTTGAAGTAGAAAGATTAGGTTTAAATTTGGTTCTTGCAAGGTTTTTGTATTTCTTGAGAAAACAGAGGTTGCAGAGCCTTGTATTTATAGAATTGCTCTAGGGGACCAATCTACTACCGGTGAGGGATCGATCTGTCCTACCTTTTCCTATCCAGGAATTGACCTTTTGAGCTTAGGGGATCGATCTGCTCTTGAGCATGAGATCGATCTGCTTTACACAGAACCTTAAGGAGATCGATCTGGCCTTGTTATGAGATCGATCTGTTCTACCCAGAACCTATTCAAGATTGATCTGCATTGAATGAGAGATCGATCTGCTCCTCTTCTGAAGCAGTTCTGCTGCAAATTCTTCCCAAAATTCAATGTTACATCCATATTAACTTTGTTTAATTACCTGTTTTACATTTCATACACATTAGCAACTTAAATACATTCTTTCCTTATGATTTATATCAATTGTGACCTATCCATACATCATGAAATCATAAAGAATACATATCTAATTTCTGGCTTTACAAGTTTTCCCAAATTTCCAAAGTTAAACTCTCATTCATTTGCTTCTATATTCATTTTACATTTCATTCACACTTAGAGCTTAAAAACATCCATTACTTATGATTCATATGTAATGTAACTTGTCTGTACATTTTGGAACCATATACATTACATAGAAATTTATAGGTCTTACAGTGGAGGCGTTTGGTAATGAAGTGTACACAAGCAAGGAAAGAAACGTGGGAGTGGTAGTGATGATGTCTGACGGAACCAAAGGAAAATAGAGGAAGAATCAAAGATCAAACCCGGGAGGCAATGGTCTAAACTCAAGGTGTGGTAGGTGGTTGTCAACTCGAGAAATGTATAGGATAAAATCGGTGAAAGCAGGAAGGTGAGTAGAAAACGAGTGAGAAGTTAAGAACAAAGAGATCAAATGAAACAAAAAAAAAAGGAGAAATGGTCTGATGCAAATCGAAAACAAGTTGAAACAAATGAAAAAAGGCTGGAAAACTACAACAACCCATGATTTAAGCAGAAGGCAAATGAGCAAGAAAGGGAGTGAAATGGGAAGATTGGAAAGATGAAGCAAGGAGGGTAAACGAGAGGAAGAAAGAGGGAAAGAAGGCTGAAGGATTCAGAAAAAATGGAAGATAAACAGAGTGGTGAAGCTTGAAAACATAGGCGAACAAGGAGAATGGAATGGAGTAGCTGAAACAGTAATCCTTCTTCCACCTTGTTCCATTTCTGAAGTCGTGGGGCAAGGCTGCATTGAGGCTTGTGGATTACTGCAGAACTGAGAGTGGGTTGAGTTGTGAAGAACAGAACCAAGAAAGCCAGAGCAAAAGGAGAGGCTGGTAGACGGTGGGCTGAGAACGGAGAGAGAGAGCAGCGCCAACGAAGGAAGGAAACCGAGGAAACAAGAGAGTAGCATGTATAACTGAGAAAAATTGAAGCTGTCGAAAGCATGGAATCGTGACAGAAGGGAGGAAGTTAGAAACAGAAGTTGGAAAATTGAAAACAAGAGAAGAGGCCTGAAAACAGGGACGTAGACCGAAGTAAGAGCGCGAGAGAGAGAAGCTGAGAGCAGAGGAGAATGACGGTGGTCGAGTGGAGTTAGAGTGGAGAATGACGATGGTGGCTATGACCAGAAGGACGGGGGAGAAAGTAAGGCAGCGTCGGTGAAGGGATGATAAACAGTAGCTCGTGAAGAAAAGAGGAAGAACAAAAAAGAAGAGGAAAAATGCGTGAAAAAGGAAAAAGGAAATTAAAAAAAAAAGAGGTAATATATATATATAAGTAAATGAGATTATATATATATATATATATATATATATGAAATATTAAAGATAGAGTAGAGGGCACAGAGAAATAAGGAACCTTGGGGAAAGAACTCCGGGGAAATAAATCGAGTGAACTGAACCCACCGACTTGCAACATTGAGGCATTGAGGATTACGGACAGACACCGAGGTAAGAAAAATTATGTGTGCTGCTAGAGATAGATGCACGTAGGTTTCTGTGGATTTGTAGATATCGCATCCTAGGCCGAATATACAAGCATCAAAATTTTAGAAGGCATTAGACTAATTTTATTGTACCCTGAATTTTAAACTGAAAAATGGCAAGTTAGCCTCTTTCTGAAATGATTTATTTTCAAATTGAATTTTACAGCGATTTTAAAGAAAATAAATTGCTTATAAATTGACACTTGCAAAAGTGCTTGAGCGCATGTAGACTATGTGTCACACTGAATTGCTCACACTGGATTTTTATAAGATTTATGAGTGAAATCGTGCTAGAGTCATCGTGTATTGCTGTGTGATCTTGCATTGACCTGCTCGTATGTGATTTTGAGTGAAACCGTGTTTGAGTCATCGTGTATTGCTGTGTGATCTTGCACTAAACTGATCGCACGTGATTTTGAGTGAAACTGTGCTGGAGTAGTCGTGTATTACTGTGTGATCATGCACTGACTTGCTCTCATCTCGGCACACCTGATCTGTAATGCCCAAAGTCACCAACATTGGCCAATTATCATATTGATTATCGTTATAGCATGTGTTATCTTGCCTCATCTATTTGTATTACTGAATTGATCGCGTGAACTGTATTATGATTTTGAAGATTGTTTATTCCATTGCTTTAAGTTTTGGAATTTTGTAATAACTGCAATAAATTGTTTATATTATCGTTATTAACACTGCTTTTGAGTTTTCGACTCTGATTTTATTGAATTGACAGTGGCTTTGTATATTTTGCCTAATTTTACTGATATATATTTAGGTAGTGTATTTATCTACCTACCACGTGTTTTTTTTACTGAGCACGTTGAGCTCACCCCTTTACTTTCATCCATAGAGCCTCATTCGTAGCTGGGATTGTTTTGTAAGTCGAATAAATTTGAACAGCCACACGTTAGCAAGGTATTCGACCGTGTTAAAGGTATACTTAGTATAGACATTTGTTTTTATATCTAAATTTTGTAAGTACAGTAATGTATAGAGAAATGTGTTTGGGGGATGTGAACATGAAAGAACAATTATGATGGTTAATTGAAGGGTACCTCAATTGGAATTATGTTTGAAATTGTTACCAAGAAAATGATTTATTAGATTGATTTATTATTCTGACCTATTATCGACTCGTAGCCCAACCAAAATGAGTATAAATCGAGTTGTTACAACCTATCTTTGATCAACTCAAACCACCATTTTCACCACACATTGTATTACCAAAAGTGTCAAAATCAAAATCACAATGGATCCCTCAAGGCTTGCAAATTTTGCTAGCCTTAAAGTTCCTTCGAGTTTGATTCATGGCTTCTCTTGAACGATTCGTGTGCCAACCAACCTATAATCCTTTTTGCATGTATACAAAATTATATTTCACACTTTTAATAATAATATTCATAAAAAAAATCATCTAAATATCAAGAACTACTTTCACATAAATCACCAAAAACAAGGAACATGCATCTTAGTAGTTTTACAAACTATAACCAAATCATGTATTAAATCTTCTTTATGCCTAAATCAATTTTTAAACATCATAAATCAATTATTAAATTAAATTTACACAATTGAAATTATTCTTAGAACACTTTTAAAACCATCTCAGTTCACATTAAAATTAAACCAAACACCTAGCATGTATCTTTATGCATTAATAACAAAATCTTAAAACTTAACCTAGATTTTTATTGTTTCAAGTGAGGCTCTGATACTAATTGTTGATTTTCGCTCATGCATTAACATTCAAAATGTTTAAAACGTAATGCAAGATAAGCATGATCAGAGTAATGTAGTAGGAAATAAACAAAGAAACATTGAAACCATGAATGATCAACTTGGTACTAATCATTATAGAAATCGACAAGCATGCTTAAAGCAACCATGGAATTTGAAATTTTCATACCTTCATGTCTTATAATCTCGTAATAAAAAAGACTTTGAATCCCCTTTATGTTGTGAACCAAGGCCATCAATTGTTCAGTCTCTAACGATGGCCCACACAAGAAGTTATGGAATTTTTGATAGGTTGGATTGTATTATAACTGTCACTATGCTAGTAACTTGACTTTCATAAAGTCAACACAAGGTCATTTTGTCTCTTAAAACTCAAAACCAAGCAAGAAACAATTTTCTTCTTGAGTAAGTTTGAAATAAGAAAGAAGAAGAAAATGGAGGGGCAACAAACTCTATAAGATCTTTGATAACTTTATGAAAATAGAGCTATTTTGTGCTTATTTTCTTCATTATTTAATTAATCCCCTTATTATTTTGTTAATTATACCCCAGTATTAATTAAATTGCTCATGCTTTGTAGACAAATAAATTTTAGATGATTTTTAATTATTTTAGTAGAAAATAGACTAAAAATGGGCAAGAAAGGAAATTGGGCCACTAAAAGACAAACAAATGTGAATTTTCGTCTTGTAGCATAAGCAATCATCCCTCTCTGTTATTGACACCTTGCATGCCACGTGTCCACATCTTACTCATGCTTGAAGGATAAGAACAAGGGACATCTTGGCTAACACAAGAGATATACATACCCTTGACACCTTGCATACTTATGTGGATAAAAAGACGAAAAGAAAGGTGCTAAAAGAAAGAGAGGTGTCCATGGCTGTTAGCAGACCTCGGTGACATAGAAATATCCTATTTGGAGAGTCAACTGTTGTCATGCCCCAGAAGCGCGGAAAAATGGGGCTAATTAAAACTTTTTATCCATTAACTATGTTGTTTTCCTGTCCATGTCTAGATTTAAAATCTTTTTCATTTTTCAGGATCTCATTACATTACATACATTCTGTATATATAAAATTATTTACAACTATTACATCCCGACTATTATATACAATAGTGTCTATTATGTATCACATGTCTGGAATATAAGTAAGACTGTACCTCAAGGCTACGAGAGTATCCGATGAAAGGTCGGACTACCTTGTCAATGACCACAGTCTCGTATGTGCAGTAGACTCGCTATAGATAATCAGGGAGGTGGAGAGGAGGGGGTGAGTTTTTCAGACTCAGTAAGAGATACATTTAAAATAGCTTTAAATACTCAAAACATGGTAAAACTCATGGTTTTACAATTCAGCATAAACATGTACTGGAGTAGAGATGCTTACATTTCATAAAAGCAGTAAAAACATGCTTAAATCATAAGTTTACACATCATGCATCCTTTTAGTAAAACTCATATATAGTATGCATATCACGTCGTGTAAACAAGTAAAAAGCATCTCAAAACTTAATCATGCATATCATAACATGCTTATCACTTTGGAAATGAAATCATATTATCATATGCACATTTCGTAAAACATACTCATGGCTACCTTTAAAATCTCATCATAAAAATATGTGCTTAATAAAATCATAAAATAGATAGCATGAAATGTGCGAAAACATATATATATCGTTCCGTTAATTCATCGTGTAGCGTCAGGCAATTGTCTCATATACTGGTCCCGTAGGACTAAATCATGGGTACTCATGGCCATAGTACAGGGAGCCGTAGGACTGGATCAGGGTCGTACGCTGCCCTATCTCTCGTGCACCACTAAATGGGGACTATATGCACGAACTCACGTGCATCACCAAGTGTGGTCTATACGCACGTTTCTCATATCAAGTCAGAGCCTGCCCGTTCCCTGGCCGTCGGCTAGGTAGATCCTCGATCGTCTCCATACGAGATCGACCCCAGATCCTCTGACTTTCTTCATGTCATGCCTTTTTACCCCACAAAAATCATTTTGGGCCTCTTACCCGTGTATTAAAATCATTACGGGACTCTAACCCGATTTTCATAAATCATTACGGGACTCTAGCTCGTTTTTCATAGAAAACATACTTTTCATAAATCATTGCGGGACTCTAGCCCTTGTAAATATGGAAAGCATAGTTATCAAAGTTAATTCTTGAGACTCATACCCGTACCGTGAAAATATAGCTTAAAAGCTGTCTCGGGACTTTAATCCGTATCATGAAAACATGGTTTCATAAAACATATCGAGACTTTAACCCGTAATCTCACATAAAAATACTAAGCTTTCATTTCAGAAGTGAAAAATCACTTTTATAAACATGTATGCTGTAAAAATGTATCTCATATATATAAAACATGCTGAAAACTCGAGAAATGGTTTTGGTTTCGATTTGAATACAGTTGGAAATCCATTTCGTCCAATTCTCATACATAAACAGCTGGTAAGGATAAAGGAGTACTAACGCTACTCTAAATTATATCCCTTACCTCTTAGCGACTGATGTATAACACTTTCCTCGATGCTCGAATTTACCTCGTAAAACATGTCGATAGACCGAGCTACTGCAAAATAAGTTCAATTTATCACATATGGCTTAAATTCATTTCAATATATCCAAATATGTGATTATATCGAAGCTTTGACCAAAAGTTGACTTTTAATCGATTTTACTCTTTTTGCTCGGTTTTATCGATGTAAACCTCGTTTTAAATCATATTTAATTCAACAAATATTTTCCTCATATTTATTATGGTCGATTTAGCTAATTGGACCAATTTCTCTCTTATTGGGCCAAATTACACCTTAATGGGCCTTAATTCGTTTTAAGCCCGTTTCCACTTATTAATTCTTTCATCAAGGCCTATTGGGCTCACTGGGCCCATCAATACTTATTGGGCCTTTTTCTATACTTTTTGAATAGCCCGTAGATCATTTACGACAATTTAATTAAAATCTCAATTTAATCCACTAAATGCGCAATTAAATCCGTAACTCGTAAAATAAACTTTTAATGCGCGATAATTATATAAATTGTCGTAAATGAGCTTTACTTACCTGAGATTTTACGATAGTGCGCAAATCGAAGTTCGATCGAGCTCACGTACGCGATTTATCGTCGAACTGCATAATTATATATATTTAATTTCGGGTAAATTTTCGATCAAATATAATTTAAATAAATTTCTCAAAAATTAAATCGGTCACTTTTGATCTCTTACCGACTTACCCGAAGTCTGATGTATCCCCGAAAATTTTTCCTTTTTTCCTTTTTCTCTTTTCCTTCCCTTTTTCTCCTTTTTCCCTCTCGGTTGCCGGCATTTTCCTCGCCAGTTTTCATCGAGGGTCGGCGTTGGCTGGGTCTCCTCCCGCCTGGTGCGTCCGTCGGGGCCCTCGGCGGTGAGCAGATGGGAGCTCGGCTCCCTCGCTGCCTCTGCTCCTCGTTTCCCTCTGTTTCAGTCGCGATTTCGCGACAATTCTACTTTTCTCTTTTCTTTTTTTTTTTTACTTTTTTTAAACTTTATTATTATTTGATTATATTTTATTAATTAATTTATTTAATTTATTTTAATTATTTCAGTGTATTTTTCACATATTTTCGGGATAATGTCCCGGGCGAAAATTACGAAAATTTGAAATATCTTCGTATCTTGACCAATTGGACTCGAAATTTCAAAATTTCTTCTTTATCGATCAAGATTTCCTAAATCCATATTTTTAATGAAATTTCTTCATCGAATTTACACCGAAATTAGGATCTTTTGACCATTTTACCCTTCTACACGTTTGGGATAAATTTAGACCGATTTCCTTCTCGGACTCACTATTTTTTCTCATTTAAATTTCGTATTTTTTGTCCAACAATTTAAATCCCTTTAAAAAAATTCGGGTTTCACATTTCTCCCCACCTTTTAAGAATTCAGTCCTCTGAATTCAAGCTGGTCCATCAACTACGTAAGAGTACTTCTCCTTCATTTGGCTCTCTAGTTTCCAAGTGATTTCTTCTGTCTTGTGGTGTTGCCAGAGAACCTTTACTAGTGGAATAGTCTTAAATCGTAGCACTTCCTCTCTTTTTTGAAGCGTACTATACCCTTTATCGGTGACACCTTAACAAATACAGAGTCCCTAACCTGAAATTCAAGAGGATGTCTGCGCACATTGGCATAACTTTTCTGTGCGATCCTCAATCTATCACAGATCAACTGAACACCTTTACTTGCTTGTTCAACTAAATTGAAAGCAAGGTGAATCTAGGATAACGGGACTCCTTCAGAATGCTATGTCTCAAGGTGTCATCATGTGGCACATAGATACGGCCTTGGTACCTCAGTAATCTATCATCACTGACCGTAAACTTAGACTGTGATCTCTCCTCTGCCTGGCTAACCATATCCAGTAATCTTTGATCGTTTCGCTGTCCAACTCTAACCTGATCTAGTATACTGGGTTCAATCCGTAGGCTAGCCATGTATCCATGCTCAATCTCATCCATACTGATCTTGAGTTTGGCGAATTGTTCTAATAAGTCTCATTCTTTAATCATCATATAGACACCATACCCTTTCTGCTCAGGGCGTCAGCTACCACGTTCGCCTTATCAGGATGATATAAAATCTCACAATCATAAACCTTGAGGAGCTCTATCCATCTCCATTGTCTCATATTTAGCTCCTTCTGATCAAATAGTTCTTAAGATCTTATGGTCAGTGAAAATCTGAAATCCTTTTCCATATAATTAATACCGTCATATCTTGAGTGCAATCACTACTGCAGTTAACTCCAAGTCGTGAGTGGAATGATTACGCTCGTGATCCCTTAGCTGACGGGATCCATAAGCTACCACTCTACCATGCTGCATAAGCACACAACCGAGACCTTGGTGGGAAGCATCATTGTATACCACAAATCCCTCAGACCACTCGGAATGGTCAAGACTAGTGCTGTAGTCAATGAAAGCTCTGCTTACACTACTCAGGCCATATAAACTGAACCTCTTTACAGGTCAGTTTGATTAATGGAGCTGTTATCTGTGAAAACCCTTCAACAATCCGTCGGTAATACCATGCTAATCCCAATAAGCTTCTGACCTCAGTGACTGTACTCAGTCTTTTCCCATCTCAATGCTAACCTTGAAAACACTGAAACCTCTCTCAGTTGATCAAATAAGTAGTCAATCCTTGACAGGAGGTACATATTCTCAACTGTTGCTTTATTCAAAAGCTTGTAGTCTATACATAGACAGAAACTACCATCCTTCTTTATGGTAAATAGTACTGGTGCATCGCATGGTGACACACTAGGCCTTATAAACCCCTTATCAAGTAATCCTTATAACTGCTTCTTTAATTTTAATTTTTTTCTACCAATGTCATTTGGTAAGGTGGCTTGGAGATGGGCTAAGCATCTGATACTAGCTCAATGGCAACTCAACTTCTTTCTCTGGTGGTAACCCCGGTAAGTCTTTTGGGAATATTTTGGGAAACTCACATACCACCAAAACATCCTATATACTTCGTAGTTCCCGACTCTCATCAGAAATGAAGGCAATGTATCCTTCACACCATCAAACATCATACGTCAATCTCATACATAAACATCATAGCATTTCATAACTTTAACACTATGCACTTTTATTACATCAAAGTCTTTCATAAGCAACCATACTAGATCTACTAATAGCTTCTTATCTCCTACCATGATATCACATGCTTTACATATCATATCTGTTTTCTGTATCGCGTGCATAGGTGTACTTATGTGCAACATGTAATCTAATAACTCTAAGTTTCCTATGAAACTTACATGCAGATTGTGGTAACACAAACGAGTGCGTGGAACTTAGGTCACACAGTATATGTGCTTCATGATTACAGACAAGGAGAGTACCCCGAATAGCATCGAAGGATGTATCTGCTGTCTCCTGGTCATAGGCGTACACTCGACCCTGGGAGACAGGCTTCTTGCCCTTATCTGCAGCTGTGGCTCTCCTCTGTGGAGCCTGAGTCAGTCTCTCTATCTGTCTAAGTGCCTCATGAGGTTCCTGAGATCTCATAAGTGAACACTCTCTCATCAGGTGTTCTGTTTCACCACATCTGTAGTAAGCAAAGGTACCTATGCGACAAGGTCCAGTGTGAATATTGCCACATATCATACACTGTGGCACTCTTATCTTAGGGCCTCTAATCATCCCTACGGTACCAACAGGAGTCTTGGGCTTACCAGCCCTTATCTGAGGTCCTTCCACCCTCTATCTCTTGGGTTGAGCCCCTTCTCAAATCATGTCGAGAAGCAACTGTTCTCTGGATCGTATCTCATCAGGGTTGTAAATCTATTCTCATACTTGTCTACTATAAAACTTCCCTATTACAAATCCAAAAACTCAGCATGTATCTTCTTTCAAGCTGCAAGCGGTACATACTGCTCTCGGAATGCGACTAAGAAAGCATTCCATGTGATCTCTAAGGGATCCTCGGCTAATGTCGTCTGTGTGGATCTCTTCTAGAACTTAGCCTGTCCCTTTATCATTTAACCCATCATAATCACTCTCTCCCTATCAGTACACCCCAAAACTGAAATATCGTCTCAATATCAATGATTCACTCCTCAGCCTTAACCGGGTCCTTAAGCCCTGTGAACTCCGGAGGATGCATACTCAAGAAATCTCGCACCCTCTGAGTCTCTCTATCATCCCTATGCTGGGGAACTGCTGGCTGAGGGCTAGGGCTACTGGAGGAACTGGTGGGGGATGAGGATTAGGCGTAAGAGTAGCTGTCTCCGTACCAGGTGTACGTACCCCAAACTGCTGGGTAAACATAGTGGTAAGAGTTGTAAGTCCTTCCCTCAAACCATGTACTATCTTTTCGAGCCTCCTTATTCTTTCTCTCTCAGTAGGGCTCTGAGGTTGAGGTGGGGATGGGGGAGTGGGTTGAGCCTGTCTCCGTGGACGGCCCTGTCTATCACTCATGATTAGTGATCTACTATCTGCATAAAATCTAAGAATTTGGTCATACTTTGATAGATATGCTTACTTTATTACCAGACTAACATAGACACTTTGTGATGTAATCTAATCCTACTTCTAGACACAAACAGTATCACACAACTATTGCTCTGATACCATGAAAACTGTCACGCCACGGAAGCGCAGAAAAATGGGGCTAATTAAAACTTTTTATCCATTAACTATGTTGTTTTCCTGTCCATGTCTAGATTTAAAATCTTTTTCATTTTCCAGGATCTCATTACATTACATACATTCTGTATATATAAAATTATTTACAACTATTACATCCCGACTATTATATACAATAGTGTCTATTATGTATCACATGTCTGAAATATAAGTAAGACTGTACCTCAAGGCTACGAGAGTATCCGATGAAAGGTCGGACTACCTTGTCAATGACCACAGTCTCGTATGTGCAGTAGACTCGCTATAGATAATCTGGGAGGTGGAGAGGAGGAGGGTGAGTTTTTTAGACTCAGTAAGAGATACATTTAAAATAGCTTTAAATACTCAAAACATGGTAAAACTCATGGTTTTACAATTCAGCATAAACATGTACTGGAGTGGAGATGCTTACATTTCATAAAAGCAGTAAAAACATGCTTAAATCATAAGTTTACACATCATGCATCCTTTTAGTAAAACTCATATATAGTATGCATATCACGTCGTGTAAACAAGTAAAAAGCATCTCAAAACTTAATCATGCATATCATAACATGCTTATCGCTTTGGAAATGAAATCGTATTATCATATGCACATTTCGTAAAACATACTCATGGCTACCTTTAAAATCTCATCATAAAAATATGTGCTTAATAAAATCATAAAACAGATAGCATGAAATGTGCGAAAACATATATATATCGTTTCGTCAATTCATCGTGTAGGGTCAGGCAATTGTCTCATATACTGGTCCCGTAGGACTAAATCATGGGTACTCATGGCCATAGTACAGGGAGCCGTAGGACTGGATCAGGGTCGTACGCTGCCCTATCTCTCGTGCACCACTAAATGGGGACTATAAGCACGAACTCATGTGCATCACCAAGTGTGGTCTATACGCACGTTTCTCATATCAAGTCAGAGCCTGCCCGTTCCCTGGCCGTCGGCTAGGTAGATCCTCGATCGTCTCCATACGAGATCGACCCCAGATCCTCTGACTTTCTTCATGTCATGCCTTTTTACCCCACAAAAATCATTTTGGGCCTCTTACCCAATTTATCAAAATCATTTCGGGCCTCTTACCCGTGTATTAAAATCATTACGAGACTCTAACCCGATTTTCATAAATCATTACGGGACTCTAGCTCGTTTTTCATAGAAAACATAGTTTTCATAAATCATTGCGGGACTCTAGCCCGTGTAAATATGGAAAACATAGATATCAAAGTTAATTCTTGAGACTCATACCCGTACCGTGAAAATATAGCTTAAAAGCTATCTCGGGACTTTAACCCGTATCATGAAAACATGGTTTCATAAAACATATCGGGACTTTAACCTGTAATCTCACATAAAAATACTATGCTTTCATTTCAGAAGTGAAAAATCACTTTTATAAACATGTATGCTGTAAAAATGTATCTCATATATATAAAACATGCTGAAAACTCGGGAAATGGTTTTGGTTTCGGTTTGAATACAGTTGGAAATCTATTTCGTCCAATTCTCATACATAAACAGCTGGTAAGGATAAAGGAGTACTAACGCTACTCTAAATTATATCCCTTACCTCTTAGCGACTGATGTAGAACACTTTCCTCGAAGCTCGAATTTACCTCGTAAAACATGTCGATAGACCGAGCTACTGCAAAACAAGTTCAATTTATCACATATGGCTTAAATTCATTTCAATATATCCAAATATGTGATTATATCGAAGCTTTGACCAAAAGCTGACTTTTAATCGATTTTACTCTTTTTGCTCGTTTTTATCGATGTAAACCTCGTTTTAAATCGTATTTAATTCAACAAATATTTTCCTCATATTTATTATGGTCGATTTAGCTAATTGGACCAATTTCTCTCTTATTGGGCCAAATTACACCTTAATGGGCCTTAATTTGTTTTAAGCCCGTTTCCACTTATTAATTCTTTCATCAAGGCCTATTGGGCTCACTGGGCCCATCAATACTTATTGGGCCTTTTTCTATCCTTTTTGAATAGCCCGTAGATCATTTACGACAATTTAATTAAAATCTCAATTTAATCCACTAAATGCGCAATTAAATCCGTAACTCGTAAAATAAACTTTTAATGCGCGATAATTATATAAATTGCCGTAAATGAGCTTTACTTACCCGAGATTTTACGATAGTGCGCAAATCGAAGTTCGATCGAGCTCACGTACGCGATTTATCGTCGAACTGCATAATTATATATATTTAATTTCGGGTAAATTTTCGATCAAATATAATTTAAATAAATTTCCCGAAAATTAAATCGGTCACTTTTGATCTCTTACCGACTTACCCGAAGTTCGATGTATCCCCAAAAATTTTTCCTTTTTTTCTTTTTCTCTTTTCCTTCCCTTTTTCTCCTTTTTCCCTCTCGGTTGCCGGTTTTTCCTCGCCAGTTTTCATCGAGGGTCGGTGTCGGCTAGGTCTCCTCCCGCCTGGTGCGTTCGTCGGGGCCCTCGGCGGTGAGCAGATGGGAGCTCGGCTACCTCGCTGCCTCTGCTCCTCGTTTCCCTCTGTTTCAGTCGCGATTTCGCGACAATTCTGCGTTTCTCTTTTCTTTTTCTTTTTTACTTTTTTTTAAACTTTATTATTATTTTATTATATTTTATTAATTAATTTATTTAATTTATTTTAATTATTTTGATGTATTTTTTGCATATTTTCGGGATAATATCCCGGGCGAAAATTACAAAAATTTGAAATATCTTCGTATCTTGACCAATTGGACTCGAAATTTCAAAATTTCTTCTTTATCGATCAAGATTTCCTAAATCCATATTTTTAATGAAATTTCTTCATCGAATTTACACCAAAATTAGGATCTTTTGACTATTTTACCCTTCTATACGTTTGGGATAAATTTAGACAGATTTCCTTCTCGGACTCACTATTTTTTCTCATTTAAATTTCGTATTTTTTGTCCAACAATTTAAATCCCTTTAAAAAAATTTGGGTTTCACATTTCTCCCCACCTTTTAAGAATTCAGTCCTCTGAATTCAAGCTGGTCCATCAACTACGTAAGAGTACTTCTCCTTCATTTGGCTCTCTAGTTTCCAAGTGATTTCTTCTGTCTTGTGGTGTTCCCAGAGAACCTTTACTAGTAGAATAGTCTTAAATCGTAGCACTTCCTCTTTTTTTGAAGCGTACTATACCATTTATCGGTGACACCTTAACAAATACAGAGTCCCTAACCTGAAATTCAAGAGGATGTCTGCGCACATTGGCATAACTTTTCTGTGCGATCCTCAATCTATCACAGATCAACTGAACACCTTTACTTGCTTGTTCAACTAAATTGAAAGCAAGGTGAATCTAGGATAATGGGACTCCTTCAGAATGCTATGTCTCAAGGTGTCATCATGTGGCACATAGATACAGCCTTGGTACCTCAGTAATCTATCATCACTGACCGTAAACTTAGACTGTGATCTCTCCTCTGCCTGGCTAACCATATCCAGTAATCTTTGATCGTTTCGCTGTCCAACTCTAACCTGATCTAGTATACTGGGTTCAATCCGTAGGCTAGCCATGTATCCATTCTCAATCTCATCCATACTGATCCTGAGTTTGGCGAATTGTTCTAATAAGTCTCATTCTTTAATCATTATATAGACACCATACCCTTTCTGCTCAGGGCGTCGGCTACCACGTTCGCCTTATCAGGATGATATAAAATCTCGCAATTATAAACCTTGAGGAGCTCTATCCATCTCCATTGTCTCATATTTAGCTCCGTCTGATCAAATAGTTCTTAAGATCTTATGGTCAGTGAAAATCTGAAATTCTTTTCCATATAATTAATACCGTCATATCTTGAGTGCAATCACTACTGCAGTTAACTCCAAGTCGTGAGTGAAATGATTACGCTCATGATCCCTTAGCTGACGGGATCCATAAGCTACCACTCTACCATGCTGCATAAGCACACAACCGAGACCTTGGTGGGAAGCATCATTGTATACCACAAATCCCTCAGACCACTCGGAATGGTCAAGACTAGTGCTGTAGTCAACCGACATTTGAGCACTTGAAAGCTCTGCTTACACTACTCAGGCCATATAAACTGAACCTCTTTACAGGTCAGTTTGATTAATGGAGCTGTTATCTGTGAAAACCATTCAACAATCCGTTGGTAATACCATGCTAATCCCAATAAGCTTTTGACCTTCGTGACTGTACTCAGTCTTTTCCCATCTCAATGCTAACCTTGAAAACACTGAAACCTCTCTCAGTTCATCAAATAAGTCGTCAGTCCTTGACAGGAGGTACTTATTCTCAACTGTTGCTTTATTCAAAAGCTTGTAGTCTATACATAGACAGAAACTACCATCCTTCTCTATGGTAAATAGTACTGGTGCATCGCATGGTGACACACTAGGTCTTATAAACACCTTATCAAGTAATCCTTATAACTGCTTCTTTAATTTTAATTTTTTTTCTACCAATGCCATTTGGTAAGGTGGCTTGGAGATGGGCTGAGCATCTGATACTTGCTCAATGGCAACTCAACTTCTCTCTCTGGTGGTAACCCCGGTATGTCTTTTGGGAATACTTTGGGAAACTCACATACCACCAAAACATCCTATATACTTCGTAGTTCTCGACTCTCATCAAAAATGAAGGCAATGTATCCTTCACACCATCAAACATCATACGTCAATCTCATACATAAACATCATATCATTTCATAACTTTAACACTATGCACTTTTATTACATCAAAGTCTTTCATAAGCAACCATACTAGATCTACTAATAGCTTCTTATCTCCTACCATGATATCACATGCTTTACATATCATATCTGTTTTCTGTATCGCGTGCATAGGTGTACTTATGTGCAACATGTAATCTAATAACTCCAAGTTTCCTATGAAAATTACATGCAGATTGTGGTAACACAAACGAGTGCGTGGAACTTAGGTCACACAGTATATGTGCTTCATGATTACAGACAAGGAGAGTACCTCGAATAGCATTGGAGGATGTATCTGCTGTCTCCTGGTCATAGGCGTACACTCGACCCTGGGAGACAGGCTTCTTGCTCTTGTCTGCGGCTGTGGCTCTCCTCTGTGGAGCCTGAGTCAGTCTCTCTGTCTGTCTAATTGCCTCATGAGGTTCCTGAGATCTCATAAGTGAACACTCTCTCATCAGGTGTTCTGTTTCACCACATCTGTAGTAAGCAAAGGTACCTATGCGACAAGGTCCAGTGTGAATATTGCCACATATCCTACACTGTGGCACTCTTATCTCAGGGCCTCTAATCATCTCTACGGTACCAACAGGAGTCTTAGGCTTACTAGCCCCTATCTGAGGTCCTTCCACCCTCTATCTCTTGGGTTGACCCCCTTCTCAAATCATGTCGAGAAGCAACTGTTCTCTGGATCGTATCTCATCAGGGTTGTAAATCTATTCTCATACTTGTCTACTATAAAACTTCCCTGTTACAAATCCAAAAACTCAGCATGTATCTTCTTTCAAGCTGCAAGCGGTACATACTGCTCTCAGAATGCGACTAAGAAAGCATTCCATGTGATCTCTAAGGGATCCTCGGCTAATGTCGTCTGTGTGGATCTCTTCTAGAACTTAGCCTGTCCCTTTATCATTTAACCCATCATAGTCACTCTGTCCCTATCAGTACACCCCAAAACTGAAATATCGTCTCAATATCAACGATTCACTCCTCAGCCTTAACCGGGTCTTTAAGCCCTGTGAACTCCGGAGGATGCATACTCAAGAAATCTCGCACCCTCTGAGTCTCTCTGTCATCCCTATGCTGGGGAACTGCTGGCTGAGGGCTGGGGCTACTAGAGGAACTGGTGGGGGATGAGGATTAGGCGTAAGAGTAGCTGTCTCCGTACCAGGTGTACGTACCCCAAACTGCTGGGTAAACATAGTGGTAAGAGTTGTAAGTCCTTCCCTCATACCATGTACTATCTTTTCGAGCCTCCTTATTCTTTCTCTCTCAGTAGGGCTCTGAGGTTGAGGTGGGGATGGGGGAGTGGGTTGAGCCTGTCTCCGTGGATGGCCCGGTCTATCACTCATGATTAGTGTTCTACTATCTGCACAAAATCTAAGAATTTGGTCATACTTTGATAGATATGCTTACTTTATTACCAGACTAACATAGACACTTTGGGATGTAATCTAATCCTACTTCTAGACACAAACAGTATCACACAACTATTGCTCTGATACCATGAAAACTGTCACGCCACGGAAGCACGGAAAAGTGGGGCTAATTAAAACTTTTTATCCATTAACAATGTTGTTTTCCTGTCCATGTCTAGATTTAAAATCTTTTTCATTTTCCAGGATCTCATTACATTACATACATTCTGTATATATAAAATTATTTACAACTATTACATCCCGACTATTATATACAATAGTGTCTATTATGTATCACATGTCTGGAATATAAGTAAGACTGTACCTCAAGGCTACGAGAGTATCCGATGAAAGGTCGGACTACCTTGTCAATGACCACAGTCTCGTATGTGCAGTAGACTCGCTATAGATAATCTGGGAGGTGGAGAGGAGGGGGGTGAGTTTTTCAGACTCAGTAAGAGATACATTTAAAATAGCTTTAAATACTCAAAACATGGTAAAACACATGGTTTTACAATTCAGCATAAACATGTACTGGAGTAGAGATGCTTACATTTCATAAAAGCAGTAAAAACATGCTTAAATCATAAGTTTACACATTATGCATCCTTTTAGTAAAACTCATATATAGTATGCATATCACGTCGTGTAAACAAGTAAAAAGCATCTCAAAACTTAATCATGCATATCATAACATGCTTATCACTTTGGAAATGAAATCGTATTATCATATGCACATCTCGTAAAACATACTCATGTCTACCTTTAAAATCTCATCATAAAAAATATGTGCTTAATAAAATCATAAAACAAATAGCATGAAATGTGAGAAAACATATATATATCGTTCCATCAATTCATCGTGTAGGGTCAGGCAATTGTCTCATATACTGGTCCCGTAGGACTAAATCATGGGTACTCATGGCCATAGTATAGGGAGCCGTAGGACTGGATCAGGGTCGTACGCTGCCCTATCTCTCATGCACCACTAAATGGGGACTATACGCATGAACTCACGTGCATCACCAAGTGTGGTCTATACACACGTTTCTCATATCAAGTCAGAGCCCGCCCGTTCCCTGGCCGTCGGCTAGGTAGATCCTCGATCGTCTCCATACGAGATCGACCCCAGATCCTCTGACTTTCTTCATGTCATGCCTTTTTACCCCACAAAAATCATTTTGGGCCTCTTACCCAATTTATCAAAATCATTTCGGGCCTCATACCCGTGTATTAAAATCATTACGGGACTCTAACCCGATTTTCATAAATCATTACGGGACTCTAGCTCGTTTTTCATAGAAAACATAGTTTTCATAAATCATTGCGGGACTCTAGCCCTTGTAAATATGGAAAGCATAGTTATCAAAGTTAATTCTTGAAACTCATACCCGTACCGTGAAAATATAGCTTAAAAGCTATCTCGGGACTTTAACCCGTATCATGAAAACATGGTTTCATAAAACATATCGGGACTTTAACCCATAATCTCACATAAAAATACTATGCTTTCATTTCAGAAGTGAAAAATCACTTTTATAAACATGTATGCTGTAAAAATGTATCTCATATATATAAAACATGCTGAAAACTCGGGAAATGGTTTTGGTTTCGATTTGAATACAGTTGGAAATCCATTTCGTCCAATTCTCATACATAAACAGCTGGTAAGGATAAAGGAGTACTAACGCTACTCTAAATTATATCCCTTACCTCTTAGCGACTGATGTAGAACACTTTCCTCGATGCTCGAATTTACCTCGTAAAACGTGTCGATAGATCGAGCTGCTGTAAAACAAGTTTAATTTATCACATATGGCTTAAATTCATTTCAATATATCCAAATATGTGATTATATCGACGTTTTGACCAAAAGTTGACTTTTAATCGATTTTACTCTTTTTGCTCGGTTTTATCGACATAAACCTCGTTTTAAATCGTATTTAATTCAACAAATATTTTCCTCATATTTATTATGGTCGATTTAGCTAATTGGACCAATTTCTCTCTTATTGGGCCAAATTACACCTTAATGGGCCTTAATTCGTTTTAAGCCCGTTTCCACTTATTAATTCTTTCATCAAGGCCTATTGGGCTCACTGGGCCCATCAATACTTATTGGGCCTTTTTCTATACTTTTTGAATAGCCCTTAGATCATTTACGACAATTTAATTAAAATCTCAATTTAATCCACTAAATGCGCAATTAAATCCGTAACTCGTAAAATAAACTTTTAATGCGCGATAATTATATAAATTGTCGTAAATAAGCTATACTTACCCGACATTTTACGATAGTGCGCAAATCGAAGTTCGATCGAGCTCACGTACGCGATTTATCGTCGAACTGCATAATTATATATATTTAATTTCGGGTAAATTTTTGATCAAATATAATTTAAATAAATTTTTCAAAAATTAAATCGGTCACTTTTGATCTCTTACCGACTTACCCGAAGTCCGATGTATCCCCGAAAATTTTTCCTTTTTTCCTTTTTCTCTTTTCCTTCCCTTTTTCTCCTTTTTCCCTCTCGGTTGCCAGCGTTTTCCTCGCCAGTTTTCATCGAGGGTCGGCCTCGGCTGGGTCTCCTCCCCCCTGGTACGTCTGTCGAGGCCCTCGGCGGTGAGCAGATGGGAGCTCGGCTCCCTCGCTGCCTCTGCTCCTCGTTTCCCTCTGTTTCAGTCGCGATTTCGCGACAATTCTGCATTTCTCTTTTCTTTTCTTTTTTTACTTTTTTTTTAAACTTTATTATTATTTTATTATATTTTATTAATTAATTTATTTAATTTATTTTAATTATTTCGGTGTATTTTTCGCATATTTTTGGGATAATGTCCCGGGCGAAAATTACGAAAATTTGAAATATCTTCGTATCTTGACCAATTAGACTCGAAATTTTAAAATTTCTTCTTTATCGATCAAGATTTCCTAAATCCATATTTTTAATGAAATTTCTTCATCGAATTTACACCGAAATTAGGATCTTTTAACCATTTTACCCTTCTACATGTTTGGGATAAATTTAGACCGATTTCCTTCTCGGACTCACTATTTTTTCTTATTTAAATTTCGTATTTTTTGTCCAACAATTTAAATCCCTTTAAAAAAATCCGGGTTTCACAACTGTGGAAGGACAAGTGGCAAACCATGCCAATTCATCTAGGATAAGAAATACCTCTTGTACTTTTTTTATTAAGTGACTATATAAAGAAAAATATGAGGGAATATAGGGGTCGGCTGCTAGGTGTTTTTAATATGTTTTTACATTTTTTTTCATGTTATTTCTAGTGTAGAAAGTAGCCACCATTTTTCTCTTAAAGTTTCATTCATTTTCTTATTGTTTTGCAACCTTCTTCATCAAGTGTAGCTACTTTAATGCAAGTTTTTATTTTCATTTTAAAGCTTTGATGTTCTTTTTCATTTATAGCACTTTTATCATCTTTTCCATCTTCTTTTTCTTCTCTTTTTTATTGTGATTCGATTTTATGATGATGGGAGCTTAAGAGGTTACAAACTACCTTTATAGTTCTTGTTCTTAAGCTTGATCTACATTTATTTTGCTTAACTTTATTTTACTATTTTCCAACTTGATTTTTGCTGTTTATAAATTTTATTTACTGTTTTATAAGTCTACTTTAATGTTATATTTTTGTTTTTAAAGTTTTCATAAAAAAGAAAATACAAAAAAATCTTTTAAGCTAGTCTATTATGTAAGAGGTGTGAATCAAGTTTTTAAAGTAAGGAAGGTTTTTACCAGTTTATTAGCTAAGTTTATATTTTTTTTTAAGGTTATTTTAAGTCTAAAATTTAGCTAAGTCTAAGGTCTTTAAGTTACATTAATGTTAGGATAAGTTTGATGCATTTTAGGTAAGGTTTATTAGGTGTTTGTCTTAAGTTTCATGTAAAAGTTACAGGCTGTCCAAGCAAGTTTTCAAATCAATCCATATAAAATGGCGTCCCATGAAGTATTTTTTAGGACATATTTTTTATGCATTTTAAGCTTTAATTAGGTACCCTAGGGTCTTAGCTATGTCATATTATTTTTAGGGATTTTTAGATGTTCATTTAGGTTAGTCTTTATCGCATATTTTTAGAGACAATTGCATTACAATCTTGTTTTTCCTTCTTAGTTTTCCTTAGCAATTTGCGTTTAGTTAGTCATTGTTTTGCATCATGTTGAAACATATGTAGGTCACATTTGGTCATACTTAGGTAACATAATTATTTCAAAAATTTTAGAGTTGGCTAGCATGCATTCTTAGAGCATTTTGCATTTGCTCCTTTACTTTAAGCGTCCTCCATGCACTGTCCTGATCAGTCTCTTCACTTCTATTTTACGTATTTAGATGGTTCATTTGTTTAGTTTTTAGGGTATATTTGAGTCATATAATTAGTGGTTAAAATTTAGGGAACTTTAAAGTTAATTTTCTTAGTTTTTACTTAGCATTTAAGCAACATTTAGCACCAATTTTGCATTCAGTCTAGGGATTTTTCTATAACTGCATTAGGAATTTTCGGAGGTTGTCTTAGGTTAGCTAATGATATCTTAAGTTAGAGTAAATTTAGGGTGAATTTAGGGTGAATTTAGGGTAAGTTAGAATAAATTTAAGGCAAAGTTAGGGTAAGTTAGACTAGGGCTTCATGCCATTTACACTAGTACTGTCTCTATTCTTTACTTAGGTTTTTCTTGCATTATATGATCATGGTTTTTTTGGGTTTATTAGGTGCATTTTTATTTTCTATTTTAGGCATTCATTAGCATTAGTTTATGTCACGACCCAAACTACCCAAAAATCAGAGTTAATTTTTCGCGTTTTGTTTATTTACTTAAATTCTTACCTGTCTTCTGATCGTGACCACACTACACTAACAAATTGGGCTGTGCGTCAATGCCAGTCCCACCATTCATTTACCATATAACTTAATTCTTTCTCAGTCATTTATAAGTGTTTACAATATTTATATATCCCCTAAAGTTACTTACAAACATGTTACTGTGCTATGCTTATTTAGATACAATTTATACAAGTGTATATACCTTAAATGATGGGCAGCAGCGGATATCCGGAATGCAGTACTGAGTCGCCTCAACGTCTACTGGAGATTATCTGTGGGAGAAAATGAAAGGGGTGAGGACATCAAGCTCAGTAAGGCAATCCTACGAACAAGTAGGTAACCATACTACCTACATGAACGTGGTGCCATGCATAAACCACCCTTTCTCCACACATTTTAAAACAGATGATATGAGTTATGATGTTATGTAAATCAAGTTTGCACGAAAAATTCAACATGCAATTATTTCAAATCATTTCTTTCTCATTTAAAAATTCCACAATAAAGTCAGGACTCGACCCCTCCTTCGGGTGATCCTGACTCACACAAAACCATGAAAATCGGTTTACATCACACATGGGTTTAAAAAGCATGGAAATAGCATCATGCACATTTAATTTAAAACCCAGTTTGATCTCATCAAAATCGTCGACATGCGAGACTAGGCAACATCTGTATATCGGCAATAACTAGGACTATGGCCATATGTGTCCTCGGGAGTTCCTCAGCTACACGGATCCTAGTGTGCGGGTTCTCACCATGATCGGGAACCGTCCGGGAGGTGGGTCACTCCATCCTGTCGGTCTTATCCGATCCCATGCATCCGAAGATGCCAACGTATCACAAAGATACTACGTATCACAAAGATACCACACGGTACATCGTACTCCATGCTACTTGCACGGTACATCGTACTCCGTGGACCCCCAGCCTTATCCCTCTTTCGGGCTCATCAGCTGGACCTCCAACCCTTATCCCTCTTTTGGGCTCATCAGGTTGTTTTAACATTAAACCGTATTGCCATGTCTCAAAATGCACGTGCGAGCCTATTTAATCGGTGACACACAGTCTACCCGATGCTCCGAGCACGGCTCATCGCATGTTCTCATAAAATCAGTGCGAGCAATGCTCAGCACTCTCATCCAATCCAGTAAAACTAGTGCGAGCTAGGCTCTAGCACTCTGTCTCAAAAATCATATAAAAATATGGTGCGAGTTAGACTCTAGCACCCTATCACGAAAATCATATATATATATATAAAGAATCTGGTGCGAGTTGGACTCCAGCACCTATGCATGAAAAACTCTAGTGCGAGCTCTCGCTCCAGCACTAATGCATGCATCACACAAATCAAAATATCGTGCGAGCTGAGCTCTAGCACGTCACATGTGAATAAAAACACGTAGGCGGCTCTGTTTCCTCAAAATAGTTTTTCAAAACAATTATATCGTTGAAAGTATGCAATGCTGTGCATTTTCATTCAAGGTTAGCCAGCCTACTCATGCATGCATTAAAATATCTCCAGAACGAGCAGAAACCTCTTGTTCTTGCTCCTCCCAAATTTTTCCTAAATTTGTAAATTTTACCCTTAACAAGGGTATTTTGGTAATTTACCCATTTGGGGCACTAAAATTATTATTTGACCTCTAGACCCTTCAGATAATTTTTAAAGACTGCATATGAACTTGAAATTTCGTAAAGTTTACCTCTAGCAGTCCGTAGAATTCCCTTACCTTATTTTCCCGTCGAGTCTGACCTTTCCACTGATGTCACATCGCGCAGTCCGATCTGCTCTCAATCAAACCTCCGGAACTGCGTATAAATATTCCTCATGTCAGATATTATATAACTTAATTGTATTTCCTATTTTCTGGGCTTAATTTAAATCATTGGGTCCGTTTACCCCTATTGGGCCCGATTGCACCTTAATGGGCCTTAATCGGCCTTAAGCCCGTTTTTCACTTAATTTTCACTTTATCGAGGCCTATTGGGCTCATTGGGCCCACCAACAATTTATTAAGCCTCGTTCTACCCTCGAATATCTCAATTTAGTATTTACGACAATTTATCTAAATTTCCAGAATTTAATTCAAGTTATGCGGAAATTAAATTCATATCACGCATAACGATGTAAATTGTCATAAATAATGGTTACTTACCCGAGATTCCATGTTAGTACGCAAATTGAGGCTATCTCAAGCTCTCGTGGGATGCTAATTGTCAAGCTACACAATTCCACAATTTTTCGGGTAAGTTTTCAGTCCAAAATTAATTAAATTAAATACTCCAAAATTTAAATCGGGTCAATTTCGACCACTACTGACATACCCGTAGCTCGATTGCATCGTCGGGATTTTTTCCCAATTTTTCCTCTTTTTCCTTTTTCTCTTTTCCTTCTTTTTTCCTCTCTTTCTTGGCTGAACCGGTTCAGACCGGTTCAGACCGCCGGTTCACCCCGGTTCACTCCGGTTTACCGCCTTGCCGGCCGGTTCTCCACCGGCTTCCACCGCCAGCGGCTCCGCATGGTTGTTCGCAGCACGAATCTACCCTTGATT